>JBBDHG010000014.1:23507500-24860000 GCA_037951165.1 Lophius americanus
TGAAATTGCAGTATTTACCAATATTATTTATCTCGTTTGCACAGCTGACAGCGTAAAGCTTTGCAAATACAGTATCTCACTACTGTGGCAACGATGATGTGCTAAGCTCTTTAAGGTTACGGGAGTTTCAAATAGCGTAGCGGGTGAATCACTCCTGATTAAAAACTTACATCGCCTCAGCAGTAGATGATGCCTCATTAAGAAAAGGTGTGATATTCGAGAAAAATATTTTAAGAAAAAAACGTCCTCCTCTGACAGGGAAATGTTGCGGAGGTTTTGCATTTCGGCACAAAGCCTGACGCTTGTTTACATAGTAAGTTCAAAGCTGTCCAGCTTAACCTGATGTAGCTGCGTCCCGGGAGGAAAAGTAAGACCCCGTTAAAACCTTTATTTGCATAAAACCTTTAATTTAGCACAGATGAATGCACAGGATAGAGCTGCAGCCGCTTGGTTGAGATTAGACGAGTTTATTTGACACATTAGTCAGAATTACCTGTGTTGATGTCAGCCGTGTGGGAAAGGAGCAGAAAGACGAGCTTGGTGAGAGGAAAGGTGAACAAATCACAGAGAGGCAGAAGAACTGTGGTGCAGACACAAAGAGAAAGAAGAAAGGAGGGAAGAGATGTATTCCTGAGGCACCTCATTGCCTCATAAGGTGCTCCTTCATCTCCTCCTTCCCACAATAACAAGCTTTGCCCACTGAGCCACGGGGAAGAGGAAAAGCTCCCTTCGCTGCTCCTTCTTCCTTCCTCGGAGGTCTTGATTTGTCAAAGAGGAACCCGAGCATCTCTGTTGGTCTGAACCTCTTTTCCCCTCGGTATGGAGGCTGGAAGGAAGTCTACTGCGACAGCTGGAGATCTGTTGTGATGAAGGAGGCCTGTGGAGTTCCATAAACTGCCAACTGCTGTCTGCTTTAGAAGGGACTGGGATGTGTGATACTGAATTAGACTGACGGAGGCAAAGGAAGAGATGAAGGGAGAGTTAGTTAGTTTCATGCTGGATCATGATTGGCAGGAAGTCTTCTCAAACCAGACGTGGCGTGACCTCTACCTGCAACTCTTGATTATTACAGAGGTCACATGGTCAAAAATTCAACCGTGGAAACATCACAAATTTGATCCAAATGTAAAGTGCGTTATAAATGAAATGTATTATTATTATTATTATTGTTATTATTATTACAAAGGTCAGAGAGAAGGTGTCATGTTGTTCATCTGTTCTAGTGGATTGTCAACTCCACCTGAACGTATGACTAGAGCGTTCTTTTGCAGAGGGGCTCTGTTAGCCCCTGTTTATTATAGGAAGAAGCAAAAACAAGGAACTACATCTCTCCATCCTTTGCACAAATCTAGACAAAATGCACAACCTCTGTCTATCGTCACGTCTCCATTCTTGCAAACAAACCCTCTCCTGCACTTCAATTGATTTGTTGACCTTTCATTTCATCAGGGTCAATTAAGAGTATAAGAGTTTCATGAGGGTTCTCTGTTTTCTCTACCTCTGCTGCTAAATATGGTTGGTCCTCCACCAGTGAGGTCGAGGACCAACCATGCCACCGATTCATGTCTAACTATTTTAGCTCCCCTTTTAATTTTTTGTCTCTGCTTCGCTTCACTTGGCACATTTCTTGATAACTTTTTCTTTCGTTTCCGCTCCAGCTCCTTATCTCTTTCTCTACCTTCATGTCGTCTCTCTTCACACCACTCCATCGTCACGCCTTGCTATGCCGTGTGCATTGCTCTGTTTTCCTGAGGTTAGAACCACATTCTGCCTCTTATCTAAATATAAGCGTGTGTGGCAGGCCTCCATATTTAGTTGTCAGTCATGACTAGGAGGCCCCACTCATCACTGTGTCCTAGCTGTTGATTAGAAAAACACTGTAACACATTTTCTCATATGTACATTCAGGAACAGCTTAGCACCTCCATCCATCCTACCTCCATCAAGCTGACAGAGCTGTAATAACACCAATCGCTGGGACTTTAAAAGGCAAAATAAAAGCAAATTAGTAGTCATCTCACGCTTTCTGCCAATCCTCACACCCATACAAACATACAAAAAAAAATATGAGGTAGGGTGATAGCATGAATAACAAAATTGAGTTTCATGATTGCGGTATATTATCTGAGACAGGCTTCTCAGAAGAGCGCTGTGTTGTTGCTGTTTTTATTTTCTAAATGATGCTTTTAGTTTTTATGATGCAGCATTAATAAGACGAGCCGAAGCAGAACGGATTTTTAGTAGCACAAACCAGCTATGTCACGCTGTTGAAAGCTGGAGAGTCCAACACCCACTCAGGTGTTCGCGCTCGCACTTGCCCGGTACTAGTGTGGAGATCACTCTTTTGGCAACTGTTCAACTACCCTGAAACAACTGATGGCTCAGTGCCTTGCTCAACTGCATTTTAATCGTAGCTGTAGAGGGAAGGAGCGGTGTTGACTCATCCTTTTTTATGTCGGTCCAGAACTGGCAAATTTTCTGTGAGATTGTTGTTTTCGGAAACTTCAGGCTACATTTGGAGTCAAGAGGGTACGATCCGAGGAAACTGTAAAAGCTTCATTTAAAAATGTTTCACTTTGTTCACGGTCAGGATTTCCTACAAGGCATCCTCCTTTCACCTATAATACTTGTATGGGGTTTCCCTTCCCGTAGTGCATTATACAGTCTGTAAAGTTACTTTCGCACATTTGGTGTCAAGAAAAACGTCAAAGAAAATCTGTTTTGAAGCTACCTGAAAATCCTTGACAGTCAAGCCTTCGCTTCCTTTTCTACAGAACATCACTATCTCATATCATCAGCACCTCTGGCTTGATGATGGGTATAAAGAAAGAATGAGTACATTCTAAATCAGGAATGATTTCGTTTCAACATTTGTCGGGGTAATAAAATAGGAACCACAGCGTTTCAATATTTTTTAATCCTCAAACTGTGAGGGCTATGTTCTGCTCACAAACCGCTGTGTTTGATGCAGATTTTTTTCTCAGAACATATTTGGTTTAACTAATGGTTTTGTAATTATGAGGGACCTTGATGTAACTTTCATGTAAACATAACATGTCCTTCCATACAGCACACAATTATATGCGTTTGCATAGCCTCACCTTTCACACATGTTCAGTCTCAGTTACCAGCTGCACGGTCTGGGGCATCAACTTATATCAGCCGCGCTCATTCAGGTAGATTCATCATCCAATGCCTGTGTCACACCTGCAGGATAAGCTGCTGTCTTTCAATATGACTTTTTCCATTAAGCTAGTTCTTCCATCATGCTGGTTTTCAAGCGCTCCACCTCCCCATCTCCACCTAGTCTTCAAAGATTCATCAGACTCATCATTCATCCGTCCCGGCAGATTCATCAGCCACCACCGCCACTATCCGGACTCCAAAGGGGATATTCCATGCTGCTGCTGAGCGCAGAAACCCTTCTATCTCAATCACACTGAAGAATCTGAGCGTTAAAGACTTTCTGACAGACTAATTATCACATAATCAATTCTGATGAAATTATTCATCCGTTCGACATCATTTGCCTTCTCTGGTTGAACTATTGTTAGGCAGCAAGGAACTATAAAAAAGTACTCATTTAGTAGCCTACCTTCTGATGATGTCAACACGCCTAACATAACAGAAATGCCTCCACAGAGACTGAAAATATGTTAATTTTTTTTCTCATCTTTTAAACTCAGGTTCTCAAATTACTTCTTTGCCTTTTATTGTTAACTTTATAAGAATCTTTCTTGTTCTTTATTGTTAACTTTATAATAAGCATTCTATTGCATGGCGTAAACTGCGGTGTTCTTTTTTCAAAGAGTACATGAAAATAAACTCCTGAATTTTGAATCTTAATAAAGCTACTGGTAATGATACAAGGACTGTATCCATACTGGCTGTACTTGACACAATCAAAGATGGAAGGTGAACATTTTGAGATGACTCACGTCATTTGACAGTTTATTGTCAAGAGCAGCTAGTTGAAAAAGGCCCTAGCATGTTGCTTGATAAATATGATCACAGTCTGCATGGATGTTGGACAAATTTGATATTGAAAAAAAAATTAAGAGAATCTGAATATAGAGCCCAGGTTGAAGCTCCACGCAAGAAACATTTTTGATAGTGCTTTTTGGGTCTTTGTAAAGCAGCACTAATGCGGAGCTATCTTTGATGTAATACAAGAGCCCTTTTAGTCTGAGATCTTCATGATATGGGTGGGGGTGATGAAATGCCCTCAAGATAATTATACAATGGGCAGATGTGAAAAATAAATGATGAAACTTCAAGATTTCCAACGTTAGTTAGCACCCCTGCAGTTAGTTTGCTCACATGATGCGTCTGTTATGAGGGCGAGGATAATACTGACTGTGGCGGTGGTCAGCACGTTTTGTGGTGATAGCCACCATACAATTACTACAGACAAAAGTTAAATCCACCACAGCAGACCGGAGGAAGGATGCTGGCTCATGCCGGTGTGATAATACCAATAAAAGTAGAGTAGCGTTACAGACAGATAGCCACTATGTTGCTGCAGTACTTGTGAGTAGCAGAAAACATTCAGGCACAAACCTATAATACCAAACATCTAAAATAAAAAAAACAAGCCTGATAATGAGCATTATATGTCTATTCTATCTCACCAAACTTAATCATCTCCCATCTGTAGTTTTCTAGTTTTTTTCTTCATTGTCATACAACAAGGCTTTGTGCATATGCTTGACGGACCCTGTCCAGGGCTCTGCTTGGGTTATTTTTATTAATTCTTTAAGCCCACTCAGTCTGCAACAGGCAAGAGCTGAGGACAGGCTAATGTGGTTTCCAATCTTTCAGCAGCGATGACCTTTACTACTGCTTTGGTGCAAAGTCTCAGGACATTTGTAACCTTATTGGTTTGATTTAACATGGGATTTATTGAACGTCCAAACTCTGTATTCTGTTTCTATGAGTTTATTTTTCCACACTTTCTTTGTTTTTAAAAATAATATTATTACCCCCTTTTGACCCTAATATTGTGTTCCCACTCAAAAGGATTTTGAATTTCCTGTGTGGTCCCAGTTACAACAGTTTACTCGACGTATCGTCCTCAACAGGCAAGGACAGCTTGTTAAAAACAATTATTTGAGAAAAAGGTACTAATGTTAATTAGGCCTATGCTGCCATCTTCGAGAGACAGATTATATCTCCATAGAGGCCATAATCTACTGCATTGTACAACAATCCCCCTGATGGAACTCCTAAAATTAAATGGGAATTAATGTCCAAAAACAGTTTTTTTCTTTTTTTTAAAGAAAGCTAATGAGTAAAATATGAACCATTAGAGTAAAATATGATATAAACAAGATCATTCTCATCAATTTGATTCATCTTCAACACATTTGAACAAAATCAGACCAATGGTTAGGAAGTTATGTCCAATAAACAGTGGATTTTGTGATAAAGCTCCCCCTAGTGAGCGAACTATGAACTATTCCTTTTAAAAATGGTTTCTACAAGATAGATCTCCTTAAGTTGATTCATATGCACTCAATTTAGACTAAGTAAGTTCGATCATCAAGAATAATTTGTTATTATCTTCTATTTAATTGAGGTGGCTGTTAATCAGGAGGTAGATTGGTGTAGATAAATATATATATATATAACGTCGGCGGTTCCGTGAGCAAAACCCTCAAACCTAATTTGTACCCCTGGTGCTTCACATGGGCTGCTAACTCTGATAGTACAGAGTTGACACTACAATGGTCATCATTTAATGATCTTGGAATAATCTAAATAAATTAATATTTTCCTCCTTAGATTTGGCCCATTAGTTTGAGGCGACCAACCGGTCATGACTCACCAAAATGACTGCAACTGTATTCAGATGCTGCGCATAAAGCAGCTACCACTGTGAATGTGCTGCTCAGTAATCAGTGGCACTCCCGAACTTGCAGGCAGCAGTCTTCATTCTTAAACACACACACGCACACACACACACACACACACACAATAGTTTCACCACAGTGCCGAGCTTCTCAGCCCACGAGCTTTCTCTGTTTTGCAGTCACAGTCACTCTCCTTCTCTCTGTCTCTCAGTGTCTGGTCCTTAACCCCCCTGCAGATAACGAAGAGAGATCAATTAATTCAACACGAGACACCTGGGCTAATAAGACTCTCTCTCTCGGACCCCGTTTCTAGAACCACACTCACTAACTCCCTCCTGGGAGTGACCTGACCAAACCTCGCTGCCACCGTTGGGCCTACTCCAATCCCTGACACGATGCAGTATGAAAATCATCTGTTGTCCTCATATGATGACAGTGTCACGTAGCATAAAACCACAACGGGTCATAAAAATATGACAAACTCAACGTACCGTTACCTCCATGTCAGGAGACCCAATTACTTTAGCAGCAGGTCGGTTTAAGCATGGAGACTACCCTTCAATTGGAAAGCTTAGTTTCAGGTCCCTGTGAGCTCAGGTATCCAATTCAATAGCCCATACAAAACTGTGTAGAATGTAGAAACAACCGAAATGGGATTAAACGGAGATTAGGAAACATATCACTCACTTTCATCTACTTTTTAGCTCGGCCAAAGTGAAGGGCTGAGGTGAGATACAAGCCAGGGTTTAAATATTGTCCTTTCACTTATGTATCTTTTTAATATATACTGTAAAAGATTTATTTATTTTTAATCATGAAACTTGCGCCAGCAGTATGATAGCGATAATATGATCATCTGAAACTGAATATAGATCGACCAATACTGCAAGTACAGTACAGCTATCAGGGGACAGAGGTGTTAAAGAGAAGCTTGCCAAATGTGATTTGTGACAGAATTTCCCCAAGCCAACCGTTGAGTGTGTACAAAATGCTGTTGCAGGTGACTCCGGTGGCAACGGCCTAATGGACCCACTGAGATGCATTTCGTTTTACAATGTCGACCTTTGTGCGACATTGTGTGTTTTTAGATCTTTTATTATCTTTTAGTATTATTCTATACCTCCACCGTAATGAGATATGCCACTGTCACAAGCTTGCCTTCATTTCCCCAGCCAAGCAGAGCAAACTGACTATGTCAACAAGGACGTCCGTACAGTAGTAGTTACTGTTACTTATTTGTTCTGGGCTCTCAGCCTCTGAGTAGCATATGAGTACTACATGATCCAAAAAGAGTCATTAGTCATCCTACTTTTATCACTATACCTTGTCTATACACTGTTCTGTTATTGATAGTTCCTGTTCAGTTAATACCAATGCATTTTAGTAGAGCCAGTCAGTCAATACTAATGCTAACAGGCTAATGCTAATATTCTATTTCTAGCATGTGTATGTTAATAAGTTTATGTTTCTAGATGCTTATAATGGTAATATTAGTCTTTATACGCTAATTTCTTCATGTTAATGTTATTATGCTCTGTCACAAATGCCAGTGTATTTGACTTTTCAAGATAAAGTATCAAGATAGCATCAATATAAGTAGATAAAGATAAGTTCAACATTAAAGTCTAAGGAAACATATTATTTTCCCGTGTTAAAAGTTTTTAAATAGACTTCTTCTATTTACTTTTCTATTATGGATTTTTTTTTTACTCTAACCAACATAACTCTCCTATAAATCCGAGAGTTTCTTCCATCGCCGTTGAGGCTTATTCCCATTGTCCCAGTGTTCTATTTTGAGTATGAATATATTTAGACATAGTACAGTACCAAGAACATGTTTGTGAATAGCGAGATGACCATGGTGTGTGTCCCTGTGGTAAAACACCGTAAGTGACATAGTTATGTTAGGTAAAATCATTCATTATCCGTAAACGCTGAAATAACTGAGAACCTTGCAATGATGTAAAAAGTCTGTTTCCATTCCATACCCTTTTTTTATGCAGAGGCATGTGTCTATAAAGAAACTTTAACAGCTTTTACCCCAATGTTGATGAACAGAAATTGGCTGTAATGCCAGTAACTGAATAAAAATGTACCCATATAATGATGGTCCATCAAATTTCGAAGATTGCAATTATTTCCATGACACATTTTCCTTTTTATTCTGCTGGCCAAACAGATTAGCAACTCATAGAAAGATGGCCCAAATTTGTGCAGCCTTTCTTTGGCTTCAGAATCACTCCTCTGGCTTTCGATGATGTGTTGATGTTGACAGAATGCATGTGCCAAAACCCCTGAGCAGGAACAGCTGTAGCAGCGCCAAAATAATAGTTTTTTTCTTCATGGTAAACCGGCACATTAACAAACCGTTTATACAGTAATATATAACTACTAAAATTTATGTTCTTATTTGAAACTCACACCTTCTTTGATGTCAAATTGTCACTATTTGAAAATGGCACCTGTTAGGTTTTACCATCGTTGTGTTGACAGGCAGTTCATAAAATGCCTCATTAATCCAAACCTCCAGCATGGTCCAGCTCGGTCAACTAATGTACCTTTGTCATTTTGGTTTGAATTATCTGTGTTTTTTTCATTTGAATCCTTACATCTGCTCATCTTAAATCTCTGAAACATAATTCAGGCGCTGCAGCTCTGAACAGGCATCCTCATACATTAACCATCATCTATATGCCAAAAGGCTGCATTCGCTGTACGGTACAGAGATTAACATCAACACGCCATCTGTGAATAGACGAGAAGAAGCGTTGGAATGGGGTAGCAATAATTCTCCATTCCAGATGTGACCTCATGCCAAGCCTTGTAGGACTAGGACAGTAATCTAGGGGGAAGGGATGGAGGGAAGGTTATGGGTGGAGGAGACTTGTGTCGTGCGCAGTGACAATGTAGAGGATGGCGTTGGAATGATGGAATTTTGCGGAGATACGATAAGGACTGAGAGGCAGCCAATCGCAGTTTGTAAAAGCAAACTTTGGGGACCGAGGTGGAAACGCAGATGGGGCAGAAGCCAGAGCCAGGCAAGGACAGCCATATGTGAGAAGCAGCTGATGTGTGAAGTATTATGCCCAGCAGTCACCCTCTCTACAAACTGCTGCGTGCGAGGGCACCTTGGGCCCCTCAGAGCCACTTAGATAAACACTATCCAAACCTCATTTATAGCTTCTCATTAGTTAGAGTGGGCAGAAGGAGGGGAAGGTATGAGACTGTCTGAAGGACTGGCACTTGAATGAATTACAATGTTTTGTATCAGTTTTTAAGGGGACATTGTTTTTAAAACATTTAATGTTTTTGAGCTTTACATTTTTCTTATGAACCAACAGAGGTTTTTAGATGATTTAATGGTTATCATTCAGCATGGTTGTATTTCATCATAAACACTATCAAGTATTTATGACTATGACTAACTATTTTTGTGCCTTGTATTTGTCCTTGTGACTCGTGTCTCCTCAAGACTTCCTTTGGCCAGCTACACGATCATTTATTTTGAGGCCTTTCCATTATTGTTACGTATTCATTTAAATTAAACAATTAAATTTAAAAAATAAAAAAGCCTTTCGGGCTAAATCATACTTATTTTTTCCAGATTTGAGTTAAGTATATTGATTTGAGCAAAAAAAAAAAAATCGTAATCTCATTATAATATGTGTTTTTAGCTTCTAAATGTATGGGTAAATCAATTCCATCCTCACATTTTGATCCTGCATTTGTCCCATTTTTCCAACTGATTTTCACTGGAATATGTAATTACTAATTTCCTGGAAGGTAATAATATCATTAATCAATGAATCATTAATCATTAACATATTGATAATGTGCAGATAAAAGGATGAACATAATCAGAAAAATGCTCCACTGCAAAGCAAATCAAGCACTGATTAAACCACTGCTGGCTCAATCACAGCTGTACCCCTCATCTTTGCTGCCTGTGCAAAATGTTGCAGTCAGGATGAGTAACACATATTGAAATAGTCCCTCGAAATAGATCATATGGTGTGTTTAGGTATTCTTGGTTTATGACAAGCTACAATGAACAAATCTAGAATAAATCCTAAGCAAAGTGTGCTATAAGGCTGTGTCTTCGCTCCATAGGCCCTCTCTCGTACGCTTTCTCTAAATCCACAAAGACACAATGCAACTCGTTTTGGCCTTATCTGTATATGCATCTACTCCCTCATTCTCTTCATTCATAGGTTCTCCAAAGTACTCTTTCCATCTTGACCTCACACTCTCCTCACTTGTAAGCACATTTCCTTCTCCATCCTTAATCACCCTAACCTGCTGCACATCCTTCCCATCTCGATCTCTCTGCCTTGCCAATCGGTAGAAGTCCTTTTCTCCTTCCTAAGTGTCCAATCTCTCATACAACTCATAATAGGACTCTGGTTTAGCCCACGCCACCTCACTCTTCGCCTTGAGTCGCATCTCTTTGTACTCTTGCCTTCTTTCTTCATCTCTCTCTTGCTATCCCACTTCCTCTTTGCTAACCTTTTCCTGCGTATACTCTCTTGAAACACCTCAGTCCACCACCAAGTCTCCTTATTTTCTTGCCTCCGCCCAGATGAGACACCAAGCACATCTCGTCACACCAGCAGTTGTTCACTTTCACACAGCAGTCTTCCTGGAGCTATTTATAAATACTAACTATATTAAGTTGTCTGTAAATGTGACCTCCATTTTTAGAGCATACTATAAATTATGTTGAAGCTGAAAAACCGCAGTGATTATATTAATAACAGTAGAGTGAGGGGGAGTCACAACGTGCTAACCGCTTCAGGCCAGAGATCTGTATTAGCCCTCACATGCTAAAAAAAATTAGATTATTTTATGGCAGATATGTTTCTCTGAACACATCTTCATGTACATTAATAAAAAAATCAGAGATGCAGGAATCATCTGCAGCCGGCCTCTTATTTAGATCTCACGTTATAGACGTTATAGATATCGTTAACATCAGCAGCTTAGCGTTATTATAATTGGTAGAAACACAGTAGAATCAAAGCTAAATACTTACATTACCTCCTCTGCAGCTCTATAGTTGGTTCTTAAATTGTTTATCTTATCCAAACTGAAGAGGTAGTTGAACGTACAGGGGTTTTAGAACTAACAAAATCCTCTCTGGTGGCTCAAGCCCAGACTTTTACTTATAAAAGTTTATCCACTCAGCCTTTATGTCCTGTCAGGCAGGAAGGTGATTTAATAATGGATGCTAGTCTGTGTATCAGACAGCAGAGCACTTTAGGTCCATGACTGTTTCCCCTCTGCAACAACAATGGCTGACTTAACAATGTCCGGAGAGAAACGAGGAATAGGAGAATTCATCATGGGTGGGAGTTGAACTTATTATCATTTTCATTATTTTTTGACCATTAGTGGAAACCAAAAGTCACATGATTTTTCACATTGTGCTTACAAAGAACTTGATGAATGATGAATGAATTGATCTAATTTAACCCTTTGAGGGTCTGTATGCCGTCCAGCTATCCAAATACGTTGTATTTGTATTCGAAACACAGAAAAAGTGAAAATTGCAACGAATGTCCCATTTAGATCTACACGCTTTCATTAAAAAAGTAGGATCTTTGCAAAAAGCATGGATCTCACCACACAACAATTCTGTTGTCTGGCCTCCACACTAGTGGCAATCAGGGCTTTTAGACATAGACATAAACATAAGCAGTCTTTATTTTCATTCCAATTTACTCTATAAAGTGCTCATCAGAACACATTTACGTAGCATTGGCCCAGAAAACAAAAGTTGACTGTTGTGCAATAAATATATATTTTTTTAAAAGCTATACAAAATAAATAAATAAATAAAATACTATTATTGTTCATGTGTGTTGTAAGCAGTCTTATGGAGCAGTCCTGTATAGTGTGTATGGATGTGTATGTAAATGTAAGGGGTGATGGATTTTATTTCAGTTCAACAGTCTTATGGCTTGTGGAGAGAAAGGCTATTTTAAAGGCTATGCCCAATAACCATTGGCCCCAGCTGCCGTCATACTTTGCACCAGGCGAAGAGTAGGGGAGGCAAGGGCAGGGAGAACATACAGAATATACAAAGGCGGCAAATGGGGCGGTAACAGTTAATGCTGACCTCTGTAATATTCATTCATTATTTTTTCTCGTAATGCCACCCACGGTCCAACATCGCCTCTGTTTATAGAGTTGGCACAGCACAGCCTGTTTGCCCGCAAAGTACAAAAGTACAGGTGCACATTAAAGCAAGCCTATCCTTCATTTCACAAGGTCAGTTTTTGAAAATAAAGTATGAGTGAGGTATATATGAGATTTGTATTAATTTATTTATTAGTTTATTGGTTAAATGCTTTACATTTAGTATGTGGGTAATGGTGGCTTTTTTTTGTTCTGTGAATTAAGTCTTTTAAAGCCGGGATGTATTTTTCTTTTTCTGCTTTTGTTTTTAATTTTCTATTTATTATTTTTATTTTGTTTTACCATTAAGAATGTATTTCTCAATATTCAGGCATGTCTCTGTTTCTCGGTTATGATACTATAATTTAGATTTTTTTTTTTTATCACATTCTTGGGAGGTGCAAAGGTGCAATATCATTGATATATATAGCGCTATATCCAAGAAAATACATTTGATAATATAGTAAAAAAAAAAATGTATTTCAAAACTGGACATTGAAACTGAAGGTTCAAGTTTTGATCTTGAACTCTGACTTTTTTTGATTTTATATATACTTTGATATTTAATGTTTATAGACTCAGATCTTTTTTAGGACAGTTTGAAGTCCAATTTTTTATTCGTAGATATTTTTTTTCACTTCTTACAAAGACAAAGCAACGTAATCACCTTCCTTTTATCCTTCCAGCCATCCTTGATAACTAGAAAAATCCTTGATGTACGAAAGAGAACGCTAGAAAGAATGCTTGGCCCGGCTGAATGTTTTGGTTTGAACAGTGTGTGTGGTCAGGGTTCATGCTGCTGTGCAGCTTTATCAAATGAGCATCGAGTTGTAGAGTTTCAACGACAATCAAGCGACCTCAATTTTTCCATTGAAATACGAAAAGGTAGCAATGCTACACTGGTAGCCCGTATTTTATAAGTAGTTTGAATAGCAGTTAGTCTTTATGCAATACCTCATCATGGCTCATATTCCTTGACATGGGGACACATCTGACATTGCCAAGAGCTACTTTGTCAAGTTCCAGCTCCTCAGATCCAGTCGAGGTTTCCCTGAATGAATGTTTAAAAGGTATGAATAGACCATTATTGGCTTAAGTTTTTATTTTTTAATTAAATGCTGTGCCAAAAGCCTTTGTGACACTGTATGTTTTGAAAGTGGGAATTGAAGTTCCTGGTTTCAGAGGGAGATCCCTGCCCCGTCCTGTTTTCCCTGAGAGATCTTAGTGTGAGTGCTTTTATAGGGCTCAGTGCAGCTGCAGCCATAGTTGAATTATAGTCAAACATTCTGGCAAAAACAAACGTTAACACAGCCAAATATCCACATTACAATCAAAAACTTCAGCTGGAACACTTACGCTATCTAAGAAAAATAGGCAGTTAATGCTACTCTTGTGCTTGTTTACCACTTTAGCAAATTTCTCACCTTCGTTACAAAAATGCCATGTTATAATATTTATTGTAACTTGACATTTATTTAAGACGTAGCATTGATTACCTGCCCAGTGGCACCAGGAGGGATGTCAAGGGAGAGTGGATACTCTTGGGTTCTATGCTGAGTTCAAACTGATACATGGGAAAGGGAAAAAATAATACTTAGATAGTGGCAGTTGAACGTCGCAATCTGGCCTAGTGTTTTCTTTGCTCTTGTTCTTTGATTGGTGCCATGTATGATCTCAAACATCTTTCTAAACAGACTTATGTCACAGGAGTCAGTCCTTCTGCTGCTAATCACATGAATAAGGTGTATCGCAGTTTGGAGATGAGGTTGAAAATCACTAAGTTCAAATAATTGGTTGCCGTACTTAAGTAGTTTTCTGGTAACAAAAAGTTACATAAACATGTATTGTTCTGATGTTTTACCATTTTTCCTCAAAATGCGGACAAAAATACCAGTACATTCTACTCCTTCTATTTTCACAACAGCCTTTTCAATTCAGGAGATTATTTTTATTTTACTTTATTCATGCTTTCCTTACTTTAGGACTGATTTCAACCTAACTGGAAGGAACAGAACACACACAAAAGAGGGTGTACCCTAGTAGTATCCATACACCACAGATAAATATATAACGTAACACATAAAAGGACAAAACAGACTAAAATCCAAAAAAGTTGACCACCAAGAAAGGCTGAGAGTGTTTTTCTCACCACTTTGTTTTTCTAGTATTGTGTTCTACATAAAAGTTACTGGAGTTGGAAAAAAACAACGAATGGCCGTTATAGAAAATGAAATAAAATTCCTAATCCCTTCAGTGAACATATTGATATAATGTGATTCAGGAGAAAACTTCCTTCAAAGGAATTTTTTACTTCTCCTTACACAAGTATCTTTATTTCCACTTGAGTAAAGAGTTTTCAAAGTTCAGGATCGAAACTTGACTTTTCAAGTTTCAATAATTAGTTTTTCGGTTACAAAATGGTTTTCTTATTATCAAACATATTGGCTTGGGTTTAGCACCATACAGAAAGAGGGGTTGGATTTGGAAAGTGAATTATCTTTGAGTGAGGAAGGAGTTCTCATCAATCAGTGGTCAATCAAATCAGCCACCTGTTCTTCCCGTGAATTCTCATCACTGCACTGAAATAACAGTTAGTGTGAGTTTGTCCTTGAGTGTAACTTTGGAAACGTTTGAAAGAAACATACAGTAAAACAGAAAGGAACAGTAAATACACTGAAAATAACAATTGTGTTTTATGACAGCATGCGCTCGCAGTGTAGGTGTCACTGATTTGCAAACAAACACAAACATATTCACAGCTAAGAGCAACCTCAAACTATTTAGGAATGGATTTACTTCAATAAAGGAGAAAAAACACATTTTATGGTATGGTTTTGTACTTGAGCTTGCCCACATCTACAGCCGATAAAGATAGTTCTCCTCACTGACTGAATAGGACTGTCAAATAGGCTGGTGATTTATCACGCCATGGTGGGCTGCGGATATTCCACCTGGGCATTCAGCACTTTACTCCTATAATCCTGCAATTAAGCTGGCCTAAGATAACATAGAACAGGCTGTTATCATATTATGTGACCGCCCTATACTCAAAGAGAGAGTAACATGTATCTAGTGGAATATTGTGATTAAAACAAGGTTCTGCACCTTGCATATTTATTGCATAGTCACAAATTCAAACCATCAAGGATGTACCACAATCAGACAAAATGACATTTAACTGTAACACAAATACATATATATATATATATATATATATATATATATATATATATATATATATATATATATATATATATATATATATATATATATATGTATTAATAATAATAATAACAATAATACATTTTACTTTTAAAGCACTTTTCATTTATTTCAAATCTCAAGGTGCTACAGATTAAAACAAGGAGCATGAAGTAAAACAAGTTTAAACACAGTTAAAATTCAACATTGGTAAAAAGTTTTCTGGAATAAAAATTTCTTTAATCCTTTTTTGAAGGCTTCAACTGTCTGTGGAGCCCTCAGGTGGTCTGGAAGCGATGTCCACAGACGAGGGGCAGCAGAGCAGAAAGCGCAGCCTCACATGGTCCGGAGCTTGGTTCTGGGGGGCTGGAGGACGTAGTCATTTTGTGAGTGGAGGATCGGGTTGATATTTGCTGGGTGAGGAGTTCCTTGAGGTAGAGTGGAGCATTTCCGTAGATGCACTGGTGGGTCAGGAGAGCGATTTTGTAGTGGATCCTGGAGGAGACGGTTAGCCAGTGAAGGGTGTGAAGGATGTAGTGGAGTTTCTGCAGACTCTTGCTAGGGATCCAAATGAGAAGTGCATTGCAGTTATCCAGCCTGGAGGAGACAAAGGCATGGACGAGTTTTGTGGTGTCGGAAAGGGTGAGTGTGGGACGGAATTTGGCAAAGTTCTTGAGTCGGAAGAAGGATGATTTGCACAGGTAAGGTGAGGGTCCAGTCTCTCACCAAGGTTGGTAACTGTTGATGAGAGGGGGATATCTTTTCTGGAAAAGGTGATTGTGGTTTTCAGTGATGACTGGACCTGATGTGGGGTGCCAACAAGAATTGCTTCAGTTTTGGAGCTGTTTAACTGAAAAAAGTTTTGACTCATGCAGGCCTTGATCTCCTCCTGGCAGGATCTCAGTGATGATGGTGGGGACATAGATGAAGGCAGAGCAGCAGATGGGGTCTGCTTTGTTCTGAGGTAGAATTGTGTGTCATCAGCATAGCAATGGAAAGAGATTCCTTGCTGGCTGATGATACGGTCGAGGCATGTAGAGGATGAATAGGGGTATAGTATATCTCAAATAACTACCATTATTAAATAATAAACTCTATATTCAACCACTCATACTTACTCATTTGATCCCCAAGAAGGAAAAAATACCATTAAACATAAGCAGAACAATCTGCATTTAAGAGGATTTCCTCGCAGACTACATTCAAGTTTATGGACATAAACATGCGTTCCCAAAGGTACGAGGGAACCGCCAGGCCACAGAATCTGGAAATAATTCACACAACAACAACAGCAACCCTCTAAAGCCAGCAGTAATCAACGGATATTTAAGATACACCGAAACTCATAACTCACCACAAAGTCCGTCTTCCTTTCTTTCTTAAAAAATAGCCTGATGGCACGGTCAAATTGGAAACTGGAGCCCTTCAGTTCTTATATAAGGTCCTTTTCCACTGGCATGGAGACCAGTGCTGACAACACAAGCCGCCGAATCGTATTTCTTAAATACATTTTAATTTACTCTAAGGCTGAAAATCTCGGCTCGACAGAGGCAGTGGATACTGGGATGGTTAACGCCAAACATCCCAGTGCCTGAAATTGATGCAAACTGTTGTATAGATCTTTCTGCTGATGGAGGAAAGCAAGGAGGTCAGCACAGCTTTTCCTTTCCAAATCAGTCTTGCCAAACATCACACTCATTTCTATTCTCAGTTGAGACAGATCGAAGAGAGACGGTATGTCTGAAACTGCTGAGGGTCAAGGAGGGGCAGAAAAAATGGTTACTGGTTCTACATTGGGCAATGCTGTTCAAAATGTAGCTGTAGAGCTTTCTGGTACCTTGCGGGAATGCACTTGGCCTCTCTGTGTACTTGGCACACCTGTTTGGCACACAGTAGACTCATAAATCTCACCAATTGCCTTTTCTGCCTCATTTCTGTCAAAAACATGTCCACTCTTGACAGACAAAAATTAACATTTTTTTCTTTTGCAATATTCCAAAAAGAACAACTATACTCTCTAATATCCCATGGAAAATGGAAAAGAAAAGAACAAAACTCAAAATCATCAAGATACTTGTTCTATGCTTCAGCTCAATGCAATGCAGTCTCCCATAGATTGGTCAGAAGCCGTGATCACGGTCTGGGAGGAGATCTCGCAGGACACCATCGTCCATCTTATCAGGAGCATGCCAAGACGTTTTCAGTATGTCCCTTTAACATGTGGGGAACAAAATCACACGTAATTCACTTGAGTTTGATCAGTCTGTGATTTGAAATTTTCACTTTGGTTTTTGGAATAATTTTGAATCCAGCCCTCAGTGGTTTAATGATTTTGTTTTCCAGTGGTCTTTCTTGCATAATTTTGTTCTAAAAAAATCAATGCAAAGTATATCAATAAAGTTTTCACTTGAATGTTTATTTCATCGCGATCCAGACTGTGATATAAGTTTTCCCTTCAGTTTTTGAGCAGTGTTTATTGCCCCATTGTTTGTGCTACATGTGGAAGACGGCACTGGTAGATATCATCAAGTAGCCTTGTGCATTTTGGGGATCTGTAAAGCAATGCATCCAGTGAGTGCCAGTTAGTGAAATGCGCAAAAAATGTCTCACATTCTCGAAGCTTTGACGACCCTTGAGTCAGTACTAGATTCAGTCAATGCGCATAGCAGTGTATCATTATATATTATATATGTTGGTGTTATGAACTAATCATCGGCCGCTATATCTTCCGTATATACCCCTCGTGTGTCATATATAGTTTATTTATTTATTCCCCCAAAGACCTTGGTGCGAAGAATAACTGGATTAATTTTAGGACATCAACTAGGGGGACTACGTGTACAACGCAGGGGATTGGGGACTTTTCAGGGATATAACATTGCTGTCAGGCGTCATCAGAGGTCTACTTAAAGCCATAGTGGCCTAGACCAAAAACTGCCCAATATAGTCCGGAGGTAATAATGCCTGCACCATTAAGAACTCTGCCACAACTTTACCCAGACGACCTCGAGGGAACACAGGTTACCACTAGCAACATCGTCAAATCTGAAAAACTGCTCTTTGACAGCTGTATCTGTTACATAACGGAGCGCTGGCAACAGCTGTGGTGCAGCACTCACATCAGTAGTTCCATCCACCTGAACTTCGACAAAGGGTTCTTTATAAATCTCCCTTTTCATCTGCTCCCTCATCACTACAGCGACAGCTCTTATTAAGACGTCTTGTGTTTTAGTTGATGTCCCAGGAAACGCTTTGTTAGTGGACAGAAGCTCAACTTAATGTCCCTCTTTTTCCTGCCCTCTCTTTTCATCAGAAAAAAAAAATGTGAGCTCCTTATTACCCAGAGAAATGACACAATCAATCAGCTATTTAGTATTTTCCCTATGCTACTTGACTTTTTCTTTTTCCTTCGCTTTTGTCCGCTGAGTTGTAGATCCACTTGGGTGTCAACTAAGAATTGAGTTGACACAACGCAAAAAGCAATGCTTTGGTGCTTCGTTGCGGCCTTGGTTAGGCATTTCGGATTTGTAAACCCAGCATTGCTCCAAACATCCAATCAGTTGGTTGCAAATACCAGGCGTTTGGCAAATACAAGTAGAGCATTCGATTGTTGCTGTAGTTCCGGTGTACGCTTCATAGATGCTGGTCCGAAATTACCCCACAAATCCTTTCCCTTCTAGGTTAGGCCTGATGGCTGCGGGATTTGACCACCTTTCTTCATCATTTCCATTTCTTTCTTTAGAGGTCCTTCCTGAAAAATCCTCTGTGAATAAATCCACCACCAAATCCGTTTCATCGTACATTCACCTTATCATTTGCCGACATGCATAATGACCTCTAGCCCTCTGCACACAAAACACTGATGCAGATGATGAAAATATTTATTCACAATTATTTTATTAATTTAATTGCTGAAATTATTCAGTCATATATCTTAAGTCACAAATTTTCCGTCTCATTGCCTTCCATTTTCTCTTCAAGGAACAGGAAGGAACACTGCTTGGTCTAAAATGATGGGTTTAATTGACTACAAACTACAAATATAGGATAAATATGATTTTTTTCTTTTAAGTGAAATATAAGAAACAGATTTATGAGTGTGGTTATTATTTAGAACGATAAGTGTTCAGAAATTTAAGTGAGAGGAAGGAAATATGAAATAATTTTGAATTATGCAGAATTTGTCTAAAATTTTGGTGGAATTCTGGTTCTGGAAGGTTTATAATTAGCAGGACATCACCCCAGATAAAGGTGAGGTTCTGACCCCCAATTCCCTTTGTTGTACAAGCAATCCCCCCGATGGAATCCCTCAAATCAATTGTGAAGTTAGTTCCACAGTATTTTCGTAAAAGAAAAAAAAGCTCCCTATATTGAGTCAGTAATGAACTATGAGATTAAAATATGTTGCATAAAGATAGATCTCCTGAAGTTGATTCGTAAGCACCGAATCTAGATTCAATTCAGACACAATTATTGAATGACACAATAAAAAATGTTGCTGATGAAGTTGCCCCTAGTGTCAAAAAATATGAGCAATCGCTCCCAAAATCCATTTGTTTCTTCCTCACACTAAAGTCTATGTGTCCATAAATTTTGAAAATAATCAATGAAATTGTTTTTTAAGTTTTCGCATTAACAAAGATCTGCTGTGGATGCCATATATATATAATGCATTATATTTCAAGGAAGATTAATTCCCCAATTAATTCAATGTTGACATTCAGAAAAAACTATAACTTCAAACTGCAAATCAGAAAAGCATTCATATTCCACCACTGCAGTATTTTATGATAAAACTTAGTTACAGATGCTCATAAATATATTGTCATCCTCAACATTTGTGAAATACTTAGTTATTATTGCTATAGGTATCTTTAGCAATGGATGTAATCTTTATCTGATTCCCTGTGTTGATTTGCTATTCATCCTTTTTTTTTGAATGAAATATTTGATAGATTGAACTGTATGATTTTACTTTTATCAATGGACTACATGTCAGACCAATAGGACATTAACAGTTCCGCGGGAGGTCGCTTCATTGATTAGCTTCAGAATCACGCTGTGTGCTTTTACCACAATTGACAATCTACTGGCAGACTAACCATGCCTTTGCAGTGGCGATTAAATGAGCGCCTTTTGAAAATGAACCGCATCATAATGATTAAAGTTTTCTATGCCGCACAACAAAACAACATCTGCGATATTGATGCGTATATCGCTGAACCGGTCCACATACTTACCCACAGATAATCAATAAGCTCTGCATTGCATCAAATGCCAGATGTTGCTTTGATATACACCACAGGATTCTGAAGAGTGGATTTCATGGATGTGTCCATGTGAAAATCATGGTTCTATAAAGTGTATGCAGGCTTATTAGCAGTCCACATAAACCTCCTGTACTATGATGAACGATTTGGGGGTTACAGAGTTAACTTCAGGCTTAACCCGAGGATTTTAGAGTTACAACAGTGACTCCACTTCTAGACTGCATACAAAGTCTTCTTCCTCCACCTAACCCCCTCCAGGGCAGCCTGTAATGTTTGAAATAACAGATGTATGAAAGCACTGCTGCCTGCTCAATAATTTTTGGGAAATGACATTATCATTCATAGAATATCCCGTGGAGCTAATCGTGAGCATCATGGGAAGTTGGTTCCTGTTTAGGAATGCCCCCTCCTGTTTCCCACATTTATTTTATTTCCTGTTGACTGCAATCATCCTTATGCACCAAAGTCGTCTTTTATTTATACAACACAAAGTAAGCTGTGGATTTCTGTGTTTATTTTTATCTCCTATTCAACCGCCATTTTGTCACCATTTAGTAGTTAAGCTCTGTGAAACTACAACAGGCCTCCCTTTTCCACCCGTTACCCATTTTTACACACAATATACTTTTTGATTTCCATGCACCTAAGGACACTCATTGGCAAGTATCTACTTATCTAATGAGAGATTATTGGATTTATAAACCCAACCTTAATATAATGCGTCTACCTTTTTGCCCCACAGGTAATACCGGGGTCACACAACGGGAGATTTAGAATCCTATTTTCAAATTGTGGTTCATTACACACATAATGAGAATCTCCAGAGATGATCTTTTCTCCTTTTGACATGCACACACTGAGAGAAATGAAACTTGAAAATCATAGAACATCACACATGACTGGATTTCATTAAGATTCTTGTGCCTGGAGGAGCTATGAATGCACCATCTCACGTGACGTCTGTAGCTGAGTGACATAAACAAAATGAGCGTCAAAGTTGCTGCAGTGATTAACCTAATTTGAAGGGAGAGAATCACGAAAACGGAACAGTGTGTAAATGAGGAAACCGTTGGAATGAAGCTTTAAGCTCTCCATCCTCTGGCA
Source organism: Lophius americanus (assembly GCA_037951165.1). Lineage (NCBI taxonomy): Eukaryota > Metazoa > Chordata > Actinopteri > Lophiiformes > Lophiidae > Lophius > Lophius americanus. Next base: position 23,529,105 of record JBBDHG010000014.1, read on the forward strand.
TGAACTGGAGGTGAGATTTTAACCATCTGTCCACTGTTCCATAGAAGTTGGCATTAGCCTCAAAGGTATACATGTTAAGCCGTTGTTGGTAACACTATTAGTCGCACTAGGATTTCTTTTGTTATTAGCTATATTTGAGAATTCTTAAAATTGTTAAAGTATTAAAGTCATGGCAACATTTACAGGTCGATGCAATCTGGAGGACACCCCAGTATAAAATGTTATTTACTTACAATCTGCATCCCTTTGAAGGTCAAACACAAAAACACACACCGAATATAGACACTAAGGGAATGGGGGATAAACGTGACTTACTGAGCCTGGCAACATGCGAACAGCAGCCCTATTCCGGTAGGGTTGGATGGGTGTTAAACATGGAGCTTCAGGTCCAAAGCTCTCAGTCGCTCCCTGAACTTGTTCTCGATATAAAGATCAAAAAGATCAACTCAGCCAAATAGGTCATCAAAAATGGTAGCAGAAGTCAAATGGGGCCAGCTGAAAATATTAGGTACTCCACCTCCAATGATATACAAGACTTGGCCAAAGCCATTTCTTGAAATTGTATTTCTCATGTTCAGTCTTCCCTGAAGTCTGCCAGCTGTTCCTTTGCCAGCAGTGATAAGTCGTCTGAGCTTTCAAAGACGCATGAATTCCAGGGGTCACAGACCTAGTCAAACCATGCAAAAAAACTCTCTTCATAATAAAATACTCTGCAGCCTTGCTGGCTAGTGGTGGATGATTTGTTGTTTGGTGTCTTTTGAGTTATAACCATGGCTTGATTTCACAATTTTCCACCACATTCCAGACACACCTGGAGAGGCCATTATGGATCACTGATAAAGATGACAACCAATGACACAAAGCTGTCATTGTACCGTCTTTTCTTTGAGTCGTCCCTGGCCTGGAGTAACCTCGCTCCTACCACTGGATGATGAAGTTGATGGCTCTGACTCAGAATTATCTGATTATCTAGCTTGCAGCTAGTCTGAATATAAATTTTAAATTTAAAAAGATTAAATTCAAGACTCTGAAGACAGTTTCTCTTTTTTCCACGGGTTTATTGACGTTGCAAAGAAAGTGTGACACTAAAATATGCAGAAATCGAAATAACACAAATGTGTGGTTATTATATAGAAATCAATGAAATCCTTCTCTTTTTTCTTTTTTACCTTTTTTACCATAACATGTTTTTAAATATATTTATTGTCTTTAGCTTCAAATGTAAAATACAGATGTTACATCATATTCAGCCTCGTATGGTCAGTCGGTGTATCGATAATCTTTCACAGCAGTGTCATGGAGTAGACCTGCAAATTTATGCAGGTGACACAACTCTTTACACACATGCTAAGTCAGCTGAGCTGCCAGCTATAAAGCTAAATATTAATCTGCAAACTATCAGTGAATGGTTTGATGAATCCTAGCTCAGTCTGAACATCAATAAGACAAAAGCTATTGTTTTTTTCTAAATCCAATGCATAACATCCTGATCTCTTATTAAAGGAGAAATGATTGATATAGTTACTGAATTTAAATTTAGTCCTGGCTTAATATTGGACCAAACCTATTTTTTGAGAAACACAATAAGAAAAAACAAATTTTACGTAAATTACAGACCGTCTTTCTGTAGAAGCAGTTAAGACATGCATGCATTGATCTTTTTAAAAAGCCTCTTCGGTATCATCATTGTTGGATATTGGAAAAATCTGTGAGAACTTCAGTGTGTTGAAATCTGTGCCAAGTCTATGAAATTGTAAACAGATTGGCTCTTCCTTCATTGCATAATTTTCAATCGACCTGTTGACCAGAAATGCTTCGTGTTAACGCAATAACTCAAAAACTATGGAATTTCAAACCCACATAGACTTTAGTGTGAGGAAGAACTGGAGTGTTTTTGGAAAAGCTCGGTTGCACATTTCTGACACTAGGGGGAGCTGTATCAACATCAGTTTTTTGGGCCATACATTTTGAAGCGTTGGTCCTACTTTGTCCAAATGTGGTGCATATTAACGGAGTGTGGAAATGACTTTGCATTTATTTTAGGGAGTTCAATCAGGGCTGTTGCTTGTACAATGAAGGGGATTGGGAACTTTTGAGGTATATACCTTGCTGTCTGGGAGGACTGCGTGGGACTAGTTTTATCATGTTTTACTGCTTGGTGTTTGTGTTTTGTTTTTGTTATTTAGTGCTGTTGATTGGACGTTTCACTCTGCCGGGGGAACTGCAGATGAAATTAGCCTTAGGCTAACTCTGGTACAGTGCATCAAATGGTAACATTTATGTTTCATATTGTACCTGATCCTTGCTGGTCAGGTAGCAACATATTATGAATACCTTATGGTTGCTTTTTTCCCCAACTTCTGCTTACCCAATTTAATAGCATTCATAGTAGAACTGGAGCCAGAGTCTTCAGTATTCAGACTCCTCTCTTTGGGAATCACCTTCCAGTCTTGGCCCACAAGGCAAAAACCCCATCTACATAAAAAATAGTTTAATTACTTTTTGATAAAGCTTATAACCAAGACTGGCTTAGGCCAGCCCTTACCTATGCTGTAATAAACTTAGCATATAAGGGGATGATTCAAGCCTATTTTAAGGGTGACTTTGCATCAAACCTGTTATAACCTGTTACCTGTTGTTTATGTTCAAAGACCAATTATTTTATTTGCATGTTTGTTTCAGCTCACAGTGGTCGTTGTGAAAGATGTATCGCAGTATTTCACAATAAGTAGAATTGTGGCATGAAACCAAAAGAGAGGTTGAGATTTGTGGCATACAAGAATATTGACTGAAAAGCTGTCTCCGGATGAATGTACCAATGCATCTTAAACAGAACCAATAATTCTATATCAGCTTCTTCCGAGGCTCTCAAGTGTGTCTTTCAAGCATACTATACGATTCTCCCCTCGTCAGAGCTTTGGTAATCTGTACTGGAGCAGCCAAGCAACTGAGACTGTCGTTCATAATCACTGAACATGTAATGATTTATAATTTTCCCATTGGTTTTTCCAATTTCAGGACCCAAGGTTTGTTTTGTTTTTTTGTCACGCTCAGATACAAAATTTGTACTTACATCTGTTTCTTCAATTAAGCTAATTCTGCATATGCGGTTGGAGTCATGTCTTTGATGCGAGGTGCATTCATATGAACAATCTTGATTCACTTAAATGCTATATTACATGCAGCTGATCTGTTTACTACAAAATGATGTAGATCTATTTTTTATGCTACTAAGAGAACAAGGAGATTTTTGAGAATGCTGTTATATTACATCTTATATACTGTATTTTCTGCTTTAATGACGTAATTATTTCCCCTCATTAGTACAATCTAGAAGGCATGGTTCACACGCCAGTTGTAATTTTTTTATTATTCCGGGTAACTAACAATTGTGAGCGCAGTAATTAAACAATGAGAGAAATTTCCAGTATTTTGGTTTAGCATTCACAATGAATAAACGCATCAAGTCCCTACAGACTGGCAGAGTACATGCCCTGCAATTCCTCAATTCCTGCATTTGTCCTGACACACACAGTGAAGCATGGACAGCTCCATTATTTTCTCCTCATCAACTTTTTGGTCCACCTCAGTAAAGGTTTTGTAGACCTTGTGAGTATTTCCAGCACGTTGATTATTGCCATTTCTCACTTCCTGTCATCCGAGCCCCATTCCTAAATGATTAATCTTGAATCATTCACACCTGCAAATTATCACGGCCAACATCATTAACCTTATTGAACCCCTGCTCCCAGTCGAGCTTATTTTTCCTCACTGCTGAACCTGTTCTTTTGTCATTCATCACTCAAGCTTGACATGATCTCCAAACACCATGAGTGGGGAACTGCATGTCTTATCGATCTCCCGTCAATGCCTGGAATCGACAAAGAGGAGTGTGAAAAAACGCACCCTGTTTGGGATTTCAAGCACAGAAGAGGAGAAGGGGAAAACGGCCCTTGTTGGTAAAATTGTTGTTTATCTATGTTTATAAGAAATCAACACTGTTAGCTAACACAAAAGAAAAAACGTATTATTTGAACTTACGCTCAGTTTAGTTTTCTGAACTCAAACATTTAAATTAATCAAAGTTGACCATATTGTGTTGAAATTGCTTAAAACTGAAACAGTCAATTATGATATCAATTGATGTAATACGTTGGTTATTACATCTTAATAGTGTCATCAAACTTTCACAGCAGGATTATATGAAACCCATTGGCCAAATTTCAGATGAAACCTTGTTGAAGAGTGTTGCATGGGCCATTGAAGAACTCTTGTATTCTTGTATCTCGAATACAAGAGATACAAGAATCTGCAGGACATTACTAGATTTTCCGATTTTTTGTTGAATTCTGAAAAAGCCCATGTACTATATGAAACCTGATAACTCATTATAGCCAATACTGTGGCATCATACCTTGCTTACTGATATTTGGTGGAAGCTACAAGGCAACAGAGCAAAAAGCCAGACATATTGTGTCATATGAGTTTCTGAAGTCATTGCCTATGCGTCACCGTTGCTAGAGTCATTGAAAAGTCCTCTCTTTTCCGCATATCATCTTTACTTAGAATTGCTAATAATGAATGCTAAATGAGCCCGAGTAGCTTTGAAATGAAAGATGAGCGATTAAGTAAATATTAGGCTGGAGCTGCAAGCAATTAGCTTAACTCTGCTTGGAGAAATGAAATGAGATGCGTGGTGAATTCCTGGAGCCTCGGATTCGAAAACAACACACGGGAAAAAAATAATTAAAAAAATGATAGGTACAAAGTGTTGTGTAATCTACACACTGCCAATATAGGAAGTATAAATATGCAGGGTAAGATTTCTTAAAATAAAACAGGATATTTGGATTAAGGAAATCTTGAAATTAACTGGTAAATCTAAATATTAACTTGATTTTACCTATATTAGGAAGTTAAAATGTACTCTTTTTCGCCCCCTTGTTTTTGCACTATCATGCCATAACACTTTTTTGTTTTTATTGGAATATGTGCATGTGTTTCCTGTTTTTTCTTTTTCTTTTTAATATATCTTATCTCCTTTACCACCTCATGAATTTCCCATGTGGGGATTTTTAAAGTTTCTATCTATTTACTATTGACAATGTTCTAGATTTAAGATCATTACACCTTTGAAATAAGATTATAGAGTAAAATTTCCCTTCAAATTATCTGGAAATACTGATTTTGTGGATTTGAACCTTAATATATTTTTGAACATATCTTGTAAATTAGGACAGAAGGATCTCTAAACCTGCTGCACGTATCGTTGAAATAGTACAAACCAACGTTGTAGACTGTTTCCTGTAAAACAATCAACTCTGTTCGGTAAAACAAAATAAAATATAAAGTCTGGAATTGACGCTCAGTTTACTTTGTTGGACTCCAATATTTTAATTTATCTAAGTCGACCAGATTGTATTGGAAGTTTGCTTAATACAGACACAGACAATTATTATATCATTCTTTTTATTACATCAATTGATGTAATAAGTCAGTTATTACATCTTAATAGCGTTATTAAATGAAAATTTAAATAATAAATATAATAAAATAGAATGAAATAAATAGCGCTAAAAAGTCCATTCAATGATACAAAAATGTGTGTGTGTGTGTGTGTGTGTGTGTGTGCGTGTGTGTGTGTGTGTGTGTGTGGGGGGGGGGGGGGGTTCTTGGAAGACAAACTTCAAACAGGTGCAAACATATGTTATTCCAAGAGTGCTACTTCAGACATGTCTCAGATGAAACAGACAAGAAGAAACACCTGTAAGAAACATGAGTGTAAACAGTTTGTCTTTGAACAGGGAAGCATTGTACAAATCCAGGTGTCGTTTTGATGATTAAAATATATCTTCGCTTCTGACTAGACGTTGAAAACAACATTGTGCTTTTGTTGCATTATTGTATATCGCTCTGAAAATCTCTCACTCCTCGTGACAATTTATGCTGTGCTTTCAATTTCTTTGGTTCGAGTCCCCAAACAGAACGTGTAACGGAGTGATTGCTTCCTACTGGGGACGGAAGATCCTGTCATCAAAACATGCGACTGGTTAAAGGACGCTGCTGCTGCCAGACATCAACTGAACTTCATCAAAATAGGTTTGGTGGCAATGATCTATCAATTAACTGTCACTCATTGAAGCCATCTGGTTGGTGCAATCAAAGAGCTCTTATCTAATCCTCCCAAGAATACTTTATGATACTTTATGATATGATACTCTATATATACTCCATATCACTGCAGGATAACTTCTTTGCTCTAATAATAATAATAATAATAATACATTTTATTTATTTAACGTACTTTACATTTGGACCAAATCTCAAAGTGCTACGAGCTAAAAGCAGACAAAAGCATCAATAAAAAATATAATGATAATTATATAAAAATATGACCAAAAAGCAGCAATCTTAATTAGAAGTTATAGGTTCTGCTAAAAAGGAAATTTTTAAGTCCTTTTTTAAGAGTCTCATTCGTCTGTGGAGCCCTCAGATGGTCGGGGAGGGCAGTCCATAGACAAGGGGCAGCAGAACAGACGGCCCGATCACTCATGGTGCTGAGCTTAGCAACAATGCTAAGGTTGCTTGTACTAGACAAGCATCAAGTACAAGGAAATCAATGCCTTTTCTACCGATTGCCTAAAATAAAAAAAGTATAGCCTTTTACAGACCATAAATGTGTGCTGCCTGTTGTTGCTATATTGCATGTTTTCCCTTCATTCTGCGACAGGATGAGTAGTATATGCATGTTTAATGTTAACGGCTAACTTTATCTATATCACATATATATGTTCATTATGTCATAGAAGCAACACCATGTCAGGATCAGTACATAAAAGTGCAATGTGAGATTTTGAACCTGCCAGGGCAGTTTAGTGAAGCTTCCATTTCAAAGTTTAGAATTTTTTTAATGAATTTTTCTTGAGATATCCCAAATATAAAGACGTCATGACGGGGAATTGGATTTTAGAGAGTAGAATGGATTAAAACCTGTTTCTACCGTTACGCTAACAATTGGTCACTGTTTGCCCGCATGGGTCTAATGTACTGTAATGAAACGGATCATCAGAATTTATTGAAGGCATGGAAAAGTTAACCAACAGATTGCGCACGTTTCTCCCTCTTAATACAAGAGCCTTATATGTGATGAACCCATTAGGGGATCAGTATCCCAAAAATAACTTTATACAATTTTACGCAGGCCGACATTGTTACTTCCGTCACATTTTTCAATATACCAACACAAGCTAAATCAGTTATAATAGAAAATAAAATATTAATACAGCCAGCAGCTTTGCTTTAATGAGACACTGAGTCGTGTCATTTATACCTAACAGAATATGGTTTTACAGAACATATTTGTGCTGTAAAGGCAGTAGCTGCAGGGACAGTCATTTGTCGAGCAATTATAAATTGAAAAATTTCATTTTCTTCATAAGCTTAAATTCACCTTATAAAGTTGCGACATCTGACAATATATGTGCAGAGCTGGATGTCAGCTTCTTGATCAACAACTTTCTGTTAGCAGTTGGTGAAGATAGCCTTGATTATTTTTAGCCTTGTGAGCGCCTTGTGTCGTTGAAGGGCATTATTGATTTGTTCGTCTGTTGGTTTGTCCATCACTTTGGTCTTGACTGAAATATATCAACAACTATTCAATTTCATGTCCCCCCCAGGGAAGAAGTGAAATAACAGAAGCGGTAGATTCGATTTTCATAAAACAACCTTCTGCTTGGCTAAAATCAGACAGGGACAATCTGTACACACAGCAATGCAAAGTGGGATAAAAAAATAAATGGTGGCAGCTCTTAAAGGGAATTCTACTTTCTACAGGAATGTACTGTAAACTTCCCTGTAAACAGCTGAGCATTATGGAGAGGAAAAAAAAAAAGGGGGGGGGGAAACTAAAATATGGGCGAGGCCCTGAACCTTAATCTGCTTCCTGGGAGCTTCACAGGATTCGCCCACTGTTACTCAGGTTCTGGGCAAATCTAGATGATTATTTTCACCATGTAAAACCATCATGTAAAACTTGAGTAATGTGGCAATTACATGTAGATAGGACCAATACCATTTGCATTTGAGGAGTTAATTTGAAAAAAAAAAAGAAAGATGCTATTTTGGAAAAGCATTCTGTGAGGATGACTTGACTGATGCGGGATGTGATGTTGTCGACCAGGACTTGGGGGAAAGCAGTGATTAAGGGGAATACGGTAATGACGAAGTGATGCAAACTGTCTTGACCAAGAGCATGAGCATTTTTTACGATAAATAATCTAATTCTTGCCGTTAAAAGAAGCACACAGCCATTCTATAGTCCCATTCAATGGTGAGGGCATTTATTGTTGAGTTATCTGTTTTTTTTACACACACATACTACAACTAAACTATACTTCAGATACCTCTCTATTGTAATGTCATTTCTTCTTATTCAAAGCCAACCTGGAGTAAACAATAAAAAAAACAAAAACTTGTTTGGTTCACTGTTCATGTAAATGAACTCTTCATTTGTAAGTACACGCTTAAAAAATGAGACGCCACATACGTATGTTAATGTTGTTAAACCGTGGTCATAGAGCTACATTCCCAACATCACTCATTTAAATCACTACATAGTATTTAAATGAATTAGAAATTAGGTAGAATGTATGGATTTTGTATTTTCGATGTTTCCTCCATGAACAAGAATGCTCCCTCGGGTTTCTCCTTCACCCGATGGAGTGGGTGATGTTATTAAAGCGGGGGATTTCTCATCTATGTTGCGATTGCACCCACCATATTTTTCTTTCTCAGCATTACTGGATTACGTTTTTGAGCCATTGAGGTCAGTCCTGAATATGAAAAAGGTACTTTTGTTTATTCAAGCTCCAATTTAATAAGATGGGAGAATAATATATTTGAACAAGGAAAGTGTCCTCGGTGTTTTGAATGAATGACTCTGGCATCAGGAGGAGTAGAAGAGAGAGAGAGAGAGACAGAGTTACAAAGGAACATGTTCCTTCTAATAGATCAGCTCATATAATAATTTTCCATTATCCTGAGAGAATCTCGGGGCTGTGACATTCTTGTGGAGGTCATTGTTGGCAGCCGCTGGAGTGTCCATCTTTGGCAGAAACACATAAAGGGCAAACAAACAGACCGCCAAGGTTAAAAGGCCTTTCAAGTGGGAGAAAGGTCAGCGACCCCTGCTGTTCAACAAACATGCATGGTGTCTGCATAAAGTGCAGCAGGGAGTGGAAATCCTCTTAAACAGCACATCAAACAGTGTTTCTTTGAATGTGCTGTCTGAATATCAACGGATTTCAAATTCTGTCGTCATTAAAATCACTGACGCCCAGTAGTCTACGAGAATTAATTTGTTTCCGATTGAGTATATCCCCGAAAAGTCGGATATTATGGAATCTTCACCGCCGCTGCCTTTTCAACTTTTTGGAAAGGAAGAGCTGGATTAATTTCGAGTAAGGTCGGTTTTATATTTCTGACAGTAAGGGGAGCTTTATCTCCAAAATATTTCAGCTGGTAATTTCTCAACTGTTGGTCAAGTTTAGTCCAAATTTCAGTCGTTTCGAGGAGATCGATCTTGTATTAATTACTCTACTTGTTCAATTATGAATAATTTATTCGCTGGGCGGAGCACTTTATCGAAAAAAAAACACTTTTTTGGACAAACTTCCTAATCGGTACAATTAAGTCCATTTTTCGTGCATTTGAAAGAACAGGATTGATTTTTGGAAGTTTGTATATTTTAGACCCAAGGAAGAGCTTTGTCTTCAAACAATTTCCTCTCATGATTTCTCAACCGTAGGTCTGATTAGGGTAAATTTGGTGCATATGAATCGACTTGAGGAAATATATCTTGTATATATCATATTGCACTCTTATAGCTCATAAATTACTCACTAGGGGGGAGCTTTTATTGGACACAATCAGAAGTTCAATCAGGGGGATTGCTTGAACAACGCATGGGATTTGGGACGTCAGTTGAATATGTACATATAAAACATAAGCATATATTGTATGTATATTTGCATATGTTATATATATTAATCATTATTGGGTTATTGGTAAATAAAGCACCTTTGAATCTATTACTGAAACGACTAATACTGAGTCCACAGCCGTCAAAATGATAATGTGATGATAAATTCCACTTCCGTTATATTTGCTTCAGGCCTAGCTCGTCCTATTTCATTTGCTTTTTTATTTTCTGCCACACCACTTTCCCTCCATATGGAGTTGAAGTTGGCCATAATCAGAACGTGAAAGAGGTTATTCAGCAACGGTGCCGCGACTCAAGACTTTAGGGAATAAAAAGGGTGGGACACAAAACTATTTTAGTCAAGCTCCTCAGTATCTAGGTCCAAGTGATCACAAGCCCATATTCTCCTCAATGAAGGTTTTTTGTCTTTTCTTTGCTCTTTCAAACCCATAGAGACTCAGTTTATTATTTACATGACATTTATAAACACTGAAGAAATCAGAGATAGTACACTATATTAGAGGCTGAAAGTGGAAAGAATACCTTTTGAGGTGTTGGTAATAGATGTTTAGCAATTTGTCTATCATTATCTATAAAGTTAGGGGTATTTCTGGGTTAATAATGACTAGTTATATGGCTGGAAAGTCAAGGATATAATGGAATCATCATTGTGGCCGTTGTATCTACCGTCGCAAATCCTTCGTGTTGTAGTGATAAAAAATTATTTCATGGATCATTTTCAAGTTTTTCAACCACATAGAACTTAGAGTAAGGAAGAACTGGATTGGTTTAGGAAAAGGTCAGTCATATATTCCTGACACAAGGGGGAGCATTATCTCTAAAAGCTTTTGGGACATTTCTCAACGGTTGGTCTGATTTAGTCTCAATTTGAATGAACAAGAGGAAATCTATCTTTTTTACATTGTATTTTACTCTAATGGTTCATAGTTGTCGTATTCAATAAGGGGAGGGTTTTTTTTTTTACGCAAAACTCTCTTTCCTGGACCTAACTTCCAATCTGTTATTCTGATTTAGTCTAAATTTCATGCATACACATCAACTCAAGAAGATCTATATTGTATATTCTACTCTAATAAATAATATTTTACTCTCTGGCGGGGTTTTTTTCTTTTCTTTTTTTTTTTTTACAACAAACACAGAGTTTTGGATATTACTCTCTAACCGTTGATCCATTTTAATTGAAATTTGGCGCATACGAATAGACTGAGGAAATCAGCCTTGTATTCCATTCTAGTTCATAGTTCATATTTTACTAACTGGGGGCAGATTTTTCTTTACGAAAAGAAACCGTTTTTTGGACATAACTTCACATTTTATTTAAGTAGTTAAATCAGGGGCAATGCTTGCTCAACACAAGGGATTGTGGGCTTTAATGTGCTATACACTTCATGTCAGGGACGACAGTGTGGGCTTAGTTGTATCTCATTATCCACATTATATGTGCTGGAATCTTCAACTACCAAACTACCCAACTTCATTTCTTTTTTTAGCATTGAAACCAATGCATAGCAGAAAAAAGCCATATTGACTCTCAAGGGCTTGCACAACTAACCTAAATCCTTCTTTCAGCATGAAAAATGGTTTGCTGTGCTTACCACAAGGGACTGAGAAGAGGAATGTCTGGTCTGGCCAACTACTTCTGTATTATGTTACTTATTGACTGTAACATCTCTCTTCACCTACCTTACTTAATTTTCCTTGTCAGACCTTTTTCCACCACCCCTTCCGTTTCAAGCACCTTACTGCCCATCGAGACCGTGCCACTGTTCAAGCTCTATACCCTACGGTCTCCACAGTCGACATGGTGAAGAGGTTTGTTATGAAGGCCCAGTTAAAGCAGCAAGCGCGGGGGCAAAATCTAGTGGGGCCAAGCTGAATGGATGAGCTGTCAGGAAGCCAGTTCATGATGAGAGACCCAGACTCCATGCTGACTCACATGGGGGCAGATATCCGTTCCTGTCATCCCCACTGCTAAAAAGACTCCCGTGTCAGAAGTAGCCCCAGGATAGGTGTAAAAGTAGGATGGGCTTCAGCCTATGGGGATGCAGAAAGAGGCTATTTGAGATCATCTATGGAAAACATCATGAATGCAGAGAGATGCATCCAAAGACACTCATAAGCATTTTGCACATCTTCCAAGTTTTAATTATGAGATAATTGGAGCCACATCCTTGCACTGCATGGACCTCTAAAGCATTTGAGTGTCAAAGCCATTTTATACATTCAAGATTCATTTTAACTCTGTCCACATTCTATTGATGTTTTTGATCCAAAGGAAGTACTTCTGGAACAGGAGACGGGACAGGTGACAGGAGACTCATGGGGAAGAAGGAAAAAGTATCTTTGGAGCATATAGAGGGAATAAAGAGACAAACAGTGTTCCCAAGAGAGTATGAATTGATGAGACAAAGATGGCGTGGATAGCAGGATGTGGAGTGACAGCAAAGAGAAACATTTGTAGAGAAAAGAGAGATAGGGAAGAGGACAGTAGTTAAAAATAAGCCGAAGAACTGACAGTAGGGACCAAAGAATAATATCTGTCCTTTTTCTCTTAAGGTAAAACTCTTGTCATTGCTCATGTGCTAAATATAATATATGTATTCATTATGTTCCCTCCACTTTTAGCTTCATAGTGACCATAATTCTGCTTCAAGTTCTGTGCATAATACATTGGAATAACCTATCTGAGAGGATAGGAAGCAGTAGCTCACGCGTGTTTTTCTAGGGCGATGCATCGTTGATGTGTAGCAGTAGCTTAGTTTCAGTTACTTAGAATAATGGAATTGCATTTGTTGAAAACGGGAGGTGGCATCATAAACATAGTATCTACATTCATATACCACCTGAAAATGTAAAGAGATTAAACCTTCAGTTTTGAGTTGGCTGCATTGGATTATTCGTTTTTGGCATATATATGATATGAACAATTGATATAGCATAGTAAGAAAATGGGCGCACGCACACACACACACACACACACACACACACACAAAGAAAACTCCCAAAAAAAGGTACACAAAAATTCAACAAGAAGATAGGAAAAAGACGCACAAAGGAAGCAGATATATTGAAAAAGCTACTACACCATGGTTGAAGACAGGCGGGAGAGAAAAGTAGAACTGGCAGAGTTAAGAAAAGCACGATGAGGAAAACATCAGTGGAGAACTCATCTCAATGCAGTGCGGCAGAGGAGCTCCCGGCCTGCTCTACAGGAATCCTATCTTCAGGGCTCAAGTCAGGTAATAGAAGTGATTCAGCCATTAATGCTGTGAGAAGAAGAGCAGGAAAAACCTAGTGCTCCCTTTTCAAGCATTTTCTATTGCCCACCTCAGCAATCCACTCCAGCACCCTGAGAGGACAGCAGTTCACATCTTGTTTCGAATCCAATTAACTCAGTAAAGACCACAACAACTTTTGACAGAAAATCTCCTTTTATTATTCTTCCCGTCAATCATGTGGCCGGGTATAAGAGCTCAGTTGGATGAATTCTGGTCTCAATTTGCTTTTAATGCTAAACTACTCCCAAGCTGTCGTCCCTGACAGCAAGGACATAACCTCGAAAAGTCCCCAATCCTTCACATTTAATGTGATTGAACTCATCAAATTAAATGTGAAGTTATGTCCGAAACATTCATTCATTCATTCATTCATTATCTACCGCTTATCCCGTTCAGGGTCACGGGGGACTGGAGTGATCCCAGCTGACATCGGGCGGGAGGCAGGGTACACCCTGGACAAGTCGCCAGTTCATCGCAGGTGTTTATAATGTTTTAATTTATCCAGCAATTAAGTCAGCGGATCATTAAGAAGGCAAAGCCACTTCCTGCCTGTCTCTCTTACAGATAATCACCCCTGTGCATCATTGTTTCTTGCTACCAGGACAGAGGCAACCTTGCTTGCCAGCTCTTCTAGAGAGCCTTCACCCTCCACACTACATCCAAATCAATTGTATCCACCCACCATGTCATTCAGGTCTTCTTGCATTTGTTAAACCCCAGAGTGGACTGGTGTTTCCCAATGCCTCTGGACATTTAGTCTTCATATGAGGCCAAGATAATGAAAATTGCCCTCTTATATTAAAAAATTAAATATTTCTGTGTGGGCCTGGTGGCCACCATCTGTTTGTCTCCCCACTCAGCTTTCCCTCCTCCATTCAACCAACAATATTTAACAGCTGCATCTCTGCCAATAAAGGAACATCATAGCATGACTAAATAAGATTTCACACAGACTCTAGTTCTTTGGCCACTACAGCCGATGGAAATCAACAACAAGCAGCCGTTTTTCCCCTTCAGTAAAAAAAACAGCATTCTGCTGCACTGTCCAAAAGTTTTTCGGTTACGGGTAGATATTCATCTAGAGCTTCCAAAAGATTAGGAAGCCAAGTGCTTTGCTATGTATTATGCTAATGAAGGGTTGTTTTTAATAAGCTGCCAGTTCTATCTCACAGGAATAGGAGACTAATATCTCAACCTAAGTAGGCGGGTCGCTCGGGTCAAATCCAGATTAAATTGCCTTACGCTTTAATTCTGAAATCTTCAGTATCTATTACAACTTGAAATGAATGGGAAAAAAGAAGAAATATTAAAACCTTTTTTTCAGTATTAGAGTGTTTTATTATGAGATGCACTGTTAAAATCAAACTTGCATCTTGTTTAGATCCTTACCGTTGGAAAGAGATGCGCAAATGCATTGTTTATAAGATAAATCACTACAAATGTGAGAGCGACGGTGGCTAAATTACCTCCTCCTGTCATTTAAATGTTTCTTAAATAAAGCCCTAGCAGATTAGGGATCAACCTCTTCAACCTGGGAACTAAAACACTCATTTAATGATGACATCAGAATTTTCTGCCATGGCTTTGAGATTATTCTCACATTATTTGCCAATTTAAATAGTTAGAAAGTGCACTTCTTGAAGGTTAAGTCTAAAAATCTTGATATTCTATCTTCTATTTCACATATTTTGAACTGAACTTATGTTCTCTTGTAGGGCTGCTTCAACATCAAAGTGCTGCTTCAAAGCACTTATACCACTTGTATTTTGAGTGTCATGGTTGACACCCAGAAGGGGAGTCATATCTGACACAGAGTTTTTCTCCTCGCTCTTCAGAAGGCCATCCCAACCTGTTTCCAAAATGATCCAAGTGTGCAGGAGGGACCCCAGATCGATGAACACTCACCTGCCTAACCATCTGGTCCCGTTTATGTTCCCAGCAAATGAAACTGATTATTGAGCAGGCGGGCTAATGGCATTGAAATCTAGAGGGCTTCTCTCAGGCTCTACCTGGCCATCTGTATTATGCAGAGAAATTTGGATAATAACCAACATTAACGTAGCCGGTGATGCAACCCATTTAGTACACAAGTGTACTAACATAGTAATTGATAATGCATGCAGTTGCTGCCTAATGCATACAATCAATTTCTAATGGTTCTGATACCACTGATTGGGATCTGGCCAGAACTGTGATATGCTAGAAATGATTAGCCTATTGAGAACACTGCAGCTGCATTTTCCTGCCAATTTTCACCTCCTGTTATGTATGATTGTTCATATAATGGTCGGTTCAGGAATTGAATAGAAATCAAGAATGCTCCAGTGTAAACATAAAAAGATCTTTTTAGACAACTGAACATATCCTACTTTTTCTATGCAAAATTCTACTGAAAGCGTGTTTGTTACTCAATTATGTGACATTCTATGCAACATAGACTGTTTGAAGTTTTTCCAGCGAGGTTTCAGAATGCTTTTAGCACAGAGACAGCATGATCGGACAGAGCTCTTCAAATCCAAAAGTAGCTTCAAATTCCTTTTCACTACCTCTTTTAAAATATTTTTCCACAAAGTACACCCTGCTCTCAAAATATTTCATTTATAGAAGAGAAGATGCCTCGTCAATGAAAAAAAATAAATGCAGTATCGTGCAATCGGTGACTGAATAACTTGTTTTTAAAGTGTAGATGACCCATTTAAATTCAAGAAAACTCAATCATTTGTTGTCGTGTAATAATAATTACACTTCATTGTTGGTGTAATTGACTTGAGTAACTTTTATGATGATTTTAGCTATGTTTGAGTCTCTTTAGTACGTTCGTCACTATGGTGCTACTACACTGAATTATCTCATTTATTGTTGTTATAGTTCATGGCAGTTAAACATTGCATTTAAAACAGGAAATTTGAGATTTGGTTTCTTTGATTTATATTCGATTTATTTATCCCCGAAAAGTCAGGGATATAATTAATTTAAAAAAACTAAATCATGGAACCTTTTCAAATTTCCTACCCATATAGACCGTAGGCAAAGAAGAACTGGAGTGTTTGGGGAAAGATTCAGTTGTATATTTTTGGAACTAGGGGGAGCTTTATCTGCACAATTTCAGGCCACAATTTCCCAATCTTTGGTCCAATTTAATCAAAATGTAGTGCCTATGAATCGACTTGAGGAGATTTATGTTGTAGACATTTTGATTTACTCTAATATTTTATATTTTACTCACTAGGGGGAGCTTTCTTAACGAAAAATACTATTATCAGGGGAATAACTCAAAAAACATTTAATGGATTATTTTCAGATGTTATACCTTTATAACCCTGATCCGAAATCAACTGGGTTGATTTTGGGAAAGGTCGGTTGTAAACTTCTGACACTAGGGGGAGCTTTATTGACAAACGTTTTTGGGCCATATATTCTCTAGCATTGGTCCAATTTTGTCAAAATCAGTGCATTTGAAAAGGCTGAGGGAGATCTGTCTGTGATATATCATAATTTACTCTTAAAGTTGTTACATTATACTCACTAGGTGAAGCTTTATTATGAAAAAATCCAGATCTCCAGACATACCTCAAAAACCGCGATGGATCATTTTCAAACTTTATAGCCTGATAGACCGTAGTACAAGGAAGCATGCAAAAGAATCAACCCGAGGAGATCTATCAACTCTCTGAATGGTAACTGTCTTATTCCAATAACCAAAACCTCATTTGGACAAACATTTGGTGCAAAATTGTAGAAATGTTTACCCACTCAGTTGAAAATGCAACAAACTTCAATGTTTATAAAAAAGAAAGGTCTTAAACCATGGCAGAAACCAAAACAATACTTCTTTCACACCAAAACAAAATCAGTAGACTTCTGAAATATTTAATTTTGTTAGTGTATTGCATTACTAATGCAAGTTAAATGTTGCACAAGCAATGTTACTGTTCGTCCATATCAAATAAATAAATAAACTAAACTAAACAAACAGGTCTCAGACTCTTGGAATTAACTAAACACACTGCTGGGCATCAGTGAAACACAAACTGTTTTCATATTTTGACTCATATGACTCAGTATACCAAAAAATCATGTGAGGTGCAGCGTAAAATGCACATTGTTCAGACAAATCCACCGAAGACCTTCAAAGATTCCCCCTTTCGATGTGACGTGCTTACTCTTGTGCCCTGCTCCTGCATGACCCAATGTCCAATTCACTAGTGCAGAGACAATGACATCCTACATCAGTTTCCATGATTTATCCAAAACACACACACACAAAAAAAAACAACTGTCCATGGACAGGAGGATGAAGAACTTGTCTCTGTCCACGTATCCTGATCTGCGGTGCCCTTTAGAATTACTGGCACCCTACAAATCAAATATGGGTAAAATGAGAAGCAATAAAAAATCTCTGTCGTCTATACTCATGATCTTTAATGCAATAATACAACCTGCCATTCATGTCACCTAAAACTTCAAAAAAAAATGGAACTACAGTTCCTGTTTTACAGGGGTATAAATATGAGGTGACACCTGCTTAATTCTCTTAATGGGAAAGACCTGCACAAATCCGGCAATGAATACAGGAAAATCTCTCAGCAGCCGGTTTCAATGGTTAGATCAATAATTAAGACGCTGAGAGAGAATGGAGATGTTAAAAATCCGCCTGGAAGAAGGTTTGTCTCTAAACTTTAGCACTTTGAGATTTGATCCAAATGTAAAGTGCATTATAAATTAAATGTATTATTATTATTAATATTAAACTGAACCCACACATTGTGAGGAAGAAGGTTCGACTGGCAAAAGACTCTCCAAGGATTACAACCAGAGAACTGCGGAGGTCAGCTGAAAGCCCCGCTAACAAAGAGTAGAGCGGAGGTCACAAAACAAAGTTTATCTATGGGCATCCCCGCGACCGGACCTAAATCCCACAGAACATCTGTGGCATCTGCTGCAGAGAAGAGTAAACAGGCGTTGACCACAGAGGCTGAAGGAGTTGGAGTGTTTCTGTCAATAATTTTGGCACTTACTGTATATTTTTTTAAGAAAAATATATATCTTTATTTTATGAATGTATTGTCCTTTTATTATATCTGAATTTCAGTTCAGATATCTGTGAGTATTTGAATTGATGATCACAGATTTGTTTACACCTCTAGTTTTTTTAAAGGCCATTAATTCTGGATGGCACTGTACAGCAAGGCACAATGACTGAGAGTTTCCTCCCTCTGTTTTGTCTTTCGGATAAATCATGGCTGAAGTATTCCCAGTGATTTTTGGTGGCACTTCTCCGTTCGGTCCACCATGTCTTCATCAAGACAAAATGCGCACAAATAAGCACAAAATGAACAAGAAGTGCAGACAGGAGGCTAAATGTGACTCTGTTTACATCTTTATAGTTGAGCACAAACGGGCCTTAAGTCACCTCCTGCAAAATGGTGTGTGCACAAAGAGTGGATTAGAGAACACAAAGAGAGGCTCACAAAGTTTTCACCCTGCTGTGGGTGTGACACCACAGCAGGAAAAGGGAAGGAGTGAGTTGGTATGACGGTCTAGATTGGATAAATTATGCAAATTTCCACCTGCTGCTCTGTAAAGTTCAAACTCACTCAGAAACAATCTAACATTAGCTGTGTAACTCTTGATGTCAGTCTCATTTGCGGGGCCAGATACAACATTACAATCATATTCATTCTATAACTGATGTCACGCAGGTTTGGAAAGTTCTGCATTTGTTTTTTGTCTGAGTCTTTCTTGATGCTGAATTGTCAGAAGTGATGTCACTTTTCTGCACCAATCAGGATTGAGCATTATTTAAATAAAAATCTAATAGCGGTTTGCTCGTGTTCCCGGGTCGGGTCAGCTGCACTGAATTACACCCCATGTGCACATTCCTAAGATAAATACAAGAGCTGAGTTTCTGAGCGCAACAAAAAATGTTTTTTTTTAACCTTTGTCATGCAAAGTGAGATATTTCCCTTCAATGATGTCTGCCATCATTGAGATTCTTTTAAATTTGTCATGATGTTCAAGGTAATGTCCCATAACCATTGTGAAATCCAAATTCTGTTAACTCTTTTAGCTGCAGGATAACTTCACCCAATCCTATTTTTAAAAAAAACTTCCCCTTCAACCAAAGAAAAATAAATTCTACTTCCTCAAACGAGCTCTCACCACTCAACCCCCTCCATCAAAAAGACCATTTAACAACCCTTAAGAAAATACATTCAACGGTAGAAACTGCCCACCCCCCGCTCACTCCATTGACACCAGCCTGTGGCCCGTGCCAAAGTGTGGAGCAGAGGGAGTGCATTTACATTACAGATGGTCAACAATAGAAAGCCATCATGCAGTACAACCCCCTCCATTCAAAAAGGTTTCCTTCATCAGCTTCCGTAATACCCAAGTGACTTTTATTACTCATTATACCATCTGCCTATTGAATTCACGTTTACACTTTCAGTCAGGCAATTAGAGTATGACAGCCTGGACCATTGCATAGCACAAAAAAGAAGGTGGGGAGAACTTACAAAATACAGAAATAAAAGTGGACTTTCTCGGTTGTGTTAAAGGGAATTTAATTTCAAAGCTACCAATTGAAAAGCATTTTGAATTGGCCAGTCACAATGTATATCCTATTGTATATATTTTTCTGTTATGAATTCATTCTTTACTCAACCTTGGGGTTTTATTTCCAATAACAGTTCTTATACACACAAATAGGGACATACTATTACTGAACTTAGCTGAAGTGAATATAACTAAATGAATGAAGACGGTAGGAAATCAATGAAAACCATGTATTTTACTCTAACGTTACCATATCCCTAACATGCTGCAGTTTTAGTTATTGAATCAAACATAAAAAGATAACAAAAATGTATGAAAATGTTTTTTTTCCCTTTCATATATTGTTAACCCCTCTTTGTAGACATCTAACAGTCTCACTACAATCATATTCCATAATTTTTCTTTTGACCTTGAATGCTTTGGGGTTTTACCTTTTGTTGGCGAAGTCAATATTACTCAGTCTGGATGCCTTCGCCACCAGGCGTAAAATGAAAATGAATGTTTATTTTCAGACGGCTCAAATTATGTCCTTCAGGAAATAAAGGCTAAAAAAAAAAATATTGAATTCCTAAAGAAATATTTGGCTAAAAATAAAAAATCACAAATGCTCATGATGTGACTGGTGGAAATGCAGGCCCTATTTTCCTCTTCCCGTTTGAATGATGCATCTGCCAGGATCGCTGGGGCCCCTCTCACAGCAGAAGAGTGCCAAGAATCATCCGTTAAAATGCCACGAACCCCCGTAACTCAAGATCAATAGCTCTGGGACAGGATGTTATGCAGTTTTCTGGTCAGCTGATGTACACTGTGTGAGAGAACAATAGTGAATATACTGGGCACACGTGTGCTATTGTTGCAGTGAAACTGAGACGTGAGCCCTTTCCCCCTGGGTCCTCCTCCCTCCTCCCATCTGTCTCTGTTGTCTTTGACTGGTTGACAGCATGAGGCCCCAACGGTATCTGACACCATGTCAGGACCACAGTCGTTGTTATGGTTTAAAAAACTCACCTAATGTTCTCACACACATGTGGCTGTTACCACCGAGGCTAAAGAGGGGCTACTGAAATGCTCCCGTGATATTTTTCAGACATTTCAATGTAAAATTTGGGTAGATTTAATATTGATTGGATTAAAAATAAGGAGTTAGAGGAGGGTTAGAACTTATCTCTCCTGTATTAGCTTCCTTTCATTGGCTCCCGGTAAAATCTAGAATCAAATTCAAAATCCTTCTGCTCACTTACAAAGCCCTAAACAGTCAGGCACCAACGTATCTGAAGGAGCTCATAGTTCCATATTGCCCAATCAGAACTCTGCGCTCCCAGCATGCAGGGTTACTGGTAGTCCCTAGAGTCTCCAGAAGTAGAATGGGAGCCAGAGCTTTCAGCTATCAGGTTCCTCTCCTGTGGAACCACCTTCCAATCTGGGTTCGGGGGGCAGAGACCCTCTCTACATTTAAAAGTAGTCTTAAAACATTCCTTTATGATAAAGTTTATAATTAAGGCAGGCATAAGATAGCTCTTAGCTATGCTGCTATAGGTTTAGATTGCTAGGGGATCTCCCATGATGCACTGAGCTTTTCTCTCTTCCTCTCTAACTGTCCCTCTTTATACATCCCACTCATTTTAATGTATGTTACTGGATTCATTCATGTTAAATGGTTTAATGCATGTTACTGGATTCATGCATGTTAGTGGATTAATGCATGTTATTTTATTAAGACATGTTACTGGATTAATGCATGTTAGTGGATTAATGCATGTTATTTTATTAAGCCATGTTACTGGATTAATGCATGTTATTTTATTAAAACATGTTACTGGATTAATGCTTGTTATTTTATTAAGACATGTTACGGGATTAATGCATGTTAGTGGATTAATGCATGTTATTTTATTAAGACATGTTACTGGATTAATGCATGTTATTTTATTAAGACATGTTACTGGATTAATGCATGCTAGTGGATTAGTGCATGTTATTTTATTAAGACATGTTACTGGATTAATGCATGTTAGTGGATTAATGCTTGTTATTTTATTAAGACATGTTACTGGATTAATGCATGTTAGTGGATTAATGCATGTTATTTTATTAAGACATGTTACTGGATTAATGCATGCTAGTGGATTAGTGCATGTTATTTTATTAAGACATGTTACTGGATTAATGCATGTTATTTTATTAAGACGTGTTACTGGATTAATGCATGTTAAATGGTTTAATGCATGTTAAATAGATTAATGCATGTTCTAGCGGTTGCTCCTGATGCTACTTGGGTAAACTGCAGAATCCACCAAGAGGCTCTTCCTGCCAAGGGAATGTCTGCCAGCCTGAAGAATGTTTTGGACACAACAATGAAAATGCTGAACTTTATGAAAGCCAGGCTCCAGCGATCATGAGACTTCATTACTTCACACGGATGTACGCTGGCTTTCAAGAAGCAAAGTATTGACACGTTTCTTTGAACTGAAAGAGGAATTGAAGATTTTTTTCAGTGACCCATCATTTTATCTGAGCATTTGCATGATGAGGAGTTTCTTACTTGCCTGGATTATCTGGGTGATATTTTTTTGTCGCCTGAACAATCTTATTCTCGGTTTACAGGGCGTTTCCGCAACCGTATTCAATTCGCAAGATGACGTTAAGGCCATGATACAGAAGTTGGACCTCTGGTTAAACTGCATGGACAACAACAAAAGAGAGGTCTATCTGTCGTTGCATAAATGTTTGTGGGCAAAATGTTTGGAACCACGGCTCTAAAACATATGCTCAGAACCAAGCCATTCATCTGAGCTAAAGGGTTGTTATTCTCTTCCCGATGTGGCAAACTGGTGGTAGGTATTTTATTTCTATTTTTGGTGAGAAAACATTCAAATAATCAGCCAAAATATTGAAACAATGAAAACGTAATAATGCAGTGTAATAAACAAGGCCAGTTGTGGTGGTCCATACATAATTGGAAAACAATTATGTATCATCATTAAGACCCAAAACATTGCTGTCCATAGTTATAGAGGAAATCTTAATGGATAAATAAGATTTTTTTTTGTCGTATTATAGCTAAAAATATATTATGAAATAAGTTTCCATGACCCTAACTTTTTTTAATTTATTTTTTTTTATATCTGTGGAATATTATTCAATGTCCCAAAGATATAAGACATGTAAAAAAAAATATTTATTTTTCTTGTTGAGGACATTTTAGTACAGCGGGTCCTGCCACACCAATAATCCATCTCCCCTTTCAGATTATTTAAATCAGACCTGGCAAGAGTTGAATTTGTCCAGAGTAGAACGCCTCTGCAATGAACCACCCAAAGGAGGGAAAAAACATGAGCAGTAATCAAGACATCATGACACGATTTGGCTGAAATTGGCTGAGACCTTGCTTCTTTTTCTGAGGCAGACACTTATTGTATTTAGCAGAATAGACCTGCTATACAATCGATTACTGTGAGAAGATATTTTCCCTAAAAAGGTAAATTCCATTTCCTTTTCTGTTTTTCTGCCTCTCTTTAACTCAGGTGACTCTGCGTGTCGTTCAGCAGAAAATGTTTATAACATTCGAATTGATTGGAGCCTGCAGTTACCCAACTATGGCCCACATCCCATCATGACTGCCGACAGTTCCCAGAAACCACAAGCCATTTCTTTCAGTGTATGACATAAAGGATACATTACACATAGATTTGTGCATCTGTATGCACTTTAAAAGAGTTTAAGCGAGGGCTCTCTTGCTGATTACGACATGTAATCTATAATGTATACGATTTTTATCATTTCTTTCATTTTCTCTCCGTATCCTTTCATTTTCTACCCCTTGAAATCTCAATGGCCACAACGTCCCCAGTTATATCAATCACTCGGCTTTGCAATTCATATTTTTTTTCCAAGCCAATCTTACCTTTCTCATCCCAAAATGCAGAGCTAATAATGAGGCGAGGCATCAATCCTACTTTCTGACACTTAATACTTGAAGAAAAATTTCCGTGTCAGGCAATAACCTCAGCCGCACTAGCTCTGGGCCTGCGCCTACACCAAACCCTAATGGGATAGATCAGCCTTTGCGTATCTGGGGGCAATCACTCACTCCGTCTCCTCTCTGACAGGACTCAGTTATGGCTCCTGGGTAATATCATTCCTGTTATCTTAAGATATCAAATTTCTGACTTTATTGGCAAAGACCTTAGCAAATGGGGGAGAGGCTGCTAGCCATAGAATAACAGAAAAATTAAAGCATATTTACCCACCTTTAGGATGGCGTTCTTGGGACATCGGTGATCTTTTTAGAGCATGAAAATATTAAAAAAATAATTTATATAATATTAGTATTTGTTAGAACATAACCCTTGTAAAACTTGTTGAAAACTTTACATTCAGCTTACTCATAAAGCTTTGCGTAACTCCTCAAGTTCTCCTGCTTTTCACTTCAACTCAACCCTTTTCAAACAAGCAGTTGGGCCTTTGTATAACAAAGGTGATCACATCATCATTCTTTGACTCATTTCCAATTCCACAAGTCCTTGTTGATTTATTCATTTACTTTTACAGTCATACATTGCATAATGAAATCAAACAAAAAGACTTAACAAAACCTTCTGTGTGAAAATCCATACACCACATACTTTGACACTGATTAAGTCTATCAGTTAGTCTCTACACTTCTGTTGGCGAACCAGGGTGACGGTTTGGTGTGAGGCTCTTTGTGATTATGATTGAAGTATTGGACCAGAAAAGGAAAGAAAAGAGAGAGAAAATGTCCAGAAGATCCAAAACCAATGTTGAAAGCTTTCCCAGGCAAGTGTACCAACATTGCCAGGCCAGCGATTGCTGACTGGTTGCATCAAGAAGAATTTTGTGTGTGCACTTGTTACCACTCAGCCACAGGCAGTGCTAGGTTGCAATTTGACCTTGATAAAATTTGACAGTAGGAATCAATTCCAATTTGGAGCATTTCATTCAAACCTAGGCTTATGCCGCCGTCGCAGACAGCAAGGCTGTATCCCCGAAAATTCCCCAATCTACTGCGTTTACAACCAGTCCCCCCGAACTGCTCAAATTAAATGCCAAGTTTTGTCTGGAGTATTTTCATTAAATGAAACAAAAACAAAAGCTCCCCCAAGAGATTATGGCCCGGACACTTTTGTAGATAAAGGTCCCCCTAGTGTCCAAAATATCCAACAGACCTTTTCAAGAATCAACCATTTCTTCCTCGTACTAAGGTCTATGTGATATACGATTTGAAAATCATCCATGAAACAGTTTATGAGTTTTGATCTGAAAACAATGGCTTTCATCAAAATGCTCCCGCAGTGAGTCAAATATGAACAACTACAGTAAAATATGAAATTTACAAGATAGATCACCTGGAGTTGATTCATTTGCACCAAATTCGGCTAAAAAAAATAAAATATATACAACCGACCATTGTTCATCATTTAATATTCCTACGCAAACAGGCTAATTTAAAAATGTAAAATAACATTGTCATCTTACATTAGTTACTTAATGACTTGAATGAAAGCTCATGGTTTCAGACAAGACATTTTTGCATCTCATTTTACGCATTTCTTTGAACTGTATCGCATCTGGATCCCCCAGGATGGGCTGCAGAGTGGCACTGGTGAGAGGGACGTCTGGAAATGCCCTAATTAGCCTGGTACCAAGGCTAATTCATGAATGAATGAACATTTTAATATATCAGAAAGAATAACCATTAAAACCTACTTTTTATTTTGATTGCAAACCACTCTCAAACTATAACTCTACCCCGATTCACACACACATGCAGTCAGGAGTTTGCAACAGAATATTCGGCTACAAGATGAATATTGGGCATAAACCCACAACTCATAAGCACTTAATAGGAGGGATAATCTTGAAAGGAACCTCATGATACTGCAATGCAGAGACAGATTCAGTCTTAGATCGTTCTCTGCACAGTCTGTGCATTTACTTTTCCCTCATACTAGTGAGCGCTTACAATTAGTTTCACATTGGGAAGTTGTTGCAAAAGAACTCAACATTTCAATAGCATCATTTGTCAATTCAGGATGCTCTGTACGCCTCCAGAAATCTGACAGTATCTTCTGCCTCAACTCTGAACTTGCGGGTATGAAAACGAAGCTAAGACATGAGGCAGGTTGCATGACTTAGGAGGAGATAAGGTGTAACAAATCCACCAATTATTATGTCTACGTTTGGAGGAAGTATCGCTATTGTGCAGCTAGCTTACGGAGGGGTTTTCTTTGTAACGTTTGACATTATCTGCAAGTTTGAGTGTGATTGAACATGTAACCGCTGGTATTCAGCGCTGGGTGATAATAAGTCTCAGGATCGGGAATCTCTTTGGAGATGCTCTGCATTTATGGTCTGGCAACATACAAAGACATTACAAAGACATTTGCTTCTGTTAGCTAAGTACTGAACGAACCAAAATATTACTGCAACGATGTCTTACTTAAAGAAACAAGTCAGAACACAAGAAATTCTTAACTTAAGATGGTTTATAACAAATAAATACACAAATAACAAACAGAAATTAAAAAAAAAAAAAAAGGGGGTGAGATTAGGGGATACCTACAAACAAGAGATAACGAGGGGAATCAGACGTGTCTTACAAACAAAACAAAACAAGCTGGAGGTCCTAACAGTCATGTAATACAAAACTAAATTTAAGACATTTTGGGTTATTGTTAAAACTGTGTCATGTTGTGGACACCTGAGTCTTTGTCAATCATGTCAGAAACAAGCTTTTAATTCTGGCCAACTTTTTAACATCTTCCCAGAAAAGACACAGCGGTCCGAGATTCCGTTCATTAAGATGAGTAGGGAAAAAAAATCTAGCTAAGATAGGCCAACCTCATTAGTGACTCACCGTCATGTACGGAAACTGCTAAATGATTGTAAGTCATTTCAGTGCATTAAGCAGAAAATAGGCATGAATTCATGGGCTTTGTATCATTATGTATGTCACACAGCTTGTCAGACATTTCCCTGACAACAGGGACTTCCAGTTGAGTGTGTATGCACGCATTTACAACAAAAGCCAGTACCAGAGAGAGCAGAATGGCTGTGAGAGCGCATGGGCCTATGCGGGAGGATGCTTCCATCACTGGATAGAGTATCTGTTTTAAGTGAGGATCACTCCATAATTGATCTTTTGGAATGTCTGCTTAATGTTTTACCACTTCATTTCAGGTGGTTTTATTTAAATATGCTGCAAGAGGCTTTACTTTTGACGATGGTCGTTAAAGGTGCAGTATGTGAAATTGAGGGGTATCGTAAATAAAGCTTTTCATATGTAAAGAGGGACTTCATCCACTTCTTTGTATGTCATAATATTACACCAACATATTTTATACAGGTACCTGAAAGGACAAAGCAGACACTGTCTCTAGAGACGACAGGGTTGTTGTGGCAAAAAGACGATGAAGAAATGTTTCTCTAAAAAACCAACAACGCAGAAGATGAAGAATAAACGGTTGTAGGAAAACTGTATTGTGGTAAGAGACGTTTCCCCAACTCCCGAGTTGAAACGCCTTCACGGACCCCCTTAGTTCTGAAGTGTTTCACTGGTCCGGCTTCCCATCTTTGAACATGAAGTTTCACGGCCGGTTGCTTTTTCTTCACGATCCTCCATATGTCAAAATTGAGACGGCCCCTCCATGACTGTATATAAATGTTTATATAAAAATCTAACGGGCAGTCAGGACTTGTCATGCGTGCGGTCTATGTCAAATAAAAAAGAGCAACTTAAATTCAATACTTCAAGGGTACAGCTCTGACTTCTAGATGACAGCATCCCTCACTCAAAATGCCTTCCCGTGTGCCTCCATTCACTCCATTGCCAAAATAGAAATATGGTAATCAAACATTACAGATTTGTTTTGCATACGTCCTCTGGGGTCACACATCACCCAGTTTGACAATCAGTGTCCTAGGGTGTATCTTGTCATCATAAAGCTGGACCTTGAGGAAGCCTTAGAGAAGGGTTGTTGGTTAGGAAGAGAATTTGTCGTAAGAAATGGATGATCTAGACAAATTTTCGGGGGGGGGGGGGCATGGAGATTATATGGGGTGGCGCTTGAAGTTTTATAAATGCTGTACCTATACACTATATCCAACACACAAGAGAGACTTCATTTTAAACAATTATATATAATAGCAACGTTTCTTGTTCTAGTTGTATTGGGGTATAAGTAAAGCATTTATAATGCAAATTGTTTCTTCAGATATTTTTATCTTTTTTTTCAATCAACACAAGGCCATCACTAGAATGTGGCCATTACAGCTCACTAAATTATGTTTGAACAAGGTGAAAATCTATTGAATTATTTGTATGAAATACTCGTAAGCCTTAACTAAAAAAATACTTTTTTATGAAACCATCTGAGGGCACCAAAACTATGCAAAGACTGCTAGATGACATATGTTAAATTTGACTCCTTTATCAGAAAAGATACAATTTTTACAGTCAAACATTTTGACAGGAGAACTGTTTCCTACCTGATACAGAATGTTGTCCACGGATGGAAGCAAAGACACAATTTTGAAGTGACCCTGTTGTCTGCTTGGAGCAGAAACCTCTTCTTCCCTGTGATGCTCTCTCTTTTCTTCCTCATCTTCATCCCTGTGATGCTCTCCCTCTCTTGCTGGTTCTCTTTGATAAGCAAACAACTGGTGATATCACCCTTCCTCTTTATTTTTACAGGAGTGCCCTACAGAATAAAATAACATGATTTTTCTTTTAATAGTCATCTTAATGTTCTACAACCTAACAAAGAATATTAGACAAAGTTTGAGAGGAAGTGTGTTATCTTTACCTTCTGTTTCCTTCTCGTGTGTACCAATCCATGTCCCAACAGATTTCTGAAAGAATATTCAAAATGATCAGTCATTACATGAAAAACCTTTAAAAGCTTTAAACCTTCTTTAAGAGTTTATATTTTTAAAACTCAAATTATGAAAGTAATAATAATAAATAATAATACATTTAATTTATAATGCACTTTACATTTGGATCAAATCTCAAAGTGCTACAAAGTAAAAGCAGATAAAAGCATCAATAGAAAATAAAATAAAATAAAATAATAATTATATAAACCTGACCAAAAAGCAGCAATGTAAATTAAAGTTAAAGGTTCTGCTAAAAAAGGAAAGTTTAAAGTCCTTTTTTAAATGTGTCAGTCGTCTGTGGAGCCCTCAGATGGTCAGGGAGGGCATTCCACAGACGAGGGGCAGCAGAACAGAAGAAAAGTGTTTCAATGGCTTCTTACAGTTATTCTGCAAAGATATACATCCACAAAATATGCTTTATGTATTTGCTCTGTGATTGAATCATTTCAATAAAGATATTCCAATTAATCAAAGCTATCATTTTCTTGTTTCTTCAATCTAAAACATTTTGCAGTGTGGAGACAAGTAGCATGGTTTTGTTGTTTGCATCGTAAAAATTGAGGTTATAGACAGAGATGAAGATCTACGAGAGAATCCCAAGAGGTAACACAATAATAAATAAGCGTGCAGCCCATGTAATTATCATTACCACAAATGGAGGAATGGTGTATCCATGCACTCTGTGCAACAAGTGTATGTTGCATTATGTCAGTGCATGAACAGAACACACTCCTGAGACTAATTTACCCACCACCTATGGCTAATTACATGCTGACATAAACACAGCTGGCAGAATAACGTAAACGAACAGTAATTCTTTCCTGTAAGAGCCTGGCTGCTCCTGTGCAGAAAAGAACAAGTGAGATCATCATATAACTGTAGCTGCTTGGCTTTGTACTCATCATATGGATAGAACCACTTGTGCTGGGATCCCGGGCTGAATGACATATTAATATTTTATCACGTTTCCTATATCCTGTGGAATGTAGGCTATATTTCATTCATAGAAACGGGTCTCTCGGTTTCTGCATTCATGAGAGGGATTACAAAGAATAACTCCGAGTATCACAACATAGACAGGAGTCGTAAAACTAGCGTATTTTTATGTAAACACCAATCAGCCATAATTAAAACCACTTCCCTCAGATTGTCTAGGTCACCCTTCAAAAAAGAGATTTGAGCCCTTTTTGTAGATTTGTGCCCGTTTTGTTCCAAACATGAGTGTCACAACCTTTGGGCAGACTCGGGCAATGTATGGGGTTTGTGAAGGCCGATGTGAAGCTCCTGTACCACCGTCGGACAATCGGATGGTTTTCTGACATGTCAGGAATTTTGGTGGGTCAAATCAAGCTTCAACACAGTTGAAGCACAGCCACGACTGTATCTGCCAGCCTCAGCACCTGCTTTTCTCAGTGTGCCTGTGCAGAGTTGCTAATGAGTGTCGGATTTACCATCGCAACATAGCACATCATGAGGATGATGAAAAAAAAATCAAGTATTCATGAAGTAGAAAGTGCAGTTTTTGGCTGGTATAGAAACTTCACAGCAAGGAAGAAAAAGATAGGTTATTATCTGTCAGAGCGTGGCTTGCTATCAAGTTAACTCTCTATACAGCCAAACTTAGCCAGCTGACCTCAAAATGTGTACATTGTCCTAGTAGGAGTTCAAATAGGCTGGTGCCTATATGACTTCATACATATAGACATCTGGTAGGAACTCATAATGGCAAAATGATCAAACCAGCTTGTTTTTTTCTTGTTAGTATTGATAGCAAACATACTTCTTCCTGCCTTGGAGCGTTCGAACAAAACTTTATTGGGAACTCAAGGCGTGAGCACACCAATCGTAAGCTTCCGGAAGCGATTTATTCGTATGTCGGTGTACACAGCCACAACTCTTGAATCTTACAAAGAAAGCCCAGTTTAGTGAGACTCACTTCCTCTGTCAGTGGTTTTAATGTTATGGGTGATCGGTGAATATATACAGTATATTTTTTATTGAACTAATCATGAAGTCATCACGACATCTAGCGAGGTTGACGCACTATTTTGGGGCTGACATACTTTAACTCCCTGCTTTTTATCTAAGGACTAAACACCTTACACTTCTTGAGGGATAAATAAGTTACCCAATCCTCTACTGTCGTGCTGCTTCAGAGGATAAATTACACACAGATCAAGTTCAACTCCCTCTCATCATAATAATGTGCTTTGCATGGCTTTTCCACTTCATCTAGAATCATGGTAATCCCTGTGCTTCTGTGTAATTATCACTCCTCTGGGCTTATCTCGGTGCCTCTCACCTGCTCAGTGTAGTCACATTACCTCCTCACTTTTATCTATGACTCTTAAAGCTGCTGCCAAGGGTCCTCTTAACTCACCCCGCAACTTTTCCTTCAACACGCCCCTCCAAAACACACTCCTTCCCTCTCTCTCTGTCTCTCTCTCTCACTCCTATCGCCCTGTTTGCCACTCGTTCAAGACGATTGTGATTAGCAGAGAAATGGTGTGTCACGGCAAATTTGTAGTGCTGGTATATCCCTTATTAATTTCCCAAACCCTCTAATAAGTGAGATGAATAGAAAATAATTGCAATATAATTAGCTAAATTGACAAGAGTCATTGGTTACCTGGGGACACCGGGGTTGTGCTTTTCTGTTATGCCTATTATCATAGCCTAATCTTTATCCACAACTATTCCGAGAGAAGATATTTCTCTATTCTTTCTAAAGCTCTGCTAATTCATCCTGCCCTCATTTTACTACAGGAGAATATTACTATCATCCCCAATCTTTAATGAAAATAAAAAGATGGACATTTCAAGCGTTGTGACAGATTTGGGAAAAAATATTTCTGACAGGGCCCTTTTTTCCCCCCCTATTCCTGGGTCGTATTTATCTGGCACGCAACTTCAAATTTCAAATTTCCTTTTTTTATAATTTCAAAATATTTCAGTTGCATACGGTGGCTTATGTGACTGATGAATACGAGTCAATCTAATGTAACAGCATTTGGAATAGCTGTGCATGCATTGAAAACAGTCTAGTACAATTCATTAATTAAATCACTGAATACTGTTGTACACTGTAAAAAAAATAATAAAACTGCTCACTGGTAACAGACAAAATTAATTAAAGTATTACTGAGTCTAAATTTAAGTTGAAATTACTTCATTTTATTGTGTCACCAATATGTATTTTTTCACAGTGTGCTTTTGAAGGTAAAACCATGAAAATGTTTGATAGAAATGTGAAGAATTTCCAAAGCTGGATTATCCCTGTTTTTCCCTTTTGGGGTCTAAGCTTCCACTGTAAAACAAAAATAGTTAATGAACTCAAAAGAAATTACTATTACTATTAGTATTTTTGAGACTAACTTATTAATTTAAGTTGTAAATTAGTAGCTCAAAGTAGTTTTTTGAGCTCAAACAAGTCTTTTTTTTTTACAGTGTAATTTTTTTGTGCGGTTATATGTGTCTGGTGTAGGCTTTGAATGGCTGGAGAGTTCAGACAAAACAAATGGAGTCTGAACTTAGACTTCTGTAAAGTATCTGTTACTGTTTAGACACACCCATCCCTGCAAGAATAATAAAAATAGGCTCATCCAAATTGATGAACTGGCTCAGGTTTTAAGTCTTCCTCACACGACCCTTCCCAATTATCTGGACTTGATTCCGGCCCCCAGAGCAGACTCCCAGCAGATGGATGCGGAGGCCCCCGCAAAATACAAACTGATGACTCTTAGTTTGTAACATCAGTACTGACCCCTGAGCTGCGGAAGCTCCTGGCAGACAAGACGTAATAAAATGTAATTAGAACTGTGATGCACTGATGGAAAATATGGACCATTTGTTATTTTTCTTAAAATAAAACTGGAAAAAAAAAAACATTTCAAGGATAGTTAAGTATACACAAAGCCACTAAAAACTCACTCAATGTACCGATGAAGTTTTTTTCTGCATCTTAAGTGTCGGCAACTCATCCGCAGCCTACATGTTTCCAATACCATTCGTTTATCAGCTCTTAAACCTTCTCAACAACGCCTGTGCATCTGTTTATTACAGTGGTTGAAAAGTTTCCATGTGCCTTACACATCGCTAAGGTGCAGGTTCTCCCCTCAGGGATAACACGGAGGGCAGAGGTGCTAATTATTCTACAGATCAGCGATGTCAGCACAACTCTCTTATTGCTCCTAATTGTCCCTTTAGGAGTGCATAGGTCCTCATTACCAGAGCACTTTATGTCAATAACATCAACACCTGTGTTGGTCTTATTTTGTTGAAGTAGTTTAGTTGAATTAAGATGTTTTGATAATTAGGGAATTAATAATTAGATTGGCCATGTATGCTGTATATGTGTTTGTATTCAAATCAAATAAAAAAAAAAAGACATTTAGAAGTGCCTTTCATCCGAATTTTCACTTGTTAAAACCGCAAAAGAAAGAAACAACCAAAGAAGGAAACATCCAAAGTGTTGATTTGATTTTTTTTAAAAGATGGTATCATTATGGATTCTGATGTCCCTCTTGGAAAAGAAAGCAACATTAATCAAGAATTAGGTACAAATTACTGCATGAACTTCAGAAGAAAGTTATTTTATAAATATTCTTCTCGGCTTCAATAAGCAAAGAGATGGAATGTCAGGAGCTGTGGCAGGAGCAAAGTTTGCACCCACGTGCAGACACAATGGAGTCAGGGCGCAGCAGACAAAATAACACGCGCGAACCAACTGTCAAGACTTTGTGATTATTTATTATTAGGGGAAGTTCTGTCACTTTGATTTGTGTTGCCTTTGTGTGTGTTTCACTTGTATTTCTCCCTCTGTATCTGTCCTGTGATTGGTCATCATGTTCACCTGTGATTCCCCTCCAGCTGGGTCTCATTACGTCAGTGTATATAGTCTGTCCTCACCTTCCCTTCTGTGCCGGTTCGTTGTATGACGTTCCCCTGTGTCATCACGCGTCCTAACCTTCTCCCAGTGTGTAGTAACTTTATCCTCATGGTTTTTTGTTCCTGTTAGATCCACTGCTTTTTCCTTGTGCCTCTTGTTTAAGGAATATTTTTGCACCTGCTCTGCCGCATCTTGTGTCTGCGCTTGGGTCCAAGCTAAACACCAGGAAAGTTCCTAACACCGACTAGATAACACACAGGGAACACTTACATTGAGAAGCAACAGGAAAAAGGATGGCTGGCACGTGTGATGACGAGACATCAACAACAAACTGGCAAGCGAGGACAGGGGTGCTCAGACTTGATGCACTGAGGATAACGAGTAATGAGACACAGCTGGAGAGGGGGACACAGGTGAACATGATTGATAATCAGGCATGAGGAAAATAGGAAACACAGGAAAGACAAAGAGAGGGAGAAGCACCAGTGCACCAAATACTACACTAATACAGGAGAGACAAGAAACAAAACACAAAGACCAAACACAGAATACAAGTGTCAAACAGACAGTGAAAAAACAGCACAGGAAGTGCGAAGCTAACAGAAACACTTGGAAAAAGGCTTTCAAAATAAAAGAGAACAGGAAACAGATCTAAATAATGACAATAATCATCAAATTAAAATTAAAAAACAAATTCATGACAGTGAGGCTATGAATGGAAATCTTCATACCCTTTCTCCATGTGTGTGACTTAAATCTTAAACAAAAATGAAAAGCCACATACTCAAGGCACCAAACATGAAACCGAATTTTCAATTTTAACAAAATAATGAAACTCAAAAGTCTCAGTAGAGGCTTGATAGTCCTCCAATGGGGGGAGGATAACAGGGGACCGTTGAAACAAATTCAGGTGTGACAGAAAAATGGATGAGAGAGTTGTGCTGATATCGCAGATCTGTAGAATAATTAGCACCACTGACCTCCGTGTTACCCTGAGGAGAGGATTTGAACCTTAGCAATGTGCAAGGCACCCTACCCCTGAGGTACCACCTCAACGGTTGAGTATCCTAGAGGTCCTAACAAGACATAACTAGTCATGGTAGTTCATTAGAGCCAGACGTCTTCAGGTGAGTTTGTCTGATGCAAGAACGTCGTACCTGGAACTTATGTATTACTCAGTTATTTATAAAAGCAAACTGTGTGACCAGACATTCGTATGCACGTTCCAATATGTATATGTACAGTAGGCTTTTATACTGACAGGCACTCCAGATCAAGACAAGATGTTCAGTAGATACTATGAGGGTTGTTGCTTTTTCACCCGCTCAAAGGCTTACCAATAATTCAAGGGCATTTCTGTGAACAAACGTGAACTTGAATTTTGTTTACAATTTATTGGCCGTTTGATTTCTGCCTTTGTGAACGCAGACAGAACCAGCTGAGAAATGTAACCATGTATCATTCTATAGGGCATGAGAGACAAATTGAGGTGGGTGGTGACCTGCATTTTTATAGTTCTTTATAATTAAATCTAGAGGTCCGCTGATTGCAATTTTCTTGGCAGATAACCGATTCCGATTTATTTTTATCATAATGAGTAAAGTATTTTAAGTGCTCTTCTTTTGAAGGATTACAGTGGACATAAGGCTGGATGTGTATCCATTCTGACCTGTTAATGTACCCTCCTCCACGCCGTGCGTTTTTTTAAACCAATTGTATGACATGTCGAAGTGAAAATGAAACTTTGCAAGAATCGTTCAGTCCATTGTATGTTATATGTTGGCTTTGTTCAAGTACTCCATTGCTTGTGGCTGGCTCTGTGCCCTTCTGGCTTTAACAGCGCTGCTAACGCTGGCTACTTGAAACTTGCTATGTTTCTGGGGGGCATTCATTTTGCAGTGTCTAATTAAGTTTGTTGTGCCGAACTCTTTCAGGGTTGTTCCACCGCTGCACCTTTTATCCTTACGATTTTGAGCCGCTCTGCTAACATTAGCTTCTTAAACCTTGCTATGTTCCTAGGGACAATAAAATTTTAAGTGTGATTAAGTTCGTTGTGCCGAAATTTTTGGAGGTTGTTCCTCCACAGCTTATTTTGTCCTTACTGTTGTTACAAATTGCAGGCTTTGTGTTTTCAGGTGTTTTCTGGTTGCGAAAGGTTTGGAACCATTGTTGGTCATACTTGTTGTGCATGTACGGCACATGCGTGTAACCGGTACGGAGAGAAGCTGCTCGGCCAATTGCCGATTGCATCAAACTAGGGCCTCCCGGCGTAGCACCTCTAATTAAATCTGTGATGTCAGTAAGATGAAAGCTGATCTTCAACTCACATCGGTTGAACATCAGGTTAAACCTTCTAGTTTAAACATCACACTACCACTTTAAACCCTTCAGTTTGGCGAAGTTGCTATCTCCATCTTGTTGTATGGATGAGTGGGTGGAGCTGGGGAGGACTGGCTCCAACTGTGAACCTAATGGTTTTAGCAACTTCTCAATCAAAAAGCAGCCATGACATAAAAGCACACCCTACTTTATTATCCTTTTTTTCCACTAGGACCAGACGTTACAAAATACATGCCTCGCTGTGGGGATAACTACTCAGAAAACTGTTTTCTGAGATAATAAATCAAGTGAGAAGTAGAATCTTTTTTTTTTTATTAAGCTTACCTGCAAAGACCCTTCTTTTTGCAACAAGTCATTGGTCATTGGAAACAAATATCCTTCTGCATTGATTTGTCTTTTATAGACTGTGTCATGACATTTGGAAAGAAAAAAGAGTCAAGTCATCCACATGATTGGTTGGGGCATGTTGCAGAAGTGGTGCCTTTGCTACCAGGTAAGAGGGGGAAATTGTGATAGCATTGTTTTAGAAGGTCCTCTGAGGGTGTGACATTTTCTGCAGAGGAGTTGTATTGGCTTTGTGACATTACTCTCAGCTGTCCAGTAGATCTGCGGCCAAGGCTATTGCTCTTCTTAAAAGCCACAACAATATAATTCATATTGTCACCATCAGGGACAGCTTTTGTAATCAAAATAATGCATTTGTGCAGATCTTTAAATTATAAAAATAAATAAAATTTAAAGTGACAGATTGTATCAATGCAGATGTCAATTTTTATGTTAAGAATGTTCTTTTCCTGTAAAAGGAAATAGTTCCACACAAAAATAGCTGACAGAAAAAGGAATTGGTTATTGCAATTTGTCAACAGTCCACAACTCAATCAATTGACTTGTCAAAAATAATTATTCCTCTGCCGTTGTTTTCAGATTTCTAACAAACAGTTTACATTGTAGATTACTGACAGGATATTTCTCCTGTTTCAGCAACACTTGGTTAGACTGCTGGCCTAGACACATGCTCCCTTGATGCATATCTACAGTTTCAAAGGCATTCTTTTCAAGCCTTGCATTTGACAGAATCGTTTATTAAAATGTATGATTGCTTGGTCTGCCCTGCATTTAAATGACTCTCATTGCTCATCCAGATCACATCAAGATTATATGAAAAGAATATTTGAATAACCTCTCTTGTCTATTAAAGAAAACGGCCGAAAGTAAAAAAAAGAATTGCATTAATTTTGAATAGAGCCAGTTGAGGCACACTTAGGGTTACGCCCCAACCATTAGGTCAATACGCAGACAGCAGCTCTAGAGCCAGTTAAGGTGTGAGTAGCTCTTGGGAGCCATAGACACGAAGCACCATCTTTAAAACATGCTGCTGGGTCTGAATTAAAGCGAGACTGCAAGCAGATATCTTTCCTGTTAGGATTGACCAACAGTGTCCCTCAAAATGACTTTTGATTGCTCTGTGAAGATAAAAAAAAATGTATAGGGATGATCCCCTGAACCCTTAGCTGAAACTTTTACAAATTATAATCTTTTCATTGGAATTGAAATCCATTTGAATCCTCTTACTAAACAGTGGCTGCTGGAGCAACAGTAGGTGATATTACACAAAAACTGGACCTATGCTTTTGTACCCGACAGTAAGGATATATACATGAAAAGTCCCCTTTCCCCTTCGTCGTACAAGCAATCCTCCTGTTTAAACCCTCACTAATTAAATGTGAAGATATTTCCAGAGTATTTTAGTAAAAGAAAAATAAACTCCTTAAATCGAGTGAATTATCAAAAATATTTGAGTTGTGTACAGAAAACAGTGTTTTTCATGTAAAAGCTCCCTCTAAAGAAAGACATATGAATTAATAGAGAAAATATGATATAGAGGATATAATATCAGATCATAGGCTAAATTTAATATTGAATTAATTGGAATTTCTGGTTCCTACATGTGTGTATTTGACAATGATATGATTAGAAATAATAAACTAATATGTGGATACAGAGAAAATTAAGAATAGAAATGATGTGGCTCGGAGTGATTTCCCCCGCTTTTAGCCACAATATTGCTGCACATCATACATACACACATACATTTTCCTCTGTTTCCTCTCTATTGAACTGGTATGAACCAATAAGAACTCCAGACCTGTTTCTCCTTAATAGAAAACTCGGCCTATGCTGCCGTCCCTTACAGCGAAGGTATATCGCCGAAAAGCCCTGAATCCCCTGCATTCTACAAGCAAGTCCCCTGATCCCCCCCTAGTTTTTTTTTTTTAGAATTTGATATATACAAGAGTATATTTAGTTGATTCATATTAACCGTATTTGGACTAAACTGGACCAAGAGTTAGGAAGTTTTGTGTGAATATAGTCTGAATAAGTTTTTCATACATATATGTAAAGATAGATCTAGTTGATTCCAATCTAATTCGGACCAACGGTTACAAAACTACGACCAAAACATTTTGAAGATAAAATCATCCTTGTGTCGAAAATATACAATTGACCTTTCCCAAATGAATCCAGTTCTTACTCATACTAAGGTCTATGTTTGTCTGATGTTTGAAAATGATCCATGATATGGTTTTTGAGTTATCACTTTGAAGGATCTGTGGCGGCGAACGCCCTAATATCCTCAGTTTTTTTGGAAAAACAATGTGGAGTCGAACATATGAACTACATTTGTGAAATATTTTTGAAGTACGGCCCCTTGTCAAAGATTTGTCACTCTCACAAAATGTATTTTACATGAAGATTTTACAGCCTTTGTTTGTGTGTGGCATGTAAGCAGGATAACTCCACAAAATTCTTCTTCAAATCTTGAGGAGAGGTAGCATCTTGGGAGGTCCACTGTCAACTCTCCACTTACCGGTGTTTTTTCCTGCATCTTCCTCCTCCTGTCTCTCTCTCCCCAGTGTGCATGTGTGACTGTGGGCGCAGACACACTACTGGCAGCAGGCTCAGCTCCACACCTGTCCTCAGTCTACTCATCACCAGCAGCATCAGAACCCAGGCTCTTCAACCATTCCTCGCCAGCTTTCATGCGGTAGCTATATCCCCTCGGTCTACAGAGTCATTATTTCTCAAGAGAATTATCCCTGCTGAATTTCTGTACTAATTTGTGTTTTTGCTGCTCAGGAGATCTCAACGGCCACCGTGTCTGCCTCGCTGCTTCAACAGATCTGCTCTCAGCCAACATCCTTCCCACTCACACACCATCCACTGCCATGCCTCTCAAGAGGATTAAAGATCATTACCAAACCTCTGCTCCTCATGAATCCTGTTTTTAGATCTATGCAAAACAGTAGCAGGTGATTGGTTAATTTTTTTAAACGTCCGATTCAGTGATTGTAACCTGAAAAGTCGAGGATCCTTTGTGTTAATGCAATAACTTTGAGCAGCTCAAACAGGGGAATTAGTCTTACATTACAGGGGATTGGAGGCTTTAGGGTTTTATGCCCTTGCTGTTTGGGAGGACCACAGGCCCAGTTGTTTTTGTTTTCTTTCCCAGCTCTGCTTTTCATCAGGTCGAAATGTCAGCCTTGTAAAAGGTTGGACTGGAGGGAAAATCTGAATAATGAATTTTGACATTTATGCAGTGGACTTGTCCGTAGTCAATATCTGTATTAGTAGGAGGGGTGGATATTCAGCACCATTGCAAATTATATCTTTTGCGAAGGTGTTCATGTTTTCCTTCCAGTTTATTGTCAGCATGATTAAGGGAATGAAAACTCGTCCGATTTTTACGGACCTTATCAGAAGTATGTAGCATGGGGGCATGGGAGAATATTATACATTTTGGAGGGAAACTGAATCAAAGGGCAATATACCAATCAGTTTTTACTTCCACAGAATGTACAATGAGCAGCATTTAGGAGTGGCATCCGCGTCAACAAAGCATAGAGTTGGTGAAAATAAAATTATTTTACTATTGTTTCATGAAGTTATGTTATAAAACACAAATAGGCAGTTTCACAACCCTTCATTAGGATTTTCTCTCTCACACGCAAACACTCAAACACACACATTTAGTCTATTTTATATTTCAATAGATTTGGAATCGTATGTCAAGAAATTGGTAATATCCCCCAAAATTACAGATAACAACTTGTTGAGGGTGATAAACAGAATACAAAATCTCCCAGTTCTCTCATATGCAACACTATAAAGAAATTAAAGCTCTGTTAGATGTTGAATACTATGTTACTCCTACATGTACACATGAAGGAGTATAGAAGGATATGTGTCTCTGGAGAAGCACAAACGTTATTATGTAATGTCTAGATATAAAAATGGAAATGGCAGCAAAGTGAACAAGAAGATGAGCTAGACTTTCTCTTCTCCCGTTCTACTTGCAACTCAATAACAGCAAAACATATTTGCCTGCCTATAACAACAACAAATCACCCTCTGCAAAATGTTAAACAGTAAAGACCTCGCTACACTCTTTGTGCAAAATATGTAAAAGAAGCTATATGTATTCGAAATGTAATTTGTCCTAGTTTATGTATCAACTTTTGTGTTTTTGTGCATTTGTATTTACTCCTCATGTTGCATTATGTTTCATCTTTTTATTTTTATGGATATACAGACACTTCCTCCTCCTTTCTTACAAACTTATATAAATCTATATATTTGCACTCACACATACACAAACATGCACACATTCACTTTCAGTCTCTTTCACATCAACCACAGAGAGAATGAAGAGAGAGAGAAATATCAATGTTATATAGCATGGAACCCAGTCACAACGTTTTTACTTTATCTGGCCTCGCACCCCTATTAGCTTAAGAAGCTACAATCCCACTATCCAAATGTTAATGCTCAGAAATTCAAAGTCTCTTAGGATACTATCACACATTTCTGGCAGGTCATATGCTATGATTGAAGGTGTTACTCTATGTGACATGGGAAAGGTTGAACAGACCTTCAATTACTCCACTTTGACCTTTATACAGCTCCCCACACTGAAACTCTACAATGACTTCAGCATTTCTGGCTCTGCTAAGGCTTTCAGCCACACTGAAGCTCCTCTGCTGTCTTCTGGCCACTGTGATTCTCTGTGCGATTACTTTAACTGTGGCAGACACTCCTTAACATCCAGCTTTTGACAATATGTAAAAACAACTGCATGCTTTTTTTTCTGCTGTGTGACCTTTAATGTTTTTCGAGATTGCCACTAATTCAATATAAGCATCGTCTGTGATGATTGTTGAGGAGCCACTCTATATTTTAGTGCTCAAAACATCCTCTCATTCTCCTCGTTTACACTTACAGATCCATTGACTCCCTTTACAAACTCATATCTTTCCTGAAGTCCTGAGTAATTGTTCTCTTCCATAATGGTCCATAATAGCTGTTATTGTTGGACATGTCATCTCTCTATCTTACTCATCTGCTCCAAGGCTTCTGCCTAAATAAATGAATAAATAGTATTTAGTAGACTGGATTTTTCTCAATGAGAAATCAGTCAGTAGTCAGTGAAACACAGGGTAACTGGAGAAAAATCATTCATATAATACATCTTTTTTCTCGTTTTATGCTAATGAGGGACTCAAAATTGTCCTCTACTGTAAGTCACTGCAGCACCCACCTATAATAAATTCAAATCACGTTTTTAGTCTAAACGAAAATGGAAGCAAATGGTGAGGAAG
Source organism: Lophius americanus (assembly GCA_037951165.1). Classification (NCBI taxonomy): domain Eukaryota; kingdom Metazoa; phylum Chordata; class Actinopteri; order Lophiiformes; family Lophiidae; genus Lophius; species Lophius americanus. The sequence goes on from JBBDHG010000014.1 coordinate 23,570,724, forward strand.
CTTACTGCCAGCATAAAATTCCCCCCTCTGTGGCCCATTCCTATTTTGGCTTAATATCTCTGAAACACTTTGTCCTCAAAAAATCTCTGTCAATCAGAAAACCTTTTTCTTTCAGTTAAAATGTCCTCTCTCTCCTTCTAAAACCACTCTGTAGAAACATTAAAAAAAAGTTCCTCTTGTTCCGATCAAGGAAAGAAACAAAAAACTCCTGTCAGCCACTTTCCTCCTGTCACACCTATTGAAACATCGCTCATCTGTCTCCCCAGAAAATAAGCTGTCAGGATAGAGAAAGACACTTGTCCTAGGATCATATTTATGTAAGAGTTGAGTCTGCATCCAATTTCATGTAGGCAAATCTTTCACCTTCATACTCCACTCCAGGAAATTAATGTATTTTCTCTGTGTGATTGCAAATTTGTGCTGCGCTCCATTTTCCTCTCTCTTATTCCCACTTTCCACTCATGGATCAGGGCCATGTGAGTGTCTGCAGCATTTCCATGTGGATCAATGGCAATGTAGGCTGATTACGGACTACTATGAATATTTGCTGCGCTAAAGTTTTTCATCATTTGGTGCACATAAATATTAAGTAATCTAAACTCAACATTCACAGTTAAGTCATTTTGTTCTTTCACAAAAGAAGGGTTTGCAAGGAGGGTTATTGAAATTTACATTCCTGGAAATTATATCGTCACAATTGGCGGCTGTTTTGACTCTGACAGTCAAACGCTTGAAATAAGACAATAGATCAGGCCAGACATCAGCTCATCTCAACGCCTCTGCACTGTGAATTCTACACTCTTGATATTTGCTACATATGAGTTTTACTTCCTATACAAAAATTGTCAGGTATTTTACCTGCCATATTGTTGGGTTGAACTCAGTTAGTACAGGTGTGTGTTGCTGAGGGCTTGTACGGGATGCTGCGTGCTCTACCACCTTCATGCCCCATTAGTTCCTGCATTATGGGTGGAACAACTGACAAGAGGAGACTGTTTGGGAGAGCCAGACAGGTGGTGTGTCTCCAGCAGGAAGTCTTTGCAGAGATACACAAATTTGTGATGATTAAAGTGGCCTTTGAATAAAAGCTAATTAGTCCTTAGCTTGTATCGAATTGTGATCTTATTCGCTCCTAAAGAGCAGGTGCAGCCTTGAATGGCAGCCTGTGCCGCTGGTTTACGAATGTGTTTCCTGAGCGCTGGCTGGTGTTAAGTGGTTTGAGTGGTGGGACTGTGTAAAGAATAGTTGCAGTAAGGAAGAAGTACTTTAAGTAAAGTCAAGTTAATTTCCGTATTTCAGAAATTAAATATATCTAATAGTCTATTTAATTTAACATTTTTACACATATTCAATAAATGAGCATTGAAAAACCGAGTTCATTTGTTCGGAGTGATAAAATATTAACTATGTTTACGCTGTCGTCCCACACAGCAAGAGTATTTCTCTGAAAAAAGCCTCCTATCCCCTGCTAATATATAAAATTCCATACAAAAAACATAGATCTCCTCAAATCTATTCATATACAAACCAAATTTGGACTAAATCACACTGACTCTTGGGTAGACATATCCGAACACAGTGTTTTCTGGGGGACGTTTTGGTCTTAGGCTGTGGGTACAATGTGATAGTAGTACAGGAGCAGCACAGGAAAAATAACAATCCATGTCATGGATAAAAATGACAGTGGGAAAATGTCCAGAAAATCCGAAACCAATGTGAAAGCTTTCCAAGGCAGGTTTACCAACATTGCCAGTCCAGTGACTGCTAGCTGGTTGCCTTAAATAGTATTGTGGGTGTGCACTTGTTGCTACTCAGCCTAGGGGAGTGCCAAGTTGCAATTTGACCTTGATGATATATGACTGAAGGAACCCTATTTCAACTTTGAGAATTTAATTTAAAACTAGACCTATGCTGTCCTCCTCCTGCATTGTTCAAGATATCCCCCTGATTGAACTCCTAAACTTACAGTAAATTTTGTAAAAACTCCCCCTAGTGTGTACAACATGAACCATTAGAGTAAAATGTGAAACATGGAAGGTAGATCTCCCCGAGTCCTTTCATACGCAACTAATTTGGACTTAATCAGACCAACGGTTAGGAAATGATGGCAAGGAAACTGTTGGAGATAAAGCCCCTCCTACTGTCGGTAAAATGGAACTGATGTATCCCAAAATCCAGTTGTTCCTCACACTAAGGTCTATAATTTGAAAATGATCAATGAAATAGTTTTTTGATTTAACTATTCCAAAATATCCCCACCTTTCGGGGATCTAATATCAATCCTACCAACTGGCATATTTAGGGCCTTTTTGCTTGAAGGTCAGAGTTATGATTTCATGCTATATAAAACATGATACATTAACAGTCAAGGACTCCTCAGGAGCATAAATGGGAGAGTTCTAAGATGGTATTCATGGCAGGATGGTGAATATACAAACACTAATACCAATTTTAAGAGTAGTGAAAGCATGAAATTAATGCAATAGTTTGCTGTTCAACATTAATACCATTAATAGAAAATACCAATAATAGCGAAAGCAACACAGAATTCTGCAAGTGGTGACCCACTTGCAATTATCTGCAACAGTAATCACCTTGAAGATATCGCACAAGTTGAAAGTGTACGAGGCAAGTATGGGAAGACTGGGTCACACGAGAATAACATTTCTTTAATGTAGTGTTTAGTCAGCTTTCTTGTCCATCGCTATCAACCCACTTGGATCTAAAAAAGTAGCTGTATCTGTTAAAGTAGCTCAGCATGGCCCTTTTCTGTTGGTCCATTGGGACCCAATTAACCTTAGCTGATGGGAATATTGCAGCCAGATTGGGAAGTGCTGGTGTGCTGTGATGTTGGTTGAAATGCATATCAGTTTGGTGTGTGAGCGTTTAAATGACTGTGGGATTGAACCGAAAGAGATCTGGAGTGCTTAAAATGACATTGGAACCCTCTTTCTTTGAATCCATGGTTTCATACTGCATATGTAATGTTTTTACAGGGTTCTTTTTATTCATATTTCCACCTCATCGTATAATTAGTCAACCTGAGGATTTATCTGAACAATCAAATGACATATTTCTTAAATGTAACTGCATGTTGACAATGGAGATCTATTGAATTAGTTAAATCTTGAACACTCGGGACACAGTTACCTTTTATACCAATCTACTAGCCTCACCTTTCACATATGCTCAGTCTCAATTACCTGCCCCACAGTCTGGGGCATCAACATATGTCAGCTGCATAAGTTGCACAAAAAAAAAACAAAGCAACAAACAGACAAGGGTGAGACCAAAGTTATTTATATCCAGCTAGCATCAGGAAGAAGTTAACGCCGAGTCAGCAAGATGCAGGGACAGCTGAGCGCCTCGCTGCAGCAAAATAAAAAAAACTCTTTATAATGACCTCAAAGGTATTTTCCTTCTCTCTAGTCGAAGTACTGGACAAGCCAGAATACACAGATAAATGAGCTGCAAAATAACATTTTTTAAATGTTGCAGTAGCAACCTGTCAAAGTGATTTCTTTCACCCTGAACTACCTGTGATTCCAAAGCCAGGTAGCCTCATCCGCCCAATCATTGTCATTCATCACCATCAGCTGCTGTCTTAAAATATGACTCTCTCATCTCCACCTAGTCCTAGCAGATCTATGAGCCTCGTCATTCATCAGCATCAGCAGTCATCAGCCACCACCACCAGTATCCAGACTCCAAAGGGGGTGCATTCCATGCTGCTGCTCAGGGCAGAAACCTTTCGATCTCCCAATCTCCCTGAAGAGTCTGATACTCACACAGCATAATTACTGTCATTCATCTACAGTTTTAGTTACTATTGTGGGTCTTTTTTGATATCACATAAAATAAACCATAAAGTTTTTCCTATGGGTACTGTTCAAAAGGTTTTTTTAATGAGACATCAAGGCAGAGTAACAAGGATAATTATTGGAGATCGACAGAGCCAAAATATAAAATCTGATTAGGAGATATCGAAGGAAAGATTTTTACAAGAATTTAGGTACGATGAAAGAGCTTTCACACACTGTTCATTTCTTTTTATGTTTAGTGGAGAAAGGAGACTTATTTTCAGAGCAGAGGTGCAATTCACAGGCTTCCAACAGACGTTGAAATTAAGGAGTGCATTCAGTATCATAACGGATAATGTGTGTGATTACAGAGCTTTAAAGGGACCTGTTTTCCTGCCGGTGAAGTCAAATGATAGCATCTGTTTTCCTGACAAAAGTGAGCCCAGAGTGTTTGATGATGTTGTTTATTTCAAAAATAATAATGTTCAAGTCTTATCATGAACGGAGATATATTTATCATACGCAGTTAACAGTGTTCATCTTTTTTTTTGTCCTCTTATTCTCTTATGTCTTATTTGATTCACCCTCTTAAAGGCAGACAGTCAAAGTTATCCAACATAGTTTCATATTGTCCACATTGTTCTTTGACAGCACAACCCCGCGTGCCTCCTATATAATCCCCCGATGCCGCGAAAGCTTTGGTAAAGCTCGGTGAATAGCCCTCTAAAAATGTGGACTACTGCCTGCCTCATCTAGACTTAACACCACTGTGACATGGACACGAGCACTGTGGGTTTGAGACAATCGTAAGCGGGGAAGACAGGCTGAGGCCAGAAGACAGAGATTAGAAACCGGACAGCAAAGTCAGGTGCAGTTGGAGGGGTTAATCCTGTGTGTGAGTGAGTGATCATGTCCATCCACCCAGCTGTGATGCCATCAGGGTCCACAGGGCTCGGTGGAGGTCTGATGAGGCGTCACCGCTGTCTGCTGCAGGAGAGATCGCTCTGCAGTTCTTGTCAGTGAGCGAGACAGCCAACCCTGTAAGAGAGAACAAAGAGAGGCAGGCGGCAGGCTAGAGAGAGAAGAAACACATTTTAATGTCGTCTATCTTTGGAGATTATTTAGCTTTCGCGAGATCTTCACTGAGGGTTTTTCTACTTGAAGAGCAGCGTGAGGGCGGAACTGGCTTTCGTAATAAGATAATTAAAGCTGGTGTACTTAATTGCGGTTAGAGGTTATCTGAAAAGGTCTCGGCACAGGTTTAAATTAAAGACTGGATTAGTTGCATATCACGCGTCACCTTTCCTTTTCTATTCCATGTGAGGAGAAAAAATAATCTTCGTCAGTCTGTTATCCAATGTGAAAAATGTCACGTTATGCCAAACAATTGTCTTGTGGTCAATCACTTATGTCATTCTTTAAAGAGAAACAAATTATTTTCGGGTAGATAAACATGAGCCGGTATAGTACAATAATCAGAGCGCCATGCCATATACACGTCCCCGACAGCAAAGGTAAATCCCTAAAAAGACCCCAAACCCCTATGTTGTACAAAAAATCCCCTTGATTGAACTCCTCAAATTAAATGGACTGCACTTACACAGCGATCAATCACTCAAAACCCCTTTATAACACGAGCCAGAATTCACCCATTCACACAGACATTCAGACAGTGATGATAGAGGCTGACATGCAAGGTGCCACCTGCTCACCTGGCTCATCCATTCACGTCATCATTCACACACCGAAGCCACTGCGAGCAACTTTTGGCTCGGTTTCTTGCTCAAGGACGAATCGACGTTTGGACCACTGACGTTCAGATAAGTTGACGATAGCTCTACCAACTGAGTCACAATCGTCCATGAGTGAATCTACAGTATTTTATTGTAAATAAAGAAAAAAAGAAAAAAATTTGTAGGAATTTATTTTTTAGCACATTATTATTTTGTACGGAGCCCCTGAAGTCCATTGAGGAAAAAGAATGTATCTTGTGCGCACAAGATAATTATTTTGTCAACTTATTATTATGTGCGCACAAGATGATTTACTATCAATCCGTTGGGACCACTTGATTGACAAAGCACACATATAACATATAAATGGCTTACCAGGGCTACAAAGATTTACTTTCACTTCAAAAGGCCATACAGTTGGTTGAAGAAACACACAGCGCGGAGGAAGGACGTACCTTCTTTGAATCAAGTCAAAACACATACACAATGCCAACCAACATTACTTTCGCTATAATTCTCCAAAATAAGAGCACTTTAAATACACTAAGCAGCAAATGAAAGCGTAAGCATATGCTTATGCCACGAACAGATACATTTACAGATTACAGAGTGAAATTCAAACAGCTTTTGCTCGTAGGTATGGGATCGTCATCAGCCAGAATAGTTGACTGCGGATACTGAAAGAGAATAGGCAGCAGCTAGACCAGTGGTTTTCAAAGTACAGGTCTGCCTTTGCAATGCTGAATTTATCTTGTGCACACAATATAATTATATTGAAAATTAAAAGTTATAGGTTAAAAAAATTAAAATAATAATTCCAGGGACTTCAGGCGCTCTGTAATTGTGAGAATGCAGCGGAAAGAAATTGTTTTTTTCTTTTTCCCTTTCCCTTAATAGAATAAATCATGTCCCTATTTTTAGATCACTGAATTCTGAGTTGTTTGTCCTCACACTTACCCTGCCCCCGAACCCCCTCAGGAGAAATTAGGAACAAAAGCAAAGATCAACCTATGACAAATTATCCTGTCCCAAAGAGAAGATGTGGAGGAGTGAGAGAAAAAAAATCTCTGACAGCTGAAACAGGGAGTCAGGGGAATAGGATCTTCTCTCTGGGGTGATGAGTAGTTGTTTTTTCTGCTCAGTACCTGCAGTGTTGAACACAATCTTATTTATGTCCACATATAACACATAGCTGTTATGAATCAGAGGAGATGCTCCACCAAAGAGGAACAAGAGGACTTAGCAGAGCTGTAAATGAAAGGAAAATATTTTTTTCATAACTGGCTTGTAATGTTTTATACCATGTTGTTGTCTTTGTTACAATCTAGTATAGCATCTCCGTATCCCTGACATGGCTTGATGATAAACCATCATGGCAACCATGGTATGACAACCGAGTAAGAATATAGTCGGTCAAAATTAAATAGTCCTGTTTGTTTTTCAGCATGAATTACTAATTATTTCTTTTCATGGTTATTAGAACATAAAAACCAGAGAATTATTAATGTGGTGCCCCTGAACCTTTTGGTTTGGCTTGCGGTTGCCATGCTTAAATTTTAATAAAGCATAGCATCATTAATTGTTGATGTGAGGGAGAACATGGGCCCTGCTGTCCGGCATCAAAATCAGAAGCATTTAAATGTGAATTTAGCATACCTAAAAAGAGCACAGGTCCTTTACATCCACTAAACAAAGACATTGGTTAAGAATCGTACCGAGATGTATCTGCTATGAATAAAAATGTCTCCAAAGAGTGGGTCCAGAAAAACATTCAGGTCAAACGTGAGGCATAAAATTACCCTGAAGATTGTAACGGATACTATTATCCAACAACATGGAGGCATAATTCTATTTTACGGTCGATGTTTCTTGGTCTTCTCCTGTGCATAATTTTATTTAGTCTGTATTTTCATTGTTTAACTTCTCATCTGTCCTTGCCCTATTCATACGGTTCGCTTTAATTTTCTTTTTCTTTTTCTTTTTTATAACTATGTTCAATCGGTAAAAGTTCATGGTCTAAGGTTTCTTCTTTCTCTCCTGTCCAATAATTTATCCATCTCTTCTGAAGCCTTAGGAAAGCTCTATTCCTGTCTGTACCAGAACATCTTTCTGCTAGGTTTCCCTAACACATCCTGAAAATGTACACATAAATGCCATCAGTGCCCACACGCATCCAGATTGCCCCTGTCAAGTAAACACACTCTGCCCAGACGTTCTCGCTTACTTGATGTGAAGCAGACTTGAAAAGTGAAACAATTCGGAGACATTACAACCCAGAGGAGATAAGGCCTCATGAAATCTTAAAAGGAGATGTGCTATTCTCTTGGCAGACACAACGTTTCAGTTAACTTAGCGACTCACTTAAACCTGTTTTAGTATGTATACACTATTATACACAGAGGACTGTATCGGGCGTCTTTTCTTTGAGTTTCGCAGGCTTGACAGGCTTTTTCCGGTGTAAAAGCAATGGACATGAAAGATGGTGGATATACACAGCACTAATGACACCACTGGCATTGCACTTTTCTGTATAGTCTGTATATGGATGGCATTTATTTGAGAGTATGTGCAGTTATGGCGGCGTCATAAAGGGTTTATTTTAGTGAATATTTATTTTCTATCTCATTTGTAGTCAGATATACAGAGATTGTTTGTATAATTAAAATATAAGTACAATAACATAGTACATGGGCAATATATTATAAGTATGGGCAATGCATTTTGTTCCTTAATTTAAGTGAAGAACTACATGATGTGATTCACCTTCTCTGTAATGTCAGTAATGTTAGATCAGTAAAAAGATTTGATTTTGTACGTATTTCCTTTAAAATGGGTGAATGTTGCACAGATGATGCTGAGCCTGAGGTCTTGCTGTAACCACGAGTGATAAGATGTGTATTTATCAACCCTTTAATGTCCTCGCCAACTGTTTGAGCAGATTTTGAGTCACTATTTTTCATTGAAAACTGTGTCACTTGACTAAACCTGTCTATAATATGACCCAGTCACAGCATGTATATGCTAAAGAGTAAGGGGCCAAGGATTTAACCATGGGGGACACGATAGTTCAAAGGGCCCACCAAGGAGGAAGCATTAACGTTGGCTATAGCGAAAGTCATATTCAATAAGCAGGATTCTTTTTTGGAATATTAAAGCATGTGAGCTGAATTATGTAACTACATACAACCACAAAAGTCTAATAAAGGTCAAATAGTTTTCTAAAAAGAAGATAAACTATAACGTTGAGCTAATCTAATTGAAATTAACTATTTTCCATGATATATACAATTTCATCGTAAAATAATTGTATAAATCTGAGGGGTTTTTTTACCAGTTAAAATAAGTTTGATCAAACAATTGTATTTTTATGGTGAATCTAGATGGTGTAAGATATCAAATTAATAAATATCCCAAAGAAATCATTTTTCGGCAGTTTCTTCTCTTTGTGGTGACAGGTTAAAAGAGATGTTTCACACTGATAACCGTCTACTAACTAAACCTTAACTAGTTAATTTACAGTTGGTTCCTATGCCCTATCTCAACACACCAGCGGTCACGTCTAACTATACTTACTCTACGTGTTTTCATCCTGAATTGCTGTCATAATTTCATAGTTATTCCACATACCACATAAATGCATAAATAGATCATTAGTGTTACTAAGTCTCATGCTCAATCACATTGTTCCTCCTTAATGTCTTTCTTTACAGGTCAGTGATTGAGGATCCCCTGCATAAATCTGTCTCACTCATTTATGATGATTTGCCACAGGATAAATCAGTATATCTAATAGAGTACCTGACCCCGGAACTGAACCAACTACTCTCCTCCTTTGTGTTTCCACCAACCTTCTCCTAGTGAGGGAGAATGGATCTACTTCTCCTACAGAGTAGATCAGTGTGTCAAAAACACTGTTCATGACTTTCCACGGGGAGATGACATCATATCGGTATGAACGAACATGCTGCTGCAAAAAAAAAAAGATTAGCAGATGGCTAGCCATCTTGTCTCTGGTGATACAAGGAGACATTTATCTCATAACTCTTGCTTTTTATGTGTATGTTCCATTCCTGTGTCTGTAAATTATTTTACAACTTGGGGACGCCTCCAATGCTCTCATGTGTTTGTTTTCCTAATCTATGAGGAAATATTGACCAAGACATCTCTTTTTTCAAGAAATACCACAACCAAAAGAACAGAATAAATGTTGGTCCTGATTATTTCTGCTTGTTGAAACCTCCTGTTTTTATATGTTGAAAACAATAATTTTTATCAGACTTCTATATCTGATGTTTTGTGAATATTGTGTTTAAGATCTGCTTAGGTTCAAGGTTCAAGTGGAAGCTTGTCATAGGAGTTCATATTACCAAACATAGAAAAAAACTTGTTAAAAAATTAGACACATAGAAAACACCTAGAAAATGGACACAATGACAACCAAAAAAAGTAAGAAGAGATTACCTATTTTCCACCAGAAGGGCTCGACAATAACTATAATGTGTGTCCTCGGATCTCTCCGCCCGGTTAGCTTGAAGATATTCCGCAAGTCATGCAGCAGTAGCTCTTCTATGAGATTGGAAAACATGCATACATCAATATGCCTTGGGTGCCCATTATGTCGTCGGTCAACCAGTTTTCCTTCCTTAAATCACCCAGATGGGGGCACCCAACAAGTCCTACGGTTTTGGAAATGCTCTGAACCAGCTGTCTTGTCATCACAAATTGAGCCGATTCATGTTGTCCAATTCTTGTACTTTCCTGCTCCTGTGTTATTCTAGGTCAAAGGTTTGGGCGGGTATTATATTTATCTTCTGTTTTTTTCTACACAGCTTAAAACTATCAGAGGTTTTAGATCTTCTAGACTTAAAAGAACCGCAAAGTGATGTGTGCTACTTCACAGTCATTCCTACAGTTGAAAAAAGATGCATTTGAAAGTGACTGTGATAGTGACTGCTCAGATAGAGTACCAAGGTGAAACAGGCCATTTGCATGCTAGACTGCTGAATGGTGAAGCAGAGGTGTCCTATCTGGATGATGAGCAAGATGTTATCCTGATAAGAACAGACCCACCTCCACACACCCACTGCCCCCCCAACTGCCCCGCTCTCTTACCTCTCACTCCTGCAACATCAGGTGTTGAAGAAAACCCATTGCCGCTACTTTGTGAGTTTCCCACAGTGTCCAGCCAAAAAAGGAGATGCCCTGTTGAAAATAGGACCCCCAAAACCAGAAAAAGAAGATGTCCTGAGGAAAAAAGGACCCCACAAACCAGATAAAAGAGATGTTCTGAGGAAAATGAAACCGCAAATGCCATAAAAAACAGAAAACATCCCTTGATGCTGGTGAGTCTCCAACAGCGCCAAGTCGAAAAAAAAGTTGCCCAGAGGACACTGAAACCCCACAACGCAGTGAAAGGAGATGCCCAGATTTAAATTAAACCCTGCAACGCAATAAAAAACTGAAAAAAAATCTTCAATATAAGCAAAATTCTTACAGGGTTTTTAAAAGTTCACGAAGACCAGCCAAATCTAATATACCGGATTTTGTGACCTATGGCCCAACTGCCGCAGATTGCATAAAACAAACTAAACCTGACTCTGTTGATTTGTTCCTGCTGATGTATCCTCCTACTCAGAGGGAGCTCACTGTTGAGATGTCAAATTCCTATTCAATGCAAACCAAAGGGAAGGCACTTGATCTGAGTTTGGATGAGTTGCTGACTTTTTATGGGATTCTGCTCACATCTGGCTCAGTTGTGTGCCACTGAGGCACATGTATTGGTCATATGACCCTGATGTCTACAATGAAACCATCTCAATTGCAATGAGAAAGAACTGCTTTGACGAGATAATGGCCTAAATTCAGCTGGTGGATAACTCAAAGGCCACAGACAACCCTTTCTACAAAGTGCGGCCCATCTTCAGTTCACGGAATGACTCCTGCAAGATGATGCCATAAACAGATCAGCTATCAATTGATGAAAGCATGAAACCCTATTATGGCAAGCACGGCTGCAAGAAGTTTATCAGGGGCAAACCAGTCCGGTTTACTTCCCCCACAGGGTACATGTTTCACATGGAGCCCTATTGTTGAGTCCACACACTTCTGCCTGAAACTGGCTTAGGACAGGAGCCAAGTGTAGTCCTTGGTCTGGCTGAACAAGCACAAGTTCCTCCAGGATGCATATTTGTGCATGATAGGATTCCACAAGAGGTGATGGGAAACATCACTGGCCTGTCAACACGGGAAAACGTTACCAAATATGCAGACGGTGCCACAACCGCACTGTGTATGGATGCGACAAGTGTGATGTACCACTCCACATTGAGTGCTTCAAGATTTTTCATGGAAAGTGACATCTAACCAATAAACCTTTTAGCTGTGCTTTGCTCCTATTTTACATGAATCGCATTTATTGAAACCGATTCATGAGACTGTGAATTAAATATTTAGATTTCTGTCGCTAATATTACCCTAGAGTATGCCCTTATACCTTTTGAGCTGTTTTTGAAGTACAGAACATCATTACCTGCACTGACTCGTGCGTGGGCTTTATAAAACCGTACACTCATTTTCTGGCCTTGATGTTAGTGGCCAGTAAATGTTAAATCAATCTAAAGTACTGCCACAGTGTAAATCTATTTTATTTTTGTAAACCATTGTCAGTTCTTATTTTGTAAGTTCAAACACTCCCAGCTCTACGATTATTTAACTATTTTATGAGACTGTGAAATACAGTAATTGCATTGTTGTCATTGTTAGTTCTCTTCAGTATGCATTGCCATCTTTATGTAGCTAATAAAGTTCTGAATACACTTGTAACCATGCCTAGTTATAATATGTTACACATGTTAGTGTTATTCTTATATTTTATATGTCTAAATAGGTAAATTTGATGAATTTGTATTAAATTCAGACTATGCGGTTTTCCCCCGGCAACAGATATTTTCATAACTAATATGAAATGAAAAAATTCATAAATATTATATGTCAGGGAGGTCTAACGAGGGAAGTGCATGCATATATTTTGCAGGGGAAAATTTGGGATTAAACGGGTTAATAACATTATATTTTCTTTCCCTCTTTCTAATCTTCTCTCTCTTTCTTTCTTTGTAAACTTCTCATTGCGTCTATGCAGGACTGACATAGCCATGTGGACGTGTTGAGTTATTAAGCTGGAGGCACTGGTGGTACACTGCTGCGCTTCACAGATGATCATTTCCCAATTCCCCAGCCGAGGAGTGCAGGCCTGCAGTAATTGATACAATGCATTCAGAAGCCGGTTCTTATCTGATGCTGTGACAAGGATAGGCCCAATTTTATTGGTCTCACATTCTATGTAATTCAGTGGAGCTTGCATCATTTCCTGCAGAAGAGATGACCATGGTGGTGTCACCCTAGGGTGCTTGATGCTGATTGGATGCACAGTATAGCCTTGAGCAAATAAATCACTTCTCCCCTGCTCAGACTAGAAACACACGCCCTATGGGTGGCCAACCGCTCTCATCACTGAGACTCACACAATCACACACATACACACTCTGCTTAGCACAAACAATTACAGCCTTGATTCCCAGAGCACTAATCAGAGCCAACACAAGCCACATGCAGCATGCTGGTGAGATCATAATTAAAACCCCTTGGCATATTATGTGGCACATCCCAGAAGAAAGACTTGGTGGGTGTAAATATATATCACACCAAACCTCAACGACTGGAGGAAGTTATGAAACCAATTCAGATTAGCATGCCGTGCTTTTGATGAATGATTGTTAAAAAACAGAAAAACATTACAGTAGTACATAAAATAAATTACCATATCATTGAGTTTGCGGGAGGGAGCAAATTAGAACATTTCCACTGCTCCTGACAACATACACACTAACAGAACAGAATCGTTTCAAAAAGTGTTTATTTCCTCTACATAACCAATTTTGCAGAACGTTATTTTTTAATAACTTTGACTCACATGACCTCTGTTAGTTTATTACTACCAAATCAGTTACAGCCTAAAGATACGTTTCATGCTTTATGTCTTTAACCTCCCTACTACAATATAGATTATTTTTATTATTAAATTCTTTGAAGAATAAGTTCTGTTTTATCACAGTCAACCTTTACTGTCCTCACCAAGAACAAAAAAAAAAACAATGGAAAAATTAGTAATTTGCATAAATTATGTATTTTGGACATTTATTGATGTAATATTTTAGACGCTCAAAATTAACCATCGTTCGGTCATTCGCTGACCAAACGAATGACAAAACGTTTGGTCAAGTATGTTTTTAAAAGGAAAAAAAAACAACTGTTAGACTTTTTTTGGTTGTATCAAGTCACATAATTCTGTATATTAAGTCCTCACAGGCTTTAATATGCCACCCCAAAAAAATCCTACTTATCGAATGGGATTTCAATTGTCATGGTTAAGGCCTCCTCCTCGGTGTCTCCTCGCCGCCTCTTAGCTCTATTATTTCCACCCTACTCTTTAGCATATCCATGCTGCCACTGGGTCATATTATAAACATGCACAGTCAAATCTTTCATCAAGAAATAGTGAATCAAATTGTGCTCAACCCAACAGTTGAGCGAGACATTAAAGGGTTCAAACGTTGAAACAGGACTGCTACTCAGTGAGGAAAAACAGTTCACTTAAACCTCCCCATCATACATTTAATCATAATTAAAACAATATTTTTGCGCAAATTAAACTCACATTTTCTGGGTTTTTTCACACACCTAAGAAATGAATACAGATGTTTACAGGCATTTCAAAGCCACGCAAAGTGATCCCATACTTGACAAAAATTTAAAAACAGTGTAGGAAAGAGGATGCATACGTTTAACACTCTAATTAAATTCAGATGAATTCAAAGCTATTGAAACTGAATTTGGAAGAGCTGGGCTGAGAATACATAACTAGAGGGAAAACAGTTTTCACTGACATCATTATTGAAGATTCAGGACGGAGCATTTTGTCCCCGACGGTCAGCTTTGGCTGTTCTCTCAAAGGACTTCCTGCAGTCGCTCTTTATTCGTGTCTGACGGACTAAATATTTCTGATAGTCAACCGCATAGGCTGTGGATTCAAGTCCTGTGTCTTGAAATAAATCATACTTAAGTGGAGTCACATTCAGTGCCTGGAAACACACATCAGTTCTAACTTAAAATATAATTTTTATGAAAAGAGTGCTAAAACTAAACAAGTCAGACTGTCTGACTGCCTCCATTTTATATCATTGTGACAGAAGACGAGTGAGCAAACCTCCCTGGTGACACAACTCCACCAAGCAGACTCCCAGTGGGAGAGTTCGGCTCAGAGAATCGTGATAGTAGTAAAACGCAGCTGTTACTGTACAGACTGTACAACTGAAGGCTTGGTCTTCGTCTTCTATTATTCAAAACTATTGAGATAACCGGTTTATCTGCTATTCTACTTAGTAGGACAGCAATTTTTATCAATAACAAATGATGATTAAGTACATAAATAGTTGGCGATAAATACTATGGGAAGTCCCAATCCATTATTCTTTTAGTATCCACCAGGCCAAAGTTGTTTGAGTTCTTTTGCAGCAAACCATGTCCACATGGTCAGAGAGGACAGCTTTCGGTACGTATTATTTATTCTATTAAACACACACACACACACACACGCAACCACACGTTGTGTGATGGAGAGAGAGAGGGGGAATGAAGGCAAAAAGAAATAGAACATAGTTGAACAGCTGCCCAAAGTGCCTAAGGGAGTAGATTGTTTTTTTCTGATCCTTCCCTCACAACATTTACTAATATTGAGATATCGTGTTGTCAGATTTGTTTTAGTTCTACCCATGAGTTTTCGGGGGGTAAGCACTAGTTTGTTTGTTTTTTCATCTGAATAAATATTATACTGTATTTGAAAACCTTTCCATGGCTTGAAAGTGGATCAGAACAAAAAAATGTTTATTCAGAATAAATCATGTACAAGATGGGAACAATAACTATTTTATTTTATAATAACTGAAATGGATATGATTTCATACATTTATACATACTGCAACTTCCCCTAAGCCAAATCATGTATCGTACCCAGTGACACCATCACCCACAACACTCTCCCAAACGGATTGGTTTGTCTGAGATAAGTAATGGTTACAAAACAGTAGCTAAAAAAAATAGGACTACACTATCGTCCCCGACAGCAAAGCAATCCCTCTGATGGAACTCCTCAAATGTGAAGTTGTGTGCTAAAAGGTTTTTTCCATGAAATAGCTCCCATTTGTGAGTAAAGTGTGAACTATTTGAGTAAAATATGATGTATAAAATATCTCCTCCAGTTGATTCATATGCACCAAATTTGGACTGGATCGGATCTATATTTAAGGAATGATGGCTCGAAAATCTTTTGAGATAAAAGTTCTCATAGTGTCAAAAATATTGAACCGTCCTTTCTCTAAATCAATCCAGCTCTTCCTCACACTAATGTCTATGTGTGTATGAGATTGGAACATGATACATGAAATTTTTTTTGAGTTAAATAATCAAATAATCTGCGGAGGCGGGCACGATGACGATACCAAAATATCCCGACTTTCCCGGGATATAGATCAATAACATTTAATAACCCCTTCTCCTTTCTTGTGCTCATCTTGACATAAAAATACCCTTGAAATCTGGACAAACTTTTTGAGCAATCCCGGATTACAACCTCCCTAACTTGGCTAAAACAGACTTAAATTTATGGGTAGTAAATGACCGTCTCATTTGCAGTTATTAGCAGGTTAGGCTAAACGTCCTCCCATCCTTTCCGTCAGCTCCCCCTGGGGGACACCTTGAGTCCAGGAGGCTTCAGATGAATGAACTATGCAAAATGCAAAAGAGAATTAGTTTTGCATGGAACCCAAACTAATCTGAGTAAGTTTTGTGTAAGTCGATATGTAAGGGTGATTGCACACTGTGTGAGAAATCCATTCACATTAATTTTGGCACTGATCTGACGCTTTCAGTTATGAACCACTAACATAAGTAAGGCAAGTTATTTGATGCTTGATTTTCTACTGTTTGACTTTAGATAATGAAACACTTTTTTTAGGTCTGGATTGAGCATGACTGGAGCCAACGCAGGTTGGATCCCTAGATCCATTTTTTTGTAACATACTAGAGGTGTGTACAATTCTAAGCATTACAGTCATTTCAACCTAATAAAGACATTTTTTTTGCCTAAAAATAATACAAGTGATGTTTCACTTTAAGGATGTACTTAAATAGCTCTGGCAGCACTTGCAGCATACAGAATTTAAAGGTTTGTTTTGATTTTGTTGACTTCCACATCCACACTGATACATATTTCCAGTCGCTCATGCGGCCCACACCTAATGTTTATTTATTATAACTGGTAAAAATGTTATTTGGAGTTGCAACAAGATTTGCACTTTAATGCTATTTGTTTCCCTGCTTGTGATGTTGATGTGGGGGGTTTGCAACAGGCATATAATTTACAGTATATAATTTGGGAATTAACTTCATCTAGCATTATTGTGAGTGAGAGTGTTTCAGTTTTTTCACATCTGCTGTTATGTTGGTGCTGATATCAGCAGACCACACAGCTCTCCTCACCAACTCAGAAGATGGAGCTGGATTGTCAGCCTGCTGCTCTGTGCCACTGCCAGACATTTAAAAGTAGCTTTTGGATGGAATTGTGTAAACAACTTCTACATAATCAGCTGCAGAGAGCCAACGCTATAGAACCCGGTACTCCAGCTCCACTCGTGAGAGTAAATGATGATGGATCGGGCTGATGATCTTTGGATTCAAATGAAATTAGTCTAGAAAATAATTTGGCCACTAAGGAGAGGTGAGTCAGAAGATCACCCACGTAATTCAATCAGTGCAATTTGGTGCAGATATTGAAAGGTGGCATTATCACAGGCAGGAATGAGCTCTTTGAGAATTTCCTTAGATTTGGAGGAGGGAGCGGTGGAAGATTCAGATGGGCTGGAGCTTTGGCAGTTGTCACAAGGGATTTAAAAAACTCCTCAGAAACGAGGCATCAGTCGTGGATCAGAGGGCTGTCCAGGACAGCTGCAGGCTGTGGAAATTGTTTGACTAATGATAATATGCCACTCAGTTTCACACACATCTTTGGAAAGGGCTTTTGAAAAGCAAACGTGATACTGGTTCCAGTTAAGAGGATGGGAGCTGTTATCTAGCCCTTAAGGAACCCCATGTTTTTGCCTCTTTAAAAATCACTGACAGGTTACTGGAAACAAGAGACAGTTTTTGTAAGACTTGCTTTAGTTCGAGTTTAGACTGTCTTTTGCCTTCAGATGGAGGTAACATGAACCCTTAGCCCTCAGCCCTTATATACCAAATTAAATGATGTTCAACATATCAGTCTTCACATCTTTTTTCAGCACAATAATGACCTCATAATTATTTATTCAATGTAACATCCTTTACATTCATACTGAACCCTAAAACATGTCGGGTTAGAGTGTGGGTGTCAGTTGGCTCATTCGGATTTGTTAATCCTACTTTCATGCGTTGTGGTTTTAAATATGTCGTGAGACCCGAATATTCCATTGGCTAACTAAGCTTATGCTGTTGCCCCCGACAGCGTAGAGATGGGGTATATCTGTTCACATTAAGGATCTACTGGGTCGGCAGAGGCAGCAGCGATGATAAATCCATAATATTCCAACCGACTGGCCGGGAATCAATAATTTTGACATAGTTTGAACTACCCTACATTTTCAAAACTTAAAACAATAAAAGTGTAACTTTTCATGTAACAATCAAATGTCTGTGTACGGAATCACTATAGCAAAAAAACAACCGGAACAACCTTCAAAGTCAGCACGCTTAGCAAGTTTTCAACACTGCAACTGATATTAAACCATTACATTACTTTATTGATTGAATCAAATCAATTATATTTATATTTTGGGAGTTCACAACAAATGGTATCTCAAGATGCTTTCAAAAAAAGACGACACTAATACGACACTAGACCGTATTAATTATGTTGTGATAAGTCTTTTTAAAACAGCTTTATAATGAAAATGTTTTTATTATTATCATTATTATTATTATTATTATTATTATAATGATATTTGTTATTATTGTTATTATATGTAATTGTAGTATTCATGATTTTGTTTGTGGGTTTGATAAAGTAAGCTAGATTTAGTCTTATTTATAAACTTCATATATTCATATACCTCATATATACATGAACTAAATACATTTCAAATAACTTGGGCTGTCTACATTAGATACCCAATGTCTGCACTTGGAAATAGCCTGTAGATAAAACACGTATAAGATGATAGCTTGCCAGAAAAAAAAACAGTAAGAAATAGATATAAAGTCACTCTTTTGGCAAGTGCATCCGCTAAATCATGTTATCAGATATGACAGAATTGCCTCAGGCAGACCTCAATAGCGGGCGACACAAGAAAATGTGCAGTCCTCTTTTTTTCCCTGTGTCCTTAAGACAGGCAAGAGCTTCAACTTGATCAAAATAAATTGATAATCACGAGCAGGCTACCTCCTCTCACTTGCAACAGCAGAGCTTCGAGTATAAACTGTTTTTCGATATCAGACAAATCTTCTTCAGCAGCCAACAATATACTGGCTGAGAGAACACTTAACCAAGCATTTATCTATTGGGAACTTAAAAGGTGTCTCATTTTTATCTATTTGCTACCTCTCTGGAAAGTGTAGGCGAGGTCCGAGCTGGGGAGTCTTGAACTATATTGAAACATATGAGATATAACTTTTAGATATAGTCAGAATAGACTTTTCTATTTCTTCACTGTATTACAGAAACACTGATCTCACTCATCCAAAACTCAGCAAGGCTCATTTGATCAATATATCAAAAACATAAAACATAGTAAGAACACTATCACTCGTAATCTTTTGTAGGTTTTTGAAATGATAAGGCTACAGGTTTGAGTGAATGACTCTCAAACATACAAGTGCGAAGAATAAAAGGGTTACAGCTTGTGTGGTAATAATGCCTTTACAACCAAAATCTTGATTCACAGTTCTTTGATAATTTCCTTTTCAAACAATTGTTGAAATATAATTCAATATACATTTTTAATTTCTTTGCTTTGTATTCATTTGCTTTGATTTCTGTGCAAAAGATTAAACATACATCCATCATGGTGAAAGTCTAATATCTGAACATCAGTTCAGTCATCTTTGGACTTCTTGTGTTGTGGACTTTTGCTGTCTGTGATGCATGTTTCCTCCACTTTCATGAGAAAATTGTGGCAAATGTTGTTATTCCTTTTGTTCCGTCTCTGAGGCTGACCTGCCCTCATCATAAGATGTTGCTTTTGAAGACCAACCAAATTGTCTATATACATTTATTCATATGCTTTCCCCCTCTGAAAGAGCTCTCCAGAGCTCTCAGCAAAAAATGACAGTCACAGTCACAATATTACACTGACTTACACTGACCAGCGATCATCGACCCTTTGTTAGTTCAGACACCGTTCTTTCATGAAAGTAATAAACTTTTTCCAGTTATCTGTATTGCAATATATCTCTTCTGTGGTACAAAACACACCAGCTTTTGTTCCCCCACACGTTTCTATGATTCTGTCTACAACTCACCGATTGCTCTACCGTGGACAACTTCTTTAGGCACCAACAACTGAAGCCACACCCTACAAGACTTGTGGTTTTGGAGATGGTCTGACTCAGTTGTCTAGTCATCCCATTTTGGCCCTATTCACTAAGATTCTTCACCTTGCCCATTTCTCCAGTTTCAAACACCTCAAGCAGACATCATTTTCACTTGCTGTCTAATATATTGCACCCACTGACGCGCCGCTGTAACAAGATAATCAATGGTCAATGGTGAGTTCACCTAAGTATCCCATCCAACACTGCCCATAAAGCAGCATCAACTTCAGTAGGCCGACTGCAGTAGACATATTTAAGGGAAGAAAAACACATCAAGGAAAGGGTTAAAGAGCCAGACCACTTTAACCACCACTAGAACTGCATGTGCTCTAAATCCATTTTTTTTCTGCCTTAGGAATCATTTTTTATTTAATTGTCATTAAATCTGATTATTTTTTGCTTTTGTACAAAATTTTTATCTCTTGATTAATTTTTTCGTTTGGTTTCTCAGCAGGAGTAGAGAAACATTTTTTTCAAGAAAAGTCATTTCATTTTGATGTTGATCTGGAATTTTTTTTTACTTTTAACATTGCAAGACAGCGATTTATCTTACACATCAATTATGGGCATGAAGCAATGAAGGAATCATTAAATTTCCCAGTAGATCTGGATAAAGGGGCTGATTCAGGTTGGGCTTTTTTTCTTTTCAATTTGAATGGCTTTATTAGGCTATGTTAATAACTGGAAATGTCATTATAAAGGTGGCGGTATGAATGCTCCACTCAGTGCCTTTACTCAATTCTCCTCGTCTCTCCCTCAGTTCTCCTCCACTTTGGATTTATCTGGCTTTTTTGGCAGTTTCCATATCTCCATTTTTCTTAGGCAGATTCCCTCTCTTCATCAAAGGTTTATAGAGCAGGTTCAGGCACATCTCTGGGGATGGAAGAGTCTGCAGGACATTTGCTCGGTGATGCCGGAGTTATCTTCTTTCACTCCACGGATGACGGAGGACATTGGAGGTCCTGATGGCCAGTTCACTCTTTTTCCATACACCCCGGGAGTCTCCTTCTCTTCTCTTTTCTGTATTGAATTTCTTGCCCCTTAAAACATTTCTTCCACACCAGCATATCATCACTGTCAGTTTAAATGTCTGTCAATGGAGCTCATGCAAAAAGGGATCAATTGCTATCAAGCAGATAGCAATTCTTTCAGCTATATTTATATCCCCAAATAGTCACAGAGACATTATGGAATCGTCATCGCCGCCTCTGCGTCTGCCGCCGCAGGTCTTTTGTGTTACTGGGATAACCCATGGGTCATTTTTTATTGGCTCCATCAAATTTTATACCCACATAGATCTTAGTGCGATGAAGAACTGGATTGATATTGGGGGAGGTCTGTTGTCTGTTTTCGACACTAAGGGGAGCTTTATCTCCAACATTTTTCAGGCCATAATTTCTCAAACGTTGGCCTGATTTTGTCCAAGTTTTGTGCAAATGAATCGACTATATTTTACTCACTAGTGGGAGCTTTTTCACATAAACACTGTTTTTCAGACGCTACTTCACATTTAATAGGGGTTTTGGGGTTTTTCCTGGGATATACCCTTGATTTGGGGGACAGATAGGCTCATTATTGGACCCATCTGGAGTTTTATATGTGAGCATATTAAAATAAAAAACTTAGATGTTTACCAACTCTGCAGTTATAAAATAATTCAGCATATTTTTTAACATTCAAACGTATCAAATTGTAAAATCCATTGAACGTGCATAAACTGAGAGAAGTTTGAATTTATATGACTTTAGACAAATAACAAAACACTCCCCATTCACTTCCAAAGTATGAAGTCCTGTAAAAAACTGCTTTACTTTGTTGGCTAACTCATCTCAAATAAATGAAACCTGACACAAAGTGGTGTTACAAGTTAAAAATGCATGTATAAAAGCAGAAATGTCATAATCTAAAGATAGTAAGGCTTTGTTCTGTATCATTAGCAGCATTACATCATCAACTGTATATTATTGCTGTTTGACAGTAAAATTAAACCAATATTATTGCACGGTTCTGAGATTTTGGGTTTCCATCATCGAGCCATTATTTATTATTATACCAGAAACTTTCACAAATGTGTCTTACGTGTCCGTTGGTAGTATCTCTGTGGATTATACCGTTAGGTGTATATGTTATCGTTGGAAGTTACTGGACATATCGCACATCCTCAGCAGTGTTACATTCTTATGTGTGATCTGGATTCTGCAGGAAGATGGACATGGACGACTAACATTAAGTCTTTTCTATATTCTAATGGATGTGAATTTGTGCGGTTTTATCAGGAAGTTGGTAATATCATTCAGTTTATCCATAATTTATATCACTGGCTTGTTCACAGTGATAAACAGAATACTCGCAGTAAAATCTCTCAGTTCCCTAATATGCAACATTATAAAGAAAATAAATCAGTGCCAGATACTGAAAACCATGTTTTGCATGAAGGAGTTGAGACGACTAACTACTGCTATTATGTCATATGTTATAAAAATCTAAATATCAGTAAAGTTCATAGTTTGTTACAATTGTGAACAAGAAGATGAAGACTCTTTCTCTTTTTATGTACAAATATTTATGTATTTATAACAATAATATATCACTTTCTACAAATGACAAGAAACTGACAAACAGTAAAGATCATTCTAAACTCCTTCATTGTGCAAAATATGTAGAAGAGCCTGTTTATCATAGCAATTTCATTTTGTCTTAGTTTATGCATCATCATTTGTGTTTATACATCTTCCCCTGTTCCCCATATTGCTTTATATTTCCAGTCTTTTCATTTTTATTACTGTGCAGACTTAAGCCCCCAATCCCCTGCATTGTAAAATCAATCTCCCTGACTGAACTCTTTAAAATTGAAATAAAAAATTTTGCCGAATAACAACATTTTTCGTAAAAACAAAAGAAGGAAAAAAGTAAGAAAGTAAGAAAAGTAGTAGTAGAAAGTAGTAAGAGTAAAATATAATCTATTAGAGAAAAATGTATCATTCAGAAGATAGATCTCCTTGAGTCGATCAATGTGCGTGAAATTTGGAGTTATTTGGACCAATGGTGAAGAAATTATGTCCGAAAACATTTTGGAGATAGAGCTCCTCCTATTATCCTATTTTCATGAGTTAACGTGTTAACATGAAGGCTCTGCGCCGGGGATAGCGATTCTATACTATCCCTGACTTTCGGTTTATAAATCACCCTCAACATCTTCTGTGGGTTGATGCTTGATGAAACATTCATGATTGCTAATGGTTTATACAGTTTCATGTAGGTCTGAGAGGTGTAGCAACGGGGATGACAGATATTAGACTGTGCATGTGGGGAATCATTAATATTCATAATGACTACTAGATGTGTCTTTATCCAGTGAACTACCACAAGTAGCTCCATCAGGTTTTTTAGCCGCTTTGATCAGGGTGTCAGTCTGTAACCTCAAAAGTTTTAAAAGCAAGAAGCCAAGCTTCGGTAGACTCTCACTCTCTTCACCGCAGCAACACTTTACACGTGATTCAATAACGTATGAGACAAGTATATAACGTGAATTTAAATTATGCACCGAGTGGTCAGCTCTAATACTCATTTTCAATGAAAAGAGATTATTTTCAAAGATATAAAAGCCTTCCGCACTCTCTTTGTCCTTGTTGAGGATTTCAAATTGAAATTCTTTCTTTAAACCTTTACCCGATGAGATTTCCTCCGTAAGGCACCTTATATTCTTCTATTTTACACTAATTTATTCTCAAATAGTTTTATTTAATACTCAATTGTTTTATTATGTAGTATATCCTGAAAAGTTGGGGATATTATGGAATCATTATTGGCCCATCACAAACATGGGTTAGAGAGTATGCAGTCCGCATATCCTTCGTGTTAACGCAAACTCATGAATCTTATATGGACTTTCATGGATTATTTTCAAAATTGATACCCATGTAGAACTTGTGAGGAAGAACTGGGTTGATTTTGAGAAAAGTCAGTTGGATATTTCCCGACAATTGAGGGAACTTTATCTCCAACACTTTCAGGGCCATCATTTCTTAACCATTGGTCTGATTTAGTCAAATTTTGGTGCCCCTGAATGTGTGTATGAATCGACTTGAGGAGATCTTTCTTGTATATATCACATTTTACTCCAAATAGTTCATATTCTGCTCACAAAGGGGGGCTTTTTATTGAAAAACACTATTTTTTTGGACATAGCTTGGTTTGGTTTGTATGTGTATTGACTCAAAGAGATTTATTTTGTACATGTGTATCATGTTTTACTCTAATTGTTCATATTTTAATCAATAGGGGGATCTTTTTTTTTTTTAACAAAAAATGCCGTTGTTCAGATACAACTTCACATTTAATGAGGAGTTCAAAAGCGGAATAGCTTGTGTAAATGCAGGGGATTGGGGACTTTTCAGGGTAAGCCTTTGCTGTCAGGGATGAGAGTCTAGGTCTATAGTTAGTACATAAACTTCTAGAAGTAGACACAATTGTCACTCATCTTATCGTATGAAATGGATCAATAGCTGTCAATAGCCGGATCATATTATTTGAATAATTAAGAGATTAATCATCTCAGGAGGAATGCACATCAGGAGGGGCTGGAGCTGCTGTCTACCTGGAAAGCCTTTGCTGCAGATTTGGGAGGACAAGAAAACTCCCATGGCACCACTCCAGATGAAGGGCATGATGGAGCAGATGGCTACACCTTTACCTTTAGCTCGCCAAACAAACAATTCTACAGGTGCCACAAGATGTTTGAGCTGGATCAAGGCCCAGTCTCAACCCCCACCTTAACACATACACACCTCTGCAACATCTTTCCGCAGTGCTCCACTCCAAACATTCAGCCCGCTTCCTTGTTTTTTTTTCACATATTCTCCCCCAACCTTCGCTGCCCCCGCTCACTTCAAGCCACAGAGCCATTGGCTGCATTCAGAGGCCCGGTGAGGGGAAGAACAGCTGGAGTAAAACACTTCAGAGCTCAGACCTTTTACATCGCTCGTCTCATACCCAGACCATCTCCTGTGTTGCATATAAATAATAAATGATGAAAAATAAATGCTGATTCTGAGAGGATTCAAGAAAGCAAAGACTGTATATCTTTATAAACGGGTTTGCTTGACAAATACTTTGTTTTTTTTAGAAGCAGTTGGGGCAAGTCAGTTACAGGAAAGGAGCCCATGAGTTCTGTCCAGAGGGGTATTCCAGAAAGAATGAAATCTGAGCTTTTTAACCGTGAGAAGTGAAAAACTCTGGGTTTTTAATTATACGGTAACTCAGTGAACCTAACCTCCTGGATGGCAGCTTTTCCTCAACAAACCCTGTGTTTATTTCTGATACCTTCGCCCGCTGAGTCTGAATCAGAGCTGTCAGATGTGACCTGTTATTTTCTCATGTAATAAGCCGGGACAAGACTGTGAGACCCAGTATGTGTGTGATTTCCTTTCCTGATGAATAATTGGTCCAAAGACACCTTTTCCCATCTGTACTCTGCAAACACTGTATCTCTTCACATTCAAGCATTTACCTGAAAAACTATTTACAACTGGAGATCTCAAACATCACACCACATCTGAGCAAAGTGTTTACGATGCTGTCCATTTTAGTTTTCAAATAGTCGTTTCTGCTACAACATTAGCAACATGTATGTGTGTTTACATATACATTTATAATGTATATACTGGAATAGTCACTGGATTTCAATATTGAACCTATCTGCCTAGCAAGTTACTTCAGGTCGGCATGCAGAGGCAGTGGGCCACGCAAGATATTCCCATAACCTTCTTCAGCTAATCCCGAAATATTCCCGGATGAAATTCAATTTCATCCAACAAGCTCTGAGTCGGCTCAGAATTAACTATATATTTGTATTTCATTTTAAGCATCTTGCACAAAGGGAGCGTGTGTTGGGATGAAGAAGGTGCAGACCGCGTAACTTCTTATCCTATAAGGAAAATAAATTAACCACTATGTCCATGGAAATCCATACAAAGCTGTCTCGATAGTTCATTCAGAGCAGAACGTATCACACCTGATTATCTTTATTTAATTCTATAATGAACCATTCAATGATTGTTTTCAGTAAGTATGAAATCGGTCCTGCCATCTGTAAAACCCCAACACATGTGTGGGTAAAAAGGGCAGCCAAGCTGGTGAAAATCTAATATAACTGACAATTAGACAAATATATATTGTGATTATACTCAAATTATATAAGCACAAAGTGTAAGCCAACAAGGCTGACATCATGTTTTGGTTTATTTTATACGATTTTTACAGAATAAAGTAGCATTCAAACCCACAATGAAAGGAAATGCAGCTCAAGGCCAGTGACGTCTTGAACAGTTAAGGCCATACTGTGTGCAGACTGCTATCCCATAAAATATCTCGGGGCCCATTTTCATGCTGGTGCAAATCAACGGCAGTGACCTTGCACTGGGGAAGTATCAATTTCATTGGTTGAAATCAGGTTTTTCTTGAGCCTGCACTCACTTGGCAATTTTTACGATTCTGTTTGCAGGAACACATTAAAAAGCAAGAAGAGCATTGCTTTCTACTAGCATGAATGCAACTGAATTGACGTGCATGATTGATACCCATCCACGCCTACCCATAGTTAATTTTACCCAAACCACTCACACCAAACATGGGGTGCTTGCACTTAAATAATCCTATGCCACGATCCTTCGCCATTGAGTGCACAGAAATAAGGCCCCTAAGGTGAGGAGTGTTTACTGTTTTTACGGTAATAGCAGATAAAATATTGGAGGGACATTCACACGGAGAATGCTCTACACTAATTCCTGACAACCTTTTAGTCCAAACACATATCTCCCTTCAGTCAGTAACTGTGTGTGTGTGTGTGTGTGTGTGTGTGTGTGTGTGAATGTGTGGGTGTGTGGGTGTGTTTGTGTGATTGAGACCAAGATAAAAGTGATTGAACAGAAAGAAAAAGGTCAAGAGAAGCCAGCAGGAAGCAGGCAAAATGGTTGTAAATCCATTTATTGGATACTCCGAAATTGAAAAATACATAAAATTGTTGGCGAATAAACACCAGTGGTGTGATGGTCATTGGTCCAAATAAAATCTCTATGCAGATCAAATGAAAAATATTGAACAACTTTATCTCAAATTGAAATACTAGGTCTTCTCCTGCTGTTCTGATGTTGCACAAATAACCCTTCCATACATGGAAAAGTCTAAAAAATAAAAATAAAAAATGTAATTTACTGTCAACTTGTTCTTTCCAGTATTTACAGCTGAGGTCATTTATTCAAGCAAATGACAATATTCATTTAATAAATAATTTAATAAATTCAAGTATTTCCATGTTGGTCCATTGCTGTCCAACATATGGAATGTTTATTTCAAGTACTAGCAGAAGTCAAACGATGGAAAAAATAAAAGTTGGGGATTTATATATGAAGTTGGACTTGCCGTATGAGAATAATTTTGTGTGTCTATTAACACATCTGATATAACTGCAATGAGTAGAGCTAGTCCATGTGGGTTGAATAGAAAGCCACTGGACTTCAGTTCTGACCATTCCTCTAGGATGAGAGGGGAAACGTCTCAAGCCAAAACAGAAGTCCAGTTGCTCTTGATTCAACCCACATGGTTTACCAAGACCTGGATGAATGAGAATCTACACAGATGAGAAGAGCTAGTTTACCTACTCCTAAATGATGACTCAAGTGATTCATACTAGAAAATCTCACGGCAGATTTATACCTCTAGACCTGACAACCTATCCACAAAAGCCCTTTATGTCCCCATTAAGAGAAAGTTATAGAACTATGGAGAAATGATTTCTTTTCATATTTTATTTTATTTATTTTATTCACATTGTCAGATCGTCTCTCGAGAACCATGCAATGCCCAACCCAATGGCTCATCAGTTTTTGGCAAAGACTTTTTTTCCTCTCAGGACTATAGACCCACACTTGTGCACTAGGGGCAAAATCCTCCTCTTGGAGCAAGTTTCTCTGTCAAAATCCAGCATCTACAAGGCCCTACCTAGTCACTTAATGCATCTCCCAGAGCCTTTCCCGAAGGTGGTGAAATTAGTCCTGGCCAGGCTCACCTGGCCAGGAGCGCAAAACTTGAAGTCCACTGAGTTACACACATGAATGATGCAAGTTTCACTTGGTGGACTCTGAACCCCCGCCCTACTGTATATGCCCACAGCACCAGGGGCTAGGGATATCAACAGCCACACGCTCCATGGGGGCCCCCACCAGGTACTGCTGCAAGGGGGTGTACGAGCACCGGTTGGGCCTCTTCTGACCAGTGAGGGTGGCACATCAGTGCCCGTACAGCTCTACCTTTTGGTGACACCCGGGCCAGTAGAGCCAGGACCGCAGGAGATGAAGGGTCTTGGCGACAAAGTTGCCTACCCCTATCGAACCATGGACACGTTGGAGCAATCTGGGGCACAGCTGGAGAGGCATCAGGAGCTGGAAGATGTAACGGTTGCCCCCAGCAGTTTGCCTACAGCGATGGAGGTGGCAATCACAGCTACTGAGGTTGAACCACTGTGGGTAGAGGGCCTATAGTAGCTCTCCTGTGTGATAAGTTAGTCTTCTCTCCCCAAGCAAATTAATGAGCCAGATGTCAGTTCAGGAGTTATGCTTTCAGACCACTTTTAGTGTGTGCCAACCACTGCAGACTGGGAACACGCAACAAGTGTTGCAGTTCTGGGATAATCCAATTGTTTAGCCATTACTTTTTGGGTCTTGACAAATCGACTGATCAAGCAAGCATATGTGAAAAGAATAAATCATCGTTATGTAAATATATCCACAAAAGGTTAGGGATATTATTGTATCATCATTGCCACCGCATCCGCTGCCACAGATCCTTAATTTTGACACGATAACTCAAATTATACAGTCATGTAGACCTTAGAGTGAGGAAAAACTGGATTTAGCAAAAGGTTGGTTGTATATTTGCAACAAAAGTGGAAGCATTATCTCCAAACAATTTCGAGCCATAATTTTGCAACCGCTGATGCGATTGAGTCCAAATCTGGTGCTGATGAATTAACCCTTGGAGTTCTAAAAGTCGAAGCAATAGAGAAAATTCAAATTATATCATCCTAAGGAAATGAAAAAAATGAATTTCCATGAGTTGTACCACAATAACAGTCCGTATGGATAAGGTTTGGAGTTGTGTCGTCAGGTAAGGATTTTCCTGTAGGGCACATTATGTACAGTGTATCTCCAGTGTATTTCCATTATAATTGGAATTTAAGACCCACTTCACATCTATTTAAGTACACTAAAAACCCAATTCAAGACATATTTCATGTCCATACTGGCAAGAAAGTATTAAGGATATGAAAGAAATTCAGAACCCCAAAATTTCCTGCAAAGTAAATCAATTTATTCAGTGAAACATTACTTCAAGCAGTTTTTCCAGTGTTCCAAAGTTATCAATGTCGCCATTACTGGTATATGACTGATCGTTTGCGACGGTGTGTAAAGCACCTCAGCTTTTAGCGTTGGTGTAGCTCCGAGCGCTGTCTGGAGGTCGATTGGTGTTGATGCTCTAGGTCCAGACATGGAACAAAACGCACTGATTGCAGACGTTTGTTGCTGGTTGTTTAAAACCGCTTTATGCTTTTCTGATTTTGCAAGCGGGCCCAGACAAGCAATGCCCAATCTTCCACATTTCAGATTTTTCTTGCAGAAGTTGCAGCAGGCTTCAAAATGGTTTCCAGGCACCGGCTTCAACCACGCATCAAATTGACTGATTTCTAACCATAGATAATTGAATTTGCATCATTAGCTTTTCACTCTCCGCAAAGTTTCTCCACACCATACCAGTACACCACACCTCTTGGCTGCAGGTGAATGGGTGTTTCAACAAATTCTATCCGGGGAATACAGCTCTTGCCTTTTCGTTCCATCTAAAACAGAACTAGGTACCGTAACCGACCGTAACTGATCAACTGATTATAGCAAGTTGATTTTGAATCTCTTCAAACCCACCTTTCAATATTATGTTAAAACAAACTTAAAATACATGTGAATTATGTAGGCTTGTTTTCAGAAGTCAGGGCCAGTGTTGGTGGGTTTTTTTATAATATATTCGACAGACAATGTTACTGTTTAATTTTTTAAATCTCAAAGCTGAATACTTGCATTCAATTAAAATGGTTCTAAAGAAACACAAGGCTTTGACCTGAAGTGGTGCACAAACAGATTTGGCAACAGGTATTTGCAAAACAGAATACCTTGTAACTCAAGTAAAAACCTGCGAAAAATCCGAGTTAGTTTGATTTGATTAGCAATTAAAGTAATTTACTTTTTTTAATTTACATGAAATATTTCAAGGCTTCAAGCAGGGTCTGAATCCGAAATACAGGCTCTGCATGACCTCACCTTCTCTTTTAATTAATCAAGCTTAATTTTCAGCATTCTTGTTTTCACTTATTTAAATCAGTAAGCTATTCAGGTTAGGGAGAATGGGAACTTAAAAGTCTTGACGATTTGCCGTCACACTCAATCATGCTTTCAGTATTGTAAACGTATTGCCGTGGATTTATTCCAGAAAAAAATGTTATGCAGAAATTACACATCTTTGCCTCAACCTTTCTAGAAGTAGTGACAATCACATTAGGCAAGTGGCCATAAATTACCTTCTTATGTCTAACCGGCTAAATCACCATGGCTTCCCTGCTGTTAATTTAGAGAAAAAAAACAACAACAAATGGTTGAGGCCCATATTGAGCCCCTCTGGACTGAGAAGTACTTCAGAAGGAAACTATTGTTAACAGGGCTGAACAGCATTACTCATTACAGAGTTATATATTTTAAGATGAAAACAGCCTTGTTTGTGGGTTCGGTCTCACTCAAGGTCACCCCTAGCCATAGTGTAAATTTAAATGCATGTCAATTTGTAGAAACCAAAAAGATATAATATGTCTAACATAAACAAATGCATTTATAATACAGATAAATCTGAAATAAATAACAGAAAAAACTGTTAAAAGACAACAATGAACGACAATAAAGAAATCAGCTGAACGGAATGTACACTATGGGCTGGGAACAAAATGTGAAATTCCAGATTACCGTCTCTCATGCGTGTGTTCTCTCTCTGATCGTTCTTTCGTATACTATACACATTATTTCCATGTCAGAGTATATGTATGATTAGTGTTAATAATTCAATAAATATAATGTTGCCTGTTCAATAAAAACTTTATTGTAACTTGTAACATTGGCAGGGGAAATAAATTGAACGGGGGTATATAATTTGGGGACAAAAGGTAAATTTGATCTGATAAAAGTTCCAGATAAAAGGCATAAGATTAAAAATACATTTGTTAAAAATGAGAATTAGCAGGATTATATTTTTTAATGATTAGAAATCAAGAATGATTTACTCCCAATCCCTGGTCAAGGGCATTTTATTTTTCAATATGCTGGTTATGCACCCACCACACACACACACACACACACACACACACACACTCAACATTGAGTGTGATCTACACGAACGTCAGTGGTGTTTCGGCATGATTACATCAATAACAACATCTATTGAAGTGTGCGCCTATCCTTAGAAAGTCCTCGTCCTAGTTTTACATGTGTCATTGTAGGGGTAAGTAAAAAAGCTAGGATGTCACATTGTAATGGCTTGTCAAATCCAGCATGATTCACTCTAATTAAACTGGTTTAAGATCATTGACCGGCATCATCTATAACCCCAGTCGAGTTTTAAGCTGTCAAACAGCAGCCGGAGAGTCCAAAACTGAAGCTCATTGAACCCTTCTTACAATCAGGAAGAGACGACACAACGATAACAATAGAGTGACACTAAAAGTGTTCAAAAGGTGAAACTATAATAATATGTGATGGCAACAACCTGCGCCACTGCTTTCTGTTTTGAAACAGAGACAGGGTTGATTCTAGGAATAGACATGTAGGAGGGCTCTGTCCCTGATGACAATGTGACACGCTTACGTTGACATTCTAAGTTCAACCAGCTGGTTCAATTACTGATGTTACTTGATAACATTAACACTTTTCAACATATGCTATTTCATGTAACACAGTGATACTTAATTTTTATAACTATAAAGTGAAACTGACTTTTAGAAAATGAAAAATTCATCAAGATATTTACACTAGTCTTTAAGCCTTTTCCACTATTCTGAACCTCAATTCAGTTGGTTACGTTTTACCTTCAGAGGCAAATCTCATTATACTGTGATATAACTATTCATCTGTTAAATCGGTATGAGGTCAGTCAACAGTGTTTATGCGGAAAAATCTGTGGATGTGACGCACAGGCTTGTCCATTCACTGTTCGAACCCATTTCAGCCAACTAACAAACCAAGTTACGTTAGTTACAGGTCTTTGGTCTTCTGCACAGCAGCTGCGTCCATTCGTCTGTCTCTCTGGAGACCTGGAACATTAAAGCCTGCAAGTCCAAGTGCGCTGAAGATTTTGATATGTTTTTAAGATTGCCTGTAGATATTTCTGTGTCTCTAATATTTTTGATGACATTCAGGCTGTTTGTTTTGAGATAAGGCTCTCTCTTATGTCAGAAATATACATCTGACCTTTCCCAAAATCACTCCAGTTCTCCATGTAAGGTATCCATGTAAGGTATGGGTGTAGCGTATGGGTGTATGACGTATGGGTGTATGACGTTTAAAGATCTAACTATTTTTGAGGTAACATGGTAACAGGAAGGATTTGCTCAGGCAGATTATATCCCCAACTTTTCGGGAATATAATCAATACAATCACACAGGAGGGGCGGGGAGTCTGAAACGAGAGGAGGTCAACAGAAGGCCAGGAAATAAAAATGCTTTCAAATAACATATAACCTGTCAAACATATTAACATATACATGGGAAAACCATGAATGGCTAACATTTTGCATAGCTCTTACTTCAAGTCCTTGTTCAGCTAGGAAATGGAGAGACTGCACGAGGCAGTGTATAATATTCAGGATTTACGAGGTTTATTGTCATGTACACAGTGAAAAAAACAGCAGCTTACACCAAGCAGTGAAATGCTTACTTTGCCTGTCTCTCTTCACACAAGACAATAATAAAAAATTAAAATTAATATTACGATATAAAAGCAAAGACATAAGTTAATATGGTGGAGCCAAATCATTTTGTATATTGCAATGGTACTATAAGTTCTGTTCAGAACATTCTGTTCGGACTGTGAAAAATTGCATTTACAGGTAATGCAGTACGTGTTTAACATGCATCTATCGTTTAATGGTGATCCCACCAGCCCAAGCAGACTAAACTCAAGCCTGATATGCTCCTGAGTTTTACTTAGCTCTGTAACACGCACACACCCATACAGACTAACGCAGGGCTTCAGACTGAAGAGCATTGAGATTGGATATAATGATACAGGCTGGTCCCTTCTTTTGCGGGCGAAACTTTCAGCTGGGCAAACATGGATAGAAATGTTGAAGTACTGAGATAATTATGTCTGAGACCTTTAGCCTCCAGCACCAGCGACTGTCATAGCTCTCTAATTGAAAATCAAATGAGTTATTTAACTCATTCCACTTATATATATTTATAGGGAAATGAAAGCCATACACAATTGTGTGATGTCAATAATGACAGAAGGGTGGTTCTGTTCAAACTGGCTATGTACAGTATATTCATGCTAAAGTATGCTGTCAACTTATTCTCCAAGGGCCTGATTAAGTGGTCAGTGGAAACATGCCTCTGACCTCTACCAGTGACTACTGGTCAGAGTAAAAGCACCTCTGCTTTTACTTTGTAGCACTTTGAGATTTGATCCAAATGTAAAGTGCATTATAAATGAAATGTATTATTATTATTATTACTGAACAGCTGGTTCAACTCACTTTCTGTGAAGAGCAGAGGCGCACATTAAGACGCACATATTTTTTTCATGGCTATATTTAATGTATTTACCAAATCAGAAATGAATGTGTTCATGTTTTAACGTGTTACTGAATATTAATAATTTGATTTTCAATTCACCAAATTGAATTCTTTTATTTATTTTTTTATTTTTTTTATGAGTGGAATTTTCATCCGCAGTTCGACACCAAGCCACACTCCTCGACTCAGCCCAAATGAGCAGGCACCCCTGTAGAGCCTCAGAAATATCCAGTTTATGAAGACATTGAGTGGGAGTTGCTGGAGCAACAGAAAAATCCGTCTGCAGCTCTTGAAGATGGATTCATCCAGGAGTTGAGAGCTGTGTCTTCATGATCTGCATGAGGACCACTAGGCAGCTGGTCAGCCACAGAGGACCACTAGGCAGCTGGTCAGCCACAGAGGACCATTAGGCAGCTAGTCAGAGCTGAATCTGGCAAGACGCATGGAAAAATGGGTACAGGAATGGTATGGTCTCTCAATCCAAGCAGTCCCACAACGGAGCACCCAGGAAATGGAGAGGGAAGAGGGCGCACAGTAGGAGAAATTAACCTATTTGGATTTACTCCTCCAAGTTCTTGCGCACATCGGGCCCGATGTTTCAAATTCATTAAGGCCAACATACTAAACACACAGAGTTTGTAGATTGTATCATTTGCAAATGTTTTTACAAACA
Organism: Lophius americanus; assembly: GCA_037951165.1. Classification (NCBI taxonomy): domain Eukaryota; kingdom Metazoa; phylum Chordata; class Actinopteri; order Lophiiformes; family Lophiidae; genus Lophius; species Lophius americanus. The sequence goes on from JBBDHG010000014.1 coordinate 23,605,489, forward strand.
TAAAACATCAGTAAATCAGACGCCAATTGTTCAAATTGAATCAGATATGAATATAAATCACAGAGACACTTTTATTTTTTATATTTTACTGCCAAGTGAGAAAATTCAAATTTAGTTACACACAGTACACTTTGAGATTTGATCCAAATGTAAAGTGCATTATAAATTAAATGTATTATTATTATTATTATTAGTACAACAAAGTGAAACTGTTCTCTGCGTTTGATCCCCGAGGAGTAGTGAGCAGCCCCAGTCTCAGGGTCTTCCTCAAGGACCCTATGACATGTATACATGTAGACTGCAGTGTCCGTCAGGTCTAAGATAGAAGCTTGTGGTTTCAAATCATTAAGGTTTTGATCATTGAGTAACTCAGCAAAGCACTGATTACAATTTTGCATACAAATTGAAAAAAGCGACACCAAAGGTTAATTTCACATTTATACAGTATTTCAAGAAATCAATTACAGAGATTTTTCATGTGCCTATAAATTCCCGGGGTCTTACAGTTACAGTAAAAGATGAGCTAAAGACAAACTAAGCCTATGCTGTTGTCCTTCCCCCCCCCCCCCCCCCCCCCCCCAAAAGTCCCCAGTCCCCTGCGTTGTACAAGCAATCTTTCAATTTAACTCCTCTCATCAAATGTGAAGTTATGTCAACATCATTTTTTACCTAACCCTTGGGAGTAAAATATCAACAATTAGACTGAAATATGACATATACAAGATAGATCTTCTCGATCCATTCATATGCACAGAATCTGGACTAAATTGGAACAACGGTTAGAAAGTTGTGTCCGAAAAAAAGTAATTGTGTTTAAAAAAGTGCTCCCTTCTGAGTAAATTATGTACTATTACAGTAAAACATGATGTACACAGGACAGAGCTCCTGGAGCCAATTCATATGCACTAAATCTGGAATAAATCATATCCAGGTTGAAAGAATTTTGTCCGAAAACTTTTTGAGATAAAGCTCCCCAAAGTGTCAGGAATATGCAACCAACCTTTCCCAAATCAATCCAGTTCTTCCTTGCACTAAGCTCTTTGGGGGTAAAAAATTTGAAAATGATCCATGAAATGCATTTCGAGGAGTACGGCGGTGGCGGCGGTGTCCTGAAGGGACATTTATTAGCAAATGAGCCATTATCTATGTCTGTTCAACCATGAACATATGTATCTCAGTTTGTACATGAGGTGGGCGGGGCTTACAAGAACTGGGTGGGACTAATAAGGTTAATAAATTAAGTCATTTGCCATGTCAGGTCAAGTAGCTATATGTGTTATTCATAGGAAAATATTTCCAGAGCAGGCTCAGAATTAAGATATAAATCAATGTTTTTGATAGAAAATGCAGAATTTGTGAAGAATAAAATTTAGCAACTAATTTTTTTTTATCAACTTCAATAATGAACTTCAGTTACCTTCTTAATGACATTATAATTATAGACATTGACATGTTTAATTGGGATGATACTCACACACTCATTACAACTGAATACTCAGTCAACCTTTAATTTATGTCTTCAATGAGAAATACTTTTTCATTTATGAAACTGGATGAAAATTTAAAGAAAATACATGAATGTTTTCTATAGGAACACACATTGTGATTTCAGGATTCATTCCTCAGTGCTCTTCCTTTCCATGTGGGCAGATCCGATGCAATGGTTCCGCTCAGCAAACAGGAGATAGTATTTGACATTTAGTCCAGGGAATTGCAGTGTGAAGGTTACCATAGGAATTTTTAAGGCCTGTGTCACGTCTGATGTCTTTCTCTTTAATAAGCCATACATTTGAGTTGAAAGGCATGTTCTCTCTTGTAGTTAGATATCAGCGTGTTTCTCTCTCACCGGACTGGCAAATTGCTTTAGGGCTGCAGAAAACCAGCAACCAAGAGATGCTACAGTTACAAAGCTTAATCTTTTGTAATCTAGGGTTAATGTTGCCTTTATTTCAGGCGAGTAGTTTAACTATACCAATGACTTTATGATTAATTAACAATTTCTTGATACATTTAAACAGAGCTTAAAGACTTAGGCTGAATTCTCAATTGTTCACTCAGTCTTTGTGGCTTCTAGAGGCTTATTCTGCTGAGAAAAAAAATATCTCCTTGGCACCACATGACTATTATAGAAAATAAAGAAAATAATATCTTTCACTTCAATCATTGGGGTTAGGTAAATTTGGTAGAGGCTGTGACAAATACAAATGCAAGAGTAATAATAGAGGTTTTCCTGTCTGTTTGGCGCAGCCCACAACAAAGGCCTCAATCAGAAACGACAAAGCAGTTGTTCTTCTCCAGTTTTCCTGCCACTTATTCAACCACTTCACAAAAAGTAGTGATTCCTCCATCTGAGTTATGTTTGTATTACTGATACTATTCGCTTGTTTCTTTTTATTTTCATTGTTATTATCACTCATTTCAAAGTGAAAAAACATTTCAATCAATTTTTTGATGGTACGAGTACTGCAAATTCTTATAAGGTATATCTATTTTCATAGAAATATAGATAAAGCATATAAAATAATCTCCAATATTTTCTTTTGAAATGAATACAGTCCATGGAAATTGGAACATTTTCAAACATTTTTGTGTCTAAAGCAATTGGTGTGTGTAAAACACCTTTGTTGTACTTTCTCAGAATTTTATTTGAATATATCATTTAAATCAGTATCCCGGTGTTTTATTTTTGAAGCAATGTGTGGTGCTTCACCAAGCAGCTCGCTCAACAAGTTCAAAACAAAATCAAGATGTTTTTACGCTTGAAAAAGTTAAAATCTATTTATTTATCTATCTATTGTACTATATATAAATAATGCAAAAATAAGTAGGGCATCAGTCTTTTCAAAAAAGAGTTCAGCAGTAAAAGTTATTGTACAGTATCTTTCCTGTATCCCATCAGTCATAAAATTATAACCTCTAAAAGTTGAAGGGAATAACCTTGATTATCTAGTTACAATGCCACCTGTCAGTACTTGGGATATATGAGGCAGCAAGTGAAAATTCTTCCTCCAGGTTTATGTCTTTGAAGCAGGAAAGTGGGAAAGCAAAAGGATCTCAGTGACTTTGACAAGAGTAAGATTTTAACGGCTAGATGATTGGATCAGAGCATCTCCAAGTTCTTATTGGGTGTTCCTAGTTTGCATTGGCCAATGAAGGATAGTAAAGGACAGGTTTATTGACGCCCAAGGCTCATTGATACATTTGGAGAGTGAAGGCTAACCTGTGACGTCTGATCCACAGGAGCTTCTGTGGCACATTTTGTCGTACAAGTTAATGCTTGTTCAGACAGTAAGGTGCCAGAACATACTGTCCATTGCAAGAAGCACCTACATGAGCATATGAGCATCAAAACTGGACCATGGCAGCCTGGTCTGTAGAATGACGTTTTATTTTACATCAAATAGACGGCAGATTCATTTGCACAGTTCACCTGGGCAAGAAAAGGCACTAGGGTGCGCTATGGAAGTGGAAGGTGAGGGAGACAGTGTGATGCTTTGGGCAGTGTTCTGCTGCAAACCAAATACACCCCTTCAATTTAACATTATTCCCTCAAGGCACAAACTCCATATTCGCTCCCATGACCACATTAATCCTGTCATCCAAAACCTCCACTGGTTCCCCATTACACAACGTATCCAAATCAAACTCCTTCTCCAAACCCACAAAGCCTTCCATGACCAGGCACCCTGCTACCTCACGGACCTCATCCAACCTCACAATCCTTCCCCTTGCCTCCGCTCCCCTGATGCCAACTACCTTTGCTGCCTCCTTCCTCTGGAACTCCCTACCCAAGCACATCAGAGACTGCACTGACCCCTCCATGTTCAAATCACAGCTCAAGACTTAACTAACTTAACTAATGTTTAATAAATGTGTGATTCCTTATCTGTTGTGATTTGAAACACTTGTGATTTTGTTTTTTGTCTAATCTAAATTCCTGTTTTATCATGTTATTTTACTCTGCATCTGTAAAGCCACTTTGAGTATTTATAAAAAAGCGCTCTATAAATGAAATGTGTTACTATAATTATAATTATATAATAATTATAATCCAATCAAAAATCTGTAGAAAGTGCTGGACCAAAAAGCCTGATGCATGGAGGTTTCTGCTAATAAGGCGTTTGTGACTGATATCACAGACAAATAAAATCGTTTAGCAAACAAGCATCACTGTTTCTCACTGTATCTGATCCCTGCACTGTAGTTTTGGATCGCTGTTTCCTTTTTTTTTCTTGAATGTTTTCCTTACTTACAAAGAGCCAACTTTCAAATCAAATTGCAGAGTAAAACATCGAAATGTAAATCTAATGGGATGCTCCTTTCAAAATCAAAGCCTGATAATGCGGTGCTTCTTTAAAACTCTCGTAAGACGTATATGGAGAGTGGCGAGGTGACGCATAAGTCAAAAATGATGGCAAATATTAAACAAAGTTTGTTGTGTCTTTCAGAAAGTGGATATATTGCAAGTCTTTAAACAAGCACAAGCAGAATAACCACCCACCTACCCCATTGACTGTATAATAACAAATACCCAACTGGAAAACTGGTTCAATAAAACTTCATAAGGCTTTACAAAATGCCTTTCTGTTTTCTTTGAAACAAGCCAATTTGGTGTGCTTTTGGCAGACGTATATAGACAGAGGCACAGTTAGACTGCAGACAAAATGAAACCAAGCTGAGTAAGTGTGTTCTTCTCTCTTCCTCATTAAGTGGGATATATTTGGCAGAAAGAGTTGTGTGAATGTATCTTTGGATAAAGTAATTTAAACTTGAGAGAAAACTGTCAAAGTAATCTAGTTTTCTTTCTTTGAACAAAATTAAGTACAACTTACTTTACTAATTTGTTTTTAAGTTCTGACGAATTTAACAAGAAGACAAATTTATTCCTACTAAAGATTTACCCAAATGTAATTCACTTTGAAAGCAGACATAGAAGTATTTACAGCGTAGTGTTATGCACCCAACATGGTAAATCTCTATAGCTGGCTATAAAATCGTATGATTTGATCATTCTGGGTATAATTGTTGCCTGTCAACCAATAGAATAAAATAGAATACAATAGAATAAAACAAACTCTATTGTAATTCAAGTGTTACAGCAGCTCCAATATTTATAAAACGACAGCGGTGGTTAAGAAAAATAGAATGAAATAGATAAAGTGCAAAATACTTGTTAAGGGTCAATTTCAATGTTTACTGTCTCTAAAAACATGGATAACATTCTTTTTAAGCTAAATTTGTGTATGACTTTTTCTAACTTTATGGCAAACATGAAATTAACCAAAAAAAATTTAAAACTATAGAAAAAAAAATTGTTCTATAAAACCCTGATTTCTATCTCGTTTTTGTTGTGTTGATTGGGCAAACATAACTTTGATAATTCATGCAACATCGGGTCGGGGACAACCTTATAATAAGAGCTGCACAGACAGTCCTCTAAACCATTTCTCTTTGTATTTGTACCTCAACTAAACATTTTGAAAATGACCAACAGACAGAGGAAAAGATTTGCTGCCACTGAGGTTCTGTCACAGATCTTTCAGGATGGAAGTGATATATAGTGATATAGACGAGAATGTGTCTGAGACAGAGGATAATGTTGCAGAGGACTCTGATTATGCGGCACCCTCCTCTGATGAGATTGAAGCCAGTGATATTTGACATTCTGACCCTCCTGTGGTCTCTCAAACACAAATAAACCCCATTGTCATATGTCAACCACCAAGAACTAACATGACATCCAAAAACAGAAAGCTGATATGGTCCGGATCTCCAGTTACAAGACAGGGTAGACTGACCGCAGCTAATGTCATCAAAATGGTTACAGGCCCCACCAGATATGCTAGCAGTCATATGCAAGACATACAATCTGCATTTGAACTCTTTATAACACCATCAATCCAAAACGATATTCTTGAGATGACAAACATAGAGGGGAGGCGTGTGTATGGTGACAAGTGGAAAGAGCTGGATGTGACCCACTTGCAATCGTACTTTGGGTTGCTTATTTTGGCAGGAGTGTACAAATCAAAAGGTGAAGCAACAGAAAGCCTTTGGAATGCTGACACCGGTAGGGCAATTGTTTCCAGCCACAATGTCTCTGGAAACGTTCCATGTTTTCTCCCGCATCATGCGCTTTGATGACAGGGAAACTAGGCCGCTTCAATAAGAGCATGACAAAGTTGCACCTATTAGAGATCTATGGGACAAATGGGTCAAGCGGTTGCCCTTCCTTTATAATCCTGCCCCCCATGTGACTGTGGATGAATGTCTGGTTGCATTTTGTGGACGCTGTCCCTACAGACAATACATCCCAAGCAAACTGCCAAAATATGGTATCAAAATATGGGCAGCATGTGATGCACAATCCAGCTATGTATGGAATATGCAGGTCTACATAGGAAAATCAGCTGGGCAAGCACCTGAAAGAAATCAGGGCATGAGGGTGGTCCTAGACATGACTGAAGGACTGAGGGGTCATACCATTCCATTTGACAAATTTTTTACATCCTATACCCTTGGTGACGAACTGCTGAAAAGGAAGCTTAATATTTGGGGACAGTAAGAAAAAGCAAGCCAGAGCTTCCCTGTGGGCTTCTTGCAATGAAGGACAGGAGAGTTACATCTTCCATGTTTGCCTTCACTGACAAAGCTGCTGTTGCCTCCTACTGCCCAAAGAAAAACAAAAATGTCCTGCTGCTGAGTACCATGCACAAAGATGGTGCCTTGAGCAGCAGAGAAGATAGAAAGCCACAAATGGTGCTAGACTACAATGGGACAAAGGGAGGAGTTGACAACTTGGACAAGGTCACAGCCACATACAGCTGCCGACGTATGACTGCCCGTTGGCCCCTAGTCATTATTTTTAAACATCATTGATGTGAGTGCGACAATGATTTCCTTCATATGGAGTGAAACAAACAATGGGTGGAACCATGGAAAACTAGGTCGACGGAGGATTTTCTTGGAGGAGCTTGGTTACGCGCTGTTGAGACCTCACATCGAGAGAAGAGAGCGCTTTCCCAGATCACCAGCAGCTGCCTCTGTTGTAAAGGAGATTCAAAAGGAGACACACACCCCAACTACTCCAGTGCGTCCAACAGCAGACAGAAAATGTAGCAGGTGTGAGGTCTGTACCATCAAAAATTATTCTAAAACCAGCTCCACATGTGTGAAATGCAAGAAGTACATCTGCAAAGAGCACACACACAATCTATGCACATCATGTGCACAGTAGTGCAGATGTACAAGCCCAAAGATCTGCCTGTGTGTGAAGCCTTCTGGCCTTTGAACTCGTCTGAATGACTGCACCTACCTTGGAATGACTCATCTGAAAGAAGAATTGATGCCTGTGGGTGCCTAGTTATTATTATTAGTTGAGCTGTTATGTTATTTTATATGAAAACTCAATTCTGGTGAGTAATTTACATTTTATTGATGTTTCTTCAGTATTGTTATAAATGTCGGGTTACTTGTTGATGTTTTGAATGGTTTTATGAACCTAAACATTTGAAATGTTTGCCATTTTTCACATTATTTCCTGGGGTCAAATAGACCCCCAAGATAATAAATGTTACTTTTCTCGATAATACGTGTGTGTTTCTTTCCAAATGTTATTTTTTGTTTTTAATGACCACCTAAAATCAACATAGAGCCCTGCAAACACCAAAACATAATTTGTTTTCATTTTAGGTCAATGAATGAGATAGTACAGTGATTTGCATAATTCGCAATAGTCATATACAATCAATACTAGTTGTATATGGGGAGGTTGGGAGCAGTCATGTATTATTTAATGGGCTATAAAGATGGTCAGTAGAAAAGCCTAAAGTAGCTGAGAGAGAAACTTGGTTAAGTCTTTCAGTTAAAATCATTTTCATCATCATCAAAGTTGTAAGTTTAGTTGAACATAATAGGAGGGTTAAGTTACATCAACATAAAATGTGTGTGTATATCATACACACATACATACATACAGTACACGTATGTATATGTATATATATATATATATATATATATATATATGTCATAAAAATAATATGTTTTTATTGAAATGTCTATGTCTCATCAGCTCATGTCATGGTAAGTTCAGTCAGAAAGACTATCTTCCCACACACTTGTATTGCAGTAATGCTCATACCACTGTTGCATCAATTCATATCAGCTGCGCTCAATCAGGCAGCCTCATTCATCCAATCACTGTGGTTGAACCATCACCAACCGCCGCTGTTTATAAATATTAGTCTCCGCATTCATCTAGTTCCTGCTTGCTGATGGGTCACGCAACCTCCATCTCCCCAACTCCATTTAGACCTCGAAAATCCATCAGGACCATCTTTCATCAGCCTCAGCAGAGTCATCATCCACCGCCGCCATTGCCCAGACTCCAAAAGGGGGATATTCCATGCCACTGCTCAGGAAAGAGAACCTTCGTTATTAATCTTCTCGAAGAGTCTGAGAGCAAAGACTTTCTAATGGACAAATTATCACACATCATCGGTTGAAATTCATCTTTCCTTCATTCTCTGTCTTATCTGATTGAACTGGAAGGCTATTCAACCCTGAGATTTTTCAAACATACGTCAGCAAAAGCGTTGTTCCACAGCATAAAGGTCCAGTACATATAAAGTACATGGATGTTAGTTCTGTCATGTAGTCATGATTTTTTCTTTTTTTCATGGCCCCTTCTATCATAATCTCCACTTAAGAGACCGAGCACCGTATGCTTTCTCATAGTCTAATGTTCACACACATTTTCATCTGTTGGAATAAAACATTTATCTTTTCTTCAATCTCACTCTTCTCAATGAAATGTTTTTAGTGTTCGCAGTGAAATTGTTATGTGCAGGCATATATCGATTCACTCTTCTCACTGAATCACAAGCCGGAACCTTATTTTACTGATCGATGCATCCTCGAAGCTTAGGACAATAGTCTAATCGCCTTAACATTATTGAATTCAGAAAACCAATATAAAAAATGTGCTTCTCTTCAGAGAGGAAAATGGAAACATGAGTGAGACATTTTTTGATCTTCACTTGCCATGGTGGGCTGATAGCGCAGCTTGCAGTTTTTCAGCAGTAGCTCAGTGGTATGGTAGATTTGAGTGCTCCTTTTCCTTATTGTCTAAAAGGTTTCCTTGAATGTAGATCAAATAAATGTACACATTCAGAACAAGGTTGCTTCATACAAGCTGACTCACATAAGGAATTCTAATTCCTCATCATCTAATTAGTTACACACATGAATGGACGAACACGATTCCCACGGTCACTCTCTATGTATCTAGCGATAGCACAGTCAGGGGAAGGGCTTGGCAGAATCAATGGGGAAAGAAAACCCTTTTGAGCTTGATTCTAGTCAAGCTACATAAATAGTTAAGGAATCATGTTAGTGATAAAAAATAACATTCACACCATCTTGATTTCAATGGAGTAACCTTGTTATGTGCTATGTGTGATCCACGTGATGGTCGACGTTATTGTATCTTAACTATAGGTGAGTAGAGTGCACATATTATACAGACAATACTTCCATAATGATGATTATGTTTAGAAAGACACAATCTGCTCCAAAAGGTCAGGAAGTTGTTTGTGCCGAACAGCCTTGAAATCAGGCGAAGAATTACAAACATGGCTTGAGCATCAAATTGTTCTATTCTCCTACTAAAGTTCATTTGTCACATTAACATTTATGTTCACAGGAAGTACCCGATAATGTAAGGAAGGGGTTTTCCAGAAAATCTGTTTCTTTTACAGCCGGTAAAACACGGTTTTACGCTTCAAATATTGATTTTTTTTTGCTTTAAACATTTACTTAAATGTCTAAAGAATCTAGAAATCAATTAAAGGAGTGCTTATTTATCTGTGACTTCTTTTTTTCTACTGTGATAGAATATGTGTAAATGGATAATTAAGAAAAATGTAATGTAATCTGAGAGTAAGCCACAAATTTGCAAGTCATTAGCAATTCCCAAGTCCCTGTGGTGAAAATCAGGAACGTCAAGACATTCATCCATAAGTCTCGCAGTAGGATGTTCTAATGACCGACACAACACTTCACATTTAAGAAGAAGAATAGAAAAGAATGGGAATTTTGAAATTCAGCTTTCCGTTGCACCCGCTCCAACGTTTGTAAAGTGACAATAAAAAACAATAAAGACATGTAAAACATGCAAAGATCTATACATACACAAGTAGACATGCATTGAATAAAGCTAAATAAGATATAAATGTGGCAAAAGAGTCCAAAAAAACAGATACAAATGAAAATAATCCAGTGCAGTTGTGCGATTTAAGAACGTGTAGTTATACTGAGGCGGATGAATGATCGAAGAGTTCTGGTTTTCAGACACGACACAGATTTACAGTTGGTTAAATTAGTTTTTTTTTAAAACAGTCGTCATCAAAAGTTGAATTTGTTTTAAATATAACTCAAATGAAAACTGTATTTCTAATTATATAAAATAATAATTATACATAAAAATTCAATTACTGACATGATTTCAAACCCTGAAAAAAACTGTATATTGAGTAGATTGAAAAATGCCACTCCAAAAACACCTCTGTGCCTTCTTATCCTATGATGGCCCGTTTCATGTTGGCCGGGGCAGGAACGTTCTGGATATAATGGAGGCAGATATCTTCTTCAGATAGGTCCTGCTCTGGTCCCTGGATGATCTGCTACCAGTTATAACATCATCACACCTACTGGGAGGTGGCTGATAGACCTACTGGTGGAAGACTGGAAAGCTTCCTCCTCGTTTTATTGTCTCTGAGTTGCCTTGAAATGATTTGATCCATTTCTGTTCTGACAAACACAGTTATCCGCTCCCCTATAGAAAGTTAATCTAGCTCACCCACCAGTCAATCTCTCTCTCTCTTTATCTTTCTCTCAGGCCTTGCCACATCAGCTCTTTGGAGAACAAGGAAAAAGCGTGTGACGGGTGAGAGGTCAGAGGATTTGGTTCTGATGCTGAGTGGGCTGCTGGCGGCTCGACTCAAGATGGAAGTCGAATTTTACAGACTGTCGGAAAAATGCGAATGCTTTGGTTCGGAATTAAAGGTTATTATATCCCTGAAATGTTGGATGTCATGGAATAATCAAAACTGCCGCCGCGTCCGCTTCCTACACAGATCATTCATGTTGTGGCGATAATTCAAAAACTATTCCAGGGATCATTTTAAAATTTTATATCCACAAAGGAACTACTGCAAGGAAGAAGTGAATGTTTTTGTCAAATATTGGTTGTATATTTCCAACTTTTATCTCACCGTTTTTGGGCCATCATTTCTTAACCGTTGATCTGATTTAGTCCGGACTCAGTGCACATTAATCGATTGGAGGAGGTCTATCTTGAATACATAATATCACTCTACTATATTCTCATAATTTATTAACTAGGGGGAGCTTTTTGACTTTTTCAGACATAATTTCACATTTAATTGGAGGAGTTCATCAGGGCGCGGTCAAACAACACATGGGGGTTGGGGGACTTTTGGGGATATGCCCTTGCTGTTTTGGACGACAGCTTAGTCTTTGTTTATTTCTTTATTATTTCTTTGTTTTTTATGACTCAAGAGGAACTGCTGTTTGAACGAAGGCAAATTTCAAATAAATGTCCATTGAGAGAAATTCTCTCTCACTCATTGTGATCAAAGTAAACAAACAAATGATCCAGGATCCAATTCAGATGGAGTTAACCACTTTAATATAGAAAGAGCGGCCATTAGAGAAAATGTTTATTAAAAAATCTTTATATCTTATACTCATGGTTGCATTTCCCCAAAATGTCTCATAAGAAGTTCTTCAGAGTTCCACTAAGATTATAAACTGAAAATGTTCCTAGGTGTGGAGTTGAACTTCAGAGCCATGACTGTAGACTAACTTTATTATCATTTCTCTTTGTAATAGAAAGGTTAGTATCTGCTCGAAACCACTGAAACTGAAAATGTCCTCATAAGAACAAGATCAGGGCTAAATATTTAAATTGGTTTAAAATACTTCAATGTTAACTGCCACGTGCAACAAGAAGGCTTTTGTTCCAATCGGCCGGCCAGCGGGGACCTTTATATGTGCATTTTACATGTTCTCACTTTATCTGTATGGGTTTCCTCTGGGTTCACAGCTTCTCTACACAGTCCAAAAGCAGACGCTGTAACCGGTGAGTCTAAATTGCCTGTAGGTGTGAATGTAAATTGTTGTTTGTGAATTTGCTCAAACTGAACCTCAAAATGAATCAATTTTGTCATATCGAGATTGTATTCTGAATGATTTTTAGAAAGTCTGGACAGCTTTCCTCCGATTCCGTAGTTGCCGTTTGATAAGCACCACTTCCCATCAGTGAAGTGTCTAACTTGTAGAGTGCTTGAATGCTTTACCTTGGATTGGCAAACTTGTATTGTTTGGTCTTATTTCTTTCAAGACACAGAACGTTGTTCTGCACCATTCCTGAACTTTCATCCTTGATTCCACGTTCAAGTCAGATTTAAGCAAATTTCCCCACAGCACTCCTGAAATATTTAGTTAATGGGAACAATGCGCAACACAGATGTGAGGTGGCATCATCTCAATATGAATTTGAAATGATGAAGTGATTCATATGAATTTATATGATTGAACATATAATGACTAATTATATCACATAGGATGGAATTTAACTTTATTGTAATATGAATGAGAGCTGGCAATATACCTGGAGTTCGGTGTCTTTCAAAACTTTTTTAACTATGTTTGTAAAGAAGCTCCTTTGTTTGATCTGAAGGTGAGACACTAGTGACCACCTCTAGTCCACATTATCAAGGGTATCTCCCATCCCTACTGTACTGTTGATCACAGTTTGTGTGTGTTGACCCAGTCATATAAAATAGTGTTGAATGTGTGTGCTTCCACTTCCTCTGCTTCAATGTCTAGTGTCAAGCCGACATTTCCAAAAGGGTATGCAGTCTCTCTCTTGTCTAACTCCATAGTTATACCCTTGTGGATTATCATCTCTGTCAAAACTTGCACTCATGTTTTTGTCATCTCCATCAATGCACACTTTTCTCAGTGTATCAGTTCACGTGATAATTTCTACCACATTTTGCATTAAGATAGCGATGTAGCTATTGTCTGTCCTCTCGTTTTTCAAATCTCTTTTTCCTCTGCTTCCTTCATGCATTGTCTACTTTCTAGTTGTAAACCATTTCCTCACTGCCCTTCATTTCAAGTTTATTTTTCTCCTTGTCTCATCTTGAATAACTTTTGGCTCTGTTTTACGGTTGGTCTTGCACACAGTGTTCTTTATGTGGGTACTTTTCCCCAACTTTCCCTTGTCCTTGTTGGACTGACTCCACAATCCTCTGCCAAGTGCTCTTACAGAGACATAAAATCATATTACTCTGCAACCAAAGCTGTCCAAAGTAATGTAATGTTTTGAAAATATACTCCACAAAATGGAACCTGATTCACATCGCCCTTTACTTATGATAAATTTTCTACATTCTCAAACTATCAATAGCAGAGTACAAAAATACAATTTCATCTGATTCAAGAAATACCTTTAAAAATCCAACCATATAACTATATATATACAAAACAATCCTTTAAGCACATAAATAGAGAATCTTATTATTTCGGTGTTACGGCCAGTCGTATAATTATGGAATATTGTGTGAATATTTTCCTCTATGGCCTGGTATGTTTAAACTGATGTAGGAGTGAGACCTCCCTTGTCTTAGTAGGATCTACGTATGTGAAGTTAGATGGAACCATGTCAAAAGAATTACATAGGCCAACAGGGACAAACGCATTGTAAACATCAATTCGAAAACATGCGCCTACTGCAAATTAAGAAAACATCTAAATCAAGTTGACAACACACGCACACTACACATTTAGAAAGAAGATCTGCAAAAAGCTATTAAAATGGCCAGTTAAGAGTTTTTCTTCAGCAAGTATAATACAGCTTGATTACTGTAGCTTTGGGTACTGTGCATGCTAGGTTCATTGTTAACTTTATTTGTTGTTTTCGCAATGTTGGATTAAAGTGTTATTCAGAGTCACATAACTGCATGACCCGGAAGTTAAGGCAAGGTACGCCGACAAATCAAAATATAATGAAATGTTTGTACATTGTATCTGTTTTAGTCACTAAATGAAGCCCTAAAGAGCATATCCGGGGCTGCGTCAATTTTAAGGGTCCTTTGTAAAAACCCTTGTTGTATTGTGGCTTTGCAGATCTTCTTTCTTAATGTGTTGTGTGTTTTGTTGCGTTGGTGTGTTGTCAACTTGATGGTTGCCGAGCTTTTGGCCAATGTAGAATGTTGCTGATGATGCTGCCGCACCTATTGGCTGACCCAGGGGGCGGATCTAGGGGCTGGATTATGAAATCTTTGCTTAACAAGGAAATCTCTCTCTCGCTCTCCTTGAATGACAAACTTTGACACCAACAGTGTAGTGTGTGTTTGTGGCTGAATGTGTGTTAGCCCTTTTGCTAGTATGTCTGTATTTGTAAATAGATTTTACTGTATATATTAACACTTAGCACAAAGCGAAAGGGTGAACCACAATTTGGTTTGCACCGTTTTCTCCTGTTTTTGATTCGTTAGGGAGTTAGATTAAGCCGGATTACTTTCCGTTCTATTTCTTATGTCAGGATTTAGATGGTTTTATACAAATAAGTTAGTTTGGCTTTTGTTTGTTGGTTTGGCCCTCAGTTAAACCTGAAGTCAAAACTTCCCTTTTTTTTTCAGCTTGCCTTTTTGTAAAACTACATTCACACCTGTACCATAATTGTCACAATCTGTCCTTATCTTTTAATCAAGAGTATTATTGTTACCTGGTAAATACCTTGTGTGACAACAAAATTTCTAAAATTTTTGTCCTTACATTGTACGTGTCACATTTTTATGTAACATCCCCACGCTAGACTGGGGCGTAACAGGTTTGTATATTGTGTGTATATATGTGTATATTTAGCCCTCTATATATACACAGTTTTGTATATTGTATGTATTTTTCATTTAGCTTATCGTAAAAGTATTTTGGCAATCCCGCATGACTGATATTCTAAAAAATCTCTAGTAGCCACAGCAGCAACCGCAATTACTCCTGGAGGTGTTAATACCCCCATTTGAAAACATTTTGCTAATGTATGATATCACGACTGCACTTCCTGAACTAAACTGTATCTATCATCAAAGGAAAAGGGATGTGTTCCCTGGTCATTTATCTGATGTATCCAAAAACTATATTGGCAATTTTATTCTGAACTTCTTATAAGCACAAAAAAGAAGACATTAAAGGACTTTGTTATTTTTCAGTTGATACAGATGTTTAAAAAATCGAATAACAAAATAGAAATCTTCAAAGTTGTTGAATTTATATGTACGCACTTTTCTATAACCACGAAAAGTAAGGGATACTCGCCACAGATCCTTCATGTTAACGCAATAACTCAGAAATAATATCATCGATCATTTTCGTATGTCATACTTACGTAGACCACAGCTTTATCTCCAAAGAATTCTCGGGACATCATTTCACAGGGGAATTTCTTGTACAACAAAGAGGATTGGGGTTTTTTCTGGGGATATAGCCTTGCTGTCAGGGACGACAGGACAGGCCTGGTGGAAAATGGTGAACGCAGGGTGGCTAACCCAACCGTCTCATTTATGCAATAGGCTTTCTCATAACAAACATTAATATTTAAGAGTGGTTGCATCCTAACAGCAGCGTGTTTCTTTGTTTTTGTGCCACCAGCCTGTCATATTTTGTATCTGGGGAAATCTTTAGTAGAGGGAAATGTGTGTTGGCTGCAAAGCATGAATTAAACTCATTCAAAGGTCAATGAAGATTTAGTGGTTACACTGAAATAATGAGGGGAAATATAAGGGTTCCAATTATTGGAAAATGAGCTTTGTAAATAAGAGATAAGCAGACTAATTGGACAACCCATGGTATCAGTGAACGATATTTCAGCTTGACTATGCAGGCAGGGTTGCGTTAAGATATGGTAATTAAGGCAATTATGTCTTCCTCAACACTTCACACCAGAAAAGGAGATGATAGAAGGGTGGGGGGGCTCTTGAAAATGGGGAGGATTCTTTTACCTGAAAATACTTTTCTAAACGCACATCAATTAATTTGTTACATCAGATTAAAATCTATCCCAGCAAACAACAAGAGCATATCCCCAAAAAGTCCCCGATCCCCACAAGCAACCCCCCTGATGTCCAAAGTATTTTTATAAAAACAGGACCTTCTAGTGAGTAATATATGAAATACATTCAGTACAGATTTCCTCGAGTCGATTCATATGCACAAAATTTGGACTAAAATGGACCAATAGTTGAGAAAATATGGCCCAAAAACTTTTGCCAAAAAAGCTCTCGCTAGTGTCCGAAATATAATATACAAGTTACTCGGTTCCCAAAATCGATCCAATACTTCCTCACACTAAGGTCTATGGCAGTCCAAAATTTGAAAATGAAATATAAAAGCGTTTTTTGGGTAACATATGAAAAGAAGCCTTTGTAAAAAAAAAAAAAGTGAGAAAATATAATATGAACAATTTAGATCTCCTTGAGGCGATTCATATTCAACACATTTCAGAACCAGATAGGAAGTCAAACACAGAAAAGAACATAAAGCATCTGCTCAGATTCGAAAATAAATTTGACCGGATGCTTTCAAAAATAAATACACGATGCTTCGGATCGCAATCGAAAATCCGTCACAATTAACATGAGGCTAGAAAGTCAGTGGTCAGTCAGAGGATCAACAAGTCACCACAGAAGAGGAGAAATTTATTTAGGAAGTTGAGAACCACACGATCATGTATTACTCCACAGAACCACGTCACCGCAACGCTCCCTGTGGAATCAAGACGTAAACCCATCTACTGACCCAGCAACAAAAGACTCACAAATCATAAGGCGTAAAATCCATGCCAAATTAACATGCAGAAAATTAAATCGATTTCTAAACCGGGACAGTCGGGGCCCGGTTTAACTAATTGGGTCACTGGTACCGTTAGTCTGCAGGGTACCGGCTGTAAATATGGATGGAAACAAATAATCTGCTGAGGTGACCCCGAAAGGGAACGGCTGAAAGGTGTAGAAGTACCAGCAGTGTCCGTCTTTCAGTCACGACCCAGAGACATTTAGTCCCGTTCCAGCATGTTAGGGATCGTGTATGCGTGGCTACGAGATCCTCAACCTCATCCCTCCCGCCTCAAATCCACTCATCTGCTTCGTGTTGCAGTTGTGCTCTGGATTCCTGAATCTCAATGTAATTTTCTTTTTTGACCTTGATCCAAGAAGTATGATTTTTTTTTTTTTTTTTATTTTAAGTGAAAAACTGTTGGATTGATTTCACATTGCATCTGGCACAGATAAGCACAGTCTCGAAACATCAATCTAAATTAATTTGCTTTTTAGGGTTACCAAAGACTATAAGAACATAATAGTATTATTAATAATTCATCCTTTATTGATTGCATACAGTCCTACACAGCACAACATAGTGAAATTATTACTCTGCATTTGACGCCTCCCAGAGGGAGCCCTCGGTGGCCCCTTTGAAGCGCCCGAGGTGAATATTGAGATCAGGGTCTTGCTCTTGCTGGGGTAAGTTATATATCTAGAGAAATATCTTAGATGGATGAGTAAAAAGTCGAGCCCATATTTTCATGGTTACGGGATGATGATTTGTTAAGATTGTGGTCCAATTGCAGAGCTACAACACAAAACACAATGTTTTGTGTGCTGTTTGGGGGAGAAACCACAGTGTTTGAGGAGCCTGCTAAATTATGATTAAGTCCTTAAATTGCTACATGAAAGAAAAATTACATGAAAAGTTCTGTTTTATGTTAGATTAAAAAAAAAGAATGTAAAATGCAAAAGCGTTAATGTCTCTCACACTGCAGGCGATGGTTTGTTTGAATTTAGTGTAGTTAAGGGGAAATCAGGACGAGCCAAAGGACCTGGGATCAACTCGCAGGCAGCCGTTTGGCATTCAGTCAATATCTCAGTCCTCAGGAGAGAAGAAATAAAAGAACTGTGGAATTATGAATAGGGTTAGAGCTCAACTTCAAAGCTTTAAAGACTGATGATTTTTGTTATTCAATTTTAAAAAAAGATTACCAATCTTGTGTCAGTGTTAGGAGTGGTGCCATCAAAGATTATGGGATGCAGTGGAGTACTATGAAATGTGGTCTCAGGTCCGTCCCTATTAATATTAAAATGAAATGTTTTATTTAAAAAAACACATTGTGGTCACAAACAGTAATTAAAAAACCGAATCCGAAAATCTAAATTGAATCTGGAAAATATGTAAAGTTATTCAAATACTTTACTATTACTGCTATTACTATTCCTTGAATATATAACAAAAAACAGTGTTATTATCAAAACAATAATAACATATTTAATATATCATAATGAAATAATAGTATCCATATAAATATGAAAATTATTTGTATTGTTCTAGTGTACTTCTCTGTCAACAATAAACTGAAAACGTAACGTGTTCTACAACCTCTGATCGGCTGTTGTAAATTAAACCTATCAACTGATTAAAATAAAAGAGTACCCGTTACAGATTATTTTTTTGTTTGTTTAAGTTGTCGGTAGATTTAGTTACTGGAAATAACTCGGACATTAATGGGTAAATCTAAAACATATTTTTCTTTAGTAATTTTGGGTACTTTTTTGCCTCGCTGGAGGTTGCTGCACTCTGAGTGCTTTTTTTTCTAGTTGTGATCTGTTTTTCTTATTACGACACTCAAGGACCAACTGATGTGTTTTTTTTACTCACTTGTTTGTAGCTCTATTTTTCCTTTGGATTTAATGGCGCTGAGGTCAGGTCTACTTGAAAAGGTTAAGTCACATACTGTAGGTGGAGGGCCCTTCATTGTTTGCTTTGTTTGTTTGTTCACCCAAGTATGTGAAAAATATGTTGAACACATGCTTTAAAAGAAAATAGATTTCAAAATCCAACATCTGTATTTAATTGCCAATTACTTGTATTATTTAGCTTATCCTCCATTTTTAATAAGTAAACTAGGCCTACACTGTCTTCCCTGACAGCAAAGGTATATCCCAAAAAATCCCCCAATCCCCTTGTGTTGTAGATCAACCATGATTGGACTAATTCAATGGGAAGTTAAATGCGAATAACAATGTTTTCCTTGATTCTTATTCACTAAATTTGGACTAAATTGGACCAACAGCAAGTTGTTTCCGAAAAGAATACTTTTTCATAAAAGATGCTCCTCGAACTTTTAGAGTATAATATGATACACACAAGATAGATCTCCTCAGGTTGATCCATATTCACCAAATTATGATAAAATCCTCCCTTTCATTGTTTGAATATTGTGTGTCTTGTCTAGAGTAAATTCAAGGCTGCAAACAAGAACAGAAGTAAAAGCGCTTGGACATAATTGTGTGGTCATTGTTTCATAAAGATGCATGCAAAAATAGAAAAACACTCCCTTTTGTGAGGAAAATCCAGGAAAACATGTGCTGATTGTAATGGAATAGAGAAGTGACAACCACTGACTGAATGATCGCATCATTCCAATTTTTAATATGTCCTCACATCAGGTATTTCTCCTGAAGAATGAAAGTGGCTAAAAAACTAACAACATGAAAATCTCATTGCTTTTTTTGCTTGAAAAGTGGTATGAGGCGTGTATTGAGAATCATTTTTTTTAGGACAAATAGATTTTATGACTTCATCAAAAATAATCAAATTAATCAAAATAATTATTACAGCAAATCACAGCAGCTGCAGAGAGATTTTTTATATCCCGAAAAGTCCGAGATTTAATGGAATTTCCATCCCCGCTCATCCGCGTCCGCAGCAGATCCTCCGTGTTAACAAGAAAAGTCAAAAGCTCTTTCATTGATCATTTTTAAATGTTATGCCTTCAAAGACCTTAGTGTGAGACAGAACTGGATTGATGCTGGGAAAGGTCAGTTGCATATTTCAGACACTATGAATCGACTCAAGAAGATTTATCTCGTATACATTGTGTTTTACTCTAATAGTTCATTTTTACTCTCTAGGTGCCGCTTCTTACAAAAAGACTAATTCCAAACCAAAGTCCAAATTTGGTGCATATAAATCAACTGGATGAGATCTTTCTTGCAAATAAACTATATAAACTAACTCTAGTGGTTCATATTCAAACTCACTAGGGGGAAAATTTCCTTTTTCTTTTTTTTTTAATACAAAAAACATTGTTTTCTGGTCATTACTTACTAACCGTTAGTCCAATTTTGTTTTTATTAGGTGCATATGAATCAAGTCATGGAGATATATCTTGTGTTTTCACATATGTATCTTGTGTTAGCAGTAAAATATGTGAAATATGATGTTTATATCATATTTCGAATAACACAGTTTTTTATCCAAAACATACTAACTGTTCCACTTTAGTCCAAATTTGGTTCATATGAATTTTTTTTTGGGGGGGGGGAACTTTAAGGAGATATAAACTTGCTGTCAGGACGACAGCATAGGTCTATATTAGCTCACCCTCGCGGGATGACTAACTGCCTATTCCACCTACTGTGTTGCATTGGTCTTGCATCCATTCAACGCACCAGGCTTCGGTCAGGTTGATCGGGTCCAGTGGGTCAATGTTGTCTCCTGCCTTCTTTTGTGAAACAGGCAATAAAATAAAATGATTATAATAAAAATGTATTATTAGAAGAAGAACAATGACGGAAAGGATTAATTGAAAACATGACACAGTGGAACAAACTGTTTGAAATGAAACGGTAAGTAATACACTCAAAAACCAGAACCAAGAAAGAAAGTTAGTTTTAGGTTGTATATTCGACACTCATTTGAATATCTGCAAAACAGCCATGAGCCAGAAGCAAACCTCAGACTAGTTTAAAAACTAGTTAATATCGTTGATTTTTGCACTGAGCATAATGTGTGTATTTATATATTCAGCAAACGTAGAGGCCAGGATAGGAGTTTGTTGAACGAGACACACTCAGCCGTCACACACTGACTAGCTGTGGTGTTCTGTGCATGAGGAAGTGAGCGTTCACACATCTCGAAGGGCTGACTTTTGAGGATGGAATGAAGGCGGTGTGATTTTCGTGACTCTGTTGGTTTTGAAATCCAGCCTCTCTTACTTATTTCATCACTTTCCCTAGCTTAATGAGTATAAGGTGGAAAACTGATGCTCATATAATCGCAGTCTAGAGCTCTTATATAAATGAATATGAATATGAATGTTAGTGCGGGGGAAAAAACCCTCTACTAACGTGTAAACCCTTATTAGTTCTTATATGAATCAAACGTTACCATGGAATGGATAAATGCAGCGACAGACATACTTAATCTAATTCAAACTGTTTCCCAACATAACCAAAATAAGAATGTTTTGACCACAAATGAAAGACTTTCTTCTTCTTCTTGTGGCCATTCCCTTCTGAGTTCGCTACCTGATTCCATCCACAGTTAGGGTTTTGGTTAGATGTTAGCACCCTTCTGGCCAACAGTGATGATATTTGTTAAGCAACGACCAGACCGATCCAGACAGGAAATCAGTTTCCTGTTCATCATATTGATTTGTCATAGGTTTTACGCCGGATACCCTTCCTGACGCAACCCTCCCCATTTGTCATTTTCAGTCACTGTGCCCTTTACTTTTTTCATGATACAACATGTAACTCTTTATTTATTACCTATTTTATTGCTATTAATTTAACCTTATCTAACTTATCTTTCCATCCTTATCTTGTTGTCCTTCACCGACCTCAGTTTGTCTGTTCATCTGTGCTTTGACACGTAAAATATTGGATGTTATTTTTTGTGATTTTGGACGAGGTAAGCTACAAATGACTGGCACTCATTGAGATAAATAAAGTTGTCTGATTCTGAATCTGAATCCATTTGTCTGGGCTTGGGACTGGCACCAGAAGTGCATTGATTTGTGACCCTTTTGAGGCTGGGTTAAAGGAAATACTTTCTCATTATTACAACTAACTGAAGGGCGGAGTTGTAATTATTAGACATAGAAAAAATACACTAACAATCATTCATAACCTCTGATATCTCAAGAAATAAGATATTTTAGAAATTCATGTACCTTAACGACTTGTTTAAGCCAAAGCTGTCATCATGAGTCAACGCACCACAACCTCAATAATCGCTTGAATAGACGTAATATGATGAGTACGAAAGATTCGACATCAACTGTTGGCCAGAGTTTGAGCAGGTTTTAAGAATAGCAATAATCAACCTATCAGACTTTTTAAGGCGGCAGCCAGCTTTCTAATTCAGCTAACAAGGTAGGAGGATGGAGACTGGTATTTTGTATGATAAAAGTGTTTTTTTAATGAGGCGTGAAGGCAGAAAGCACAATAACACGTCGCTTCTATTATCAACAAACACTTCCCATGCTTGATTTTAAGGGCGTTTTATCCCAATGATGTTGAGTCTTGAGGCCAGAACTCTTGATTCCTGGATGGCTTCAATCTTTTCTTTTTTTTTTACAGCTTTTCTTGTTTCCATGACGAGAACTCTAGCCACTTAAGCAATTCCTTGACTTATGGCATATGTACAGACGCATCTCCTCCTATTCAAAAATAACGATCTATAAAACATAGAAATATAATTCAAATTACATTACATTTATAATATAATAATGAGGTCAAAATGTAGGAGCCACTCTTTTTATGAATTAATTTACTGATGCTGAAATTCAAAATCTTGGCTCTTTGCTTTAAGTAGTGCAAAGTGTAGCACAAAAACAGGTGTGGCCTCATTACTTTTGTTGAATAGAATTTAATGATAATGTGGGACTAAACTTCAAGTTGGACTGAAATGTTGACTGCAACGACAGAATAAATTAAAAGTTTTGACACTCAACATTTCGTATGTGATCAGAGATTACACAACCTTTTTAAAAGAGCCTTGGGAATCGTGCCAACTAAAACTGTAAAAGAAAATAGTGGAGGGTGTCATGAAACAAAAAAATATAATGCCAGCATTTTCAAATGAACTGGGTTTACTGTAAAAAGGTTTAGTGAATGCTCCTGAGAGCATTTGGTAACCTCTTTTATGCAATCAAATGTTTTACAAAGAAAGATGAACCTTCATCAATTTTTTTGCTTGTGCCTTTTCAAGGATGCTGATATAGAATAACCTTTTACCTGCTGAATATTCCAACCAAGTGTTTTTGAGCATCTCACAACTTTGTCTTTCTTAATTAAAACCTGTTAAAGCCCGCTGGACGTTTTAAGTTAAGTCTCACCAGAATTGCCAATCCAAACTAAACTTAAAATATCCTCACAAATATCAGGTGTATTTGCATTTCCTTGGTAGCTGAATTTGACAGTAACTATTTTTGTTCTAAACAGTTTTTCAATCAATCATTGTACATTAAAAAGTTTATATTGCTGTGAGGTTTGTATCTTGATGTTGCGCAGCACATATTCACAAATTCCATTGTGGTGCGTGACACGCCTTTGATTCGCCTGTCGCCTCCCCTCATCAGGGACGTCATGGATAACGTCATAAAGGGATCCCCTTATTCTGGATTGGCTGCTTTCTCTTCGTGTTAACACTGGGTGGTCCAGTGACTGCACCAGCCTCATCAGCCTCCAGCAACGATAAGAGGAACATGAGCCAACGTCGCTGGGCGACTGCATCTTGTGCTCAGTAGCCGTCGGTGCTTCACCTGTATTGGTAACTAGACTTAATTGTTAACTCGTCTTTCGGAGGCACAAGACAGCCGCTCAAATTAAATATTTGTCATTAAAACAAGAGTGAATCAAGCAGAAATAATATTTATGTAAGATTTCTAATAATTCATATTTTGTTCTAAATCAATTTCCCCTTGAAAACAATAAAAAATCATATGCTAAACAAACGCATACATTTTAACCATTTGCATCCTGCTTATCTACAACGAGACAAATATAAACCTTATTCTTATTGTTTTGATTGATCCTGTATCAATACTGATTTAATTGAATTGTTTTCATACTTCAGGGTTTAATTTCTGACTTTACGAAATTTGAACAAATACATTCTGAATATGTGATTATCTAAATTAAATCAAATGGATTCAAGCACTTTACTTAAACTTTTCAAAGATTTATTTTTTTAGAGTGCAGGGAGAAGCATGAGTGTGATCTTCTGGGGAGTAGAACTGGGCTGAAGTGATTTGTTTTTATTTGCTAAAGCTGTGTTTTCTATTGACTCAAGTGGGGATTCTCAGGTTACAGATGGTATCAATTATAGCGCGGATGTTGCATTGGGCATTGGCTCTGCCCCCCTGCTAGTCGGACATCTATATTGATGAACCTTTTTTTTTTTAAGTGCACATGTAAATAAATATTACTTGTCAACTTAGTTTTTAAAGGCTGCTTTATCAGCATTATGAGATTATCTTTCAGGAACATAGAAAACGAAAACTCCACAGCTGAGTTAGTTGTGCTATTTTTGGTAGGAGATTATTTCCTGTTTATATGGGCCTCTAGGGGGGAAGGAGTTAAATTGGCACAAAATGCTCAGTAACGCAGAGGAAAATCTGCAGTGCTACCTGCCCTGCCTCAACAACACCTCTGCACCACAAACCATTTCAATGCAGCATCATTTGGAATTCCAGGATACCGAATGCTGCATGCATTTAGCAGTTTGCCATCAAGCCTAACTGTGCATGTGTTTATGAGTCAGTATCAGATATGTCTCCTGCAGAATTATTATAATTGTTTTTTTTTCCAAACTTTGTCAAATAGATTAGGTCAGAGCATTGTCATGCACTTCTGGAATCACTCGACTTCTAGTAGACAAGTAGCACTGTGATCTAATGACCTATTTCTTTTTTGTGTGGAGGCCAAGCTTTAACGACGTCTTTAAAAGTGTTGTTTGCTCCTTCACAGTCTTCACTCTGATTCAGACAGACACTTTCGACGGAGGAGATTTCATCCTTCTAACAACTATGCCCAGTAACTGAAACTTTTCCTTGAATTTTTCCAACAATTGGACATTTGAAAAGGCAGAAAATTAATGAGGACAAGTAGAAAAATGAGATTGATGGTGGGGAAGAAAACGAACAGCAAGATCGAGGAAAATGCCATTTTGACATGAACTTAACAAATGCACTATTTACAGCATGAGAGCAGTGGAGCACTAGGGAAATCCTCTTAGACTGCGTTCCTTCTAGTCCCCTGCTGATGACCTTAAAACATCATTTTTGAGTTGTGTAGTGAAATAATCGGACATACACTTGAGTAAATACGGTTAACACGCAACAAACAAGTCAGTGAAGCATTTACAAGTTGCAAGGCGAGGAGCATGAATGAGGAAGAGAAAGAAGGATAACAGAAAAAACAAAAGACCACTGGCAGAACAAATGATCATTTCTTTCTCTCAGATGAATTTTGGATATTGACGGATTTTACCTGGCAGGAATTTGAAAAATAATCTGACTGCAAGGGTGGATGGATAGTTAAAATCAAGGCTGACACCATTTCCTTTTTTCAATGTCAAATCACGCATCCAGCATCAATTGTTTTTTCTGTCATTCTGTTTATGACATTAATATTTTATCTACATGCATCTTTTATCTACTTAGCATATTTACAATAAAGTGAGGGAAGAGGAAGAGTAAGGATTAATAATGAGATGGAGAAAGAACGACAGTTTAATGTCTCTAGAGAATTGTTTTCAGCTCTGCACTCTTAATTTAAATTAATTTAAGCTTTAACGGATTTTCGTATATCGTTTCTCTGATTGGAAAAAACAACAACATCTCAGCAGTCGACCAATCCCTCTCTGGCGGCCGCAATCTTTCTAATTCCTGCCCAGAAAATGGCATGTTTACAGATTGATGGCACTCCACAGTCGGGGCACGTTCACTGAGTCATTACCAAGAGAAGGAAGGTGAAGGAAGAGGTAGACAGATTTGAAGAAAGAGACAGAAGTGGTGACGTGATTGAAAGGTAAGAGACGGAAATAAAAGGATGGAGCGGGGATAAGATGAGTCACAGAAAGAGGCTTTGTTATAACAGAGAAAAACTAGATTGTGCTTCTGTCTGTTCCCTCACAGTTTTTTTAGCCCAACAAGGACACAAGAAACTAAAATTGTGAGCAATATTAAGTTTTGCTCCTCTTAGAAGTCAGCAACTAGAACCCATCAGTCCAAATTAATGAGCTCCTGTAAGAAAGAAATCCCCATCAGTGTCAATCTTTCTCTCGCTATTTCTCTCCCTCCCATTTGTCAATATCTTTCCATTAATCTTATAAGACTAAAGTATATGCTATAATTTACTCCCTGCCCAGACTGGAGGTATATGCCAGTAGGGACAGATTAAGTCATAAGTTTCAAAATATATGAATTTTCCATTCAGTCAGTCCAGAAAACAACTACAGTCAAAGACAGCAAATCTTTTTTTTTATGCTGTAGGGATAATGTCAGGTTTGCTGCTTAATAGACTCCAAATTGGACTCCCAGAGCATCGGTTTAGACAAGTGGCTTAGTTTCTGCTTCTCAGCAATGAAACCATCGCCACACTTATAGAAATATCCAGAAACGCCCAGGTCTGGGTTTTTCATGCTTCCTTTAGAAATATGTTTTATTTGTGAGGAAATGCTTTCTGGTTTCATTGAGCCCGAAAGTTGTCATCCACCCTCACAAGATTTCTGACTCAAATTGGAAGATTTAAAGCGTGATCGCTGTGTGCTGCCGGTGTTTAACTATATGCCCCGATTTGAGGGAGAGATTAGACTTCTTTTGCATAACTAACTCAAAATAATATGCCATAGCCATTTCCAGAAACATCTCTCCTCTCACCAGAATCACATTTGTTTACCTACAACAACAGTGTGTAAACAAACGCTCTCTATTTTACAGTTGAAACTGTTTATGACAGTTGCATAAACAGTGTCCAATGTACTGTACACGAGTTTATAGCCGGGGCTAACTTCCAACGCCATTCCCTTGATGGGCATTGATAGTCCATCCAAACAGAATCCAAACGAGAGAAAACATCACAGAATGTACAGATCGACTTAGAGTCATGATTACAGTTCTGATAAAGTTTTAACCAGGCTTTGAGTGCTGCAGGGAATGGTTAAAAATCCTGAATCCATTTTTAACTAGCAGGTAGAGAATTACAAAGGGTTGTACCTTTTATTGAGATTACAGTTGGTTCAAGCCAAGTTTTGCAATGTCTAATTGTACAATTTCTTTCTCATGTACCTCGGTTGTTAGCGGCAATATAGCTTAGTCTAATTATGAACGTATTAAAAAATTAACGGAGCTAGGTGGTGGACCAATTTAAAAGTAAGTGTGAGGTGGCAGTATTTGATGAGAGTTGTCAAAATTAAGTAGTTTGTACTTCTTTAATATACTGCAATCCTGCCCGGAACGTCGATAGCTTGGTTGAAAGGGGATGTTAGGTGCTTAATGATGGATAACACTGTATATTTTTTATATTATACTATATAAAGATAAAGATAAGATAAAGATAGCCTTTATTAGTCCCACAATGGGGAAATTGCAAGGTTACAGCAGCAGAGCATGTTACAGAATACGGAATAATAACAGAGCAATATGTATAATATGTATAATACTATAAATGTATATACTATTGGAGTAAGACATCAGATACAATGTTACGACCACATCATGCACTGGGTTGGAGGATGCAAACAAATTCTGAAATCCATAGTCCACCCCAGTTTGGCTCCCATGGCTTAGTAACTAAGTCCCATCTGCAGAAATGTTCACAGAAGTGGAGACTGTCACAGAAACCAAGGAGCCAATGAGAAACATCCAACGAGGAGACTCAGACATTAATAGCTGGACAACATCAGCACCTGACATGTTTCACAACTACTACTACTAATAATAATACATTTAATTTATAATGTACTTTACATTTGGATCAAATCTCAAAGTGCTAAAGCTGAATATGCTAAAAGCCCTCCATGATCGCCTGGCAGCATACATTGCTGAGCTGTCAGACAAACTTGGAGACAGAGGTTGATGAGGAAGAAGTGGCTGTATTGTGGAAGACCCTCCATGGGTTGATTGGAGGTGGTGGGTGGATAAGGTCAGCAAAGAGGCTTTTTCAGGGCAGCACGAGAGCAGGCCCTAAGCAACAGAGAAGCAGAGGTCTAACACAGCAGACAAGACCCAGGGAAGACCTAAGATGCTCCTGAGACAGTCCAGTCCAAGTCCAGTCAAATGACCAACTTGTTTCACAAAATTCATTAAATTTAAATGCCAATTGATTAATTCATGAAGTTTCTTACTGAAGATGCAGAGAAAGTAAAGTGAGAGCCATCGTATCACGATCTTAAAACCGCATTTTGTTGGGTTGATTTACACAAAAGCTAAATTTGCACCTCACTCTTCGTATCCAAACAGAATAATGGAAAACAAGAGTTATTTGATGAGCATAACTCGCAACAATTTGTTTGGGAAAATGTTTCAGGGACATTTATTGTCCATTGCGGGTAGACAGAGGGAGTCAATGATATTTCACTACCCATTTAATTAAAACTGGATATTTAGACAATGAAAATATAAGGAAGAATAAGCAAATCTTGGAACCCACTTGGCTATCCCTTCCACTCCACCTTCTTTTCCAATGCTATAACATCAACGTTGAGGTTGCATTGCATGTAAATAGAATCCACTCACATCTTACATTTACATCAAGTCACCTGCTGCATCAGTTAAACATTTTTTCAAAGAAACAATTATCTACTACTCTAACGCTTTCCTCTGTTTCAGGTCTCTGGAATCAGATATTACTGCAAAACAGGCCATTTTTCATGGCAATGGATCATTCATTTAATTCAGTTAAGTGTTTATTCCATTTAAAAAAAACTTGTTTCCAGACAATAACTGAGTCTTGTGTTGCAAGAATTCATGTTTATCTTAATATACTGTAAGCATTCCCAGGAAACATTGGTTAATAAAGAAATCACATCAGTTGGTGGTGCGGCAGTCCTTATGCTAAGCACTGACTATTAAGGAATGCTATAAGAAGAGGTTGGGGTTGAAATGCTTCAATAAGATAATAAACTTTAGACCTTGTAACTGTTGATGCCTGAAGCTTAACAACCCAGGCTCCTTCAACCCTTCCTTCAGACTTGATGACCTTGACCTTGATCAGTTTTAGACAGCATGCAGAGATGACGCTTTATGTGTTTGCCAAATCTGGCTAGGCTATAAATGCAACTGTCAATAATTATCAGTCAGCACAGAAATAATGAGCTTGGCGTGAAGCTACAGCCAGAAAATCCATCGAAACATAAAGGTGTCGAGATTACATTCACTGTAGGTGGGACTGATGTACTTTCAAAAAGCTTTGACTGAGGAAGTGTAACATTGGAAATTCTCCTTCGACCAGGTGTAATAGATACAAGAAAGTCTCCTATATCTTCAAAGCCGCCTGTGAAGTGAATAGTTGATAGTTGAATCAGGTTCATGGACTAACCTTCGGGATGCAGCCTCACACTTCCGGCAGGCTTCGTATTACATACACTCCCTGGACTCAGTGAGCAACTTTTTGGGATAAATATTCTCAGTTGCATTACTCTTACTCGAGGCTCATTTGTGTGCAGGGTGGTCAAACAGCATTCCACTTGTCTTTGCCAGGGCTCTCGTTTAGTCCCTGACCACACCATAGAGATTTTTTTTCTGAACCCCTGTCCCCTCCTCGCCCAGTCTCTAGTGCACCACCCTTTGACAGAAATGAGCCTGTGCAGCGAGGGTAATCCTGAGACCTGATGAGCCATGGCATTCTTTATTCTGCTCGTCAGGCACATGGAATGATTGTGGCTTTATCTGTGTTGGGATAAGGGGAGGTTTATGCCCATCTTGACGCTCTTTGGCACGCAGGCCAACGCACTTTGGGTCGCCTAGTTCCCTTCCAGTGTCTTCACACGGTCACAGGTATGTTACAGTAGCGGCATAATGTTTGCACGATAAAAGTTGCCTCCTGGTTTGTTATATTAGTAATTTTTCATTTTGAAGGCTGTTGTTTTGTGGCCCCCTCAGGTGCTGTCTGATCGATATGTGAGCCTTAGGCCATCTTTCAGTCAATCTCGCTCTTATCCCTGGTCATTATTGCTTCTATTTAGTGCAACAGAAGTTTTGATTCAGCTCTGTAACTGCACTGTGGCGGCGCTGATTCACACATGGAAAACTGCTGCTTTGTCTCTACTGAGTTTGTCTCTACAGGATTTGCTTAGGCTAACGTAAGCTTGGCTTTGTCTTATCCAACTATGCTACACCTGGTTTGAATGCATACTGCTGGGACACCTCGTCTTCACAGCTGTTAAGCAGACTGATTTTATTGTGGGTCTTAGGGAACTGTGGCATCAACTCCCAGCACTCTTTGTTTTTGTTTCTCTGCTTGACTACTCTGTGTGAGCGGTAAATATAAGTATAATTCATTGTGCATTATAAATTAAATGTATTATTATTATTATTATTGTTTTTCCCTCTGATTTTTTTATATTTCTTCCATTAATTTGATTATTTTTCTTTTGTAGTTTATGTTTTATTTTGGGAATGTGTTTTTCTTTAGATCTGCTGATTTAGATTAAGTGCAGTTTTGATTAATTTACACCGGCTCCTTTCTGGTTAAGTACTTGTCATATTTGTTTGCTTTGTTTCATTTTGATATCATATGCTTAATTAATTGAAAAATTGATGGGGTCAATTTAATTACAATTTCTTTAGTTATTTTTGTTCATTTTTACATTACGTAAGAATTTCTTTTGACAGCTTACTTTATTAGTTTACTAGTTTAAAATAAGTTACATTCATGCTTCTGCCTGTCACAAAATATATTTATTTTGAGCTTGTCTGCTCATTTGTCATTTGATTTCTTTGATGAGTGCAGCCCTCTTAAACATTATTTATTTCTGTCGCTGAGAGTCGACAATGGTTTTGGTGTTCTGGGTGGTGGGTTCTGCCTGTTCCTATATGCTGTGTATCCCCTGGTCACAAGAGTGTGCGTGTATTTTTGTGCCTTTCACATTCGATCGGAAGTCTCCCATCTATTAGTCTAGTGAACCTGTGTGTCCTTATGATCAATTATAATTAATTATTTGGGTGAAATTCCCAAAGTGGCTTTGTTGGGCTTTCCTTGATCAGTTGATAAAAGTAATACCTACTATTGGGTCACAACCATCAGCTAGTTATTGCAACTTCAGTTCTAGAAAGTCATTCTTACTGCCTGAAATCAGAAATCTGAACCACCTGACCCAATTTCTATGGAAGGGAGGTTCAGTTTGCTTGGCTACCAGGACAGAGAGTGTTGTTTTGCTCACAATCGCATTGGGCCCATTTTCAAACATACGGTGTGGCTGTCAGTTATCTTGCCAACCCCTGGCAACAAGCCTACTACTCTGTAATTCAGAATTTTAAAAAGTCATGCCCTCTGTTCCTTGGATCAACAATCAATGAGCCCAGCGGGAAAGCAGGGCTTCCCCTTAAGCTTACAGCAGCGCATTGGTCAGACCATGTTGTTGTCAGAGAATCATTTAACTTATCTATTATAGGAAGGACACATCCAAGATTTTACATTCTATCGCCAGTTGTCTAGTGTTAGATGAAAAACATCCTAGAGGTACTCGGAGTGATATCAATCTAATAAAGAGCATACAAATATGTCTATTATATGTATTATTTAATTTGTCCTGTTGGTTTGTTTGATCCACGATGTATTGATGTCCCACATTTTTATCTACCTGTAAATGAATCTGAACTAGATATTGACTGTACAATTTCTAAGAATTGTTGTCTAAAGCTTTGTTTGTTGTCTGTATTCATTTATGCTGCCCACTAGTGCAGGCTTCTCCAGAGAAGAAAGCTCACAGAACAGATTGCCAGCCTCCTTGTTTGTGAGATTACCAGCTTTGCAATGCCTCACTGCTCTCCTTTCTTGATTATATTAGCATGCTAGTTTATTATTGTACATGTGTTTTAGGGGGAGGGGGAGAAGTGAGAGGTGGGAATCAGGTTTCTAGGGCAATAGTGTTGTGGATTTATGATTGTAATCATTGAAATGAGTAATGGAATCTGTGTAGGCTCTTACAAGAAACAGAGGGTGTAAGAAGATGTAGGACATGATTGAAAGAAAGGGAAAAAATGATTAATGGAAAGATTAACACCGCCTACACTATTCCCAGCATTTAGGGGTATATCCCTAAAAAGTCCCTAATATCCTTCTTTGTAGAAGCAATCCTCCTGATTTAAATCATCATAGTTGTGTCAAAACAAACAGTTTATCATGGAAAGAAGTGGTCCCTATAGTGTGTAAAATAAGATAAATTAGAGTAAAATATGGTATATACAAGATAAATCTCCTCACGTGGATTCATATGCATCAAATTTGGACTCAATGGCACTAAAGTTGAGAAATTATGACGTAAAACTTTTTGGCGGTAAAGCTCTCCCTAGTGTCAAAAATATCTACATTTATGAAAGTGACCAATGTAATCGTGTTTGAGTTATATCCAGAAAAAGGAGTTCTCATTTAAAAAAAAAAAAAGCTCCCCTAGTGAGTAAAATATGAACTACTAGTATAAAATGTGACGTGGATGTGGATTATGTGGATTATAAAAATTTGAAATTGATTCATGAAAGATTATTTGTGTTTTCATGTCAAAACCAAGAACCTTTGGAAGCGGCAAAAACTGAACGGCGGCGAGGTTTCCATAATATCCCTTTTCGGAGATTTGACTACAATGAATGTGATTCTTTTTTCTCTTTTCAGTTCGGTGCAATGCCAAATCTTGAAGTAGAAACAAAAATGATGAAAAGTGAGGATACATGAAAAAGGTACATTTGGATTTGAAAAAGGCTTTTAGAGCTTGATTTCTTTTGGCGCGGAAGAAAACAAATTGCCACATGTGGATCCATATTTACTCATGACAAGCAATTAGAACCGGCATGTCAAGTTTATCCAGTGTTTTCAATTTCAAACTTTTCTTTAGCACCTCAATAACACAGTACTTCTGCCTGCAACTATCTGGTTACTATACATTTTTGAAGTTGTTAATAAGAGGTATATTTATTAAAGTAATTTCTCATGGTGTAGCCAAACTGGGAGTAATGTTAAACTGCTGTGTGTGTGTGTGTGTGTGTGTGTGTGTGTGTGTGTGGTTGTGTGTGTGATATATGTGTGTGTGTATGTGTCTGTGTGGGTGTATGTGTATGTGTGTGGTAAAGATTGTTCCACTTAGTTAATTGATGTTGTGACAGGGTCCTTGTCAGAAACACTGTCATCTGTCAGAGACAGCTAATTAGATCACACTGTGGTTCTCTCTCTTTTCCTCTCTGCCCACCATCCCCTCTCTCCTCTTTTACTCCCTCTCTTTCATTTTCTTCTAACTTTCTCAATTCTCAGAGTAATTTCCCCTCTCCCTGCTTTAAAGTAAAACCAGTCATGAAACGGATAAGACAGCAACACAGTTATGAATATATTTGCATTTAGCGTTTAATTAGAACTTTCGTAATTGTGGCAGCTAACCTTCTTTGTAGTGCCAATTTTAAATGTTAAATAAAATTCAACAAGCATTAAAGTGGAAATGAAAAAAATCAAACTATGACGTGTTTGTGTTTCGATCCCTTTATTACACTTTAAGCTGGATACTGTAACAATAGAATGATGGATGGACATCAAAGAAATGATAAAATGCACATCAGCGTTCATATAAAGGTTGTGTCACTTCTAGAAAGGTGGCATAAAGAGTTTGGCGGACATGTACTGTACCGGGAAAGCATGCATAATTCACTAACCTATCGATTGGAAGCATTTGTGTTCAGCGGGATGTTGATCTTTTTATACATGTGGGCCCTTTTCACCATGGAGAATGTTCCCAAAATATCTGTATTGATTTCTGATTGGAGTAACAGGCTACTTCCAATAAAATATTTAAGAAAGGAACATCCTCTGTTTGCCAAATGCACTATAAATCATAAAGGAAAGTATCCACCTTTCAGAAATGTCAGATCAGAGATGTTTTGACAACCCAAAGCAAGCAGAGAATATTAAGTATAACATTTTTAAAATGTGTTACTCCAAAATCTTTATCCCTCATACGTTGAAAATATAAAAAAAAATATCTTGCTCATATATATATATATATATATATTGTTCCCAGGGGGCCAAAAAAATGAGAGAATATGACAATTATGTAACTTTAAGCGAGTATTCTCGATTAACTGGAATATTCTCTATTAACCGGAGTATTCTGTAACGACCGGGGTATTTGGTATTAACCAGAGTATTTGGTATCAACCAGAGTATTTGGTATTAAGAAGAGAAATTCGGTATTAAGAACAGTATTTGGTGTTAACCAGAGTATTAGGTGTTACCTGGAGTATTCTCTTTAAACTGAAGTATTCTCTATTAACCGGAGTATTCTCTATTAACCAGACTGAGGAGCACTTTCTAACCTAAGACTGTTGTACAGCTAAACCAACTGATGCACAGATGTAATATGTGAGATGAGTCAGAGATTTGATTACCCATATGGGGAAATAAAGGAAAGCATATTTTACCTGCTCTATAATAGAAGAGCTCTACGCTTTAGGTTGAAGCCTTTTAATCAGGAGTAAATGCAATTTTGTCCTTGCAATTGATGTACTTTAGAAAGGGAACAGAATTAAATTTTCTTCTAAAAGACCTTCACATTTTCTGCAATTGTATATAAGATATGTAGGGTATTAATGCATTTCAATCAGGACAAACAATATACTGCATGAGATTTGTGATAGTCTCCGAATAGCCTTTCTGATAGAATCATGACATGGGTAATCTGTCCTGAATTGAAGCAGGTTAAATCCCCCAGTCAGTGGTTTAACCATCAAGTCCAGAAGGGACTTCTCTGTGGGCCAAGACAATTTCAGAATCAGAAAATTATATTTTCAGAATTTAATTAACATTTTAATTGAGACTACATGAACTTTACATAGTTTCCCAACAGTCTATTAACGCAATATCAGTGCTTCTCTCCTTTGTTTTTTCCAGGTGAGCTCATAGAAGCTCACTTGAACTTTGTTTTAATCCCACCAGATTTTCCCAGTGCAGTCCAGTGTCTGGGTAAAGAAATATTTATTCTATGGTATACCTAGTATATTTCGTATGATATATACAGTACTGAATGCCCAGGTGGAAAATTTATGGCCCACTACTTTTCGCCCCAATGGAATCCAGGCATAGGTGGAGGTGGTGGCTGAGGACTCTGTTTGGACTGATGAAAGGATTGACTGCATGATGATAGGAAGGGGGTTGTTCTACATAGCAGCATGAGTCGGTTAGAAATAAACAAAAAATCATATTGGAAAATTTAGCGTTAAGTGATTGATTGGTTCACTTCACTCCCATAGATAGTTTAGAACGGCTAATATCTCAACCATCAGTCCAAGTCATTAACAGCATGGATTTAAGATTTAAGACAAAAAGATTTCCTCCTGCAAAAAGAGGAAATCCATGGGCTTTATTAGTAAAGATAAATAAAAAAACATATTAAGCAAATTTACCGAAAACCAGAAACTTCCCTTCTCATTATTTATCAGGAACTTATGTCTTTTCTTTTTAAGGCCAAGAGCTCCTTATAGGCAATCAAGATTCAAACACCTGGGGTGACTATCCGAAAACGTGGTTAGCCCTCTATTGCATAAATGCTCATTTTAGGGGGAGAAAAAATATTTCATCCCTACTTTGTGGTAGTTTGGGAGTCTGAAAATATATCAATCATAAAATTGATATTGATTCAACCAACTCGGACTTTCGCAGATCGGCCGCCCTGTGCTTCACTGAAACCTGGCTCAGTGAGCATATCCCGGACAATGTGCTTCACCTGCCGGGCTTCCAGCTGCTCCGAGCGCACCGCGTAATGGCGCTCTCGGGGAAGACGAAGGGAGGCGGTTTCTGCTTCTATATTAATGAAAGTTGGTGCACGGATGTCACAGTGCTGAAGAAAATCATGCAATCCTCATTTAGAAACTTTATTCATCAACTGCAAGCCGTTTTATTCTCCGCGGTTGTTTTCCTCCTTCATACTGGCTGGAGTCTACATCCCACCTCAGGCCTGCGTTAGTGATGCGTTACAACACCTCGCCGACCAGATTTCTGATCTGGAGCATGAACACACAAACTCTCTACTCATCATTCTGTGGGAATATAGACAGCACATCACTTGTCACATCAGGAGCACTAACAGGCTGGACCACTGCTACACCACAATAAAGGATGCATGTCGCTCTGTCCTCCGTGCAGCTCTGGGACTCTCTGATCATTGTATGGTCCATCTCATCCCGTCGTACAGGCAGAAAATAAAATCTGCTAAGCCTGTAGTCAAGACTGTCAAGAGGTTGACACGGTTGAGGCAAAGCTGGAGCTACAGGCCTGCTTTGACTGCAGTGATTTGAGTGTCTTTGAGCATGCTGCTTAAGACCTGGATGAGTTGACTGACACTGTGACAACTTACATCAGTTTTTGCGAGGACATGTGTGTGCCAACAAAAGCCTTTTGCACATAAATAACAACAAACCCTGGTTTACTGCCAAACTCAGGCAGCTTCGTCAGACCAAGGAGGAAGCTTACCAGAGTGGTGACAAAGTCCTGGACAAGCAGGCCAGAAACACACTGACCAGGGAGGTCAGAGCAGCAAAGAAGTGCTACTCTGAAAAGCTGAAAAACAAGTTTTCAGCCAACGACCAAGCATCGATGTGGAGAGGCCTGCGAGGATCAACAACTACAGGAAACCAGCATCCCCTGCTGTGGAGAGCTTTCAACTGGCTGAGGAGCTGAATAAGTTTTATTGCAGGTTCGACACCGGCTCTGAACTATCAACACCCCTTGCCCCCATCACACCCCTCCCCGCTGACCTCAAGCTTAGAACCTGTGATATGGAGATGAGGAAGCTGTTTCAGAGACGAAAGATCAGAAAGGCTCCAGGCCTAAACGGAGTGTCCCCCTCCTGCCTGAAAGCCTGTCCTGATCAGCTGGACTCCATCTTCACACAGATTTTTAATAGATCACTGGAGCTGTGTGAAATCCCCTTATGCTTCAAACGCTCCACCATCATCCCTGTCCCCAAGAAATCCGCCATCACAGGATTAGATGACTACAGACCAGTCGCCCTGACGTCTGTGGTCATGAAATCCTTTGATAGAATGGTCTCCTCCCACCTGAAGGACATCACAGGCCTCCTGCTGGACCAACTGCAGTTTGCCTAGCGGGTAAACAGGTCAGTGGGTGATGCAGTCAACACAGGACTGCCCTTCATTCTGCAACATCTTGACCCTCCAGCGACAAACGCAAGGATCTTGTTTGTGGACTTCAGTTCAGCATTCAACACAATTGTACAAGGAACACGTTACTCCAAACTCCTGCAGCCCGCTGTACCAGCCTCCAACTGTCAGTGGATAACAGACTTCCTGATGGACCGGGCGACAGCAGGTGAGGCTGGGTAAAATATCATCCTCAACAGGACAATCAGCACGGGGGCCCCACAGGGCTGTGTTCTGTCACCTCTACTCTTCTCACCCTACACAAAGGACTGCACTTGTGACGACCCATATGTGAAACTCCCGAGGTTTGCGGAGGACAACGGTCATCGGCCTCATCCAGTACGGCGACGAGTTTGCATAAAGACGGGATGTTGAACAGCTGGCCGTCTGGTGTGGTCACAACAACCTGGAGCTGAACAAGCTCAAAACTGTAGAGATGAGAGGGGACTTCAGGAGGAACCCCCCGTCACTGCCCCCCCTCGCTGTACTAAACAACACTGTCTGCTGTGGAATCCTACAGGTTCCTCGGAACTACAATCTCGTAGGACCTTAAGTGGACATCCAACACAGACAAAATCATCAAAAAGGTCCAGCAGAGGATGTACTCCCCACGCCAGCTTAGGAAGCTCAACCTGCCTCAGGTGCTGCTGATCCAATTTTACACTGCAGTAACACAGTCTGTTCTCTGCACATCCATCGCTGATTGGTTTGGATCTGCTACCAAACAGGACAGAAACAGACTACAACGGATAATTAGATCTGCAGAAAAAATCATCGGATCCAACCGTCCCTCCATCCAGGACCTATACTCCTCCAGAGTCAGGAAATTGGCAGGAAAGATCACTGCAGACCCATCACACCCTGGACACAACCTGTTTCAACTTCTCCCCTCTGGCAGGTGCTACAGAACACTGTACGCCAAAACTACCAGACACAAGAACAGTTTCTACCCACAGACCATCGACCTGACGAACAATCAAACCAGTGTCAGTGTTGTACAATAAACTTAATCACCTCATTATTCAATAACTACCTCCAACTGTCATTACTCTGACATCTTTGCACTGTCATATATATTTATATATACATATTAATATATATATATTTAAATGTATATAGCCTGTACACAAGATCACCTCCATTTGTTTATGGCTTGTATATTTGTTTATTGCCTTGTCCATTTAATTAAAAAATATTTATATGACGTTCGTACTGTGAGAGCTCAGTTAACCGGAGTCAAATTCCTTGTATGCATATACATAGCCAATAAAGCTGATTCTGATGAATGGGTAGTTATCAAGAAACCTCTTTGGTTTTTTAATGGGATGCCATAACAGGGTGTAGTCCCAAGCAAAGTGGATTCTCCAACAATGGCCATCTTGGCTTGGAAAGATCCACGTCCAGTTTTCCTCAGCTCAGCATCCAACATCGAGGTTACAACCGGTAGTCTGTTACCGCAAACAGTACCGGGCATTGAATTCCAAGCTGAGAGAGCGTGAGGACAAGTGTGACATCTGTGAACCAGTTGTCAAATGACATCTTATTGTTCCGATCCTTTATGTCTCGCGGCTCTGCCACTTGCACCAAATACCTACCAGCTCTGGGAGTTGCACGACTCTTCCTGAGTTGATCTGAGTAGCACATTGCTTGCTTTACTGACTGACCCTAACTGGCTCTCCTGATTTTGGGGTCCACTCGTACTCAGTGTCATTCTCAAGAACACCGTCCTCACTGTCTGAAAGGATGAACCTGGTCGATCAGGACGCTTCCTCATATAAAGTGTTATTGCGTTAATTTCCAAATAGTAATAATAAATAGTACAGTATTTCCATCCATAGGCATAATTTTGCCCTGACAAAAGAGACCTAACTGTACAATGCTACCCTGAGGCAACTTATGAAAAACTAAGTTTCAATATCTGTATGAAAAAAAAAAAATCTTTAAACTATTATGCTTCTTTATATAATCAAGGAAACTGACAGATTTTTTTTTAGAAATAGTCATTTAAAGTTTAACTTCTCAAAAAGTGACATTTATCTCACTTTCTGATGGTGTTGTGTACCATGAGGCTACGGTTCCTGAAAGGAAAGTTTTTGGTTCCCCACCAGCTGATCTGAGTTGGTCAAATGAACTTGGAGTTTGTTAAGTCTGAGTGAAACTTATGCAAGGGTACAATTAAAAGCCAACGTCAATGCAGCTCTGATCTTGTTAAAAACCATGGCAAAGAGGGGGGTTTTGCTATGGTCGCTATACTTCACACCTTTTCAACTGGAATTTTTAATGCGCTCATGAGAGTATATTTATCACAAAATACAAATGCGGCTTCCTCAGAGATGGAGAAAAAACTGGTGTATAGGGGAAAATTGCAGCCTGAATGAATTTATCTACTAGTTTTACTGCTTTTTTTCTTAATATTGTTTGAAATAGTGGCATAATGATTAATGATTATAACTAATAATTGATGAATAGATTTTGATGTGCATTTATGAGTACTAAACGAACATGAAAGCTTCTGAAAAGAACAACTAATACATAGCTAATCCTGGGAGAACATAGAACTCGCTGGAGGGATTTTATTTTACATCTGGCATGCTTCAGGACGCCCTCCCCCCCCGTGTTGAGCTGGAGAGGGTTGGTGACATTTGGAATATCTTGCGTGGACTGCTGCCACCACGACCTCTGACTAGAATAAGAGAGCTTATACCTTACTTTGTGAAGAAAAAAAAGAAAAAACAGAGAGCAACGCAATGACTTTGCTCGGATCTGAGAGACATTAGCAGTGTATGAGGTTGGAGAATGTCATTCAGATAAATCATGGAATGAAAGTGCATCCAATCTGGGTCTCACAGTCCTCTCCCGGCGTCAATCTATAATAGGACAAATGAGAAACGGACACGTCACATCTGACGGTTCTGCTTCAGGCTAAAAAGGAATAGAAGTCAGGGACAAAGTCCGGCTTTGTTGAAGAAAACCTCCCAGTGAGCAGGTTAGGTTTACAGAATAAGTTACCATGGTAACTGACTCAGAGTTTATATTACCCTGGTTCCTGAAATACCCCCCTGAGCATAGAAGGAAAAGGACAGGAAGAGGGACAGACAGCAAGCGAAACATACAGCCGTAACAATTAACTGGGCAAATAGTGTATATTCAGCACAATGTGAATTGTTTTTTAATCGACTGAATGGTATGACACAGGGTTTGTTATGTAGTGTGGAAGTGTGGGAAAAAGCTTATAATACAAACACAAATCCAATGTACGTCCTACAGATACAAACCATAAGAATTGTAAATAGAAACACTTAAAAAGAACCATCTTGCCCACTCTTCATCAGACTTCCAGACTTCATCAGAGACATGGTTGATTTCAAGTGCAACTCATGTACAGAGTAAAATATCAACAATCACCTTAAAGTATCGAAAAATTTGTTTCAGATGATAGAATGTAAACATGATTCAAGAGGAACTTGTATATTTAAAAATTAAACAATTAGTTAGAGCAAATGCCAAGTAACATTGTGTCTCAACCAAAGGAGTTTAGTTATGGAACAGTGGCAGTGAAGAAATTAAGACATGTGGAACGCTCATCAAATTGAAAAGGCTTTTTAAAAATATTTTATTGTATGGATAGGAGAAGGAATTGTGATACGTTTGTTTGTCTTCAAAATCAGTTTGTTTTGGGGTTTCTTGAATATTTGGCGTGTATGTATTCTGATATGTTGCTCTTGTTTGCTATTGAATGCGCTGCTTTTGTTTTAGTACGGTTGAGATGAGTATCAAGGCAACGGTTAGAGTATATAAAAGAAATAGAAAAAGGGGGTGGGACTACAAAAGTTTGTCAACTTCTTACTACACCTTTTTGAAC
Organism: Lophius americanus; assembly: GCA_037951165.1. Lineage (NCBI taxonomy): Eukaryota > Metazoa > Chordata > Actinopteri > Lophiiformes > Lophiidae > Lophius > Lophius americanus. Next base: position 23,646,639 of record JBBDHG010000014.1, read on the forward strand.
ATGAATTTCGATTTGAATTATGCCCTGGAATCCTTATATGGTTGTATATATATATATATATATATATATATATATATATGGATATATCATTTTTTGACGATTCTGTTTGATAGTTGTTTTATTGCTTATATATTGAATTTTAAACAGGTTAACATGAATTGAAATTACAATTGAGTTGAAGTAAAAATCTAGTTTATTCAATGATTTCATTAGGGTTTCAAGCATCAGCCATTAACTCTATGAAAGGTTTAACATTCATTCATTCATTTTTCTGTAACCTCTTGTTCCGTTCGAGGTTTCAGAGTCAATGCAAGCTTGGGTGACATGAAGGGTAGACTCTGACGAATTGTCAATTAACTGTATTTCATGGTATGATATGATATGGAATGATATGATATGATATGATATGATTTGGTATGGAATGATATAATAAGTTATGAAATGGTAGGATATGATATGATATGGAATGATATGGTATAGTGTGGTGCTCAGTTATGCTAAAAGAATGTTCTTGTTTAGGGATATGTTCTTCTCAGATCAAGCACTTATTCCTGTCATCGGTCAAAACAAGGACATTTTGGATCATTGAGTCTCATCTACAAATTACATGCAATTACATGCGTTAACTCCATTTCCAGATGTCTGAATTAAAAGAGCTTAACAGTTATTCTCTCCATCAGTCCTATTTATGTGATTTTCCACAGTGATTTAGTGATCCTCTTTAATGTGCTGTACATCGCCTCAGCATCTTCTGCTCTAGCGTGTGGCCACTGAGGAGGAAGTCGGACTGAGTGATGGGAGGAGTTGTTTAGGTTACCCCTGAGAATGACAACTGGGGGGGGGCATGTGTTGACATCAATATGTGGAGGATGGCGAATGAAAGGAAGTGATTATGTTAAGTGTCTAATGGATCAAGAAGGGATTGTAATCAATGCTAGAACCCTATTCATCAAACTTAACATATCTCCTCTCTCTCGGGCGCAGTTTGGAAAAAGGGATGTTGTTCACACTTTAATGCAAATGAGAAATTGAATTGCTCTGCCTTGTTTTAGCTGCTTTCATCATTTATCATCAAAGAAGTGACTTGGCTTGTTGAAGTGACTCAAGAAGAAGGACGGTCGGACCATCCCATGATCTTAATGTGAATAAAAGCAAATAAATTCAAAAAGCCTTTCAGAAGTCAGTCAGTGGGAGGCAGATGGTACTCAAAAGGTCATGGCAATGTCATTCTGGAACATGGTTTGCGTAGCACATTGGAAATACGAGGAATAAAAACTAGACTCAATACGAATCAAATATCTATCAATTCATCATCTTCGACTGCTTATATTTATCAGGGTCACAGCGGGGCCTAGTGAAAAACTACAAATGCATATGTTGTCTGTCAGAAACCATAACTATTTCATGGACCATCATCATCTCAAATTTTAGACCCCTATAGACCTTAGTGCGAGGAAGAAGTGGATTGATTTATGGAAAGGTTAGTAATATATTTTCGCCACTGTGGATCTATTATCCTGCAATACTTTGTAACTGTTGGTGAAAATAGTCCGAATTTGGTGCATATAAATGAACTCAGGGAGATCTATCTGGTATGTATCATATTCCAATCTAATAGTTCATATTGTACTTACAAAATGGAGTTTTTCTTTAGGAAAAACACTACTTTTTGGACATAATATCCCAACCAATTTTTCCTATTTAGTCTGAATTTGGTGCATATGAGGCGACTTGAGGTGATTCATATTTGACTCACGAGACGGGAGTTTATTCAGAGAAACTGCTCGTACAAGTGCCTGTACGAGTTTTTGGGATTGCAGTAGGGCACAACATCAATTTAACATTGTTTGTTTTTTGAGAGAATAAATCAATGCATATGTGTACCTCATAAGAATAGCTAAATATTTCACTAGAAAATTTAACCCAGCATTTAAAATCTGCATAGACTCGTAATTCCGAGAGGAAGGTGTATGTCATAATCCCCTCTATGCATTTTTTACACCAGACCCTAGTTATTCATCTCCCTTCCTAATAGAATAAAGTCGGGAGAGACTCTCATTTTCTCGCTGACAACGAGCCAAGGTGCACTTTGTAATAAGAACTGAGTGCTGAAGAAAGAGGAAGCCTTCTGCTGAAAAACCAAAGCCCGGGCGATTGTGAAGGTTGGTTTTATGGTTCTGTAATTGTCTTTACCCTGAGCACACACTTAGTAGGTTTAATTAGAAAAACAAATCAAACAAGACATGTCACTCTAAGTTGTCTGTCCAAGCTGCTATGCTGTTCTCACATATATCAGTGAAGCCTATCATATCAGAATATTAAATCTTTTTATTCATTAATATACTTCCAATCTTTCTTTTTGATAAAGACTTCCACTTAGAAGGATCCTTCTAGTTTACCCAAGCCTCTGCTCTCCTCGCCTCTCTGAGCAGAATTTAGGAAATTGAGATGTCATCTGTGATGGCAGACCCAATCAATTTGCAAGGGTCATTGTAGGACAAAGGAGCACAGGGATATAAACTGAAATGAGATGCACAGTCAGAGAGAAGAAATAAGATCCAATGTCTTCAGGAGTCACGGAACTTGGTTCCATATACTGGTCATTTGATTATATGCTAAATATACAGCCAAGACTCGGTGTTGGCTGTATAGAAATCCGACGACTGGAGGATCTGAGAGCTGCTGTGTATAATCACCAGAAGGGAAACTATAGCCGTACTGCAGGAGAGATAAATGGAAAAGATTTTTAATCATCAATATAACTGCAGCTGTGACTGCAGCATTGTAACTCCTACTCAGACAGATCCGAAAAATACAGCCTGCCGTGAGAGTAATATGTGACAATGAGTAAAAATGATTAACATGTGGGCTAAAATGAGTACCAGTGAGGTTAATGGCAGGTGGGGCGGCGACCCTTTCAGAGTCAGATTCACAAATATATGAACCTAATAGAGTAGCTTAAATCCACCATTTAATTGCCAGCTTGCACACAGACTACTGGTTGTGATTCATATCTCATTTTTCTCTACACACCCACAGGTAAGGTACATGTTTAGCCAAAGAAAAACCTTAAATTTGTTTCGGCTCAGAGAAAGAGAGCATTTGCTTTGCACCTTACTCTGCTCTTAATTTGCCTTTGAAATTCTACAATTCATACAATGCGAGACGAATTTATGGTTTCACCCCATTTTTAAAAAAGAAAAGACTATAGAAATTAGAAAAAAATGTCAAATGTAGAATTTTCTGTTCAAAATGAAGTTAGTCATTACTCCTCTTACATTTTTTTTTTAATTATTATTAAAAAAGTATAGACAAAATTATAGGCTCACTTTCAAAATTTAATAATTAATGGATTTTCCTGGGGTGACTTTGATGTAGAATCATCCCTTTTTGCAGACAGAGCAAAAAAACATAGAAAAAAAATGTTTTGTCTCTGCATAGAAGAAGAGCAAAAGCAGAACCAGCATAAACCCGTGGGCTCAGCACGCCCTCTTCAGTGAGGCAGAGGTACTGGCTGCCTTACCTCTGACTTTTTCATTCTGTTTTTTTGTCAGATCAGCAAGACTAAATATGTTATACAAATCCATGAAACACGTGACCTATTCTGTGGAAAGTGAGGACAAATAATAAAAGTTTATACAAACAGTGAGAGGGATAAAAGACGACACGCGCTCAAGCCAGTTTGCGATGGACTCCACAATCTGAGATGAGGCTCAGCTCATAGCTGCCTCACTTCACTACTCTCCCCTTTATTTGACCAGGAAATACGGAAATTCAGAGATATTGATTGTACATTTTTTTAATTAAATTATAGTTATAGCATATATCAGTAGACAAATATTCATATTTATTAATGTTTTCTTTGAATATATCGGGTTAATAAAATAAATCAGTATGGGTCACATTGATAGTGAGGATGACTTCAATGGCAGAGTGAAGAGTCTCCCATGATATTGGGATAAATAATAGCAATACCAATAAGACAATGTTTTTTCCCCCACAAAATAGCTACTGCAAAACTGTAGATGGATTTTTCACATTCATGTGAGATGATATGGTATATTATAATACTCTCAGACAGCATCATTGAAATGAATGCTGAGGCTAATCATCTGTGGGGCGGGATTACATACAAAGTCAATGCTTTGTATTGTCAGCAAGGTGACGTACATTTAGTATTATTCGCTTTATCACGGGACACGTAACTTTTCAATAGGGTGATGAATCCTTTTGTCGCTGTGGAACAAAAGTCCATCCTGCTTCCATTTCTCTGGACAGACACATGTCAGTAGGCCATTGATGTGGCACGAAAGGGTACTTTAATGTAACTCTGTGTCCACCTGGAGCTGGCATTGAACGCCTCCGCTCGTGGCATTTGATTTTCAGACGTATTTGTGATTTCCAAAAAAATTGAAAGCAGCAGCAAAGAGCTCCAGGAGTGTTCTTTTGAGTGGACACTGGAGTCTGACTCGCCTGCAGACGAGGGAAAGTAAAAGAAAGAACTGTTTGGAAAGCGTTGTGAGCCTAACTGCCCTCTATTCTATAGGGCAAAGCATTCTTTATGATCTTAAAACCAGACCATATGACATTGGTGGCCACTCAGGGGTCAGCAGAAACCCGCTGTAAGCTTTTACATTGTAAAGTTGTAACAGTTAGCACAGTCACAGAAGTAACGTAGCATTTATAGCATAATATTTATATTATGTTTCCAGCTATCAGGTGAATACAAATCCAAAATATAGATTTCTTTATGGATTGTGTTTTCTAATATTCCACTATGCTCAGCTATAGCTTGCTAACTGTGTTAGCCAACCATTTAGAACTAAGGATATAGAATATTGTGAGTAAGAGGCCGTAAAAAGTATCATCAAAGAGCTGATAGCTCAAAATTGCACTTCATCTTGTGAGTTGAATTGTGGGGCCTAATCCTAATAGTTTTTTGAGTTTGAAAGACAACTTTTACCATACCCATATACAATATCATTATAAGACTACAGCAAAGTGTACGTTGACCAATTCTGTGGGATTTTAACATCCCCAAGCCTGAGGACCCAAGGGCAGCCGGCTCATCTTTTCAATAATCACAAAATAAAGCAGGCTAACCGTTTGCCAAAATATAGATGAAGCAAACCCATCTCAGGGCAAAAAAACTAAAAGACCACAACAACAATATTTACTAATATTAAACACAGTGCTGACAGCCAGCAACTAAATGAGCAAATAGTAAAAACATACTAAAAAAAGATACAAGGAAGCAGCCAAAGAAGAGCAAAAGTAAAAAAAAAATTTTCTTTCTGCTTTTCTTTGGTTCATCTTCCAAGGCATACAAAACCATTCAGACAGGAAGTTGGAATGGAGCACAACAATAATTGTGATGGAAAAGCCCCGCGGTGTATGTGTTTTGCTGTAGTAGAAGTAGACCGGTGGCCATGCCTACAGCAGTAGGAGTTATTGATGCAAGTTAAGCTGTTCCTTTGTTGAATAAAGTGAGTTGGAAATGGATCGCTTGAATGCATTACCTGAGGCCATGTTGAACAGACCAAGACAATGACAGTGGGTGACGGGAGGAAAGAGAGAGTGACACTTATTGTAATATTCTAACTGTCCAGTCCGTGTGCCCTGAGGTTACAAGTCACATTTTCTTCAGAGAGGGCGATGAAACTTTCATTCATTCCTATATATGTCATACAGTAGTGGGGAGCCATGTATTTTATACCTACAGTAAGCCTAAAGTGCTCTCCAACCACAGTTGACCAGCTTTCTAACATCTCCAAGATACTACGACAGGGTGCTGCATAAATGCTGCACAAATGCACAGCTCATAGCCTATATCAAGGTCATTACCAGAGTAACAAGGAAAAACTCAAATCAGTCACTTTTACTCACACTGCCAAGCAAGCAAAATGCAACAGAATGCCGATAACACAATCAGGATGTAACAGCCTGCCCACAGATTCCAAACAAGCTGCTATACATGTATTTGCCACCATACACGGTCTATTTCAATGCACAGTAAGCTGCAGAATCTGGAAATCTGTCACATTATCTGCAATAATCTAAAGCCAGCAATAATAAAAACCGGTAATACCAGAAGAACATCTGAGTTCATTGCTCAGGTCTGCTTGAGTAAGGTGCCTCCCCACAACAAACAAAGCTGCCTTTGTCTCTGAAACTACACGATTTCCACACATTTCAAGAAAAAAACATTTGTCCTTACTATTTTTCAATTGATGCTCAAATCCTGACCAAGAATGCAACACAATATATATATATATATATATATATATATATATATATATATATATATATACTAAACCCCTTTAAGATCCCTGATGAAGAAAAACCTTGCCTTCTGATCATCTGAGGAAATAGAAATAACTCAAGGAGTCTTAGTAGTCTCTCTTAGATACATGGCTTCAATACTGACAGTGTACAGATCTGTTATAACAGAGACGAACCCGGCATGCTCAGGGGAGAGTCTCATCCAAGAATCTTCCCATTCCGATCCAGCAGGACCATTATATGTTTAGAATGTCTGGGACAATCTACCAGTTCACACCATCTTGCGTCCTTCAGGGAGAACTCAGGAAAGACTTCAGAAAAATAGTGGGGCAAAGGGAATATTTTCATTTCCCTATCACTGGCCGTACGTGTAAATTAAAACACATCAAACTTACTAAGCTGTTCCTCAACTGAAAAAAAGTCCATCCTCTTCTCTTCTTCTTTGTTCTTTCTTTCTAGTTTTCAACTCTGTAGTCAAACAGCTGTACGGTTAATTTGTGCAATTCAGTTCCAACTAACGGTCCTCCTTTATTGCCATGGAGACCAATTGGTACAATCAAGTCTGCCAGCATATATATCATGAATACGTTCTGATGTGTTTTGATTTATAGTAGCTACTCCTCCTCCTCTAGCAAAACACATACAAAAGCAAACAACAGGGCTAGATACAAATATTAGCCAAAAATGTACACATGAAACACAACATCTAAAAACAAAAGCAATCAAACCATCACATAAGAGAATGCAAATAAGTTTTAAATGATGCACCGTGGTGTGCTAATTTGGGTTCACTTAGCTAAATGTCCTTGGATCATGCAACATGAAAGCTGTGAAAAATTAGCGTGTAGTTAGATAAGCTAGCCAGAAGGCTCATTCTCACCTCTGAATGCCCCGGGGAGGATTTTCACTCTAGAGACAGCAAAAGTGGATAAAAAACTGAAAGCTGGAAACATTGAGACTGAGGAGGGAGAAGAAATACATCTGTTAATACACTAATGGCCACAAACTTTGTAAAATGCATGTTGCATTAACCCTTTAATTTTTCTCACTCAACTTTTAAGTTGAGCACATTTTGATTCACTATTTCCTAGCTTGAAATTGTTTGCCACTTTACTGAACCTGTTTACAATATGACCGAGTGGCAGCATGTATATGCTAAAAAGTAAGGGGCCAAGGATGGAGCCCTAGGGACACCACAGGTCACAGGGGCCACTGAGGAGGAGGTGTTTTTATTTACCGTTTTTTTCTTGGTGGGGACAAGAGAGGGTAAATGAAGACATTTTTAAATAAATCATACATTCATAGTTATCTGATTCTGACAATCTCTATGCCAGCAGAGAAGGCTTTATTGGCAAAGGCAGCCCCCCCCCCCGTGTCTAGATTGCGTTTCATGTTGAGCAGAAAAACATCTCCTGTAAATTTGTCTTAATTTTTGACAGCTCCAGTGATGTCATCATTTTAGTTCTCTCACCTGACACTGACTCCAGCCATCTCCCATCTCTTAATTGTATTTTAATTTATTTTTCTCTTTCATTCGTGCGTTCTAAATGCAGGCTCCGCTGACCCAAATGTTTCTAATTATGATCCTCTCTCCCAGGATTAACTGGCTGCCAGGGGCCGGTAGAGTTCACTGAACCTGCAACATTTACAGCTGTTATCTTTGACCGGTGGCCAAAGCCAAACTCGGAGCGTGTTTAGCTGCAGAGTGTTTCATTCTGTCTGCTTAAACACTGGCTTCTTGCTTTTATCCCTTAAAGCTTTGCCTGCTCAATCTGAGGGGAAATAATTGAAGTTACAACATCTTTTGACGAACAGAGGCGGGAACCAGCTATATTTTCTTTAGAACATGCACGGTGAGAGACTAATTGTGGTTGATATGGCATGAAACCCAGACACAGCAGGTGACCTTTTGTGCTTTTGTGAAGGTAAATGCATAGACACTTTTAAGAGCGATTGAAGAATTTTCTTGAGATGGTTCCATAAGCTGTCTGCTTATGTTGAAGAAATACAGCACTCCAACTTCAGCGGTTAAAATAAAATGCATGAAAAAGTGCTCCAAAAAGACCCAGTATGTAGTTTGTCAGAGTGCTAGGACCGGCCAATTTTGCACATAATAGTCACACTCATATTTAACATAAAACAGCCTCTTATGAGAAACACTAGTTTTAGAGGTTATATGGAGACTGGGATTCATGCAGTATAATACTATAATATTAGATTCCAGCAAAATCGCAGTAATTTGTTTGGAGAAATTGGGCTCTCGGTGTTGGAGGCTGAAAAGTGGCTCAGACATTTTTCCGTGTAGAACAGACTTAGCTTTGTGCTGTTTTTTTTCATTTTTCGATGTTGTCAGATTAATTGTGAAATTTGACATTGATTAAGCTGTTGTTTTCGCGGCAATACAGGTGTTTCTTTCAACAGCTCGCTTTATGTTTGCCAAACACTTTGCTGTATAGAACACATCATCATCACCAGCAACAAGCTGCCGCGCCTCGTCGGCCTGCCATTCTAAAAACACCTGCAAGCATCTTCTCCTGCTGCAGCTCTGCTGTGGCCTTGATTCTGGCATCTGAACCGCTCTGTAAGAAAGCAAAGTGTGAGGCATCAGAGGGATGCAACACCATGTCTGTGGAGATGAGGTTCATATCCGACAGTGGAAACACTGCAGCAGGAAGTGAGATGATCCTCCCCTTGATCTGGGTGAGTGAAAACAGCGTTCTCAGATGCATATACCCCCCATTATGATGTTTCCGAAGAAAAATCACCTCTTCACGAAGTCAGAGGTGAATGTTTCAGCTCTGTGGTGGTCTCGTCACATAAGGTGGTGGATTTAATTGGCATGGCTTATAAAATAGATGCAATTGAGGAGAAAAACACAAATCACACTTGTGATTAACTGTTTACTTTCTTTTTTACTTGTTTGCTCAAACTTATAAATGTTTGAGCTCTCACTACATTTGTGTGTGGCTTTTCTTGACAATTATGAAACCTCTACCTTTTTTTAGTTACTGAGTTTAACCAGGAATTTTTCCTCTTTTCACATAAAAAGGTTGTTTCTTTTATTGGTGCAACTTTAAAATCCAACCTGTGCCAACTAGAATTGGAAAACGAATCATTATTTGTTTTGTTATGGGTTTTTTTTATCTGTGTATGTTCCCTCAGGGATGGATGAAATGCAGAGAAATATTTCCACTATGTTGTACTGTGTATGACTGTATGTGATCAATAAAGGATTTCTTCTTCTTTTTCATCATATAGCGGTCATCTATAACATTGTCACCATCTGCCTCACACTGTGTAAGACTTCCGTTCTGTTTTCCCACACCACACTTTTGTATTACAATCACCACTTACTTTTTTTCCCAGTTTGTTTTGCTGTAGCTCCTCTGTGGGATCGGACAACACGGGTTATCCTTTGCTCCTCACATCGATGAGCCTTGGGGGCCCGTGCTGCTTTCACCAGTTGTCTTTCCTTGGATCTCCTTTGGTGTTCACTAAGCTACTGAAGACCAGTTTAGTCCTCGTCAAAATTACTCTGATCCTTACACAGGCCTGTTCCGACACATTGATTTTAATGAACGTTTAATTTGCTGCCAGATATATCAGTCTTACTAACAGGAGACATCGTAATTAGATAATCAGTGTAATGCACTTAACCTATCATTGGTTGTAATGATATGTATGATTGCTGTACATTCAAATATCCTCTATTTGCCTCAAAGGTCCAATGTGTATAACTTTGATGTAGAAATTAAATCAAGTCTGCTAAATGGCACAGCTCTTTTCTACAGTTACCCAGAATGAACAAAACAAGCAGTGGCTATGGAGTGGAGAATTCACCTTTTCTCTTTTTTAGAAACCTTTTAGGAACCACCCACACAGTCTGTGAATCCTTCAAACCGGTCCTTTGAAGCTGACATGTTTGCTGCCCTGAGAGAGGTGACCACTCCTGATGGTTGCCTGATGGAAGTTGTAGTAATATCGTAACAGAGGTTCAAAATTATTGTATGCGTCAAATTTGTCTCGAAATTCCTGTTAAAGCTCAGTGTTATCCTACTACTACTGCACTGTTCATCCCAGGTTTTGTTATATTCTGTGCCTTACACGTTTTTAATACCCCCAAGCTGAACCAAACATCATTGAAACGCCTTAATTATTATCGATAAAGACGGATGTTCTTTGCAAGTTTTGAATCTTTATGTCGCTTTAAATCTGGCTTCATCACTGATGTTGTCACACCTGTGCCTGTGTTCTCTGTAAGCAAAGTGTTTTTGAGTTCTGCATTAGGGACAGGGACGCTTCCTGACGCTTTTTAGACTTGTTGTGATTTCTAAGAAAGGCGATCTTACCCAGGATCTATATGTTGCAACAGGGACAAAAAGCTTTGATGTCACAGCCAGCCAGTGACAATGGGGTTATTGTCCCATTTAGGGCCTTTAGCCTTGAGAGGATGAAGCTAATTTTTTACTCTAATGTCCTCCTTCTGTCCGTAGTCCCACTCTTCATCCTCATGATCCGCGCTCATTATTAAACTATGCGTTGTGCGTCGTAGTTACAGCTTTTCGATCAGCTGGAAAGATGTCATGTGAGAAGAGCCAGAAAAAAAGCCGCTAAACGGCCGATAGCTCAATTCAATTACAATGTGATAACTTAGCTATGAGAGATCTGAGCGTGAGGAAAACGGCCAAATTATCGTACATTTTGAGATTTTTGGCATTATTTATCGTACAGACGGTGAAATTATCGTACAAAAACGTTAATTAATATCGTACAAAAGTGATAATTATCCTACGTCTGGCAACACTGGTGGTGACTATGGTCAGTGGCAGTTAGATAGATAGACAACTTTATTAATCCCCTTGGGGAAATTAAGGGGTCATAGTAGTAGGTATGTACATGGTACAAATACAGCAATGCAAAAAAGCAAATAGGGAAAAAAAATGCAAAATACACTCATATACATAAGATACGTTTCAATGTCCAAAAGGGGCAAATGAAGGAAGGGGATGATCATTAAAGCTCATGATGAGCATGCACACATGTATAGTCATCTGACATAAACATACGTGTATATATATATATATATATATATATATATATATATATATATATATATATATATATATATATATATATATATATATATATATGTCTATGGATCATTAATATATAATATAATATAGCCTATCATACAATGAGTATACAATGTAGTATACAATAGTTGCTGGACCACTTTAACTCCCCTCTGTCCTCACTCTCTGCTATGAAGCCATTGTGTCACTGCAATACTCTACAATAGGGACTTCATATTTGTCGTGTACCTTTAAAGTACTTAGGCCATGTTCTCTATTATCTGCTCTTTTCATGTCCCTTATGCTGTTTTTCATTTCCTGACTCACATCCCTCAGACAACCGGCTCCTCCAGTGCCTTCCCTCACATGTCAGTTCATCATGTACCCTCCTGTTGTGTCACTCATTCCAGCAAAACTACCTCGTTTAAGTTTAGGTTTGTTTTCATCTACTCATTTTTTAACCGTATTGTTTCAGGTTTTTGTTTTTGTTTTGTTTAATTATTGTGCATATTTACTGATTTCTGATTAACAGGCATGAGCCCAATGATTGGTACATGATGTCATAATAATATGAAAGTCTTTCTCAACTTTAGAAATCGATTTGGGCAGAGGCTCCCCCACATCTTTATCTTCCTCTACCATCGCCATTGTTGTTATAGCTAATCTTACGACTCACTGTCATCTTGTAGATATATATTGATGCCCAACATGAAGGATGTACGGACATGTGCTGGCTTCCATATATGATGTTTGAAAGGAACAAATCTAATTTTGTACGTGTGGAGCATAAACAGTCCTTCAGGTAAAAGCATCATTGTTTGATTCTTACCAATTTCATTTAAGACTTAAGGGTCCCTTACACCACAGCGTAAGAGAGTGAAATGGTGCTTGCGTTACTTGCGACCACATTAACCGATGAGAAGAAGAGCGAAGCTAATGAAAAACTATTTGATGCTCGGATCTTGCATCTTGCAAGCCACAATGGCCCATCTGTCAAGAAAAAAAAAACAGGATATCAGTCGATAAAGAAGTAAATTTATTATTGATAAACTAAAAATAATGATTTATCACAAAAACAAATAAACAAGCTAAACCATCACTATTTCAACAGAGTGATGGCATGTTAATGATTCAATAAAGGCTGTGTATAGAGGAGACACTGATCTTGGTTTATTGTGGAGCAATTGGTATTAAAACCTTCTGATTTTCATTTTTCTCAGCTGCACACCTGACAGCCTTGACCTCTTCACGAAGCTCTTATTGCTGATGTAGGAATCTAACCTTTGTGAGATGCCACTTTTCTTTGTATTATCCCCTTGACTGATGCGGACTGCCCAAACACACTCTCTGTCATTCATTTCAAGCAACTTGCAGCACAAAACACATCCTCAAGGACTTATCTGTACCTGAATTTTCCTCAGCTATTTCACTTTGTTGTTTGTTGCATTCCTGAATGGGTGTGGGGGATCAGGACACAGGTAGCATAAAAGTCTGCTCGATCAGTGAAACAAGACTCTTATTTCAATAGCTGCTGTAGGTGATGTGCTGTCTGCTGTACATTCCACATGTAAGCAGTTTTATATTGCTACCAAAATTATTGTATTTTCATAATAAAAGAAATACAAATTAATGATACAAATGAATGCTGTCCTTTAATGGAGGAATTAGTTGGGTGGCTGTAAGATAATGAATGTGAAGAGTTCGGTCTAGACCGGCTCTTTTTGGAAAATACCTTGAGAAAATATTTGTTGTGGATTGGCGCAATATAAATTAAATTTGATCTGATGATGTCGCTAAATGCTTTTAACATTTAGGTTGAGCAATAAATCCTCCACTACTGATGATTTGAGTAACAGAAAATGCTTATTTTCTGTTACTCAAATGACCATATCAGTTTACTAGGTCTATGCTGACAATCCCGACAGTAAGGCTATGTCCCCATAAAGCCCCCAATCCACTGCATTGTACAGGCAAACCCCTAATTGACCTCTTCAAATAAAAAAGGAGGACCTGTCCGAAAAAGCGTTATTCATTTAAAATAAATGTCCCTTAGTGAATAAAATATATTGTATATACAAGATAAATCTCCTTGAGGTGATTCATATTTACCAAAATTGTACAAAATCAGACCAAAGGTTGACCAAAAGAAGTGTCAGAAATATAATAATATATATATAAAAAATATAACTAACCTCCCACCCAACCCCCCAAACCCCCCAGTAATTCAATAATGTCCCCGTGGCACTGATCCATAGAGGGGCTGTTTTTGGGATCTGTACGAATCTGTATGTAAAGAAAAACACATTCCAGGCGTAGTAGCGGAGGCGTCAGGATTCATGCCATATCTGAAGTGAGTTTCCGTCCAACAGTGCAAACCCTTAAGCAGAAAGTGAGTCGATACCTCCTGTAAGAGTCGCGGCTCTGCTCTCCTCCTTATTTTTAAATATGCGGTAATTATGACAAGCCTTCCAGAAGCATCATAAGTTTTACCACTTAGTGTCAAACAGGTATTCACCCTCCTTTCAAAATAAAATGGTCGCTATAGGTTGGTGCAGCTCAAACACCAAAGCTGTGTCTGCTGCTTAGAGAAAACTATTTTTATGTTTTTTGTTTTTGATTCATTTATTTATCTGTCTCAGCTCTATGACTTTATGCTTAATATTGTGTAGGCCCTTTTTTTTCACTGTGTGTTCTGACACCCTTCTGTCAGAACCAACCCTCAGGATTCTGAGCAGGACAAATATGTATCCAGGGAAATAATCTATGTCTTATCCCTGCAAGGGGAAGTATTTTATGGTCTAAATGTTTGATTTTTCACATGATCAAAGTACTGAAAATATTGAACTACTCTTTTCACCTCTGTTTCTGATATAGTTGACTTTACTGTGTGACTCAACAGATTGAGCTGAATTCCCTTTATCCAACAAAGAACCTCTGCTCCAAAAATGGTGCTCATGGGTAAATATCATTTTAAGAATCCAGACTGTGGAGTGTACAAACAGATGGAGGTTTAGATTCAGCAGTTTATTAATTATTTATATGAAATACATATTTAGTTCAAATTGATTTATTATCTATTCACTTCCAATTCCAGGAATCAACGCTTTTGTGCCACGCATTAAGATATTTATATTAATTTTGACGGGGCTGTAGCTCAGTGGGTACAACTGCCGTCTCCCAGTCAGAAGATCAGAGGGGAGCCAGTTCAAGCCCTTGCAAGTCTACATACAAACGTAAGCAGCCCACTGCTCCCTTAGGGATGGGAAAATATCACTATGTTGTATGGATGTGTCTAACTGTTGAAATATTATATTAATGTATCTGCTGATAGACGTTGTGTCTATCAGCAGATATATATATATATATATATATTTATATATATATATATATATATATATATATATATATATATCTGTAGCATAATTGCTGAAGGCACACCTCTAGTGTAGGAGATTAAAGTGAGAAGTCAGCTTGCATTTGGTTTGCTGGATGGAGCTGAAGTTGCATATTTACTTCTAACTTGACGGTGCCACCATGCCTTAAAAATCAACTCGTACTGTCCCCAAGTCGCGGTATTTAATGAGTAAGAACATGAATATTGTGGCCAAATCTCCATATTCCCAAAAGCTGGCATCCTTAAAAGCTGATGAGTCATGAAAACATTTTCTGTGCTCCTAGTTGCTATGGAAACCAAAAAAAGATAGGCTTGCATATGTAGGAATTTTCTGCTATCTCAAGATCAAGATTTAATTATTTTGGTATCTCAAGTTAATGAGCTTTGTTATCTCAGCAGTGAGATCATGAGCTGGTTATTATGAAAATAATGTTCTATCCTGTAAAAGCTAATCAGAAATATGGAGTCAAGTCTTTTATAGTTGGCATCCTACGATTGCAACTGATTTTAGATAAGCATTTTAGATTAAGGCGTTATAAATCAAAGCATGAGACTGTACGGAAATCTTATTTATACAAATTATCACAAACTTTAATTTAGCACTCAAACACTCACTGTTAATGTTGATCTCCTTGCATTTCCCCTGCACGACCATTTATTGTGAGGAATTATGGAGAGGACATGAGCTTTTGATTGTATCCCTGGACATTAAAAATGGTCTTTTTTTTCCAGATGATTAGGAGAAAGATGAGCCAGTAAGGGCAGGAAAAAGGGCTGTACTATCTCACTACAATACAATAGTATCTTCATCTTGAAATTGCCTCTCAACTTTCACATTTATCCTTTTTTATTATAACGTAGTATCATAAATAAAAATAAAAAGCCACATATTGTTGGCCTATCAGAAAAAGCCAGTGGTGCTTTTGGCAACAAAGAGAGGGACAATTTCAGAGTAATTACTGTAAGATGGCTTTTCTTGTTATCTTTCTTCTTGTAAGCTCTTCTTTTCTTTTTTTTTATAGAAAAAAAAAGATTGTCGCTTTCATCATTATTAGCCTACTCGTCTCCACAACAAAAAAGCTGAATAATTGTCCCTTTGCCTTGGTGTCACACGGGTTTGTCTCCGCCGATGATGTGTCACAAATGGTCAAACAGTTAATAGTTCCCAGTGTGTTATTATTACAAAGATGTCCTGATTCCAAATCTTAACTAGGATTTTGAACTGTTTCATGCAAATACCCTTAGTATTCATCATCCCTGCCCTTCAGACGGTCGACCTCTGTTCATGTTGAAGTATCTCTTTGATTCAAGAATATTGAACATACGGCTTATGGTGCAGAAACAACATCGCCATAAGGGGAATTTACCAGTATGATACCAGAGGATTAAAAATGATCACCAATTTAAATCCTGGTTCGTGCCAGGATTTAAATTGGCGAATTATGTACTTAATAATTAAGCCCACATTTTGAGATACTAGTTTTTCAATTTAATACTTCTTGTCTATTGATACTATTATACCTCTGCTCTGCTTTAACTCAGAAGTAAATATTAGAATTTCTACATTTTCTGATAGCTGTAGTTACTAGTTGCTTCTGACATTTTTCTTACCCCTGATGTGTCCAACACTGAGGTAAGTGAAGTGTTTCCTTACGGGTCGAGAAAATTACACTAAATGAAAAAATTAAGTATTTGGACCACCTAATTCTTACAGCAGTAGTATTGTGGAGTGGGATATTTATATTGCATGAGTAATTTTACTTTGATGATTTATCTACATATAGTTGATGACAGTTAAATACTTTTACTTATGTAAGGTTGTGGTATTTATATATTTACTTAAATAAAGGATTGAATTTCCACTATTGCTTAGCATGGACTCACCATTGTTTTCTGAGCTC
The DNA here is from genome assembly GCA_037951165.1 of Lophius americanus. Lineage (NCBI taxonomy): Eukaryota > Metazoa > Chordata > Actinopteri > Lophiiformes > Lophiidae > Lophius > Lophius americanus. Next base: position 23,663,288 of record JBBDHG010000014.1, read on the forward strand.
GTAGTAACATGACGAATCCTTTTGCCACCACAGCAAACCAGATTGGCTGGAAAGGCATCGCTTGAGCTGATGAGGTGTAAATACAGAGGGAGGGTCCATTCCCTCATTGTGCCTGCAATTCCCTTAAAATTGGATTACTCACTATTACACATTTTGAATTTACAGTGCATTGTGGTATTTTCGGCATTATTGCATTGATTGTGCATCATACAGACGGTCAAATTATTGCACAAATACAATATTTAGAGAGAGAGAGACTGCTGTGAACATCTGTTGTGAGGTTCTGATCATTCCAATGTTTTTTCCATTGAATAGAAAATCCTTTATATCACAATCCAGGGACACATTGTACAAGTAAAATATATACATTTAATGTATGTAACTCACTGGAGGGCAGGTCTCCTTTTCACACTAGCTGCTCATGAAACACAAAGATGTCGACACAATTTCACCTTTTTTGAGGACAGAAACTTCACAGAGTGCCTTTCAAAAGTGTATTGGATACTGAGTAGACATTCAGCCTGTATTTTCTTTTCCTTTTTGCATCGACCATTGAGGGGTTCTTTCCTGGGCAAGGGTATGAGAGGGTCTGTGCTGACCCTGACAACAAAAGAATAGCCTTTAATAACAGACATCTCACTCTGTAGGGAGCGTCTGTTTGATTTCATTGCTTGAGGCAAAGCTGTGTGAATATTACCCAAACTCCCCCCGTGCCGTGATGGAAGCTCTAGTTCACTGTCTTCATTCTTCATATTTTTATTGGCAGTAAGAGATGATTGAGAGTGAGCATGGTTATGCGCCTGTGTGCACGGACTGTGTGACATGAAAGAGGTCGGGCTGATGATTGGGGTGATGCGGTGCTGGTTAAGGTTCATGTATGTGCGTCCACATGTGAGTGCAAGTGGTAAGAAGTCCTTACCACTTAGCAAGCTGGCTGAGTGGTCAGAATAAAATCATTTGTAGGCTCTCCTTCGACCAAACAGGTCATACACTGCTGAGAAAAACGCTCTTCCTGTGCAGAGCAGTAGAGACATTGTAGAGGTCCAAGCATGGCAAGCTAACCAGCCAGTCTTCGTAAGAGTGCTGCTGATTTGTAACGAACTCCCTAGGTTCAAACGCCTCATCAATCAATCTTGTAGCCCAGCTGATAGAAACGCAAGCACTCAGAGATCTCATGCCCTCTCATTCAGTCTACACTGCATTATTGCATTGGTGTTTTATTTACACCCACTGACAGTTTTACGCCTTTGGACCTTGGGGAAGATAATGTTCATGTAGCTATAATTCTGATATTTGAGGGAAAAATCAAACATTTATAAAGAAACGCTGGAGCAATTACAAATGCACACAGATCAACCGTAGTATTATAACCCTTGACAGTTGAAGTGGATAACATTGATTATCTCGTTATAATGGCACCTGTCAGTGGGTGGGATATATTAGGCGGCAAGTAAACATTTTGTCTGCGAAGTTGGTTTGTTGGATGGAGAAAAATGGACAAGCATGAGATTCTGAGTGGCTTTGACAAGAGCCAAATTGTGATGGCAAGAATACTGAATCAAAGCTGCAATTTTTGCTACTTTGTGGGATCGGACTCTGTTGCCAGTTGACCAAGCAATTATGCTGGCCCATTTTTCCTAGTTTTCAAGTTGAGGACAAAATGTCCCACCCCATCAGTGTGAGTCTGTCGTAACCTCTCACTGGTTATTCTGTTATAGCTGATCTATATGCACATCAGCACACATACTCACACATATTCAAAAATGCTGAGATTATATTGCACAATAGAGAAACACTATTTTCCTAGCATGACATAGAATCTTTTTAACTCGACAACTCTTGCTTATGTCCAGTCTCCTCTGTGACCTTGTCTTAGTTTTGGTCAAATTCATTGCAGAAACCCCCGGCTGAGATGTTTAGCATCTCATCTTATATTACATGGGTTGATCTTCTTTCTGCACTGACATGGAGGATTTGCCAGTGATATTCTTTAAGGGTCATGGATTCACTCCTTTGCATGCAGTGGGATATTAATGGTCGATCACTCAAAAATGAATGCATGGAATATTTTCAAATTTGGTACCTGCATATACACGTTAGTATTAGGAAGAACTGGATTGAGGAAAGAATTTGGGGAAAGGTTGGTAGTATATATCCAACTCTAGGGGGAGCTTAATCTCCAAACTTTACATATGGATCAACTTGAGGAGATCTATCTATCCATCAAGTTCTGCTCTGATACTTCACATTATTATTTACTAGGGGGAGGTTTTACATAAAACATTCTTTTCGGACATAACTTCCTAATCGTTTTTCCGATTTAACCCGAATTTCATTCCTATGACTCGACTTTAGGAGCTCTATCTTGTATATATCGTATTTTAATCACTAAGGGGAGACTCTTTAATTAAAATAATTTTTTTTAAACATCATTCCACATATAATTTTAAGAGTTCAACCAGAGGTTGATTGGGGGTTGATTGCTTGTAAAACAAAGTGCATTGGGGTCTTTTTGGGGATATACCCTTGCTGACTGAGCATAGGCCTAGTTATTGTAAAACTCCAACAGGATAATGCGTCCTTCCACACACAAAAAAAAAATGGTTCAGGGATGATTTGAGGAACAATAACGAGTTCAAGGTGTTGACTTGGCCTCCGAATTTCCCAGATCTCAATCCAATCGAGTATCTGGGGGATGTGCTGGACAATCATGCCTGACCTATGGAGCCCCCACGTCATAAATCACAGGACTTAAAGGATCTGATGCCAGTTCCCACAGCACACCTTCAAAATTTTTGTGGAGTCAATGCCTCAATGTGTCAGAGCTGTTTTGGTTGCAAGACGGACCTACACATTATTAGATGAGTGGCTATAATGTTATAGATGAATTGAATATTGGTGTGTGTTTACTGTGTAGCAGAATGGTCAATAGGTCTTCTATAATGGATCAAAAGAGTTATGATGTACCGACATTCGCCTTTTCATAGGTGTGTGCCGGCTGAGAGTACTACTTAATAATTAGTATTTTCAAGACAAATTAATAAACAGCTGCAGAGCTTTTACATCTTTGTGTCTCTGTCAAAACATAGAACTCGTCTCACCCCTATGCTAGGATGAATATTATCTTATAGTTTCTAACAATCTAATAGGAATATACAACAAAAGAACATTGAGGAAATGAAGTGACCATGTTATTGATACGAAAAGAACCCAGAAAATCCCTTAGCTAAGCTGAAGCATTCAAAGTGGTTTATGTTTTTATTGTGTTTGACAGCCAGATCTTATCCATATGGAGACTTTGAAAAGTCTGCTTCTCTCTCTTCTCTTTTCTAGACTTTGTCGCAGAAACTATTTCCATGCCTCTTAAAGTGGGCAATCATTTCAGTCCAGATAAATTCATAGCGGATTAAAAAGTAGTTACCATTAAAAAGGTCATCATAGTTGCGTTGATTGTGAACAGATTTGTACTTTGTGGTCTTGCTGAAGACCAATGTCACTGAAGGGTGATTACTGATACCCTGTCGCTGATGGGTGAAACCCCGTCTCCAATACATAGTGTCTCTCTTACAGTAAATGTGCGCATTTGCATGCTTGAGTGTTTTCAAAGTTAGTGCAGGATCAACAATAATGAAGTAGCTTAAATTGCTGGTGTGTTTACTGATAATTCCTGCAATGGTAGCATCTTCTTACTTCAGCCATGGATGCTTGAGCAGATAATGGGGGAAGCAGAGATGATATTTCACTCCCCACTATGTTGGCGGAGATGGTGGCAATTTGATCTAATAATAAATTATTTTTTAGTTTATTTGTCCAGGTGGGAGGCGACACAGAACAAATGATGAGGTTATAAATTGAAGGTAATGTTGAAGGGCTGCTGGTTTCCCAATCTGTTAAGACATCCAGTAAACCCAGTCTACCCGAAAGGAGAGACAACACAAAATATAATTGAGTTTGCCAAAACATGAGAAATGTCAATTTTTTTTACATATAATATAACCAATACAACTCAAATTGATCTATTACAAAAGGCCTGATGGCCCAGCCAAAATAAACAAAAGAAGGGCAAACACAACCAGCCCGTAAAGTGCTGTCAGATTGGTACTTACCCCCTACCCATACCAAGAAATAACTGATGAAGCCTAACATTAAATAAAACCAAAAACGGGAATACTGGTAAATCAGGTATAGCAGAAAACCATAAATTAATGCAAAAGCTACTCTCAGTAGGTCTCCCGACTGATTGCAGAAGACCAGATCATGCAAATGAGGTGAAAGACACTCTGCCAGGAGCCGCGCCCTCTTGAAGGCTTCTCCGAGATCAACAGGAAGTGCATGAACCTGAGGATTAAGAGAAAACAGAGACCATTAGTGATTCAGTTGACATACCTAAACATCATGGGGGGAGTAAAAAATAACACCACGCCAATCAAGATATTTCTCCAACCAGTTACTTATCCCATGGAAAGATGGATGAATGTTCTTCCAGCTCATCAGGTGTCTTGATTTTGTCAAGAGAAATCCCCGCCAAGGAAATGAATGGAATATCTGGTCCAATAAACGTGGCATAGGACAAACCGAGATTTAATTACCTTGGCGGACGGCCAGGTCTATGGAGCTCTGGGGCGGCTAAGAACTAATACCGGCACCATCATTCTCTTATCTGAGGTAGGCCCAACAACTGAATAGGCCGGCAAGTTACTTTAGAGAGTTAAATATTTGTTTTTTTTAAATCAGAAAGAAAACATAAGTCTTAAGATAAGGTAAGCGTCATTCCTCCCACAGTTGGGAAATACCGGTGTCACCGCAACGGACAGCGAGAAGCACACAGATGTGAGGAGTGTGAGCGTGTGTGTGTGTGTGACAAACATTCTAGAGAACGTACAGTCCAAAAGATGAGCAGTTGGTGTTTTTATGTGTTTGTCAATGGGTGAGTGTTTCTTCCTGCCCATTTTTCCCGCTCTGTCATTGGCAGGAGATTGAAATTTTTTGAAAGGCCACAGGTGATGAAGGGAGCACATTGTGAAGGGAAAAGGGATTGATATTTCTCAGCTAACCAGGACAGTATGTTGATAAGACATCTGTATAGTCACGGCCATGTTGTTTTTCACCCCAAGAAACTTACTGATGTGTGGAGTGTGTGCGTGTGTCTATGGATGTGTGTTTGTGAAAGTTGTGGGTGGATTGATGAAAGAGATTGGAGATAGGTGTGGGTGTGTCCGAGAAACATTCTACAGGGCGTTATCGGAAGGATGACCAGTTGGTGTGTGCGTGTGTTTGTGTGTGTGTGTGTGCCTGTGTGTGTGTGTGTGCCTGTGTGTGTGTGTGTGCTTGCGTGTGTGCATGTGTGTGGGTGGGTGTCTCCTGGCATGAGATTCAAATATTAGAAAGAAAATCCAACTGTTACTCTCTCTCAGCCCACAGGGGGACAGACTTACCGCGATAGACAGAAAACATCTGCAGAAGGGGGAGGAAGGCAGGAATCCCCCAATGACCAAATATAGATTTAACTCCCGCTGATGACGGATAAAAAGAAACAACGCTTGTTCTAAAATAAAAACATTTATTTTCCTGGACATTTAAAATGGAGGAACATAGGAATAACCAAATATGGAGGACACTTCCATTCTGATTGGACGGGATGAGGTTTAGAGTCAGCTTTTAGAGTGGGTCCATCCCATGACTCCCATAGGGCGAGACGTCACGTCCGTTGCGTAGCAGCTTCAGATTGGTTGCTTTGACAGGTTGGATGGAAGGTCTCAGGTAATTAGTACTTTGGATCTAATATCGAATTGACGATATTGTGGGCCTGGTTAAGAACACCTGGGCTTGGTTACAGCTGCAGCTACTTCCTATCTCTGCTTGTGCTGCTCAAGGTGAGTATTTCTGTGTGCACTTTCAGCTACACCAACACCCAGCTATATGCTCCAGTTACAGGGGGTGAACATGACTGCAGGAATGATTAGTTAACATTTGGAAGAGATCTGGATAAAGGGAGACCTGCCTTTTTAATACTTAAAGAATCCTAAGTGGAGCCGTTTTGAAGGCACATTGTTTTGGATTGGAGTTTAATGGGGACTTAATTAGTCAAGCCTCATGGGCCTTGTTTATTAGTTATGCTCTCTATTTGTAATCACAAAACACAAATTATCAAATTGAATGAACAAATGATGAGATATTAGAAATACAATATTTCTTATGGTGGGGTGCAGATGATGAAGTTTCAGAGCAGTAGGGAAGGAGCTGCTCTGTAGTCTGGTGCTGCAGAAGTGTAGACTTCTATATAGCTTGTCTGACGGAGGCGGGTGTGAAGAGGTTGTGAAAGGTTTTTCTATTTAACAATACAGGTGAACCCTGCACATTTTGTCAAAATTTTGCCGTCTAATATATCCCGCAGACATTCTGCTACATCTACAAAACGAGCAGAGTTATGTTTCAGGCAACTTGATAAATGTGTACTAAATATTCTATCCCCTCTTTACCTTTACTTTGTTCCATCGAGTCCTCAGAAAAACTGTGCCTCTTCGAACCCAGTGGTACTTTTTTGACCTCGGGTATTTTGGTTCTCTGCCAAGCTGGACATTTGGAGTCCAGCCTTGAGCTGTTTCCTGAAAAGGGATTTTGATATGACTCCCAAAGTCTATATACATCAAGCGCCACAGAAGTATATTTAAAAAATGGCTGTTGACCTGAGTGAGAGAGCAACTACTGATTTTTCCACCACCGTTGATGTTTTTCACATTACAAAGACATTATTAAAATATCATGCATATATTGAAAAAAAAAATACATATTGAGCTTGAAAAGCTCAAAATGGCACTTATTACATGAAATATAATTCAAAAGCAGCGTGATCTCAGTCGTGATGCTCCAGTCTAGAATAAGAGTTTTGCATTTGTTGCGTATTTGTGCTTGTTTATGTGATCATCTATCAATGCCACTGGTCACTGATCATTTTGTAGATTAAACTTTAACTTCTTCCTTTTCCTTCTTTTCTTAAAGGCTAGTACAAATGCCCTGTAATGTTTAATTTCCTTATTTGAAGCCATATTTTCTCTTACCAACTAAGAATCACCACACAGCATTCACTTTGCTAGTGAAGATAAATCACTTTGTTAATTTATACCGTTTGCATCATTTAAAAATACTAAACAAAGCATTACATCTGCTTCCATTATGTGCAAGATACTCCAAACCCTTTTTGCCTTAACAACACTCAAACATGTGGCATAGCCTACTTTCAGCATAATTCTTCAATAAGCTGATTGTGTAAGCACTAGAGTGTTTCTTTCTCCGTCTTCCTCTTAAACGTACTAACATTCCTCACTGTGTGGATGCAGGCAAAACTATTAGAATCAGATTGGCTCTTTCATCAAATGTGTGTTATAAACGAAACAAAGTAGGAGCCATTGCCTCTTTGTAATTCATGTTGAGAAAAAATAGAATTGTAGAAATAACTGTAATCAGTGATTTAGAAATAGGGAGGCTTTTTCTCAGTGGGTATAGAGCAGTCGTCCCTCAAGAGGGAGACAAGGGTTGGAGCCAAGCTCCTGACACAACATGATACGGGTCTTTGGGCGCTTCACAGCGGCCGGCCACTGCCCCCTCAGTGATGAGTTAAATGCAGAGATTAATATCAAGACGTTGTACTGTGTAACGTGGTAAATAAAGGAAGATTATTATTATTATAATGGAATCCACGCTTGAATGTCTCTTATTTACATTTGACCACAGTCCTTGGTTCTACAAATTCTTATTATAGGCACAGAAAAATAAAAGGAAGGAAATGAAAGCATGTCCAATTTTCTATTCATGTCATATATAACTCGGCATTACATTCATAGCAGCTTTTACTAGAATAAGCCACAAGCATATTAGTATTCTTAGCATAGGTCTGATAAAAGAAAAAGAAATATACATCTCCCCCTAGATTTCTCTCCCACTCATCCCTCAACACATACATTCCTTCCTTTTCAATCTCTGGCTATACCTTTCGTAAAAGAAATATCAGGGTGTACCTTTCAAATATGAATAATTGACATACTTGTGAACATCAGGAGTTGGCCAAAAAGTCTAGGATAAGGCCTATTATTGGAGTTGTAAAATCCACCATGGCTGGGGGTAATAGTTAGGGGTGGGTTCACAAGACATGAAGATGTTGATGGGGGCAAGGAACAGTGTCTAATGATGTAATGAAATAGTCAAAATGTATTTACATTCCTCTAACTGAATTTGATCCTATATAGTCAATATAAAATAATCAAATTAACTGATTGAACCTGCTTTATATTTGTCCAAATCAATGTAGGTGGAACTGATTTACATTTGTCAAAGTCAAATAAAAATAATTTTCTCATAATGATTATAGTTAAATTATTTCTAATTTGATGCCCCACGAAAACACATGAGACAAAACTTCTTTGGTAGGAGAATGAAATGTGAAAGAATCTGATGACTGTGAGAGACACATTAACTTTGAATCAACAAAGTGGCTCACACCATATTTAAATGTTAAAAACCAAAATGGAAATCAGCGATTGATTGATGACAATAACCATAAATTCAACATCAGTACTTAATTTCTGTACTTGAATTTACCAATCACGAAAACGACGTTGTTAAAAACAAAACAAGAAACACAGAAGAAGGGCATTAATCCTTCGCCAGTATTCTGGAAATAACTCACTGTTTTGGAAATTAAAGCAACAACAAGATCAATAATGCAACTTACAATGTTTCCAAAGGGAATTAATTCTTCACAGCTTATATTCTTCCCTGATGACACTGCCTACTTGGTTCAGGTCTTTGACGCCTTCGGTCACAAATCCTTCATCCTCCGGCACCTCATCCCCATTACTTTGAATCAGGCAAGTCCCAATGACTCAAATGTCCCTCTCCGTATCCTCAGTGGTGGAGTCCTGAAATACAATGTAAACACAGAACACTATAGTGGAATACTAAATACAAAAACTATATACAAAAATATAAAGGATTCATAGATCATCAACTACAGTTTAGGAAAGCAGACTAGTTGCTCAAGTCATCAGCTGATGGGGTCAGATGCCAAAAGCTGCCAAATCACATTGTAGTGACAGACATAGCCAGTACCGTAGCCCGAAACATTTGGCTTAAGACGTCTAGCTGGGGTAAAGACGGTTGAGTGCCATAGGATATTTTCCAACATAAACAGTTTATTAAATCAAATGAATGTACATAGTATCCAGAAATATACCAATTTATATAGATTTATATAAATGATAAATAAAAGTATTTATAATTGGATATGAATGTATAAAAGAAATCTACATATATCAGAGGAAGGTCCACAAATGTATTTCTGATGCATACACACATATTTGTCGTTTTCAAATAAATACCAAAAATTTTAAGTATTTGCAATTTCATCAAAAACATATATATAACTAACACGATCCATATAACTATCGAACCTGCATTACAATCTGTGAATTATGGTCATTGCGTTTGTGTGTGGGATAGTTGGGACTCCCCTGCTGTGGCTCCATTCACAAATAAATTCTTTTCACAAGGAAATTATCTGCAGCCCATCATATGTCTCCCTCTTTTTAAGCCAGTCACATGAGCGTAGATTCAAAAGTGTGATTTAATGTAATCACATAGCTTTACATTCATGGTCTGCAGTTATAAATATGAACTTGAGAAGGCAAAGATGCCGATAGGATTATCTCAATCAAAATAATAAAAGATGAGCCGTCCTTGAGTTTCTCTCAGACAGATGGGGCTATTCCCAGACAGTGATTAAAATGACTGATTTATTCAAGAATGCCACTGGATAAAATATACAACAGACTACTCCTTTTTGGAAGTAATGCAGAAAACGTTACAAGTAGGGGCTTTTAAACAAAAACTGGGTTGTTTACATCAAAAATACATTTATAAACCTTTTTTGGGGGGTTTGTTTTTTATATGTTAGACACTACAAAGGAAACACATTGAGATAAACTTACCAGACATTCTTTGAAGAAAGAGTCTGGATCTTCAGTGAGGTATTTGATGAGGCTTCTCAGTGTGCACTCCCACCTGGTGTTAATGGTGTCACTCTAAAGCAGGGGCAACTAATGAAGACAGAATTTTATCAAATGTGTGTGAGACACGGGCAAATGTGTGTGAGACACAGGGGTTATTAGTTTATAATATATCGCAATGCATGATTATTGAAACATTAAATTAGTCATTGCCCAGCCATCAATCATCAAAGTATGCTAATAAAAAACATCAACATCATGGGCCTCTGCTCCACTATTTCTAGCTGTCTCTGGGAGAACCTTTTCTCCATTTTTGCTTTTATCACACTTTATTGTCACACTTTTTCACTTCTGACAATAAAGCAATTCTTTCATTCTCCAAGCTTTTTGTGGTTTCACTTTTTGGGTTCAGAGGAATGTAGTAAACGTCAGTCTTTGTTGGTTTCTTGATGTTGGTTGCAGCTTTCCTTTGGCCTTCTCGTGTGTGCTTCAAGGACTAACACGGATTTCAGGATGTCCAAGTCGCCTGAGCTTCGTTTGATAGTTTTGTATTTTATTTCACAGTTCAAAGAGTTCTACCGTAAATCAGTTCTGCATCAGTCCCGAATCATCCGTTGTCCACAGAAACAATCAGCATCTGGCTTAGACAAATACTGCTTCTTGGAGACATGCCCTTCGGCACACCTGGTCCTTCCTGGGCAACTCTTACATATCTCTGATGCTAGACTTAACAAACTGTCACTGAAGACGCACACGTTCAAACATTCACTAAATCTATGGAGATTCAGTCAAAAAACTTGCAGTACCCTCAAAAGTGCAATACAGGGACGAATTAGTCAATTACTCACAGCTGCTAGCGTCTCAGCACTGGGTTCCTCTCTCGTGCGTGTCGGCACTCCTCTCCTCTCTCCCACACATCTGGCCAATCACAGCAGATTTAACCACACACATGATGTGGTACCTGCAGCACATTCGGTCCAGCTCCTCCAGGATGGAATATCTATGCGTGCAGCAACAAGAAGGTGTGATGTGTCTCTCAGCACAGTCTCAAGGGCGTGGAGGGGATACCAGGGGACAGGTCTATATACTAGGAGAGCTGGACAGGACCCGACAAGGACAACAACCGAGCAGCGGTATCTGCTCCTTGATGTGAGGAGGACCAATTCCAGAGCTTTAAATGTTTGCCTCCAGCAGATACTGGTGTGCATCATTCTGATCAGGATGTCAGAAACAGACTGTTGAGGGTGGTATGAGGGCCTGTTGTCCTCTAATTGATTTTTTTTAATTGATTGATTTTAGGTGTGATTCAGAATCGACCCCTTGGTGCGTTGGTTATTTTTGTTTCCATTGAGTTTTCCTACGTCATACTGTTCTAACCGAACACAATGTTCATCAATAAAGATTTCCAGCTTCAATTTTTCCTTCATTGAGATCCGATATGTGATTTAAGTCTTCCCCGAATTCTTTGAGCAGTATTTAATAGCATGTTTGTGGCAATGAGGTTTGGTTAAATCAGTAGCAGAGAAGGAGTAGCAGAAAGAAGGTGAGATTGGTTCAGGGAAAGGCTCCAACTAGAGAGAGTTTAGTTATTCCCAAAAAGTCAGGGATATTATGGAATTGTCAGCGACGCGTGTCTGCTGCAGATCTTCTGTGTTAACAGTATCTCATAAACGTATTCATGGTTGATGGATGGATTATGTATAATAAGAGTTATATCCAGGTAAACCTTAGTGCTAGGAAGAACTGGAATGATTTTGGGAAATGTCAGTTGTATATATACATTTTTTTTTTTCATTTCCATTCAGCAAGTCACAAAAAGATTTGACGGTCACACTGTGGCTCCAACAAAATATTCGGTATAATTGTGAATATGTCAAATTTCCCCCACAAACTACCACATCCAAGTTGAAAAAAACTTCACACTAAGGTACATACCATTTTACTTGGGAACAATCAAGGAATGATTGAGGAAAAGCGGTTAATGATCAACTGAAAGCTTTAACAACAGCTGCCACTAGTTAAGAGTAACTACAAGCCAGCTGTGCGGTCAAGGTGAGTTCATCATGTTTCAATAATGTGCAGTTTTCTCTCTTTTCTGATGAAGCTTAATTTCTTGTATTTCCAACTTAATTGCTTGTGAGCCCAATAAAACATCCAGTTCGAATGGCGTGAAATAATATGACCATAGTACCTGACTTGTTTCCATGGTGAATCACAGTGTCACGAGTATAAGTCAGAGTTAACAAACTCACAGTTCAGTGAACCTACTCAGATCAGCGGTTTCTGAACCTAAAACTCTGAGTTTCTCACCTCGGGGTTGATCAACCCAGAGCTCATGGTTAAACTCGTGTTGAGTTTTTTACCCAGACTTTTGGAATACGTCTCACAGGGGTATCCAACAGAGTGTGTTTAGTAGAAACTTTGTGTTTGTTATCCCTAAGAAGAGGAAAACTGGATTTTCCATTCCAAAAAGCCAGTTAAGTTCAACTCTGAATCAGAAATCATGGTATTATGGGAGAACATCCATAGTGTGTGAAGTTTGTGAAGTATGGTTGGAGAATGTCATGCAGATAAATCACAGAATGAAAGCACCTAAAATCTCTCCCGACATCAATCTATAATAATATGAATTACAAATGAGAGATGGACACTTCACGTCTGACAGCTCTGCCTCAGGCTCAGAAGGAGATGGAGTCAGGAACAAACTGATGGCTTGTGGAAGAAAACCTGCCAATTAGCAGCTTTTCTGGAATGGAAAAACTCAGAGCTTCTCTCATCTCAGGCTTAATAAACTCAGAGTTTCCACTAAAAAAAACGCTTTCTGAAATACAATCCTGCTCAAAAAATAATAACCTATACATGTTTCAGATATTCCAGCCCCTTAACCTCCTCTCCTTGTTTAAATTTAATCCCTGTCTGTATATATATTTGAGTCTGGTTTTGAAACTTCTTTGAGTTTAACTCTGGCCCTGTTTTTTGATAGGATTCCCTTATTGGACTTCTTGCTCATTTTTGACCCATACTGTCGTTACAGACATTGGTTTTTTGGAATGAACATTAAATCCCAGTTTGCCGCATCTTTTCTCACTGAAAAAAACTTCAAAAAATAATGGAAAAAATGTCCACATGATTAAATTTGTTTCTTTTAAAATAAATTCATTATTTTGGCTAAGCTTAATATACTTGAGTTCAGCCCGCTCAATTTAACGTAGTTACCTTGAATTGTTCCAACCTATTCCATTTGAGTTGCTTCAACTAAGGTACCTTTAATAGTTCCAACTTAATTCATTTAAGTTGACACCACTTAATTATTTTTGAATTGTTCCAACTTATTTCATTAATTTAGTTCTGCTTAGTTTCTCTAAATAGTTCAAATTAAACAAAGTCAGTTGGCTCAAATTAATTGCTCTTGGTTGAGAGAAACAATTTCTTCATGTGGAAATGATTTGCATGATTTTATTAAGTTAATCCAAGAAATTACTTTTGGGTTCAAACAATGTGGACCATACCAGAAATATAAGTTTCAATATAGCTTCAATCAAAGCTGTATACGAAAAACTTTTCAAATTTGGCAATAAAATTATATTATCAAGCATGTTTTCCAGCGGTAAATGTTTGCAACGATACAGCGCAAAATGGACTGAACAGTGCACTACAGGAAAAGTGTGACCCAAGTCTGATTTTATGCTCCTGTGTGATTCAGTTCTAATAGTTTTTGTTTTTGAAAGTTGAACAACACAAACTCTCCAAATATGATTTTGGCCACTTTCAAACGTGTCCCTAAATCGGATACAAATATGAGTTCCACTGTTGCGATAGCAACATGTCTATTTATCAGCATGTTTGCTGTACATATATGTGGTAATGGTACAGATACCAAAGATGTGACCTTTAACTGAATGAACAGTAAAGGCAAAAAGATCCAATTTGCAAATAAATCTCAACTGCAGTGTGAACGTAGCTAGACTAATCTTTAACCTTTTGAAAAGTTCACATTTTACTTACAGTGAACAGTAACATAAAAAAAATTCACTGCTTTAATTACTTTGAAAGTGCTAACAAAAATGATCTTGGTGATATGGCATCAAAACTTGAAATAACAGAACACCATCATCCTCAGACATTAGACAACCAAACACTTTTGGAAAAAACAGTATTCAAGTTTTCAGTGAAAATGGTCTTTAGTCCATCTGCTCTATAGATCCATTACAGAGTATTTAGTTGTTTTTTTTCCCTCAGGTGAGCAAGAGTTCAGTCATTGGCTCAATTTATCAAAAAACTAATTTTGATAAATTGAGGATCCTGTTTACTGTGTGAAACCAGGATGTCAAAGAAGGGAAATCATGTAGGCCTGACTTGGAGAACCATTGTGAAGTAAAGTAGTGGGGTACCTGCAACCCAACTCCCGTGGAATCAACTTGGTTAGGCTAAGTTAAGTGTTAGCCACCCAATGCAGAAGGATGTCCTTGCAGGTAATCTCGACAGCACTCTCTGCCCCTCCTCGGTGCATTTCCTCCACGGCAGTGCGTTGTAATTGATTTCTGGTCGTCTTGGGAAGGTCTGGAGCACACAGATGTCTTGCAGCCTGAACTTTACCACTTCTCAGGGCAGTGAATGCAGAGCTCGCTACGCCTTCTCTCCTTCTCGGGGGAGCGAGCACTCCGTCACTGTGAAGCTAGTGACCCCCGCCATTTACCCCGCGAAGATTTCACAAGTCCGATTTACTTGCCTTTACATCTTTGATGATTAGGTTTCTCACTCGTTACTATTTTAATGCTACATGTATGATACTCCATATCACAAAATTCGGTTCTCCTTCCCCCCCTTGGGAAACAAAATATTAATATACCTGATCTTAGATTTGAGCTTCGACTGGTAACTTTACAGGATAAAGGACTAAATACAATAAAATAAACATACCTTTCTAAGGAAATCCCATAACTTATAAGGCCACTTGATGATGTCTTGAACAGAGACATCATTTTGACACTTGAATCTGGGATGCATTAAAGGTTGTACTCTGGACTATCTACGTTAGATACCACAACATTTTACACTCAGTACCTCTGAGAAATTTCACAAGAAAGAAATGTTTTGAGACGTTTGTCTCCATCAAGTTCTGTAATGGCCTTCTGGAGAGCTTCAAATGTGTACTTTAGCTCTGGTTCAGAGCATACACAAAGGTAAGCAACATTGCCACTGCAAGAGGTCTATTTCTCAACCCATCCAAAATACTCATCCCCAACATCCTTGGCATCATCAATGGGCTCTGCACCTTGGTGTCGAATGACATATATTCCAAAGATTGCCACTGCCATGGCCTTCTAATAGCTTTCATCAGGGCTTTGTAACATAAGGAGACTTATTTTTCATTGATGTGCACTGCACAGTTTAGTAGCATTTGTCAGATTTTCATTCAAACTTAACAAATGTAAGTCTCTAACTTCACTTAATACACTATATTCAGTAATCACCAAATCATTTTATTTCTCAAATTTAGACAATTAGAAAATGTAACCGTTTCCAGACAAACTGGACAGAGGCTTGAGCTGTAGGTCAAACTTCATGTATTTACCAACTGGAGTCCTGTTGTTGTTCTTTGCAGACATCAATTTGTAGATCTATATCTAATTTGTTTAAACACGCAACTCATTAGGTTAATAGGTTGATTTCAAATATTCTATGGGTTAATCATTATAAAAATTAGAACCCAATGGGACATCAGAAGCAAATTAATTGTGATCATCCACCATGGTGAGAATTAGTTGATCAGTTGAATCAACATACCTCAGACCCTCTTACCAGCTTCTCTGGATCTTCATTCAAATGGAAACAAGGACCTCTGCGGGTGCATTCCCGACACCAATGCTCCCTGTCGAAGTGCAGTTCAGAGACAAAAAACATTATATTAAGACATTGCCAATTTGCCTATTCCAAAAGGGTTTCAATTTACATTAAGTCACTTTAGTCCGATCAGCTGATATCTCCATGAAAGATTGGTGTCAGAAGTGCCTTATTTTAGGCTGAAAAAGTAGTAGGAATTGAAATGCCCCATAATGTAAGAACTTTCTTGTTGAGGTAAGCATACAGCATTTCACATCTGTATCAGGGTATTCATTTCCTATTAAATCTATAGTGGCTGCAGAGCAATTGATCTGAGTATGTACCTTTTCTCTAGAACAGTTAAATTCACAAAGGTCCGCCTTCAGTTGAGTCGAATAATATTAAAGTTTTAACAGTTTAAAAGTTGGTCACTTACTTACAGTATAATTATAATTATCCTATCTCGGCTATGGGTACGGGTACCATATGGCTATGGGTACCATATGGCTATGGGTACCATAATGCTCTTGATGTTTCTCCCTTGAGCTCCGCTTCAACTTGGCATACACCTTAATCGGATTTGTGACTGAGTGTCCTTTGAGAAGAACTTTGACTCCAAGTTGATTGTCTGGAGTTCTGCAATGACTTACAAAAACAAAAAATTACACATATACAATATTTGGCATCACTGCAACATCCTTTATATAGATTTTTAGTCTAGATGTTGCCTGATAGACCATACGGATGCTGTGGCTCCGACAATTGAAGCATTTAGATAGTGTTGGGTAAATCCTGATCAGTCTATGAATAAGATTAATATCTGGAAACAGATTTAAGCAAATAGTCCAAAAAGTAAATAGTGGATGTTCTATCACAAATTTTTTCCCTAAATTCATCCGTACGGAAAAGAGCTGGTCACCTTGTTTTGAAGTCCACTCTCATGAGTTCCTCTCCAACTACTTCTTGCCTTCTGTTTGCAACAGTGTTGTCCATCATTTTTCTCACCTTGTCCTCATCGTTTCGTGTCTTCACTGCTGAGAAAACACATTATGTATACGGCAGCTTAAACATGACGGATGCAAAAGACAGGCTGCTGCTAACGTCGGTCATTTGTTCTCCCGTTTATCTGCTCTCTTTACGCTGGAATACACCAAGCTGAGCCTGCATGCCGGCAGAGCTAAGTGATGCATGTATGCGTCGGCGCAAAGAGAAGAGATCTGAAGGAACTAACACCAAATGTTTTGGTTTGGTTTGGTCAGGTTCAGTTCTTCTTTTCTAAAGGTTTTTTACTTTAAAATAGTATTTCAAATAATTGTCTGAATGAGAGAAAAATGATTCCATAGTTATTAAGTCTTAAATTTTGTTTTTTAGGGCCAGAATTGAATATTAACAGTGAAATAAATGTGCTAGATATATTGTAAATGATCTTTAAGGTTGATAGTTGCCGATGGTTTACAAATATAAAAATACATTCAAATAAAAACCATTATAAAGGCTTATTAAGAAAAATTGATGTATCCAATTCATTTTGATTAATTATAAAACATGCAATCGGTTGGATCATTTTTTTTTAATAACCTGACAGCCCTACAATACAGGTGGAGCAGACAATGGGATAATATTAATTATCATAGGCTTCTTTGTACAAAATCAAAACTCTGACAGCTGTACTAATCTAGTAAGAATGCAAACATATCACATCAAATAGTAAATAACTTCCACATTTCAGAGCAAATAATCCAACCAAATCATGAATTGAAATCAGTGTGACCACGATGGCTTCTTTTTTTTTTCCCCACAATTCAATGGGTCATGAATGCAGCATATGTGGGATTGCATGCATTACTGTACCATTGAGCAAAGTTTGGTAGACTGAAAAATGACTCGACAGTATCAAGAAACAAAACATACACCATCAACCCCACCATCCACACTGTTGTAGAATTGGATTATTCACTTGCATGGTTGTGGTTTGGGTTTGGAAATACGGATGTTTCTCAAAATATCAATGGCATTTACCAACAGTTACACCAGAAACTTCATTCACCATCCCCAAAAAAACCAACGATCAGAACATGAGAAGTTTACAGAGTTAGCAGACCACAACAGGCGTAAACCAGCCAAATTACCGATACAAACACACACTGTACAAACATAACATTAACAAAATCACAAAAATACCTTACGTCAAGAAAAGCGACACATGGCAAGACGTAACCAAAGCAACCAGGTGTACTTCAAAGACATTGTTCGTGCTTGAATGATGCAGTTTTAAGTAAATAGATATACATAATGAGAAAATCATAGATGGCTAGGCTGGACCCCTTACCTGGAGACACAGACATGCCTCAGACGTCCACCACGACAGACACAGCCGGGGTCCGACACAGGACACTTGTGCAATCAAACATTTCTATAATAAATTAAGAGATCAATTAGTAAACGTGATTGATAAGTTAAATGATTACTTGTGTACTTATTCGGAAAAACACACGCACATGTACACAAAGGAGTGTGCACACAGCGGAACAGAAAAAGTGAGTGAGAGAAATAGAGAAAGGAAAGAGAAAATGAGAGATACAGAATCACATTCCTTAGTGTAACCACAGGGAAAGTGGATAAATGCTATGCTAATACTAAATTCAACCATATAATTGTGGCTAAATAGCGTCTCATAAGATGTACTCACAGTTTATTACATTTATTTTCAATGTTACGTTTCATTATAGATGAATAGTAATTGATTCCTGCTAACTTGTAGACTTCTTGCTATATAAGTAGAGTCCATTTGATGATCGTGGGTAGGAAGTAATCCAAGTTAAGGCACATTACTGCCCCCTACTGGAAGGTACGTGCATCATCTAAACTCATCGTGGTGTTTTCTCTTTACTTAATTACATGAAGTCATGTCAACATGATTAAATCTTGTAGAAATAAGGTTTTTAAATTTCGTGTAAGTCCTACACATTAAAATCATGTTGATCTTGCAAAACACAGATTATTTAATTCAAAATACATGCTGTCTTCAAGTAAATGTAAGCTAGCCAAACCATTTTTTCGATGAGTTTAGGTTAGGAGTATGAAGGCTCCTTTGCTAACCTGTAATCTTTTAATTTCATTTGCATAAAGCTTTTTTTCAGAAGGTAAAACATCTAGTGAAAACATTACATTTAATTTAACTCGATATTTTACAAAAACTGAAAGTTGGAGACTGTTTGTTCTTGGGACTGGAAGAAAACCTGTGTGAAGACATAACATCCACAGAAGAGCATGAGCGGAGAGATGATACGGAACCAGCGTGAGTGCTGAGCTACCGCAGCCTTAAAGCAAGGCAAAAATCCAATCAAAGTCTGCTGCAGCAGAACTTTTTTTTCTTCAACGTGTCAGTATGGATGGGAGTTTTCAAATAAATGTTCTATGAGCATAAAGATTAAAAAAAATTTCAGAATGAAGTTATTTAGAAACTAATCGTGAACTCTTAGTATAACTGCTCGCCACTGTGTAAGACGATTTTTGAAAAGTGCTCTATGAATCCAGATTATTATCACTAAGTAATGTGTGTTCACTTTGTTATCGAAGGCAAAAATAAGCACTTATAACAGAGTAATTACTTATTAATTAGTCATCTCTACTTCATGCCACCGGATGTTAATAGTGTAAGAACTCGTGCGAGCGTTGTCGGGATGACTCAATCTCGAAATAACCATTATATTGATTTATTATAACAAGGGCTTGAAAACTTTTGTCAATGAACTCATTATTATCTATTTACTAGTTTTTAAGCTATGGCACACGTACTATCAGGGTTTCATGTAATCTAAGAGGCAAATCCATCATTTTAATCATTATTATTTACATGCAGCTGCTTTTGTGGGTGGTGTGCTGTGATCTTCAATGACTAAACACAAGTTGTTGTTTTTCCTTATTGCTGCAGAGAATAATTAGTTATACATTATGTTGCAAGTATTCTCTCATTTTGGGAAATGTACTTTCATTGTCTTTCACTCTATTTCCCACTATCATGGCACTGTCATATGCACACAGTCTCAGACACACAGTGTAACAAGAAAGGCAAGCAAGTTTTCCAATGATTGCATGATGGGCATGTCAAATATGACATAAAGCCAGCGGCACAATTATGCAGGTACTTTCCCATAACAGGCGCAAAGATAGTTTGATTTGTTATTCCTTTCCTCCCCCTAAGTCCTGTCACCTACCTATATATGAGCAAGACAGTCTCGTTGAAATATCCACAAATGAAGCAAAGGAAACTGACTTTGTTCAAAGCTATATTTCCCAGTCGCATTGTGTGTGAAGTCTCTGGGAGTGGAGAATCACAGGATTGAGACCTTTATACCTTTTGGACAACTTTCCTATGTAGGACTGGGTTCTTAGCTCTAGAATAGAATAGGAACTTGTGTGAAGAAAATCAATTGCAGATTAACTCTGTCGTTACATGAGACCATTCAAGAACATCTCTCTTATTAATCTGTCATTCAAAAATGTACCTTACTAGCTGGTTAAGTTAATCCTGTTGAGCCATAGACTTCTTCTCACATTATAGTATTCCCAGCAAGTTGGAAACCTAATGATAATGTAGTTTAAAACTCAAATATTCAATCTCATTAAAACAGCAGGGAAGACAATTGTAACTCATACTACTACACCCCTCATCCTGTTATTACATTTTTGAGCCATCCGCTTTGTGGCAGACCAAGAGACTTTTATTTAATCCTTTGGATGTTTTGTACCCTGAGTAGGAATGAAACTTATGAATGGTTTGGCCCACTCTTCTTAAAACTGATTCAAAGCCATCACATTGGAGAGCCCTTCAGTACGAGCTATTTTCAAGGTCCGCCACAGCATCTGAATGGGTTCAGATCAGTCCGTCCTCTCCATAACTTTAATTTTATTCCTTTTGAGGCATTCAAGAGTGGGTTTATTCATTTATTTGGAATCATTGTCTTGCTGAATTACCAAGTTCTGCTTGAGCTCTAACTCCCACATTGATGACCTTCAGAGTTTTCTGGTGGAGAGCTGAATTCCCGTTTGCTTCAATTATGGCCAAATGTCCTGGTGCTGAAACAGCAAAGATCGCCACATTACACCCCCACCTCCAAGTTTGACTGTTTGGTTTGCTTAACACCTTGTAGTTATTGTAGAATAACACAGCTATGACACAAGGAATTTTACATGGACAGAGACAGAAGATAATAGGGGGATAGGAGGTTTCAAGAAAACACATGAACTGCTTGGCTCTAACTGCCTTTGAATTTAATTGTCCTCAGTGACATGTGACATGTTTGCTGCTTTCAACTACATTTATGGTATGGAGGGCAGATGGAAGTCAAGTCGACTGTCTGCATTTCCATGTCCCTGCGTAGGTGAGGGTAGTAACTTTAAGTGCTGTATGTCATTGTGAAGCCTGGCAACCTGGGAACACACTGACCACATGCAAGGCACTGTGGCCATTCAGCTCTGCTCACTTGGTCTGGCTTTGTTCCTCTGGTCCAACAGCATCTGAAAGATAGTACTACAAGTAAATTACACACACCGAATGGGTTGGGTTTTCAAATGACAAAACATAGTGTTGTAAGAACTCTCATTTCCTCTGCTGGAATGGTTATTCTCAAAGGATTTGATTAAAGTTGAACTCCTTCGCATTTTCTTGTTCACTTGTCATGTCAATTAAAACCACATTCAGACAACTTCATCTTGAGCTATTTTATTATCAGGCAGTTCTATGTCTGTAAGAAAGCTTGAGGGGGGGGGGAATATAAATCCCATCCTCCAAAAGATCTAAAAACCCAGAAATTCTTTCCTTCATCCATGTTAACACAGCAAAAGTTAAATCCCCTCGTGACTCAGAAAACAGAGCCTTTAAGGACTTATCACAGAAATGCACTGTAAGCTAAGAGCATTGTGTTATTTCACCTCTCTGTAAATTGCTTCTGTGTAATAAAAATATCCATTAGGTCCATGTAGATGCTCCCACTTCACCCCACAACAGAGTTTTTCTCCAGTCATCCTCTGGGTGTATTAAAATAATACTTTGTTCTTTATCTGTCATGACTTTTCAAGTTACTGGTAGTGGTACAGTAAATGAGCCTGGTTTCTTCTCTCCAGTACGATAAAACTCACTGCTTTGATTGGAGTTCCATTTACAAGGAACAAAGCAACTGGCTGTCACTTTGCCCACACTAATTGCAGTCAACCTATGTGTATTATATTTCATGGGCTTACTTTTCCCTCTTCAGGCAAAAAAAAAGAATCTACTTAAGGGTTACAATTGAATTGGTAAAAATCAGATATAATAAAGATGACAGTACAAAAAATCATAAGCAAAGCTTAGCTGTAATATGTGTGCCGCCCAATTGATTACTAATCAGTAATTTATCTGGTTTAAGCTGATAAGCTGATGCAACTTTGCCCAAAGT
The DNA here is from genome assembly GCA_037951165.1 of Lophius americanus. Classification (NCBI taxonomy): domain Eukaryota; kingdom Metazoa; phylum Chordata; class Actinopteri; order Lophiiformes; family Lophiidae; genus Lophius; species Lophius americanus. The sequence continues at coordinate 23,685,549 of JBBDHG010000014.1, forward strand.
GCGTCTACAAAATAAAACCAGGGAAACATCCCATTGTTAAATATGTAAACACAAAGCAGAAAAAGAGAAGAAAAAGAAAAAAAAAAAAAAAAAAAACATAACCAAAATAGCTGAGCTTTAGGAACAGAATTACACAAAATATGGAAGAAGCATTATAATAAAGTCCAGGAGAGTCATAAATAGTGTGCTGATATGAAAGATTAAGAATATAATTTAGACTGGAAGAGCCAGTTACAAAAAATGTGTCTGTATTTCAGATTGAACACTGGCAGAGACGATGAAAACCTGATCTGGATGGGCAGATAATTGAACAGTGAGAAGGCTCGGTCGGCCCAAATTGCTAGTCTAGTTCTAAGCACATATAAAAGCTGTGGATCCAATGAATTCAGAAGGTGATGTGGAACTTAAGGACACAGTAAGTCTGATGGATAAGGTGGGGCTAGTTCATTAAATCGCTTGAAACCAGTCAACAACATTTTGTAACTTATTCTGTGATGAACAAGAGCAACATGATGTCTCACCCATTCCAATATCCAAGTTGCAGTAGTCCAGCCTTGAAGTTATTAAAGCATGTGCGACCTTCTGGAGAATTAGAAGGCACACAAGCTCTTACTTTCTAAAACTCAAAGAAAAAAGCTGGGATTCACAACGGAAAGTATCTGCAAATCAAAAAAAAAATAGCTTACACCTTCTCCAAAATGAATGACCAGTTCATTTTGGTTTGGTCATGGTCATGTCCATGTCCATTAGAACGACATATGCTGTTGATTAGATTCTTTGAATAGAACGGTCAAAAGTTGTTGTACTTAATAAATCAATGGAAGAAAATAAGACAAAGACAAGTAAGACATATTTCAATGCAATATGCAGAGGTTTAGTTTTGGGTAGTTTAGTTGAAAGGACTGCTTAGATTTCCATCATTATCGCCTGCATCATCATTACATAGACTAGTGTTGGGAGTGATCTCCATCATGCTAAAAAAGTTGAACAACTGTTGTCAGGAAATGGGAATTCACCAAGCATCTGTCATTTTAATTCCGACGATTTGTTGACCCATCCGTCCAATCTAACTTCTGCTTTCTGTGAACTTGTCATCTACGAGAAAGGGTGTCAAACTCAGTCACAGAGGGGGCAAATATTAAAGACGAAGACCACATTGAGGCCCAAAGTGGACTCGAATAGACCTTGTTTAATCTGATGACAGTTTTATTCTTATTTCATTCACACATTTGATAGAATTCCGAACAAACCAACAGAATACAGACAAAATTCAAAATAGATCAGCATAACTCGTTTTTATGGCTCCCTTTTTTAAGTGAAATTGTAGTTTAACTGAATAATTTCCGATGAGAAGTTAATATTCAGAGGCACCGATAACAGCCAGAAAAAGTTACAAAATCAATCTAAAATCAATCACTTTTTAATTAAAAATATCAACAAAAGGAACTTTAAATGACCATTGGTACATGGCTGGGCTGATTTAGCTGTTTCTTTCTTCTGTCACAATGAAACAGTGTTGCTCCCCGTAGCTGTTCCTGCAGTCAGGAGCAGCTTATCCTCAGAAACAGGTAGGTTGCAAGAATATCCTACCAGTACATTTCAGCAACTTTGTATGTTTTCTTGTTTTTAACGCAACGGCACTGACACTTGTTGAACAGCTGAAGGGCCTGAAGCCACCTTGCCAGTGAGTTAAAACGTGAGTTATATCTACTAATACGTGCATACAATTTACTTATACGTTTCTTATTTATAGATAAAGTAAAAAATGATGATATAAATCCCCCCCAGGCTCCGTAGCATCTCTTCTAACGATTAGCCTTGAGTTTATTAAAGATACTGGATAAATGCTTATATGTGATAACAGAGGAGCTGGGAAAAATGGTGGCGTTCTTGATTAACGGGCTGGCTATCGCAGTGCATTCTGGGGTTTGTAGTATCTGTGGTGTTTGCGGCTCATACCAGCCGGTCTGTTATAATGAAAATGTGATATTTTCTCGCCGGCGGGATATAATTGTGCCTTATAGTACAGTGACTAATATTCTGACGTTCATGACATAACTGCTTCAGCTGTTGGAGGACTTAACTTTAAGATTTACATTTGTGGTTTTTAGTGTACTCGCTGAAATGAGAAATACTATCATTCTTCTCAGGGAGCCAGTCTCTTTCCAGAACCTGGCAGCTGCTTTCAGCGCTTTCAATGAAAAAGCTTTGAGATATCAATTGTATACAACAGCGAGCCCAGAACAGCAGGCACAGATAGTGCCAAGCTGGAGAATATAGAAGAGTGCTCGAAGCTTAAACTACAGCTTATCTGAAATATGGCATCATATGAATGCTAAGGTTTCACTGTGTCTGCTGAATGTACAAATAAATAATAACATGTTGCTATAATTCAGAAAAACATTTATAATTTAGTTCAAAGAATTACCCACTTTCCAGTTGGATTTCAGCTCGAAAGAAGGATTTATAATTGCTTCAGCCATGTTGTAAAAGGCCAGCATAGCGTAGTTCAGGAACACTGTGGAACACAATAACACCAAGAAAAGCAAAACAAGAATCTCCGGATGAAGAATAATTAGGGGTTATGCTTCAATAAAAAAATTCCCTCCATATACAATTAAATATGTTAAACCATATGGAGTATTTGCACTACGTTAAATGTAAACACATAGTAATATTGCTCAGTCGAAAAAAACATAAAATTCCTTCCATTAGGTTTAGTAAGGTGTTGCTCTGGATCAATTCAGCTTCCTCTCTGCCTTCTACACATTTATTTATCTTAGCAAAACAGTTTTTCTTTTGATCTCTGAAATGCCAGTATTAATATGTTTAATATATTAATATGCATAACATCAAGATCGAGGCATCCTTAATAACCAATTAGAGGCAGACACATTTTGTATCATCAAATATAATTTTCAACTTTCAGAATTGACCTAAAGTAAAAATCGATCGCGTTGATGGAGTCTTAAGTGCATGTTAAGAATGAAATACATTTCTAAAAAAGAAAGCATCTGTATATAAGCCCTGCTTGAAGCCGTCACTGTGTTAGAAGCTGCCTGTGGTGGTTTGATTCTCGAGATAGACTGTACGTTGTTATGATTTCAAACGAGTGGGAGACTGACTGTTCCCGGAGCCAAGCTAGAGCTGACTCAGACACTCTAACCTCTGCACCTCAAATCACACAGCAATGTTAACTGCCAGAGGATACAATCAAGGAAACACATCAAAGTTGTGTCTCTGGAGCTTGTCTGCTCACACGCATGCCTACAGTACGGGCTTTATACGCATACAAACACATTCAACGAATCACTCACTATTTTGCACATGAATACTCAATAGCTTGACTCACAATGAAGGAGCAATTAGGCCTATCTATCAACTTTTTTGCTTCAAATACAGTGATGCTGCTTTCAGCATCAGCAGGGTAACTACATGTTGTTGCATCTGACCAGACTGCTGGACCTGAGGGCTGATCCGTTGGATTCCTGCAGCAGCTGGCTGTGGATTTTCCACCTGAGGTTCAGTGCCATACTCCAATATCTTCACAATCACTCTATGGCCACCAGCTGTTGTCAGAATACGCAACCAGCCCATATTCAAAGTGACAGTAATATTTAATAGAAAATGAGGATCAACATCTATGAAGGATAAACACTAATTGCATAAACACATTGGAACGATCAAGGATGAACCATTATTACACAGAATGACAATATGCTGCATCATAATCAGGATACAACAGAGTTTCTTCACAGACTGCAACCAAGCTGCTGGGCATAAGCATACTTGCTCAAAGGCACGCTGGCACTGGTAAACCACTGAATCTGGATCTCATTCATGCCAGCAGGATTTTATAATGAACCCTTTTTTACATATGTACTACTGGGGTAGAGCTAGGTAAGCTAGAATACCTTGTATTGCCTAACATTACAAATTCATCTGAATCTGAATCTGAATTTTTTTTTAAGCAGAATAGGTATCAATTTCAATTTTTTTTTCTTTTCATTTATAATATTTTATTTTTTTTTTTCTATTAAAACAAACAAAAAAATAACAGCAGAAGGAAGAAAAGTGAAAGAAAATAAATACATAATGAGTCAATTAAAAAATGAACAAGGCTTCTAGATAATAGGGGGGGGAAAGCACACCGCCGACCATACACCGATTGAATTCCTTAAATGAGTCGAGGCTCGGACACGTAATCCACCAGCAGGTGAGGTCAAAAACAGTCCATGGCAACGGGTCCAGAGAGGTCGATCAAAGCTCAGTGCAGCACAAAATGGCCCAGAAGAAAGGTTGTTTCTAATGTGGTCAATAAAACGTCCCAAGATCTTAAGGACTTTATGGTAAGTGTTAGAGAGAGTGCGACTTATCCCTTCAAGATACAGGCAGGAAATCATATCATTCAACCATTTCTTAAAACAGCGAGGAGAAACAGACTTCCATTCCCTCAAAATAGCCATTTTTGCATTCACCATACCAAACCTAAGGGCTTGTTGTAATATGAATGGAAGAGTCACAGACAAGTTGGAACATACCACTATTACAACGAGACATTCTGGGATTAGCTGTTTATAATATATATTACTTTACAGCAGAAAAATGTGATCCCAGAACCACCTAACCTTAGGTGATGACCACAAAAGATGACATTAAGTCCTATCACTGGACTTACACTTATCACAAGTAGCAGATACGGAAGAAAAGACGCAGTTTGGTCTGGGAGAAATGCAGGGGATGGAAGGCCTTGAACTGAATGAGCCGAAGTCTTGAATTGACAGAGCATGCTTTGATTCCCTCTAGCCATCTCGTCCATGATTCGTCCTACAACTGCTCAACGGTATCCACCTCCCTTCAATGTGCAATGAGGACGTTTCTAAAGAGAAAACACCAACAAACTGTGAAATTAAATGTTTGGAGGTAGGGTCTCTAGTAAGTTAGTCATAAAATGTATGTTGTGTTGGCTGTCTGTCAATGTAAGGTATAGACTGCCTAACTTGCTAGTAGTGAAAACAGCGAACAGATGGGAGATTTAATTTTGCCTTGAAATTGGGAAAAAGATACAAATGTTTAGTAATATAAAGATCTTCAATGGTGGGATAACCCATATCTGCCCAATGTGATAAGATGGCATTCATCAGACCGTGTCTCCAAGAGCGGTTTGGCGTATAGGAGCATGGCTTGACAGCTCAGAGAGCCTGAGCGCACTCTTGATTTGCCTCAGAATTCTAAAATGACAAAGTCATTCTTCAGGAGTTTACCATCTATAGTTGATCTTATAAATAGGATTGCTATAATTCATCTGAATTTCTGAGTGCCACAGGGCAGATCTTTTATGGGGTAAAGCAGTGGGGAATTCTGATTGAATAAAACAAAGCTCTGACTTCTTTGAGCTCAAGGGGAAGCAGCCAGGGAGAGAAGAAATGAAATGACGTTAATAAGCTGATGGGAATCATTTTTGAAATACATGTAGTCCCTATGATAAAGTTTCTTATACTGTGAACATTTTAATACTCTGACAATTTCTAAGCCAGCAGAGGAGGTCTTGCTGGCCCTGACAGCCCACCACTGGCTTCCTGCCCTCCTGGAAAGACAGTGCCTTCCCTTTTTCGCCTAGTGTAACATCTCCTTTACACCACAACTTTTCTGCTCGCATTAGTGGTGTAACCAGGTGTGTCGGCTGGGACATATTCCAATACATTGGCCTTGATCAAGGACCAGTGTGTATTTTAAATCTGCAACTGGAGATTGGTGTGTGTGTGTGTGTGTGAGTGTTTCAATTTGCTCTGCCTGATATTATCATGCCGTGTGTAAACCCCCAGTAATAATCTTGTTTTCAGAATTAATACACGTGTTGCTGAAGCCCTATCTCGGCCTATCTCAGTTTATCTCAAATGAGAGTGCAGTTTGTCCTGCATTTTGTTGACATCAAACTGCAGGCGAGCTTGACGTTTGCATACATATTAATGAAGCCATGAAGTCATTTATTCAACAGCAGATTTACATTGCAAACCAGAAAGGGTCCTAAATCAAAGGGATTTCAAAACACTTTACAAGAGTTGCAAATTAGATGAGGCAAGCTGTTTATTTCTCTAGTATGTCGTAGCTTTAGGCCCTAAGCTTCGTTTAATCTTAATTCCTTCATTAGGCAGATATGACAGTGGCTCCTTTCACGCTAATGCCACTGGCTGAACATGTCTGTAAAAAAACTAAAAACATTACATTTTTGCATGTGGGCATACGAATAAAATATAGCCTCTAACGCAGCAACACAAACAACATGCTGCTCTCCATATTAATAATTCTCCAGACCAGGAGTCACTAAAGCGTTATTTACTTGTTTTGCTGTCTTTAGTCTCGACGGAAGAATGTGCACAGCAGGGCAGAGAAGGGAAGGCAGACAAAATTTGAATGCGACAGGAGACACCTTGAGGAGGCGTATGTCTGGTCTGCCTGACGCTCAGTGATTCTCAGCGGGTACGGAGCAGAAGCTCACTCATTCGAGGGAAAAGACTTATGACTTGTATTGATCACAGAGTCGTTTAGAGAGCAGTGTTTTCCTATTGTATTAAACAGAGCGTTTAATGATATCATGAATACAACAGGTGAGGCAACTGTAAAAATCAAACCGTCTAAGAGAGTACATTAAAGACGATTTCTTTTGAATATTGTCTGAAAGGTCACAAGTACAATATTAACTTCTTAAGTACTATCAACCAGCCTTTGGCTACCGTCACACTGCAGGAAAAATCTGGCCCCGGTGGGGGTTTTTTGCGCATATATGAGTTTTTCATGAACAGCACAAATCGCTTGGGATGTGAACTTTTCCAGTTCCGGTATGGGCCACTTCCATATGTGGTCCTATATCAAACACAGGTCCTCAGTCTGAGCTGTCCAATCAGAGTTCATGCAACTTTGACAAAATCTTCCATTGACATTCATCTCAAAGCTGCGACTGCAGGAGTCGTTTTTCAGGCTATAAACATCACTATAAACACTTCCACTGAAAACCGTTCAAAGAATACCAAGAGAGGGTTCGCTTTTGACATCTACTTTAGGGGACTTCTGTATTGACCGCTTTCTTCGTATCTTTTTGCAAGTTTTTTTTGAGGTCATTGTAGGGAACTGTTCATACTGGAGTCCAATAAAGTAATGTGAAACCACATTACTTTATGTGGTTTCACATTACTCAATTACGCCACAAAAAGAAAACAAATCTCAGAAAAAATTGGAATTAAGCATTAAGACTGGCAGCATGAACATAACGTTTGAAATCACAACACCAACAAATCAAACAAAACAAAATAAAGGAATCAGCAGAAGAACACACCTAAGAGGATGTTGGATCAAAACAATTCTAAGAGGCTGATGTAAGTAACTCCATGGTTGCTTGCATGGTTCCCTCCAGGTACTTGAGCATCCTCCCACGGACTTAAAACATACTTTATAATGAGGAACCAAAAAGGGAGCACAAACAAAATTCCAGTGCAAGTTGACTAAACTCAGTTACATCAATTTATTTTGGCAAGGAAATTTCTCAAATATGCTGTCACCAGAGGATCAAAGCCACGGTACCGTCCAATCAAAACCTCAAAGCCAGCCAGGCTCCTAGAACTCTTTTGTTTAGTCAAAAGGTACCACCCTATAAACTGTCTCATCTCCAGTCCAAACTTTTGTGCTCTAATGAAGGCCCACCAGGCCGAAACATTAGCACGCATGTTGGCATGACAAGGCCAAAAATAAATTGAAGGAACTGAGTTTAGTCAACTTGCACTGGAACTTTGTTTGTGCTCCGTTTTTGGTTCCCCATACTCTATAGTGAGTTTGCCCGTAGGTGTTGAACGGTTTTCCATCTCTATATGTAGGCTCTGTGATAAACAGCTTGGACCGGAAGTACCCTACCTGTCACCCAAAGTCAAATGGGATAGGCTCTAGTCTCCCTAAAGTGGTAACAGCAAAGGTTTAAAGTTTAAATCTAACGCAACAGTGCCACTTTAGGAGAATAGAGAAATTAACTCTCTATAAACAGCACAATAACAGACAACCAATGTCTGATAACTGAAAAACCATCAAATTAAAGTATTCATTTATAATCTAAGATGAGGAACTTTTGATGATTACGATCACATATTAATGTCCCTGACCTTATCGTGCACTCTTACTAAGCATGACAGGCATACAATCATGAGTTGACTATGGAAACTACAACTCCATCTTATCTTCATGTAGTCGGTTGCTAACTGAAATGGGGTTGTGTCTGTTAGGGAAAGAAAGAATAGTAAAAACTCTTGGCTTCCAGAGGTTAGTTGTGCATTCATCAATCCTGCACGGTCTACAGACCAATAAAAATTACTTTTTTGGGGTAAAAAGCCGTTATGGCCCCATCACTCCAATCAATTAAATGCAGGTTTGATTAGAATTGTTACATTTAAGCAAGATTAAAAAGGGAGTTGTGGATAACTAGAAGGTTTCCAATAGTATCATTAAGTGGGTCAGTGAGAGATGATGTAAGGAAGGCATCAGGGAACAAGTTTGGAAGAATACAGTTTTGTTGGATAAATTTCCTTCACCTCAGTCTATATTTAAATTAGCAGAATCGTTTACATGTTGCAAAAAACAAATGAATATTATCCACGTTCTTGTGAGGACTGAACAGAGCTCTTGTACCGGGGTGCCTGGTAACAATATTTAAGAAACTGTGATGTGCTCTGTTCTTAAACGTTTGAGCCTAGCTACCACACAACTGTGTGGTACCCAAGGGCAAATTATGGCATCAAAACCACTGCATGTCAATGCTTCTAGATGTTTATCTCACTTTCACATCACTGGGGAAATTAATCATGAATGCTCTGCTGCACACAGCATGGAAAGATCAAATGACCTAAACCAATTCTCTAGGGCATGATTATTACATGTCAGTATTGTTATGGTCAATTTAATGAGGGCCTTGTCTATTGTAAAAAAAATCATCCAACATAATAAGAGCTATTACTGAGCTGTATAGAAAAGTCAAAACATTTGTTTTTAGTTTGTAGTTTTAGTTTAAAATGGAGATTACTGGTAGACCTGTTCTTCGTGTTTTCTTTTGTTAGAATTTACTTTATTTTTGAGGCACTGGACCAGCCACGCGTGGCTGTCTCAGCGCCTCCTTTCTTTTATTCCCTTCGAGCGGGGTCTCCAGCTCGTATTGCCTTTCGTGTTAAACTCATAATTATTTACATAAAAAAAGCTGGTGGGTTCAATTATTAACCTTTTCTATAGTACTCTTCTTGCTTAGGTCTGCAAAGACAAGTCACTGTTACCTCTAGGGAGGCTAACACATATTTTGGTTTTCAGAGTTTTTTGTAATTGAGCTAAAATAAAAATTGCCGCTCTTTTTGTCGAAAAATTACAATTCAAGAATTTTTATCGATTGAATATTTCTCCTGTCAGATGTTCCATGTAGTGGTAGTAACTGCATCCGCTTCACAGGCAGAATATCCATGGTTCTATTCCCAGTGGAGCCGGACCACTTGTGTGCGAGCGGCTAAGTCTTTGTGGTATTTTCTGACAAAGTTGATGTCACAAGTTAATTTCACAACCCATTGGTACCTTGGTGAGGTGGTCATTAGGTCTGCCTGACAAACAAAGGCTTCTGGGTTCTGTTCCCAGTTGAAACAAGTAACGTTTTTTTAAGGAATGAAATTCTTGTTAGCATTTTTCTCAGAAATTAAATGTCATGATGTTTTAATGATTGTATGTTAGTCCTATCAGAGGTTAAATTTTGTAGTTGTTATCATGCTTGCTTTACATGCAGAAGTCCTAGGTTCAATTCCCAATGGGACCAGAACCCATCTGCTGAGTCCTGCCAAGTCATTTTCTGCTTCACTTTTCTAACAATGTAGAAGATATAAGTTTCGTTGAATCACTTTTTCTTGTTGCAGTGGTTTCTAAGTGAAGGAGTCATCACATTTCCCTTGCGTGCAGAAGGAACTGAGGTCGATTCCCAGTTGAACCAAACAACATTTGTTCTGGCGTGAAATATTTCTGTTTTCCGTTTTCTCATGAATTACATGGTTTGAGTTTTTAATAATTAAAACTTATTCTTGTCGGGGGATCCATTGTGTAGTAGCTAACATGTCTATTTACACGCAGAACATTCTGGGTTCATTGCCCGGTGGAACCAGACAAAGGGGACTCTTGGGCTCGCTTCTCAGTTGAACCAAGAAACATTTTATGTGTAGTGAAATTCTTGTAAGCCTTTTTTCTCAGAAATGAGATGTTATGAGTTTGTAATGATTGTATATTAATGCTGACAGAGTTTCCACGCGGTAGTAGTTATCAGGTCTGCTTTACACGTAAAAAGTCCTGGGGTCGATTCCCACTGGAACCATTAAAAATTTGTATTGAGTCATGACGAATCATTTTGTGCTTCACTTTTTCTAAGAATGCAGAAGATATGTGTTTTGATTAATTGGTTTTTCATGGCGCAGTGGTTCCTTAGCAAAGTACTCATCACATATCCCTCACGTGCAGAAGGGCCTGAGTTCTATACCCAGGTGAACCAAAGACCATTTGTTCTGGAGTGAAATATTACTGTTCTCCTTATGCTCGTGAACTCCATATCATGAGTTTTTTTTTAATAATTATACATTAGCTGAGAGATGTTCAATGGTGTAGTAGTTATCATATCTGCTTAACAAGCAGAACGTCCTGGGTTCGATTTCCAGTGTAACCGGAAAAACATCTGTTGAGTTGTGACAAATCCCTTTGTGATTTTCTAACAATTTAGACGTCATATGTTTGGTGAATGGGTCTGGCAGTGTGCGGTCGTTCCATATTGTAAGTGTAATCACATCTGCGTCACACTTAGAAGGTCCTGGGTTCCATTCCCTGTGGAACCAACCAACCCATTTTGTGTCCTTAAATTCGTATTAGGATTTTTAAAAATGAAAAGTCATGAGTTTTTTCATGATTGTATGTTAATGCTCACAGAGGTTCCACGGTGTAGTACTTATCATGTCTGCTTTACACATAGAAGTCCTAGATTCAATTCCCAATGGGACCAGAACCCATCTGCTGAGTCGTGCCAAGTCATTTTCTGCTTCACTTTTCTAACAATGTAGAAGATATACGTTTCGTTGAATCAGTTTTATTGGTGCAGTGGTTTCTAAGTGAAGGAGTCATCACATGTCCTTTGCGTGCAGAAGGAACTGAAGTTGATTCCCAATTGAACCAAACAACATTTGTTCTGGAGTGAAATATTTCTGGTCTCCTTTTCTCATAAATTCCATGTCATGATTTTTTAATGATGCTACATTACAACTGACAAAGGTTCCGTGGTTTAGTGGTAATCACGTCTGCTTAGCACACAGACGGTCCTGGGTTCAATTCCCAGCAGAACCTGCAACCATCTGTTGAGTTGTTACAAATCCCTTTTCTAACAATGTGGAAGTCATAAGTTTTGGTGAATGGGTCTGGTAGTGTGCAGTCGTTCCATATTGTAAGAGTTATCATTTCTGCTTCACACTTAGAAGGTCCTTGGTTCCATTCCCCGTGGAACTAACCAATCTATTTCGTGACGTGAAATTCGTCTTAGCATTTTTCTATGAAATGAGATGTCATTTGTTTTTAATGATTGTATGTTAATGCTGACAGAGGTCGCCGAGCTGTTGAGTCATGACAAATTATTTTGTGCAGTGGTTCCTTATCGGAGGGTTCATCACATATCCTTCACCTCTATAAGGGCATGAGGTCTATTCCCAGTTAAACCAAACAACATTTGTTCTGGAGCTAAATAATTCGACCAATCCTTTTGTGCATGGGTTTTGATTAATAATTTTTTCATGGCCTAGTGGTTCCTTATCGGAGTGCTTGAACATATCCCTAACCTCCAAAAGGGCGTGAGGTCTATTCCCAGTTAAACAAAACAACATTTGTTCTGGAGTGAAATATTTCTGTTCTCCTTTTCTCATAAATTCCATGTCATGAGTTTTTAATGATAATACATTATAATTGAGAGAGGTTCCATGGTTTAGTTGTTATCACGTTGGCTTAGCACGCAGAACGTCCTGGGTTCGATTCCCAATAGAACTAGAAACCATCTGTTGAGCTGTGACAAATCCCTTTTCTAACAATACAGAAGTCATATGTTATGGTGAATGGGTCTGGCAATATGCATCCTTCCATATTGTAAGAGTTATCATTTCTGCTTCACACTTAGAAGGTCCTGGGTTCGATTCCCTGTGAACCAACCAACCTATTTTGTGTCGTGAAATTCGGATTAGCATTTTTCTATGAAATGAGATGTCGTGAGTTTTTAATGATTGTATGTCGATGCTCATAGAGGCTCTATGGTGTAGTAGTTATCACGTCTGCTTTACACGCAGAATGTCCTGGGTTCAATTCCCAGTGGAGCCACAGCCCAACTGTTGAGTGCCCACAAATCATTTTGTGCTTCACTTTTTCTAACAATGTAGAAGATATGGGTGTGGATAAATCGGTTTTGCATGGCACAGTGGTTCCATAGCAGTGGGGCTCATCACATATCCCTCAAGCCCAAAAGGGCATGAGGTCAATTCCCAGTTAAACCAATCATTTGTTCTGGAGTGAAATATTTCTGTTCTCCTTTTCTCATAAATTCCATGTCATGAGTTTTTAATAATAATAAATATTAACTGAGAGAGGTTCCATGGTGTAGTGGTTATCACGTTTGCTTAACACACAGATGGTCTTGGGTTTGATTCCCATAAGAACCAGAAACCATCTGTTGAGCTGTGACAAATCCCTTTTCTAACAATATAGAAGTCATATGTTTTGGTGAATGGATCTGGTAATATGCAGTCGTTCCATATTGTAAGAGTTATCATTTCTGCTTCACACTTAGAAGGTCCCTGGTTCGATTCCCTGTGAACCAACCAACCTATTTTGTGTCGTGAAATTCGTCTTAGCATTTTTGTAAGAAATTAGGTGTCATGAGTTTCTAATGACTTTATGTTAATTCTCACAGCGGCTCCATAGTGTAGAAGTTATCACATCTATTTTTCTAACAATGTAGAAGTCATAAGTTTTGGTGAATTGGTCTGGCAGACTGCAGTCGACGAGAGTTATCACATCTCATTCACTCTTGGAAGGTCGTGGGTTCAATTCCCAGTTGAATAAGTCCACATTTCTGCAAGAGGCAAAGTCAGAATGTCTTTAATCTTTTCCTAACAAAGTTGATATCAGAAGTTTTATTGAAGTAATTTATCACAATGCAGTGGTTTCATTTTGAAAAAGGAATCATATCTGCCAGACATGCAAGGGGTCCTGGGTTCGCTTCTCAGTTGAACCAAGCAACATTTTTTGTGTCGTGATTTTCTTGTTAGCCTTTTTCTCAGAAATGAGAAGTCATGAGCTTTTAATGAATGTAGGTTTTTGCTGACAGTGGTTCAACGGTGTAGTAATTATAACATCTGTTTTACAAACAGAATGTCCTGCGTTCGATTCCCAGTGGAGCAACAGCCCAGCTGTTGAGGTGCAATGAATCATTTTGTTCTTCACTTTTTATAACAATGTAGAAGATATGGGTTTTGATTAATCGGTTTTTCATGGCGCAGTGGTCTTATCAGAGGGCTCATCCCATATCCCTCCCCTCCAATTGGGCATGATGTCTATTCCCAGTGAAACCAAACAACATTTGTTCTGGATTGAAATATTTCTTTTTTCCTTTTCTCATGAATTGCATGTCATCAGTTTTTAATGATAATAGATTATAACCAAGAGAGCTTTCATGGTGTAGTTGTCATCACATCTGCTTAACGCACACAAGGTCCTGGGTTCCATTCCAAATGGAACCAGAAACCGTCTGTGGAGTTGTGACAAATCCCTTTTCTAAGATTGTAGAAGTCAGACGTTTTGGCTGAATGCGTCTGAGAGTGTGCAGTCGTTCCATATTGTAAGAGTTATCACATCTGCTTAATACGTAGAAGGAATTGGGTTCGATTCCCTATGGAAACAACCAACCTATTTCGTGTCATGAAATTCGTCTAAGCATTTTTATAAGAAATGTGATGTCATGGGTTTTTAATGATCGTATGTTGAAGCGAACAGAGGTTCTATGGTGTAGTAGTTATCACGTCTGCTTTACACGCAGAATGTCCTGGGTTCAATTCCCAGTGGAACCAGAGCACAACTGTTGCTTCACTTTTTCTAACAACGTAGAAGATATGGGTTTTGATTAATCGTTTTTTAATGGCGCTGTGGTTGCTTATCAGAGGGCTTGTCACATATCCCTTTGCCTCCAAAATGGCATGAGGTCTATTCCCAGTTAAACCAAACAACACCAGGGACTCAGGACTCAAGTGCGCTGCCTGTCAAATGTCCGTGGCGGCTGGTGTTGGTGTACAGCTCGCCCTGCAGTTGTGTACGTTGTGAAAAGAGCATTCTTTAGACGCCTTATACCTGGCGACTGGCAAGGCTTATTTTTGGTTAAAGCATAATGCACGCACGTATATCTAAGTTCGTAGAGTTTAGGATTCACAGGGGTGCTGTTTTATTGAAACTTTTGGACATTCACTGCTCCCAGGTTCGATTGCGAGGATTTGATTTCATATTCTTTCATTATTAAGGTCAATATCGTTTTTTTATTATTTTTTATTTTAACAGCACATTTTTGCCCTTTTCTTCACCATTTGTAATTTTGTCTCCTTATAACTTTAACTTACTTGTATCGAAGTCCTAAAATGTATTTAACAGCTTTATTTTTACTATGAACAGCTTTTTTTAGGTTACCTCCCTTTTCCTAAACAAGCCGTGGCGTGACACTGACACAGGTTCCATATTGAAGCAGTTAATGGGGTCCACTCCTACATGATGGTCTGGTTTTCTTAACATGAATGTCGCCGCTTACATTCCATGGTTTATTACCACATCTGGTTTCAAACTAAAAACACAAACCATTTCTCCGTTTCTATCTCTTCTTGATTTTGTTTTTTCACAATGAAATTAGAAAAATGGAAATCAAATTTTTTTTAAATTTCTCTCATCCAAATTTAATCTCGGAATAGAAAAAACTATTTTTTTTCAATTTTTATTCTTGTATCTCAAAACAAAAAATCAAATTACCGCACCTTTTTCGTCTTTCAGTATTCTTTTTTGAAACTTAATACCAAAACAGACACAGATACAGACACAGACACTCTATGGCACATTTGAAATGAGAGACAGTGTGAAAAGTCAATATTGTGGTGAATAGGCATCAGCTAAAAACTGACGACTAATAAACCGTAGGCCAAATGAACAAACTATTCACCGCCCCCCCCCCTTCGTAGACTGTTCATTTATAGTAAACGAATATCATGCCACACATCCTGTAGTGCATCCATCTTGGACTGCCTTGTTTGTCATTGCAAAGCTCTTAAATATTAAACATGGATGACATTTTCAGAACTGCGTCTTTGAGAAATGAAACAAGGGAGTTTTATTGCGTAAATCAAATAAATAAAAGATTATGGATACAAAATTATATTTAGGACTTAGGACTATACTTTTCTAATCTTTTTCCCGTATATTCAACCGGCTTTCTTGGGTCTGGTTGATATTTCTCATCAATTTAGCCGTTTCAACACCGTAGCAGCAATAACAAACTTACTTAGTTATCTGCACCAATTATAATCATACTGTCGAAAGAACGGAGGAAAACAGTCGAGGATGTAGTGCGCAATTTAAAAAAAAAAAATTCAAGAAAAACCCTCAACTAAAAAAGTCCACAAACGTGAAGAATGTATAACAAGTGTTTGGTGCTCACATAGGATTGCATGACCATTGATTTCAACTCTCATCACTGAGTGAGAGAACAGAGATTTTAAGTGTTTTACTGTCCAGATCAAAAACTGAAAAATGGCAACTTTATCATTTTAAAGTGTATTAACCATAAATTTGTTGGTTTCTCCTGTGATAAAAATGGAGGTGGACCCAATATTTGGCATAAGCCGGCAAATGTTCAGGTTGACATTATATTTGTTTGCTTGAAAACCTGACCCAATTCACCATAACACAAAAAAAACAGTTTGTTTGTTTTCACCAGTAAATCAGTTTCTTTGACTGTTAATAACTATTCACCGATGTCATTGTTGGGATTTTTAAAAGAATAAAAAAATGTACATTAAAGAGCACACTAAGTGCCTGCTTAGGTCATTATAACTAACCAATCTCCTCACAGATGTGAGATTTTTTACTTAATCCTTGCTGAAGCTGCAATAATTGAAGTCACATGCCAGAGCTTTAAATGGGGACAGTATTTGACTGAGGCACAACACCTTTTTTCTCTCATTAGACTTACTAAACAGGATAATAATTCCCCTGTGAGTGTGTCTCCGTCGCTCTGCTTGCCCTGTCGCTCTGCACCAGCATCAACACCGTGATCAAAGCCAGATGTGCTCACTTCGTTGCCACCAACAAAGTACGACTGTGTTGGGTGTTTTTACAGTTGTCACTCTGCTCAGTGCCACAGACCTCGGGGAATCTACTATGTGCTGCAGCGTTAAAGCAAAAAAAAAACTGTCACTCATTTTCTGATAAAAGGAATACTTAAATTTGACTGAAAAGGTCGGCTATAATTGTTTTTCTATTCATGATCACAATTCTATATTTTCATTCCTCCATGTCTGCCATAGATGGGTTCTGCCTAGGTTGTCTTTCTATCTCACGATCAGCTTGTGGGAATCACTTTAAATTTGGTAGAAATCTCCGTTATCTGATGTAATGTCATTTTACCTCAAAAGGTTGAAGTCCAGCCTCAGTGTCATTATATTTTCTAAAACCCTAATCAGACCACTATTCACCCCCATAACTAAGAAAGAAGCCGAAGATCTTGGCAATAATCTCTCATTTGGTTGGATACTGAATAGGAATCTCTAATCTTGGGTGCAAACCCTTAAACCACATTTTAGCATTTTCAGCTTCTTCCTGTTTTTTTGTTTGTTTGTTTGTCTCAATTACCTTTCCAGTCAACATACAGCAACAAGCCTATTGGTTTTGATGCTAATGGTTTCTGTCAACTGACGTTGTGTTTCTGAGAAAACATTGTTAACTGGAATCACACATGTGCATGTTAATATAGTTAACAACACTTATTATATCCTCAGAGTCAGGAACATTTTGAAAATATCGCAAAGACCTTACTGTGAGGAAGAACTGGCTTGAATTTATCAAATCTTAGTGCGATTTAGTCCACATGTAATGCATATGGATCAACTTAAGGAGATTTATCTTGTATATATTATAATTTATTCTAATAGATCTTTTTTTTTCGGATGTAAGATTACATTTTACGCGTGAAGTGAAAAAAAGGCAATTGTGCAAACCACAGCAACACCTTGTTCCTTGAGATATGATTCACGAAATCTTAATTTGAAATGAAAGCAAATCATAAAGTTGTCTGCAGCTGTGTTATACAGTGTACATTGTATTTTATGCTGGATTTGTTGAATCATTCTCTGAAGGAAAGTTAACCGTATTATAGGTCGATAAATAGCTTTTCATGACTACAATCATGCTTTAATTAGTTCTGTGTCGGCAAGTCCTCACCCAACATTCGGCGGCTAAACGGAAAACGTTCACATTCGGTCAGATAAGCCATCACAACAAGTTTTGTTTACGACATTTCTCGTTGTTATTTTTAAATAATACACTCAGGTGTTATTTCAAACTGTTGTTATTCTTGATTACTGTAAAATTATGGTTTTAAAGAAAATATTATGTTTCATTTTGTTGACTTTGTTAGTCCCTTTATTGGTTAAATTGCTATACTATTTATAGTCAATTCTTCTGAACCCATGCCTTATTGAGTTTGTCTCCGCTCCCGCAAGCCAACGTTATTTAAAATATCAAAAACAACAACAACAACCAACCCATACCTTCCTAATTTGTTGTGACTGCAGTGAATGCAGGTGCCTTGAATTCAAATCGCGGCATGCCGCTGAGCTGTTTGAAGAAGGAATAAATCAGCTCATGGAAACACATATCAAGATATTTAATATCTGTTTTGATACCTGGCGTGATTGCCAAATAAATGGGATTTGTTTGATATGTGGAGAGGGATTAATTTTCTTTCACACTTCTGACAACAAAAATATCAACAAACATCTCTCTGAGACAGTAGAACAAAGACAAAGAGCTCAAAGAGGGCGAAAATGTACACTGGTGTAATGAAAGCACGATGAAAGAATTACACATGAGACACACCTGCAGTGACAGATGGCAGGAGCCCAGTGAAGAGGAGAGTGGGCCACGCTAGTCAGGAATGAGGGAGGAATAATAAAGAAGGCGGAATCATCCATTGTTGTTTATGTGCATCAACAACAGTTGGAGGAGGTTATATGATCAGTGCCGGCTGTGTGTGTGTGTGTGTGTGTGTGTGTGTGTGTGTGTGTGTGTGTGTGTGTGTGTGTGTGTATGTGCGTGTGAGAGAGATAGACCTGGATAACTGGTTTTGAACAAATGGTCTATTAGGGTGAGGAACAGGAGATTAGATTTTATGGCTTTAATGTTTTGGATCCACTTTTTATTCTTCATGGATCCCACTATGGGAACACCTTGACATGTCACAAATCCTATTATAGTGATGCCATGACCAGTTTGTGTGCAGCCAAGCAGAGGCAGAGCAGAGCTGGTCCCTAAAAATTCCTGGCAGAGGTGTCCACTCTCTGAGATGTGCATATACACTGGAGTAATGGGCTGCCCCTGAGAGGTGCCAGCGAGGAAATTAGGGTCGACCCTCTTGCTCAAGGACCCTACGACATGCAGACTGCAGCGGCAGACTTGAGATCAAACCACCAAAAGCCCGATTGCTACGCTATTACCTTTATACATCCTGAGCTGCAGCTGAAAAAAACAGCATGTACTACCCAGCATGATTTGGATTAAAGTTCTGACAAAGGTTAAGGCACGTTGCCATGGTAACACTTGATCTACTCCCGAGAAGGTAATGAAGGTAATGGTAGCTAGAGGTATAACCAGTGACGGACCGTTGGGCTAGCTGCGCCTTCTCTGCTAGGCCCAAATTTGAATTCAATAAAGATTTTAATGAGACTACATATGTCTGAATAGTTTGTTCACATAAGTAACCTTTGTTTTATCCAATCAGTTTCCTCCACTGTGTTCTTCGGGTATAACCTCTGCGTCTGCTGTGGGGCAAGCGCCTAGCTATGACCCTTGAATTGCACGAGATGATTTCGTTGATTGTCATATTTTTTAACCAATCAGATTTGGAAGCTGTCATTTAGGGCCTCTTCTTTGACATGCCAGGGTGTTACAGCCTGTCGAGGTTTTCGTCAAGCAGACTCGTACTACGTCAGCATTACAGATCCGGAAGGCGCTACTTTTGGTCCCTCCAGAACCTGCTCAGCGTTAACTGTCAATAAAAATGTAGACTTATTGGAGGAAAAGGTCATGAAAGTGTGTCAGCACTTGCCTCTACGCAGTATGGAAAGGGAATTCGATACGCACCAGTGTTCTCTACGTCCGTCTCATTGGACTTTTTTTTAAAGACAGATTCTATAGCTTCAGATGAGGAACAGCTTTGGTGAGTCTAATTTTGAAGTATCTTAAACAGCTGTTGATTATTGCTTGCTGTAAACGTTTGCTGGTGTGAATCAAGTCCCCAAAAGCTTTTAATCCTATTTACATTTGATGACAGTTTTGTTTTCTTGGTAGTCGTATGATGATGCTGAACCTTGTTCACACTAAATAAATGTTACTATCTCTTTGAATATGTTCTGGTCATGGAGTTCTACAGGAGCCCGTATCTTCAGAGGCACGTTGAAGCTCTTTGAGGGGAACCTAATCTAACACGTGTTGTTATTATCGGCACACTGCAAACGGACGTCTCAAGGAGAGCAATATGCATCGCTTCTCGGAAATGAGTCCTTTGTATGTATTTTGAGAAGAAGACCTTTTCAAGCAAGTTTTATGTCAAAAAGTAATCTCGTTTTAAGAAAGTACAGGTAATTTACAAGATATTCTATCTTATTTCCCTTATTTTAAGGGTAAGAAGAGTTGCACAATTCCTCAAATCAAGTTTCAGTTTAATGACACCAGATTAAGTGCATATGTTTTTTATCCAGTGACAAAAGCTGCTCCCTCACATCTCACGTATTTTGAAGTGTTTTTTTTAAAATTAAAACACATTTATACTAATTATGAACCATATATTTACATATAGATTCTTAAAGAGACAAAAATATTCTCTCTCATAAATAACTTTAACATTAAATAACTACATTTTGGCAGGTTGTTCCAATTTTTAGGCCCATCACAGTTTGTCTGTGGTTCAACCTTTATACAAGATTTAAGCCAAATGTTCTTACCCCATCCACTCAACAAAGACATTTAATTTTTAACTTTGAGAATATTTGGCTTCTTTTAGGTTTGGCTGTTTTTGCAGTGTAGCTCCCAGAGCTCAGTGTCATGATCTTGAAAGGTGTCCTCCTGTGTAGAAGGGATTTGTCCTGTCTTCATCTCTCTTTTTTTTCCCTCTGGGTTGCAAGCAGAGAGTGTCAGAGTCCAAAAGAGAAAACTTGAGAGGTAAAAACAGGTACATCATTTTAATACACAGGTGCACTGCAGATAGGACACATGCCTGAATAAGCACACAACAGAAACAAAAACACACAAGCACTCAACAAACACAGAAACGATGCAAAGTCAGGAACCCACTAATGCAAGAGAAAAAATGCGGGACATTCAGCCCATTATAAGAGAAGGACAGTCCTCTGGGGGGGTCGCCGAATGGAAAAGCAGGATTTCTGACCATAGAGAGAGGGGGAGCACACGCAAGTGTTTCAGAAGCATAAAATCATGTTTTAAGAGCGTAAAGAGAATGAATGTATGTATGAATAGGATAGAATAATCATTGAAAGCTCAGAATAGACTACATTTATAAACGCATGCACAATACATTTCAAGTTATGTAGCAAATAAATCAAAGAGCCAGGCTCAATAAATCAAAGAAGGTTAGAGAGGGACCAGGGAGATGGAAAATAGGGAGGGTGATCTTTTTAACATTGTTTCTATTTAAAACTACTATTTAGAATAGAAAAATCCCATTAGAGCAGTTTCTGCCCGACGGCAATGACACTCATAAAAAAAGCTTGAAAATTATTAATTCCCACATTTAACAGTCTGTAATAAAATAGACTAGTTCAAATCATGATTCCACATATTTAAGATGAACAGATAATACTTCAAGAAAACCAAAAAAAACTTCTCCAATGTAGAAGCCGTCACTTATTAGTATTCTACATAAAGAGAAAAGGCTACGGACTAGACGGAGATTTTGTGTGTGTGTATTGTGTGTGGCGGTTTATCCTTTATTTTCTTTTAACACCGACATCATTCTCCTTGCCACCTCTATGCTCATTTCTCCCATGGCGTGTCTAATGCTCTCTTCACCTCTCCTCTTCATCTCCTCTTCTGTTAATGTAGTTTCTGTGCTTCCTCTACGTACCGTCTCTGCTCTCCTTTCTCAGCTCTCTTCGCTTCAGTGCTCCTCTCTCCACCTTTGTGCCTCCCCTCGCAGCTCGCTGTTGACGTGTTGATGATATATCGAGGAGAAACTAAATACAATTCAAAACCCTCGCCATACACCGCTTGGAGATTGTATTTGACCCTCTCCCAATTTCTTCTCTTTTTTGTGCGTATTTCCAAAGTAAACTCTTTAAGTTAAAAAAAAAAAAGAAGAAAAAAAGAAAAAAATCAAAACATTGGTTGATTGTTGGGATAAGTAAATAAATGATACGATTTGGCGCGCAAGGAATAATGTAAAGAATTAAATGAATTAATAAACAACAGAGAAATATCCTTGAAAAGCAGAGAGGACACACAGAAAAATAAATTAAAAGCCAAGACGGTGAAAAGCATAAAGCAAAACGAATTTGTTAGATACTTGACTTGGTTTACATATTCGAAAAGGAGTGAGAACAAGTCTAAACTTATTAAATCCCATTTGACCACGCTACTCCCTGGTGTCCAAGGTTTCCCCTTTCATTGTACAGGCCTGCTGGGAAACAAGGAAAACAAGACCCCCTGATACCGGGGCCTCCGCCCCCTGACCATGTTTTACTGATTCTGGGATTGTCATTGGTTGACTGATTACAAAGTCACGTAACGGTCGCTGGTCATTTTGCTGGATGAAAAACTACGGTTCATGTGTAAAATAGAGAGAAAATAAAAATTGGCCGAATTAAAACACAAAGAGGGAGAAATCAGAAAGAATCTAATCCCATCTTGTGTTCCCTTACATTTTACTTTGGATCATATCGAGATGTCTTTAGCCTCCCACTGAGCTTAAGCCGGGTAGGTTTTAGGGGACTAGGGTTTGAGCCCAGCCCCTGTCGTTACAACCCGTGGGTCCTTGAGCCACATCCTGAAACCTCAGCTCCCTGGTGCTTCACAGTGGCACCCACTGCTCCCTCAGGGATGGGTTGAAGGCAGATGGAAGTCCCCCGACGCTGTACTTTATGTATGTACTGTATAATATGTGACAAATAATGGAAAGATTAAGATCCCCATATCTTAAAAACAACCAATAATAAAGGGACAGATCCACCATTTCTACTGGCAATGTTAGCCGGAAGATGGCTAACAGAGGTTAGCATCAATCAACTCGCTTCCCTTGCCATGAAAAGCAATCTGGAGGAGGATGACGAGTAATGAGGTGGAAGACAGGTGCCCAGCAGCCATCAAGGGTCTATGCTTCCAGCAGCACCTCATAATATGTTCATACGAGGTTGAGGCCGAACTCTCTAACCTCCGTCTGCTGTGAGTTCAGCTGGAAATTTCACTGACAAGGATTGAGTGGATGAGTCATTGGCAGATTTGCCACCATTAAGAACTTGATGTTCACCATGATGAACTTGAAGGTTCACCATCATGAACTTGAAGGTTCTCCTTGATGAACTTGATCTCCACCATGATGAACTTGATGTTCACCATGATGATGTTCACCATGATGAACTTGAAGGTTCACCATGATGAACTTGATCTCCACCATGATGAACTTGATGTTCACCATGATGATGTTCACCATGATGAACTTGATGTTCACCATGATGATGTTCACCATGATGAACTTGATGTTCAACATGATGATGTTCACCATGATGAACTTGATGTTCAACATGAAGAACTTGAAGGTTCATTATTTTGTTCAGATCATTTTCTACTATGAATGATGGATTGGATTTAATGTCAGGCTGAGCACAGACAATAATTGGTGAGTGAAACATCCGGTCATTAGTAACATTAATTTTAGTTATAAAGAAATCAGTCATGTTAGTTAATTAGTTTAGAGTTTATTCTGGCGTTAAACTACGTGGGTTTATTTCATAAAACATTTGTAGTTTTGACCACAGATGAGTCAAAGAGCACAGGCTGAATTGAATCCAACTATTTTTGCATAGGATGAGTGTAAGCTCCACACCTGAAATGGTGAAATGACTTGTCCCATTGATGTGGGCTGTGGTCTACTGTTTTTATTCCATCCATTTTTAAATCCTTTTGCACACAAAATTAAGGGCTAAGCTGCGTGAGCGCTGCTTAGCTGTTTCAGAAGCTGCTTACTGTGGGTAGGTGTGGAAGTCAGGGGCTGCAACTGGGCCGAATAAATTGATAGTCAAAGCATGTCACTCATTACTGT
The DNA here is from genome assembly GCA_037951165.1 of Lophius americanus. Classification (NCBI taxonomy): domain Eukaryota; kingdom Metazoa; phylum Chordata; class Actinopteri; order Lophiiformes; family Lophiidae; genus Lophius; species Lophius americanus. The sequence continues at coordinate 23,709,208 of JBBDHG010000014.1, forward strand.
CTATTTTATATTTCAATAGGCCTTGTATTTTGGTTTCTTATAGAACTCAGATTTCATGGCTCCCTACAGGGCTCATCAACAACGTCGAGTGCCCCCTTTATGCTGGCAGTCTAGTTCCGTCCCTCGTTACTTATATCATGTGATAGCGTATATCATATGGAATAAAGAAATAATTCCACATGAATAAATCAATCGGGAAGCTCAAAGGATCTGTAAGGATGAAATAAGGGCAGCTTTGAAGAGGATGAAGAATGGAAAGGCGGCTGGTCCTCCATACATTGGAGAGGACGGCGGAGAATCTAGCTATATTGTTCAGTGCTATCTCGGTAAATGAGAGGATGCCTGAAGAATGGAGAAAAAGCGTACTGATTTACAAGAACCAGGGTGATGTTGAGAGCCGTAGGAGACAGGTGAAGGGGTGAGGATGCAAGGGTTAGAGGTGGAGGAATTTAACTACTTTGGGTGAATTGTTCGAAGCGATGGGGAGTGCGAAAAAGGGGTGATGAAGCGAGTGCAGGCAGACTGGAGTGGATGTAGAGAAGTGTCAGGAGTTATCTGTGACTAAAGTCGCATGGTGGTGAGAGCAGCTCTGCTGTATGGTTTGAAGATGGTGGCACCGACCAAACGACAGGTGGCAGTTGCTGGAGCTGAAGATATAAAGATACTCTTTGGTAGTGACCAGGATGGACAGGGTTAGAAACGAGCACATCAGAGCTACAACCCAGGTTAGACGTCTTAGAGACAAAGTAAGAGAGGCCAGATAGAGGTGGTTCAGACATATGAAAAGGAGGTGGTGTGGATCTATTGATACAAAAGGATGCTGGAGATGGAGCTGCCAGGCAGGAGACAAAGAGGAAGGCCAAAGAGGAGGCTTCTGAAAGTGATGAGCGGACATGCAGTTGGTTGACGTGACAGAGGAAGACAAAGAAAAGGGGCTCAGGTCCGATCCAAGGTGCAGTCCCACCTCCACCTCCTCCTCCTCCATTGAACCCATCCGTCACTCCTACAGCACACCTCCCTGCTCTCATTTCCTCCACTACATATCTTCTACTACTCTAACATTATTCTCTGTCACTCCAGACTTCACCACCAGTCTTACAGAATACATGAATAATAAAAGACATCTTTTAAAACAATTTATTTGCTAATTTTTAATTGAGGTACTCCAAAATTATTGGAAAGTAATCAAGTTATATTACAATTCTAACATTACTATGGTGGTAATTGGATTATTTGACAGAATCCATTTTTTTTTGAGTAGAACTGCTTAGTCTTGTGGAGCATAATTCTGTTAGCGTAGTTTCTAGAACTCTGCAGCTGTATAGATCTATGGCTCTTATACAATACTGTAAAAACACAATACGTACCTTCTCAATACTCCTTGCACTTTTTCTCTCTTTACTCTTTACTCTCTTCCTCTTGGGTTGAAAATCCAGCTTTCAGCATCCCCTCTGACAAACTAAGAATTTTTGTTGATTGGACTGGATATTCCTTTTGTTCTTTCATTTGTTTCCAGTGTTTTTATTTTGAAGACATTTCATTGTTGTTCCTTTTGTGTGGGATCTTGTGTGTTTTCTTTTCCTGTGGTGTAATTGCATACGTTTTCAGATGCATTTTGCCCTTGTTGTCGGTCATTGTCCTTTCATAAATCTCTATAAAAGAGACTGATTGAAGTTCTGCATTTGTTCTACTTATAAGACTGTTTTTATGGTGTCTTTTATGAGCTTCCAAGTCTGACACTCCAGGGGTTGCTGCTGAAAAAATAAGATTAAAACTGCCAGACACACACCGTAGGAATATCTAAGCAACAGTTTAATTTTACGCGGATCGACTCTTTCAAGACTGATGGGCAGTGATAATATGAGTCTGTTCACTCACACATTTACACAGACTGCATATGTGTATTTGTTCAAAGACCTCTGCGTTGATGAGTAGAGTCATCATAACAATTTTAGAACCTAAAGGTACAGACAGCACACATACTATGTCTGAAACAGGGATATACAAGGGGTGCAATAGTCTGTCTTTGGTTGCAGGTCAAACAGCGCAGATTTCAGTAGGATATAACTTCACTGCTGTTAGTTCTTGTATAGTTGAAAAAAATGTACATTTTCCATCATCCGTCTCATGCACATCTGATGCAACAGATGCAGATTGACTGTAATAAATACAGAAGTCTACTCACATAATGCGACGGCTCACGTTTCGCCTGCTTTACTGTGACCCAAAGCATCTTTTTTTTACACTTCAATTCTCTTTACCAATTCTCTGTGAGACTTGCTAAAGCACTGGAAAGTTACGCAGCATGGTGGCTGAACACCTCCGGTTGAGACAATGGCTGAGGGCTGATGCTGCACAATAACATAAAATACCCTAGGTATGTATAACATGTATACATCATTTATTTCTGCATGATCACATATACTACTCTCCTTATATGTTTTTTTTTTATTGAGTTTGAGGGTATTTTAACACGGTGAACCTGGAGCTGCCCTACGTAATGTTTCTTCTTGTTTTCTGGCTCAACGGATGACCCTGATCTCACTTTCAGTTCAATCTTTATCCACTTTGTGAGAGTAGAAAAACTTTATCTTTCTCCGCCCCGGACAGTCCTTTATTTCCACTGCTCCCTGCCATAGGTGAAAACTCACAATGCCCGAATCATGTTTGAAGTCAGCTGATCCTGTGAGACATAATCTTTGAACAATCTCGCTAGAAAATGTGGCATCTAATCAAGATGGACTAATTAATAACAAGAGAATTAGATCAGTGTGAAATCAAAGCTCTTTAAGGCCGTCTGATGGTCTCCTAATTACACCATTTTTAATTAACAGCCACTTTGTCTACAATTTATGGCATTTAAAGCTAAATCTTTAGTTTAATGGGAGGACATGGCACCCTGTTAATCAGATTAGATAAAAACCCTCTTTATGAATACTACATCTATTGACTGCTCTCCTCCTTCTGTCTCTTCTTCTATTTGTGACCATTCAATTCATGGAAGGTTTAAATTTGTCAGTGCAAAATGTGCCAATATGAGGGATTTTTTTTAGGCGACCGCACATTTGCCTGCTTGTCTTTCCTGATGTTGCACCTCGGAATTCTGGATTTTAAATTATATACGCACGAAACCATATCTGTCAAGAAGAACCAGGGATTGATGGTTGAATCCTTCCTCTACTTATTCTCTTCAGCTTTCCCAAACACCATTAACAGGAAATGACATGAATATACCGAGCACCTTTAAAATGGTGATGTTGACAGTCTGGATCTAAATACTGCTCCTTACTCGAGAAACAGAAATAAATCTATAAAAGGCTAGTTCCACTTTCGAGCAGAAGACAATTATTGTGAATGGTGTAAATGTTCCTCACTGTCACTATCAGCAGCGTAAGGAACCTGACACTAAGTTTCATCATATGCAAAAATTAAGAATCCAACCTCCAACTGTCCTGACTCTAATGATGGTCGGGCCTGTGACCCTACGAGGGGTCGGGATGATAAAAAAGTATTCTTAAGTGAATAAAAGTCAAGTCATAGAGGAAAAGTTGTGGAGAAAAAAAGGTAATAAACGTTGGCCTATTGGAGATTGGATAAAGGGATAGGCTTAAGATTCATGCAATTAGTCAACGCACTCCGACACACTGCCGGAAAAGTGTTACAGCAGACCACAGAAGATTAAAGAAAAAACGATGGACGTATTTGGATGAAACTTTACCCAGAGATAGGTTACGGCGTACCCTAGAGATGACTATATTTTGGTGGGATGACATAGCAATAAAGTTTTTCTTAACCATTGCAAGACAGGGCACTTTATGAGGTCTTTCACTATAACTCAAAAGAGCCAATTTGCATGAAATTGTACTTCGGAGTTTCATTTTCAAGATGATCGCATTTCCGTGATGTAACATAATGACCTCACAATGTGACAGATATGCATTTCTACTGACTAAATGCTCTCTATACAGTTATACTGACATCAGCAAATATATGCTTGGAAAAGTCAAGAACTAATATTGAAGCTCATTTTATACTAAACATAAAAAGTAATCTGATGCCGGTCTATCCCAAACTTTGGAATATCAGCCATCATCACCACCACATGCAAAGCTGATGATGTTGGAGAAGAAAAGGCGAGCACACATCTCAACTCTTAAAGAGTTGTGCGGCCGAAGCGCTGGGCTGCCAATTGGTGGGTCTGTTAAGTCGACTCCGAGAGTCTCACTACCTTGATTCAAAAAATGCATTTGTTGGATTTATGTCACCTTCAAGATTTCAAGACAGAAGTTGCAAAAACAACCCATAGTGTTGGTCAGGTCCAGTTGGAAAGTTCTGCAGTATGCTTTAACAGTTTGTGGAATTTATTGCGACAGGTATGGTTTTGAGAGACATAAGGTGTGTCTGATCACTGAAAGTGTTTTTTACGGGAGAACACATACGCCCATTCACACACACATTCATACACTGGTGGCGGAAGCTACGATACAAGATACCACCTGCTAATCAGAAGTAAAGGCTGTTCACAATAAGACTCATAATAATGGAGCAGCAATCAGGTGCACTTTGAGGTTCAGTGTCTCGCCCAAGGAGAATTCTGCAGTGTGTGACATCTAGTTAGAACGATCCCCCATCCACCAATTTCTCTGCCACTTGATCCAAAACAGCCTGCTATCAGATTTAAACTGTTATTTAGCTTTGTTTGTATGTAACAATGTCGGTAGCCTGTTTTAACGTCTTCTCACGCTGTGGCGTGAGATTATTACTAAGAAGTTCGCTGTGAAAGTCCTAAATCCAACGAGGACAAATGTGACAGGTGTGCCTGACGCAGTGAGACAGAGTACAGAACTGATACAAACTATGTTGTAAATATTTTTATTACATGGATTTTGATTTTGCGGTTCAGGCCTAGATTGCATTCTGGTGATAGTTTTCCCCTCCAGTGGGTATGAGAGTATGAACCATCCTGCTCTGTGTCTATTCTCTCACACACTTTAAACGTCGTTTCCAATCAAAGGAGCCCAGATTGCCGTCTGCACCACAATATGTTTTGCTCCACTTTATTAGGCCCATAGATAAACCCCATGGCTGGAACGTGGGCCTCTGAGTAATGAAGACTCCTTTTGCATAACAACATCCTTCAATCCTTATGCTCTCCTTCTCCTCTCAATGTGCAGTGTCTACAAGTTAAACTGGTCATTTTCCAGGTTTGCTTACAAACAGAGCCGGCCTGCACAGATGCTGTGCTGAAACGCAATTAATAAGAAGAAAGCATGAAAACAAATTAAGAGGATGGATTGTCAATATGTATGCAGCTGCAGGTTCTTTATCCTCATGTGGACAATATGGATCCCGGCTATCCATCCACTTTCTGTAACCGCTTATCCTGATCAGGGTTGTGAAGGTTTTGGAGCCAATCCCAGCTGGCATTTGGCAGGATGCAAGTTCATCTCAGGGCCAACACATGGAGGGAGACAACAATTCAAGCTCTTATTTAGACCTACAGGCAACATTGAGTCACAATTCAGGAGGTACAGCAGCCATCCTGCGATCAGAGGATTGGAGGTTTGATCTCAGCCCCTGATGTCACATTCTGTGGGACCTTGAGCGCAACCCCAGCTCCCCGGTTGCTTCACCGGAGCTGCCCGTTACTCCTCAGGGATAGTAGATAATTAATCTTGCTATGTTGTAAGGTTAAAAACGTGATGAAAGCATTCTTATTTTTATTACATCTTTTTGGTTTCTGGTAGAAAGCCTGTGTCATGGAGTGAACGCCATGCAGAGGGAGAACATTCAAACTCCTCACAGAAATGCCAGAGGTGGACTTGAACCCAGAGTCTTATTGCTATAGTTTATCATACTGTACTAGAATAAAAATCATACTTCTCCGATACTGCAACCTGAATGCAGCGACTTTCGTAAATGAATGTAGGACAGACTAAAACATGTGGACATTCAATTCAGGCCAACGCTCATAGCACATTAATCACCTGATAAAAACACCATGCTACATCTTTGGAAATGTCATTTTGCAGCAAAAACTAAAGGGAAAGCTTCATGTTAGCTTGTGTCCTAGTTCTCTGTAACCTCAACCATTGAGGCAAGTGGCATCTGTAAGATTCTGCTTACTCCTGTACAGGAGTATTGGGAAAAGGGTCTAATTCCTTAGTTCTAAAATGGCTTAAATTGTTGAAATATAAAAAAAAAATATTTAAGCTGGTGATGAGGACTCGTCTAGGTTCCCACTACCTCCATCCAGATGTCTAGCGTGATAGCTCTGATGATGCACCTGACCAGTAGCCCGTTTTAGCCAACTATAGCATTAGCCTCACCCATTAACGTTAGCTCTCCTCTGAATGATCTTTGCAAATGGTGCATAGGTTTGTAATTTGGAGGCCAAGAAAAATAAACGTCCTTGGTATTAAGTTTAAAACTTGAGGTGAGTAGGGTTTAAGAACCATTAAAAATAAATAAACACAAAAATGTGTTTTACTACAATCACCATCAGCGTTAAACTTTTACTTTTAATACAGTTGAAGATTTACTGCTAGTGATTTGGCATGGTAAAACAATAGCAAAATTCAATTACAAAATCATAATCCTGATTAATGAACAAAGTATACAGAGAGTTCAAACAAACAAAAACACTGATGCATAAAAGAAAAATGATTTTGGTTGAGAAAAAGGGGGGAGGAAACAGGCTTTGCGCGACAGTAATAAACCATAATCCTGGCAGCTGAAATGTTTTGTCTCGAGAGAACAAAAGCTCCCCAGATGTAGTCAAAACAACCCACCGTTACTGAGAAAAACAGAGGAATCCAGTCTGCTGAATTGTGTTCCACACCCTAAGGGGAAAAAGGTCTCTTAAAATCTCCTAGAAATCCGTTTTTGTGAAAGTATGAATTATGCTGAGTCTTCTGGGCACAGCGGCTGACTCCAAGTGTCTCCTTCATGGTAAATACTTTTCTGACGTTCCTTCCTGTAACAACTTAATGTATTTCTCCTTCTCTGCTTCAATCAGTTAATCAATTTCAAATATTTACCTTGTAAGGACATCTCTTTAGACATTTCCACACAAAAAAATAATAAGAATAATTATTCTATTATTTATTTAATATTGTAATAATATTTGTATTATTTGTGTCACAACAAGCTCATAGCTTCAAAGACACTATATAGGGTAATATCTTTCGACATTAGCATGCAAAACCATCATCAATAATCATTCTTCCTTCCTCTAAGCAGATGTATTCGAGTTTTTAACACTTCCAATAATCCTGAAATATAATTAGTTTTTAAAAGTGACCAACAATGAAGTATATGTGTGTTTAAATGCTTTAGATTATAAACGTTGGTATAACATGCTAAGATTTTATAACAGTGCAGTGTTTTGGCTGGTCTTCATAAGGCCAAAATATATCCTGAATACAGTATTCCAAAGACCAAAATCCCTCTTGATACATCTTAAATAGTGATGCAGATAGGAGACCGGTATGTTGAAAGCATCACATAGGCCAGTGATGAACATAAAGGAAAATATATATATATAAAAAAGATTTCATCAAACAGAAGATGGATAGATGTCCATCTTTCTTTGTGCACAAAATGTCAATGTTTTTATTTCCCACCCTTAAATTCACAAAACTTTGATGGATTTCAAGAACACATATGAACCTTGGTTCAAATATAAGGGCTAAAAACAACTCTGAGTCAACATATTGGCTTCAGTCAACTTTGAAACTTGTGATTTATTTTTATTGTAAATTGATCTATAAAAGTGAGAGAACAATCGTAGGGAATAAAACAAGACAACAATGCATGATAAATGTAGAATCAGTCAGAATGCTGAAGAGAGAAAAAAATGTGCATTTTGCCTCACTTTAACCTGAATGAACTTGTTTCCTTCGTGTCATAGGATTAACTCTGCTCTGTCCTTGAACGTTCTCCCAGACACAAAGGAAAGTAAAACAAAAACTTGTCATGTAACTAATTAGTCTTTTCATACAAGTACAATCAATAGCATGGCATATCAATTTATTATTGTGTACAATGTATGCATTTGCACTTTTATAGGCTGAGGATAACATTTAAAAAAGAATGATAATTAGCTTGAGCTTTTGATATAAAAAGAAGACAGAAAAAAAGAATGAAAATGAGAGAGAAATCATTTGCATAAAAGTCTTTTACCTGGTCGTGACTAATATCAGGCTCGTCAAAGTAATGTTCAGTCGAAAGCTAATTACATATAAAGGTGTGAAATAAATGCTTAAGCTGTAATGAATACACCTGGAAACAAAGAAAAAGTGCTACGCAACATTCTTTTATATTAATTATTTTTAAGGATACACAGACGATAGACAAGCGGTTTTGGTAGAGCTCTTCCCCTGGTGAGGAGGAGACTCTTCTGGACGTATTTGTCTGTATTTTATCTTTGGAACTAAGTCGTCACAGCAAACATTCTGTGGCCAGTGTGATCATATATCTGTGCTTCACCTGGATACAGAAGGACTTGTGTGTTAGGACAAACGTTAAACTTATCTGTGTAAAAGCAGAAAGAAATGGAGTGTTTTTTTTTCTTTTTTTTAATGGTTACACCAGACAAATCTTTTCTGCAACTAACTTCTTATCTTCTTTATTTATAAAATTTTATACAACACATTTGGAGTGCTAGGTGAGGCATATGTTTGTATTCTCAATGTGCTTATGTGAATACATCCCTCACAATGCCCTGAGCTTAGCTAGAAGAGCCTCTACATCCGACTCACCATTTGTGCCACCGCTGAGGGCGCCAACTCTGATGGGCGTCTGAGGTTCCGCCTCAACTTCCATCTCTTTTTCAATTGGCTTTACAAACTCTCTCTCCACCACCCTCTCTCGGTCCAGCCAGGAACTCCGCCCCGTTGGGTTCCTGAATCTGCGGCCGGAGTCCTGACAGACGGCGACCTTCAACCGGGCTGCAGACAAATGACCCTCGGACTCGTATGCGTGGGGAGTTTTCACCTCTACTGAGCCCGCATTCAGATTCTGCCGGCTGGTAGGCCTCTGCACAGGTGTACGGTTGTTTTCTTTGAATAGAAAAACAAATATACTGAGTTACAAGGACAACTGTGAGAATAAGGGAGCAAAGCAAGAATAAACTGATGCACAGCATGCACAAGCATGAAAGACAGATTGAAAAAGGTTAATTCAAAAAAAAACATTCAAGTATATAAGGTAGGAACAAAAATGTAGCGAAAGTCATTCTGCTGCAAGAAACAGAAATATCAGGCAGTACCAGGACACATGTTGAGAAGCATCATACACATACAGGAACAAACAGCGTTTACACAAGAGCACAGTGAATTAATACACACACAAAAACACACGACAGAAGCGTAGAATTCGTATACAGACACTGATGAGGACAGATTTTCTCGTGGCAAACTCAATGTAAGAAATGGATAAGGCTGATCAAGCACAGTATCGCTGTCTGTCACCGTTTTCCTTTTCCAATCTGCCAGTGTCTTCCCCTTTTCTTTCATGACACCCTCCCATCTCTCCGGATTCCCCCGTTATCATCCATTCTTCTTCTTACGCTCTTCAACTTGGCTCTATGCGCCTGCAGTAGTTCTCCTCATCTTTCTCATCTCCACTCCTCTCCTCATGCTCCCGCCCTCACCTTTGGTGTTTTCAACCGAAAAACACACAACCAGGGTGAGAAATAGCGACGGCTCAAATCGGACCTATGTTTCAGAATCATAATCCCTTTGACTTGATCCCAGACCTTTTCCGCTGGGAGGAGAGGGTAAATCCATATTCATGTGACCTTGAGCGAGAGGCTTAGAGGAGTAGTGCGAGGAAAGACACCATTGCATTTAAAGTTTCCCTGAGTATTAAATGTCTGGCAAACAGGAGTCAAACACAGCAGAGCAGAACAGAGCGACCCGCTCTGTCAGCCAATTGGTAATGAGTTTGGAGCGTGGCCAGTCAGTCATGACAGTGTGTTTTATGGGCTGCGTTGATGAATGACAAGGAACGTCCCTGAACACAACCTCTGACAAATAAACAAGGATAAAAGAAGGAAAAAGATCAGACATGAAGGTAACAAATGAAAATATGAGCAAAGAGAGCCAACGTTCACCCAATCCCTCACCAAGCCCTCTCACACAGACAAACAATTTTAAATTGCTGAAATTAGTAGAATTTGTTACTGTTACTGTGTTGTGCTGTTTTGACTTGGAAATTAATCACCGATGAAAATAAAGTCTCCTTTATTTATGGCAAACTTTTTCTTCTCTCTTCCTGTATTCAGTCTTATTAGTAAAAGACGACAATTATATCATACCCAGGTTCTTTGTGGCCCACACTCCCCTATCCTGTCCCTCCTCCGCAACCTTTTAAAAAGCTGTCATCTGCGCCCCGATGCCTGCTTCTCTCTGCTCCCTCAGGTGCCACAAACTCCTTTAGAAATAAAACACTCTCTGATTCACAAGCTGAAAAAAAACTGCCAATAGTGTTGTTGTCAGTTAGGTTCTTGATGAAACCATTGCTCTGCGCTCAGAGGGTCCTACTGCATCACCGGGAAACAACACAAATAACGCCAGTTATTAGGGCATTTAACAATCAACCTATTAATTTTTTTCAGCTTCCTCATATATCAAAATCCATATGAGTGTTTAAATAATGATATTTTGCCATTCATTTTGATTAATTAGATAAATTATATTTAGCCCTAAAAACATCAATACACACACACACACACAAGTATACTTTTTTTTTTTAAATTTGCACTTAAAAAAAAGGTTGAAAAAAAATAGATCAAAACCTGTCACAGCAGTAAGTCCTGCTTTTACCTTAAAGTGATTTTTTTTTTTTACGCCGTCGTAACATAGTGTAGGCCTTTAGTGGTGAACATGATCAAAGTGCTGGCCGGTTCAGTTTCTTCTCACACTACCTGTCTGCGACACTGAGCTGCCCCTTCCTTTGAAGCCCTGCCAGCTCTTCGATGTAGGCCTTCATCTCAGCGGTAAAACATGTCTGAGAGATGTAAAACATGTCTCGCTTCAGAAATCTGTAGCCTTCAACCGATAACTGACACTGGTTTTAGAGAAGATGAGTGGAATTTGAAGTAACAAAATAAAAAGAAGAAAGAACACTCACTGTTATGGAAGGAGTGTGTATTTATCCCTCTGAGGGTATACATACACGATGACATACACACAACCTACAATGCAACCTGACAGATTCATTCCTGGAGACACTTAAACTCAACATATCTCAACTAAGCTTAAATTTGATTTTTAACACCATACATGTAGGTGCTCTCATTTCCACATTGTAGCAATAATGTAATTTAACACACTTATATTTGAAATACGGAAGTCCAATAAAATCAATGACACCTGCAACACCATTGTGGTCCACTTATTTTTTTATTTTTTTTTGCAGTTGGCAGTTGATTTTCTTATTTTTCCGAGTAAGCTGCTAACTACTGAGAGACGCTTTAAAGTCTTCAGGTTGAAAGTCGAACCATCAAAACGTCACATCTAGGGTTGCAGTAATCGATTAAGAAATATTGTCTGAAATTTTTTTTCTAATTAAATCACATTTGCTTTGTCGAGGAGCAAGAGTAAAGCAGAAAAACAGAAAATATGACAGGCCTATTAAATGAACAACCCTAACAACTATTTGTTCCCCCTATTTAGAAATACAAAATGTTTTTTTGCTTGAATTGCAATAATAAGTGTCAACAGCTATAATAACAAATAAGAATTATTTTTGTTGGATTTATCCTTAGAATTATCAAATAATTTGCCTCGAGGATTTTTCATTAATCGAGTTACTCGAATTATTCGAGGAATCGTTTTAGCCCTAGTCAGACCCCTGTTTTTGACTTTCTGCCATGCTTTTTTATACCAGGGTTGTAGAGTAAAGTCTCTAGGACTTTCATTTGCCCTGGAAGTCATATACCCATGCAGCAACATGGACACAGGCTTTAAACACTGTGTGGCAGGATTCTGTTTTTAAAGAAGTTTCCGAGGGTTTACGTAGTCTGAAAAATAATGTCGGTCGTCATTAATTCAGATGTTTACTCTTCATAGAGCAGGACATGAGAAAGAACGTTACAAGGTTTCTAATCAAACATCCGCTTTACGGGATTACTGGCTCTGTTGGATTTGGAGAATGCATGATTTGACCAAAATAGAGGTTATCAGAAGTCTCAAATCTGCAGAACAACATAAGTAAACAATTATTAGACCCTAAACCTTTTACAATAACCATCTCCATTGTGATACGATCGGGTATATTCAAATTCAACAAGTTACTTAAATTGAAACTGTTTAATAAGGTAAACCGGTTGAAATCTTTATCAAATAGTACCTGAGGAAAATGTTTGTGAATAGTATTACTCATGTGGTTTTTTGTTGTCAGACAGCATTAAAAGCACAGGCACTTTTAAATTGATATAAAACTTCCAAGGTTTGAAATCAACTCGGTACTAGCTGTGCTTTTAATCCAGATCCTGTTGAGCTGATGTTTTAGTATTTTGTAAGGAAAAGCACTGAAAACGCCAGCTGTTCAAATGTTTCTAAAATATGTAAATATAACGGTTGTGAAAATGACGTGTTTATTTTCTACTAATTAATTATAGAGAAATTAATTCAAGAAAAAACATTATCGCTGATCACTCGCATTCCGTGACCTCCAACAGCTGTTAATTCAGCCCGTCCAGGAGCTTAAACATGATGGATGCAGATGACAAAGTGGGAGTGAAACAGGTCAATTGTTCTCTTATATAACTGTTCTCTTTATAAGGAACACACCTGTGGACTGTAACCCTGCGACACAGTGCTCACCTCTGTGTCGGTGCGTCGAGAGGATATCTAGGAGAATTAAGGAAGGACACAGAATATATTTCTGATTTTTCATGATAAGTTCTTCTTTGTTAAAGAATAGTTTCTTTTCAAAAATCTAATTCAAGTTCTTGCAAATAATAATTGCCTGTGTATAGAATATGTGCGCAGAAGAGACACAACAATAAAGCCATAGCTAATAAGTCTTTTCTTTGTCTTTCTTAATGCAGGGCTGGGGAATGTTAAGTGGAATACAGTGCCCTCCAGAGTTAGTTGCATCCTTTAAAACCGATGATCCAAACAAAATGTAAAAGATGTCTTTATTTTCTTTTCCAATAACAACTTAATTCAAGCTATTAACAAAATTCTAACTATGCGTTACCTTTGAATCATAGGATTTCCTAGGGATGCCAATAATTCTTGCCAAAAATATTGGGAGAAAAAGCATAAGTTTTATGTAAAGAATGTAATGTTCGTGGTTTAATTTTGGTATTTCAATGAATAAATTGCTCTTTTTAATCATTTAAAATTAAAGATCACAGGTATAGACAATAAATACCTTATTTGCATCTCATTATAAACATTATATACACAAATATATATATACACATATATATATATATATATATATATATGTGTATACAGTTTATCCTACACACACACACACCCACACATTTCGCAAAACCCCACCTTATATAGCTTAAGTAGTTATAGCGTAACAGGCTGCGTAAATGGGTATTAATTCTCCAGCCCCTACTGACATTGTTTGCATCAATTGGGCAAATGATTCGATTTTACGTAATTATTATGCAGGGCTACAAAAGGTGTTGCACTGTATAAGGATGATACATACATACATACATACATACATACATACAGGGAACGCCACATTTGGAGTTCCCCTTTAACAATAAGCAGTCTAAGCAGAATGAAAGGTCCATCAAAGAATTTAAATAAAATTTGGCAACTAGCTGTTGACTTGAACAACACTAAATGAGAGCCTGTCTTAGCAAATAAACTAGTTCAATACTTGAGTCATTGCTTTTGATCCGGAGAAGTTATGCCCAGGTATTGCTAGCTTTGTCGTTAGCTTCTCTCCAGGTGACTGCTTCTGATTCTGAGAGAACTTATTCTTACTTACTTATTCTTGTAGCATGCTGTGCAAAAGAATAAGAGAGTTTTGGTGCCATTTATGCAGGCATAATATCTTATGTCACTATAGCTGGCAGTGCAGCGCAGAGCGGACCTCAGCATGACTGAGAGAACGTTATCAAAATGTGACATGTTTTTATAAAGAGTTCTGCATCGGATTTATTGTTAAACATCTCACATTCTTGCATCGATTTTCTTTCAGACACATTTATATGACTGTGGTTCAATGGAAAACTGTCCCCGTCAAAAATAATAAGAGTATGACATGTTTTCCTTTATATTGCCAGCTAAAAGTACCAGTGAAAAAATGACTTTGCTCGGTTTCAAATGTGCCATCGCTCCCTTCCCCTATTTCTTTCTATGAAGTTTTTGAGGAGTTAGTAAATTAGTAAACATCAGTCAGGGTCAGCCTCAGCAAATCTAGAGTTTTTACACAGCCTGGCATTGTGATTGACATCTGCATGAAGGGTTGTATAAAGGTTTGAGACCAGTCAACACTTAAAGAAAGATGAACAAACGGTATTTGCTGATGTCTGTTTAACACGAAAACAATATTTTTGTCCAGCTACCAGTTTATCACAATTTTCAGTCTGCTACTATACTGCTGGTAACACACTGGGATAGAAAAACTGTTGATGAAACACTGATAAAATGGTTTGGCAGACAGAGCTTGTTGTGTATCTTCTTGTTCTCAGTTTTACTGGAGAATGTGTCTTGAAACTGTAAGCCCAACAGCCCACAGCTTTTCAACCAACTACTGACACTGGTTGTTTTGCAGTACAACACAAGCAAAATCTCAAACAAAACAGACGCTCTGAGCATTTCGAGAAAAAGCCATCAAGAATTTCAAAATGGAGCCATGGTGGTTTATTAAATGTCTGATAGAGTTGCATTTTGTTAGAATGTGAACGGCGCTTCCCAACGTAAAAAATATAAATATGTAAAATAGTGGTCGTTTTTTTCCTTCTCCAAATAGCTACAGAGAGGAATTCACATTTGCCTCCCGTCAGATCATTTGGTCCATTTGCATTTGTCACATCAAATACAGATTGCAGATGAGCTATTCCTCTCATCTCTAACTTCCTCCCCTTCTTTTCACTCTTATGAAGTTGGCAGTATTTGATCACTTTAAGAAGAGAGGACTCATGCAGACTCAAAAAGATGTAGACGGTGAAGTGACTTTTTCCTGTCTCCAGAGTGACTGACACAACAAGTTGAAATTACAAAGATCAAACACATGCCATATATCACAGCACAGCTTACTGGGTCGATGGTTTGCTGTACCTTCTATGTAATAATGGCTATTTGCCCTGTATTCTGCATTTTACAGTGGGGCCATATTACAGCATGAATCAGGTCAAATTTACGCAACACATGAACTTTAATTATTTACAGACGTGACTTGTTTTCAACTAAAACAAAGCCAATGACTACATTAATTATTGACAGGACAGCTTTTCCATAGGGCATCACAGCAAAGAAGAGGAGGGCCTTTGTCTTTAATATGACAGAGACGGCAGGGCAAGCCTCCCACCCGTCTTTGGATAAAGGGGGTTAACCTACAATGGCAAGTTCAGACCTGATCTGATTTAGACGGGACATCTGAGTGAGGGTGTCTGATTTTTTAGAGACCCCAAAGACCAGATGATCTCAGGTAGCCTTGCTATTGATTTGCCCCCATTTGGCATCAGAAGACATTTCACTCAAAATAAATAAACCAACAGACCAGTAAGTGGCTTGTTGACCAGGAAGAAGAGTTTATGACAGCTAGAAGGGTTAGCACCCCCTAACTACACCTCCTGTGACGGTATGAATGAAATAAACACATACGCTCCCTGATATATCCCCTTTGTTCAAACAAATGTAACTGATGCAAGGATTTTTCAATGCTAATCATTTCTCTGATGAAGGGGAACCTCACTTCTTCATCCTAGTCTGTAAACCGCCTTCTACTGAAGAGGGGAAATACTGTTGGCCATCAATACGACACATTGAGTGTTCTGATGCCAACAGTTTTACTGGGAAACTCCTGCTCTGGAGCCAGTGAGACTGCGGTTGGCATTTATCTGCCTCGGAATAGGGGAAATAATTGAAAAGAATAAATAAAAGAGATAAAATAGATGAAATGGGGAAAGTGTTATTAACAAGAGAGTGACACGGGTGTGAGGGGTACACAACCCAAACAACCCCCCCTTCTAAAATAGAAAGCTATAAATTATTTTTGAAGATTTGAAAATCTATGGTGTAAAAAATGTAAATACTGCCCTAATATCACCCAGTGAGTGTTGTTAAAGGAAAAAGCTACCAGACAGCTTGTTTTCTTGCTCGTGTCCATAAGGCTGGCTCTAATCAAAGATCATTACTTGGCAAAAAGAGAAAGTCATCGAAGGTTTGTCTCTTTATCGTTCACTTGAAGTAAGTTTGTGTGTGTGTGTGTGTGTGTGTGTTTACGTGTGTGTAGAGCAGTTTGTCTGCCTTCTCTATCACAGAAAAGCAGCAGACAGACTTGAAATGAGGAGAGGCAACAAGCAATGAAAAGAGCGTGGCAGGAGGACAGCTGCAGAAGAAAAGGGATGAGGAGGGAGAAGATGACAAGATGGGCTGAACAAACAGCCTCCAGATAGTGGCATGATTTGGAGGAAATTATGGTAATTTGGACTTGACTAAAAGCATCGACTGCAATAAAAAGAGGGACCAATAAGGGAAAAGAAAAAAGAAAAATAGTGGAGCTATGGGAATGGACTGTGGAAAGAGCTCTACAGCAGTCATTTTACGGCTATTGTTGCTGTTACACTGGTTTATATTGTTGAAATTGAATACCTCATAACAACAACGTAGATCATTCAAAATCACAATTTTGGTGGAGCTCATCTGGCTGGTAATGCTCGAATTTGGGAATATGAAAGCGTCAAACTTCTTTGTTTTATGAAAAATGGAAAATAAAAGCAGTTTATGAAGGAGTGGTTTAAAGATAAAGTCAATATGATATTGAATTACAGCCTTAAATATTGGAGTGTGGCTGATTCAGATTTTTTTCTCTTTTAAGTTATAAAATCCCAATGAGTTATGCATTTTAAGTGCCGTTATTTTAAATGATTGCAATGGAAGTAAGAAGGCATGACATTTCAAATTGAAAATAAGACTTCTTAAGCGACGTTCAGTCCGTTATATATTACATTATGGCTCTTGTACAGGGATTTCAGGGCATGTGGCTGGCTCTGAGGTCCCGCTAGCTTTAGCCGCTCTTCCTACCTTAGCTTTTAACCTGCTATGTTCCCCAGGCATTTTAATTTAATCGGTGTTATTACGTCCGTTGTGCCGAACGCTTTTGGGATTGTTCCGCCGGAGCTCCTTTTGTCTTTAAGTTTTAAAATCATAAATGACCGTATGGATACAGACATACAACAGGCTTGTGGCTGGGTCAGTACTCCTATTAGCTTTAGCCGCTCTGCTAACGCGGGTGTCTTAACTTGCTATGTCCCTTAGGGTGATTAAATGTGAAATGTGTGGTTAGTGTGCCTCAACAGCTTATTTTGGTGTTTGGTGTGATAAATTGCTAAGCAATGTTTGGAGCGCTACACACACGTACACACATCGTACATGTGTGTAGCGCATGCATGCTAACGGTTCGTAACCGGCCTCCAGTGTCTTCGCCTGGCCGATTTCATCAAACTTGGCATTCCAGCCTCTAATAAACATGGCTGGTGGAGCATTGATACAAAGCGGAATTGTTCAAATGAGTGAGTGGAGACATTTCCTTGACATTTATAGGGCTTTGTCCAAGACTCACCGTTAAACAAACCAATATCTAAATAAAAAGTACTGCGCATGGCAATCGTCTTTGCACAAACATAAACATGTACAAAACCATTTAACTCCTTAAGACGTCAACACCTTTGACCTGCCAAGATTAGGGAGAGTTTTGTGCCATATTAAAATTACGTTTATTTGAAAAATTAAGTTTACATGAAAAACTGCTTTGCTGCTTCGAACTAAAAAAAAAAAGGGCAACATAAAGGATGTAGAAAGGCTGAGCTGGATGTCCCTAAAGTATTATGTTGTTCAGTGTGAACCCTAGCCACTGTGAGATTCAGCAGAGCATGGCATTGCATTAATATACCTTGGTGCGATAACAAGAGAGCCTGCTTCCGCGCCACTAGTTATTCTACCGCACAGAAACCACTGGATCACAATGCACTTTTTAGTGTGAATACAATAAAAAAATATACAATAAAAACGTTAGTATTTTTTCTGGACACCAAAATCCACCACTCACTCTCAAATAATACAGATATGATGGATTCCAAAATGGCAAAAACACCGCTATCATGACACTTTTTCAAACAGCGTCGTCAGCAGTCTAAATTTGGAAACCATGCATACATGAAGGTGTGAATTTGGCTGTAAAAGCAAACAGAGACATATCCAATATGACAGAAAAATATTAGAAGCATTATGGCTATTATTTTGCGACATACATAAACCAGTTACAATTACACCTCCCATATTGTGTTTTTCAAGAAAACTTAAGACATTAATATTTGCTATCAGCATAGAAATAGCATCTTCCAGAACTACTTTCCATATTTTAATCGAGTTAGCCTTTTCAAGACAGTTTTACACTTGTACATGTTGTGAAATGGATTCATAACTCCAAAAACACATTGTGTTTCTGGCTCAGGTCATTGGGTTGAAACAAAAAATATCTACCTATCTGATCTTTTATAATATTAAAAACATCTGCTCCATTACTACGTGGAAATGCACCTGGCAGATGGCTCTAGCAACTCGGGCTCTTACTCCTGTTTTACTCTAATTATGTCGACATGCAGGGTAATGGACTGAGAATGTTTCCTCATATAAGGACAGCCTCACTTCCAGGGATCTCTGTCTCTCTTCCCTTTCCCTCAGTGTCACGCACACACGTTCTTAAAAGCAGACAAGACACAAACACAGCCAGAAAGCCGTCAAACATACACACCGACCCACAAACACACACACAGTAAAATGATAGGCCCTGGCCACTTCACAGGTGTACAGCCAATGTGCTCTGCCGTCTTTGGTATGAATTAAACATGTTTTAGTTCCAGGCTCCGCTACGTGTCGTTGTTTATATGGTTACTGCTGGTAAATATTCCCAGCAGCCGCAGTCTTATGCATATGTATTAGCCCACTGTGCCTTCACACTAACTAAGGGTTTCTAACAACCACACACTCCAGTAGAGTGCACCTGTCACACTGTGAGTTACATATTGATCCTTCCCAACACCTCCACTGGCTTAAATGCACAAGCAAAGGCAGCAATTCTCACAGAAGAGAAGACATAAAAGTGCATTTTTGTTTTACCCTCTAATCATTTGGTTACATTAATTAACTGGACTGGTTGTCTCAGGAAAAGTTAACACAACAGATAAAGGGAACAGCTAATAGACTTCTGTGGGTTGTAGGTAAACAGTCTGCAGTTGATAATGGAGAGCAGGGCTGCATTAACATTCCGACAAGGCATTCTTAACATTTTGGTAAATCTTGGGTAACAGGTCCAGATTACTAAGAACATGAGCTTAATTGAAATTGATATTAAGACACAGCTAGAGAGACCAGATAGGACAAACATAACAACAACAAACTGAATATTATGTTCTCAAATCTTTAAGTGCATACAAGTAATGATTTTTATTGAACATATATATATACATATATATATATACAAATATATATATACGATTTCGATTCAACTTGTTCCGATGATGAAGCATCGCAGTCGGAAAGAGGCCTGATCAGACCTACTGATGTCATTTAAGAACACGAGCCATCTAACAGAATCGTTCAAATGAAGCTGATGCCCAAAGATTGCTTTTCACGCTTTTTATATAAGTATTTATATCACAGTACATTTATTTAACTCAATCGAATGATCATTCAATTTCCGTTTTTTTCATCTATATCAATGTATATTTGCCTATACAGTAAATGGAATTTTCAAAATATCAGTTTAGAGGATTAATTCATACTATATATGTTATATGTAGGGTTGATAATGTGTTAAATTAATAATTGCTAGGAGCAGCAGGATTATATATATTTTTCATACTTTATACGATATATTCTCTGATTGTGTTATTAATTTGCAGTTTATGACCACAATACATTCCTTTGAGGTTGCCGTAACTTAAATTAAGTTATTTTTGTTGAATGACAGACTGCCATTATTATTATTATTATGATATTTATTTATCTATGTATTTTCATTTCAGGTTTAAATTTTTTTTTAACCAAGACATCTTTATTTGGTAGTATTTATTTTGGATTCGTTTGTTTGTTTTTCCCATTTTGTTTATGTTAGACATATCGTACCTTTCTGTCAAATTAAAGTCAGCTTGGATAGGCTCCAGAACCCATGAACCTACCCCTGAACAGGATAAGCGGTTACGGAGAATGAATGAATGAATGATACCAAAGCCTGTAAATGTCACACAAAGTATCATCACCCAACATCTAATGGTGATTATGTATTTAAGACTCAAATGGAAGACTTCCATTCTTATTTCCTCTCATGTATTTTCTGGCCATTGTTTCTATCGCCAGCTGAGAGCTTTTGTTTAACACTTAGGGCAACTCTGACAGCTCTCAATATGCAGGGCCAGTCCTGCCAAACAGACTTATGAATTCCAAACAGCCCGGAGTCATGCTCCATATTTCATTGAAGTTGAATATTTAAAAAGATCAACCCACTCAAAACCCTATAAAACCTATCGTTCTGGGGCCTTGTGTCCTAAAAATAAAATCGCATCTGCCATATCGCATTACAGACAACCACATCAGCCTCCATCTCTTAACCATTTCCCTCTCGCTGTTCCCGTCTTTCTCTGACAAATTCCATCTGGTCACCAGCCTGTTTCCTTCAACAAACTTTTGCTCTCTCTTTCGAACTGCACACTGCTTCCAGCCTCCACTAATCCACTTCCCATTACTATGTCATTGTCTGAAACTCTATTTTTTTAATTTTTCTTTTTACTTTTGATACCTGTAAACACTATCCTCATCTTTTCTTGGTAACAAGGAAACCATAGCACAAAGGACATGGTTGTCCTTTTCTTTTCTATGTTAAAATGTACCTGATGCCTTAATAAGCCAACAAAAGGCACAACAATTGACAAGATGCTGACAAATGAGAGGAAGCAGAATGTGATGCATCCTGCTTCTGAAAATACAGTCTCATTAAAGCAATCTGGACTTAAAAAAAGGGACATTTTGTGTGGAATGTGTGGAATGGACAGTTCGGCAGAGTGTGCATGACTGCAATACAAGCTTTGTGCTCGAAATGCCCCTATTTCTCCTGGAACTGCTTCGTAAGATTATGGCATAAAATAATAAAATCAAGCATTCATTTATCAAGCTATTAATTTTGAAATGTAAAAATACAAACTTATACACAGCAGTTGCCTTACAGGGCATTAATAAAAACCTTTTTGCAAGCAAAGAGAAAGCAGTGTTTTTTTTAAACGGTCCACATATTCGTATTACCTCAGAAAATATGTCAATTACTACATTTTAATGTATAGTGACCCAAACGATGAATAAAAACACATTATCATAAAGCTATCATGAAACTATTGTGTAATATGTCTAAATATGACAAAATAGTCTCTGCACAGCGCCCCCCCCATCCTTCCAATACACAAACTAATGGATATAAAAAGGCAAAACTAATCAGTAAGGGCGGTGCAGCACCCATGGTCGATAGCATGCGCATGCTTGAGTTATCTTGCTGTTTCATTCGGTCAAATAAAGGCAAGTGGTTGTGAGCCTTAACCGAATTAATGACAAATGTAAGTAAGATAAATGAATGAATGGACTTTCTATATCATCACTTGAAGAACATCATTATTGCTGCAAAAATATCCAGGAGTAATAAACAAGATCAGCCGACTAAAACATAATGCAGCATTAGAGACTGCTCCCCTCTCCTAATTATGTCACACTTAAAACCTCCTCATTTGGTTTCCTTGAATAGGAATGTTCAGTTTCATAATCAGTTCAGTTAACCTCCTCTTCAAGTAACAGTTTTAGACTGTTTACCATATCAAACAGTTTGTGTCATATTGTATTTTAAATGACTAAATGCAATGGAGAATTATTTTCCGCACACATTGGAGTAACACTAACAAAATATACTCCCTGTTTCTGCTAAGTCAGAAGGAATCAAGTATTGTGGTATCATTAAATGGGGAGATAACCATATCTTACTGAGGCTATTTTTTAAGATGATTTATAATCTAGTTACAGTGGGGCAGCTCATAATTGTTGAAAATCTTTCCAGCAGCATGTTATGGTTAAGCCGGTTCCAGCCCCCCATCAAGGAAGAAAAATGAAAGCTTGGCTGAGCTGCTGGCTCTGGTTAAAAAATATTCATCACTATGCTTAACAAAAAACAGCTCCGTGATATCCTGTGTGTTCTGATACTTTTCAATCATAACCAGCATGAACTTTAATATGTGCAAGAATGGCTCCTCTGTGGTATCAAAAACACAGGCTACCCGTTGCTCCCTACGTGCACCAGTGACAATTATGTGCCTATGACCCTGTTGCCAGTTCAAAAATTGTCCTTCCTTTCACCACCTTTGAAAGGAACTCATCACTGCTGACGGGTAACAGCCAGCTGGATCTGCAGTTCTTGTGATGCTCTGACCGGAGTTTAGCAATCACAATGTGGCCCTTGTCAAAGTTGCTCAGATCCTCATGCTTTACCACATTTCCTGTTTCCAACAAATCAGCTTTGAGGACAAAATGTTCATTTTCTGCCTCATATAGCGCAACCACTGACATCTGTAATTCTGACTACACTACACATATGATGCATAGTATTTCTTTGCTCTCCTTTAAACATAGGAGCTCAGTGACAGTTCAGTTAGAAGCGTGGAACTGTCCCACTGACGCTCATGTGAAACCAATCTGTCTTAACAAAAAAAAAAAAAAGAAATGGACACAAAGAGACTGAAAAACTGGGGGATACAGAGAGGAAGGCTCAGCCTCTGTCCGGGGGCATCTTCTTCCAATTCTTGTCGAGGCTCGGCAATTAAAATCACATGCATCAATAGTTCAAGCAACTCTCCAAGAAACATATATGGACACAATCAATCAGTTAAGTGTGTGAAGAAAAATGCATGACCACTCCATATTCCTCATGCTCTTAGAAATGATGGCCGACGAGCTTTGCTCCATTTAAAGCACCTCTAATCAATGCAGTAGACAAATGATGTAGTAAAATAAGAGGTACACATTACGGCTTGGGGGAAAACATTAACCCAATCACCTCCAAGTTATGGATCCGCTTAAAGAAAGCTTTAATTAAGCACGCACCCCAAGTCCTCTGCAAGACAGACATCTGTAGGACAAGGACAGTGGTGTTGATGAGATTGGACCATATTGATTTAAGTCAATAGAGCACCAAACGGGGTATGTGCACTCTACAGATGAGGAAACACATTTAAATAGAGGACCTTCATCTTGTCGGCAGTTGTTAGTGAACACCCAGCGGACACCTTTCAAGCTGGGTGAGCTCTGTGGCGTTGACCTTTGAGTGTGAGTTCAATGTGAGCCGTGTACGTGTAAAAATAATTATACTAATCCACTTCAAGGAGTGTACAGAAACCCCATCACTGGTGTGGTACATGTGTGTAATATCTATGCATTTATCAATGGTTTTAGCACAAAATCGTTCTTAACATATCTGGCCTGAGGGAAAGTGCGGCGCTTCACTGTGAGTGTGTCATCTATCTCATTCCTTCAGAGAGCTCCCCTGGGACCCATAGCAAACGATGCTCCAGATGCTCCAGGTTCAAAGAGTCGTTAGCTGAGTGGACAAAAGAACGGGCTAATACTGTAAATGTCTGAGACAGGCTGTCAAAAAGGCTGTGATCTGTTAAAAGCTTTGAATATGAAGAGAGGTTCATGAGTATGTTGGTTGAAGGATGTTGGAGATGGAGTTGCCAAGGTAGAGAAACTGGGGAAGACCAAAGAGGTTTCTTGATGTGGTGAAAAGGGACACGCAGTTGGTTGCCGTGACAGAGGAAGATGCGAAGGACAGGGCAATATAAAACCGATAAAATTCTTTGGTGGCCCCTAACGTGAACAGCCGAAAGTGGGAGAAGAAGAAACGAAACCAAAGATCTAGTAAATTGCATCACACTGCGTGGCGCAGTGACATATCAAAAATAGATATGAATCGAATCATGTAGCCCACTTAAAAAATACTAAATTAAAAAATTTCACACTTTACTTGAAGTGCGTTGAATTGGATGAATTGATAGATAAGTGAATTGATAGACGTCCGTATGATAAACTTCCACAGTTGGACCATTTCCTCAAAGAAATAAGATATATGATGTATAAAATTGCACCGAGATGTGTGCTTGCTTTATTTATATTCATCGAAGAGAACACGGGCTCAGTAGGAGACATTTGAGTATACAAAAGCACCTGCGGCACAGTTCTACTTGTAATTATCATAACATCGCTCGATGAAAACACCGGAGACAAACACAGGAACAAAGGAGAAATTGTGGGGGAAACAAGCAAGTAAATAACTTCAGAATAAGAGACAAAGCACCGGGACAGCATGTAACAACCTCTGTCTGTGAGCAATCAGGGAAGCTTTGCTGGTGGTTTTGTTGCTTGCATTGATCAGCCAGGAGCTAGCAGGCAGCGGCGAGAGCAGGGCTCTGTAGGAATGTCTGTGTGTATTTCTCCCGCTTTGGAAAGTTCATTAAATGACACTTAGTTTCAAGCAACGGATGCCTCATTATGATTTGCCAGGAATAAATAGTCTAGCGAGGGAGTAGACAGCACATGTTGCAATTCCAACAGCTCAGCAAACAGAAAGAAATACAATCATTGAAGAAATAAAAAGCCCAAGTATCAAACATGCACTCCGCCCACCTTTTCTTTTTTTTTCTAAACAGGGCTTAAGTAAAGCCACAAACAATAATAACTAGTACAAGGTATTCTATCGAAGGATGAAGGTCAGAGAGGACGCTGAAACAGCATCCTGAGAGTAAACTCAACCGACTCCTTTGGAAGCAATTGTGCAAAAAATATAGTGAGCTCATAAATGAAGGAACAGGTGACTGTAAGAAGAATAATATATCATTTATTGGGGATTTGATCGATCCCAAACATTAAACTGATAGTATACAGATATACATGGCATAAACACTTGTCAACAAAGATCTCTTAACTTTCTCACTTTCAACAAGTTGCAAATCAACTTGTTTAGCTGTGGGCAAGATAACATGTTCTTTTAATTGACACAGTGGCTAATTTCTGCCAACCAAACTAGTCAAGCCAGTGAAGCTGAACAATCAAACCTGTGCACATAAAGCATTCCTTCTTTGCAGTGTTTCTATCAGTAGCTTAATGAACTCTATTAATCCATTTTCAAACACC
Organism: Lophius americanus; assembly: GCA_037951165.1. NCBI lineage: Eukaryota > Metazoa > Chordata > Actinopteri > Lophiiformes > Lophiidae > Lophius > Lophius americanus. The sequence continues at coordinate 23,734,635 of JBBDHG010000014.1, forward strand.
AGAAGAGGCCACCGTTAAAGAAAAAAAAGGATCTTCTGATGGCGAGATCCTTGTAATCAATGCTTCCTCCAACACATGGAAGTAAAGTATACAGAATATTGGACAGTTAGTAACTAATGAAGGCAAAATGTTGTGGGAGAGAAAGAACATGATGCTATGGCAAGAGTCAGAAGGCACAAAGTCGCCTCCTGTCTACAATTACAGGAGTCACTTCTGTAATGCCGGTTACAGCTCTGAGCATATACAAATCTGATTTTGTTTGTTCTGTTCTTATATCTGCCATTCCATTTTGCTAAGAGGCCAGCCCAAGATTGTCATTGGAATTGCTTAAGTCTGGATACGAATTTAGATCTTTACAGCCAAATGAGGGAAAATATCAAGAATTGCCTTACAAATCTTGGAAGATCCTCACGTTATCATCCCAACGTAGCATATTTAAACAGTTAGCACTTATCTGCAAAAAGTATCTTGATCAGTTGCTGTTGGGATAGATCATGTTTTGTCATTCATACTGTGTTAAAATAAATATAATGGAAATGGGGGTTTTGTGAGATGTGAATGATTAAAAAAACAACAAAAAAATATATCAACGATGCTTTAATGTCAGTAAATATTAATTTTCCGGTAATAGATATATTATCTCTATATATATAGAGAGAGATAATAAGTAATATATATATATATATATATATTTTTTTTTATATGTACACATACGTGCAAATATAAATACATATACATGTATGTATGTACGTATTGTATGCATCAGACACATCGGCAGCAAAGAGTTATTTTCTCCTGAAATGGGCACGAAGAACTTGTGATATTTAAAGGACTTTGTTATGCGATAGAACTTCACATTTTAGAGTGGCCCATTATTGCGACCAATCCAACCCCTTGCACACCCTTGTAATATTCATGCTGTATAATCAGGCATTTTGAAAAGTCATACCAATCATGTGGGTAGGTTATCAAGATTTTGGTAGATTAGGGAATCAGTGAATGATTCTGCTTTACACAGTCAGCGCTATGAATAAACACAAAGAACTAGGAAAAACAGAGCAAAAGAAAGAGAAGAGCTCTGGAGAAACATCATCCGTTTCCTTTTTCTCTAACCACCTCATGCCTCTTTAAACATAAACATGGTGACGGTATTGCTGACGCCCCTTGTTCACATAATGTACATGCCAGTGTATCGGTATGCTAATTTTAGCATGTGTTCATATAATCAATTTGTCAGGAACAAGACTCCTTGAGTCAGTGCATAGCTCCAGCTTATGAATCATTAATACCCAACTACCTGGAAATGATTATAATCTGATTAGATAGACTGTTTGCTAACAGCTGTTCACTATTAGTGAAATGGCCCCAGGACACAGGAAGGCATATACACAGACAAACATCAAGCTAATGTCTCCTCCTCTGTGGCTCCTGGTTATATTTTACACAGAACTGTGAACAATTCTCACAAATCTCTTTTATTATTACTCGTCCGTGCTTCCCTCACCTTCTTTTCTCTCATACTTGTAGCAATAGGACAAAGCACATCTGTGTTTTATGAGAAAGCAAAAAAAGGGGCTGTCAGAACAGTGAACCAGACCGAGGGAATAAAGGTATGATAAGTTATTGGTATATATGTATAATGCTGGAGGAATGCAGCTTGTATTTCCCAAATGTGTGTGAAGTTGTTAATCAGAGAGAGGGATTCTCCTAAAAGGGAATTGTGACTTATACCTGTTGGGTGCTTTCCTCGGTTTCCCCCATTAGACAACAATAGCCGTCGGTCAGATGCAGATGTCTTCAGGTGGTATCGAGCCATCAGTAAGTGTTTCAACCCTCAACCACGACACTCTCCAGTTGGTGGGTCAGCAGTCTCCTCTCACCTGCTCTATATCCAGCAGGAAGCTCGTTAAACCCTCCTCCACCATTCTCTGACCAGCATGTGTCTTACTTTTCTCATCCAGACCCCGAGCTGACAGCAGTTGCAATGTTGAATTGGCATGGAACATTCTGCACCCAACCACTGCATCGAACAGCAATGCCTTCCAACTTTTGTCTGTGCACTCCAAGAATAAAGGCAGTTCTTTCAAGTCCTTCCTCTCATGGGCTTCCTCTGCTCAATTAGAACTAGGCCAATTCTGAGGTTCCCAAAAGCAATGGTATAACCCCTCAAAAATCCCCAATCCCTTGCGTTGTACAAACAATCCCCCTGATTGATTTCCTCAAATAAATATTAAGTTATGTCTGAAAATAGTGTTTGTCTTATGAAAAAAGATCCCCCTAGCGGGTAAAATATGAACTTTAGAATAAAATAAGATATATACAGGATATATCTCCTTGATTTGATTCATATTCAGCATAATTGGATTAAATCGGACCAAAATTAGGAAGTTATGGCTGAAAAAGTTATTCATAAAAAAGCACCCAAGTGAGTAAAATATAAACTATGAGGGTTAAATATCATATATATATACACAATTGATATCTTTGAGTCGTTTCATATTCGCAGAGTTTGGACTATATTGGACAAATGATTAAGAAGTAATAAGCAAAAAATAATAATTTCTATTAGACTATTATAGTAAAATATAATATATATTCGAGATGGATGTCAACAATTCGGTTCATATGCACTAAATGTGGACTATATAGAACCAACGATTGAGAAATTATTACCCGACAACTATCAGAGGTAAAGCACCGTCTTGTGTCGGAATTACACAAGCAACTTTCCCTAATTGACCCAGTTCTTCCTCGCATTGAGGTCTTAGAAGGTATAAAAATGTAATATGATCCACAGATGGTAGATTGGAAGGATGATATCACCAACATTTCATGGATATAATAATTGTGAGGTTTTTGGCTGTTTGGCATCCTTACACCTAGATCACTGTCTGGGTGGAGGGATTTGTGGAGCATCGATGAAATCGGCAATCAGCCAGGCAGATACACTAGAAGCCGCTTACATGTTAAGTCCCCCAACAAAGCCAACATATAATGGACTGAACAATGCTTACAAAGCTTAATTTTACTTCAAAATGTCAGAATCGGCCAAAATCGGTATCGGCCGGTCAGACTTTGAAAAATCCGTGATTGGTGATCGGCCAAAAACTTGCAATCATAGCAGCTCTACTGGAGCTGCAGCTACTTCCCCACGTTGACCCCCCCATTTCCCGGGAGCTGGCAGCCGGTTGGATATTTCCTTGGATAAGAAAGGCCTGGCTCCCTCCTTACTGAAGGGGATGGTCTTCCTCACACCTGTGCCAGCTGGCCTCTTCTTGCACCTCTCCTTCTGTATTGTGTCAGAACACTTCGGATTCCAGTTTATGACCACAAGAAGAAAGAAACCTAAGATTCAACTCTGGGGTTTGCTGTAATCCCAACATTACAATTATACCAAGAACATCAACTCCGGAAAAGCTCCAACTCATAAATTCTGACATCTCCTGGATTAACCCTCCTACTCCACAGACCCACTTTGTTAACCACAAGCTGGCAACAACGCTTAACACTGTCATCTAATGCCAAGAGAATGACTAGCAGAAATCTCTTCCACTGCGTACGTGGCAGTCCCTGAGCTTACGTGGCCTTGATGCCATTCATTAGCGAGAAATATTTATCCAAGAAGAAAAAAAGAACATAGTTTTACTTAAAGGGGCTTTTACTTATTTGCATTGTTTGGAAGAAATAAAGGATTGAATCCCGATCTGTTACTCAAGTATGGACAGATACAGCGGAAAGAAGCAACCATTTGTAATACTGAAAAATGTATTGTATTCAAAATAATGATTAGAGTTTCATTTTAAAATCCCAACAGCTTTGTGTGTTTGAATCAAGGGCAACATTATGAAAAAAGTAGTAGTAGCAAATGTTTTGGTCAAGGACTGCTCATTCCTTTTGATCAAATAAATTAGTGATAAATTTAATGTGATTCATCGAATAACTTTTGTTGATGGTAAAACCGACACCAGCATATCTTAAAAGAATAGATGGCATTCTAGGGTATTGTAAGAGTGAGGACATGATGAATGTAAAATAAAGAAACAAACAGGGACAGCAAGGTTGTATGACAGATGGGAAGAGACGACTGGGAGAGGAGGGAAGAAAGAAAAAGAAAATGGAAATGTATTTTCATCTTCAACAGTACTCAAAGCCATAAACAAAACATACAAAGCTTCTGACTTCAGCCCATTGGGTATGGTTGGTATGTTTTGTGTGAGATGAGTGATTCTTCACAATCATATAGATTGTCACAAGAGTCCTGACCAGGGATGAAGCAAACCCACTTTAATAAATCACAATTTTCTTACCTGTACACGATGCCTGTAACCGTAAAACCTAACTGGTGGCGGGGCACCCTTCAACAGACCATTAGTTTTAAAGACATGATCTCCACCCACAGCTGTCCAAGGTGTAAATACTACTAGTACAGGCACTAGTTTCAGGTATCTGTACTTTACAAATTAACAGGTTTTGAATACTTTGCCATGCAATTTTGACCATGAGCTACCAAACATTTTATACTGACCTTAGTGTCCCTAAAGTGTTTGCGTGGCTCCCGGCCAAGACAAAAAACAGAAGGTTAAGACTTTAAATGACGGCCGAGTCTTCTGGGTCGCCTATTATTTACTGTATTTTTGACTGGACCTTCCAAAAAAAATGGCCACTATAACATTTGAAAACTGCAACGTTGACTTCCCTTCACAATGTGGCCAATTAAGGGTAACAGTGAAACATGAGTCTCTGTCAAGAGAGCTGTAACTGTGTGTGTGTGTTTTTGTTCCTGTGAGAGGAGGAAAGAGTTTGAGAGAGAGAGAGACAGAGACAGAGAAAGAAAGAAGGGAGAAACAAAAAAGGATTGCAAGCACGGCAGAGAAAATTAAAATGAAACAGCAGGTGTTTTATATCATTTGTCATCTGCACTCGCAAGTAAAGCATGCATGTATGCTGTGTGTAATGAGGAAAATGCAAATTCTTAGTCAGACTGGGGTTACTCTCTGATTGGAATGAAAGCTGTTCTTCAAAAGTAATGAATTAAGTCTCCAAGTCTAGCTAACAAATGTTTTTTTTATTATGCTCTCAAGACCAACTGAAAGTCCAAGTTCAAAATAAAATCAAAGTTAAAAGGGATGTTCATGGAAGTGGTATAGGAGGGGTACATATAAGTTCATTATTGATTGACAGCGAGTTAAATATGGATCAACAGATTAACTCTTTGGTCAGGTTTAGCTTCTCTAATCTGAAGCAACTCTATAGGGTAAAGCCTTTTCTATCTTTTAGGGACTTTGAAGGTTATGCATGCATTTGTGTCTACCCGTCTCGATGACTGTAGCACCCTTATGTTTGTGTTGGCCACTCCTTCCTGTCACGTCTCCAGCTGGTCCAAAACTCTGCTGCTTGTTTACTGATAGGGACAGGTAAACAAGAGCACATTAGTCTTTTTCTTGCCGCCCTCCATTGGCTTCCGGTGTATTTTAGGATTAATTTCAAGATTTTTTTATTTTTGCTTATAAAGCCTTGAATGGTCTGGTACCATTTCACCTCGCCAACACCTTACATCTCACTACGGTGTCTCAGGTCGGCTGACCAGTAACCCCTCGTTGTCCCCAAATCTAGGCTAAAGCACAGTGGGGACCGGGCTTTTGCTGTGGTGGCCCCCAAACTCTGGAACAAGTTACCTTTCCATATAAGGCCGGCCCGGACGCTTCCAGCGTTTAAATCCCACCTCAAAACACATTGGTTTTCCCTGGCGTTCCACTGACTAAGCATCAGAGTCGCCTGTGCTTCTTGCCACCGTGTTTTATTGTGTTGTCTTGCTACTGTTTTTATTGGGTTTTATTATGCTTTATTGTGTTGTGCTTTATTGCGTAATAAATGTGTTAATTAAATGGAAAGCACTTTGGACAACTTTGTTGTATTAAATTTGCTCTAGAGATAAAGTTGGATTGGATTGATGTGCAGATTAGTTGCTTAATTTCCTTGTTAAAGTCAGAAAACCCTGTCCGTCAAAACTAAACTTTAAGATATCCCATAACAATTAAACACAAATAAAAAGAATATGATCCATTTCAGAGGCTACAACATTTGAATATTTGTTTTTATGTAGTTTCATTGCAATTGACTTCTGATAAGATGCAATTCAAATCAAAGAAGGCAGACAATATATCTTATGTCGCCGTTGACAATTCTGCTGTTGATAATTCTGCTATTTTCTGCAACTGCCTGGATGTTCAACTGATTAACTGAGGGACCCAAGCAGAAGTGGAAAATGCTGTGACAAGATGGGACAGAGGGGCAAAGAGAGAGAGGAAGAAAGAAAGAGTGAGATGCCTCAGATGCATGCATACAGCCTGCCAGTTTGGCTCTGGCGGACAGTGACCTTGTTTGCATGATTAGTAGAACCACTGGGGCGTGATTTGCCCCGTTACTTTATTCTCCCTCTCTCATCTTCCTTCCTGTCATCTCTTATTTATCAATCTAACTCTCCTTCACATCCCTTTTCCTCCTTTACCCGTCATGTTTGAAAATGGTTGGAACAATGATTGGATTTATTTAATTTAAATATGAAAACATGTTTTTGTTTTTTTTGGAAGAAGCATGTCCAATACTCCATAATCCAATCTAACAAATACATTGCGATAGCTTTTTAGAAATTATACATACGATACAGATCTATTGTTTGACGTGACAAAATAAGCCCCATCAAGATTTTCCATACATTAATCTATTTGTGGCAGCCAATCAGTTATCAACATTACCCACCAATCTAATTATCAATTTCATCTAATCAATCAATTATCTAATTATCAGTTTTTCAGTCCCCTTCATGTTAAACGCATAGAGCATCATTCACCACTATTTCCTTTACAATTTTCTTTCAATTTGTTCTTGAGAAGAATCCCATTCTGCAAGTGAGCTGGAAGCGCGTGCCTGTAATCCTACTAAGCATCGGTAAACACGCATTCATTGTCACATAATTAATGTGTTGTTTTCTTAATTTTAATGAAAATATTGATATTATTTACCTACAAAAGCTACAATATCAATCAGTAGGAAACTGGCTGCCTATCGAAAATACGAAGTTGAAGAAATGTGATCAAAAAAAGGGGTGAAAAAAAAACTGTTGAAATTCTCGCTCTGTGTAATAACAATGGGATAATTTTTGCAGGCCAGATTTCAATTTCAACTAATCAACTAATTTGATCATTAGATCAAGATGTTAGAGGAAATATAAAACAACAATAAATAAAGTAATTAGATTAGAATAGCTTTAGAATAGGTTTCACAAATAGGTAAATACTAAATAGATAATTGAACACCTTTTGGTCATTTTTGGATTTTGTAGGATTAATTTGCTGGACTTATATTCCTACACTAAAATAAATATGATAATGTTCACTGTGTTATTGTGAATGGTCATAGACTGAGTAACCACAAGTCAATAGTGCCAACAAATGAAGTGCCCTCATAATACAGGTTTTATTTATTGTTGGTGGGAAAGGGGAAGAGCTGTGAAATGAGTCTTTAACCCTGCAATCCATTTATTTGTTCAAAATAATTGCATTGTTTGTTTTTATAGCCATATACATGTATGTACGTATGTCTTTGAACTATCGCAAATATTTTCCTTCTGCATTTATCAAAACAAAATACAGCAAAACCAAAAAAATACGACGGATAATTCCATCATGGTTTGGTAGAGATCAAAAAGAGTTCATGTTTAATGAACATTGGTTGGCAGACTACGATAAGCAAACTCTGGCCGACACCATTTGATGATTAGCTACAACCCACGGGTATATACGCACTTGGCTGTATGGAAAGAAGACTGTGAATTCAGTGTACACAGAGCTAATAATGGTTAAATTCTCCAAAGACAGTAGTGAAGGCCCTGCATTTGTCTATTTCTAAATTTTTATTTTGACAGTAACAATTTTCTGCTTCTCTCTTTAAATAATGTGTTTAACTGTTTTATTTCTATTATCTCTATATTTAGTTTCTAATGTATTACATTGTTGCTCTCTTCTGATCACTACTGTCACTCTAACCCTGAGGACTGAAGACGTACAAAACGTGATGCCGTACATCTGTGATCACGTGAACTTTTTTTCTGTCTTTCCCTTACTGTAATGTTTAGGAAAACACTGAATCATGAGGTTGCAAGGTCTTAGACGGATGATTTTCTTTTCTTCTAGCTTTTTTTAATTATAAGTATCTAGTTTTAATTATTATATTATTAATCGGGCACCTATGCCTGCAAGCACACAGTGAAGTCGAGTCTGTAGCAGTGCTCAAGCTTTTATCATAAAGCCACAATCAGCTCCTCAACCAATGGTAAGAGATTTGGCTGCAACTATAAAAAAGGATACAGAACAATAAATATTGACACTATAAAAGCAAAGTGAAAAAGGACACTATTTGGCAAATTTCACTGATTCAGGCTTATATTAATAAAGCTGAATATTGTCCCAAGATTGTCAGGTCTGCATAATCTCGGGTTAACTCATTTCACCCATGAACTCATTCAACACCTTCCATTTACCTTTGCACAACAGAATTTGTGCAGCTCTCTGTCTATTAAAAATAATTGACATTATGGATTTCTCTGTGACCACCGCTTGAAATCAGCACAAAGACTTGTCAAACTTTTCTTCCTCTATTAGTCTTCGGAGAAATAAACACTGTTGACTTCTTCAGTTAGGCTTAAGTACTCAGTCAGGCCAAAAAACTTTGGCCTGAGGATGGGCAACAAAAGTGAACCCCCATTTGTTCCACATTTTCATCGCTATCCATCTGTGAATACATTTCAGTGAAAGACATTAATGGCTCCATCAGGGTTACTTAAGTCATTGAGATTGGTCCCCTGTTCACCATGAATATGAATGACAAACTTCATGCTAATTCAATACCAGATCTTTCATTCTGGACCAAGGTGACGGTACTTTCAACTGAGCAAAAAGTAAACCAACAGATGGAATAATGAACAAACAAAGAGCAATATTGCCATCCTGAAAGTCATATTACAAGCGTTCTAAACACTCATCTAAAACAAGGCTTTTTAAATACAGAAAACTAGGCCTATGCTTTAAACAAGTACGTAACATGCTTTCAAATAAGATGACATAGTGACTCAGTAATGAAGATAAATACAGAGTTCAGTAATACAACGACAGGTTTCTCTGTGACATTTTTTAAGAGCTAAATTCTAGACAATCTTAAAGTTAAAGCTACATTTATATGCAATTGAAGTTATAGTTGGTAAGTAATAGTCAACAAGCTGATTTTTATTAAAACACCCCCCACCCCCAATACCTACAATAAAATTTGACAATTACAAAATAGATCTCCTGTAGTCGATTCATATGCACCAAAATTTGGACGAAATCAGATCAACAGCTGAGAAATTATGGCCTGGAAACTTTTGGGGATAAATTGGTGGAAATATGCAACCGACTTTTCCCCAAATCAATCTAATTCTGGAGTTTTCTTGTTAACATGGAGTATCTGCGGCCGACATGGCGCCGAAGACAACCCCATAACATCCCAGATATTTTGGGAATATAATAAGACCTTTCTGTGTATTATCAACTAATGCCATTTAGTTAAATGTAGGGAATTTAACTACATTTCTAAACTGTGCCCCAAGTAATTAACCTTAAACTTTGAATCAAACAAACCAGTGAACTGGTCGTTATTAGCAGGTATTCGTTTAAATATACAGTAGAAGACATTTGCTTTAGATTACATCAGTTTGCGTGGGATAAAATAAGAAAGATGTGTGTGAAATATTCAGGTGATAACATGAAAAAATCTGAAAGCAACTCCCATAGCTAAACTTTAAATTCATTCATGTTTCATTATGTATGACATTTGGGCGCTCTTTGATGTAACAGTAAATGTTGCATTTAAAATTTTCTAGACCATGCTCTTGTTATTTTTTGAACAGTGTTGAATGATTTCAGACTGGTTTCAAAATAAATCAAACGACATCGATATGAAAAAGGTATGTGGTTGTGTTGCATATGAACACATGTCCATGATGAAATCTAAAATGTCTTTCATCATGTATCGTGCGAGGTTTGTCTTGATTATTAATTGTGCTTGACAGTGTCCCCAGTAATATCTGCACAGGAGTCCTGGGGAGAAACATTGCAAAAATATGGAGGTACAAAAAACACAGAAGGTTGCTAAATGGGCAGAACAGATATTGACTTAATAACAGAGTTGCACCAGTCAATCTGCCGACCGAACAATCTTAGCCTGGAGGCTTATTTTGATACGATCGGTGGAGTTGTCACAATATTTTGTGCCGGTTACACACATGCACCCACACCAAGCATTAGCTACTTAGGCTGGAAACATTTCACCGGCTTGGAAATCTTTTGCCAGGAATGAAAAAAACACAAAGCTCGCAATTGGTCTCACCAGTAAGGCCAAAATATGCTGCGCAGAAAAAAAACAGAGAACGCTCTGGCCAACATCCTTATGCAACACTTCAAAATTAATAATTCTAAGTAGCATAGCAAGTTTCAAGGAAGAAGAAGAAGCTGAAGCTAGCTAGAGCTCAGAGCCAGCCACGGGTCAATTGGGGTTTTAAAGCTTTAAATGAAAAAAGAAAAAAAAAGATCAAATCGGCCGGTCAGACTTTATAAAAATCGGTGATCGGCCAAGAAAATTGCAATTGGTGCACCTCAACTGGATATGGAGGAATAGGTGATAAGTGGCTCACTTGCATGAATTAGGTCAACAGTTGTTGTACGAACTATTCATTTAAAGCAGAGCTATGCCAAAAACCTTGTTTTTCTGATTGGAACTGTAATTGTTTCATATCAACCCCCATTATCAGCAAAAATATGACCATAACTCATCAAATGGCAGTAAATGTTTAATTATATTTAGCCTTATAATGCCATCTTCGACGTATAGACGCACCCATTTCTGTAGAATAATACATTTCGCCATCCAGTAAACTTCTTCGTCATTATGAGGATTCAAGCAGCCCAGAGAGTAAAAAAAACGGACACTGAATTGCAGGGGAAAAAGTTAAACCTGCTTCAGGCTGTCATTATCTACGGTTTAACCTGCAGAATTCCCTTTACCCAAAAACACGATTAAAATGATTGAAAATACTCAACTTTCATCGTGCCCATTGATGGAATTGTATCCGATCAGCTTACGATCCTGACATTTGACACAGCTTTTCTTTATAGCATGTAAAATAAATGTTTCCCATGTATAATTAATGGTTATTATGCAAGAGTTTGTAAGATACTTCTCTCTTGACACTGTCAGTTTAATGAGACCCCTTTAGGGCCTGTAGTAAACAGGATAACACATGGTTGCATACGTATGTATAAAGATATTTCATAATATTTAGAAATTGAAATGATGAAAAATACATAGCTTACATGCATAATGCTAAATATGCCCATATGGTTTTATATGAGAGTTTTTTATATACCGTATAAATTATGGCTTGTCACCAGATGTCTGATCAAGTATATCTGAGCTTAAAGCTACGCAACTCCTAAGATACTGTATTTACTAAGACTACACTAAAATTGAAAATGCAAACATTAATCAAGAGAAAAACTCAAACTGCAGGTCACAACTCGATCACCTTCTTTCGTGGAGACTTGTGCTCAAAGGGCTTATGTTTTTTTTTTTTACCTACACCGACTTAAGTTTTCTACCAATAAGCTGCAGCAGAAAAGGCAATCAACCAAATTGTTAATTGTTATTCACAAGTAAGAGACGTAATGAAAAAAAAAAGGAGAAACCATTATCCGATTAAGCTCATTTTAGAGAGCATTCTCCATCGCTGGCTTCAACGGGGTAGAGCAGAGGGAAACGCATTCATCTTCACAGCCTGTACTTTTAACTGGTAGCACGGTATCATGACGGTAGTGTGCGTCATGCAGCAGCTATGACATCAAATCCTTAATAAAGAAGATGATCAACTTAACATTTGGAGGAAATACACTGCGCTTGTGTTTTTATTTTCCATTATGTTTTGGAAAAATTCTCAAAAACGCAAATATAATCATTATTAAACTAATGATATGTCACATTACACACAGCACCATCAGAAAATTATAGGCAGGAATGAGAGAAAAATGAAAAGTAGATATTCATTTTTTATTATATAGAATATAGAATATATCTACTGTCAAAAGTAGACTTATTTTGATCGCCACAATTCGTTTGTTTTAGATTTCTGTATACACAGTGGAAAAAGAGGTTTCTATTTCTTCCTCAAAATAGCCTTTCATGCATCATGGATTTTCATTGTTAGGGTTAGTTGCTGCTTCTTCCCCTTGAAAGCTGCATTTTGGTTTCAGAGCACAAATAACATCAACTTCACACAAAACATTTGTGGATGAGAGGCTTTTTTCAACATATCTGAAAATACGCAGCAAATTATTAGGAATTGAACAAACACATTAGGAAGTAAGGAAAAGCTCATTGTAATGTAGAAATGTGATGTCAAAAGTTTGTAAATGAAAGATACTTAAGGCTAGCTATCCTTGGAACAATCAATACAGTATTGGTCCATCAGTGGTTGTATGCTTATTGGAGTAGAAATTTAAGTCTGCCGACACTTAAGTACGAAGTAGAGTGGAGTGGAAACAACAGCCAACTGTGAAAGGTGTATTTCTTGCAGAGACCATCCTTCTGTATTTATAAAAATTATTCATGCAAAACTAAACACACCTTAGTATACAGTATGTTATCTTAGAGATCGCACTGTTTTTGAATGTCTGGTGGTTGGTCCAGGGAGAGTACCCAAGGGTGCAATCTAACAAAGTGATACCGGGAAGGATTTGCGTCACTTCCTGTTTCCGTGCTGCCACATAGAGTTATCTCCATGACAACAACGTTGCTTCTAGTATGTAAATTTTGTGTTCCAGGAAGCTTCATACGGACAATGGTGGCGGAGGGGAGAGTGATGCTTTGATTGATAAGCAATGCTTCCAACCTCAGGCTGCACTCGGATCTGACAGGGATAAAGCAGTTGTCTGCCACGCCTGCCTCTGACATTTGTCATAAAGCATTGGCAATTTCATCAGTTGAGAGAGAGAGACAAAGTAAGCTACAGATAAAAGAGGGAGAAGACGGGAAAAAACAGAGAACTGAACAACCTGCATATTAAAATCTATTCCATTCTGTTTTTACTGTAAGCTTAGCAACGTTGTATTTCTATAGATTAAGCAGCTATCCAAGATGACCTAGAGAATATCACAAAAAATTCAGACAGGACAATTTCACTCAAAATAATTACAAAAAGACACATATTTGCACTTAGCCGGAGTAATATATATAGACCGGCAGACAGTTTCAGTTTTATCTGGTGAGATTTGACATTTCTGGCACTACACCAATACATAAAAGGTGAATATTGTTAGAGTTGGAGAAATTGATTTTCAGAGAGGTCAGACTAAAGGGAAAGATGAAGTGTATTTTTGACACATGAAGGTCAAAACAACTGTCACGACAAGGCAAACTAGTTGATACCGGGGTTAATGTAACGAAGACTTTAAAATGACCTTCATCTCTTATTCCTAGTGATTGTTAAATATAACAAAAGATGCATAGAAATACTACACATGAGCACACAATAGAGTACATGGTCAAGCTATTTACTGTGAGTCAACTGGATTAGTCATACATGCCTAAAGACATCAGTCCAGAGTGACCTCATATTCACACCGACATTGAACGCAGCAGCAAGCGTGCGGTTTAGCAAGTCGGACGTTCAGAGAGTTGACTGGATCAGAAATTGTTCACAGATTTTCTGTAAAGCAAAGCAGGATTTTGTGTACACATTGCACATGTGTCTCACAGTCTGTGTGAAATGCCACGTACTGCTCCTACATTCCTAAACTCTTTCTGCCTCCCTTGTGTATATATACACATACACACACACACACTCACACACACGCGATACTGTAGTAAATGAACTATGTCAAAGTGAGACAGTGATTAGGGCCAGGTGAACAAAATCATAGTAATGAAGAAGTAAATTAGTGAAGATTAACCTTTTGTTTTTAAACGAGAGTTATGTCCAAGAGTGATTGACCAGTGTTGGGCCCATTAATATAATTTCAGTAACAATTAGTCTGGTGGTAAAGAATCCAAATATATCGATAAACTTTGGATTTTTACAGTTATACATGGCCTATAAATTCCATACGTTGATTCCTCTCTATTCTAAACATTCTTCCTTCCTCTTATGTACACGAACATAGTCCGTTGCGGTCTCACTCTTTTTGTGTCTCCGTTTCCCTCTGCCCTGTGGAACCTGACTTTATCCAATATTTTATATTTAAAAAGATAAGGTCTATAGCAGTTTCGCCGTAAGAGGTAAATTACATGATGAATATACATGGAATTTGAGGCCAATGAGTCGCAGTGAAGCACAAAAGCCGAAGAGGAACGAGAAATTTCTCCTATTTCATTTCATGGTTCAGCCCGCAGATTTGCATCACCTGAAAATCGGCTACTTTTCATATTTGTTTTATGAAAACATGAACCTAGCTTTATTACTGTAAAATATGTCGGGAACCAAACAGTATAATACAACTTTTTGAGTAGGATTGCTGTATATCATGTGAACACTATATGGTGTTAAGATCAAAAGCAGTATATAGTGTGTAGTATTTCAGCAAGACAATGGTCCGGTGAGCTATCCCTGGAGTTTGCGGGTAAAAACCTCTGTTTATTGCTCCCACATTTGATGAGGTAGGAAAAGTGCTATGGTTAGATGTGCTGAGAGGGATCCAAACAAAGTACCCATACACAAGATTGTGAAGGCAGGCTTTCATACCTTGAGAAGCGTTATCACATCACAGCACCCATCTCTCACTCTCTGCCTCCATACCCAAGGTGTTTGTCGGCCACATCTGAAATTGTTTTTTAAACTGTAACAGACGTGGGTTTGTCTGGAAATGTTTGTTGATTTATGTTTATATGTTTTAGTCTTCAAAGTGGCTCATTTAAACTTACTAAAGTGGAAGTCAAATCCTTTACCCCATCTCATCAAGGTATGAATCCATCACAGTCTTGGGGAGTGGAACAAAACAGGATAATAACTTACATCTAGCAAAAAAAAAGATCTAAAAGGAGTCATTTACAAAGCCAGTGTGAACTGTCAGTTTGTGAAGCAGCTGCATTTGCACATGAATGGCACACTGCTTTAACATTAAGTGTTTTATTATTTAATTCCACTACACAGCCAGGAGAAGATGAGAGAATTTCCTCCTTGTCTGATCTATTTTGGTACCCATCATTCTCCTCTCTCTAACACCTTAGGCAGATAATTGTCCAATAAAAAAGAAGAACCACTACATTTAGTCCTTTCTTTTCAAGGAAGATGCTTTTAAATTTGATACAGCTGAGTGACAAGCTTGAAAGCCAATGATTATAGCAATTAAATGAAAATTACATCAAGTCGTCAAGACAGGTTTTCACTTTGGCAGGGTTTTGTACATTTCTGCTAGAAGAAACAGTCCATTTGACGTTGCAGTGTTCTCGAGTCAAACTTGAATACAGTCAATGCTCATTTATACAGTGTGTCAGCATTTGAATGTTTTTCCAAAGAACCCGTGGACTATTTCTTGCATGTTTCAAGAAAGAATATGGTTTCCACTTTTACTGCTGTCTGGCTCTCCCCCATACAGAGGCTTCATATAATCAGTCACCGCACTGATACATCATGTCCCTCCTTCTGTATCCCAAACACCTTACATTGTCATAGTTCAGCTCACCGTAGAAAGATGGATGATTTACAGAAAGCCATGACTCTTTTCTCTAAAACCTTCATAGGTTTGATCCGGCAGGCTCAGTAACCCTCTAACATTCTGATGTCTAAGAAAGCTGGCTTGTCTGAGCCCTTTTGTGTTATAAGAGAACAATAGGGATGCTATCTAAGAGACATTGTGTGTGTGTGTGTGTGTGTGTGTGTGTGTGTGTGTGTGTGTGTGTGTGTGTGTGTGTGTGTGTGTGTGTGTGTGTGTGTGTGTGTTGGCAAGCTGAAGCACATAAGGATTTTAATACTATCTTCTTCTGTGTTCTAGTCTAAGTCACTGAACTGAGAGGCTAATGCTTACTCCCAAGGTCCCTCCCATGAGAGAAGAGCATATCAATGAGTTAACTGGCATTGTTTGTCAAAATGTCAGTCTATACACTTGAGTATTTTAGCTGCATAGTGCAATAAACAGGCAGTAGCATCGCAGGCTGGAAACTTTACAAACATGATGGGACCAGGAAAATTGTGATGGGAATGGATGGTATTGGGACAGTGCGCCGTTACGGAAGCTAGCACAACTAAAGTATATTGGCAGCTCTGGCAGTCTCAACTCTGGTGATAACTGGGGATGCTGGATGAACAACTTCTGAACCAGATTGTGGTTCAACCTCCTCCACTGCCATTACCCGTGATTTTAGACAGTCCTGTCAGCAGTGTCTTTACCTCACAAATAACGTAGGCCTGAAAAGCTGAGTTGGCTATTAATTAGATTCATATAGAACCGTAATGGAATCGGATTCAAACTGTTAATAAGTTATAGCAATCCTGAAATCAAAGAATCTGTAAACACGGCAATGACAAAAATCCAAGGAAAAAGGCAGCAAAGTCATATTTTCTTCACTCATGAATTATATCATAGTACTTGAGCATACTTATACTGTAGAAAAAACTACATATTAGAGCTCCTGTGTCGACTGAAATAATATGTGGGACCGATAAAACTGCCCTAATGAAGGTGTACTTGTTTTCCACTGATCAGAAGGCATTTGAAAATCCCAAATATGCTAGTTTAAGTGGCCTACCGTCCATGCAACCAGTAACAGAATAAAAAAAAGAAAAAATGCATTCTTAACATAGAACAAATATTTTCCTTTTGTGCATATATTTTGAATTTCATATTTTGTACAGCTCCCTTTTGCGACAACAACAGATTTGAGTCTCCTGTAGTGGGAGATGAGGTTTGAGAACACATGGAGAAGATCTGACACCATTCCTTCATACAGAAACTCCATGTCAAGGTCATGGCATAACTTTTATTTTGTAATCTCTGAATTATTCTTGGTTTTATTTTGAGGGGTGGTTCAGATCATTGTCCTGCTGGAAGGTTCAACTAAAGCCCATTTGAGTTTCCTGGTAGAGGATATTTGATTGAGTCCATTGGCCCATATCTTTTAAAAAGATGTTCAGGGCCTTTGGACGAAAAAGAGATCCACCACTAGACATCACGTTGGTTGTGAGGGGCTTTTCTCTATGTTTTTCTCTCTATAGTTTTCTTCATACATTATTGCTGAGTCCTCTGGTCTTTCCTTTTGTAAAGAATGTCAAAGTTCATTAGGCCTAAGTCACCTCATATTTATACAGTAAGACAGGAAGCCAATGTTCAACACTTCATAGTTCATATTCAAATATTTGAACATAAAAGTATGAAGCAGTACTAGAAATTTGCTTTAGCTACCTTTTAAACCCAGGATACCCTAATGGTGGTCATAACTGTGACACACATTTCTTTTGAGAAAATTAATGTTTTATGCAAAGAATAGAATGGAACGTTAAAAAAAAAAAAAAAATATTACTTTCATAAAAGGTTTGATTTATGTGAATATTTAGAATTATAGATCATGGGTATAGACACTAAAAGCATTTCTTTGCATCTCATTTACCCTTTGAAATGCAAGTACATCAGGTGAAATAATGCAAACCCATCAAATGATTTAAAATGTACATGAATCATGGCAGGTGATATTAAAATATTCATTTTTATTATATATTTTTTCTTTTCTTTTTTCTGATTTAGAGTTAAGCATAATAGCCACACTCACATACACGGTGCACTTAACATAACAAGGGAAAAAAAGGTAAGCTGCACTTGTGTATTTGATGCTTTCAAACATACATAATCACCAAAATACTGAGTTCAGTCAGAACGTCCAGAGACTTCACTGTCTATTTTTCACAACCTCACTGGGCCTATCCACATGCTGCACGAGTGCAATCAAACGAGGATGAGCCTCAAATCTAGCAATTAAGGAATTTAGTTTTTTTCGAATCAATACCACTTGAAAATCTGAGAAAAACTGTTGTTGCTACCAGCTAATGTGGCATTGTTTGTTTGGATCTAAGGTACCACCTATTACAAAGTAACAGCGAATGTTCCTGGAAGAGATATTAAAGCCTTATAGCCTTATGACATAGTGGGAAACAGCTACATATGTTGTTTTTATTTTTGCTTTGAAGAAAATCAAATGACTTGGTTTTGTTAGTGTGAATCAGGGACAGAAATAACAGCACTTTGAACTCAAAGTAGGAGTAATGAAGTGCACAAAACTTTATTTGAAGATCTACTCTGTTTTTTATAACCGGTATGAGAAAATATCTTTCTGAAGAATCAAAAAGGAGATTTTCTTGTGTTTTTGCTTATAAAGCTAAAGTACACTTAATCCAAACATGATTAAAAATAGAGTGAATTTGTTATTGCGTGTTTTTCTGTGTGTACATGATTCTATATCGGTATGTTTTTGCCTGTGGACAGATACAGAGGTATCTGTTAAGCACATTTATATGGCCTCTCAGACTTTACTCTCTGTGTGACATTGAAATTACCAATCAAAAAAGCCAGGCTAATTATCTGCCAGTTAAAAAAAAAAAAAAAATCAAGATTGCACACAAAACACGACAAACCACAGACATCATGGCCTGAAAACCAAAACAATAATCAAGTTTTATAGGAATGACTTGTAGGTTTTTTCTTGAATCAAAACTTGCATTAAGAATTAAAATGATAAATTATTATATATTTTTTGTCTTACAAAGGCATTAGCATAAATCCTTAAATTATTTATTCTATTCAGTAAATCAATAATTTTATTTCAGGGATGCAAATTCCACTGGCCTCTAATCTTATTAAATAATTGCGGATGACGCTTATGAGTTGTTTATGAATGTTGGCGTGTCCCCCACAAATTTTTACTTAATTAGTACAACATTTGGAAATCCTATATTGAAAATATGAATTTAGCTGAGGCTTGGGCATTCTAACAAGTAACATGCTTTGGAAACTAAATATTTAACAGAGCATGTTTGAAGCAATTTCGGATAAATCTGGTTTCCCACAACAGACACAACAATTATTCCGTTGGGCTGAATAAAAATGTCTGATATTCGTTTTTTCTATTTTCCTCATAATTAAATGACGAGTAAAATTTGAAAGCCAGGGTTTCAGAATTTGTTTTAGTTAGGAGCCAAATTGAATTTTCAGGAGCCAAAATATATCGATGTCAGAGTTCAATGCTAAATATCTGCCTTAGCTTTTATTTTCCCAATGTACTGTCTTCCTTTGTTAATTAATTCTATGCACAATATGCGCCATGTCCAATATGCTGCAATCTTGTTACCATAAATACATATATGATATGTCCAATCTTTTTATTTTTTCAAATTTATATTGAACTATTTACAATTAGTTGCTTTCTCCTTACTCGGGCTCTGAGCCTATATCTATGTCTATGTCTGTATCTCCTACCTCAACAATGGTACCAACCCTGGCGTTCTTATGTGCTTTACTGTCATCATGCTTCTTCAACGTTTCTTTTTTTTTTTTTTTAAATGTTTGAAACTGGTAGTGAACTCAATTTCTAATAGTTTTTTTGTGGAGAAACTATGGGGAGTTAACCTCAGACGTTCTAGGTTGGTCTGAGGGCATGCTCCCTTGAAAGAAAATGTTGTAATTTTTAAAGTTAAATACATCAATTTTTACCTTAGCAAATGAATCATTCATGATGCATTATGCCAATACAATACCACCATATACAATACCACCACCAGTGTGGTGGAATTGTTGGGAATAGAGTCACAATGGATGATTAATGAAATGTAACGCCATTCAAAATCATTAAATAATAATAAAAATTATAATAATTGAATTAACTAGGGTATTTATTTAATCCATCAAAATTAAGCAAAGATGGTAACCTGTGTTGAACTGGAAAAATGAAAAAAATAATTCAGGATTCCGCCCTGATTTATGGTGTTTGCCCGGACTTCGACGGTATAAAAATATAAATAAATATATCAAACAGACACCCAGGACTGAGTGCTGAACGTTAACAATAGCCAACTTAGCTTATGTTAATTCTCAAAGATAGCTTCTGGTTTTGCGGCTTTACATCGATAATATAAGATTATATTTGGTGTAGTGGATAAATGCAGTCAGTGGATACTGTAAGGATAATTAACTTTGCTGCAAACAACCTCGGCTCCTCACGGTGCCTCGGTTCGGATGCGCTCAAGAGCTGTTTATTTATGAGAGGCTGCGCACATACAGCAGGGAGAGGGTCTGAATGACTCGGGATGAAGGGGGAATGAAGGATCAGTGGGGCAAGACCCATCCTTGACCACCTTCAATGTTGAAGTTTGAAAATATTTTTAGTGCATTTTGAAAGAGTGGCGTGACAAATTAAACTGTACTGGGCTTCCTCCTACAATTCAATATTATTGTATTTTTGTGTCTGGATGGTTACCACGAACAAAAGTTTGTCACATTAGGGACAATTTTAGTCGTCATCTGATTCAGATTTCAGCATTTAGAAAAATTAAGGAAAACGGTGGAGGATGCAAAGCCACTCCAATTGGAATCAATGAGTCTAGAAAATGAAACTGTACAGAAATAGGAGTCACTTTGTAGTAACCACGACAAATGGCTGATCATTTTAGTAATTTAGGATAGTAATAGGATGTTGCAGTAATAAAAATGTTAAAAACAATGCTAGACTTAAGGCATAACAACTTTGCAACCACAGAGTGTTTCACCCTTGGCCAGTCAGCAGTACGGCTCAGGAGGTTATCAAATATGAAGAATCAACTTTGCCTAGATTCAAGATAACTACGCCATATAAAATAAAATAAAAAAAGATAGTCATAATGATCATCAATGTCTGACAACAGCAAAATCTTTCGGCTCATTCCCTTCCCTTGCCACACCCTCTTTGACTGGGCTTCGAACCCAAGCCTGACTGAGCCACACAGCTGCTTTGGATTTAAGTTTTGGGGAAATATACAACAGTAATACAGAGCATGGTTAGCAATGGTAGACTATTTAGAAGAATCCATTTGCCCAATACCATTACCAGTGAGCAGCCCTTTCCCTTACTTTACTCTGCTTTATTGTGAACCGTGAGAGTTTGGGAGGTTTGACATTAAGAGGGATCTTGCCAAAGGACAAGCCAATGGATGGAGTAGAGAGGAGGCATTAATAGCTTCAACTGGAATGGAAAGCATCTGCTAAACACCAAAGGCTTGAGGACAGGGAAATGTCAAGTATGGTTGTTATAGAGCAAGCAGCAGCTCTAGGAATTTTCACCTGAATGACAACCAGTCTCAGACAATGCACATGCTACGTCACTGCAGATGAATGCCGTTACTGAGGCAGTGACTTAACCCGGCTTCAAAGAAATGAAAGAAATGCATAGGCCAGATGAATGCGGCACACATATCAATAAAAACATACAAAGGACATACAGAAATATATATGAAAAAATGCACTGACTTACCTGACAAATATGTGTCTGTTTTTTATTTATTTAAGTTTTAGTTTATCATCACGAAAAAGTTTAGTGAAGGCATAACTGCTATCTTCTGAGAAGCAGGAAAAAAACACATTCTTGTGAAAGGTTCATATCTTTGCAGTAAGTCATAGTGTGAATTGTACTTCACAGGGTCACTTTGGCATGTTTGATTTTTTGTACCTCGGAGAATGCATATCAAAGGTAGTGCCTGACTAATGAAGCTCTTCAGGCCAGAAGCAACAGACACATCCAAAGCCCTGTGACTCAAGGCTGAGTGTCTTAGGGGGACGTGAGAGATGGTATGTCTGTGTGATTTTGTTAATGATAATGTGGCTTTACATTCTAATGTGTGAATGAGAGAGTGTACGTGTATGAAAAGATGGTATAGTAGGAGATCAAAAATAATCAAATCCCACTCTCTGGGGGGAATCTAGAATCAAACAGGTCCTGCTGCCTGAGGGCTGGCCTTCTCGCTAAATCTGTGTGGAAACCCCTGTGACTGACAGGGGAAGCCGATATGAGGTTAAAGAGAGATAGAGAGATGAGGCAGTTTGGGACATTGCGAACGTTTAATCAACACACACTCCAGTGATCTTGGGAAATCGTCAGCAATGAAAACTTCTGCTTCTTCCAATTGTTGTGTAAGGATGATGCATTTGACAATGAAACCTGTATATGTTGCAATTTATGCATTGGTAATAGCAGAGCGCTGGGAAGAATTTTAGGTCAAAAACTATCCCCTTTTCATCGATCCCACTTTTATTTGCTGCTTTAACTCCAAGTCAATCCACCTTAGTGCCAACCATAGCAGAGCATGCAAACAGAGTTGTAAACCTCCCGCAGTGTTACCAGACACAAATGTTAGCATGAAGAGGAAAACCAGACAGACACCCTGCTGAAGAGATAAACAAACTAGAGGGGCACATTCAGAGCACATACCACCACTAAAGCTCATAGTACTAAGTACCTCTCCTATGATATGCAAGTCAGGAATTGCAGCAACTACATAAGGATACGTTGCTGAAAGTATGACAATTATGTCGAAATATTGTTGTATTTCATTGTACGTAGCTGAGGCATGAGATCACCCCTCAAACACAGCTAGAAATGTGTGGTACTAACTGCAGAGTCCTTACATGTGCCTCTATTTCCAGTTCTATTTTAATCATTATTATTTTGCTGTGTTAAGTACATTTCTGTGTGTCAGCCTTTGGGTAGTGGGCTAGCTCCCCCGAGTCAATGACTGTTGGTAATCAAAAACCACTGGGGCATTCACACCGTGCTTTGGACACAAAGGGGGTCCTCTTTGACCTGTAATGCATCTTTCTCATATAATTTCTAATTAAAATCCAACTGGAAAACAGACAAACTAAAATAAAGCTAATCTCCTTGGTGAAGGCTTTAAACAAATAACGGAAATGTGTGACAAGATGTGAGAGCGGAGGGAGCAGAGGGGGTTTTGCTCTAGCACTTCATTCTTTCACTGAATGTATTACACCAGAGACAGAAGTGAAGCACCTCCCATAGTAGAAGGCATAGATATATAGAGATAGTCCTCATTTCCCTCCCATAACAACAGTAGTTGATGTAATCATCATCTTTTCACTTTCACTCCTGACGGCTATGTGAAATAGCCGCTGGCATTGGCGAATGTGGGCGGACCAGAAATGTGTGTGGCTAGGCGATAAGGCTGCTGTAAAATTTAATTAACACAAAGCGATGGTGAAAAATACTAAATTTATCACTGCATTATTAAAAAAAAAAAAAATTACTATGGAGGAACCGTATCTCAATCCCTGGGCATTAAAGGTTGATGAGAGTATGCAATGACAGAAAAGACAAACAACGAAAGAAGAAGGAAGAGAAACAAAACATTACGCACTAGAGTTGTAAAAGCCTTACAAGGTGTGTATCGAGAACTTAATTCCAGTTAAGCCTTCAGATATTGCACATTGGGATTCATGCCCCCGTCTCCTGAACATAGATACAGCAGGTAATGCAGGCAGAAAACAAGACTATATGCATGTGAAAAGGAAAGACGGGGAGTAAGTAAAACGCTGGCTGAATAGAAACCCTACAGTAGCTCAGCTTCACCTAATGGTCGGGGCCTGAGCTGGTGTGAATGGACTGATTAGGGTCTTCTACTTAACAATGCACAGCTTCTCATAGTGCCCAGCTCTTTCACAATCCTGTTGAAAGAGAATATCTGAGAGCCAGAATGATTTAGGACATCGCTAAAAATGCAGGATATAACACAAAATGACAGGGAGTAGAGAGATAAAGTTGCCTGTTTTCTATTTGAAAGATATTGGACATAGTTGACTGTGTTAATACTAGTTATTGTACACTCCCAAGCATCTCAAACATAATACGTTGACCTCACGACTCAGCCAAATGTGTATACAAAACACAAAAATTTGCTTTATTTGCAATTTGTTTCTCATCTTATATTCTGGACAGTACACAGGTAATGGAGATTAAATGTTTTGAATAAGTGTACACTTGCCAGAGTTCAATTAAGCTTGCAAATGTATCATAGCCTTATATACTCTGTATTACTTTAAGAAAAACAAAAACTGTGTAAAAAAATAAATAATTGCTTTCGAGTTCTATTTGAAATGCATTTATATGGTCTCCAAATTTTACAAGCTTTTCAGATTGATTACCGTCATTGTTAATAGTAATTCTGAAAAGTTATTTCAGATACCCACTAGTTGTTACATCCAGCCTAAAGGTTGAAGCAGGTGATGGCAAAATTAACAGAAATAATATCTCAATATTTTGGGAGAATTTTTTTCAATACCAATAATCAAGCAATTTTGTGCATCCTTGTTTGTTGTCCTGTGTTTAGAGAATTCTTCTTCTTCTTCTTCTTCTTATTATTATTATTGTTTTCCTAATTCTTTGCAATGGTTTGTCAGACGATGAAACAATACACTACCAAGCAGGAAATATTTTGTGAACATGGTGTTAGAATAATTTTGTTATTCAGACTGTGAAAAGCCAATTTCAAACAGCTACAAAATTAAAGTCCCATTGTAATGCTTCTGTTTACTGCTGTGTGTTCCACGTATATGGTAAGTACAGATACCACACTTTATTTCTACTTGGTTTTCTAAAAAGGTTCTTTATTGTGGCCTGTTGCACTTTATTTTCAGATGTGTATCAAAAAAAGGTCAAGATGTTCTTTGTCATAGAAATCTGTTGCACCTGTTGTCTTTTGGGAAAGTGAGACATGTTAGAGGGGGATATTATGTTGAGCAGCTCTAACATTATCACCACTCAAAGGTGAAGTGAGGAACAGTGATTATTTTTTGTTAGAATGGCACCTGACATTGGGAAAGTTACTTTCCATTACTGGAAAGTTTTATGCCGGTTTTGAAATTAAGGTGTCAGAAAACCAAGTGCATCAAAAACAGAACCTGCAGACCTACACAATATGAGATAGGTGGTAACATGCACTATCCAGAAAATTGACAAAATTTATTTTGCCATGATTTTGAGATTTGTTGTGACAAGATCCTAACTCTGTGGTAAAATTTGATAATGTGACAGCCCTGTGATGAACTTGCAACTTATATTGGTCAATGTCAGCTGAGACAGGCTCCAGCCCCCGCCAACCTGAACAGGATAAAAGGTTATAGATAATGAATGAATAAACTAAATGTCTATGTTCATGGACATTCTTACTTTCCATTAAAGAAAAGTTGCTAATTGTGCTATTATTTATGGTTTTAAAAATAATCTGAGTTATTAAAGCCGGTATTGGAAAGTCAGGTTTCAGAATATTTTGTAACAAAATGTTTATAAGAAAATTGAATTCAATGCTCCTCTCCTACATACTCCATAATGCAGCTTGCTCATCATTATGGGGCTAACAGGATAAGACTGTATAGAATTCGGCTGCTTCCATGAGTGACTGATTGCAAAGAAAGTATGATTCCCAAAAAAACTTCAATAGAAGATAAAAATATGAACCTATTACCCTTTCATTCATTTTCCTCTACATCCTTCAATTCTTATTCCAGAAATATCAATGCACAGGTTGGACGTAATTACTTATCCAATTGGTAGAGGCGCCCTGTCCGTCTCCATCTGGTCATTGCATGTGTGCACAAACTCAAACACAACACACCAAGGTAGGCTCTTCAGACAGACAGAAAAAGGCAGGTCAAGGCATACTTTGTAAACATTGTAACGGTAAGAACATCTAAGCCACCGAATGTGGCAATAAGAACCAAGTGGTTCAACAACAATACATCTATCCACATCGCTGTTGCCCTGACCCAGGAGTGACCTTGTACTCTGCCTGCACATCGTTAAAACAATGACAATTTATTTACATGTACGCATGACTGTCTATGTATGAAAGTGAAACACTGAACACTATGTGTTGAGATACCAAAGCATTGCAGCAATGACCAGCCACGTTAATGAAAAATGCACAAGCTCTATATCATATATGGGTGATATATTATGAACAAATGTTTCTCCAGTTACACTTCTGAAAAATAGCCGAGAAGCATCAATTCAACTATATCTTGGGAAGAGAGCGTCTGTGCTGCACTTTCTGTCTTGGACAGACAGAAATGATTTAATAACCCCCTCTTTTTCAGCTTATATCATGTCTGGGGAATAAAGTAAGGCAAGGGAAAGAGATGAACCTGACACAAAACAAAGTCAAAAAGTAAAGAGTAGACTGAGGAACTTTGAAAGGATAGGGAGCTCTCGCCCATAATTGACATTGATATGAAGAGGCAGAAATGTGAAAGAGGGATGAGAAAGAGCACTCACACACAGTCTGCAAGATACAGTAGCCTGCAGTTGATTCTGCAGATCTCAGTCTATAAAAGGCACAATCAAAAAAGCAACCATCTAACAACAGATTCAACAAGAGTATCCCTGCCTCAGGAAGCTGGAGTGGCTGTCTCCGACTGTTTGTTTTTCTACAAATGTCTATCGTGAGCGACAGGACACACTGAGATATGAAGATACAAACTTCGTTCACTTGCTTTTCCCAACATTCATTTCAACTTCACTATTTCCCCAGTTTTATCTTAATGATTTTCTGCACTACAGTCTCTAAAAGACACTGTGGGCAGAGTCTTAAATTAAGCCTATTTGTCATTTTCTTCATTCCTCCATTCTCACCTATACACAACCCATTTAAAAACTGCACTCAAAACACGCATCCAGGAGTAGGTACAGAAGTGTAAATTCAACAAAATAGGTCGTAAAGTTCTTTCAGCTATCAGAGAACATATCTCTAATAACTAATAGTCTGTCTTTGTGGTTTTAAGTGAAAGAAATCAAAATGAAACATTTTATATGCAGGATTGCTGACCTTTTGAATTGACCTTTAGATCAATTTAAAGCTCTTCTTCAGAGTTATATCACACACACTATTTGTTCTGTTGTATTATACAAAAGATATCAGTACTTGCAGACACATACCTTCACGCCATGATTGTTCCAGTAGAAGGAAATACCCTCAAAATCTAAACTCTTGCCTTGCTCTCTAAAGCATTTCTGTATACAGAACGCAATGAAAAGCAAACTGTTCTAAGTGTTGCAACATGACTCCCCTCAACATTTATGTGGACATGCCAGCTAGGCTATAATGAGGGCCTACAAAGAGGGCTAAAATGACCAGATAGTACATGGAGAGATGTATTGAGAAGGATACAGTTAGAAACCAGGGATACTTTATAGATTCAATTTGCAGATTCCGGTCTTTTTTACCTGTGTGACTTTGCACCGTCGATCCATCATTCTGTGAAGCCCTATGCAATTTAAAGTGTTGAGAAACCCCAGAGCCCCGCAGCCTTATCCGAACCGAGGCCACAGCCACAGTAAATCCTGCTTACCTTCATCCCCTGAAGTCTGCAGGTGTGTCTGTGTACTTTTGAGTGTACGGGTGTACCTGTGCTTAAGCAGACTGCAGTCCAAGCTAAACACCTTAGCTGCTGGCTCAGTTGAAAGTGTGCTGAGCCAATTTAGGGTTAAGGGAAGAGCTAAGCCTCAAAAGAGTGCAGGGAACCCAGGCCAAGACCATAACTCGAACCAATGATCCAAAATGAGGAAAGAGGTAGAGGTATGTTGAAAAGAAGGGAGCCCATCAGGCTCTTCATTGTGCACATTTGCTATAATCAAACTAACATGATGTGAAAAAAAATCTACTAGCCATGTAATTTGTCCCTGCAGATGACAGACTGCAGATCTCGAGTCTCACTTGGTACAAAATTTCATCATCATACACGCTCAGATTGTCCATCCAAATCTCTCTGCCACTAGATAGAATATCATCTGGCACAAATATTGCCTTTATCTCTATGCTTCTCAAGTAAATTGTAGCAACAACTTTGATATAAATTATTAAAGGGTGGTATGAAATGAAAGTGAAGGACGTAGGATGGTGTGAAAACTAAAGCTGCCATTTAAATACTTGTGCTGCAAACTTAACTTCATCACCTCCAAGCTAACCTGAGAATGTTCTGTGGGTCTCCCTCACTCTCGCTACGAATCCTAGGGCAATTAAGGCCTGGATATCTGTAGGAGATGAGGGGGGGAGGGAAATGGGAGTAATGGAAGGCGAAGTGGAGACCACATACCAATAAAAGGCAATTATGTTTAGGGAGAGCAATTGTCAGGTCATGAGAGTAAAGAAGACTGTGGGGATATAGGATGGTAGGGAAATGAGGAGGAGTGTTATTTAGGAGGCAGATGGCAGAGAGGAGGAAATTAAGATGAATGGGCACTGAGAGAGACTGATCTGGTGCTGGTGCTTGGGCTGGGAAGACAAAAGTAATTAGCTGCTCTGGGAGGCTGGCAGCGAGTATGATGCCTGCAGTGACAGGGTAAAGCCTTGAGTTTTATTAGTCACCAAGGCCATGTCTGAAGCTGCGAGCAGAGGGCAGCTGGGCAATCAAACTTCTAGAACCTCCTTACCTGCACAACACACCACAGGGTCTTTTCAGCAGGAGAGGAGCAACTCTTTTGTGGACTGCAATTAACTTTTTCTTCTTCATCTAGGCCACTGTTGGTTCAGTATGGGCTCTGGCGTGTTTTCTCACTAATGTATCGACTGCCTCTCACAGTTACGCCAATGTCTTCCTTCTCACACACATAATCTGTGTTCAATTTTTTAACATTATTCCTGACTTTCACCCTGACCAACTGAATCAATCTTTCTTCCTCACACCATTTTTCACTTACAACCACCTCCATCTGTCTCTTTCCTCCCACCCACCATATCTCCCTCCTCCACGTCCGTTTCCAATCTAATTTCAGATAAGTCCAAGCAGAAGAACAGAGCAAAGCCCTTCATCATTCCCATCAATGATGTGGGTGGATTGAGCGTGAATAATTTTATTCCCGTGTTCCTAAACCAACCTGCTTGGCGTCCAATTACGAGTAATAATAGGGTTATAGTGTGATTTTAGAATTCCTCAATTATTGTAGAGAACCTACGATAAGAGGAGAGTGCTGTTGTTTATCCTAGTAACTAAAATCACCATATCAGTTTACAACCATGATTTGGACTATTTGTATGTAGTATGATTAGTCTATAATCAAATCTTGCCAAATTAAGAAACATCCTCTCTCTCTGGAAATTCCTAAGCCACTCTCACATGTACTCATTTGGATTGACACCAGAAAATTTCCTTCATGCAAAAATGTACAAAATACAAAAAAATCCAAGCATCCTTAAAAAGCCTTTTTACTGTTGTTACTTACCAATCTAGGAAACTTATCAAAGTTGCAAGAACATCCCACACACTGCTTTCAAAGAATCTCAACCCTTTTCCTTACACATGTGCACATAACACTGCCTAAGACGGTTTTAGCAAAAGCCTTAAACCCTTTCGGAAGGCACACACACAGACACAAAAGTAAAGAGACTGAAAAGGTCACTGGACAAAGAAAATAACAGGATATAGCTTATGTACCATCAGGAGAACTTTGCGTTACTGATTTCCACGCACATATAGGAAAGAGAGGGGAGCATGCTTGAAGTTTTAGCTTAGTGTTTTTTCGTTTGTTTTTCTTTACCATTGTTTACAGGTCTGAGAACTTGACGGAAGGCGCTTGGGCTGATCGTCCGCTGCTGGTTATCTGGAGGTAGGGCAGTGGAAAAATAATTCCAATGCACACTGTTTGAAGAGGGCTCAAAAAGATCATTCACACGTCGAAGAACGGGCTTCAATAATGTCTTACCATTTTAAAGATCTTAAACTAAGAAATCAGTATACCAGAAAAAATATAAAACAGGCGTGCATTGCCTTTAACTGATATCCAAAAGTCAACTCAGCTGTAGCAGAGTTGTCAGGTTGAAGCTTCTCTGACACTGCGCACAAAAAAATTAACTAGTGCTTTCACAAGTGACTGAAAATGAATGTGTATTGAACCAGCCATTTGATGATTTCAATTCACTCAGCTTTTAATAACAAATAATATCAAATATGCATCTAATTGGTAGGCAAAGGCAGTTAGGTTTTGTGATTTCAGATCTCACTGGAATAAGAAAACTGTCCTTTTTTTCCAGACAAATGTGGACACTATAATTTATATGTACATCTTTGTTTGTGTAAATTAAGTTAAAAGGATGAAACTCACCTCTGGGTCTTGGTGCTCTTTTCCTGCGGTCTCTGAATGCAGCTCCTGACTGTAGAGCCTCCAGCAAACTATCCATCACACCTGTCTCATCATTCTCTGAAAAACCCAGAATGAAAAGGAAAGAGTGGGTGTTTGAAGACAAATGAGCGGCAAAACAACAAAATCATATAAAATGCATTTTGATTTAGTGGAAAAGCTGGCCATGATTTGGAGCTTACTATGCAGACCACTGACTCAATTATTTAACAGAAGCTATGCCACTATAGTAAAATCGGGTAAGCTCAAGTCTGCAAGTTCTTGTTGACGACACGCAGTTCCAATGTGAACCTTTGTATTTGCAGCCTTGTATTATAGTTCACTTAAAAGACAAAATATATTAACAACAAATTGAGTGACTTACACAGAGACTTCCTTATGGTATACTGTCAAGCTTCAAACTTCAAAATATCAAATCCTGCTACTCGATGAAAGGCATGACTGGAATACATTTAGATTGTAGAAAGGTAAACACTTTGCAGAAGACATTTAAATCATGCCTTTTGTTTGTGCAGCTGAGAACCTGGCCCTGACACCTGTCACATCATGATGGGCCGACCAGGTTATTTCAAGTGGAAAAAATGGAAAGGAATAAGAGGAATATGTATGTCTAAGGAGAATAGACACTGTCAATCAAACACATACAGTATGTTGTACTTTCCATGCAAATATGAAGCTTTACATGAATATTTGCTTCATAAAGCATTCAGTGTTGCCCAGTCATGTCCCAACTACAAATCTGAAAATCATTCATTATGTTCAATTAAAATAAAAAACACTGATTTATGTGAAAAATGTTTTTATTTTATCAATTATAATATAAATATAATTCGAAAACATAATTTAACTGAATGTGGTTAGACAATGACTTCTGGAAATGTTGCTAAGCCCAGGTATTAATATCCTTAATAATATTCACATGTTTCACAAAGTGATCATCATCACCTATGGCTGGGCGATTATGAGAATAGGCAATTTTTGGCTTAGAAATTGGGATCACAATTCTCCCCACGATCTTACCATTCAGTTTACATCATATTACACTTTTTTATGTACATAAGAGAAATAAAGTGCCTTGCACTTTCTGTGTGCTGGTACTTATGTGTTAACTCTGACAGCTCTATTGCAAACTTGAGCAGGGCCAAAGTGCATCTTTATCTACAAGCCCGACATAGTCTGGGAGGCTACTGATTGAGCCGGACCGGGCAGACCTTCTGCTTTCATGTCCGAACCTGACCTTGTCCAACACAGTTGACTCTAGCTGAAGCACCAAGTTAATATGCTGTCACACAGTTTTTGTTACCAGGACAACCGCTTGTCTATTTACCCTGATTACTCTTGTCGGCAGAGTAAACGACTGTAAAAGGGTCTGTTTATGCTACATGAGAATTTACCACCAGAAAATTAACAGATAACCCATGCTGCATTCAGGGATGGATGCAAAGTCATGTAAAAAACACATCCAATACTGAAAAGTTACATAGGCCAACATCGAGACACATACAGTAGATCTAATACATGCATTTTACTGTATCACTGGGTTTTCACTACGATATCTTGCTATTGCCCATCCCTGACGTGATCACTCTAGTCAGGGCGTCCACCACGGTGTTCTGAGTGAAAGAGATTTATAGCTTGCGCGAAACAACGGAGAACTAGAGTGGAAGAGAGAAAAAGATGTCTTGAAGGAGTTAAGAGTTATACGAGACTACCACTTCTGTATCTCCTTGTGCTTATTGATGTTAGCTCTCGAGCTACTCAAGAGACCTCCTGGGTTGCACAAGGTTGGATTTAGCGTAGCACTTAGTTTAGGCAAGCTAGGGCTAATTTGTGCATTTAGCAACTACCATAATCCCCCATGGCAGAGATATAAAATACCAGGCCGTAGTTTTAAAGGCTCAGGCCTCACCTGTCGTAACATAAGATGCGGCTAAGCTGGCGAGTTTTGCTGCTGCTCATTTTACAAATTAATATGTTCAAGAATCACCGTATGTTAGAAATTAGATCGTACATACGTCTCAATCAAAATAGTAATCTTTTTGCAATTAATCCCCCAGTCCTAGCACCACTATATTCGTCCTTGTGATCTACTGAACTGTTTCTTCTTAGCCAGTCATGACACTATCAGTTGTCAACTATTTATAACCTTGGAGCGCCCGAACAGAGCTGTTTTAGATTAAGTATTCACCTAAAGTCAACAAGATTCTCACTGACATACGTTAGGAATCCCCCGCTGGACAATAAAAGTAAATCTTATTTTATTATGACAGTAACAATTGATGATATATCCTTTCGAAGAAGAAAAACAACCCTTTATTGTCACATACAATTATACAGTTGTGCAATTTTCTGAAAGAGGGCCACAGCTCTAAACTTTGAGCCACAGTTGAAAATAATAATATAGGTTTTCAGCGAAACCTGTAAAATTTCCACACTTGCACCTTAGTAAAATTAAAACCCTCCGTTTTTTTTTTGTTTGTCTGTGTAATCGGTTTTAAATATAGTCTATAGTATTGGTCCATTTCAAGGCCAAGAATTCTACCCTAGTGATCAGCCTCCTCAAGTCTATGACTAATATCCCTAGAGCTCTACTCTGTATCCATTTCAACGCGAGACTCCCTCTGAGGCCATTCACTTTAACAATGGATCCAACACATATAACCACATAATGGATCTCTTTGCCGGGCTGCCTGTATGTATGTATTTGACGTGGTTTGCTTTTCCATTCGCAATTGCCGTGCTTGTCTGGCTGATTAGCGTCCAGTCATTGATGATTACACAGAATAGCAAGGCAACACGAATTTCTGACCAAAACCAACATTCCTTCACATCCTAATTTTTCTCTACTGCTGTGGCAATTCATCACAGATATCAAGGTTTACACACTGCTCACATAGACAGCTTTCACACTGCTCACAGACACATACTGAAACATAAAACTAGCGCAGACGACAAGTTGAACAAACTGGATAAATCTATTGCAACCCCTGTGAATGTGCCTTCATGCATTGTACTTCCTTTGACACAAGCCCAAAAGGACATGAAACAGTTTGTGAGCCTCGGGAGACGAAGAAAAAGTAAACCAATCAGATTTCCTGCCTCAGGAATGTATGGGAGCAAAAACAGTCCAATATTCCACATCAATCAGAAGCAACCCATAGACTTAGAAACAGAAAGATGCTTCATACATTCTCGAAAAAAAAAATGCTTTCAGATACTGCGAAATATTCAAAAATATATTTATACACTCGTACCCATACTCTCTACAAACTTGGAGAGAGAGGGATCACGTATGTGTCGTGTGAAAAGTTAATGGAGCTAATGACTGTGAAATGAGTGTCAAACAGTTATTTAACTTTTGAAACATCATGTTGAGAGGTGTGGCGAGAAAACAAAGACTAGTGAGGGGAACGGGACAGTGAAGACTGGTATCCCAGCTGTGGCAGTGGCTGACTGGTGCTTTGATGCTCAGAAATTCAAATCCCTATTTTCTATGCTTTTGCATATGGGATTATAGTTTGGCATT
This sequence comes from Lophius americanus, assembly GCA_037951165.1. NCBI lineage: Eukaryota > Metazoa > Chordata > Actinopteri > Lophiiformes > Lophiidae > Lophius > Lophius americanus. The sequence goes on from JBBDHG010000014.1 coordinate 23,768,398, forward strand.
ATGCACAGATACACTATTTTTGTTTTAAGAACAAAAATGTAACAAAGACACTCTCAGCAGCCAATCTTGGCATCATTTATATATATTTTAAAGAATTATAAGTGTGTCAAAATTTTTTCAGATCTTCTTCTAAAGCACTAGAGTACAATATTTTAATACAGAAAGAAGGAAAGAGCTGAGCCAAATTGAATATGCTATGAAAAAGTGTTATGGCATCAGTGTTGTCTTTGGTGGAAAATGTGTGTTTAATGTAGAAATATCGTCAGATCAGAAAAGACATTTACAGAAAGTGTTTACTCAGCCAGAATATAAACGAATAATCTGGGAGTGCAATTAAGACAACATTAACCTCACATCTAAAAGGGGCTATAATTTCAATGACTGTCATTAATCAGAGCTGGTTCAGATTTGTATTTTCCAATGTCTGGAAATGCAGCCTATCTGGGTGTCCATGTCTACCCTGTATTCAGACCTGGTCAAAAGTCTCCCGACCCATAACTTGACAGGATGTGACACTTAGCAGCAGCACTAGGACCCAGGAGTAGCAGTGTGAAGCAGGGGCGGATCAGAGCAAGGCAAGAAATAGGGTTAATTAAGCTGTGATGGAGAAGCTAAGGACAGAAAATCAAATTTCTGAATACAATGAATAAATGCTGACCATCGTCACTGCAACAGTGGCCTACCTCGCCATTGTAATGGTAAACAGACTGTACATTTTTATGGCTCTTTTTTAGTCTGCTTGACCACAGAAAGCACTTTACAATGTGAGCCAGCATTCACCCATTCACACAAACATTCATACAGTGATGACAGAGGCTGACTTGCAATGCGCCACCTGCTCATCTGGAGCATAAACCATTCACGCTATCAATCTGCATAGTGTGAATGATTAACGCTCCAAATGGAACAGCCATTAAGAGCAACTTGCCGTTCAGTATTTTACTCAAGGGCACACCGACAAGTGGACTGCAGGGGCCAGGAATCACCCAACCTTCAGATAAGTGCAGGACCTGAGCCACCATCGCCCAAAATGGTTAAGAAAGCGTCAACAAAAGACAACTAGACCTATGCCGTTGTCCCGGAAAGTAAGGGTATATCCCCAAAAAGTCCTAAATCCCCTGCATTGTATAAGCAACCCAAAATTGGACTCTTCAAATTAAACTTCAATTTAAGTCAGAACACAGTGTTTTAGGTAGCGATAGCTCCCCTTGTGAGTAAAATACAATATACAGTATATAGAAGTTTGTTCTCCTCAAGTCAGGGTTATGTACGAAATTTGAACTAAATGGGAGCAACAGTTGAGAAATTTTGAGCCATAAACATTTGATGATAAAGCTTTCCCTAGTGTCAGAAATATAAAACTTACCTTTGCTAATAGCCATCCAGTTATTTCTTGCAATAAAGTCTGTGCGTATAAAATTGGACAATAATCCAAGACATAGTTTTTAAGCTATTTCTGAAAAACAGTGTTTTTCGTAAAATAGCTCCCTCTAGTGAGTAAAATAAGGACTACTGGAGTAAAATATGATATTTACAAGATAGATCTCCTTGAGTCGATTGATATCCAACAAATTTGGACCAATGGTTTACAAAATAATGGTCCATAACTGTAAGATAGAGATAAAGCTCCCCTTAGTGTCAGAACTAAACCGACCTTTCAGAAAAGACTTCAGTCCCTCATTACAAAATTTGAAAAAGATATTATATAGTTTCTGCGTTATTAAGTTAACACGAAGGATCAGCGTTTGCTGACGAAATGGGGATGTTCCATAATATCCCTGACTTTAAGGGATTATAATCATAGTCAGTTATAATCAGTGATTTTAAACAGTCAAGGATATGCCAAAATGTACCTCTGTGTGTATATGCATGCAAATCAGCTCATTAGTTTTGAGTAATCTTGATAAAAAAAATAAACACAGACAAACTAGGTTAAAAAATAATATATAAAATTTGTCTACCAGGTATTACCACTGGTAACGTAATTAGTAGTGTGTAGAGTAAAGCATTCAATTATCTATACAACAATGGAAAACCTACTTTATCACTCACCGATTTGGGAACTGGACTCCCAAAAGAGATTTGTGATATGGGCTTGGAAGATTATGTATTTACTGGGGTAAATGATAATATAACAATTCTTTGGTATACTGACTCCTCAAAGCATTTTACAGCATATAGTCAACATTCACCCATTCACAAACTGTTGGCGGATGTTAACAATCAAATAGCTGTCCTGCACAGACCCTCATTATATTTTGATGCCCACCCATTTCACACAGGGACATTTGTGGATCAGTATTGTCTAGTTTCCAATACATGCAGAATGGAGGGGTAGGGGATCCAACGACCAACCACCTGATTAAAGGGTGACCGTCTCTAATCCCTGAACCAAAGGCAGAACAGCATGGTCAAAGGCAGTCATACTGAAATTTGAAATTGGATGGTTTCTTGTCAAAAAGAATCTCAAATGGTGATCAGAAAAATGATTACCATTTGAGATTTGTTTTGATGGGCTGATTAAATTGGAAGGAAATGAGAAAAAGAAAAATATTTTTTCTTACTCATACCAGGGATTTTTTCCGATGTTCATCACCCATCTTGGATTATTTGAATTCTTTTCATTTCTCAAAAAAGTTAATTTGTCCTCAAAGTGTAAACTGACAGTGTTTAATCTAACATATTAGCAATGTAAACTAGAGGTGCACCGATAGCGATCACGGATAAGTAAGTGCTCTTACTTTGAGGGATAAAAGTTGTTAGCTTCATGGAACTTGGTATGTCTCCGGGTTGATCCATTTTGAATTCTGATTTCGTTGTAAGTTTGTTGTCCCAAATCACTTGTGGATGTTCCGTAGCAACCTATTTCGGCCGTACTGATGTTAAAAATTTGCGAGCCTTGTGTTTCCTTCATTTAAAGTGAAGATTACCAAACTGGTGAGAGGTTTGTAACCATGGAAGCTGATGATTTGGTTTTGTGCTGCACATGTGTGTAACCGGCATGGGATCAGCCATGATCCCACTGATCGTCCGACCACCAATCATACAAAATAAGCCTCCCGGAGCCATGACCCATATATATATAAGTGTCAGTTAAATCAAGGCTCTTGGTGTGTCACCTTGTTGTGTTGGTCTTCTCTCAGTGACCCCAAGACAAGAGCAGATTCAGCATCAGCTGTTTTTGGTGCAAAATTCACACCAAATGAAGCATGACAGGCTTTCACTCAATCCTAGTTGGCAACAGCAACATAAGGAATCCTCCTACTGTCACTTGCTGTGGGTTGTAGCAGATTTCTAAGACAACGAACAGTTTGTTTGGGATTGCCATGGAGTATAAAATGTAAACACCATTAGAATACTACTGCTAAAGATACAGGGGCAATTTATTAACCTATACTAGACCTAATTAGAATATATTGTATCATGTACAAGCTAATTCTTTACACAATCATCTCTCACTCTGTTTTTATGCCCCACCCATGTTTCACCATCCTTGCATGCAGTGTTGCCTCTCTTGTTGTTTTTCTATTTTGACGTCTTAATAGTTCATCGCTTGCAGTCATGTAGGGAATGCTAAATAAAGCTTTCATGTGTAATTTGTCGCTCCGCAAACATTCACGCTCCCAGCGCACCCTTGGTGTTAATGCAACAGATTTGTCACATACAAGCTAGGTACAGCGAGAAGATGAGGAAAAAAACCCCATCTATTCCATCCAAATATCAATCTCCATAGGCCTATATGCAAATGCATGCAAACTGAAGCTCTCGATCTCTGAGGACACATAGCACAGATAACAAAACTCCATATCATGGAGTTCACTGTAGACCAATCTTTATCAGTAAAAAATAGCAAAATGAGAAGGGGACTGAATAAACCTCACATTTTAGGGATGCATAAGTAAGCAAAGATAAAACAGGCAGAGATGCTAAAATCAATTTTTATCATTCCTACAGGAAAGCCTCCCCCTTCGTAGCCCCTGTCTCTCATTGCTATGTCCTTCAGTATAATGTGGATATGCAGCCTCTCTAGGGCCTTTTAGAGAATTGATGGATAATCAGATGATTACATAGAAAATCTCCATTGAGGACGTTCCTCCCAACAAACAAAGAGAAAGCTCTTTAGTTAATAAATAGATAGACAGACAGAGTGAGATACAGAGTAAGAGATTGTGAGCGAGGGCCTGAGATTTGGAAGTATGCTGCCCTGGGTTGGCAGCGTCCTTCCAAATCTGTATCATATATTCATTTCATCCCAGTAGCCTGTGTTTATATATGTCTGCATGCGTATGTCATACATTGCCAGAAACATCACGTCTCGGGGAGCACCACTGAGTTTGCCGTTAGCTGTATCTTAATTATAGCATATCTAAATAAGTTTCAAGCACTTGGCATATTCGTATAAGACTTTTCCGACTAAGCTGTCTGTAGTTTAGTCTCATGGTTTTTTTACTTCAAGAAGTACTTTTATGAAAATGAAAAGTTTGCAGTGAAATGTGACATAATAATAATAATACATTTCATTTATAATGCACTTTACATTTGGATCAAGGTGCTACAAAGTAAATTGTACTTTGACATGACATTGATACACTAAGGAAAGGAGTCCAAGCTACCAATATTATAAAGTCAGAAAAAAAAAGTTCAACATGCATGCAAATCGAGAGGACACATTGCAAAATTGTATTGTGATTATGTTACGTGGTTTATAACACTGCAATAAAGCAGATATAATGCAATTATCTTTCCTGACATGGATTAACAGAAAAAAATATTTCAAAACAAAACGGAAAACAAAGAAAACTGATCAAAATTCGATGCTCTTGACCAAACAAGAATTTGTCTCATTTAATCCAATATCTAAAAGAAGATAAAATTAGAGCATTGAGTTTGACCACACATTCTTTATTTGATCGCGCTCTGGATTGGGATTTTGCCGCTAATGGGGCAATTGGTAATTCTAGTATGCAATATTTTTTTCCGCCCTTTCCACAGACCTTCTCAGGCTCTCTGAATGTAGGGATGTTTTATATAGTTACAATCAACCATTTAACACTGCCCAATCTTTTTATTTTTGGTAGTTCTTTTAAACCCCGTCGTCCACCATGCTGTGGTATTATCAGAAAACCACAGCAAAAACACTACTGTGATTTTGGAACAAACTACTGTTCTCACATACCAACAACTGTTCAGAATCCAAGTACCCTAATCTCAACTGGACACAACCCTTCATTTGGAAGAGCCCAGCCCTATAAAACATGACGGCCTCTATGGCAAATCATTACAACAGAGTGATGTTCAGACCAGGTTCAAGAGAAAATTGTGAGGTCTATTGCCAGGTTAGGCCTTGGTTTGGGTAAATTGTATGCCCACAACTGTACTTTTTGCATGGACGGCGTATGTTGGTTCTCTACCTGCACTATAGGAGTGTTAAGGGGCTGGCATTGTTACCTTTGCAATAGATGCAGGCTGGGACTGCCACCAAACTCAACTGCGCTGCCAGCCTTGGCTTTGAAAATGGGTCTGGAGGCAGCACTGTTTCTGGCAATACAGTGCTCCGAAGAGAAAAAAAAGGGAGAAAAATAGAATTTGGCAGTTGGAACCAGATGCTCTAGCATAAGGCACACATTGCCTTCTTCACTGGGATGTCAGAATCTGCTTAGTGGGTAGAGTTAGCATTCCAGCTACATTATTTCTTAGGGACACAGAGAGTTAAAATTGTCCATAAGACAATGTTAAGAACCGAAAGAGAGAGAGTACAGAACATCTGGCTAAAATATAAGAAAAGTTTAAATCTTATCTCTGCCTGATTTTCTGGTAAATGAGAAAAACAAAGGAGACTGGATGATAGAATTCTATATGTTTAAATAGAAACAAGGTGTTGTACAAGGGCCTTTACAGCATTTTCAGTAAGCAATATGTTGATCATAACGCCTTAAAAACCTTTGTACGTGTTCTCAGTAATAGTCAACCTTAATAAAGAAGTTTTTACCCAGCAGACTCCGAGTTAAAGTCTCATTAAAGCAGGGCTTTATATCTGAGCTGTTCAAAAGTAACACACAGGGAGCACTGCACTGCACTGCACTGGCAGTGGCCTCTTCTCCATATACCGGTGAGACGTGAGAAAATGTCTAGGATGTTCATTCCAAAAGGTTATGGGATTGCAAAAAACTCTGCGCAACAGTTCAGATGAGATTATTACCGAAAATAACAAAGCAATCATGATAAAAATGATTTAAGTTTAAGTACTCAGAAAAGTAATATACTAGGAATATGTGCCTGAGATAAAACACGAAGATGAGCCAGGTTCAACTTCTTTGCCGAACGACCTCACAGTTTCGTGCTACAGTCCTGTGTGCACAAATTATTATTTTAAATAAACGAGGGATTTAACTGTGGATGTAACACAGTCACATTTCAGATACGTTCTTAAAATAACCTGAGCTGGAAAATGAAAGCTTTCCCCTAGTTTGTGTGATTTGTGTAGGAAAAGCATTGATTATTTTTGATTGTTTTTTGGCTTAAGTCTGGCTTAGGTTAGACCCTAGTTTAGCTACAACATGTTCTTAAACTGCAGTAGGGCTTCCTATGTCCTTCTCCAAGTTCTTTGGACTTTCTTGTCTTATAGGTTTTCATGGTACATGGTCAAACCTACTGCTGTGGTCTTGGTTAATACCTTCTGCTATAATTATTAATCGTAGTATTATTTTCTTATTCTTAAAATTAAAAACAACTATTCTAGTCTTCTTAATAGATACTGAAATTGGGCAACATTTCTGTTAATATTTCGGTAATGGTTGTTGATGTACATCTGTGCATCATTTCGCCCCTCTCTCCCCTATTTCTTGCAGCCTCTCTCTCTGACTCTATATTTACCCAACAGTTCAAAGCAGATGGGCACCCATGTGGAGCCAGGGTCTGGTCCAAGGGTCTCAGTCTGTTTAAAGTCTGTTTTAGACTCGACTACATTACCCTTTTTAATTTGGTTGCGAAGTTCAGAGATAATCTACTGATTTTATTAATTGTTTATATGAGAAGATTAGTCCATCCTTTTTTCGTTCTCTATAACCCACTGCAGTTGTTGGGAAGGTTCCCTAATCCTAACCCTTCATGTTTTTGGGTTCAGTATGTAAAAAGAGTGTGTTAAAGTGGATTAATAATTGTCAAGTAATGAAGGTGTTGTTGTGCTTTGAGACAAAGACACCAAACATTGAACATTGTTTGAACTGTTAGGGGTCATGCCAAGGTCACCTCAGACTCCGATAAGACAACCAAACACATAGACCGCAGTTTTGTAATATATCTTGAACAATTTGACTATTCTTCAACTCCAACATGTCAATTGAGAGAGAAAAAGTAAACAAGCACTTGCAATAGTTCACAAGTTATTAATTGGTAATCCCTGTCTCCCTTTCTACATGGGAATGTTAGAAGCCTAACTTTATTAATAAGTATTATTTTGGTCATAGACTGTTACCAATTCAAACATGATCATCCTTGTATTTAACACTGAGTCACACTCAAAAACTCAGTGGGATAAGATGTGGTTACAGAGCTCTCTTCAGTTAGTTAACCTAATTGAATGTATGTGTGTTGACTCTCAAATGATACAGCAAATTACTAGGAAGTTGGTGGCTTGAAAGGTTGTCATACAACCTGTGCATCACCAGAATCAATGCTTTATAAGAAAAAACTTTTTTTTTTGTTTTCACTCAGTACCACTTCCTAATTCCAAATTCAAATATTATGTTTTACTAACCTAGTATTCATAGTTCTGTCCTTTGCTTTCGGTGGTTTCCCAAGCACCAATGCATTTTTTTTTTTCTCATTACAAAACAGCACGGAGACAGAAACATGCTTACAGTCCCATACACACTGGGGATACTCTCAGATTCCAGCACTTCTGCAACACAGGTAACAGGCAGAAATGTTTACAAAGGACAATAAATGTACTCCTAGTGACTACCAGAGAGCCAGGGGACTGTTTGTAGCAAAAAACGGAACAGAATGACAACAGATCATGACTGGTTATGTCTGACTACCTGCTGACTGCTACTGAAACACTGAGCTGTGGCCAGTCTGTCAGAATGTCTGAAGTGTGTGTCTCCTTACCTCTCAAGTGAAACACTGCATTTCCATGAGGCCACACCTACAACAGTGGTTGTCCTGGGACGTCCTTTGTTTTATTCTAAAGTGTTTTGGTGACTTCTCAATCCATTAAAACCCGACTTGTGTTTACTTGATAAATGAGGATTTGTCTTTAAACAGATCTAAAATATTTTTTGACAAAGTAGGCATTGACTGGCAAAGCAGGCTGAATGGACTGTACCTGCACTGACTTCAAGTAACCTCCTCTTCTTCTGCTGTCTCTCCTGCTTCTCACGCTCAGCCTTTTCCTTAGCAGCCCACGCTCTCCTCTGTTTCTCCTCAAACTCCCTCTGCTTCTGGTTCTCCTTCAGTGCTTGCTGCGGTGTACAGAGATAGACAGAGAAGGTGAGAGCAGGAACAATGTCATTTGGTCCTGTATTGTACTTTAGTTTACATATTGTAGTTTTATGTGTGAAAATAAAACTCTCAGGTCGTAAGGATCAGGGATTGCATCTGCTGTCTTGGACTTGTACACATGTGGATTACAGTTTAGAAATTAGAGGCTATAGAATTAACTATCCTAAATAACAATAAAATCACATCACTCTTTTAATAAATATTTATCCAGTCTCCGTAACAGCTTATCCTGATCAGGGGCATCAGAGGGCTGGAACCTAGTCGAGCTTATATTGGGCGAGAGGGGATGTACACCCTTGACAAGTTGCCAGTTCATCAGAGGGACGACAAACAGAGACAGACAACCGTTAACGTTCACTTCAAAGGGCAAATTAGAGATGCAGAATAGATTGACTTAAATTTACTTAAATTCCCGGAGCAATGTACGTCTGCTCAGGAAATGTTGACAGTCAAGTTCAATTACAGCAGCAATCATTAGTTGTTCTCTCTCATCAGGCCTCTGTTCTTCGAGCATTGTATTACAATGTGATAACATTTAATGTATGTTGATACTAAAAGTAAATAAACAAAAAAGCAAATCAACAATATGCAAGCATTTGGCAAACGTGGTCACTTTTTTGACCAGAAATGCATGTAGCGTACTTGCATTTCAACTAAAGACACTAAGTCCCATTCTGATTAGCTTCTGGACCATATTTCCAACTAAAGTTCTAATATATTGTAATGGGCCAAAAAACTATTGGAATCACGTTTGTAGAACTGTGTCATACTATGAAAAAGCTTGTATAGCATCAACTGAGACTGCAAGCATGCATCTGAAAAACTCTTATTTGATAGTAAGAGTAAAACATAATCCTAAAATGTCTTCACGTTAGTCTAGCCAACTTCTAAACTTCCCACAGAATGCCTTTCTTTCCATTATGCTTATTTATGTGGAACAATTTTATAGGTATATAATCTACAGAACATCAATCAATGAAGGAACAGGTTCAAAAATCGCTATACAACATGGTTGTTAAACTCCAAAGAGGATGTAGACAGCTCAAAGATGTCACAGGCAGAAGACACACTGCATATGATTTAATAGCAAGCCACTTCAAGCAAAGGAGTCTGAGCTTATATCAAACACCCAACTCCTTTTCCAATTCATGCAAGATTCAAGCTGCCCAGCATGACAGGTAGGTGATTAGAAGAATAGAAATAAGCTACCAATACAAATAGATTCAAAAATAAAAACCATGCAACCACGCATTGTATGGAAAACTATTATCACGAAGAGGAGCAGTCACTTGTAAAATACTACTCACAGCATCTTAATATAATGTTCAATCATGTTGTAATTAGAGGTGCACTGATCGGCTGGTTGGCCGATCGATCGGTGCCGGGAGGCCAAGTTTGAAGAAATCAGCAACGCAAAGACACTGGAGGCCGGTTATGTCCCGTTCCCAAATATGTGCCGTACACCCACACCAAGCATAATAATAATAATAATAATAATAATAATAATAATACATTTAATTTATAATACACTTTACATTTGGATCAAATCTCAAAGTGCTACAAAGCAAAAGCAGATAAAAGCATCAATAAAAAAATAAAATAATAACTATATAAAAACATGACCAAAAGCATTAATGTTAATTACAGTTATAGGTTCTGCTAAAAAGGAAAGTTTTAAGTCCTTTTTTAAATGTGTCAGTCATCTGTAGAGCCCTGAGATGGTCAGGGAGTGCATTCCACAGACGAGGGGCAGCAGAACAGAAGGCCCGATCACCCATGGTGCTGAGCTTAGTCCGGGGAAGGAGGAGGCGGTATGACTGGGTAGAACGGAGGGATCGTGTTGAGGTCAGTGGGGTGAGTAGTTCTTTCAGGTAGGGGGGTGCGTTACCATGGATGCACTGGTGAGTGAGGAGAGAAATCTTATAATCAATCCTGGTGGAGATGGGAAGCCAATGAAGGGGATGAAGAACGGGGGTGATGTGTTCGTGTTTACGAACTCTCATCAGGATCCTTGCAGCACTGTTTTGAACATACTGCAGTCTTTGAAGACTTTTATCAGCGATCCCGATGAGAAGTGAGTTACAGTAATCCAGTCGGGAGGAGATGAACGCGTGGACCAGCTTTTCAGCATCACTCAAGGTTAGTAAAGAACGGAGTTTTGAAATATTTCTAAGATGGTGAAAGGACATCTTGCAGATGTGTTTGATGTGGGATTCAAAAGTGAGTTGAGGGTCAAATCTTACACCGAAGTTGGTGACTGATGAAGAGAGGGGAATGTCATGACCAGAGAAGGTAATACTGGTTATGGAGGAAGACTGGGTCTGATGTGGGGTGCCAATTAAAATAGCTTCGGTTTTGGAGCTGTTCAACTGGAGAAAGTTGTTTTTCATCCACACCTTTATCTCCTCCAGACAAGCGCGGAGAGTTGACAGGGGAGATGATGATGACGATGAGGATGAAGAGGCTGAGGAGGAACATGTGTCAGTTTTTATGTAGATTTGCGTGTCATCAGCGTAAGAATGGAATGAGAGTCCATATCGACTGATGACACGGCCAAGGGGGAGCATGTATAGTATGAAGAGAATGGGGCCAAGGACTGATCCCTGGGGGACTCCACAGGTGACGGAGTGTGTCCGGGACTTTGAACTTCCAAGGGAAACGTATTCTGTTCTGTCAGTGAAGTAGGACTGAAACCAGTTTAGGGCGGTGGCAGTGAGTCCAGTGGTGTGATGTAGGCGGTGTAGGAGTATTCCATGGTCAACTGTGTCGAAGGCAGCAGACAAATCAAGGAGAATCAGGAGGGAAGGTGAACCAGCATCTGCTGCCATCCGTAGGTCATTTGTGACTCTAAGCAGAGCTGTTTCTGTGCTGTGGGCGGAGCGGAAACCAGACTGAAAGGTTTCAAAGAGGTTGTTGTATTTGAGGTGGTCCTGGAGGTGGGCAGCAACTACTTTTTCCAGGACTTTGGAGAGGAATGGGAGTTTGGAAATGGGCCTGTAATTAGCAAAAAGTTCTGGATCGAGAGTAGGTTTTTTGAGGAGTGGTCTGATTATGGTGGCTTTTAGGGCAGATGGAACAAAGCTGGCCTGGAGGGATTGATTTATAACAGCGGTGATCAGGGGACTGATGGAAGAGATGTTAGTTTTCACTAGGGCCGTAGGAAAGGGGTCGAGGGCACAGGTGGAGGATTTCATTGTCCTGATGATAACCTCAACCTCCTGCTGTGAGATTTCTGGGAAACACCTTAGAGGCTGGGAGATCTCAAACTGTGAGTAAGCAGACTAGATAGGTAGAGAGGAGGAAAGAACAGAACGGATTGAGTCAATTTCTGATTTGAAGAAAGCCATGAAATTATTACAGTGCTCTTCTGTAATTTCTGTAAGTGGGAGAGTTTGTGGTTTAAGAAGATGATTGATAGCGGAAAACAGCTGTTTAGAATTTCCAGGACTGGTTTTGATGATGTTGGAGTAGAACAGTGACCGAGCCTCTCTAAGGGACTTTGAGTAGACCTTTTGGTGTTCCCGAAAGGCTAGCTTGTGGACAGTAAGACCTGAAGCCTTGTAACGCCGCTCAAGTACACGCCCAGCTGCCTTCATTTTCTGTAGCTCGCTGGTGAACCAGGGGGCTGAGCGGGAGAAGGTGACTGTTCTAGTTTTTACGGGGGCGTGACGATCCAGGATGCTACTCAGGGATTTAATGTAGAAATCTACTGAGTCATTTGCTGATACAAAGTTGGCAGAAAGAAGATGCTGGAGGTCGACTCTCATGGTTTCTAGGTTGATGTTTTTCAAATTCCTGAAGTAGATTTGACGTTTGGGCTTAGTGAGGGATGACAAAAGCGACAATTCCATGGAGACGGCCTTGTGGTCGGACACACCCAGATCGTACACAAGAAGAATGTACGATCAGCCATGGTACATTCTTACCAATGTACAAAGTACCATGTACATTGGTACAATGTACATGGTACATTCTTCAGCCATGGTAGCATAAGCTACCATGGCTGAAGAATCTCACAAGCAGTACAGAAAAACACAAAGTTCGCAATTTATAACACCAGTTATGACAAAGCAAGCTGTTAATGAACAACCCCAAAAACGATCGACACAACAAACTTAGTAGATCTCCTGCAAACCAAAATGCAATCTGTAAGACTGCAAAAGCAATTTAGCACTCGTTATTTGTTATCTTAGTAAAACAAGCAAAATGTCAGTTAGATTTAAAAGGCAATTTATTTATGGTCTGGGACTCTACAAAAAGACCCAATATCATCAGAGTAAATATAGAACAATAGTGAACCCTCACATTTTTCCAAATGTGTCCAAGAGCACAGCAGAGGCTCGATCAGGAAGTCAAAGAAAAGCAGGCTTCTTTCACTTCGACAAAGGTCAGCACTTATGCATGCTGAGTGGCTGGAAGACGTAAACGCGTGTGTGACTTACTTATACGTTTATTATTTTGCATTCATATATAGATTTTTTTTTTCCCATCCATATCTTCTCCCGGGCATCGCAGCGTCTCTTCTAAGGATTAGCCTAAAGTTTATTGGAGTGCCTTGACTAACGTTGATATCAGACAACAGAGGAGCAGAGAGAACTGCGGGCACTCTTGATTGATGCACCGGCATTCGCACTGCATTCTGGGAACAAACCTTCCAATGTCACAGAAATAAAGCAGTTCTGCGAACAAGAGCAGGCAGAAATTCAAACGAAGCAATGGCAGAGGTTGATGTCCCGGAAACTAAACCATTTGGTTGCAATTAATGTGGTTCAAAGAAGGACAAAATAGCTATCAAGTTCAGGGAGATTAATACTTTTTCACACTGCGATATGGGATATACTTGTTACAATAACATTTAATACCAAGTAATTTGCATTTATCCAGGTTGACTTTGTTTTAGTACATTTTAAACAACACATTTATCTCAGGTGTCTCCCGAGTAGAAATGTGTGATTGATCCTAAAATATACTTGGTGAAATCTCAACTGTTTCAGTCGTCAACGTCAAGCAGGTCCCGCAATAAAAGGCCAAATTAGTAAATACTAGCATGAAATCTAAACAATTAAAGACAGGTAGGGAACAAGTAAATGGTCAAAACAAGGTTGATGATATGAGCTTCATGGATCAGATATTCAATTACATTTTCATAATTTGACATGAACAACTCAAGGCCAGTAATAACAATAAGGTCATAATTGATTGATAGGTTTAATCATCACCATTATAGCTGCTTTGTTAAGTTTTACTTTATGACACTGGTGCTTTAAACACCGCTGATGACACTGATGTAACCAAACAGATATGCGATAGCTTTCATCAAGAAAATCACTCTCATGGGGAGGTGGCTTTACATGGGCCACTTTTGTCCTTTCCGAATGAAACCTTTCCGAATTGCAATGTCGTTCGCCTGTTCAAATGACCTGTGATCTTTTCCGACCCGGAGACAGTTTTCTGACATGCGCAGACTATCCATATTCCAGTTTGTGAGATGCCGATAATGCTACGGTGAGCTGTGTGTCAACCTCTAAGCAGAAGATTACGACAAAGGCCTGTGCGAAAGTGACTTTTCTTTTAACCGTCCAACTATGATAAACTCTTTCAAAGTTTCAGTGAGTTAGTGACTCTCCTATGTAGACCACTACTTTTTCGAAGTCACCATATTTAAAATGTGTTGCGCATGCTCTTAAAAAACTCCGTCTGAGCATTACGTCACGACGCTGGGCATGCGCAGACATAACTCAAACAGAAAGCATTCCAAAACAGCGTTTATATGCAGCGACTGGCTATCGGAAAGACTTTCCAAAAGGGTTTAGACTACGTCCCTGCAATGGACCAAAACCTCAATTGGAAAGGGCATTTTCTGCATTATAAATTAAATGTATTATTATTATTTATTATTTTCTCTTGGAATGTGTTAATTATATGCAGCATTTTCTTTCCGATTAGACATCTCTTCCAAATCTATTTGGTATTACGCTGTGCATGTAAACCCACCTATGGTTTAACCTGCTAGCATACTAATTATTAAACACAGTTGAAGAGGAAAGTCATTAGTTTTGCAGGTATGTAATAATTAATGCTGATGATGGTACTGGATCAAATGTCAGGGTATAGACTATACTGTGAAACTCAAAATGAATCTTGAAGGGTACATGGATGTCTGAGTCTAATTTCAAAATAAACCATGCAGTATTCTTTGGTATGTCACGGCGAGGATGCTTGTGGAAAGAAATCACCGATTTCTGTAGAGATCTTTTGGCAATTCACTGAAGAAAAAAAATAATAAATTGTCAGAAGATTATCAAAATTGTTTGGAGTCATCTCATCAAACTTCGTAGTTACACGACAATCCATCCCAACGGTGCATAGAATTTTCACTCAAAACATGCTTTACTCATGGTGGCACCAGATGAAAAGTGGAAGTCGGATTCACCCACTCAGGATCATGATAATCTATATAAATTCACACCACACAGATGTTTTAACAACATTTCTTGAGTTAATTCCCACTAGATCGAAGTGGTGAACTTATCAACAAACAGCCTGTAAATATTTAAAGTGGAGTAGATTATTTCAATAATATGGCTGTATAGCTGCATCAAAGTCTATAGGAAAAAACTCTTATTTCAAGGTGGACCATTTACTACTACCAGCGGTCCAGGAAATCATCGATATATAATATGGGCCTGTTTGAAAGGGGACCAGTCTTGAGCCTCACAAAGAGAATATAACAGCAAAAAAGAACAGCTAAAGATCATTACATCAAACATCCTTTTTCAAGCTTATCTTCACAAACAGCCCTCGTCTCCTCAAATCACAGAACTAATTAATGATGGTAATAGAGTTGACATTGACGGAGTACCTTAACTTAGCATTTTTATTTAAAGCCAAGGCGAGGCTAGTGTCTTCAAATCTTAATTCAACAGCAGAAGATCCAAGTGCAGAAATATAATGACAACTGAAGTGCTTATGTGAAAAAGCAAAAAGTGCAAAAAAAAACAAAACTTTTGTGATTTCTCTTTTCAATCGGACAAGACGCTTTAAAAATTACTGTAATGTTAAGCTGTTTAAAAGAGGGTGTTTGTAGACTAGCAGACAGAGGGTGGGAGAAAGTGAGAGTGAGTGAGCAAGAAAGAGAGAGCGAGACGGAGGGAGCTTGTTGAGAATATTGCCCTCTGTTCTCCTTCATCACTGCAGGTCTGCTTCCCCCTCTTCCTCTCCTGGATGTCCGCCATTAGACATGCTCAATTGGATTCCTGTCAGATGTGCGGCCTCGCCCTAGGTCTCCTTCATACGGGTGACTGAGCATGCTGTGTGTGTGAGTGTGTGTGTCTGTGTGAGTATGTGCGAGAGGGTGAGTGAGAGAAACTGAGTAGCTTTCACCATAAAAAAATTGCCAACACAAAATGACAGACGCTGATAAACAAACATGCACACGCATCAAAGGAGACTCACAGTTCAAGGCTCACTACACCTGAGGCAGCGATCTTGAGACAGCTCGCAACTATTAGCACAGGCCTTGGCAAAGCAGAGTAAACCTTTGACCAAGAGGTTATGGTTGTGAGATTTACTGTATGCATACCTCCACTGACCTAGCCTTGGCTTCTCTCAAGATACGTCGGTGCGATGTGACCATTTCATCCAACTGCTGAGGATGTAAGCTGCTTACACCATGACCTATCGTACGGAAATATAAAACAATCCCGGTGGCTTTGAGCGTAAGGAGTATGCATCACTTGTATTGTTCTACTTTAGAGAAAAACTCCAGCCTTAACTATCGAACCGAAATGAAAAAGGATTAAAGCAAATCTACATTGTTCTCACTATCATTAACTAGCTTAAAGCTAATGTATGGGACATGCAAAGGTTTGTCTTGTATGTTCTGGGATTAAAGGGAGGCAAAGAATCAGTGGAGTCCTGTGATAAACAGTATATGTAAAAGGGATAAGAAACAAAGGAACAGCAAAAGGCTAAAAGCGTAGCATCTGGGAACAAAAGCATTTGGGAACCTTTGTTTTTCTGGCTGTCTGTTTTTCTTTGAACACGTGGAGACTGTGTAGATATTGTAGTTACTTCAGTCCCACGTTAGAAGCCAAATAAAGCAATCTGTGTGAAAGAAAGATGCGATGATCATTTACGAAGAGAAGACAGATAAAATATATTTTCCTAAAGGTGAATGAGTGGTTAATTAGATGTGTGTATTATATAATATATATATATATATATATATATATATATATATATATATGTGAAACTGAATAGGCCCAGAGTGTAGGATTTGGGGGCAGGAATAGCAGAAAGCAAACCCTGAAGATGTGATGTCCTAAATACAAGAAACGGCTAACTGTGAAATTGACTGTACGGAATTGGGCAACATTGAATGGAAAATCAAACAAAGATGTCTGTTCTTGTTAGATACCAATATTTGGTACAGTGTATTTTCAAAACTTTTCGGCCCTATGATTAGAGTTGACCACTAACACCTGTCCAGATAGCTTGAGTAAAACGGATCTGCTAGGGAGTGTTAAGAGTTCAGAGATCTTGCATCTTAAAGGTTTGATGTGCTTCTGTGATGTTAAAACACCAGGCAGCTCTCAATGAAAATATAAATACATAATGAATGTATCAGATAAAAAAGTTACCTCTCCCTTTTTTAAAGTCTCTCTCTCTCTAAAGAGGTGGGCCACTAGATCGGCCAGCCGGGAGGCCTAGTTCGATGAAATGGACAATTGGCCGAGCAACCTCACTCTTTTGCCCTTTACGCCAATGCGGCGTACACGTACACTAAGCATGAGCTTCAACGGCCGCACACATCTAGCAAATAAACCAGAAAATACCAGAAAACACCAAATTTGTAACAGTATTTTTAGGTTTGAAAGGTAAGGACAAAACACATTGCGCAGGAACAACCCCTAAAGCGAGCGGCACAACAAACTTAATAAGAAACGGCAGAATGAATCACCCCGAGGAACAAAGCATGTTTCAAGAAGCTAACGTAGCAAGAGCAGCTAAAGTTAGCAACAGTAGATTAAAAAAAAGGGAAACGGTCGGTAGACGAAAAATCAGTGATTGGCAAGGTTAATTACAATGAGTGCAGCTAGTCTCCAAGCAGACTAAATATCAAATAGGATATGTCAATTACATTTATTTCCCCCCTATTTTTTGGATTAGAAAGAACTGTAATTTATATAGTTTACATATTCCAAGGCCCGCAGGAGACTCTGCAGTCGCCTTTTTGTATTCCCAAATTTGTAATCAAACACTATAGATCACACTAATGATCATAGCCTATCAACAGGAAATGTTGTGGCTAGACAGGCAAAGCGGAATGCAACTGCAGTTTCACAGCTATAGCTACTGAAAAAGTTTAGCAGTGGAAATTATAAGACCAAAAGACATCTCACTTGTGATCACGATGAGCAACTCTACTTCTAGCAACACACATCTAGAACCAAACTTGAACTGCAAATTGAGTATTTGAATATAATACATTTTCTAAAACCGTAATTTAAAAAAAATGTTCATTTCAATTTGGAAGAAATGCAGACAGAGACACAAGTTTTGTTTTGCTGCACATTATGTAGTAAATGCTTTTAAGTGTTCAACAAAGTCTCCTGCTGAAATTTATATAGCTCTGAATTCTGGTAATATGAATTTTTTTCATCTTCTAGAACAGTGATTCTCATCTGGCGGGTTGCGACCAACTTTTTGGTTGCGACCATTTTCAGTGTGTCCCGGGCAAAAAAAAAAAAAAAAAGGATAAGAAAAAAATCCTATGCTTTTATTTCGGAGGTGATTTTTTTATGCAGGGGAGTGCCGTTTATTCACACTTCTTAACATTAGGCGGTGATAATGCCATGTAGTGTAAACCATCTTTTCATTAAATGAATTTGAGAAGTTGGAAATTTTTCCTCTATTTGGGTCGCGGCTTGTCATTAAGGGGTGAAGGTTGGTCCCGAAGCTAGGCCAGATGAGAAACACTGTTATAGAATATCTGTTCCAAAATAGTAATCAGATTTTCTCGGATTACAAATAATCAATATCTGGCCCCCTAAAGAGACCACAAAAGTGGTTGAACCATTGTGAAATGCCTACTTCCAGGGCCTGATATCCGAAAGGTGTGTGTGTGTGTAAAAATGTGTGCAAACTTGATAACAACCGAAAACATATGAGAAAGCAGATCTATTCAAGGTGCGCACTCAAGACTGAGTCTGTCAAACGTGCATAATATCAAGCACTTTATGTGTAGTACATTTGTCTTAATGAATATGCAATATCGGGCGTTTCTACACAAATGCGCAAAATAGTTGGAGGAATAGATGCAAAAAGGATAATTTAGAACATGCAATGGGACTTACTAAGCATGCGTTTGGTCTGTTTTTGATATGTATGAAAAGAAGAAGATGCACCGGACTGGATTAGAATTATACAGGGCAGAAAGGAGCCATTGGAGAGCAGAGATAGCCCGCTCTCGTCCCTCTCCATTGCCCTGCTGCTCCGTTGTGGGACCGTTTAGACTGAGACACCCCACTACCGCCTGTAACTCATCGTTGCTCTGTCTTTCAAGGGCACTGACGGCTATCATAAGACCAGATCTGGTGCTGATTAGCTGCCTGGTGTGCGCTTCAATGGCCTGACTGTCGCACCTGAGCAACACTTTATGTTTCTATGAACTTATTTTTATTGCCTTAATCGCAATATCTGTTTCTGCAGTGTGCAAGAAACAATTGTAGTAACAAATAATAATTGTTGATGTTGGATTTATCCTTAGAATCTGCAATGTTTTCCATGTTTTTAATTTTTTTTTTTCTATAATTGGGAACTTCTTCTGATTTTATTCAGAATAAGGGGGAAATGTTACCCACCTAATGTCTCATTTTATGGCAGAGCAGAATCCATGGAATCACAGTTCAAACAACCATTCAACAACCCCCAGAGTAACTATCACAGTCTGTCAGTTTTTGTTTAAGTTTTCAATCACCCGTAATTTGAGGCAGAGTGAGCATCTGTTCACACTCAAAGATAGGTTATCCTCCTCGTTAACATCCCTTCACAAGGTGAGATGCATCTAGTGGGTGACGCTGGTCCGGTTTGAGACAAGTGAGAGGAAATAAGGTCACTTGTAATAATAATAATCAAATTGAAATTTCTAAAGTGCCTTGTTGGGAGTTGATCCCGCTCACAACGAGTAGCCAGGGAAACACGGAATGCAACACGATGTAATGGGTTAGAAGGCTACCGACGGATAGTACGGTACCACTTTGAGTAAGCGTTTCTGCATTTATCATGCCATTCAATGTATGAGATGTGTGGGAGCGTGGACGTGACATAATGGTTAGGTGAGGGTGCAGCGTGCTAAATCAAAGTTGCGATGTATAGTTGTCCAGATTTAAATGAAGCCAAATTATTTACCTTGAATATTTTAAGTAATCCAGTTACTCAAGTTATTAGAAAACATAAACATGTACGGGCAAAATTTTAGTGTAAAGGAAGATGTGAAGCATAAGTTATGAAAATATAGAAAAAAGCAGAGGCATGAAATCCATTGGAAATAGATGTTGACTAATGACTTTTGTAGGCTAATTAGCTACTATTATCTGTTGCACCAAGCGGCCTATGCAACTAATCTTTCTGATTAAACAAGGAGGTTTTGCAAAAAGCTGCACGGCACGAAATGGCAACAGCATGATAAGGCTGCAACTCTTTGATGACAAATGACTAGGTGGGGATGGGCTGAACAGGACAGAGCTGGACGCCAATCACAGGAATCACTGAAAAATCAAAAGATGTGATTCTATGCAGGACATTAATAAAAAGACAAAACTAGACCAGATGATGTTGATTCATCTGCACTCAATGTGGACTACAATAAATCCGACAAACGGTTGAGAAATGATCGGCTGACAATTTTGCAGATAAAGGGTTGAAGATTTCAAAATGTTCCATGATAAAGTTTTTGAGTTACTGCACAATTACGATGAATCTGCGTGACAATGACAATTTTCTAATATAGCAAACGTTTCTGCGATATAATTACTTAAAAAAAAATTTTTTTTTAAGTTTATATATACCAGAAAGATTAACAGTTACAAAAAAATCGGTGCTTATAGAATAATAAAAAAACCCTGCTGAAAAAAGAAATCGAAGGCTTGAAATGATCAATGCCATCATCAGATCCGAAAAGTCTGGGATATTACGGAATTGTCATCGCCACTGCTGTGTCCACAGATCCTTCCTGTTAACATAATAACTCAAAAAATGTTTCCTGTTTCATTTTTCTAATTTTATACCCACATTAACCTAAGTGCAAAGAACAACTGGATTTGATTTTGGGAAATGTCCATGGTACATTTTTGAAACTAGGAGGAGCTTTATCTCCAAAAGCTTTCGTGCCACAATTTCTCAACAGTTGGTCTGGTTTAGTTAAAAAGAATATGGATGCAAGCCAGAGAGGTACCACAATTTTATAAGCACCATGGTGCACTTCCATACACATGACATAACGCAAATCTTGCGAGATGCATTTCACCATACATGGTTAGTAAATGTTGAAAAAAATAAATAAAGCTCAACCATGAACAATGTGCATTAAACATACTACAGTCAATATTCCTGTAATACAAAAGAGGAAATCTATTTGAATATTAATCAAAGTCGAAACGTCTTTAAAAAACAATAAATGTTTTTTTTTAGAGACTATAAGCCAGTAGATTCCTCTGAATTGTGAAGTTCAAGGTCGTTTTTCAGCTCTACAAAATGTTCAATAGGTTCAACATGAGTCTGCATTTATTGAGCGCAATGGCTACTCACAGCGAACATGGAGCGGAAGTTGCTGAGATCCGTGAACAGCTCCTCCACAGAGGTCTTCTTTGGATCGATGGCGAAGTACTCCAACACATTCTGATACAGCGTTTCCATGTTAGTGTGCATTATCGCCAGCTTGCTATACTGCTCCCGTGCGACCTTGCTGAAGCTGTGATGGTTGTGGTCAAGGTCAACAACAAATACAATTCCATATGATTGTTTCTTAATAAGTTTAATATTACATATGACAGACACTGCAGCCTGCTGGCATTCCGTGGTTTGTGTCTGGCTGTCGGTACTATTATTTGGACCCTTGTCATATTAGATTATAATTTATTGAAAATTTCCCATATCTTCCTGGTACAGCTTTTACATAGCAGATAATGATGTATGTTATTTGAAAAATGCAGCAGCATGCACAGTAAGTCTTATTATTTTAAGACTGCCCAGATCTGGAGAGTTCTTTTTCTGTTGCATGGATCAACATGTTTTTGGTTGCTCGCTATATAATTAGTGCTGTTGTGTTTTTATTTTCTAACTAGAATAGTGAGCTGTGTTTCCAGATAATTACAATTTTTGATAAAAAATAATTAGCCTTAATCTGATGTAAAACTGACGGACACAAACATCTTCAATTCCGCCACCTACAGCTCTGTCTCCTGGTCAGTGCCATCATGTAGTGGCAATGACTACCTGTAGTGAGACGAGCAGAGCTCGTAATTCAAGTGTGTATACACAATAAGTTTTTGTCTAGCTGAGCTCAAACTCCGTTGAAAGTTTTTGATCAGTGTTACTTAAACCCAGACACTTCCTGCAAACCACCTGGAACTGGGAAGAGAAGCAGTGAAAGACAGAGCTGTCAAATCCATTCTCATTGAACCCTTTGGCTTTGCTTACGACAAGAGCACAACCCATCAGTGGCGCAGCCCTAAGGCTATTGATCAAAACTACATGAAGGAAGCTATGTGCAGGGTGTATTATTAAAGACAAACTCAGACACCTGGTCTGAGTTGCCATCAGTGTGAATTAACCACACATAAATGATAACAATGGGTTGGAAAACAATCCTTTTTTTCAAAGAAAACAAGGATTCAAACAAAGGACAAGTTTTCCTAGTCTAAGTTGAGACTGATGGGAATAATGAAAAACAAGCTTCTGAAATTTTAAATAATCTGATGTGCTTAACCAGTTGTTTTTTACTTGTGGTAATTCCATTTTGAATAACCTAAAGAAACATGTCACTCTTCTGACCAGGGCTGCAACACAGTGTTAAAACTTGGACATATGAATTCCAATAGCAATAATATTCCATTAACTTCTATTCTAATTAATTTGTTGCAGTAAACACACTGAATAATTCCCCAGACTGGAGAGTGAATGCTCGCGTGTTTAAAGGATATAGCCATTTTAGTGAAGAACATGTCTTTGGGGTCATCAGGGGAGGAGAAAGTCTCCAGGTCTCTCTCCAGCTGCAGCATCTGCCTCTCCATCTGCCTGAGGCTCTTTTCCAGGTTCTCTGCAGACACTGACACACACCCACAGGCACATTTGCAAAAGCCCAGAGCATAACGCCCACGTGCAGAGGAGAGAAGACGAAAGAAGGAGAAATTACAGGTGCAATCAAATACATTATTGTTTACAGGCTCTGAAAAGGATCAGAGACAAACTATCCCAAAAAAACTAATAATAGTAGAAATTAGAAATGAAGACAGGTTATTTTCATTGGTTAGCTTTCATGTTTGGCAAGAATCGGCATTAAACAATGGCTGAAGACAAAAATAAACATTAGTTGCGATCCATGTGTAACTTTGCTATTGTGTCACTATTTTATTTACATGTGTGTATTATGAGCTATAACAGTCAGAATAAGAACGCAGAGCCTTATTGACATCCTTGGTGAAATCAGTTGAAGGAAGATGAAACGGTCTTCAACATTCCTACAGACTTGTTCTTTAGTTTTACCAACAGGTGCACAGATCATGCAGGTGGAAGAGCAGGGAAAAACAAAATTCCTGTTAAGTTGGCCATGGCTGACACATTAAGCTAGAAGATGAATATAGCATGTGCTTTAAATTACCCTGATTAGAACCTGCTTGACAAAAAGGCATAAGCTGCTTATACTTAAGTAGTTTCAAATGTCCCTTGATCCTAATGCGCGCCTTATATAAAATGAAAAACAGAGAAAGAGAACTTCAATGTAGCTAAGCTTCTCACTGAATTTCCAGCACAAACCACATTTACGGTTTGTGCTGAAGAAAGTTTACTGTCTTGGGAATAAACGCACAGACATACGCACAAACCCATGCGCGCGCACACACACACCTGTGTGTAGACATATTAGCAACAATTATAAAATGTACAGTGTATCTTTAATTTTAATGGAATGTAAATATGGTCAGCATTTAAATGTGTAAGCCTAAAATACAAATTTGTGAAATGCCATTAATGACTGGAAAACAAAGGTGGTACTTTTTGGTACTCACTCTGATGGGCATTTACTCTAACTGATCATTTTTGATATTCACTCTTAGCGATCTATCTGTTAATCTTAATGCTCATTTTCACTAAATTCTCTGCTCTCATGTTTCACATTGACACTGATAGTTAACAGACACGGATGCCAAAGCAAACCATTCCTTTGACACTCTTGTCACAGAATACATTTGGATGGTGGTTGGTGTCTCAGTCAAAGCAGAATTCACAAAGCAACTGCTGTGCTGTGTGACCGAGTCTCACATTGATTTCATGAGATATCACCATGCCAATCTGGAATGTAAAATCGTGCTTTTCTTCCCCACCAAACCTGTCAGATTTGGAAAAGCCTATGTAGAAGCCTTTACAGATGTAAAAACGGGTCTGATATAATTAATATATAGAATCTAAGAACACCAGTGTCAAACTTGTGTCAAAAAACCATGGTGTTCACTAATTAACTGAAAAATCTCAAATCATGAGCTGTATTCACCGTATCAAATACCTAAAATATTTAATATGTCAAAATTATTTTGGATGTCAATCTGTAGATCAATCTGATCTGCAAATTGTAAAATGGGCAATGTGTGTCTTAAATGTATGCAGCAAAGATCACGCCTGAAGTGAATTGTCCTGATCACTCAAATCCAACCAAAATATATTTTGGCACTGCTTATTTGTGACAAAAGTTATGGAGTTTACACATTTAAATTGCAATAGAAGAAAAATCATCTTAGACTCATGTCTGAAGATAGGAAATATAGTGGTTAGCACCGCTGCCTATATAAATATACTTAAACTGGTGTCTTAAGATTGAGATACAGCTTTGTTAGACGTCCAGAACTAAATCAAAATATCTCCAAACTATCGGTTTTCCCTGTAGGGTTTTCAGTAATTTCAAATTTTACAGAAAGCATATTTTTCATTAAGTCCTTAGGGCAGATTAGGAGCTGCCGCGAAACAAAGGAAAAATTAAGTTGTACTACGAAAAAGATGACAAGGAGTTAATGAGTGATAAGAGACTACAACTCCTGTATCTGCTTTGTGCTAGGTAGGGCTACAACGAATAATCGACAAAAAAATATTCTGAAGATTTATTTCTTTTATTGTCATTGTTTGCATGTGCCTAAAACAATCTAAAGCTAGATTCAAAAGCTGATAGCAAAAGAAAAGCCATTTAGAGATTGTGTATTTACTTTTACTTAACCTTTATTTAACCAGGAGAAAAGATTATCCGATTAATCAGTCGATTATTGAGACAATTAATCGACTATCAAAATAATGGTTAGTTACAGCCCTAGTGCTAGGTGATGTTAGCTCTCCAGTTAACCAGTAGACCACCTTGTTAGCCTTAAGTTGCCAACTTTAACGTTTAGCAACTTCAATCTATTGGTAGCCTTTGCGCTTTCGCAATGCATGTAAAGACGATTTCCTATTAGATCACTGCTCGTGTTAACAGTCAAACACTTATATTCTTTCAGAATTATTTTATTCTGAAAATGGAAAAGATTCCATGTAAACCCAGCTTTGTTCTATAGAAAGGTGGAAATGTGTTTCTAAAAAGTCCAGCTACCTTCTCAGTTATAACTATAATATAAGGAGACTTGCTTTATTATAATTTATGGTACATAGCTGTAAATTAACAATGTCCACTATAAGAGCTACGCATTATAACTGAGTCCGTCTGTAAAAACGATAAGTCAATAGACTCCTTAAAGAGTTGGTATAGTAAAGGCCAAGAGTTCGACTCCTACTACTAATACAAATATAGTGTCTATCCTGCTTGGACTGTAAACTTGACATAATTGCATATGTTTGACAAAGTAATCAATAATTTTAAGACATCTAACCATAATCCAAAATTCTTAGTATATATTTGTTCCAAAATATACAGAAGAATTTTTTTTGTGAATATATGTTATGTTCCGTTAAATTTGAAATCTCAAAATAAAGCATTAAACACATTATACAGAAGCACCAACTGAATGCAGGGTTTTGGTGACAAGAACCCTCGTAGTTGAGGGGCATATGATTAGAGCTGCAATAATCAATTATTTGAGTATTCGATTATTCTATCAATTATTCTGGCGATTAACGGATTAATCGAATAATATATATTGCGTGCTGTCACCAACCCCCAGAGTTGCTATCTCAGTCTGTCAGTCTTTGTCGGACTTCTTAACATCACCCAATTTGAGGAATAGTGAGCTGCTGTTCGCACTACCTACACAGGTAGGTTTATCTGCCTCGTTTAAGTCGCTTCATCGGGTGAAATGCATCTTCTGGGACACGCCGGGCGAAAATATGTTGAAGTTAGAGGAGAGATGAAATGACTTGTAAAGAGTTGATAGGGTTTGAAACGAGTAGCTAGCAAAACACGGACTGCAACATGATGCCATCGGTTGGCAGGCTATCGTCGGACAGTATAGTATAATCAAGGCCACTTCCTCTTTAAGTGTAGTGCTATTATCAGTAACCGCTTACGTATTTATAAGACAGCCATTCATTGTTTGGGGACTTGCCCGTGACGTGATGGTAAGGTGAGGGCGAAGTGCACCACAAAACAGTGCACTGTATAGTTGTCCAGATTTAGGCAGATGATTTGCTTCGAAGCAACGTTTCAGCCCTTCATATGACTAAAAGGAAACATATAGTTAACAATAATCAAGGCATTTGCTTTAGAGGAAAATTAGACTGGGACCGAATGAAGCAAATGGTTTTGAGAAAAGTGAAGATTCTTTTTTGAAGATGATGCTGAAGCAATATTAACACAATTTGGTCACATGAATTGTGAGTTTTTATATCAACATGTCCTTTGTCATCTCAGGCCACCTTGTTCTTGCTTTCTCTCTCCGTGTGTTAAGCTTGAGGGAGTTTTATGACGGGTGGCGACCATATGTCTCCGTGGTCCAGAAGGGTTGCAGACAGATATAAGATGTTTTAACAATCAATTTAATATAATAATTGGAATAGATGTATAGGTCCAATCCCCTATTGACATGGTTTTATTACTCTGCCAGCCCGCTGTGCCATAAATGAGACTGACTGGAGCACACAACTGTGCATTCTGACAAACAGCAACGGTGTACACAGAGCTCCACTAGATCCTCCTTTGTTGTATGGAAATGAAAAGACTGAAAAAAAACCAGACGTGTTCTGTGAGGCCAAAGTTTTTTAAATAAGCATGGGCCGACAGACGGTGCTAGAAGCTGGAAACTGTTTCCTTGAATGGTGCACATAATCATCCTGCAGATCACCTACTACATGGAAAGAGAGCATGAAGGTCACTGTATTATAAGTTGTGGGGTAGACCATTCATCTCTCTAACTGCATTTGGCAAAAGGAAAAACAAAGCTAAACAAAACTGGAGCTGCATATTTAGGAACCATCTCATTATAGTCTATATATATAATCCTTACATTATTCCATAGTGACTCATCAGGGCCA
This sequence comes from Lophius americanus, assembly GCA_037951165.1. NCBI lineage: Eukaryota > Metazoa > Chordata > Actinopteri > Lophiiformes > Lophiidae > Lophius > Lophius americanus. The sequence continues at coordinate 23,795,623 of JBBDHG010000014.1, forward strand.
AAAGCCTTGAACGTAAACAAAAACAAAGAGAGAAGCTCCTTCTTCGCTGGAATAAAGCTATGATGCATAGCTATTTATGATCCATTGCTTTCGAAGCGATGTTTCTGCTGTGGTCAGGTTGGCTTTGAACAGAAATAAAGTGAATTACCTTGATTTGTCAAATTAATAGGTATACATGTTTGAGAGAATTTTTTTTCTAAAATTCTTAGGTTTCTCATACATTAAATTATTTGTTGAAGTCAAAGAACAGATGCTTTTGCAGCAGAAGTATAAATTATTACTACCACTATCCAACTCCATTTTCGTGCTCAAGGAAGCTCTTTTGTGAGTGTCTACGAATGTAATGCAACATTTTCAAAAGTGTGCTCAGGCCCATCTGGTAAGACCTGATGAAAAGGAAGCTAATCTAGAAAATGATATATTTACAAAGATGAAATAGGATTTGTGCATTTGAATACTGCATATTGAAAGATGAGACACTTAAGTGTATACATCTCAGAGTAAAACAGATAAACGGAAAAGAAAGTGACGGAGGATGAACAGTATAATTCATACATATGCAAATTAAACCCAGCATGAGGTCTGTAAGTACAGAGGTGGAAAGCTTAGAGAGAACTAAGCATTAGGCTTCCCCTTGATCCAACCCTTCTCGTTGAAGGCTTGTGGAAAAGTAAGACAGTTGTGAGTAAAAAAAAAACACATTCATGAGGAGCATCATTACACACAGGTTATGAAAGCACCAAATGGTCTAGACATAGAATTGTGTACATTCAAATATATTGTCCTCACTCTGTTCTCTGATTCCCGTTTATGACCAAGGGAAGCTATGAGTAACAATCCACCAGAGCTGTCAAGCAATTAACATAATAAGTCATAGAATATATGTGTGTGGATTCTCATTTGTGGTCATGGTACACTGTTGGATCGGAACTTACTGGACTTCTTAGTTACAATTTAAAAGTGTTTCTGCTCTTACAAAGTGGATTTTTGTGCTCTAAATAACCGCTGGACGTCAGGTATTTTAACATTCTGTGAGTTTGTTAATACACTATATTCTTAGGTCAACCTCACATGTTGGCATGCTGTTACAAGTTCATGAACGCGGAGGAGAAATAAGGATGTATCGCAAGTCTGCTATTCCGGTCAGGGTGCACTCCAAGAGGACAAAAGCTCTGTCAAGAGAACTGTTTTCTGCTTGCATTTATTGAAGTCTTCACTCCCACCATGCGTACGCACTTTGTAATGATGGATGCGGGATTTGAAATGAATTCAAGGCCAGGCTGATCTCCCACTCTATATTGCAGGGGCTCAGGTAAAACTTTCATTTTTTAAATAAAGAAACAGATTCAACTGATCATGATAATATTTATAAGCTAACATTGTCTTGTCAGCATCACCATTGTTACTAAACTGATGTCACTTTGGGTGACTTTGATCCATAACTTTACTTCATACCAGGGATGACACAAAATCAGATTTTGGTTTCACAATAATCGACGTTATGTAACGAAACACTGAGCAAAGAGGGCAATAAAATCAACTTTTACATCCAGAGGTGTTTGCATAGGGAGGTGTGTGTACATCAAATAAACACCAGCCAGGCATGTGTGAATGCATGTTGGGGTGTCAGGCACATAAATAGACAAAAAAAAAATCTTTGCCGCCACTGTGCCGGGTGATTTGTGGCAGCGCTCTGACAAGCTAGGATTGCCTTTTTTGTTTTTTTTCCCCCCAACTCTGGCGTGATTCTCTCATTTAGCTTCAGGTAAATGATTTATAACGCTGGAATCGGATCATCATCCGGATCATGACACATTTGGAGCTTAGGATCAGCTTTACTTATCTAGCAAGTTCAGTTTTTTACCTTCACTTGCGCAGACAGGAATGGAGGACTGTACTGATGTTGAGACACATTAAACGAGTTGCCTTTAGCTGCTTTCTAACCAGACAAACACGCGACCCGAAACGAGGGTGAGCATATTTTTAACGTGCCTCATATAAATGTGGCCTGCATATTACCATACTTTATATATTTCTTACAGTCATCACGGCAAGATTGCAAACATGGTTAATACTGATATTCTTACGTCATACAAGTCAGAGGATTACTCTGCAAAAGATGCTTGGAATGGCTTTATAATATTCCTAAACGAAACCTTTACTGTGCTAAAATGTACGCATGAATATTTATGTACATGAATATTAAAAAAAAAAGAATTATGAGATTGTTCGATGCTAATTTCCATTGGACATGCACCTTCACGTGGTAGTAAGGCTGGGCGACTAATTGTAAAAATATCGCATCTGGATTCAGACGTGTGTGCAATCTCCTCTCTGAACGATCCTGCAGCATTTTTATTCATAACATAAGCTGGAGCAAAGCCAGTGGAAATTAGACAAGAGTGTGGCCTTCTGGGTAATGTGTACATGTGATGTGAGAGATTATGGGAGTTTCAGTTTATTGGTATGTAAGTAGTCACAGCCGCATTATAGTAACCGGAAAACCTTTGTCCCGTTAAAAGTGTATTTTTGTTGTTATTTGGAGCCAACCAGTGTTTCGGCTGTGTGTTTATCCTGCCTGCTAAAAATAAAGGACATGTTCTCTGCTTCAGAGTTGGTCTAGACTCTAATTTGCTTAGCTGAGAAAAAGCAGAGCTGGAGTTAAGCGAAGCAAGGTAGTGTGAAATACCTGAGGTCTCCTCTCCAGAGAGCTAAACAGGGAGAAACAGGAGTGGTAGCTTCCCATCGCTCCTAAACATCTTCAGGTAACTTAATATTTGTTTTGTCTTCCTACGACTTTATTTCTCTGTTGTTTCACAATGGCGACTTATCATGGATGAGATGCGCAGTACAGTTGCAGGGAGACTTTAGTGGTACCCACATAAAGCTACATTGACTTAAAGACAGACGGCGCATAGCAGCTATTTCCTTTCTCATGTCCCTAAAACAGTGCAATATGATATAATATCTTGCAGAGAATTGTGACCTCAGTTCTATCCAGAATGAGTCGGAACATGAACTGCAGAACATTCTAAGCATTAAAGTTCGATTTTAAATGATCAAATAGCAATGTACATTTGAAATGTAAAGCAACTTCACCTCGTCTTAAATCCCTTTTTAGAATATGGAGAGTGTTGTATAATACCTCTGCTGGCTCGGTCCACGTGCTCCAGGTCGTCAACAAACTTGATGACATTGGGAAATTCTTCCTCGCATATTTGTGCCAGGAAGTGAAGTAATGTGGTCTTTTGATCCGCTGACTTAGTGTCCTTCAGCTGTTGTAAAGACATAAGCAAATATAGTTAAACAAAGAGACCAATGACGCTAAACTGACATAGATTCGATAGAATAGGCTATGGCTTATGTATGTGTTACATGTTGACCTCTACCTCACAATATATAGTTATTTAGTAATTTAGTTTACCTGTACAATGTAGGAAAAAAACACACATTAACATAAATTTGAGGACTCGAATTTGAGGACTCGAAAGGTGCAGTTTGAAAAATCTATTACCACCTAGGGGTGATGCCATGTCCATGTCTACAACGACATCAAGCAGCTTAACATGTGATGAAGTTCCAAATAAATATATATTAGAAACGGAATTTATTTATTTATTATGTAAAACTAAAGGTTAAAGCTCACATGTCAAGTAAATATTATTTGTTCCTCATTTAGGTAGTGTTGACAGTTGTGGGCCATCCATCCTTCCTCCTGTGCAGAGGAGTTAGGATTTTGACAAATGGAAGATCATACTTATTACTCAGCACAAGAACAATGTGCGTGAAACTTGCATTGAAAGAAGGAAAATCATGAAGACTCAACTCGAGAAATCGTTGAGAGGTTAACTGGTATGTTATGCCCAGTCTGTCCTGACGAAGGTCGGCCACACGGTGCAGGAGTGCCTGCTCCCTCAAGGGAGATGGAGGTGAAAGCTAGCACCCGGTCCATCAGTTTACCTCTCAACAGTTTCACAGGTCGGGTCTTCATGATTACCTCCTTCGATGGTTTGGTCACACACTCGTAAGTATTGTGTAAATATGATCGTCCAGGATCTGCGTTCAAAAAAATCTGATACTTCTCATGACATTCAGCAACAACCTATACAGTCGACAATGAGCCTTTGGCTATTCCAACTTATTTAGGGGAAAATCCCTCTCTGACGCCAGTGTTTGGTTTGTCCATTAAGGCGGTTGTACAAACGTGGCAGCACAACATGCCAGCTGCCAATGGAAGATGACCTGCTCCCTCCATAGACATAATGGGCTTTTTCTATGTTAACCCCAAAAGTTTATATTTCAAGCTGACTAGACACTAATATAAACATGGTTATAACTATTATAGTCAGTTTTATTGAAAGATACTGCAACTTTTCCATACTTTATTTATTTTTTAAGGAAAAAAAAGCTAATTGGGAACTCTAAAAATGCTGACACACTGCAGAAGGGCAGGTATTCAAAAGAAGTTAGTAACTTGTTAATATACACAAACCTGCACTGTAGCTTATATGTTATAGGCAGACAATGGGTTGTTGCTCAAGAGTATGGACAACACCAGAACCATAAAAGACCAAATTGTGGGTATGATTGTAATTGTTGTCTAATTTGGTCAAACTTATCAACTAATTGGCTATCTATCACACCGACTTATGTTAGAAAAACATACATGTTTATGCCTGTAGGTTGGATAAGTAGGAGCAGCACCTTAAATGTATTTACAGACACATACAGTATACAAAATACGATGAAGTCTCTGGCACTTTGTGCCTCAATCTTCTTCACAGGTAACAACTTCTCAATTTCTCTAATAAATGTCCATTATTGCTCTCTTACAGGCTAATGCAAAGGGGTCGCTCAGTATACTCGCCAAGCTGTGTGTTGCTGTGAATCTTTCCCTGTGACCTATTGATAGAAAGTACCCTGCATGGTTTAATCATGTTTGTATTATCTACTCTAATCAAAAACCGTCAAATCTCTTTTCATTTCATTTTCCCATTTATGTCAAAAACTTCAAGTGCTCTTTCACAAAAGCTCCTTCTCTTAATTTAGATGGATGGTAATCAGAGTTGACATTGTAAACGATTTATGAAAATGATTTTTCTGTTTGGGCTGGGTGCAATTTTCCGGTTCTTTGGAGTGTGCCATGGAATTAAGTTGTCGAACTGGAGGCAGGCACAAAGGTGATGTCTTCCTCTGTATATCCTGCCCCTGACATCGACTCAGACCGTGTTTCGGCAACATATGTGCGTGAAGATAAGCACATAGTCACAAGCGGGCGAGCAGCGTCATAATTGTGCAAAAACACAAAAGTTAGCCTCAGACTTCTATTAATTGATTATATTATTGTCATGCTAATTAAAGTAATCCATCAGGTTATTATGAATTTGTGTCTGTATGCACACATACACTGGTGTTTATATGAATACTAACAGTATTACCACGTCTAACAGGGTAGAGACATGGCAGTGATGAATGGCCATGCTGGTTGTTACTGTGGAAACTGCAGTGAATGTGACAACCGTTATAATGTAACAACAAGAGGAGTCTTTACTGCAGCATCTTATTCTGTTCTCACCATCACTATCATAGAGAAAGACTCATATAACCCATATAAAATCCAAAGGAGAAGGTATTTGGCGTGCCTTTGCCTCCCAAAACACGAGCAGTTTTGTCGGGTTTGTGAACTTTAGAAAGGATGGTATTCACAGTCTTAGTTATCCGTTCTCAGCAGGAGAACAAGGATAAAGTACTGGAGCTTTGATTGATGCCAGCAGACAGAGAAAAGGAATTTGTCTGGTGGAAAAAAAATAAAACTAGACATCACTCACAGAGGGCAAAGCTCCAAAAAGGCAGCTCAGTTTGCACAATAATTTATTGCACCAAAAGGCAATGATGAAATGATAGTTTGATGCTCATTATAGGACTCCCTGACCATGAAGGCCTATCCCTAAAATTGAGGCCACCCAGGTACCGTCATCATTTATTGGATACTTCAGTAATTTTCATTTCATTTCGCTAAAAGTATCTTTTGAGAGGGTAGCCTCTTCGCATCTTCAACCCGCTTAAATCAATAGAGTTTTTGATGCGAGTAACACGGCTGTGGCGATATTTGTTTTCTCAGAGTAGCGAAGTTTTCCATGAGCCTTAACAATTTTAACACTGTGGATCGCCGTACCCAAAATATTACACGGATCAAGATCATACACCAACATACATGCATGAAGATAAGCACATAGTAACAATGGGTGAGCAGCATTATAACTGTGCAAAAAAACAAAAGTAAGTAAAAGGCCTCCATTATTTGATTTCTATTACTTAATTATTACTGTACGTAATATATAATGCTGACGACATTGAAGAATATCCTAGTACTGAAGCATTATCTAGGTTGAAGGATGCTTTTGCACCATTTTAACAATGGCAAAGAATATTGTAAGAAACCGTGAATGTGAAACATACAATAACTATGTAGTTTCAGAAACTTCTTTGATCAGTCATCAAAAGAGTTGGATTTCTCTCTACAACTATAAGTACAATTGATCATTTGTACTAGGACACTTATTTATATTAGAAAATGGTAATGAAATGATGATTGTATATTCATACTGCAAAGGAGCAATTTGATAAATAGGTTTTGATCGCATGTAATTAGAGACTATAGTAATACATTGGTTTGCCTTGTTCAACAAGGACATAGAATCTTTTCAGTTGTTATCTTTATTAGACTTATATCAACTGGTCATTTTGTATTACAAACTATGTTATTGCTACTGGTAGTCAATTCAAATTAATCACAACGATCTTTGTTTTTGAACATGCTGATCAAGGTAAACCACTTGCATCCGGGGGATAAAGGACAACATACAGCATGAACATACAACATTAAGGTTAGAATTTCAAGGCTCACCTTGCACAGAGAACTGAGGTCAAAGCCGTATGACTGGGCATTTCGAGAGCCTGCATTCATATAATTCCCCAGCAGCAGCACAAGCTCCAACAAACAGCCGAAGGACCGACTCTTCCTGACCTCATCGCAAGCAGCGTTTACAGCCAGGATATCTGGACGCATGTTGTTTACCTGCTCCTCAATCTGCAGCCGGAAGAGGATGTGACTTAGGCGAGGACGCAGCCGCTTCACACAGCTCATCTGGGAGTGAAAAGAAATGAAAGATGCACAAATCATAAAACAATATGGAAAAGATAGACAAGGAAGGAGATTCGAACATCAAGAGAGATAAAACATCTTTCATGAAGGAGAATAACTTTTTCAGGGAATTTAGTTAAATTTAAAATAAGAGTAGCAGCAATTTTCTTTTGTGCAAAAAGTATAGAACATGCAGTTTAGAATAAATGTATGAAGCCAGTATTCTGAAAAGTGTTGCTAGGCAGTGGTAATAGATGCTGTCAGTGATTTGATTTGGGACCCAGGTCTGGTAAGTTAATTGTGGAGTTAGTGTCCATATAGGCCAGCGATCAAAGGGGGTGGAATATACAATAGGCTGCCTTGGATTACCACTCTCACACAATTAGAGAGAATTGGAAAATATTGCATTGGGCCCAAGGCTTGGCCACAACAGTGATTGTCTGTGTGCGTGTGATTTTGAGTGTGTGTGCGGTTGGAGGGGAGGAGCACAGGTTCCAATTGTCTGTTTCACATAACAGCTGGCTGTGCAGTTTGATGTCTTCCATCAAGGGTTTAATTATAGCTGCAGTAATGTTAGAAAATGGCTATTTCAGTCGCTGTGTGTGTGTGTGTGTTCATGTTTCTATGATAGAAAAGGAAACAAGTGGAAAACAGAAGGAGGAAAATACAATAAAACTTCAGCAATAGTCTGGTACACAATGCTACGTAAGCATGATGCCATAATGAAGCCCAGCGATGGGATGAATTTTCTGATAAGCATTTAGGAGTAGGAAGTAGCAATGAAAGGGTAATCAAACACAACAGTGTAGTGTGTACTTAATGCCAGTACTCATCCAATGTTTTCATGAAAGCCAAAGGGAACATTGGACAAAATTGAGCGGCTGAAGGAAACATCATCATGAGGAAAATGTAAAGCAGGATTATTTTATTTTAAACACATGCATCCTGTTCCGTGCGTTTTTGATGTCTTCAACTCAAATTTATTTGTAAAAAAAAGATTTAAAAAAAAAGAGGAGTTGACCAGAGTGACGTACAGTCAATAAAAAGGATAGTCACACAATGTATGACTATGCTATTCTATACAAAGCTTCAATTACATAAAAGAAAGCAATAATTTAATGACAAAAACATGTACAAATATAAACCTGGATTAAAATCTAAGGAATAAAAATTTGTATGAAGGCAGAATTTATAAACAGATGGCTGGTGGCTGACCTAATGTGGGAGGGGGAGTAATTTGTTTTAAGTTTGGTTGCCCTGGTTTTCATATACAGTTGGTGAGCGGAGCTCAGGGATTTCCTGGTGAAAATAAACCTTTATAAACCTCCTTCAGTGCATCATATGTTACATGTTGACTTTGTTCAGAGACTTCAGCACTCATGGTTGGCTCTGTACCTTCGCTAACTTGAGCCGCTCTGCCAACGTTAGCTTGTTGAAACTTGCCATGTTCCTCAGTGTGATTCCTTTTTGAAATTCTGATTAAGTTTGTTCCGCCGCACTTTTTGTGCATACGATTTAGAACCATAAAGGACAGCATAGATACAAACATACAGCTGGCTCGTGGATGGCTCTGCGCTAGGTCATCAGGTCACATAGCTAGGTTTAGCTGCTCTGCTAACGGTAGCTTCTCAAAACTTGCCATTATCCAAATACACTCAAAATAATGTCTCTCGCCAGGTTTTGTCCATATCTTTTCCCCTACAAAGTCTTTGCTTGGTATACCCTGACACCCTCTGTCTTTTGTAAACATCGTAGCTGTGAGTGCATCAAACTTGCCTGCATTCATACTCAACTTGAACTGGTGTTACAATCTGCCATAAAACCATACAATGACAATGAGATTGCTGGTAGAATTAATAATGGCATTCTGGAAGCCCGATGAAACATGGTATCTAAAGCCAATGGAATATCAAGTGGATTACGATACATTTGTGGTTAGTGTTATTGATAATTTTATTACATTACAGAAAAACTTATTTTATTTCATATAATATAGTGTGTCATTTTATTTTGACACAATGGAAGGAGGAAAAGATTAGCCAATTTGATTCGCATTAGCCGATTGCCATAGACGGTAAATACGTTTAATGGTACGAGCAATGCATCAGCACAAACTAACAGAAAACACAAATCGAAAAAAACAAACTAAAAAGGAGTTCTAATCCATTTGAAAAAAATTTTGTGTGTGTGTGTGTTTGGGTCTGTGTGTGTGTGTTGGTGTGTGTCCACTCACCACAACCCCAAACTGCTCAGGCTCTGACAAATTTATGTACTCATCTTTGTACTTGGCCAAGGCATTCAGTTGCTCTTGCTCTGGTAGATGCTTCACAAGGTTCTACACAAAGGAGAGGTAGAAAAGGAGTGAGATACAGCACTCAAGCTAGGCAGGGAATGAGAACGGTAGAATTCATGTAAAAAAAAAAGAAATCATAGACCTTCTGATGTTGTGATGCCTGACACAATTTATCTTATTAACTGCAATTGTGTGGTTTTTATGTTTTTATTATAATGTCAAACTCCTGCACGAAATATCGTGATACAAAAATCTCCAAAATTAAGCAGTTAATGCCTTGGGGAAATGGCTCCATCTGCATTTCAAGATTAATACTGGGTTTCCAGGACTGCCACCACCCTATGTCTGTTTAAAATCCATCCTTCTGTAATTGTCTGTGTTTGGGGATTCCATCCTGATTGGTGAGAATCAGAGAAAATAATGTGGAGTTACGTATAGATTCAACAATTTAAATTAAAGGTACGAGTCGGGGATGGAGTAAAATTTTATAATTAAAGTCATGTTGATTATTTTGCCTTTTCAAATGAGTTTAACGGCCATCTCAACAAATAGTGCCACTACGTGTTAGAATATGTTGCTTTCATGCATTTAAATTGGGTTGGAAAATCTGTCATGCCTGGAGTCAGGACAAATATTACTACTTCCATTTCTTTAGTTTTTATTGATGCAGCATAATGGAATTTCCCTTAATGACCAATCATGATTTGTGCATTGTAATTAACAAGTATTGATTCAATTAATAATTTAAATTGTATTCGTATCTCTGATTTGTTTTTGTTCATTGTTTCCACTCCAGCCGTATGCGGACCCCGTGAAAGGCGAATGATGCACTACTTTTTGTTTCTTTGGATTATTTGTTGGTGCCATCTTTCAGCATATTTTTGTTTAGCCTGACACATGAATGCTGTATGAGTATAGGAATCGTATACCTCATTTGATTCCACAATTTGGGTTGATGTAAAAGAATTTTTTTAAGTTCTGAGAATACCAAGAGAGAAATACAAAACTGGAGTGTCTTGTCCCATTCTAACCTCCCTTCACTCATAATCATGTGTCCTTGAGAACTGGTTTAAATTCTATTTGCCTTTCAAGATTTGCTCCCCTGTTGACCTTTTCCTTCCATGCATTCTTCTCAGTGGCCTACAGACCAGTTGATGTTGAATATGATAAGGCTAATACTAAAGAAAGAGGTTAATATGGTATTGTTGGTTCCGGCTCACGGCCTCTGTTACATTCCTCAATTCAGAATAAGATAAGCAAGAGTCTCAATTGTCTCTTTTCAGTGTTTTTTAATGTGATACGTTGTATGTGATACAACGTTTTAAGAAATTGCATCCTCTGCATCAGTTTTTCATGTGCTCTTTAGTTTTATTGACGTGATTTGATTTTGTTTTTTAAATGGCAATTTCTCAGCCTCAACTGTGAAACCAGTTACCCGTGCTAATGCTCATCATACGCACGGGTCGTTTCTTAACAATATTGATGTATTCTGTGGAACTTATATCAAATGCACACTTCCTTAGAAAGAAAGAAAAATCACAATATTACAGTGACTTGAATGATTCCAAATGTTGTTTGCGAATCAGCCAAAACATTAGACTGGTTACTGGTCTTAATGATTTGGCTGATCAGAGTATAGAATTCTTGCATGTACTCTTGAGATTATTTATGTTTTAATGATTGTATCTTTAAGAAAATATCTGGAACCAGTACTAAAATTTAGCAAAATAAAAAATTAGGTTATCCATAAGGTAAAAGAATCGCTGGCCAAGTCAATAAATCTAACATGAGGTCAGAACGGGTCAAACAAATACTATATGTGAACATTTTAGAGCTATGTTTGGTGGTCTGATAGCCAAGACATGTGAGGGAATGCAAAGTTTTCTAAAATCTAAAAAAAAAAAGCTACCCCTACTGAGTAGAAAATAAACTACGAGTAGGACATTTACTAGATAGATCTCCTCAAGCAGGTTCATATGCACTTTGGACTAAATCGAGGCCAACAGTTGCAAAATTATGGCCTGCTTACCTTTGGAAATAAAACTGCCCCACGAATTGGAAATATACAACTGACCTTTCCGAAGAACAATCCAGTTCTGACTCGTACTAAGTTCTTTATGGTGGTGATGACGATTCCATAATATCATTGACTTTTAATAAAAAGCTGCTCAGTTTTATTTAGTTATGTGGTCAGTCCAAGAAAGTCCATGATATAATATCCGGTAGGTAGCTCTATGTTAACATATTGATGCCTTCAAGCCGAATCCATCATACCTGGATCATAGGTTCAGTCAGTTGATCCTCATCCACTTCTACTATCATACGGCGAATTTCCTTATAAGGCAAACGGAAGGAACCAAGGAAAATGGCTACACAAAAAAAAAAGAAGAAGCAAATTAAGAATTAAATATATAAATATTATTGCCTAATGATCAGTGATATTTCCATTTCAGACAACAAGTCTGCCCATTCAATATAAGGAATTGAGCAGTTATCAGAAGTTGGTGAAACATCAGATCCAAGATTCTGTATTTTTTACTGTAAATAAAATAAATTATTTGAAAATTATTTTAAAATTGTGTTTCTAATCTGAATCTGTAAATTTACTGGTAACCAAATCCATCAAATAAATGCAGTAGAATACGAAGTAAAGCCTCCTAAATGTAGTGGAATGAAATTACTTTAAAGACAAAGAAAATGGAAATTCAATAGATAGTTGAGCAAGATGGCCAGATATGCCTAGTACCCTATAACGTCAGCACAAATGGATATGTATAAATCCAGTCCATTAGAGGAAAAGCAGGTTGAATACAAATAAATACTTACACAGATTCTGTGCAATCTTAGGATCGAGCACCTTCAGCTCTTTGATTCTCTTCTTTATGGATTTCTTATCCTCTAGATCCTCCTCTTCCTTTTTGGCTGATGACAACAGGAAAACCACATTAGTTTGAACAAAGGAAAGAAATTACACAAATACATGCACATATTGATCATCCGGTGTATGTATGACACAAACCTCTTCATATGCAGCAGGATTATGAGATTTGCATATTTGTTTGTTTGTCCAGGTACAATATAAGGGAAAAAAAGGTCGGTGCAATGCAGTGGTTGACCAGTTGTTTCAAAATAATAACTAAGTTATAATTGTTAAAATGCAACAAACACTATTTATATCTATATATTTTTGTGGTCAGATGTTCTTTCAAATGTAGAAATGGCCGAGCCTTCCGAGGGTACCATGCTCCAGGATTATGAGAAAGTGTAGGTGATCGCACCAGCAACTGAGTCCGGTATGGGGGAGCTATGGCTATTCAACAAACACATGTCTGAGGTGGGTTAAATGTGCTCTCTGTCACAGAGACCCAGGGGGTTAGGATTGATATTTATATGTCCTATGGGCCGATGGTAAAGGTAGAGGAATCTGCACCACAAAATAGACACATGTAGCATGTGTACACACACACACACACACACACACACTACCTCTTGAGCAACATTCACAAATAGGAGTTCATGGTTGGTTTTAATTATTTAAGACACCAGATTAAGAGAACAAAATGTGCATCCCATGAGTATGGTGGGTAATTGTCTGTTGCTGCAACTATGGTATGTGTGGTAATGGGAGAGGAGAGGAGAGGTCTTAATCCACAGGAAAATTATTTCTACTGTTCCACATTAGGTTGGTGGGTTTTTTTTGTTTCAGGAATCCTGTATGTAATTAAAGTGTGAAGAGGAACACAAACACAGCCACACACTGAGCTATCCTCAGACTTACGTGGCTCCTCTGTTGGTACACTTTCCTCATAGTCTTTCAACGAGTGAGAGAGGGTAAAACGCAAAGGACACAAAAACAAAAAGAGGACAACAGAATAAGTGTACCATGGAAATGGAAAGGACAGAGAAAAAGATAAATATACAGTTTCAAAACTGCACTCAGCACACCGGGGCAAAATTAGAGACTGAAACATGAAAAGAATGAAAAAAGGAAAGAGCAAATACAGAATAAAAACATACAAACACACAGGTTGAATAGGAACATTTTTATTACTCACTCTGAATTTATAAACGCATTTTATTCATTTTTGTGTGAAATTATCACTTATTCAGTTAATTATTTGTAGGGCAGTATATTTTCTTCATGGTAAGAATGTTGGACAACCCAAGTTTTTTTAAATTTCACCTTGAAACCACCATTGGAAATTTAGACGGCCATTTTTAATAATAGAACGTTAGATATTGTTTCCCTTCATGAAACGATGAAACAAAAGATGTACCTAGTTTTTGCTAATAATCAAGTCAGTGCAAGTGTTCTTAAACAATCATACTCCGTGAACGTCATTGTCATGCAATGTGAGAATCCTATTCGATAACTTAAATCATTGTGGCAAGGGTCAGGTTCAAGCAATAAAGGACTGCAGTCAGTTTGCATCATCAACCAGTACAATCATTTCTGTTGTTGTACCATCTTCAAAGCATAAATTTAATGAATTATGAGAGAAGACAATATCTGACTTAAAAGAAAACATAAAGAACTTATGTAATTATACATTTAATATGTGCCCCTTAGATAGAGTATGAGAAGTCCACCCTTGTAAGCCTCAAGCTTATTGCATCAAGATTTTGGATTGATCTACTTGTCATAGCTTATGCTCTCACAGATTCAAAATGTATCACACCGACACACTGACTCAGTCTTGAACACACTGTACCTGAGGATTAACTTCATCATTACAGTACATATAAACAGGGCTGTGTGACTAGTGCATCATCACCATATTATGCTGCAAGGGCTGCATCAATTTCCATTATACCAGCTATAGTGAGGAGAAACACACGTACAAAGACAGACACGTTCACACACACACACACAAACACACAATCTCTGTCACTCTTTCTCACAGCTGCCTCAGGTGTTATCAGTTAAATCAGCTAATTAGATTGCCCCTTTCCAACATCACCTCCTCATACACCCTGGCTTTAAAACAGCTCTCCTTTAGGGACACATGCTCATTATACATCAGCTAATTAAAATGTCCCGCAGGGGGTCAGAAGTTACTGGTTAATCAATCAGAAGGAGCAGCGACTGTTGTAGTTATCAGTTTGTCCAATCATCCAGGAAGTGGGCAGGTAAGGATATACTTGTGATTGCAGAGGGGTCTCTGAATTGTGTCACAGGTCAGGCAAAAGTAGGAGAGAAGCTAATGGCACAGAGGCGGCACTGTACAACTAAAGCAGGTATTTCAAGCCCAAACTAATTTATTTGCAAAAGATGGCGGCATGGAAAAATAAATAAACCACTTTATGGCGGCAGAGAGAAGAGACTCAAATTTTGATGACCAAAGCCCCTGACTAAAACCAGTTGGAATCAGAAACTGAAAACAGATACCACAGACATTATAGATCACACAGAAAATAGATCACAAGACAACAGTGCTTCACACCTTAATTGAGTTTTCTGAATTCAGGCGGACCCTATAGTTCAATTCATGTAACGTAAATGCACCTTCAAGTTCAAACCTCTGAAGCTGGGCAAACAACTGTTCGGTTAGAGCCCATTTTTACTTGATATTTTGAACCACATGACTCATGTTACTGTCGGACGACAAAATCCTGGACCAATCAGCTTTTACCATGCAGCCATACGATTCTAGAATTGCTGTTTGGGGTCGGCTGAGTAAAGCTTTCCCGCGGTTGAAGGACGGTCATGAGTCGATGCTCAAAGGGTAATACCGTTTTTCTCACTGCGCCCGTGCGAACTGGCAAACAGAGCATCTGAGTTAACATGGCGTCACGACGCGTCATGTGTTCTCATAAAAAAACAAATAGTCATGAAGAAAGGTAGTGCAGTACATGGCTGGTGTTAACTGCACAACAAGGAAGAAAAAGAAAGACAGTGTGAGCACCCAAAAGCTCTTCTCACTTACTTTCACAGACGGAGTTGGACTCCAAACAACAGCATATCTGAGATCGCACAGGTTGAGCCGAGCTTTATGTAAGGGTCACACTAGAGAACTCGTAAGTTTTAAATGACTTTGAATCAGGTTTGATGACACACATATTATCTTGAATCTCAAATTAGCACACACTATTCGGAAAATAGTGGGGCATCATAAGCGACATGATTTTACTAAAAAATACGTCTGGCTGCATGCCAGACTGAGCAATGATTGCACTGCCTCTCATGAGCTGTCAAGATGCAGCTGTGGTTAAGGTTGAGCTTTCTTCAATGTCTCCTACAGGATAATATTGTCTTGCGTTGTAGAACTCCTGCATCAGACCGACCTGACAGTCATCCCAATAGGAACAAAACAACTACAATAAGTAGGCATGTATTTGCGAACATAACAATAAAAACATTACATTCACATATTCGTATCGGCATTCTGACAACCACACAAGCGTTAGTGGAATCTGAAGTTATCTTAGAGCCTCACTGCTAATCTCGGTGCTACAGGAGCTGGCCATTAATAATTCTATCTAACAAAGGTACAGAGTAGGTGTTTTTAATGAGTGTATGCAAGCTGAGGGATGTTCTACCTCAAACCAGAGTTCATTAGCACATATTCAGGGTTTAACACATTGGCAGGGTCAGATAAAATCCTCTGTCTGATATGTACTGAACAGCTCAATGATGGCTTGAGGGATGATCTTCCCAGTCCTTTAACAAGATTAGATATCTTAGCTTCAAATTGAACTGTTACATTTCCAGAACAGCTGGTAATACCGTAATGTTTAATGAGTTTTGATGATCTCACTACCCCTCGGAATTATACGACCATGCAGTCATCTCTTTTTTTGTTATGATGTCCTATCCAGAGCCATTCTTTCTCCTGAAGACCTAGCAACAAGAGTACTGAGTTTCCAACTGCAAGTTAGGACTGATATGCTAAGTGCAAGGAACGAGAATCTAGCAACTAACTTCATCCAGTCAGCACAACGAGGATTACACCATTCTATATCAGAACCAAAGTTCTTCCACCTCCAAGCAATACTATTTCACTAGATTGAACTGGCTGTAAATGTTATATATGTTTTGGCATGAAAGGTTACCTAATGTTGGTTGGGACCGATATCGGGGTTTCGTTATAAGCTGCATTTGACCAACCATTCCCTTTTATAAGCTGGCATCTTTTTCTCTGCAAAAATTTGGATTCCTACCTTTAACCCCTTCACAGAGAGTAGACCACACAAGGCTTCGATCCAGACTTATGGCCTGCCTCGTCTGCCATGTTACCTCCCCACATCCACGTGTGACCTTAGCAGCCACCTTTGATTCTTGGGAGCCTTGAAGAGCACTTTATAATAAGGTTTTGAGAAGTGCTCTATAAATAAAGATTAGCATAACATAATTTCTTCATTTTTTACATGTCTTAACATACAAGTAATTGTCACATCAGTCTATGAACGGGTTCACCTCAAGTAAGTGGCTGAGCATGTACACAGAGTTTTTGGAGCACTTAGCCGACTTTGAAGTGAGAAAGAAGCAAAGTGTGAATGAGAATATTGTTATGAAGACGCGGTGAATTCTGGCAGCCTATCCGTCAGTGAGAACCGGAGGTGAGATTTTAACTGTCAATTTAGTATCTGTCATAATTCCTACACAAAACATTGGACAAATGGGCTAGAATGTTTACTGTTGCTTGGCAGCACCATTAGCCGCTGCAGTATGCCTCTGTCATGCAGTCCCTGCTACGAGAGGACTGATGAAATCACACAGAAAATCTGAAATATCAAACTCAAAATGAGTGATAATTAATAGAATGGGGAAATGTAAGTCATGCCTCTCAATACCAGATAATCTGTGGGAAACATCAGTGGTATCAAAAGACCCAGACAAGGTTTGTCTATGACTGTCGGGTAAGTTGGGTGGGGGCGGGGTGGACGGGGTGAATCGGGGTAAACTGTTCCTCTAAAGTAAGCCGGGTATTAACAGAGGCTTGTAATAAATGTCAACCTGATGTAATGGAGGTTTGGTATGGTAGGAGGATAGATAAGCGTGAAAAATAGTGTGAAGAAAAGCTTACCCTCCAATGTCATATACTTGGACACAAAATGACATGTGTGAATAATGCAGAATGCGTTTTCATCTAAGTATTTTGTTGAATTGGAAATAATCTTGGGGTCTTGGGTGTGGGAGAAGAAAGAAGAAGAAAAGTTTTGTTCAGATGGGGGCAATGATGTTATGCTAGAATTTTAAAGGAGATTTCTGCTCTTCTCACTTGGAATAATTCGACTGATGGGTTTTGATACAATCTTTGCTGCAGTTTAAAGGGCTTGACAAAAAATATGACAATGTATAACAGTGTACACACACATTCTTGCCAAAAGTAGCACTTCTCATAAGGCAGTATCAGTGAATTGTGCCATCAGAGCACTAAAGGGAATGGTGGATGAAATAAAACTGCTGAGAAAGAGCATGACTGATGCTGTACATGGCAGGCAGGCCTTAGAGACAAGCAAGTAACAGCTCAAATCCACCCTGCCCACCCTTCAAACACTCAAACACACACACGCACAAACGAACACACACTCACGCACACACAGACATACACATACACATAGTGTCAAATGAAAAAATATATATGCTACGGTTATCTAAGAAGTCACGATTTGCGAGTGAAGTAAGAAACTGACAGCAGTGTAAGTGAGACAGGCAAGAGACAAACGCTTTACGTGTGTGCTTATTTGGCCTGTGAAATTATCCAGTATCTGTATGACTATATTTCTTGCTTCCTAAGGAGATAGGACACTCTCAACTCACTTTTCCCTTGATGAGCCTATCATTCATCGCAAGTTGCACTTATAGGACCATGTCCCCCTGGAAAAGCAGATACACTGCAAAAAGGCGGGATAAAAGTTCACAGGGCAGCAGTCACCGAAAAATAATTAAGTCAATGTGTTGTTTCCAATCGCAATCATGGCAGTCAAGCAGCTCAAGTTCAAATCACCACCATTAGGTGAGTTTCTGCAGCAGGGATAATATAGGGGTTTCAAGTCGAACACTAAACACACAAACACACGTACACAAATTGCTTCAAGAAAAAAAAACAGGAGTTGGGCTGTCTTCAGGTCGTGAACAAATCCACTATTTGACATACCTACAGACACATCATCAGTCAACAGAGAGGAGAAGAGCAGTCAAAGAGGCCACGCAGCTTGACAGTTGGCTCATTGTATGAGTGATCCACGTTTGTATTGAACTTCAGTAATCCTAACAGACATAACATCCAGTTGCCACTACACACACCTGACCTATCCTTTTCCTCCACCTGCCTTGTCAATGCACACACTCCACCATCCTGACTAAAAGTGACGTGAGAGATTGCCCACCATTCCCCCCTAAAAACAGAGAGTGAAAAACAAACCGGAGTGTCCAAGTACCAGCTAGGGTGAGTTAGAGCAAGATCAGAGTAATGAAGTGAGGAGCTGTGTGGTGGGATATCTAATCAAAGTGGACCATGCAGGGCCACCTCTAAATGTTAGCCAGACTAGATGACCCAGGGCCATAATTAATCTGAGACTTTCATTCTGATAACAGCAAATTAACAGACTTCATTATTTCTCCTTCTTCTCCCACTCCCTACTCCTGTAATTCCAAGACCCTTTCTAAATCCAAACCAATGAAAAAGCTCCAGCATAAGCTCCAGCACCCACAATAAACCCATCAGCTGCAGAGGAAAACATCCATGTACAAGTATTCAGTTCAAATTAATTAAATAATCTGGACTGAAATTACTGACGCGTCATAAAAAGATTCATAATTGATTAGGTGCTTCTATTAATTGGTATGTAGTGGCCCCCAGTTGTTCCAGTAACTCTATTCTCAGTGGAGTAGTGCCCTCTAAAGGCCTGTTGGTTACCTACAAACGTCCTCTCAGAAAGAGCCTTTGAGAGTATGTGTGCACTAAAATGAGTATTTTCTGACTCTGTCATATCAGGTATGAAGGGTTATCTCCATTTAATTTTGCCATGTGAAAGCGGCAGTCAGATCTGAAGAGTTGTTATGCCCATCCAAACATTTCCCACATCATCCAATAGATAAATGGCAGTCTAAACCATTAAGTGTCTGAAGTCGTTTACCTTTTTCTTATATTAATCTCTGTGTTGCAAACATGTCTGCACTCATCCCTTCCAAAAAAAACACGCGTTCCTAATACACAAACCCACATGTGCAGATGAAAAATCACTGTAGAAAAATAAAGTCGCAAAAAGCAAATATGTTTTTAACGAGCCAGTCCATTACTCTGGTGATATAAGAATATAAAAGTACAAATTGGGAATAAATTGAGGTAGTGATGCTTGAAAAACTGCAGCAGAAGAAGAAAAAGAAAGAAAAAAAAACAGAAAACAGAGACGGAAAGATAGGGAAGGTTAACAATACAAAAAAAGAAAAGAGGCAAAACACCATTGGGGACAATGAGCTTGTATCCGTGGCAAACATGATTTTTTCAGCAATTCAAAACAGCATCCAAGGTCCAGGTAGTAAGAGCGCTGGTAACTGTTTAAAGTACACTACACAGAAGCCATTATTTGCATAGTACAAAAGCTATTTCTATCCAGAACATGATTGCACCATGAGCATGTATATAAATATTGTAACCATTGTATGAAAGAAGAACACGGTCATCCGTTCACTGTGATCAGACCAAGCCTTTCAACAACAGTGAAAAGAGCCTGTAATGATAATGCTTTTGATGAAATCTCTCATAATGACGTAAATTTTCTGCAGCCACATGAAAAGTCATTATGGGACTAATGGTGTTTTTCAAATCGTCAAAGCAAAAACATACAATGTGTGCGAAAAGAAGAAAAGAGGAGAAGAAGTGAGGTAGTGTGAGTGAGACACAGGACAGAAAGCCCATTTGATGTGAGCAGAAATCTAACAGTGAAGGCAGTACTAACTACTAGACAGCCTTAGATGGACATGTTGTTGGTATCCTCGAGTGCTTAAAAACTATAATTAAATCTTTTGAAGACCCTTTGCCTGTGTGTATGTCCTACTGTCTGTGAACATAAATGCACACCAAGGGAAAGTATACATTACAATTCTTCTTTTTCCTTCTTAAATGCAGATAAGAGGCTATGCTAATTAAGTCATTTCAGCTATGTGCTTACGGACACCCAGAGCAAAGCTGCAAGTTCAACTAATTTGAGGTTCTATTTTTTTTCCTAGGCTCTTTTAGGCATTAGATGTTTTTAAAAGACCACCCACTAATCTTTCATCCCAACCTCCTTCAGTCCTCAATCCTTATAATTCCACTATGATGGCATCCACCAACCTTCTCAGCCCCTTTTCTCTCACTGCAAATTCAAAGCCTACTAACATCCCCGCACAGTAGCCCACCAAAGCTTTTGCTCATCTAAGAAATTCAACCATCTTGAACTGAAGAAGCCTATTAACCAGAACTAAATGGATATGTTAAGTCATGGCAATTTAGAAATGTTCTGAGGGTTACTATAGGGAAGACTGACGGACCGGAAATGTGGTTCAAACAGTCGTGATTGTTTGTGTCGCATCCGCCTGGCAATTCAAATTATATGCAGTAGATTAGATAGGTAACAGGTTATTAATATTGATTACATTTATTCCTTATGTTAAGTAAAAAATAGGGCTCTCCAGTACAGCTGATTATATAAGGTGGGTTTGGATTGAAATGTACTGTATGCACAAGCACAAACACAGGATGAGATTTCATATTTAATAAATGCAAAAAGGCCAGCCAATTATTTTCATCTTTCCATCATTAAGATTAATATTTGCTCTGAAATAAAAAGCAATCTTTGCTCTCAGTTGTATTTTTTTTACATTCAAATTCGTCAGCATTATCTTAGCATCTTCTTGGTTTTCCGTCTCTCAGACTTGATTGCTGTGACTCTGGAGGAGAGGTAGGTCATTAGCAGATGTATCCTGCGGAGAAATGGCAAACTGATTTTGTGATCTTTGAGGGTTTCCTCTAATTGGATGTTATTTATTAGCAGAAAAGACGCCCCAGGAAAGGGCAACTCTCTTCACGCTGTTGCTCTTCTTTTTTCTTTTTTTTTATTAGCAGCATGGCAAAGAATCTCACCCTCTGCTCTTTTATGAAAAACAAACAGCGATGGAGGAGAGAGTACATGGTTTATTCCAGGTGTCAATTAAGGATCCTTCTTTAAGAGCATGAATCCATCCATGAAAAATGGGGTTTGTATTGTTCCATCTACGTATTAGAATAGGTTTATATGGGGTAAGAAAAATGTTTTATAGGGAAAAAAGACTACAGAGGGGCACATTCAGTAATCTGGATATGTTCGATTAGAAGATTTTTGTTGACACTAAGAAAGATGTACCTAGCTTCAGTTAAAACATCTCACCGTTTATCGAACAGTGCAAGTATTCTGTCTTATGATTAAATTAACAAAAGAGGAACGGGAAAAAAAAGGCATATGAAATGTGCTGAACATTCATTTCTGATGAAAATAAAATATTAAACAGAAGGTTTTCAAAATAAAATTTACTGTTATAGTTAGATACCAACTGTCAGTAGTTTGAACAAAAACATATGTTTTAAATATCTACGCTGCAGTGATGGAAACTGGTGTTTAATGCTGGCTATTCAGTCTTAAAATAGATCTGTCCATCAGAAGTAATTCAGTTTATGGTTCTCTGTCTTAATGAGGGACAACCCAGCATATGGAACAGGAGAAACCGGGATCGTTATACTAGCCCTGGGAGGAATTAATGGGCGGCCATACATAATCTTTTCCATGGAGTGAAAACATACTCTAACAATTAAATGATGGAATATTAAATAAGGCCAAATTGAATGGCCCTTTGAACTTGCTGAAAACAAAGGACGCCAAGAAAAAGTTCAGAATGCAACAATTAAGGAAAATCCTTTTATTTTAACTAGACTTAAATCCCCGAAAAGTCCCCAAACTCCCGCTTTGAAGGGCTCCGACTTGTGAGTAAAATATGAACTATTAGATTAAAAACACAACATATACAAACAGATCAACTGAAGCCCATCCATATGCACCGAATTTAGACTAAATTGGACCAACGGCTGAGTGCCTATGGCCCCAAAACATTTGTATATTTTTGACCCTGGGCAGAGCTTTATCACCAGACGAACTATTCCAACTTAACTACAATTCTTCCTCGCACTGAGGTGTACGTAGCTTTAAAATTTGAAAATGATCCATGAAATCGTTTTGAGTTATCACATAACACAAAGAAAGTGCGGTGGACGCGGGGATATCGATTCCATAATTTGCTAGATTTTTCATGTAAATAATGATGATGATTCTATAATAGTACATTCTGTAGCTGTATTTTCTTTAAAGAGCAAAAACAAAGGGAAGCAGAATAAGGGATGGCACTTGACTTGTTTGTTAGCTGTGGTAGAACAGACTAAACAAAGAGGAGCAGATATGACATTAGTGGTACAATGACAAAGGAGACGTGCAGAATCTCCCTCAAATCGCACCTGCCTGTGATGTGTCTGTGAAACACTCTTTTAGTTTTAACCTCTCCTCTTAGAAATACCCACAGGAAAGCCATGTTATACGCGTTTTATCTCAGTCTACTGACACTGATGATAAACCCGAGCTTCTCCTGAGGCTATCTGTGGAATTGTAGGAGCCGCAGAAACTTCTGAGAGCTGTCAGCATTCTCTGTTGGTGTTAACTCACTACATCGGTTTGTTTGTTTTTCACATTTTCTCTTTCCCTTTCAAAAAAAGATGAAAGCGTAAGTACGAAGAATTGTCTCATATACCATGCTTTCTTGATGATTTAAAATCTATAGCATTCAAAGAAATATTTAATCCGGTCAAAGTTGGCAGGTTTGGCAACAAAACAATTATCACAATTTAGAGTACTACAAACACTTCAATACTTTCCTTGTTCTTATTGTGTCATGTATTTAAATATGGCCTACCACAGGTTAGTAGAGGTTATAAAGTCTATTTTGCTTGCATACAATTCTAAAAATACAAAATAGACTCACACAAGAACCAAAAATCAAAAAGTCGTCTATAATGTAGTTCCAAAAAAACCCATAAGATAAGTATAGGCTTTTTTTTATTATTCACAAATAGGGCAGGGCATTAAAGGCATTATACTCAAATTTATTTTTAAGCACGTTCAGAAGAGTGTTCAAAAGAGTTGTTCAAAGTTATGTAAAGTCAATAAATAGTACAGGCACATAATAACAACTCAATGTTTAAGTTAAAAGAAAGCAATTAGACCACAGTTAATAAATGTCCAACACTCATCCTGGTTCCAAAAACCAAAGAATAATGAGTATTAGGAATGACTTTTACTGCGTGATTTACAATCAGTCAGGCTGGGGGCTGCAACATACAAAGCTCGGTCGTCGGTCGTTTTCAGTTTTATCTTAGGGACGACCGGAGACAGTTGGTCAGCATACCTCAGGGAAGGTTATGGTGGATATGTCTGTAAGAGCTCAGAAATGAACGTGGGTGCTAAACCATTTAAAGATTAAAAAATTATTTTAAAATAATTTTTGGGATTGGGATTGGGATTTTTAAAATGACTGCAGGGAGCCCAAGTCCATAACCGAGGGATAAACGGAACCACAAGAAGTTCAACTACCTCAAACATGAATATCTACAGCAGTATCATAGGCCTCCACATAACTGTAGCAGGAATGTTCATTTTATGTAGTATTGAAACACCGACGGTCCATATCACTGCGCAATGAGCACTTTTACGCTGATACTTTCGGTACATTTTGCTGGTTAGACTTAAATACTTAATAAATGTTATGAATTGATGTATTTAACTTGTACTTGGAGTATTTTTACAGTGTGGGATTATTGGTTTTACCCTGAATACTCCACTGCTGACAGGTAACCACATATATAATATAATAATGAGATGATCAGTGTAGCTCCAACTTTGCCTGTCAGGGGTTATACTGTTATGGCTGCTGACATGTCCACAAACCAGAAATTCGTAACTGTATTGACCTTAAAATGTCCGGTTGTTTGGTTGAGCAAACCTTAAGTCACTCTAATCAGTTCAATCAGTCACCATTATTATCCTACTGAAATTATCTCATAACATGTAAAAACCAATACTTATGGTATGTTAATAGCTAAATTAAACCCCGTAATGTTCATTTTATCTGCATTTTCAATAAATCTGTTCTAAACGTGGAACCAACTACAACTGGTGTAGTGTTAAGAAAGGACAGAAAAAGTCAATAAATGTGAGGAAAAATTATACTAACCTCTGGTTTCTGTTCCAGCAAAAGCATAAAGGTAAATCACACAGCCAAACGGCGGTTGCAAGGAAGAAAAAAAAAGACAGAACAGTGATTAGTGGTTAGAGGAAGCAAGCAATATTGCAGAGTCGTATTGTTAGAACAGCCTTTTAGAACAGGAAGCATTACAAAAAATATTAAAAGTTGCTCAGGTACGATATTTCATATGCTTCATATGCATTTATTTATTACGCCCCTAAATGTCCCTTAGTATTCCAGATAAGGCCGTTAAATGCTGCCCAGTATTTTAGTCCCATTTGTCCGGAGGGATTCCCTGGGCACAGCTTCTCTCCATGTTGACATTGATGAGATCAAGGCTTCAAGCCGATTCACTCCAGCCCTCAGTGATCTCATGGAAAGTGGCCAATGCCCGTTCGTGTCCAATCAGCCCGCAGGAGGATAAAAGCTGTCATCCGACATCCAACAGCAGAGAGGCGGCTGTGATTTGGACTGCAGTCCATATGTGTGCTACTTTTGGATGAATTTGGTTAACTCGTTGAAAGTTGTAAGTTGGCCATTCTTATATGCCCCTTTCTTAATGGCCTTTCCTCGAGTACCTTTTCTCAATAGCTTTTTTATATATGATTATTTTTACTCTGTTTTACCAGTGTTTAAGGCACAACAAGTGTGTTTTGTTCCTAGTCTAGTTAATTTTTCCTTTGCTCTTGTGGTTATATCCAAAGGAACTGGACTCCTGTTTTAGGCTTGAAGTTGTTTCACCTCTCTTTGAAGAGGCTTTTTTCAGTTCTTACTGGCTTGTGGGGAGTCAGGGATTTAAACCTCCAGTACGTGTTGACACAGAGTCATTGGTAGTTGGCTGTGCCATACTTCTTTGGGTGGGTATAAGTCGTCAGAAGTCGTTAGGGATTGAGTGGTCGTGATTTTCGGCTGGGGCATCATGCAGGTTGTTAAAATAACCTGAATCCAGATGTGGATGATGGCAAAACCATCTGGGGAAAGATGTTCAGACTACATCGTATGTGGATATAGATGGTAGCGTAGACCCCAACCCTGTTTAGATAGGGCTGTTCCAGTTTGAGTTCAGTTGAGTTTGAGATAATCACTCCTCTCCCAAACCCTCTGTCCTCTCTGTCCAAAATGTGAGTGTTGTCCTCAAAAGTGTCCCTTGTCCTTCAGAAGCAGGTGAACTGCTGAGTCCGTCGCTGATGAGCTGGCTCTCCTGCCTTTGGGGTGAACCAATTTTTTCTGTCTTGTTTTGTCTTTTGTCTTACTGAAGTCATTTCCTGCAAGTGAAGTTGAAGTTTCTAAACTTTATTCACCAGGTCCATGGAATACTGGATGTGATGTCCCCACCAACATTGAAGACCAATCCGTCCATGACGACCTCTGATGACTCATACTCAACTGCCCATGTGAAAAACACCTTTTGGAGGTTTAAAATCCAATACTTCCCACCAGCGAGTTAGAACTGAAGAAGCCTCTCGGATGATAGATGAAAAGTCTTCAATCCCTAACAGAAGTCCAGTTACTTCATATTCAACCCACAGGGATTACCATGGCCTGGATGATTGAGAATCAACATACTTTCACGCTGTTTGACAGCATGTGGGCCAAGCTTTAAAACCATAAGGATAAAAAACACAACCGTCAACACAGATGTGTTTTTGATCCTTAGTTGTATTTTTATTGTATATAAGGTTAAAAAGATTGTAGTGGATGAGTGGGGTCCGTTTAATCCTAGTTAAGTCATGATTTAGGCATCAACCGAAGCCACGTTAATTGAGAAGTGACTGTTACCTGCTTTTCGCCTTTTATTCTATTCTTTGGATCATTCTTCGGCAGGATTTAACAGCAGCGCTTTTTTTTTGCATTTTTGCTTTGTTTTTGCTCAAACACCCCTGTTTAATTTTAGTCTGAATACCCGATACTGATTTTGGTTGATCCCTTTTTTTCTTTTTGAGGTTTAAAATTCATAATGAGTAATGTATTTTAAGGTTTTCCTATCTTGAAGGATTGCATTGGAAGTAACCAGGCATTGTGTTATTTGTACAAATTCTGACCTGTTTAAATGAATGTACCCGCCGTCCTCCCTGCGTTCGTTTTATAAACCAATTGCATGACATTTCAGAGTGAAAAAAAAACTTTGTAAGAGTCGTTCAGACCATTTTATATATCCATATGTTGGCTTTGTTCAGGGAGATCACGGCTTAACGGCTGGCTCTGAGCGCCCGATAACTTTGGCCGCTCTTCTGACGTTAGCTTTTAAATTATGTCCCTCGGGCGATTAAATGAAATAGTGTGTGATTACGTTCGTTGTGCCAATCATTTTCGGGGTTGTTCATCAACAGCTTATTTTGTCCTATTTCTGCTTTAGTTGTGAGATGTTTGGAGCGATGCAACCTGCATGTAACCGGCTCCCAGTGTCTCTGCTCGGCCGATTTCGGCGCACCTCTAGAAACAATCAATGTGATAAATTTCAAACAAATATACACGTAAAAAAAAACAAGCATATCTAGCTGTTTTGCAACACAGACAACAAAGGAACCTCAGGGCTTTTAACAGAGAAGCATTATTTAAGTAAAAAAAATGGCCGTAACAGTCAATGTTGGCCTCAATAAGTACATCCATACATAAGTACAACACAGTTCAGAGCCACTCTCTTTTTACATTTAATTTAATTAGAGGAGTTCAATCAGGGAGATTACTTGTACAATGCAGGGGGATTGGGGTTTTTCTGGAGTATTCAGTTTGTTTATGAATTTTATTTTCATTTTTTATATATGCTTTCATTATAATCAGTAAAGAGACAATATATATGTACAAAGGATTATTATTGCACTCTCCACTAATAAAGTCTGGTTATAGTTTTCCATTGAAGACAATAGAATGCTTGAGAATTTTGGGCTCACTAGGGTGTTTTTTTGCTCATTTTTGTCTTGAGGACTTTCAACAAAAGGACATCTTCAATATAGAAATTTTGAATTAGAATTTGATTGAATCTATAGGTCATTTTTTTAAAAGTGATATCCCTGATGACCGATGCAAGCCCCCTTATTCAGCTTCTTGGCTTATGAAGGAAAAAAAAAAAAGGTTGTTGCAAGAGAATGCCTGTCAGATGGAAACAATTCCATTTTCAAACATTGAAGCTGCCTGTTTCAGAGCTGTTGTCCTTTTGCCTTCAATGGTGTGGAAATCAAATAAGCAATAGCATACAAATATCGCACTAAACAACCTCTTATTGTAACGTTTATGTCCAATCTATGTTCATAGGAACACTGATCCATGGCAAATATAAGATTTAATCTGCATGAAATAAACTACTGTAACCTTTTAGGTAGGCCGTGCCTGGAGTTGCCATGCAAAGGACTGACAGGGGTCTTCCAGAGAGAGGAGAGAGAAAGAGGGGGCAACTGTGTAGTAAAGTACAATTTGAATGTGTGTGGGCCTGATCTAAAAATTGAACTTGTCTAATTTATTCAGACCATTATATTTCATGGATTCATTACACAGTTTCCAGGATATATTGGGAAACTGTAAACCAAATGTCTCTGGTACACATTCCTATTTTTTAAAGATGTCATTACTCGCCTTGATAATTGGCATTAAAATGCAGCTCATTATCAAGAAAGTACTGTAATCAAGAAAACAAGCATTGGCTTCAGCTCCAAAAATACTAGTATTGGCTGTATTAAACCTGCTTTCCTTTCCTGAAGTGGGATTCAGTGTCATCGTGTGGTGAGTTCAAAATTGTTACCAACTAAACTCAGAATTCCTCAAAAAATATGATGTTGCCCAATTCTGAGAATTCTGAGAATCAAAGTCAGAATTCTGAGAATAAAGTTAGTATTGCCCCTAAAAAGGTTTCACGTAGCCAGAATTGGCCCTAATCCTCCTGTGTCGCAATCTTTGAAATTTTTCATTAATTTCTTCTTTTTTTTATTAAAAATTCAATCTACAGCAGGCTGCCTTTTTTTCTTGCACTTCTAGCATTAGAGATGGACTGTCATGTTCCCATATTAGTCTGAAGACATCATCTTAAAAACATCGACGAAAGACATGATATGACGAAAAGACTTTCAGAACCTGTTTAGACTAGAATTAAATGTGTGTTCTGGGCGATCAGTCACATTGGTTTCGGACCAATTTTACCACATATGTTTTGTGGTTTAAATGTTAATGTGTTAATGTGTCCTTATGCTTCTCCGACCAGGAAGTAACAGAAATTAAGTCATCAGTGGAGAAGTAAAAACAAATCTGGCGCAAATGATAACTAGGCACAACACCCTTTGACCTTATAACAGAAGTAACGTAGGCAGCAAAAAAATCTTAAGACAAGTGGACAGCTGGACACATTTGGAGATGCATGATAGACACAGGTGTAAACGCCGATGTGCCTCGCTGCCTACCTGTTATCTGATCACCCAAAACCTTGACCCTGACCCTTTGCTGCAGACCAAATACCACTCTGAACAGATAAGCAAAGGAGCTGAGAAGGCTATTATTGAAGGGTATAACTAGTGTAAATAGAATGTATAATGAAAAATTTAAATATGTTTTGCTTGTCCAAATACAACAATAAAAAAACAAATAAAACAATAAAACGTTTTTAGTCCCGATTCATACTCAGCCGTTTGTGCAGAGGATCGCAAGGAATCTCATCAGGAAAGGAAACGAAAGTTTCAAGAGCTATAAATGCATATTTAATGAGAAGAAAACGAGTGAATACTGTTTCATACTGTGTCATTTTAATGTTTAATGCTGATCCAGATGCTGCTGCTCTTAAGTGAGATGAACATGATGCTACATGGCTGTGTTAATAAGAAGACAAGCCCTCACGCAGCTATGCATATATGTATGCTCACTGGCACACAGCAGCTACAGGATCCAACGGCTCAACGTATCAGTCATACTGCTCCCACGACCTCCACACAGGCGGGAGGAAACAGGAAGGAGCACTGCAAATTATATGCTCAGAAGCATGGGAGAGGCATGTTTTACTGACTCCCCCGCTGACCTCAACACGATCCCTCGGTTCTACCCACTCATACCGCCTCCTCCTTCCCCGGACTAAGCTCAGCACCATGGGTGATCAGGCCTTCTGTTCTGCTGCCCCTCGTCTGTGGAATGCCCTCCCTGTCCATCTGAGGGCTCCACAGACGACTGACACATTTAATAAAGGACTTAAAACTTTCCTTTTCAGCTTTTTGGTCAGGTTTTAATATAGTTATTATTTTATTCTTGCTTTTATCTGCTTTTACCTTGTACCACTTTGAGATTTGATCCAAAT
This sequence comes from Lophius americanus, assembly GCA_037951165.1. Taxonomy (NCBI): domain Eukaryota; kingdom Metazoa; phylum Chordata; class Actinopteri; order Lophiiformes; family Lophiidae; genus Lophius; species Lophius americanus. Next base: position 23,825,579 of record JBBDHG010000014.1, read on the forward strand.
GTAAAGTGCATTATAATTAAATGTATTATTATTATTATTATTATTATTATTATGTTTTAAGTCAAATATTGTATGCCTTTCTCACACAATCAGAAATGCATTACCAAAAAACAGAGAGACAAAATGTCTGCGGTGCAGCAGTGATTTGGAGTGTCTCTTCATCTGATACGAAATGCGTTTCATTACTGTTAAATGAAACGCTGAGTGTGAATGTGTGTAAAGTACACGTATCTGCTGATAGATATCCTTTCCTTTACCCTCTCCAGAGAACACCTGCTTGTCTGTCCGTCTACCTGTTTGCCATTTAGATACGCTTCCATTATTAAACACTTTGACGCTGCGTAGGGGTTTCTTGTGCTGTGAGAGGAGCAGCATAGAGTTGTGAAAGATAGATAATACCTGGATGAATAATTGAAAATAGCATAAACTAGCAGAGTCCAAGAAAAATCAACCGAAGTGAATAAATCATCTGTGGAAGGTCTAATAGCCCGAGCACAAGAGAGGAGAAGACTGACAACATCTCATGCTCTTTCCGGCTTTAACTCTGACCAGTCCAACAACTCTGTACATGAATATTCAAGATCTTGTCAGCCACACGATTGCATGAGGCTGTAACTGTAGTATCTTATTCTGTAGCATTGCCTCCAGGACAAGTCAAAATGAAAAGTTTGTTAATTATGCTTTAGCCTGACAAACATTTCCTGGTAAATAACTAGTTAATTTTGAATTTGATGAAAACCCACTATGTAATTCAGAAATGTTTGGTCAAATTTAATGCTTTCCAAATAGTAATCCAATGACAGAGTGAGCTTCACTGCATTAGTCAGCTTCTCAGCAAGGTGGTCTGAGGTGTCCCACACACAGTTTTTGGAGGAGAGGCACACTAGATACACATAAACAGACATATTTCCATTCTTTATTTTATCGTTGTCCCAGAGATGAAAAAAAGGAGCGCTGTTGACTGCATGTCCCAGTCAGCATTAATGAAGTCAAAGGGAGTTGCGATGTAGCTTTGTTAAGTGAGAGCTGGCCAACAGATAGTGGTCAGAGCTAAATTGTCAGCCCTGTTGGCAAAGGAACTCCCCCTTCTTATCCTAAAAATGTTTTATTTTCTTCCAATGGGCTTTGTGTCAGTAGCTCTCAATGGCATGATATACTGAACTAGATCTTTGTATCCTCTTCCCCCCTGACACACACACTAATTGGCAGCATACAGCCTTGGAACAGCATGCATCACACTTCCCTTTGTGAGCAGCAACATGATCTTTAGCTGCCAGTCGTTCTCTGACATGGCGTTGGGAGGAACACTGTTAAGCTGGTGGAACATAGTGCTTGTACTTCAATTGAACTATGGAGCGTCATCATAGAAATTATATTTGACCAATCTAGTTCTTGCATGCTGGATTTTTACCATCAGTCTGTTTAAGTGAATCAGTCAGTGAGGGTGTGCATTCATGCATGTTATTACACCCAACCAACTAACCGAAGCTATAACAAATAATCTCTGCATTTTACAATTGTTAAATGTTAACATCAGCAATAACGACCGCCCACTAAAATCTAAAAAAGCATGACCTTCAAGGGGACATTACAGCTATCTTCTGTAGCGTAAGGTATGTTACGGACCCCATTAAAATGGCTACATGGGTAAAATTCCTGATATTATGAGACACTATATATGCAGTCTATCCTGTAAGCCTTTACTTATAATATTATTGTTTAAAATGTATCCATATAAATATAATATGGTAAAAATCAGACGGTAACAATGTTTCCCCACAATTTTCCTGTTTAGATGACTCAATAAATTGATCATGGGTTCGACTTAGAACATAGGTTTAAGATAAATTAAGCATAAATATAAACTTGACCATCCACCAAGGGAGCCCTTAACTGAAGAGGGACAGAGATCATGAGCGTTAGTCCTGTTAATTGCAATTCTCATAATTGCATATGTGATAAAAAATAATAATTAGTTCCAAATTTTAAAAAGTCATTAATAATAAAATCAACATTTCAATACTTGGTTGTTGTGTGTAGAAGGGTTTAGTGAAAATATTTGAAATATACAATACACATCACTGATGTTTATGGACAAGCAAACTCTGAAATAAATGAAGCATGGAAAGGAAATCAGCATTCATGCTAATCCAGCTTTTAGATAACAGCAGAAGAAACTGGACAAATTTAAAAAGTGAAAATAAGAGTTAATTTGAATGAACTAATCTTTCACTACCCATTAACTGAAACTCCTAAAAAAAAGGGACTAAATGTTTGATAACAGCCTGGATTCCCGAGCGTTTGTCTAAGAACTCAGACATCTGCCTTTATGTTTATCATGCAAAACCTTTTATATGACGACACATTGTGGGAGTTACGCTCACACACAAAACATGAAAAAAATTAATAAATGTTTTTGCTTTTTTCTCTCCACACTACCTTACGACTTTGAATATCGACCCCAAATTGCCACAGTCTGGACCGAGACGGATCGGACATGGAGAGGTGCTTATTTAAACAAATACGAAATTTGTCATATGATAAAAAGATGTACATAAAATGTTATCAGGGTCTGACCTGTTCGTTGTGAACAAAATGTGAGAGCAACTCTGCTGAGAATCACTGGATTTGCATATTGATGCTCATCTGCCAGCACCCAGAAACAGCCCTCTGCCATTTCCTGGGGACGGATCTGAAAAGAGATGAACACATTCACTTAACACACAAGTTTATAATGCTATATTTTACAAGTTTTTTTGTGTTTGCAGAGCAAAATCACAATGTATACAATATCCATTAGTGTAAATAGGTAATTGAAAAATAAATAGCGTCTCTTAAACTACTGATTTGCAGACCAAAGCCGTTTGACTGTGTTTGGTCCTGTCCTCTCTACCTCATCATGATAGAAATAAATTTTAAATATTTTGCGTTTTGTTTTTTTTCCTCCACCTTTTTATCACCACATTTTGATTTCTCCATGCGATGTTGTAGATTTGTTGTGATTTATTTTTAGCAACGTTTGCCAATAAACAACCATTTCTTTTGTTGAGCAGGTGTAGGACACAAATTATGAAGCACTTTTTACAAATCGGATTCTATTTTACAAGGTATCTCCTAAATTAAACAAAAACACTGTAAAATGAATCTGAAAACAAGCACATAATGACAAATAACATACCAAGAAACAGAAGTATACATTTGAAAATGAACACCCACTTTAAATATTGCCTCGGATTCGTTCTATGTGCTATAGAGGTACATTTCTAAATTCTATCTTTCTCTGTTTATTTTCTTCTTCTTCTGTTTATTTTAGATGACAGCCTGCTGCAGTGTAGTTTTACTATACCTAAAAAGCCCTTTACTTTTGGATTTTGACTTGCTGGTGAATACTTTACACAAGGTCAGAACAGTGAAATGAAACGGTACAGTAATGAGATGTCAGGGTGGTCGTGTGTCTGCTGCGTACTTCTAACACGGTAGTTTTAAGAAAAAGTTATAAGAAAGAATTAAGAGATCAGTAGGTCAAGCTGCAAGATTGAATGATAATGTGTTACAGCATGTATCTTGTCACTGAGCTGTAATTCACAATTTTTGGGTAACTCCAGTTGTTGGAAGTGTGAAATCTTGTTCCAGAAGAAGTTTGAGACCAGCTTTGTCCCAAAGACAACCATATGTTAGGTCTCATACAGCTGTGCCATAAGTCTTCCGCATGTCCAACTAAACATTCACTTGATTTCCAAACATATGGTTTCGTTTGCTGAACACCTGTACTGCTGTTTATCCGGGATTAAATTATTAATCAAACCACAAACTAATACCACTTGTGGTGTGAAGTAAAGATTGCTGTGCGGAGGACAACATCTGTAGAAGCAGAGGCTGCTCAGACAATTACTTGTGCTCATCTGTTATTTTTATTTATGGCTGGCTTGGCACAGTGGTAGAAAGTTGTTTTTCTCTGAGAAACATCTGTACTGTTCAGGTGCTGCCAAGGAACATCAGGCACAATGGGTAAAAAGAGCACAGAGAAAAAGGACGTTCTGAATACCTGGCCGGAATTTAGTTTCCTCTCCCAAACTTCATATTCGCCAGGATCAAGTATAAAAATGTATCTCATATATTTTTATAGTCAAGAAGAATCACTATAAAAACGTATAATACTAACAGTTACCAATTAGAAGACAAACCTCTAAAATATATCAAAACCTGAAATACTGAAGTACGTCCCTGACGAATCCTACATTTGTTGAACTGAGCTGATTCAATATCAATTTCTAAGGCAGTATTTAGTGAGACATTGAACTGCACAGTGAAGACAGCTTACCATTGTTTTATTAATGCTTTATAACACCGCACACATGTGGTTATGTATGCTCAAAATTACAATCTTAGAGTATCTTACCTTGGACCAGTTGAGGCGCTTCATGGAGGTCTCAAGCTTAAAGTCCTTCTTAGGCCTGAGGCCATAAGGCAGCACTTGGTCGGTGGGGGAGACCAGACCAGCCCCAAAACCTAAAGGAGGTGGAGGGGGAGCACAAAGAGGTGGAGGCATGCCAGGGGCAGGAGGTGGGATAGGACAGCCAGGTAAAGGAGGCGGAGGAGGTGGAGGAGGAAGAGCTGGTGCTCCAGGTGCTGGAGAAGGGGCTGGAGTCCCAGACAGGGATGCCTGTCCAGTAGTGGCAGAGGGTTGCCCCACATGTGTGGCTCCAAACTGGTTGGACAGGGAGAACAAACAAAATAAAGACCAATATATCATTTAAACGACGTGGAGGGGGGTCTCTCTGCCTCTGTGATCTGTGTTTTCTGGGATGTAAGCCCCTAATAGGGTCTCCCAAAGCAAAGAGAAGTCAGGAGAGAGACCAAGAGGGATTCAAAGTTTCCAATGATTACACATCAAAGAAAGACCAGAAAAGGGCAACCAGGACACCCTTCTGGACCAGACCTGGGAGAGGAGCTCGCCCCAGTCTTGTGGCGGGGCCTTTTCCCAGAGCCCTGTCCTATGGGTCTAGAATTCAGATTTAATTTTAATTAATTAAGGATTTATATATCCAATTTTGTTTCCCAAATGTATAGCAGGAAGTTCTTTCTTCATTAACATCGTTCTCATTAATGGAAGCGTACCATTTTAGCTGTTCAGCAGAGGGCCATTGCTCACCAACCCGGTGGATTCTGTACAAACGCACCTACAATAATTTGTTTTTCCCAATGGTAAAAATCAAATGTTATGACCACAGCTACAGAGCTTGGTAAATTGTATCATAGAGAGCAAATGGCTTATTGATCCATGCACCAGTTTTAGATGAAAGAGGAACAGTAAAGGTCAGCCCTGGGCTCTTGCTCTGCCTCTGGAGGGAAGAACACCTTTGCTGAATTAACAAATATGGGTGTGTGTTTGTTGGTGAGCCAGATGCAGACAAAAGCAGCAAGAGAAAGTGGATGTACCCATATTGGCTACATGTACCGTTATTATTTAAAACCAAGAGGTATTTGAGTATTCATTCTGTGTTTGCTCTCTCAAATTGAAAAATTATCAGGAAAATAAAAAGAAGATGTCTTCTCGTCTCTGTGTGTGAATTTATCTCGCAGTACCAGTGCATGGGAGCACCTCTCTGGAGAGTTGGGGGGTTGAGCGGAGTTGAAATAGTTAAGTGAAGCGGGATGCAGGAATTTCTTACAAGAATTTCCTCATGTGGGATAAAACTCAGTGAATAGCGAACATGTAGGACCGCTCAGTGCTCTATATGCTCCAGTAGAAGAAAAAAAACACCCTCCATCCCAAAATAGAAAGTCAATCTCATAGTAAGAAATCTGAATCATTCAATGGGAGAATTAGAGCATTTTGTTATGCAATCAGTTGTATTATCTCATCCAATTTCATAACATTGAAACACATTTCACAAAAAAAATGAATTAAAAAACAAAGATTTGCAGGTACCTGGCACCTGTAGGCCTGCAGTTCAGCTTGAAGTTCAGCTATTTTCTCTTCACACTTCACCAAGTGATTCTGCGCCTCCTGTCTATTAAGAAACTCCTCGTCAAACTGAAGGGAAGAAGTAAAATATCCAAAAGGAATCACACACAAGCACACACCAACGTTGAATCGTGTTAATTAGGAATTAATGTAAGCTGTCAGGGTTAATATTGTTTTAGCTTAATGGGATTAAGATTCATTATACTTTGATTAACTTCATTTAATGATTGAAACGTAACCTTTCATCAAACACCCAGTCATTAATAAATCTCTTGAAGTTCCTTACACACGACAATTAGGGAGCCTAGTCTTCTCATCAGGATCTACATCCCGCTGCAAGTCCAGAGTAAATTATTCCATCCAAATGAACTCACACACTTCACATTTTAGGTTCAGGTGGGGACGGGAGAAGATTGAAGTGTCAAGATCAGGTCTGCCTTGAGGGTGACCTTGGTCAATTGTCAACGATCAACAAAGTGTGTGTGGTGTATACTGTGTTGAAAGCAATTACCAATGTTCTGTCTCACAACCATGGTCATTATTGCCTTTGACATCAGCAGTGGTCAACAGTTGGGCCTTTTGTGGAAATTTTCATTTTTAAGCTGTGTTATTATGGTTTTATATTTCTCTGCATTGTGGAGTAGCATTGCTAATTCATAAGCACTTGAACGCATTTAATTTTTTAAATACATTAAAAAAAATGTAATTCCTAACAAAGTAATGGCTTGAACTTAGAAATCAATCGATTAGAAAATACTTTTTTCTGGGCACACATCTACTTTAGATAGTGCTATGATCTTGTATTGCGGTTTTCATAATACAGGCTCTCCAGAATTGTCTGTGTCAAACTTATTTGGCTGTGTTAGTAATCCGTAAAATTAAACTTTTTTTCAGGAAAAAATTGGATACATGACAGCTTGCCTTAGCATGTTTCTATTTGGCCATGAGGCCAAATTCGTTAAATACTTGCCTTGTGTGCCAATTCCGAAGCTCTTTGTTCACACTCATCAATTCGTGCTTTATCTACACACAACTCTGAAAAACAAACAAACAAAAGAAAATAGACAAAAGTTAATCATGTTTTATTGACATATCAGCACTTTAAGTAAACAGCTTGAGGTATGTGACATCTTGCCTAGGAGGTGGCTGAAGTCCACATCGAGGCGCTTGCGATAACTGAAGTCTGGGTCAATGCCACCTCGGTGGAGCACAATTTGAGACACACACTCCTCGATGATCTTAAAATACTGGGGCCTGAGACACGAGTGAGAAAAGAAGTTCAAGACAGACTTTGAGAGAAGATTGTAGCAAAAACATTCAGTATTTCACTTGGTTAAACTTCCTCTCGTTTTACGCATTTGTAAATTGTTTGTGTAAGTGTGTGAATATATGTGAAGGATTTATACGTTTCAGAGAGGGAGAAAGTCAGAGAGAGTTTTCTTCAAACTTCTGGGGTCGGATATCACTCTACCATGATCCCTAAGCCTACGTCTTATTAGAGCACATTAAAAAATATTTCACATCTTAAGATTTAATTTAACACATCACATCTATGAGTTCACAATTCCTTCACTTTAACATAGAGTATTAGCACTGTAAAACATACAAATGTGCCGAGTCAATATTAGGGACTCCAGAGGGCTAAGAGTTTAAATATTCATCTGATAAAATACAGTAACGTATTCCTTGATAATTGCAGAGTTTATTTTAATGAGCAACATTACACATCAATACAAAATATTTTGTGGCGGGTAGTTCACGTGTCGTTCACCTGGGCTTATTGTTATTGTACTGATATAAATACTGTTTGTCAGGATAGAAGGTAAAAAAAAAAAAGAAGAACAGTTTTAGAGTTTTTGGGAGACTAATACGACTAAAATACCTAATGTTACGAAATTAACATATCTATTGTTTTGATTAAACTTAGTATATTAATTATTACGATAAAAATAACCGATTTAATAATTATTATTACCAATAATGATAATTACAATAATCACATCTTTTTTTTAAATATTCAAATGAACCTGAATAATAGTGAAAACAGACAACCATTGACCGCTAATTGGCAACAAATCAATAAGCAGTTGTAGAGATTCTGGAGTTAAAATTGCTCAAATACTGAGTGTAATGATAAGAAATAAGAAAAGGAGTGGCCAGTATAAGAAACAAAGAATCTAGAAAGTAACAACAGATGACATGGAAGACGGAGACCCATCTTTCTACAGTGAGTAGCGAGTGAGGAGCATCTTTGATCCGCTCATTATCTTACAACGATGCCCCTGAAAGTATGAATCTTTTCTACATCAAATCCTTCACAAATACTTTGAGACGTTTTAGAGAGCCACCCTGCCTTTCACCTTTCCTAAAATAAAGCTGAGATTGGATGTAACATGATGAATCTATTATTCTGAGGATGAACTGCACAGGGGAGTCTGTTTGAAAGTAGACAAAAATATTAATCAAATGGAATAAGGTCTGTTGTCAGTCAAGCTGCTGGTGTTCCTTTCATTACTCTGTGAATTTGGACTCCCCGTGTAATAGGGGGTCTATATATTCTTGACATCAATGATATAGAGAAATAAATAACTGAAGCTCCCAACCGCAGTCAGACACAGGAGATGCAGTGCATTAATGGGATCACGTACAGACATGATGCCATATGTGCCAAAGGCAAAGACCGTGTTATCAAGAGCAGGGTACTGGAAATAATACTGCAGGGAACAGAATGTATTCTGAAAATACAAATATACTCAACATCAACTGAAATCTAAAAGTCTGTAGAATTGCACCATACATGGGGAAATAATCACTCATCCATGCCATTGATGTACATGTTTTTTGTTTGTTTTTACAATCATCAGAACAATTGTTTGGTATAAATGTGTTTTTATGAATTGCAGTTAAGATGAAGGTCCTTCGCATCTCTATGAATTTTTCTCCTTGATGGAAAAATGTTTGAAACAACTCAGTGGGCATTAATACCACAATAGATTCAATTGCTGGAAAGTAGCTTGTGGCCACCAACAACTTTGAAAGTTAACTAAAGTTTTGACATGGCCCAATACTAAAAGGACTTGTTATTTCAAATATAGATTCCAGTGGCGAGAAATATGTCATAATACTGAATAATACTAGAATAATAACTGTAAAGAAGGTTTAGATTATCATTGCACTAAAAGTATGGCAGGCAGGCAATAATATCGAGGGGCATCTAGTCTAGACAGAGAGAAATTAAAGCAAAAGGTGGTGCCAGAGAGTTTGTCTGGAGAGTGAATGTTCCATTATAACTAGGAGTAGGACCAACATGACTAGGACCAACATGACAGTATTTACAAATCATTCTCAGGAACTGCTCACAGTTAGAGCATTTAACATGGTTTGTCATGAAGGGTGGGTGGGCAAAAACTTGGTATAAATAATTGAAAATGATCACCACTACGATCCTCTTACTACAAGAAACCATACTGTATGAGACAAAGAAAGAGAGATAGAAACAAAACAGTAATCCACAATGGTGTTGCTTTCCACCCCTGGAAAACGGTCTTGAACTGGTAAGCTAAAAGCTGTTGATGCTAACATATATGTTATTTGGGGAGAGTTTTTAAGCCCTTATGACCGTGTCTTTCCTTTTTTCTTGCAACAATGGAAATATTTTTTTTTTTTAAAACCCATACAGAATATGGGATAGGGTTTAATTACTGTTCCTCTTCAGAAATTTCTGGCCTATAAAAAATGATAGCGCTAACGAACAGAGCTAATAAAACAAGAATCAAAAAGCCTCTCAGGCACAGATATATTAACACTGGCTATTTCACAATATCGAATTGAGAGCTATGGGACCTGACTAGCGATTGCTGCACTCAATTACTATGGAGGGAAATATGAATTTGGCAGGAGGCAAATTCTTCTGTTCAGATATGTTCTTTGTCACTGTAAATCACTGGCTGTGTGCAAAGCCTGCATGCATTTTCAATAGTGTGTCCTTTTCAGTTAAGATGCAACAATACAATACAATATATATACAAAATAAATACAAAATCAAAATATCTGTGTAGGTTCTCATTCATCCAGGTAATGATAAAGCAACTGGGCTTCTCAGAACTGAGGAAACCTCTTGGATGGGTTCGAAAGATATTTCATCTCTCATCCAAGAGGCATCTTTATTTCTGAATGCTGAAACAGAAGGGTAGGCAACACAATTAAGACACAGTTCAAAGGTTCTATTATCGTACACTTCTGACTCTGACCAGTGCCAAAGAGAATTATTTATATTAAAAAAATGTAGAGACATAATGAATAGAGGCCATTAAAAAAGAAAAAAAACAGAAGAACACCATGTGCAAATGATCCAAAAAACATCAAATGAGAAAGGAAAACTTTTTTCGGCTTTTACCTAACATAGTAGTCGTTGCGTATTAGCATCAGGTGCTGGAGTATAGACAGGAAGAAAGGCTCTGCCCTGCTGTCCTTCACGATGCTCTGCACAATACTGAAGACATCAGCCGCATCAGTGCAAGGCAGTGAAGGACTCGTACAATAATTGAAATTTCAAATTTTCACAAAAATAGTAGAGGATATTGCAGTAAAAAAAAAAAAGATAATTATGTGTTCATAGAAATAAATGTCCTTCAATGTCATCCGTATTTAGAATGTTTTTTTGCCAACTTAGATTTGCGGGCTTCTTTTTCTAATCAAGAAAAGGATATTCCAACTCGCTTTTGATGTCTTCCAGCCGGTGAGAGAACTCCAGCATGTCCTCTTCTTTGTGCTCCTCGAATACCTTCAGTTGAATGTCAAGGGCCTCATTCCTGATGGTCGTCAATTGCTAAAGATGCATTAAGGTAGAAAAAGAGCAGAGGCTAAAACACATTCAGAAAGATAAAGAATGAGAAAAAAACCTCTCTTACATCAGCACCAAAAAGGGAAGCAACAAAACAGCGAGAGACAGGCAGCTCATGTTGAACGCTATAAGCAATCATTTGCTTTCACTTTCATTTATTTGTTTTCTTGTCAGGTACAAGAACATGTTTTACCACAGGTAAACATGTTAAATAGATGATATTAAAGCCAGTGGAAAGATTATTAGCTTTGGGCAGAAACTTTATTAGTTTCTGGTGACGGCACAGAGGAAGTGTACTCTCTTGTTTTCATACACATTTTCTTGAACAAATTTACAACATTTCAGTGAAGTAGACAACTCATTTTTATATATCAGTTTGAAGCTAGTCTGATTCTACATTGCATGGCTATGTCTATATGTGTGTGTGTGTGTGTGTGTGTGTGTGTGTGTGTGTGTGTTGCGCTTACCGGCAATATCTCTTTCAGGCCACAGCGCATGAATTCATTTCTGATGTGCAGCCTGAAGTCCAGCTCATCAGGAGATGTTACTAGTGCATTGATGAGCTGCATACATGCCACCTGTAATAGGAAGAGTACGCAGAGCAGAGCGGGATGGAGAGAATAGGAGAGAGAAGGGTGAGAGAGGCAACCGGAGAACGAGATGACAGTCTTTCTTCTTCCAGAAGTTGATGAAAAGCATGTCGGCATGAATTCAGAATGAGTTATGTCCCCTGGAAGCAGAGGACCATAACTAATGCATGTGTATTTTCTCCAGTCACCAAGTAGGTGGGGGGCTTATTTTAATATTAATGGAACAACTGCAGACCCATATACACAAAAACTAACTAGCAGTCAATTTAAGGGCAAAGTCGCTCTTTTGGAAGCTGTTTTTCACTCCCGTCTGAGTTTGGTTTACTGCACAGGGACTTCTCTATCCTGTGACTCTCCAAGTAGCCTGGCAAACACAGACAGAAAACATCAATTATTGATCAATCCAGTCATGTGTGAAAAGAGGTTATGGGAATTCTGGGGCCTAGGAATGATATTCAGATGTTTCAAATTTAAAGTTTTATAGTTTGCAGATAATTTGATAGCAAACTCATGGGACAGTCGTTTCATATGTGATTATTTAATTCATGAACATACGAATAACGTATATATTTAAATATACTTTTACTGTGTGTTCAGTTGTGAATTTACAATAATACAAAGATTAGTAAAACTTCATAGATGTAAAATCAATCACACTTAACTGGTCGATTTTAGGGGCCCACATGTCAATTTACACTATATATCGGAATGCAGTATGTCCCTCAGCTTCTACCAGTTTACATTGTGGAGAAATCTAATCAAGACAGACAAAAAGGCTTCTTCCATACATTGCAATCATTAGGTTGAAAGTGTTCCTACCTTAATAATGCATGGGGATAAAAGGAAACTGCTGTGCATTAGGAAGCAAAAAATAAAAACCGAAAAAAATCAATGGAAAAGGGAGTGTAGCTCTGTAGCAGTGACATGTTTGCAAAGACTTTTTCTTTATTAAAATCATCTCTATGAATAAAATTCTAGCTTCTAGTCTTTTCCTTTCCTCACTTTTTCTCCCTCATCAACGCCTGCTGCTGCTCATTTCCTGCTAAGCCTCTCAGAATGTCCCTACCGTGTTCCACCTGCCAATAGCAGTTACACATTTAAAAAAGGACTTAAAACTTTCCTTTTTAGCAGAACCTCTAACTTTAATTAACTTTGCTGCTTTTTGGTCAGGTTTTTATATAGTTATTTTATTTTTTATTGATGCTTTTATCTGCTTTTACTTTGTAGCACTTTGAGATTTGATCCAAAATGCATTATAAATGAAATGTATTATTACGATTATTATTTTTATAACAACAAAATGAATGCAAATGCTGCAGATAATACTACGTGGTTCAAAGAAGCTATCATTGTTTAATTAAGTTCCGTATTTGTCACTGCATACTTAATAAGAAACAATCGAATGAAGAAATGCTTTGATAGAATAGCATTTGATGTGTTTATTTATCTGTGTCTTTGTGTGCAACTGGGAGTATTGGTTGAATTATTACACAAATACTACTGACTGAAAGTGCAGCCAAAATACTTTAATGGTGAATTAATGACTGTGAGACAAACCAGTGCTGTCTCAGGTTTTAAATGCCCATGTGAAATAGCTACAGGGTATGCTTCGGTAAAGAGATGATAAATCAGAAAGATTATGATTACAAAGAGAAGAATTATGTGGAAAGTGAGTGCAAGGGATGATGAAATAGAAAGGCAAAAACTTCCCAAACCAAGTATATCATAAAGGGTTCTGAATTCACAATGTATATCAACCTTTATATTAATAGTTGTTGGGAAAGAATATGAGAAACATATGGCCATTCAAAGTTTTAGGTTAGAGAAATCTACCGTTTTGTTTAATTTTCTTCTTATTGTTTTTAGCACATTTAGATAAATCCTGGTTCAAAACATATACATATTTAAAATCCCAATCCGCTTAAATCACTATCTTAAATTTGTTTCAAGGGCAATTAATTGACTCTCAGAAGAACAGATTTAATTTAGAAAAAGGAGTTTAACCAAATAATCTTGACATAAAGAGACTTTCAGGAAATCGGAGAATACAACCCAGAGCAGTCTGCTTGTGAAATGTTGAACTTGGCCATTAGACATTTCACTTCACAAAACTGAGGGGAAGCAAGGTGTCAATGCCTTTTCAAGTTCTCTGCACTTACTTGTAATTGGACCGAGCGATCTCTTAGCCCCTGCACAATGGGACTGAACCTGTCGACGTCTCGCCACTCCCCTGCAGTGGTGATGGCTTCAAGAACCTTTTCCAAACTAAATGAGAATATGAAAAACATGAGCAAACAACTGGGAGGGAAAAGCAAGAAAGACATTAATTGAAAGGGAAGTTGAACATTTGCTGTCTCATTTTTTCAACAGTTCCTTTCTTATCAAATTTGAGCCAAGTGTTTGGGCTTCTTCTGGACATTGCTTCACCTTGCACCTTGCAAATGCAAACGGCTGAATGCTTAAAAAGAGAGATAATCATTTAAACTCACTATCAATTTGTACTTTTCTTTAAATTCAAGTTGTAAAAAAATATCAGAATTTGGTCCAAGACCAACACCTTGACTGGACCAAGCAATACTGTCATACACAGTTTTCCGTGTGATTCAGCAGTCATGACACGCTTACTCCTAACACTTGACTTACAGGGAATTGCAGCAGTTGAGCCCTCTGGCTGTTTCAAGCTTTACCTTTTTCTTTTTGCATCAAACCAAACATTTCTTTCAACATTAGAAAAACAGTAAGACATACAATAGATATCTTAACAAGAATGAATGATGCCAGAACATACGTGTTCTCTTCGCCCACAATACAGATGGCTGACAACAGCTTTACCACGTCTGTCATCATGGCTGACTGGGTAGGATCAATGGCCCTTGCAAGCAGCGCAAGACTTTTCTCCTCCCCCAGAATTCGATCCAAGCCATACTACAGTAAACACAAACCAAGATAAATTGTAAATCTACTCATTTGAAGCAAGAAGAAGAGAAGAATACAATGTCAACATTTTTCGAAAGAACACAGGAGAAAATGTGATTGAGGGAAAAGGTCGTTCTGATCAGAATGATGAGTATTGAATAAAACAAAAATAAAAAACTGTTTTAACAACATTCATAGTTAAAAAATAAAGGATTCAGATTCATTTATATTTGTCCGATTTTGCTTGTAAACAAAATGTCCAGTAAATATATTCATTAAAATAATTAAGTTTTTTAGAGCAGTGTGGTGGGCTACTTTCGCCTTTATGTCAAAACACATGAAAGCATCCATCCCATAACTAGTCTGGCCCTCAAAATTAGCCTCCTTGACCAGAAAACCTACCTTCAAATTTGGAATCAAATTGGTATCATTATTGGTTAAATAGCTTTCGAGAAACCCAATATTTTTCGTGTGGTTGTTTTTCTTGAGCTCTAGCTCAGTACATTTTAAAGAAATCAGCTGGATAATCACTCTTTCTGCATCAATTTGCTCCTAGCTTCAATTCAGTAGAAAATGCACCATTACTCTTCGAAATAAAAACATTCTGGATCCAATGTATTTGTGTCCAAATCATATTTTGTCCATTTTTGTCCCAAGCAATGTACCCATGAGGTTAGAAGCCACAATCTTGCAAATTCACTTAAGTCATAATGGTAAATTATTATTTAAATAAGCTAAGGATCCAAATATTGATACAAATCGGCATCAAACTCTAATGCACTGAACCTTGGGCAATACCCTATCAGTGAAAAAGCATTCCAGCAAACACAAGGTCTTCTTGGCAGAGCTAAAATAAAATATCTTTCACAGAAACACCAAGCATTACTGAGCTCTTGAATGATCTTTTCAGTTTGCTTTTTTTGATGAAGGCTTTATATAATTGGGGAGGCTGTCAGCTAAGTTATGCAGTATCCACCAATATTGTCCTCGTATCTGAATCGATATTTGTTTTAACTTGATATTATTAATGGCTTCTAAAAGCACACTTCATAAATAAATTCAGAAATCTCCAGTAACTGAATTTCCAAAAAAAGAAAAAAAAAAGAACTGTGTTAAATATGTGGTTAAAGCTTAGAATAAGTGACACAACTAAAGCAGATTTGTCTTTTTCTCACACTTCAAAAAAACAATTCTGGATGTATTAAAATCATTTTTCTTTCAGAAAAGTAAATCTGAATCCTCCATAACATCATAATAAACTTTATTAACAGGATAAACAGCGTAAATACTGACCAAAACGGTTCATGAGTAGTAAGAATGCTGTGAGAACAAGCTTGATGTAAAAGCTCAAAGGTAAAGATGACTTATTTTCGCCGATAGTGCTAAACAAACACTATTTTATTAGTTCATATATTCTCCAAACCGGAGCTTAAAATGAGCAAGCAAAGAAGGAAGATTTGATTTTCCACAGCTTTCATCAGATGTGCTCCTTTCGACATAGAAGATTTGGTCTCTCATCTTCAAACACTTTTTATGAATTTTAAGTTTTGCATCTTGTACTAGTGCTATTACTAATGCTATACGTACTAGTGCTATTATTTTAATTGTATATTTCCAATTATCAGAGATATACTTCATACATCAGGGGTGAAATGGTTCATGTATCCGAACCAAAACTAATCGGCATGGGACTTTTGGGTCGGCACGCACGTGTACTGAACGAATGCAGCCAGTCACTTTGCATATGGGACTCAAATTTACGAGGGACCAGAAGTTGTAAGTTCAGTCAGCCCATCAGGCTCGTGGTCATGGCGACTGCAGTCAAACAGGAGTTTGAAGAACCTCCCACATCATAAGTCTACTGTGGGGGAACACTTCAGTTTTGCAGTCACGGACGGACAAAGATGTTGACTGTACTGAAGCTGTGGGAATGTGTGCAACCGCAATCGGGTATGCAGCTGGTAGCAAAACTAATATATCAACTCATTTGAAGCGGCATCAGCCGAGTGTCAACATCAGAGTGACAATTAAATAAACGAATTCAGGGAAATCACGGCTTGCTTGATAATAATTCAGTTCGCGGTAAAAAAAAAGAAAAAACAGGCGCCATTGGAGGGTTTATAGAAGCAGATATGATCGGACCCCGTTGATGAAACTCGCTCTGCTGTTGACTTAAAAATGGCAGTTCAGTGTTCAGGGTGCTTATCTGGCACTAGTCTAGCCAAGTCTAGCCAGAAGCTGGTGCTTGGGCTGTCAAAAAGCAAAGAATTGGTGCTAAGTCAGCCTCTGGATGGTTGAACGGGCCTTTGGGCCTGCCATCTCTTGTCCCGCTGCAGTTTTGGCCCTGGGGGTGGGGGCTCCCTCTGTCGCAGACTGAAGGGGCCTCTGTCTGCTCTCTTGGGGGTGGTTATCAGGGGGGCTTTGTCGTTTCCATTGTATGGCTGTCCTCGCCCCGGGGCTCTGGGCAAGACTGAGATGAGCTGGATCTTGGGGCTATGGGTTCCGCTCATGGGGACTCTGGCTTCTCGTCAGGGTGGGGTCCTCTTTCTCCTGTTTTCCTGTGGGCCTGCTCTTGACCGGGGTGATTCCACTTCGGCCCCTGGCTGGCACTGGCGTGCGGCTTATCCAGGGGCACGTGGCCTCGGGTCCTTCATCCTCTTGGGGGCCATGGGGTAACTTTCCGCGTACCGTTGTTGGTAGGGCACGGCGTTGTGACGAAAACCAATTGAATCCACATCCAGTGAAAATAGGTTTTCCCTCACACATGCGCATGCACACTCACAATAATGTGAAACCAAAGCAGTAGAGTTATGAATGTAATGTTGATATGGGTATGTTTATGCGTGTTTGCGTATACATGTATGCATATATATACATATTTATGTATATATAGTTACTGCTATTGTTGTTGTTATTGCTTTTCTTGTGGATGTTAGTTCCACTACTTTGCAGCTGTCTTCCTTGTTCCCCTTACCCCCTTGTATTTTTCACCATTTCTTTCTCTCACCCACCAAAGGCCTCTTTCCGGTCTGGTCGCCTCATCAACTAATAATACATAATAATAACAACTAAAATTCAGTTCACGCAACTGGGGGAGTGCAACACACTCTTCCTCTGCAGACTAAAGTCTGACTGACACTGCATGACAGCCAGTTCCTAATTCCGCATGACGAGGCAACTTGAAAGGATAATTTGGAAAAAGAAAAAAAATAACAAAATAATTAAAGAGAATGTTTATTTTGATTTAACTTTCTACGTTTAAGAAAGACAGTGAAAGTCGGTTCAGTTAGCCGGTGTTAATTTAAAATGTTTATTTCTTCCTTTATTTAATTTAAGGTTTTCTGCTGCTTGTTTCAACTGTACCAAAAACGTACGAAACTGTGACTTTAAATTCGAGGTACGTATTGTGATTTTTGAGTACTGTTACACCTAATATACATTCATGCAGTTTGATAGTAGGTTTTTAGATTTGGAAACAATATGACAAACTTCATACTGTTATGTTGTTAAAAGGGAATTATCACAGTATCGTAACTTTTAGTATTGCTTATCATACCACTTTAGTGACAGATATCAGAAAAGTGAACATGAGACTTGACACAGGAAGGCAGAAGTAGAACAGTCTGCGGTGACAGCTGGCAGAGAACACCTGTCTTCTTGGCATAGTGGGAACTTCCCATCCCAAGATGCCTCTCTTGCCAGTGAAAGGTCTGGGCAGACAGAAAGGCCTATGGGTAAATGCTGGCGTCTGGCACCTGTTAAGACGCAGGATTACATGAGACCTTACATCACACTTTGTGCCAGAGCAGCCATAAATCCGTCTCCATGTGGCAAGGTTTCCTTTTATCGCCACTACTCTGGACTAACCGTACAAGGGGAGGAAAAAACTGAAACATGCTGGGGAAAAGGGACTTCAAAAGAACAATTATATGCATTAGTCCTAATGCCTTAACACTAACCAACCAAATATTATGGTTTCATGACCTACGTATGATTATACTGTTATTTTTGAAATGCTTAAATAAAACACTTACACAAAGGCGACATGTGACATGAAATATTTCAACTACATAGGACTTTTGCCAGCCGAGAATTTGTGATACAAATGGAAAATTAGAAAAGGATAAAAGTGACAATTTCACATAGAACACATTTTTCTAATAATATATACATAGTTGTAGGGAAACTTGGTCAATCATTCTCACAGAACCAGTCAGGTACCGTATTCAAAAAAATAAATCAGATCATTACGTTATTTTACTGCTTTTAAGAACAGTTAAAATGTTTTAGGTGACAGAGTTAAACAATAGTTTATAAATAGGAAAATAAGAATAAAACAGATAAAATGCATAAAAATACAACCTACTGTTGCAGCACCAAAGATTGAATTACTCGAGAATCATATTTTTATTACCTTGTTGTTCATGAAGGCTTTGAGACACTGGATAATTTTATGTTGGTTCTTTTTGTCCATCTTTTCCTGCCTGGGGACAAATAAGAGTTAAAAGGAGCAGTTAATTACTTAAATACCCATGACAGAAAAAATAATAGAATGAAATCTGTTGATTTGATAATTCTAAATTACAAATACAATTTTGGTAATAGGAATGCGTTCGGATCCAAGGTTTAATGAAAGTATATTGAAAAAATTAGAAAAGAGTATGGTAATTACCAGAAGACGAAAACTAATTCGACTACATTTCATTTGTCTGAATTGCATTGTCTCATGAATTCACCATGGCTGATAAACTTACTGCTTCTTAGACAGCAATCGCTCCAAAATATCCAACAGCAGCCCAAGACCCTCATGGCCGAAACCCTGCACCCAACTGAAAAAACAAACATTAAATCAAGATCAAAACAATGTAAAACAGACATGTGACAACAAGTTCAGAATTCATAAACACATGGAGAATTCAATAGTTTTTGGTAGGGAGAGGATAACAACAACACTTGTAAAGATAGAACATTGAATGTATGGTAACCGCTACCTTGTATTTACGTTTTGGCTGATTGGTGATATAATTTGACAGGTGAAAAAAAACTATGGAACAATCTCTGTGGTGGAAATATTACAGTTAAATGAAAAAACTACAACATTCTGAAACAATGTTTGTTATTTCAGTGACCAACATGTGACCTGCGCAGCATTCAGCATTGTAATGAAATAATTTAATCTCTGATGTAAATCATTCAGTTATTGAATGAACCGCTTGCACCTACGGGAAATTCAGAATCACCTACCTAAACACAGGGGAAACAAACTTCTGTGCTGCACACAACACCACTGTGCTGCTCAAATAATGTCAAAGAATGACTCCAAAATTATGAGAAAAACGTGTCCCAGTATTTTAGTCCCCTCGAGTGTTATGTTGTTTACATGCAATGTATTACGCAAATGTATTTCACCGACATTCAAGGTTTTTTCAAAAGAAAGGCTCCAGACTCAGACGGCACTTAAACTAAACTATCTGAACCGTCAGCTTTATCATCAAGGGTTGGCTTAAAAGCAAGGAAAAGGAAAACAGCAGTAGAAAAAAGACTATGACAGTGACTTCTCCTACGGTTCCATCTATACAGAGGACAATATTGTGAAACCAACTAATGGTAACCAGCAAATTGCAGACATCTGACAACTTTTTTTAGTGTTGAAAACTAAATACAACAGATGATGATGATAATGACGTGGGCCAAAATGAATGAAAATGGGTGTGTAAGACAACGGTACATAGCTTAACAGAAACACTATGCTATTACCTTATAAAACCCTCTTACATATTCTCAAAACAGAATAAAACATTTAGATCCTCTGTGATCCAAAGTTTTCATGCCAGAGTAACAGTGAAGAATGGGGGTAGCAGCAGCAGTGGCCTAAAGAGAACAAAAACGTTTAATTCCAATTCAATAAAGGAGCAAATTAGGAATAAATTTACATTGTGAGTTTAGGCACAAACCCTTAAGTATTCAAAAGCAGCGACAGTGAGATTATGAGTGACTGCACCTCCCTCCTGACTGAAACTGAATTACATCTCGAAGCATTAGCATTCAGTTTTTGTACTACTCTAATCAACGAGCTGTGTGCCTTCCACCTTCAAATCTAGAGATATTCTCAAGGTGACAACATAAAAAAAGGAAGCTGTTATCGGAGTTTACTTTGTGATGTTTTGATTTAAACAGAGGCCCATGTGCAAATCGTACTTAGGTCTAGTGTGCATGGCATACAGCACACGCAAAAACTCTTAATTTCACTGAAGCAGGGGAAGCTTCTGCATTTTGTGTCAAATCATCATGGAAGGAATGCTAATCATTTAAACAAAAGATCAATTTCAGTTTACTGCATGTGCCTATTGTTTGCAGAGAAATATCCCCCTAAGGTGTGCAATGTACCTTTAAAGACTTTAATCATACCATGCATCCACAATGGGTTATAGGCTGATATGAACGCTTTGAAGGACATTGTTATACAAAAACATATAGACTTCTCTGATTTTGGTCCAAACCAAATGACTTGAGTATACACAATGACAGTGAATAGAATAACTCAAGGTTTAATTCCATGCAAGCAAATCACATAACAAAAACACAAAAGTTTTACACATCATTCAAACTTTCTTTTTTGTTTTTCTTGAGGGGAAGGTCTGTCCCTACATTAAAACGTACTATATTATAAGAACCTTTTTATATATATATATATATATATATATATATATATATATATATATATATATATATATATATATATAATATAACCTAACTTGCACTAATAAACTGGTATTATAATAAGTAGAGAAGTTCTATGAACCTCCCAATCACCAAGATTTATAAATATTTGAGTGTGACGAGTTTGAGAAAATGAGCTTAACTGACAAAACTGTCGCTGCCAAGGTGATGAAGACAGGAAAGGCTCCTGCCCAGAAAGCTAAAGAATACGGGTCTCTGGTTTTGTAAGGGAAATGATCTCAACCTAGTTATAGAGTAGGTAGAGAGAGGTTACTGTCTAGACAAGCCTTGTAATATTACAGAAAAGGAATTCTCCAGAGTTTTGTTTTTTTTACCAAAGAGTCAAATCACTTTTGTTTTACTAGAAAAAGCTACTGTAACACTCTCATCAACGAGAGGAGAGGCAGAACACAGATACCCATTGGACAACTGTTTCAATTGCATCTAGATTTCATGCGTTCCTTTTAAAGTGTAAGCTGTAGAAATTAAACATTTGTATTTTCAATCATTTTTTCCCCTCACTAAATTATCTTTCAAATGCATACTGCACATCCTTTGATCCAATTGTCTCAGAAATTAGATACATTTCTTCATGGAGTGTAATTGATTTAGTGTGGATTCCATGCTTGCTTTGACAGCTTGACAGAGTAGCCATAGATAACAACAGAAGGATGGTGCTTAGCAAAGGGTCAACTGGAGGACTATGATGGGAGTGTATGTGAGCACGGAAGGTCTAGAGGGTTTTCTCCACGAGAATTCTCATCAAAATTTAAACATAGTGATTACATCCTCGTTGTCAGGGAAAAAGTAAACATTACCATTCCTTACGACTCCTAATAATAACTTACTATGCAAACATTAATTATAATGTCAACAGAAAGTATGAGAAATTAAAGAAAAACATGGAGCTGAAGACGTGTTAGAGATGCTGACATACGGTCTGATCCGCATTTTCATCAGACGTACGGTTTATATCACCGCAGTTTTAAGACTAAGTTACACGTGAAGTACTGCATTAATGCAAGTCAAACAAGTTCATTGCAGTTAAAAAATGTCTTGAGGGCAATTGCTTGGGGAAGTAGATCAGAGATAAGCTTACATTGCACAGAAAACCAAACGTGTTGACTTGTCAGATATCCATCTGATTGTCTGAGAGTGTGATCCTTGATCGTTCAGAAAAATAATAAGTATTGTAACCCGACTCAAACTACACTTTAAAACAGCATTTAGTCAGTTAGTCCCGCAGAAATTCATAAGCTATATTTAAAATTCAAACAGTGGTTGCAAACCCAAAAGCTAACACTGCAGGTACCAACGATGCGGATGTTATGGAGTCAATAACAATACACGGTTTTGTTCCGTCTGCAATCTAGTATTTGTTAACCGGGTTACTAAAGTCTATCTACTCCAAGCAATTACGGGCTTATATACACCTATACTTAAAAGTTGTGTGTGGTAGTCTAGGCCCTCGACCCATGTTAAGATATGGCTGCTCAAGTTTGACACAGATTGCCTCCTTCTAGGGATGTGCCGATTGATCAGCGCCGGGATGTTTACTTTGATGAAATTGGCAATCAGCCGAGCAGCCTCACTGAACGCCGATAGGGTGCCTGTTACATGCATACACTGCACACACAAACCAAGCATGAGCTACAGGGTCTCCAAATATCTCACAGGTAAACAACAATACATTAGAAAAACACCAAGCTCGCAATTTGTTACAACAATAAGGACAAAATAAGCGGTGGAAAGACCCCGAAAGTTTACGGCACAACGAATTTAATCACATACTTCAGATTAAATCACCCTGAGGAACATGTTTTGAAAAAGCTAACGTCAGCAGATCCGCTAAAGCTAGAGGGAGATTAGAGCCAGAAACTGAAGTCCCTTAGGGCCCCCCTTAGTCCCTAAGGGCCGCCCTTAGCCCCTAGGGTCGTTAATTTCAACAGATCAGAATGCATACACATTACACAATGCCGACAAGCATTGTTACACCCACTGGAATCTTCAAATCAAGGGCACTTCATAAACATTACTCATTAGGATTATGAAAGGGGGGGAAAAAAACAGAATCAGACAAAATTGGTACCATCCGGTCAGACTTTATAAAAGTCATTGTTTGGTGGAGAAAATTGCAATTGGTGCACTCTACTAAATTTACTTTCATGTCATCTTGACTCTCTGTCCAGAATGTGCACTTGTGGTTTTCAGAGGGGAGTCCTTAAGTCTTCTAAATACAGATGGAGAATTGAGTCCAAGCCCAAAACTCCCCAACACTCATTTAGAACTAAAGAAACCTCATCGATGAGACGTGGAATGTCTTCAAACTAAGAAAAGTCCAGTTGCTTTCCATCAACCTATGAATAATAATCTACACAATACGAGTTCTGGAAAAATAGTAATATTCTCCTCTCACTAATAAAAAGATGTTGGGCAAAGAATTAAAATGTCATTCTGGTAGCGGCATCCAATCTGAACTGACTTAAATACCTAAATTCGGACTCTTACGGTTTTCAACATTATGTTGAAAATGATGTTATGTTACCAGTACGGCTCAATAAGATACTGACAGAAGAACAGCAATACTGAGCTGAGAGCTATCATCTCTGAAAGACACAATAAAAAAGAGCGAGGGAGTAGCCTTAAAAAAATAAAGAAACAAATTTCATCATCCAATCCCCTGGAAAACGAAAACAGTCATGAATCAAACAAAAAAACAACACCTTATCTGGCTTACTCCACAGCTCAAGTAGCTTTACTTCTAACAAAATCCTAGGAAAATGTCTCCAAGGTTCAAAGACAGTGAAATACACTGTCCACAATCTATTAAAGGGAATATGAAGAAGAAATTAAAATTTAACTATATAATGTTGCTCAAAGCATGACACAAAAACTGATGCTATGATGTTTCTCCAGGGAAAAGAGAAAATTAGGAGGCTGATGTTGAAGGAAGGATATAATCATGAATATAATTTAAGTTATTTCACCACTTCTTATATAAAAAGAGGTGGTGAAATAATCAGAATTGATTGAAGTCAGTAAGAAGTGACTGACGTTATCCTGCCAAATTGTCATTACAAAAAAATTTGAACAACACAGAGTGACTATGCGTTTCATGTTTTGCGAAACAAAAACGGAAATCTCTATGTACATTTAGTAGTTGCGCCCTGGGATGTTAAAAAAATTTTCTTTCTTCGGTCAAACAGATAAACCCTGGATAATTAAACCTGAGGATCATTTGTTTAAAAATAAATAAAAAAACAATATTCCAGCTTGTTATTCACTTTCATTATTTAAAACCATTTGATACAATTGGATCACATAGCCTTGCTGATCCTGTAGGCAAATATTGTGGGCAAGATTTAAAAGGTGAGATGAGAGCATCCCAGGGTGACAATGTAGGAAGTAACAAAAGTACTCCGAGCTTGTGGAGTAAAAGCAGACAGTGATCAGCATCCACTGCCAAATCAGTGGCACAACTCGGGATTGGAATGGGGCAACTGGTAGTAGATAGTGACCGTTAGAAGCCACTGTTAATAGTGAAAGTTAATGTATGGATAAAACCAAACTATATAATTATACCTGAACTTGATTGTGTATTTAAGCAACGATAACATCATTCAGTTCCATCAAAACCACATCTCTCATTGAAGTCATGTGGCTAAAGATACCATAAACTGCAGTAGAAAGAACACCTGGTTACATCAGTCTTGATGAAGCAATTATTCCATTTTCACAATATGGACCTGCTACACACACTGCATCTGCCTGTCCTATTTTTATCAAGGACGTAATAGTCTTTTCATACCACATATGCACCAACCAGCCATGACATTAAAACCACCTGTGTAATATATCTGTCATAAGAACAGACATTAACTTATTCAGCAATTTGTGCTACAGCAGCTCCTCCACGGTATCAGAAGGGTTAGCCTTTACTCAACATGCACATCGAGGCTTTCATGATCCTGTCACTGTTCACCAGTTGTCCTCACCACTGCCAAACAGCCACACAGCAAGACCTGCAGTTTTGGAGATTCTTTGATGAAGTCTAGCAATCACAATCTGGCTTATTCAATATTTCTTAGATACTTAACGCTTGTTTATTTTTCCCACTTCAAAAAAATCAGTTTGAGGACAAAATGCTTTGTCGTATATGAAATAACATTTTGAGCAGACAGAAGAAGCGTACCGTCTCATATATTTATGGCCAATTCATTCATGTAAAAAGAGTGAAATAAAACTGTCCTAGAATAGAACCCTCTCTAACATTTGTTAATACTACTAAAGCTGAACTGAAACCATCAGCCAGATCGTCTTGTGTTCATCTCCTGATATCATTTGGAAGCCTATTGAACCTAATTTAATCAAACTCAAAACAATTCCAGGCACTTCAAAAGAAGAATATTAAGAAAGCAATCGTATAAATCAACCAAACATATTGTTGCAACATATTGTTGGAGTTTGTGTTCAAGAAATCAGTTGATAAAAAGTCAGTTATTGTTCATTTCTTATTTTTATGCTTCTCTTGGATGCAGACCGTCTTTCAAAGGTCTGTCCGCTGAAAGGAATTTCTATAGATTTTCTAAAAACCTAGAGATTGTAATAACTTGTAAGTTGTTTGGGTCAGTAGATCAGAGGGCACTACATCAAAATTACTGAAATATTTAATTAAAATTTGGGCTGACAAGTGCTGAACTTTTTTGGGCAAGTAGACAAATATTAAATATATAACCTGATCAAATAAATAGTTGATATAATCCACCACTAATACAATTATTTTCATCTTAGATGGTGGTAGAACCTCGAACATTTTCCCTGGGGAAGTAAAAGGTGGAATTGTCAAATAATGATTTGATCGTTTCCTCTCTTTAACTGATCGCTGAAGATGTTCAATCTTATCCAAAAACAATCCTTATGGGTTTCAATGCTATTCTTTATTGTGAGATTTTCAGGGTGTAGTTGGGAGTGGGTAACCACTTTATTGTGTCCTTGTTTGTTCATTTTACCACCAACAAATAGCTGCAATCCAGTTCAGGAGCACAGGAAGAATGAAAACTCGAAAGTTTTTGCAGGGTTTTACTAAGTATCTTCAAAAAACAGTTTAGTTAAGAGTGCAAACTTTAGAGAGGCTCCAATTAGGGAACACACACCTATTTTGGATTTTGATTCCTTCACAGAGACCAGATATACGACTTCTCTTTTACAAAAAGTGCCCCAGACTTTTCAATGCAGTAAGATGCCAAGCGCATCACTGCAGTATCTCTCATCAACTGACCTAAACATCAGACAATATCTCTGAGTGCCTGATGAAAAGGAAAATGCCTCGTATTTCACGCACTACAATTTCTATTTTGTCTTTATAATGACTGGTTAGTTTCCAATTAACTTTAAAAGGCATATTTGACCCAAAACGTTATACTGACACATTAATATATCAAAAATGAATGGGACACAAGAGTATTTATAACATATATATATTATGATTTTCAAAATACTGCGTTCGTTTTGATTAATTAATTATAGAAAAAATAATGTGAATGTTGATTGATGCATATATATAAATATATATATATATATATATATTTATATATAAAAATACATACATACATACATACATACATAATACATACATACGTACATAATACATACATACATACGTACGTACATATATATATATATATATATATATATACACATACATACATACATACATACACATATGTATTTTGTTTATATAAAACATTTATTTAATCTTGTCTACAAGATGTCCTATTATATAGTATGTCTTCATTTTTAGTCACCTCTAGAATACCTGTATGCTGGAGCTGCTGCAACAACTAAATTTATGCTTTTGGGGATTAATAAAGTTGTCTATCTATCTATCCATCCATCTATCTATCTAAAGGGGTAGATTAGGCTGGTCACTAGATGGCGGTAATACACTTCAACACTTCAACAGCTCATGGATGAAAAAATAAGATCTTGGCCCATGAAAATTTGGAATTGGAGATTTTAATATTTAAGAAGGACCAAGATGGAACTGGTAAAAAGGTTCAGTGGAAATTTCTGCGGTGAAGAATCTATGAACCATTGGAATACTCCAAATTTGAAATATCCCCTCAAACATAAAGCACTTACCAGCGACTAGGTCTGTGTTAACACCGCATGGGAGGCCAACATTAATGTGAGCGACCAACCTCTTGAAACAACATTCAAACAGGTGTGTTATCATGTTAAAAATGTAGATATTTGAATACAAGGCTAGATCTTTTTTTAATTATTTGAATTCAAGAGCATTTGAATGAGCAATAAAGACATTTTTGCATGTAATTTTACCGATTTTTCAAAGCATTAATTCATCTATAATTTTATTATAATAATTGAATGAACAAGATCAATGTAATTACGAACTCTCGTTTTGAATACAGACTAGGATCATTTGAAAGCAACTGTCAATACTGTTTACTATTACTATTAACCCAAAGGAACATTCATAGAAGAGAGCCTTTCCTCCCATGAGCTTTCTTTTGCAGTTCAGCAAAAACTGCTGAATGGGAATATGAAGGTCAGTTTACTTGAATCATCAGCTTTCTCAACTTTTTCATCTTCAGATTCCCCAAGGGTGAAAATGTCAGACTCAATCCTATCTCGCTTTATTGTTTTTCAAATCATCCAGCTCACCTTGTAGGGCCTTTCTCTTCAGGTCAACAGCTTTTGAACTGTTCTTTTCTCTCCATCAAGGAGCCACAGTAGCTGGTTTCTCAAGCTAAGTAGAAGTTGAAGAGAACTTTGTTGACCTCTGTAATGCTTACGTCTCATCACTCACGTGTCTATGAGATTAAACAACCTCTCCAACCATTCTTATATTAGTCTACATTTACTTGTTATTATTAAGTGGTGTACAAATCTTTAGAAATAACATTTTAAGTAATGTGATAAATATTGTCTTATAGAGAAACTTGACCTGAAGTCACTGCCACTCTGCAATATTTTTGGAAGCTCAAAGAATTATCAAGGAAAGATGGCTTCTCACTGCTTCAAATCTGACTATCATCCTTCTTGAAGATTACTGCCCTTGTAAAGGACACAGAGGAGCCTAAGTGTGCATGTGGTCTCTAGGAGGGCTTTGGTAAAGACAACAAGGCTATATCCCCGATAAATCCCCAATCCCCAGTGTTGTACAAGCAGTCCTCCTGATAAACATTTCATTATGGTATTTTCTTTTCTGGTCTTCTACGCAATATCTGCGGCAGTCATGTAAGTGTTGCACACGGACCTGTAGTCCAATGCCCTGTACAGGAATTGGGGGGGGCGTTTACCTATGTAATCTGGTTAACCAGAAGGAAGTAACTCCACTAGACGCAGCAATGACGATTCCATTAAAACGCCCCGACTTTTCAGGGATATATTAATCACTCATGACCTATGTGACTATTTATAATGAAATAGTTTAAAATTTTATTTCCTATTATATTTCATCATTGTTAATATTAAATATTTGTAAAAATGTAGCAAAAAAAGGGGCCAAGCAGTGCCGTGTGAAGGTTTGGGAAGATTTCCGTAATAACCAAGGCCGCACAAACCCTTTGCGTCAATGACCAACAAAGAACTTACCCAAAGCACATGGCCTGGTGATTATCCTGGTTTTTAAAATAACATTATTCAGACAGTAATTTGACTTAATGACGGTCATACACCCTACATGTTACACAAGACTGATGTATGGATTGACTCTATATACTCATAATCACAGAATCATAGGCAAACCGTAGTAAAATATTTTGAGTCAACTAATTCTGAGAGTATAATGCTCAGTTCATATAGATTCTGTGAACTCTCTCTGAAAATGCACATTAATGTTTGGGAATAGTCAGCCATTGATGTCATGAGTTAAAGAGCCAACGGCACTTGGGGAGACTGAACCTCAGCTTCAAACATGTTTCTTCAGCTATATTATAGTTATCAGTAAAAGTAGCTGTAAGCAGCTTTTTTTCTTTCTTTTTTTCTTGGGGTCACCACTGCAGATCATTTCGTTCCGCATATTGATTTGGCGGATTTACGTCGGATGCCCTTCCTGACACAACCATCCCACTAGATGTCTGCCACGCCCTCTTTTTGACTGGGATTCGCACCCCAGGGTCCCGGACGAGAGTCAGTAATCCACTGAGCATGTATGCGCTATATATATGCTATATGTGCTTATACAAAGCGATGACCTTTATTGAAAGGTAGAGGAAACAGTGATAGGAAAAAATGCTCAGTTCATCATTTGGGCATAATTGGGCAGTATAATGAAGCTTAAAAAATGTAGTCATGTTAATTAATTGATAAAAAAAATAATAGTTAAATTAAAGTGAGGTTAATTTAAACGGCATGTGCACAATTGAACTCCGTTGCATTTTTATCCGCCTGTGATCCATCGAAATTAACAATTTCTTAGATTTAGAGATTTGCATCCACATGGATAGTTACCTCCCGCACTAGAGTTGCCTCAGTATTAATTATAGGGTTTGTGGCTTTAACCCAAACAAACCTGTACAACAATCTGAATGTATTGAAGAATACATAACATTAATTAAAATTAGATCCTGTTGTGAAAATGGAGACATAAATAATGAATTACGTTAAGGTGCTGTCCATGTTGTACAATTAGCACAGATGCTGGGGATGTGTCTGCTTCTGGAGGATTGCTCCAGATCATGTAATTAATATTTGCCTCATTCATGATGCATCTGTTCACCCAACCACATCAAATTCGCTATTTATCAGAATGATCATTTTTTTGAGCTGGCAGACATGATCTGCAGGCTGCGATCCGCATTAATCGCTAGACCTACTGCACACACAGAGATATGCTGCAGCCCTTAGTCTCCATCTCAGTTCAATATTGCTGAATTTGGTCTCATACAGAGTGATTAAATAATTGATGGGATTGTGAATTGAGCGGTAGCAGTCCACTGGCCAATGACCACGTACCTGTCCCACAGTGAGATGTGCTGCTTTTTAAATATGAAGTGATTAAGGGGACTGGGAGATGAATGACTTGTT
The DNA here is from genome assembly GCA_037951165.1 of Lophius americanus. Taxonomy (NCBI): domain Eukaryota; kingdom Metazoa; phylum Chordata; class Actinopteri; order Lophiiformes; family Lophiidae; genus Lophius; species Lophius americanus. The sequence continues at coordinate 23,855,667 of JBBDHG010000014.1, forward strand.
TAATTCATGTCACAGCCGAAAGCAGTGATTAATAATTTAAGTACTAAATGTGAACTCTTTGCATTTTGTATTAGAAATTATGTGAACATGATGCACTGTTTCACAAAAGGGAGATGGACATGCTTTAAATGTGCATGTATCCTGCTGAAGCAAATTTGAGTGGCAGAATGTGGCATTACACAATTTAAATGAAATATCCCTAATTCAGGACCTATTCTGGACAATTTCAGTCTTCTTCTTCTTCGACTTTAAACTTTTTCTGTTTTGGGGTTGGCTTAGCGCACCATCTGTTTCCTTGCCAATCTGTTTCATGTTCCGCATATTGATTGGGCAAAGATTTTGCACTACAAGCCCTTTCTGATGCAACCCTCCCCACTTATCCAGGCTTCGGACCGGCACTAGGAGTACACTGACTTGTGATCCCCTTTGTGGCTAGGTTTTAGATACTACACTACAGCACACCTACTACAGGAAGACATTGTTGTACTCAGAATCAATTAAATCGCTTTTTTTAGGACATTTTCATGCATATTTGTCCATTAATGTATATGTAATTGACATTTGTGTGTGTGTGTATGTGTGTGTGTGTGTGTGTGTGTGTGTGTGTGTGTGTGTGTGTGTGTGTGTGTGTGTGTGTGTGGTGTGTGTGTGTGTTCGTTCCTTGTGTAAAATAGATAAAAGCATTGTAAGGACCAATATTTCAGAATGGGATCAGATACGGTATTTCTGTTGACAGCAGGAAGATCGCATCTCATTTTTTTAGCACAGAGGTTAGCTCAGCTACTATTAAACTGATTTAAAACAAAAATGGTTAGAATTTAATTTCTTGCAAGTCAATCTTACTCAGATGGTGTTTTGTTTAGTGTTACACTATTGAAATGCAGAAGTTAACTGTCACAGAATTTGATTTCTGTATTTTTTGTGAAAGCAGAGTGCTGACAAGAATTTCAACATTATTTCTAATACATATACCAATACGTCTTAAAATATTGCAATACATTGCAATGCAGAGTGGAATATTAAGCTATTGGCAACATGGGCAGGTGCCCAGGGCGGCAATTAGTCCAGGGGTGGCGCAGTTTCACGCATCAATAAAGAGGAATATATTAATGGTGACATCATATGATCGTTTTCCTATTCCTCCTGCCTAAGCAATTATAATGTCAACGTGTGGGTCAATTAAGATGGTCGGAGTGGGAACCCCTTGATTGTCAACAGGCAGGCTTCTGTCTGCAGAGAGGTATCCCACGGTCAGAGGTGGAGGTGGCAAAGATATAAATAGAGTTCGCAACAATACGCTGTTAGTAATTAATAAGTCCATCCTGCAGAATTTTTAATATACATTGATACTGAATATAAAAAAAAATATTTAAAACAGAGTAATAGCCCACATTGTATACAAATGGATATTAATGGTCGGTCTCTTATTTTTTCGGAATGGGACCTTTATCTGAGCAATAAAATTTAAAACATTTTAAAAAAAAATCAAGTTATATCTATCAAATATCACAAGATATTGTGAGAAAACTACTAAACATAAGTAAATATAAAAATGTATTGTATGTTGTAATATTGTATGTATTCTATGTCACAATCACACCAGACAACAGGGTAACTTCTGCGTGGAGGCTGCTGGCAATGTTTTGGTCTATGTATATCCTTTACTTCAGTCTCTCTTTTAAATTCAATGCAGGGTAAATGCTGCGTTAACGTTGATAGACAGAAAATTATTAAAGCTGTAACATTAGAATGCACCATAGTAATGTGATAGGCACAAAAAGAGAGTAGAGCTAAACCAGTATAATTTTTATTTAACTGAAAATTGGATTTGGTCCTGATAAATACCCGTGACTATTGCGGAGTCATTTGATATGGAAATTTGCACACTGAATATTTTGCAACTGAAACCTAAGAAAAACAATGTAAAAAAGAAGGAAGTCCTCATTCTATGATATTTTGTGTATTGTGTTGTGTCTATTTTTAGTATTTGCTGGCACTTGTGGTTTTGGTTGGGTTGCAATTATTAGCATTGGATTTTTTCTTTGCAGCATCTTTCCTAAATGCTGTGCAATTGTTTTAAAATTGATGCAAACTTTATTAATTTGCTTGCGATTGTGTTTTCTGATGCCACTGCAATGCTTGGAGGTCTCTAGGTACAGTTTTTCGTAAATCTCCAAACATATGCATATGAAAACCAGGTGCACCCACTTGATGCTAGCAAACAAAACGTCATCCACAAACACAAAATATTAAAAAAAACTTTTTTGCAAGGGAGCGTGTGATCCGGGAGCGATAACAGCATCCAACTTAAGTGGAAAGACACTCTTACGAAGCCGAGCATTTCTGTGTGGATGGGGGTGTGACCATCCTTTCCCGGTGAAGACAAAAAAAACAAATGTTGGGGTGGGGGGATTTGGGATTTTGTGTGAAAAGGGTGTGTTTCAACCATGTTCAAATCAATTCTTTATGAAATAAAGCTTAACTAAATTCTCCTATTATATTACATTAAGTAATATTAAACTTTTTATGAACTATTAACATTTTAGAAACAAAAGAATAAGTAATATACAAATATCTAATTCCAAAATAGAACATGATGATGATTCCAACAAAACATCTCTCAAAACAAAACAAAACAAAACAATGTCGTCCGACATTGTTATTAGCAAAATAAGAATAAGAGGAACAACAGTGTTGACTCTTAATCAAATATAAAAAGCCCGTTTCCAATGCCATGATCTTGTACTGTACCTGACAGGGTTGCTGGTAAGGGACACTCGTAACGAGTCCAGACAGGCAAAGAGACGTTCGTCGATCACCCCTGACTTGAGCTCTCCAAGGAATTCCTGGGGAGATATCTGATGGCTGCTTTTCAAGCCACCCTTAGAAGAAAGCAGAAGAAGAAATATCTTTATTGTGAATATGTGCCAAACATTTAACAAGCAAAAAGTCTGATATGTCAGTATACTGTTAGAAAGGCCCTGAGTAGTAAAATAGACTAATGAGTTTGCACGCTTATTGGTTACTTTGCTTCACACATCCTCATTTACCAACTTTCAGCCATATAAGGTCATTCCACATACAGTGCTGTTGTTACATGTGGCCATGATTCTCCCTCACTCTCAGTCTCCAACAGTGCTCCCTCCTCCCTTGCCTGCCTGCTGCAGCACCTGGATGCAATTGGCTACATAGGTGGAGAAGGATATTTGACGGAACAGAGAGTGAGGACCTGGCCACACATACTGTAGTGTGGCACATGGCGGCACTTAGCACTTGTTCCAGAATTTAGTGAACTCTAGTGAGTTGTTTCGCTCTTCTCATACTTTAGCCTTATTTCATACAGCCGTTGTTCTCATGGCATTTTTAGATTCCTGTGTTCAATTTTAGTTTAAGTTGGGGCTGAAGACTACTGGTATTCCAACTTTTCATCCTTACTTTTATTTTAGGATTCACTTTATATTTGAGGTAAAGGGTATCACTGGGAACGACGGTCCATTGCGTGGTTGCCCCAGTGCCTCCCCTTCTTCTGTTCTTTTTGGCCCGAGTTTTCACTCCTTTCTTGTTTGTTCTGTTGCACTTTATGGTTGTTAGGATTAATTAAACTAGTTGGTTACATACGTTACTTTGTCTGTAGATGTCTTCTTAACATGTTATGGTCTCCAAACGACACTATCTAGTAAATATCATACTTTACTCTTACGTTCCTCAAGTAGTTTATTTATCGTGTTTTACTTTAACAGCTCGTATTTTACACTCTAGGGAGAGCATTTTTTTCATGAAAAACACTGTTTTCCACACCTAACTCAAAATATTTATAGTTTATAACCCCCTAGATCTTAGTGAGAGGAAAAATAGGATTGTTTTGGGAAATGGGGGGGTTGTGTACATCTGACACTAGGGTGTGCTTTATCCCCAAAGGTTTTGGAGCCGTAATTTCTCAACTATTGATCCAATTTAGTCTAAATTTGGTCCATCTACAGGATGGAACATCCATACACGCAGTGGCCAGAAGGTTTACTGTGTCTCTCAGCAGAGTGTCAAGGGCATGGAGGAGATACCAGGAGACAGGCCAGTACACCATGAGAGGTGTAGGGGGCCATAGGAGGGCAACAACCCTGGAGCAGGACCACTATCTGCTCCTTTTTGTAAGGAAATAAAGGAGGAGCACTGCCAGAGCCCTGCAAAATGACCTCCAGCAGGCCACCAGTGTGCATGTTTCTAACCAAACTGACAGAAACAGACTCCATGAGGGTGGTATGAAGGCCCGACGTCCTCAAATGGGGCCTGTGCTCACAGCCTGGCAACGTGCAGCCTGATCGTCATTTGCCAGACAACCTGTTCATAATTTAAATATGTGAATAGGAAAAGAATGAACAAAAATCCAAAAGTAAGTCTCAATTTTCATCTTATTAAGACAGTAATAATTACAATCCAATAACATAAAATCCAATTAAAAAAAAGCCTTATTGGGTAAAATTGACGACATCACTGTTTCTAGGCTTCAGCCCTCTACCATGGTGTAGTTGGTTACGACTTAATAAAATGAATTTGTTATTATAGTCAGTGTTCAACATCTTGTTTTGATTTAGTTTCCTTTCTTGAGCATTAGTTTCTTTTACTGATCAGCTCTTCCAACAATCAATCACTTTAATTGAGGTCTTAGCCACAATTGGAATTTGGAAAGCAGTAGACCACAATTTATGCTTGATCAATGCTAGGACTCTGAGTCTCTTTCTCTTCATAATACTAGCTGATTTAAAGAGACTGTAATTGCATTTTGGCCAGTGGTGACATACTTACTATCTTGCAGGTAAAGAAATACAGGCATATAAAAAAACTTGCATACACGGGTAATGACGGAGTCGTAGGAAACTTTTGGAGAGATATGTTGATTAAAGAAAATGTAATAAATGCCAGAATTTTTTACAAGACCTTGTGAAAACAGAAAACCTGATCAGCAGAAAATAATAGGAAATATGTAAAAAAAAAAAAAAAAAGTCAAAAGTGCTTACAATGCAGTCAGGTAGCAATATTGCTGCTAAAATAGATTAATGATAATCATTTCGCTCAAAAACAGATCATTCTCAAGCCCTTGTTCACAGTCTGAGATTCTATTGTTATTCAAACGAAGTATCAGAGACTGAACCCATATTAGCCATTAAACGCTCTGAGGTATATATTTAATGGAATATCACCTTCAAATGACGGCCTTTCATTCAGATTCTGTTCTTAAGGGTTAGAGAAATCAATGTGATACACGGTCTTTTTGTGCGGGAGGCAAAGAATGATCCATATTCCTACTCTTATGAGATTTTCTTACATTTATTTTGGAATGTAATCATTTTCCCCTGCACAAACACACATAGTTTCATCACTCTATTATCATCCACCTTTATTGTCTTCACCCTGAGAGAGAGCAAAGGATAAACTTATGGAACTTTGTAGGACCAATCTACCATGAAACAAAATGAATGCAAACAAAATATTAACAATTATCTTCCAGCATTCAAAATGATATTCAGACCTCACACATTTGTGATGCACTTTTACTATAAAAAAGCCACAACAATATTTTGTTGTGATTAGAGATGAACCAATTGCAATTTTTCTTCACCAATGCCAATGTCCATACATACATTCCTCTTATTTTCTTGATTTTTTTAAAGCTATAATGGAGTTTTTCATCGAATTGCAGGAGAGTTAGGAGCATGTTTTACTCAAAAAAGTCTAAAAATCAAAGTGGTTCAAGCGAAAATTATGCAATGTATAATACCCCACTAATGTGTTTTCTCCCTAGAGAAAACATATGGATCTCCTTAACCCCTAGCAGCTCTGCTAACCTTAGCTTCTTGAATCTTGCAGGTTCTTGAATCTTGCAGGTTTAGTATCTGATTAACTTTTCCGTGGCCAATGTTTCACGGTTGTTCCTTTGTGGTTCATTTTGGTCTTTGATATTAGAAAATGTGAGTTTTGTGTTTTCTCCCTGTCAAAAATCTTAGTTTAGCTATTGTAGCTCATGCTTTGTGTGTGTGTCATACTGTGTGTGCGACATGAACCACTGTGCTGCGCATGCATTGAACTGGCAGAGGATCTGCCATATAGTGAATGATAATTCATTCGTTAGACATAGTAAAAATGAGCCTCCATGAAACGATCACTCGGGTTGCGATACACTGTGACTCATAATAAAGTAATTATAAAACTGTCAGTACAGGGTGTGCAAACTGCAGAGACATAGAGATGACAGAGAATAAAGAAAACAGAGGGAAACCGAGAGATGAAGTCAGTATGCACTAAGGGAGAAACCAACTCTTCATTGAAAAATAAATGGAATAATGAAATGTGTCTTAGGCATAAGAAAAGTACAAATACAAGGCATTTAAACGAGTTCCAGATATTAGTAATATATCATTAAAATGTGAGCAGCAAAACATGAGCTGTTTGAAGTGGAAATAATATTAATTCATGAAGGGACTTACGGTTTTAGAGGCAGTAAACATATACTGGATGACCATTTCTCTTTTTGTGTTGAGATCCTTTTCTCTCAAAGGAGTCTTTTTTTCCTCACTCAAATTCATGTCCTCCTGAAAAGAAGTACAACAGAGGATTACTTTTAGTTAAGATTTATTCTGCAGTATATATAGATTTTAGAAATGCCTCTGACAACAGGTTTTTTTCCCACAACATATTAAAACACTTAATATCCATTAGTTCCTACTTTATCAACATAAGGTTATCATCTGTTTTTATTCCTACTTATAGATATTCATTTGACATATTGACAAAAATGTCAAAGATGTTTGAAAAATTACACTTGAGGATGATATATTAGCAAATTAGACAATATCTTATTGACTCTGACTTGTTGGAAACTTGTTGCTATACGAGAGTCAAATCATATTGAGTGCATATGGAACAAATATTTAATTTCTACCCATACTTCTTTATAAAATACATTTGAAGGTAAACAGCCCAAAAAGTTGCATTTCTAAAATCTTTAACCAAATTGTTAGTATTCAGTAACTGCAATTTCCCCTTCATCAGATGTTGGCTTTACATACGAAGCTACAGAAAGCTACTGTTTAAGATGACATTTTACTTTGGTACCGACATACCATCATCTTTTCAAGCAGGGCCAAGATCTCCTTTTCCGAGGTGATCTTTGATGAAAGCTCCTCAAAGTGAAAAGAGGAGGATGAAGAAATGGACCAATCACTGGTACTGTTTTTCGAGTGAGATATGGGTGGCCGCTCCTTTTTACTACCCGGAATCCGAATACTGGCAAATCTGTCCAGCTGTAAAAACAGAAAAGAAACCCAAACAAAATAGGTAAAAGTGCAACAGTATTTTCACATTAAAGTTAAGAGATAGAATAGGTGTTATATTATAGGAATATTCAAATGGTTAATAACAGAGTAGACAAGACAATTAGCATGTCAGATAGAAATAAATACAGTCAGTGAAATGTGTGAGGAAACACACTCAAAATATCTGCCAAACATATGTTGAGAAAACCTCCATGTAGTCAAGGGAATAAGGAAAGCAGTCCATGCCACTAAAAAGAACTATTATTATTAAAGACAAAGTTGAGTTAGCAGACATTGACAATTAAGAGAAGAGGAAGCGTGCCATTTTGTTCAATCTTACCACATCATCTGTGAGGTTTCTAAAAGGTAAGTGCTAGAGGTGGGGAACAAAAAAAAAAAAAAATCATATAATGACATACAAAACAAATGATTTTTATCAATTCTAATTATTGTCCAATGTGGCGAAGTGGGTTGGGAAAATTCAAAATGCACAAGATAAGAAGATTTAGTCTAAAGCAAACCAAATAACTTTATTCTGAAACCCCTTATAAACATGAATTATGACACTGTATATTTCATATGATTGCTTTACCCTAGTTAAATGTATTGCCTCTTCATATTATGCATTGGAGAATTCAAAAAGTAGATTCTTAAATTTTTTGCAGCATTAGGAGAGGGATATGCAATGCACTGTTAAAGGTAAAGACAATAAAGATACGGCTGTACCAATGTTCTGAAATGTTAAAATTCACAACATATGAAACCTCGAGACGACAGCCAACACAACAAATTTAGATGGAAATATTAATCAGGTTGTCCAGCTAAAAGCGGTTGGGTAGGCATTGATGCAATTAGACCTGCCGTCACAAAATGTGTTGCCTAAGAGGCGGTTCTCTAACAGACCATGTCTGCCAATTAGAAAGGATCCACTCGTGCCAGGTTGGCAACTGGCCGAGGTTTTTGTCTGCTATTTTTTCTGCTGTTGTAAAGTATTTGTTGGTTTGTTTTTACAATGACTTATTGGAATGTAACCAAGCGGACTTGAAAAGGTTGTGAGAATTTACTAAAACAACAATCCTAACAAGGAAGGAGAAGTCAATACATTGACAAACAACATACAATTTCAAAATGTTATAAATAAATGTGGAATGAAAAACAGAGAAAGAAAGGTTAAGTCTCCCTCAAGCATAATTGCAAAGGTACAGAAGATTTGGAGAGATAAATCAATACCCACAACTATTTAACTAATATAAAGTAGCCTGGAATAAAATATGCAAGCCTGTCAATGAACCATCGCCGACTGAAATTTCAGAACCAAGATTAGCATTCTAAATTTTTTTTCCTTTATCAAATGTGCTCGAACAGGAATGGATTGAAAGTTGACATGAGGGAATGAATAATGGTCCAACATTATTCCTGCTGCAGAAATCATTTTCTCTCCACTGATAAGCTTCACAATTGTCAAAGTAATTGTAAAGTGCTGTCAAATTTGTTTCCTCACAAGTAATATCTCGATGAACTGGGTATATTTGGAACAAAACTAAGATGATCGCCGACAACTTGCAAATCATTTTTTTCATGTTAGAGGTATTAGGGTTCAAAGTCACATAAATATTCTGTAAAAAAATAAATCATTAAATCTAATAACTGAAGCCGGTCTCTGGTTTCTAAATTATTTGTTTCCCAATTTCATTATAGGTCCTTATACCTCAAAGCAATGGTCCCTTGATTGATTAACCCTTAAAATATAGTTCCTAAACTATGAAAACCTGCCCCTGGAATTTGCAATCACATAGATATAATTAGTTTGATATTCAGAAAATAAAATATTGCTCATTGGGTTGCAGCAGTTAACCATTTTCATGTTATACCATGCAAAATTTCATGTTATCTTATCATGTACCTTTGCTTATTACTGTCTTTTTTAATGGAATGGAGAATCTCATGAGCACAAACTCATTACTCGTCAACTTCCAGTCAGACCATGCAGCTATAGCCTTACAGACAACAAGCAGCACAGAACTAAAAGACAGACATCACTGACATCACCCCACAAAACAAATGTAATATCAGGGGCATTGAATTACTTTGGATATCTAAAAAAAAAAAAGAGGTACCATAAAGGATGGCTTTTGAATTTGTCAGAAGTGTGGGGGCAAATTGCCTCCCTCCATCCCACAGCGGCACCAAGGGTGTGTCACCTTTGGATCCACTCATTACTTACGAAACACTCCCGTTACGCTATTTCGCAACAGTGTTGTCTTTTTCCTTTTTCCTCTTTGTGCTGAAACTGCTATTCAGCTTGATATTCATGCTGAGAGCAGTTTACATGATTGAAATGTTAATATAAAAATAAACAAGCATGCAGCTATTTACAATTAATTATTATGTAATTATATACTAATCTTATATAATGATTAATAAAGTAGCTTATATAGGATTGAGACCATTGGTGAGATAAAAAATGCTTTTTAAGAACATAACCTTGGGCTTTGGGAACGACTTGCAAGTTTATGGAGACAAAATTGACAGACTTATCCAAATTGAAAATACATGTTAGCTGCAGCGTTGTCCAGGAGCTTATTGGTATTTCTTAAACGTACAAAATAGAACGGCCCCATGACAGTAATTTGTAAATGTCATTGAATTCACTTTAGTTTACACTATCACACTGTTCATTTAATTAAATTGAGATGATATCTTTTTTCAATTAACCGAGACAAGTAACCTACCACTCGAAGGGAACACGCTGATTTGTAAAACACTGCACAAGCAAACCACAGCAGAAAATAGAGGAGAGCAAACACAGATTATTGTTGATGGAGCTGAGCAAAACATAAAGACTAATGAACCCAAAACCCAATCTAGACCCAGAATTCATACATGGATAAGGTTTTGAAAACATCGTCGAGTGTGATGCTGCACTGACATTTTAGTATTGCTCTGGTTACCTTAGCAGCCAACGGCTTTCTCCGTTGTTTTTCTTCTACAAATAATGTTAAGGGCAAAAATGTTTTGAGACACACACGTTTTGTACGGCAAGCTAATCTTCACAACAGAGGTAGAAAAAGAATTCAAACCCTTTACTTGAGTACAAGTACAAATACCACACTGTACCTGGTACTAATACACCACTAGCACTTACTGTCCATTGAAACAGTCCCTCTCATTATTTTGTTTTTTTATTATGTTTGGATTACTGTTCAAACTGCCTTATTGATAAAAACCTATGTTGCTGCTGTAGATGTTAAAAGGTAATCTTAATAATTAACTAATAACTACGCGGTAGGAGAACTTCCTTAAATGTACATATAAATAATCCAGTTTATCATAAACAGTTAACATCAACACATTTGTAGATATGTGAAGTTCACAAAAAAATCTGAAAAGTAACTATTTACTACAGCTGTCAGACAAATGTGGAGGAGTACAAAGTACTATATTTCCAACTGAAAAATAGAGGAGTAAAAGAATAAAGTATCATAAAATGGAAATTATCAAATAAAGTACAAGTACATGAAATCAGCACTTAAATATAGTACTTGAGAAACTGTACTGAGTTACTACTTCACACATGAAATGCCACTTATATGACTTGAAGTGTAGTTTGTGAGGGGGTAACACTAATATTTGGAGTTTTGAAGCAATACTTTTTAGCACAGAAGGGGGACAAATATCACAAGGCAAATGAAAATCCATACAGGGCTCTCACTAATGAAGGCTCTTGCGCCATTTTAACCTATTAAACAACTGCCATTTGGGTTAAAATTCTTGCAATGACTTGTGAAATTAGCAATGATAGTAGAAAACCCCCTATGCAATCAATTGAACGGGAGTAGATATATTAGTCCAGAACTGGATGCATTGACAAATATAACTGAATACATGGGGGCTTGAACCTGCCACTCATACAGTTGACCACAACTTCCCCACTAATTTTATGCATACTAAGTGCATACAAATATTTCAATATAAGATAATTCCCTTTACACATTTCATTTTCAGTACACGAAAAAAAAATAGGGATTGCTCTTCCATCTGCACTACCACCCCAGGCAGGATCACAGGCAATAACTAAAAAAAAACTCTACATAATAATTCAAAAATCAAAGTTTCCACCAACAAATTTGCTTTGTTGAAAATAAAAATTGCCATTCATTATCTTTACCAATCAAATGCATCTTCTTAATTATTGCCCCTCCTCACACTTACCCCAAATCGTTTTTGTGAATCACTTAACTGTCAAAATCAAATTTCAACTCAAACTTGACAAATCTTATTTCTTTAGCATTAAAATTTTCAGGCTTATTTGGAGAATATTTTTAGTTCTGGAACAAGTTAACAAAGCTTTAAGTAAAGCTAGGCTATTAATAGTAAAAAGATTGCGATCTCGATTCAGACGTATATACAATCTCACTTCTAAAGAATGGCGAATCTCCAGCATTTTAATTTACAAAGTGAGCTGGAGCCAAACCCGCTAGATTAGCCGCAGCTTATGTTAGGGCAAGCAAGGTCTGGGCCTTTAACACTAGGGTCCTGGCATTTTGTAACGCTCCCGTGGGGGATTCTGGGAGTTGCTAAATGCCTAAATTAAGTTTAGCTTGCCTAAGCGTCAAGTTAAACGCTGAATTAGCAACTCATCGATAATTTTTCTTTTCCCCTCTTTATTTCTCAGTTGTTTCGCGGCTGCGAATAATGTCTTTCACTCATAACAACGTGGAGGAGATGCTCACTAGACTCGATTTAACGTGATGCTTTCAAGATATCGTTGTTAAAACTCAGCATAACTATTAAATAAAAGTAATGGATCTACTGTCTGTGTTTCTGTATTGGCTAATATAACTTCTCAGTATTGTGTGACTTTGCAATCTGCCCCCGAACGCAGCATGGGCTATCGTACCTTTCTATCGATAAATTTGTAAGTATTAGCCAAGCTTAAACCACGAAGGACTTAAACAAAAGCATGTCTTCTGTAAAATCTGAATTGAAACTCCTGAACAACCCACAGGGAAACTGATAGATTGGAGGGATTTTGATTTAGTTATGGATGTAGAGCTTAACGAAGCAGTTTGTCAATGGTAAATCCAGTTGAAGTATATATATATATATATATATTACTGATGAAGAAAGTGTATAATGTTTGTTTAATGTGTTAAAAACACCAGCTATATGCCCATAGAGACAAAAACAGACACTTTTACAGTTGTTTACTCTGAAGACTAGGTAATCAGGGTAAGCAGACGAGCGGTAATCATGGTAACAACACCGGTGTTACTGCTTAAACACTCAGTACTTCAGCTAAGGTTAACTGTGTCGGACACGGGTCAGGTACGGACATGAAAACACAAGGTCAGCTGGATTCGGGCCGTACGCTGTAGTCATTTGATTTTGGAAGAAACACTGCAATTCTTCAAAGCATTCATTTTTCGGAAATAATTAATACAGAACATTAGAACATTAATAAGCTGCATTAATATAGTTCATGTTCTCTTTTTTTTTCAAATTTGTAATGCTCGTCTAAAATAAATACCTGACACATGAAGTTGCATTTACTGTCAAACATACTCTAGTTATATGATCTATTACGATAAGAAATAGACAATAAAATGGTGGTCGTGCAGTGCCATGTATTGAGATGACAACAAAAACAATACATTGCATGTAATAAGACTGGCCAATATGGTGCGACTAAGCTTTACCACCAATTTCATGTATGTATCTTTAAGGAGCAGGATGTTGTTTGAGTTCGTAGTGTATTTCTGACATGTAAACTAAACAAAATAATGTAAAGAACATATTTTAGAAATCCATGGTTTTCCTTAGAGGCAAAATGTCATCCATACATCTGTTGTTTTTTTGTCTGTTGCTGTTATTTTTTTAGTACATTAAAAGGAAAACAAGAAGAATAACATGTCATTGACAGCCTGATTGGAAATGGAAAGCTCAGCTCATGTAAAGTTAGTTAGTTAGTTTACCTTTCAGTCTAGAAAACTGTAAAAAGAAAAATTTGATATAAAGTGTGATTTAAAGTGTGCATTTTACTCAAAGTATCGAGGGTGTGATGTAATTGCAGTATTTCAGCATTAATTAGGCCAAGTATATTTTAAAAGGGGTTAGAATTTTGACAAAATAAAGCAAGCTCCAAGGCCACTTAGTAGACTTTAGTCCCAACTCACATCGTTTATATTTGCTCACTTATCATGAAGATTATAGCTCTTTTGTCATCAAAGTCAAGAGATAATAATTGATCATATATGGGGTGGGGAAATTATGGATAAGATTGATAATTAGCAGCCTTTCACACAAAAGACCATCCTCTAACAGAGACAGAGATCCAACACCTAACCACCTGTTGGTACCATAATTGTTTTGTAGCACGAAGCATTCTCTCCCACTTAATACTACATCAAAGATTTCTTTTTTTAGTAAAATCTCACTTCATTATTACTATTAACAGTGGTGCATCAAGTTATCAAGGGATATGAGATGAGGCAGGTTGTAAAGGATCTGTATTTTGGTCAGGTATTTAGAAATGGTCACAATCCTCACCCCTGTAATGAGGGAAATTTCTTTTGCCAACAGCCATTACAAGTTACAACAGAGCCCAAAATTATTTTTTTGACTAAAATTTGAAAACCTCAAGTTTTTCATTTTGTACCTATAAGGTGGATATGACAGCTTCACCCCAGTCCTGACAGACGCAGATTAACAGAAATTAACCTGTCATCAGCAATACATCTAAATCAGTGGTTCTCAACTGGTCTGGCTTCGGGACCCACCATCACCCATTAATGACGAGCCGCGACCTTACCGCACTATGTCTTCAATTCGCCTACTTAAACTGTCATTTGACAAAGGTGTAGTTTTCATTTTATCCGCTTCGGATTGATCCAAGACCTCTCTGACCATGTACTTGGCTGCAGGTAAGATATGGTCCTCTGCAATAGTGTGGGGCTTCTTTAACTTAGCAATACAATGTTCCACCTGGTAAGATGCACAAAGTGCCGGTTCTTGCTTAGAGCACAAAATTAAGTAACACATATTTGTGATGTCCTCAGGTCTTGAAGTCGTCTTTGAAAGTACTCAACAGGTTTATCTTTGAGAGAAAGATGTTTTGTTTCCAAATGCTTCAATTTTGACGGTTTCATGCTCTCCTGTGCCAACACCCCCCTGCACAAACCACACTGAGGTTTTTGTCCTTCTTTGTCCGAAAATCTTTATCGCGTGTAGTCGTACTTGCGTTTCGCCATACTCAATTAGCATATGAAAACAAGCTTTGCCAGTCTTCAGTTAGCATTAGAGGGAATTATCGCCACCTACAGTCAAGGACTGTGAATAGACACCACTCCGCCTTAGAAAAAGTCCCCTTCAAATAATAGCTCAGGATTTTGTTCTTAACATTTTTTTTTTTTGCCCAAGCAAAGGCCCACTGAAAACGTGTCCGCGACCCACTCATGTGAATCCTTTACATGTGGATTCTCAACCCACCAGTTGAGAATCACTTATCTAAATGATTTATCAACCATTAAAAACATGGCTTTACAATGAAAACCAGTGCTGAACAATGATCTCTGTAGCCTAACGGCTGTTCTGTTTAGAAAAGTAAATGTTCAAGGTTTAGCCAACAGCTCATCAACAGAAGTTGGCAATAAGCCTTGATCATGTCCGTGCAAAACTTTGCTACAGTCATAGACTATAATTTACATATACTTCTATATATATGAATTTAGATCTTTTTGTAAATTTTCCCATGTCCATGATGCATAGTGGGAAAAGGAGGCTTTTTCCGGATCTATTGACACACAGGGTACAGTGAAAAGCAGCCTCTTGGAAGGGCTTAGCTGGTAACTACCAAGGCTGGCATGGCACGGAGTAGGGTGCAGAGGTAAGCTTGAGGTTTACCCAGTAATGCTGTATATATATAAATGCACCAATGCTGTTGTCTGTAGGGGGTCAGTGTGAATGAGACTGCGTGCATAACTCTATGTCAACATAATCAACCAAAGGTAGGAAGGTATATTCCTCAAGTTTTTACTTAGCACTGAAAGTAAGATGAGAGTGAATCTTCACACCAGTGAGTGTGAATTGGATTTAAAATATGTACATCAAATGAACGTTTGTCAACTTACCATATACCGTAGTAATAGTATGAGGTCACTATTTCAATAAATTTGCCATCAGATGTATATATACAGTATATGTAAACACATTATTTGCACATCCCAAACTGCCCTCATTCTTTTATTTTATATGTTGTTTTCTTTATACTTTCTTAGAACTTTGCTGAATTATATGGTATACAACAGGATACCAGTTAGCTTGTAGGACATACTTGGCAGTAAACCAGTTTCATATTCTGAATGGTATATGAATGGTAATAACCAACTGAGTAACAAGAATGGACTAATACATGTTGCACATGCATGAAGGAGATCAGTGTCCTACACCAATCACCTGTCTGACAGCAGTATTAAGTGTTAGCGTGTGTGGGTGTGTGTGTAGTTCACCCAACATTGGCTGCTTTGAGTATTAGATTCAATATTTAGAAGCCTATTAATGATCATGTTTTGTCAAATTAGCATGTTTCTCTTGTATATCCCCTTACACTGTACAAAACAAGTACATGGCAGACATAATGGGGGTTGGTTTGTAGTAGTAGGAGGCACCCGGATTAGTGTCAGGGCTAAACCCTGCGCTAATTTTAACCTTTTATATGCAAAGCCGTGTCAACAAACAATCACGGTCAGTTTTCAAAAAGAAAACTCCAATATGCATGGATATGCAAGATGGCATTCATTTTACTGTTAGAGATTTAAGAAAGGCTTTATTATCTGCAAGAGACATACACATTCAGTAATGTGGCATGTAGGAACATCTCACAGGCATAGCAAATCATCACACACACTAGAGTGTGTGATCATTTGTGTAGACAAAGCCTCAGCTATTGTCAGTCTGTCAGAATATATATATTTATAAACATTGACTTGATTTCAGAATTTAAGATGAGGGGTCACATTATAACACCATATGGCTTTACTTTAATAGGAGATGCAAAGACCATATTTAGGGAATGAAGATCAACTTATTCTCATATGAAGCAACACCCAAATTTTAAAACAACAGTACTTTGTTGTCATACTTACAAACTTTGGTTTGCGCTCTCCCTCATCGTTGCATGACGAGTTGTACTGGGAAAAGCCTTTCTTTTTCTGCGATTTCCCGTCTCGTCCGGTTGTGGATTCGAACCGCTGACTATAACTGTCCATATTGTCAATCTAGAAACGACTTGTCAAGCTGACAGTTACAACTCAAGATGTAATATTAGTGTCGATAACGTTAGCACAAGCCCTGGGTGTTAAACGGCACACGTGGAATCTTCTAAATTATGACCAGCTGTGTCGAAATTTTTAAAACTGAATCATGTAGACGTGTAAAATCACCTTTCTCGTAACATATTCAGATATGTACATACGTACTTTTGTAATCATCGCTCGCAACAGTCCACGTAGTTACCTAGCTAGCAGGTGTGCTAAACTACCACCGATGGCTTTGCTTAGCGCTAATCCAATTTATGAACTGGTACGTAAAACTAACTCCTTAGTTTCCGCCAACAAAGGGATTCCAGCATGCAATAGAGCGGTTTTCCTCATCAAAATTGTTTATCCAGCAATTAATATATTGTGTTATAATAACGACAAACTGAGACTAGGGCTGGATAGTTTCATATAGTGGATATTTTTTGACATACCCGCGCAATGTGGATGTCAGTTCCGTATGTTTAATGCATCCAATAGGATTCACGCATCCGCATCACTCAATGTTCATTGGTTGATCTCCTGTATTTACAGTTTAAAATGATTATGATTGGTTCTAAGGAGCTGTCAATCAGCTTTACTTCAGTTAGGAATGCGTTTTCAAACAAGAAGTTTTGATTCAAAAGCAAATTGTTTCTACAGGAGAAACACATAACGAATGTACAAGTTTTGAAACCTATTACCAAAAAGAAAACAACTTTACATGGAAAACAAAATAACAAATGTGTATGTGTGAATGTATGTATATAATAATAATAATAATAATAATAATACATTTAATTTATAATGCACTTTACATTTGGATCAAATCTCAAAGTGCTAATATATATATGTGTATATCTATCTATCTATCTATCTATCTATATATATATATATATATATATATATATATATATATATATATATATATATATATATATATATATATATAATCAGCCTATCCCGGCTGTCACTAGGTGAGAGGCGGGGTACACTGGATATATCACAATTTCATCACAGGGCAAATTCATACAGATAATTTAAAGTTACTAATTCACCCATAGTGAACAGAACGTTAAAGCTCCACAGAAATACCCCAGATCCTGCAGGTAGATTTGAAGCCTGCAGAACCTTCTTGCTGTTTACCAGAGTGCTAACCACTATGATACCATGCTACTCCAATTTTTTTGTACATTTTAGAAAATGCTCTTTTCTTCTGACCCCATTATGTTTCAAGAACCCAAAAAGCCCTCTACTCGTCATGCAGGCTTTCACATGGAGCTTGGAGTGGAACATGAGTAGATGTTGACCTTTTGTTTCATCAAGCACTGAAAGTGTTTTTCGCTGTTATTTTTCAGCTTTATTTGTACTTTTCTTTTTTAAAGTCTCAGTAATACAATCCGATACACCTAGTCAGATGAGAACTGCAATGAGGTAAGGTGATGCAACAGCTAGAAACCCTTGTGAGAACTGTCTCATGCGCTCTACTCGAAACATGATTTTCTCCTCTAAGATATATAGTGTCAAAGAAGGTTCTCTGATTCAAAGCCAGCCATTATGAGACATCTGGGTTAGTGCAACCCATTAAAACTAGGAGCGTATGTCAGGTCTGTAGAATGCTGATTTTGATGAAGTATAGTTGATGGTGATGAGGTTGACTGTGGATCATCGTGGATGCTAAGCTTTAATTTGTTGCACAGTATATATTGTTATTCAGCAGTTACACCTACACAATGTTTTAGTATTTGTGGTTCTTCACATATGAGAGAAAGCCAATCCTTACAACGTGGCATCTGTGTCAAATAACAATTAATATTGTTTAGCATACTGACAATTACAACATAAACAAGAGTTGGTTGAGTTTCCTTGATAGCTTTTTGAAAGAACATATCCTTGCAACTAGAAAAATAGAATTTAGCTGCTGCTCTCCTCGTGTAATTTGTTTTGTTATTATCATGTTGTCAAATCACATGGACTGGGGAATTCTTCATTAGCTGGCATAAGTTCTCATTTTTTCAAAACTTGAAATCAAAATTTCCAAATTTGCCAATGACAATGCGACTCCTAAACTTCAACATGTGAAATGTTTCTATAAATAAAATATAATTTGTCCTTACCATTTTGTTGGATTGTTTTTAACTTTACGTACATTTATTAATTTCTATATTATTTACTGACTGTTTATTGCGCTTTGTAGTGTCTCATATTCTTTTTTGTCTGATGTTTTAAAGCCAAAACCTTATCTCATTTTATGTATATATTAAAATGACCATCAAAGAAAATGTGAAACTAAATCTGAGCATGTCCTCCAAAGGTTATGGATACAAGCAGGATGACAGGAACAGTCTTCATTGCCAAACACAAGCCTTCGGCCTTGTGCTTTACTAATCCTCTCAGACAATGGGAGACCTACCCTCGCATATTAAAGGATTGTGAAAGGAAACACAATCTGAAAACCTTTGGCTTTGTTCCGGCAATGCCATTGGTTTTTGCTGTTTCAACAATCCACATGCAGACATGCCACCTGAGATCAAATGAGGGTTGTTTTTTTTTAGAATATATGCCATGTGCTTATTAGAAGTCATTCATTCATAAATAAATTCAAAAGTAAAAATTCACGTTCACAACCAACAGGTACTTGGTGTTATATTGTTTTCATAACAATGATTAAAACTAGAAGTAGCGCTCAGAGAGCCCAAACCTCTGCCAAGGCACAACAGTACCCAATGCTTAGGAAAGATTCATGCAGATTTATTCCCAGCCAATCAACTCAATCAACCGAAAACTCCAACAAACTCTCTCAGTATTTCTCAAATACTCTCTAGCCAAACTCCTGTGCCTTTCACTTAGGCGTCTCTGTTCAGCCCACTGAGCCCCCAGTTCCTCCCCCAAAGGAACATCAAAGGCATCGAAGGAACTAGAAACTTAGCCCCCAGCTACATCTCCAAAGGAACATCAAAGGAATCAACCAATAATTATTTTTTATTTTGTTCTAATTTAAATGTTGAGTATTACTGAATGTCACAAAATTGTAATCACCTCTAGGATATGACAAAACCTAACTCTGGGTAAAGTTTGACATGAATCCATCTTGTAGTTTTTCCCTTAATCTTGTTTAAAAACAAACAAAATATCAGACAAACTGACAAACAAGCAAATGACTCATATTACTACATTATTTATGCACGCCAACTGCCAACGACTTTCTATGTACCTTTACTCGAGGTATAAAATCCCTGACTCCCCACCGACCTGACCCTTAACCAGTTAGAACAGAAGAAGCCTCTTGGATAAGAGGTGGAATGTTTCAAGCCAAAACAGAAGTCTAGTTGATTCAACCCACATGGATTACCATGACCTGGATGAATACGAATCTACATAGACAAGTAAACAGACAAACGTACAGGAGTGAAAACATGACTTTCTTCCTTGGCCGAGGTAATAACAGCTCAATCCTTACATCATCTCAATTCATAGAAAATAGTTGCAAAGTTGCACTTTTAAATACTTTCTTATTTGTATAGCTTCTGGCTGTTGGATAACTAATCATCTGAATAAAAAAAAAAACTTTATTTTGATATGCATTTAGAAATTAAAGAACAAAGGAACTATTACGAATCAGAACTACGGGTCTCTCAGAGAGCACATTAGGGTGGTGTCACCATAAAGTAGTTGTGAACACACAAAAAAATAATAAGGAAAACATGGATCCATACCGTTTCCTGAATAAGCCTCAAAATCATATAAACTGTTCTCCTCCAATCAGATAACCTTCTCCAAATCTTTCTTTCTCGGGAATGAAAGTGCATATATATATATAGCTTGGGCTTCAACAACTGCCCTGGTCTTATAAAACATTTTCAAATTCAAATGTCCCATTTTTACCATTTCAGTGGGAACATACTGCCATCTTGTGTTTCAATTAAAATGGTATCCTAATCTCTGAATTCTCAGACGCTGATAACTGAATCATTCACAGTATTTTTCCTATATTTATATAAATTTCCATCCCTTTTAAACACCCTACTATTTATTCTTCAAATATTCTATGCAATAGTGATTTAAAAGTGATTTACTATTCAACATGTCCACATTTCAAATGCACATTTAATTTAATTTAATTTAATTGTATATAACACTATTCTATTCTGTAATATGCTCTTTGCTGCTGTACCACTGCAATTTCTCCGTTGTGGGACTAATAAAGGTCTATCTTATCTTATCTTAAAAGTGCATGAATATTTCACAAGGAAGTATGTTTCTTCTATCCAAAAATGAAAAGAATAATCAAGGTCACGGTTTAGAAAGAAATATATTTCCTCCAGAAATCCTACATTTTTTCTTCAACCATCATAAATGAAAAATGAAAAATGAATGATCTTATACGTTCAAAATGTATTTTCAATCAATTCAGACAAAACCTTCTACAGCTCCACCTGCTTTAAATAAAGAATGAAAACTGTCAACTTGGATGTCCATCAATTGTTTTATGAAAAGGGAACATTTCAATTACAAATCAAACAAACACATTGAAACGATTAATACCATTAGTCAGACTAAAATTTGAGTCTCCCAGTCATCATGTCTTTATGGTCTGGCCCCCCCATTTGTCAATGGTACTAAATGTAGCTGTGAATCAGAGGGTTGCTATAATAACATCAAATCTGTTTGCAGTTTTCTGCTGTTGAGCTTATAGCCAATGATAGCACTCTCTGAATGTGTATGTGACAATGAATGAATAAATGCAGGTCAGTGTTGAGTGGTTGAACAGGCTACAACAGCACTATACAAGTACATTCACCAACTGCTCGAAACAAGAGTGCACTAAAATCCACCTGAAGGAGTCATTCATTCTATTCATATGTGTAACTTCCACAGATACTGGTAGAATTTGACTCCGTGAAGACACAGAGGAAGGAAGAACATTTTTTAAACATTTTCTAAACAATATTACTGATCCACTTATTTGGTAAAGAAAAAAACTACTTTCACTAAACTGCCAACATCACAGAAACCAATGAGGCACAGCAGTATGGCATTAGATACCCCACCATGAGAGACAGGCCCCGGATGTAAAACAAAGTTGTCATGGGATAGGGGGATAGGAGTGGCTCTTGAGACCGCCAAATGGAACTCATCCTCCAACGTCTTCAGTTTGATCCCAGTGCCTCATCCTCATCCTCATCCTCAGGGCTTAGTCCAATGCAGAAAACCAAATTCACTACATTGTACTACTTGTATGACAAATAAAGACTTCTATTGTACTGAGGAAAGCGGATCATGACAGGGAAGACAGGAAATGTAAGGAATTAGGGTAGAAATTAAATTTATTTACAGTAAATTTAGTCTAGGAATGTACAATACAGACAACATTGGTAACGTAGAAACAGTGATCTTGTCAGTAGGCATGATGTAGGAATATGTGGTGAGTATGGAAATGACAAATGTTGAAGACACTTTTCCAGAGATCCAACTCATAACAATGAGAGTGGGGAGGGCCATGAAAGATGAACAGCAGACTGTCCTAAAAAGAAAAGAAGGAGCTGAAATGGGAGGGAGATGAAAGTTTTTATACATTCCATTACTGGTGGTATTGTCAATTCTATGGTAGTTGGTGAGGTACCGGGCTTCTTGTTCTTCTTCTCTGGGGTTAAAGAGCAGTTGACATCCTTTTACTTATATTACTGCCTCCTTATAGATATAGATAGATATAGATAAATGTATAGATTTGGTCACATCTCCAACATTCAGGAATTCTAAAGGTTACTAAAAATGAAGACATACGAAACAATAGGACTAAAAATGAAGAAATACTATGTAATAAGACATCTTATAAATGTTTAGATAAACATTGTATGAAAAAACCTTAAACCTTTCCTTTTTAGGAGAATCTATGGCTTTTGATTAACATTGCTGCTCTTTGCTCATATTTTAAATGATTATTATTATATATTTTTTGGTGATGCTTTTAACTGCTTTTACCTTGTAGCACCTTGGGATTTGATCCAAATGCAAAGTGCGTAATAAATAAAATGTATTATTATTATTATTAAACATTTTATATATATCTATATATAGATATCTATATATAGACATATATAAATATATATAGATATATTTATACGATATTCCCACAAGCAAGCAGTACATGTTCTGTTTCCTGCACTCTAAATTGACTACAATGGCCAGTTATTCCACAAAACATTAAGCTCCTGAAATTGCTGTCTCCACTTAGCCTGCATGTTATTAATCGCTTGTTTCTGTTAGATACCCTGCCCTGTTTGACAACTCACTGACTTCGATAGTTTAAGTTGTATATAATCACCCCATTTCCTGATTATTCATTTGTAACTTATTTTACTTTTCATTTCCTGGAATTCCCGTGTGCACCGCTACGCACGCGATTGTTATGCTTTGTCTAATCGGATTTGGCAATTTTAATGCCAGTGAATTGCTTGCACTTGCACTCGTGCAAATGATTTCAATGGATGAATGCATATAAAAATGTATCCAGAGTGCAGCACCCAAAATTTCGACACTTATTTTCACTTTTATTTTCAGTGTCCAACCAGCTTGAAGCGCCAACCGACAGCTATAACGTATTTTGACGCTGTCGGGACCCCATACTCGCACTGTGTGACGTCAACATGACGTGTGACATGTAGAGTCGCCTGGTACTACATTAGCATGCTTTATCGTTGTCAGGAGAATACTATGTTCGACAGAATTAGATAGCCATCGTTCGAGTGTACTCAATTTAAACCCAGCGGAACAGATATTCACTCATCTCCAGTTTTGACTACAATGACCAGCCTGACAGAGTCCCTGACTAAAGAGGGCTGGTAAGTAGCACTGCAGCTAACGTTAACCAGCTAGCTAAACGTCAGTGGGGTTATCTCACAATCCGTGTTAATAGAAGTTAGGGTTCTGCAAAGGTTGCATACATTGCACGGATTGTGACAATTTCTTAGCACGATTAATGTAAAACTAAGGCTTACTTAAATGAGCGGTACTGAGATAAACAAGGATAGCTAACTAGCTAACACACTTAGCATAACACAATGCCAACTGTGGTTGCTAATAGACAGGTGGTATTCAGCAATCTACAATAACGTTATTAGATATTTATACATATTATATTCATATTGGTTTAAGAACGTCGAACTCGAAAAAAATTAAAAACGTGGCATCAACAATTTTTCCATTGGCGCTTAAAGGTATTAGTTAACATTAATTAACAGTTATACTTGTTTACGATGAGCAATGTGTTCCATAACAAAAAACATAACTCCATTGTAAGTTATTTTCATTGGATGGGCCCATTGCTTTATAGCTCAGAGTTTCAGATTCAGAGACATTTAATAATGTTTCAGCTGTTGCCGTCTTTGTAGCACTGGATATAATCTCTGAATACAATTCTGATTATATATATATATATATATATATATATATATATATATATATGAGAGAGTGAGATTTAAACCTCTTTAATTGCCCCTCTTGCTTTAAATCTAAACATTCATATTTAAATTAAACCTTCACTGTTAAAATATCTCCTTTTGCAGTAACATGAGAGTCTTCTGAACTGTCAACCAGTATTAGCAAAATAATTTTGATTTATGTAATATTAAAATGTTCTAACAGTATTATATATAGGTATGTTCATCTAATATCATCTTCCGTCTTCATCCTACATTCTGACAATCTTGCAGGTACCTCAGTGATGAAGGCATAGCAGAGTTGAAAGGATCTGCAGAGAAAATTACCCACAATGACGTTATTCGTATTGCACTTGACGTAAGTCTTAATTTTTGAAAATGTACGTGCCCATATTTGAATATACATTTATGCACATATCTCTAATGCATTTACACTTATCAGCCATACCATTACAACCACGAACAAATCATGTCAGAATAACATTGAGTAGAAAAAATGCATAAGCATAAGAGTCAGAGTGACCTTTATGCTGGACAAATTGGTACCCAGGGCTCATTAGATGGATTTACATCAACTGCCTAATTCCGAATAGATTTGGAAAATCAGAAACACCATGCTATATTTAAACGGCCATTTCAGAAAGAGATTTAATCACTTTGCAATGGGGAAAGATTTTCCGAAAGGCAACCACTACATGTAAACAGTGTATCGGAATAATCCCTGGTGGGCGCGTGCCCGGTGGTGCTATTCACGTGCACAATACCGGCATTTTGTTATCTAGACCACAGCAGCAAGTTAGTTTTTGTGTACAAACTCTCAAAAAATTGATTCTGGAAGTACAAAATAATTAACTCTACAACCTCTTCCAAGGAAAAAAGGTCAGGAACCGGGATAGGCCGACGCTGTGAAGAAAATAAAAAGAGCTAGAAAACTTTGAAAACTCAGATTAAAAGCATTCTGATAAAATTTGTCATTTATAAGTCGCTTTAGCTCTCGTCACACAGATGTTGACAGCACTTCCAATTAATTTGTCAGCACATGTAAACTACATTTCCGATTAGATCACTGCTCATGTAAACAGTCAACCAGGATCATTATTTTGGAATTTTTTCATTCTGATATAAGAATAGTGTCCATGAAAGCCCACCAAGATAATAGCCCTTATTGTCTGATTCCACAGAAAGCAATAAGGGCTTTTCTGGAGCAAAGTCAATTATGGCTCTGAGGGCCTTCATGGTATGTTGTAGCAAAATTCAGATTAACCTTATTGTTTTACTGGATCAACAGTGGCTTCTGCCTCAACACTCCCCCATGTATTTATTTTTGTCCCTTTGTCTTTTGAATAATGGATCCATAAACATATATTTGTCTCAGTGAAGATCACACAGAACTTGTTCTCAGAAAGTAGCTGTTGAACTAAAATCTCAGTCCAGTTAATCGTCAGGTAGGACACTGTTTTGAACATGAATAGGACTTAGTAACAGATTTTCATGATGATCATGTCAGAAGGGCACCTGCACTGACGAATGTTTGAAACAAAAAGATATCATCTTAAATAGTTCAGCATATTGATGGTACAGACTGTGTCAAAGAACTTTGACGGCAGTGTAATAAAAAGCAAATACAATTATAATAGTGCATTAATCAAGGTAAGATATTGAGATAATTGTGATTAAGTTTAGAAGTCAGAATTGCCGGCCTTAGTTTCATGTCTTCTTCATTTATAGATAATGAGTCTCACTGTTAATCTGAGGGTCCCAGATCCTTATACATAGAATTTTTATGAATTTAGATATATTTGTTACCTTCCTTCCCAGACTGATAAAAGGAAGGTGATTGAATTTTATTTTAATTTCGGCGCATTGTGATTTTTTGGTAGAGCCTACGTGCCAATTTTTTGCTCGTAAAAATCTATTTAAGTTATGATTTAAGTGAACCAGGTTGGTAATATTCGGGTTTGGTTTTGTCTAGTCCAGCTGCAACAAGTTATTAATTTGTTGGTAGTTTTTTTTTAATATAGTTTCTGAGGGGACAAATACCTTTTCACACAATGCCAGGGGGTATTAGAAAACCCTTTTGAGTCAAGAGAATCAATATCATAAATAACTTGTATTTTGTGGATTAACAGTGTACCTTTGTTCTACTTTAAATTTCCTATGAACATGTGACACAGCTTAGTAAGAGATGTTGAAGAAGTTAGCCGGCGTTCCAATACTTTGTCACTAAGCTAACTGTATTTTCACTTATAACGTTGGACTAAAACAGAATTGGGTCGTATTTATGTTTGGATTCTCTATGCAGCCAATAGATATGTCATAGATCGTGTAGTTTGGATGTTTGTAGTATGGGGAAAGTTGATCATCACATTGGTTTCAAAGGAATTTGAAAAATATGTACAATTGCATTTTGGATGGGATTTCTCATTGGGAAGATAACCCAAACTTTTGACTGCTGTGGCAAATGTGTTAAATAGTTGGAAGGATGATTAAATCTTATCAGATTGATATATATTGTAAAAACACGGTCCATAATATTGTAAGGAATTGCAAGTATTCTTTGATTTCTTGTCTGCTTGAATTTGGTACCATGATGTCCATTTTTAATGTCAGAGATGAAATGGCTGCTCACTAGCATATGAATAATAGCATTCGGTAGACAATCATTATTTATATGATCAAGATTGAATGTTTCTGAAATAAACTTCTGTTTCTTCATTTTTAATTGTGAACTGCACATTGATTTTATTATTTGATTGTAGTAAAGCACTGTCGTCTCCTTTGCAGAGTGATCTTAGGCCCATTGGGAGAAAATTTCTACCGTCTGATATCAATAGTGGGAGAACTGATAAGGTGAGTGTTGCAGAATTTTATATATGTCCTATTCAATGCTGCTTTTGACAATTAAGGTTTTATTTTTTACACAGCTGAAAGTCAGTGCAGACTCGTTAACTACTTAATTGCAGTTCTGAGAGATGCCACTAGATGGCTCTATAACATTGTCGAACAACGATCAAAAACTTTTTTCCTCCTCTGAAACTGAAGTTGAGCAGCTAAAAGGAGTAGAGATGCAGGAAGATTAAAACCTGTAATTCTGAGAGAGCTTAAATAATTTTCTGTTCATACTTGGAACAAGATGCACACTCATGTCAACATTGATCGAATTGCCCTATCTTGAACATAATAATAATAATACATTTCATTTATAATGCAATTTACATTTGGATCAAATCTGAAAGTGCTAAACATTACGGTTTCAAAAAGCCTGAACGTCACCTGAGCATCTATTACTATATTGTACTAAATATAGATTTCAGAATTTAGTTTTCAGTGCCAATTTTTACACGAAAATAAATCATTTTCAGGAAACCTGGTTTAAAATAATATTAATGCAAGGATGAAGAATCTTGTGCTGTAGGCAAAATGTTAAGGATACTTTTAATTATATCCTAGGAATAGTTTGATATAACCATCGACAAAACTTTCTTGTGTTTTGGTTTTGCAATCATCCACCCTTATGCTGCTGAGTAACTTTTTAAGCTATAATTTATTTTTGGTATCTATTGCATATGGCCAGTTGGAGGGTCCATGTGTTCTCCAGGTGCAGAAAGTGAGGAACATTTCGGCTCCGAAGGACCATGAGGAGTCCCAGGGCGCTCCAAGAATGCTGCGGCTACAAATGACAGATGGTCATACCACCTGTGTTGGATTGGAATTCAAACACCTGTCTAAAATCAGGTACCTTTTGTTGCAATCAGGAGAGAATATGTTGCAATCAGTAAAAATAATGGTATGCAGTATATTGTATGTCATTATTCTATTATTAGTAGATATTACTATGTAATATCAATGAAGATCAACCTTAAAAAACATGTCTAAAAATGTTATATATCCATGGCATTGTGTTAAGCTACTGCATCATTTATTCTATTCAGTCTAAATGAGCTTGTTTTATCTAAAATCTCCAAATGGTAGCAGCTTTTTTCAAATTCCAGTCTTAATTAGATCTCCATCCCAGGATCAGTGGCCTTGGTGATTTTCTACCACGTTGAGTAGCCACTCTATACAGATGGAGTGGCTACAGTGTGGGTCTTGACTTCCTGATGGGAGGAGAGGAGAGAACAGAATAGATCCCCTCTTTATGAGCAGCACACACACACTGGCTACCAAAAGCGGTTTCTTTATTTATTAAAGTGTCCGCTTCAGTACTAGTGAGACCGTAAGTAAACGGACAAGATGGATTAGAGGACTTTTCAGTGTGTGAGACAGTGATATAGGGTGTTAATATGCATTAAGCATTGAGAAAAAACATTACTCAGAGTGAGAACAGCGTGTATTTTGTAGGATTTTGTACATGTGATTGAATCCAGGACAGGCAGCACATCACTTCTGCAGGGTTGCTATCACGAGAGCAGCGTCTATCCCAGTGGTTTGGAGTGAAATCCCTAATTGTTCCTTTGGCATCTGGCATCAGTAGCTGGAAATCCCTATAAGTCCTTGTGCTTTCTTAATGAGAGAGGCAGAAGCCTTATCAGGCCTGATGAGATAGAGGGGCTTTTAATTTACCATGAGGATGGGTGAGCAGCTGGGATTATTAATAGTCTCTCCTAGCCTCACCACCCATCCCCTGGCACGGCTCCATGTCATTTATAAAGCAGAATGGGTAAGGCATAAGGTTGTGGTGCTCGGGATATGCCGTTGTAATATCTTAAATCCTTAAATGTGTTTAACAGTTTATGTATGCAGCATCCTCTCTTGCATACATTTATCTTGCCTCCGTTTGTTTTCTTGTTTTTCAGCCTTAATACTCCCCCTGGAACAAAAGTAAAGCTGCTTGGCACAGTCCAGGTTAAAAATGGGCTTTTATTGCTCGATGACTTGAAAATATCTGTCCTTGGAGGAGAGGTAGATCACATGGTTGAGAAATGGGAACTGCAAAGGGTGAGGGTCAATTTTTCAACATCTGATGATAAATGAACGCAAAATCTGTATTTAAGGCTAAAATTATTTTGTCATTACTCTCGCTAGAACTGTATTTTTTTTTGTGTTCACCCTTTTCCATACATCCTGCAGAGTCTGGCCAAACACAGCAGAAGTAACATCGGAGCAGAAGGTGGACCTCCTCCCTTTGTGCCATTTGGTCAGGTGAGGAATATTTTTTAATGGTGCCCTTTTCCAAACAAAGTGACAAATATAAGAGGAAATTAAACAGCCAATAGGAATATGAAATGCGAAATAAACTAAATTATACAACCAAGAAAATACTGTAATAAATTGTATGAAAATTGATGTGATGATGACTTTTTGACTAAATGTGAGCCTTCCTATGAATCTTTTTAACACATGACCGAATTTCTATTTTTCCTCGTTATTAGATTTTCCTCTGCAAAAATACACTGCATGTTGGGCCTGTATTTCAATACTGTTTAATTTGAACGGCATGGAAATTGTGACAAAAGGTGAGCAGAGATTAAGTGAGGGAAATATGATAAGCAGGCCTCTCGAGTACATCATTAAAAAGAGAGCACAAGGATCACAGCCTCTGAGGGGGACCCATCAATTTCAGCTTGACACTTCAGTTTCCAGATTTTCATGCACAGTTCATTCCAGATGGGTTCAGGCTTTTTAAAGTATTATCAAGGTAATTGGTAGACTTTCCCATTTTCTAAAACTTAACAACAACACACTGAAAGTACGAAATTGCTTCCGCCTTGTTTTACATGAATCTATACACATTCTGTACTTTTGCAATACAGTTGGTTATGGCAGGAGTGTTTTTTAAGATTTCAAAGTGTTTGTGGCTTTTCATCCTCATTTCTTATAATTTATTTAATCTCGGTTACATTTCATCAGAATAATTTGGTCCTCCTCAGTCAATTTTAATAATAATTTACATCAATAATGACTAAAACTCTTAAGCGTTTACATTCATTTAGGTGTGGTTTTGTCTGCATTGTTCCTTGCTGTGTTGGGCAATTTCAGGTTTTAGCTTATGATCTATGTTGAAGGCATCAAAGATATTTAATGTTATCTTCCTTCCGTGTCCAAACTTCACATAACCCCAGTGAGGAGCGGATCTTTGCAAATGTCCTTTGTTTTGGACAAACCAACAGAGTGATTTAGCTAACAAGGGACTGTGCCGGAGGAAGTACTGATGAATAAGTTGACCGGGTTCTTCTTTGGGTTAAATATTGTCATGAATTTGCCATTGAGTGAACGGTTGCAGTACGCCAAAAAAAACTTTATTAAGTTCATTAACACTTGAGGGAAAGACTAAAATTTTACTCGTGATTATGATTAAATAATTTTATTTATTTCTTTGACTAGATCACCCACCTTTACTCACATTGTCTTTAGTTCAACAGTCTGATGAAAAAAGTCCATCTTTGTGAACCATTTCCTACCATATATGCTTTATTCATCCAGAGTACAAGGTGTATTTTCTCTGGAAAGAAAATGTTTATCAGTGTCAATAGTTTCCTCAGATTTTCTGACCACATTTAAAATTGAGTTCTCCTTGTATGAATTGAGATGGTGGAGAATAAACCTCCTCGTTAAATAAAACCATTGTAAGGTAGCCAGATATGACCAGGCGTCATCAGGATAATAGCCTCCGTTTTAATCACCCAAAGCTCAAGGACAAATGCAAACTGGTAGGCACCTGCTGTTTTCATGTTGGTGCTTAAGAGACGAGTGAGGTGGAATAGAAATGTGCGCGTGGGATAATCAATACATAGACTAGACAGCGATGTCTCTGGTTTCATCACACACACATATTCCAGTCACTCTGACGCATGATAACAGATTAACAAAAAAAGGATTCTCCAAAGAAAATTCTTCTTTTTTTCTGATTGGTATAGAACGGCAAAATGTGAATCTACAGCACCAAAATCTGCTGCAAAAGGCAACTAGTGTGGAAATAATTTCTAAGAGTTATCTGGTACAGTCACAACTGAGAGAAATAAGAACAAAACGTTTGATGATAAAAGAATACTTCATCATAACATACCTTTCTAAGGTGTGTGTCGTAATTTTGTAACGGCATGTTCCCATTTGCGTGCAATTTAATGAAGGCAAAGGCCTCCAAGGATTTAATGAACTGAAAAAAAAGGAAGCTTTTCAAATGGTCTAAAGCAAGAAAGAAAAGATAATGTAGTAGTCAATGTTAATAATTTAAAGACAGACCATCGGATTTGCTGCTGTTTTACACCAGAAGCAGATGTCTTGCTTGCGAACAAGGGTTCACAGAAATAGAACCGACGTTGTCTTCTATTGTTGTAATTGTGGTGAAATAACCTGGGAACACGCCATTCTCTGATGGCTTTTATCTGCTGCTGGCTGGGTTGACCGTATACTTTTTAATGGCGGCGCTCTTTTCTTATCTTCAGATGAATAATCTCTTGCTTAAAGGTTGATGGAACTGTAAGATGTGGAATCGACTTTACTTAATTTTGAAGTGGTGCATTCGCTACAGAGAGCTGGGCGTTTGGGGGTTGTTGTTGGTTGTTGTGACAGATCTATTGAGAGGTAAAGAACACGGCAGGCAACTTTGTTATAGTGAAGTAGTGAAGTTCATTGTATGCATGATTGAGGAGGACCTTTGAAAACAAGTTCTTTCACTCTCTCTGTAGAAGTGTGCAAGAAGAGATGAAGTAGACAGCAGAGACCTAGACCAGAGGAAAACCCTCCAGACTCACATTGTGGGCAAAACTGCTGATGAAAACGATGAGTTTGAGAAGCAGCGGACAGCAGCTATTGCTGAGGTGGCCAAGACCAAAGAGGTATGGAAACCTTTATCATGGATGTTTGTGTTTACTTCATCTTTTATATTTGGCCGTGGAAACACTGAGAAGGGAACCAGATATTACAAGTTACAGCAGCATCTTTACTAACGTTTTCAGCTTCACCTCAGTGTAAAGTGAAGAAAAGACTCTATGTATTTATTACTGCATATATTTAGGTTAAAAGTGATGTTTACTGATTCTTCTCTTAATGATTGCCCTCTCTCCAAAACTAAATACACTCTCCCTCCTGACCATTATCTGCTATTATCTTGTAACATACAAGTAACTCTTAACGTTAAACAAGATTACAAATAAAAAGTTCTGTTTGTTGTGTTGGATCTGTTCTTGTTTTTACTTAAAAGGGCCCTCGTACATTTGGTGGTAGAGGAAATGCAGGCGGTAACTTATCCAACGCCGCTTCCTCCTCCCGGAGCCGAGACTCATACCAGCATAGGAGACGAGAAGACAGGGTAGAAAGTACCGAAAGCAGACCAGATGGAAACTATCGAGAGCTGGTGAGAATGAAAGATGGTCCAAACCTGCAGTTGAATCTGTTTCTTTGGACTTTTTATTCCATGGCTCGGAGACTGAATCAGAAATTGATCATGATACTGTTGAAATCCTAAAGAATTTGATGCTTAAGGTTTTCTAATCAAGATGCAGTCTATTTGTCTAAGTATGTGTTGTGACTCACAAATTAGCAGGCAGCATTCATCCAGCTATGGGATGAAATTGAATATGGTATAGACTGACATGGATATTTGTTAATGGGGTTTGGAAACATGAATGTAAATGAATCCATCCAAAACCAGTCTGATACTTGTTCAATTAAGGCTTGTTCATTTGTTTTTATTTCCATTATAATCATCTTTGTCAGCCACAGCAAACTTTTCATCAATGTATACTACTGTTTTACATATGAGGTTTTTTCCACTGAAGTCTTTTCCCATTATCCTATTGTCTGCAACCTACATTTATACTTTCTCCTTACATTCCTTGTTTGTGCTCTTTCTCTTTCTGTGTTGCAGGTTGATGAACGTGCCCTGAGAGAAATGATAGAGATGGGCTTTAACAAAGAGGCTGCTCGACAGGCTCTTATGGATAATAACAACAACATTGAAGTTGCATTAAACTGCCTACTGACTGGATCTTCTGGTAGTAGACCTGGACCTATTGTACCTGAATTCAACAAACCTCCATCTAGAGGTAGACACCCACACACATATACAAGCTGCCCACCGTATCTAGAAAATAGCCCAATGGCATGAAACATAGTTTCTCTATAAAGTAAAAGTGAAATGGGGGAGAGGGATGCAGATGTTCCTTAAAAGCATTGGAGATCACCTGCAGCTCAGTTACAGGTCTAAAGTGGAGGATTGACTTGTTTTAGACCATTTAACACCGGTTTGCATAGACCTTTTGCTGCCAATAGTTTTCTCAAGCAGCAAGGGTTCAGATGGATGGTAGCCTTCACCCTGCAGTCACTGCTTACATGTCTCCTTTCAGTCAGCTCGAGAACATCAGCCTTTTCCAATTTGTGTGATCCTGAAAGACTATTTAAATATTCCATTATTGCTACTGATTTAAGAAAAATGTAAATACCCTGATTTAGTTGGGTACAGGTTTAAAGGTGCAGTGCGTAAAATTTGGTGCAATTTAGCAGAGAAGTTGGAGATTGCAACCTTAAGTGCACCTCATCTCAAGCCTACCTTTCCAATTATCTACAGTGACTTTTAATGTCAAAAGGATGTCATCGTGTACGACAACATCATGTAACCTGTCAAGTGTTCAAAGGTTCTTAAAAGGTGCTCGGAATCTTATGTTTTGGATCTTTCCAGGCAGGGGAAGGGGACGCGGCAGATCCAGAAATGAAGATGATGTGGAGGGAGTTGGGGCACGGCCATCTGGACCAAGCACTCTTTTTGACTTTCTGGAATCGAAGATGGGAGTTTTCTCTATTGATGGTGGGTGAAAGAGACCAGCTTCGATTCTTAACTGCCTTGCTATCTCTTTCAGACCGTGAAACCATTTTGAAGCACATGCAGCGATTTTACATATGGAGAATTTTCTTATTAATAATAGTGCTCAAAGAATAACACTTACAATTTGATGCAGATAGATTTTCGTTTAGTTAACTCGAGCTTAAGGGGATCACAACCTCAGCTTTACCAAAGTTGGGATTTATGTGTACAAAGTGAATCAAAACACAAAGCAGTCATTTGCAAATTAGCTGATTACCAAAAAATGTTTTATGAAATGTTCCCGAGCCCATGTTGAAACATCCTTTATACACTGATTCGCCATATCATGATCCACCTGCCTTATATTGTGTGGGTTTTCCTTCTAGCTCTGTGTTGTGGTATGTTTCAGCAGCACCTATTATCCTGCAGGAAGAGATCGCTGACATTAGGGAATAACATAGCCATTCAAGCATGCCCTTTTCAAACCCAAATCTGCTATTTCACCTGTAAACAATGTATTTGTTTGTCTCTGGAATGTTCTAATCGGGTGTTTTTGAGCATTCCAGAATTTTTCTAATCTTTTGTTACCCTGTTTTCCTGACTTGTTTGAAACATTTTGTGTAGTAGCTCATTTCAAATGTACTATTTAGGAAACTCAAAAAAATGCTTGAAATTAAACATTAAATGTTGTGTGTTTGTGGAATATTCAAGTGAGTTCGCAAAGCAGTATTAGCAAATTGTGACGTGCCGTCTGTTTAGTATCAGTCCCACCACCTACTGCAGTTTGAGTAGGTTGTGTGATCAGTGCCATTTGTTTGTTTGTTTCTATGAGTGTGAAGGTGAGCAGGAAACACAAAATATTTTGAACTGATTTCAGTAAAATGTTTGGTGTAAGGTGGGCCCTTGGAAGAGGAACAGGGCAGAAAAGATTGTGAGGCTTATCTATGAGATGGTATTGGGCCAGGATTTTGTTTTAACTAATCCTAGTATGGTGGTGCCATGACTCTCCCTTTTTTTGTTTTCTTAGTTATGGGCAATTAGATAAATATCTAGCCAAGCCAATCGGAGGTAGACTCGAGTAAGCTATGGCATGCTATCGATTCGAGGTATCCTCATGTGCTCTTTAGATTGTTTCTGTTCCATTCCAGTTTATACGATTCTTTTTTTTAGCAACATTTTTTTAAATGTATTAAATGCGTAGCACATCGTCCGGGTGGTTTCAATATGGCCTCTAATATTATTATGCCATTGATGTTTACGTTTTTTTCCTCCTCAGATTCAAAGAGCCAAACACCTCAGAGGCATCAAGAGAGTAAAAGAAATTCCTTCAACTCAGACTTTTACTCCAAAGACACAGATCAGAGCAGATTCTCCTCGCATGATGAGCACAGGCAACGTAGAAATGACAGACAACCCCGCTTCCACCGGGACACGGATTTTCCCAAACCTGGCTACGAGCCCCCTTCGAACTGTACAACCACCCAACCATCAGCTCCGGCCCAGCAATGGAGGAGCCAAGGGAAATGGTCACGAAGCATATCTGACAACCCGCAAAACGACAGAAGGGAGATGCTGGAGGAGCCAATTTTTCCATCGTCCATCACGACTCCTTTCACACGTTCAGAAGAACCTCAGCAGCAGATGGACTTCAGTGAATCTTATCATCAACGATCCAGTAACGGAGATCGTGGTGCAAACATGGCTGGACCTAGTCATAGGAGAGGCGTGAGAGACAACGCAGCCACATCCAAACTAACCAATTCCACAGGCACTGAGCTGGATGGAAAAGGAAACAATAAACAGACACACAGAACTGAAGAGCGGAACAACAGCAGGAGAACGGGCAGACCTGACCGGCCAAACGCAGACCAGCCTGACAGACCACGGGACACCAGGCCACAGAACTTCAACTTGAGGGGAGGAAGCTCAGGGACGCCTCAAGAAGTACGATTAGCACAGGATTGCCGAGAATTGACAATGGATCCTTTGCATTACCAAAATGGAGACATGGTTCAGAAAAGAACTGGGCCAATCAAGTCAGCAAACTCATGTCTCCCCAGGGACAGGGACCTGCCCCCCAAGAAGAACATTGCTAATAACCAAGGACCTAAAAGAAGATCTGGGCAAGGCAAAGGTCGAGGGCCAGAAAAAACTCATGTTGTCGAGCACGTTTGGAGACCCAGAGACCAGTGCCTGGCACTGTACTGGGAAGACGGCAAGGTACGTCACTCCGGCGTAGCTGCTAATGTTTAAGATACCAGCATGCCCGTTATCGGTTTACCGTACGTCAAGTTAGTGAAGATTCACTTTAATAAACACAAGATACATATATAAATTGGCAAATAATGCTGCATCTATATTTATAATTACATATTTGACCCAATTTTAATAAAGATTAAACTTAAGAGTTTTTTTTTTGACAATTTACTGGCAAGT
Source organism: Lophius americanus (assembly GCA_037951165.1). Lineage (NCBI taxonomy): Eukaryota > Metazoa > Chordata > Actinopteri > Lophiiformes > Lophiidae > Lophius > Lophius americanus. Next base: position 23,891,884 of record JBBDHG010000014.1, read on the forward strand.
GTTTTAGGACTTTTTTTCTAGGAATTCTTAAAACTTTCTACAAAGCGTTCTTCTCTCAAGAACCAGCTGGACTGGAGCCTTTTTTTTTCTCCCTACATTTCCACGAGTTCAACTTGTCTCCAATTAGAGTTCCTGGGCGTATGTCAAAAACTCTTATATTGTTTTTCACAAAACTTGAGGTACAAATCTTTCTCCATCTTTCATTTTGAAAATGTAACTTTTCCCTGATATATGAAGTAAATAGAATTGCAATGAACTAGTAAAAGTCAAACTTCTGTTTTTTTTTTTAATACATTTTTCCTTGGTTGGAGATACTTAGTGTTTGTTTTTTTGTTGTTGTTGTGTTTTAATAAATTGAACATTTTCTTTACCTTGACATGTGAAAATGTGTGTTTGTGTGTTTGTAGTTCTACCATGCCAGAATAGATGCTGTGCATCCATCAGGCTCCACAGCGGTGGTGGTGTTTAGTGACTATGGAAACTGTGAAGAGGTCCTGCTGCATAACATCAGACCTGTTTCTGCCGATGCTTTGGTAAGGAGAAAGAAAACCCAACGATTCCAATGATCATTCATTATCTGCTTTTTCAAGTGGAAACAATGTAATAAACAGAAATGGGATGAAATTTGAATGGCATCTAATCTTATTACCCACAGTAATGTCACAACCATATCAAATGTGCAATGGCAGGAGGAAGATGATGGTTATGATGACGGTTCACTCGAGTTTCGGCGTGGGGGAGATGGACAACATCGACGCACACGACCAACACAGCAGTATTACCAGCCACCCCGGGCACGGGATTAATGTGTCTCCATTTACAAGTAAATAACGTCAGGTCTTATCCACAGTCATAATTTAAGCATCAACGTGTGCAACTTTCCTTTCCTTTCTTCTCACGCAGAAATATATAATTAGATTTTATGTAATAAGTCCAACGATCTGCTAAAAGATATCATCAAACTGCAAAAAGATTGCTTAATATTGTAAATATATTAATTTGTTGTGTTGTTGTTTTTTTCAGTGTTCTTGTTCCTCATCCCTCGGTGACAGATCTTCAACGACAGTGCTTCCTGAATCTTCAAGCGTCCTCATTGGTCAGGACATATGAACTTTTACAAAGGGCTAGGACACCGTGGAAAAATGACAAACCTGACATGAGCTCCTGGTGATTTTGTTTAGGACATATCGACTTTATGTTGCAAGGATTTGTTACATTGACAAATTGAAATAAATGATTATTATAACCCAGTGAAAATGTTCTTTTGGTGTGATTTATTTGTTTTTAATAATCATTAATTATTCTTTTGACTGTAGATTACTAGTTTGTTTACCTATTCTAATTCTTGTTTTAATTCCTCACCTAGGTTGCACTGCAAAAACACACCAGTCTATAGCGAGCAGCTTAAACTCATTTGTCATGTTCTGTGAAGCAAATCCAAATTGGTAAGACAATCTCTCCTCCCTGTAATAGAGACGGTTTCATTGCAGAGATATCATTTTGCACATGACAAAAGGTCTACGCTTGTCTCTTCAAACATTGTACGCACACACAACCCAGCTGCCTTCTTGTGGTGTGTGACAGACGGGTTTTACACAACAAGATATAATGTCCACCTTGGCTCTGGTTTCAGGCCTAACGGCAGCAGGAGACGATTTCCCAATGCACCAGGGTTCAGCACAGAGGTCGCAGCACTATGTATCACTAGTCGAAAAGGATTTGTTTCATTTTCCAACTTGGTAGCCAAACGAACACAGATGAATTTGTAAAGGCTAGCGGTATGGAAACCTATCCGTTAAGAAGGAACTGAAAGTGAAGCTCTTGGAAGTGTTGCCTAACCGACACGCTGGCCAGATAATCATAAAGGATTTATTTTCATTACTGATAAACTGATATCCTAGTGGATGAAATAAACCCATTTCATATTGAATGTTTTCCTCTTGGCTCCACAACATTTCAGGCCATACACACGTTAAACAGAAGCACCATTTGTAATTAGACTAAACAAATCTAAGGATTGTATGAAAGTAAATATTGATTGTGAGGATTGGGATAGTTCATTTTTAATGCTTTGAATGTCCTTATTTAGCTTTTACTGAAGATAAGCGGTAAAGCTTTGATATATTTACATTTACATTGCCTTTCTTAGGAGTGAGTTTGTCAGCAAATAATTACGCAAAGCAGTTCCAAGGAATATTAGAAGAGTATTGTATTTATGAAGCCACAGCCGGCTCTGAATGAGCCTGCAGATGTAAGTTAATAGAAAATTTGTGGATCCCCCTTTTGCAACCAATAGGGACTTTGTAGTCCGACCCTCTACCAGCCACCACCTTACAACATTGGCCAGCATTCCCCCATTCACACACTGATGGCACAGGCTATCATGTGATGCGCCACCTGCTAAATAGGAGGGTTAATCTGTAAACGCACGCATTCACACCGAGGACACTGACCACACGGACACACACTCTCCAAAAATGATTAAAGCAGGCTTCATGGATGGAACTTCCTCCTTAGTGAGTGACCACTCCGATTACCAGCCATTAAGAGTATCGTGAAATCCCATTTTGACACTATAGAGAAAGAAAGACTAGAAGCTGACAAACAGTGAATTGCATCTTCATTTTTTGTGTTTCTGTTATTACAGAGTCGAGTCGATCCTATCGAGGCTGTGACCGCAGTAAATCTAAAGTCTCTTATCACACAATGAAGGGATGTACACTGGGAATTAAATGTGTGGGGTTAGCAACTTTCCTTTTATTGATCTGGCTTTACTGGGTTTATTACAGCTGGCTTCAGTGAGACTGTAATCCAGTATTGGATTTTGGGAGGATTTTGAGATTTGTTAAGTGGTTAGAACTGTCACTGTTAAAAGGTCACAGATTCAAATTCAACAAGCTATTTCCTTTCACAGTCCAAATGGACTCAGTCTCAGTCTGAATGAGATTGTCCACACACTGATCAGACTTTTAAACACTGACAGGTGAAGTCAGAATGAAATTGATTACCTTGTTGCAATGGCTCCTGACAGTAGGTAGGATATATTAGACAGCAAGAAAACATTTAGAAACAATGGGAAAATGTAAAGATTTGAGCAACTTTGACAACAACCAAGTCATGGTGGCTAGACAAATGGGTCAGAGCATCCCAAGAACTCTAGGTCTTGCTGGATGTCCGTGGTCTCCAATAGTTGATGCGTGAGAAAATGGCCTAAGCAAGGACAAGTGGTGAACAGGTTACGGGATCATGGGTGACCAACGTTCACTGCTGCATGTTGGGAGCATCCAACAGAAGAGCTCCTGCAGCAGAAATGGCTGAAAAGGTTAACATTGGTTCTGATAGATGGCATCAGGATCCATTATTGGAATGAGCGGGTTGGGATAACGTGCCCTGCCCCACTGCAAGAAAGGGTTCAAGAATGCTTTGAAGAACACATCAATGGGTTCAAGGTGTTGAATTGGCCTCCAAATTCCCCAGATCTCGATCCAATCGAGCATGTGGGGTAAGATGTGCTGTAGACACAAGTCTGACCCACGGGGACCCTACCTCCCAAGTTACAGGACTTAAAGGATCTGCTGCTATCGTCCTGGTGCCAGACACAACAGCACTCCTTCAGAGGTTCACTGGAGTCCATGCTTCGATTAGTCCGAGCTGTTTGGGCAGCAAAACGACCACTTGCAAAATAATAGGCTGGAGGTAATAATACTTTAGGTGGCTGTGTTGTACACGTTTACCCCCGAATCACGCCAAACATCCATTAATATCCTACTATGTAAGATATAAAAATGTATTATTTCCACATCAAACACAAAAACTCTGGGAAAAAGTTGCTGAATAACAATCCAAAGCTTGGACAGATTTCTTTTCTGTCAGCAGCCGTACACCTAAACCGGTTTATATGTCGACTCATTTGTTCCAGTACTGCTGATGTATTGTGAACTATTTACATGAAGCGAGGGAGGTGTACAGGAAGATGGTATGAGCAGGTGTGCGATGATCATGTGGTTTCAGCATTCCCATCATTGCAGTTCTGCGTCCTTTAAAGCTTCTCCCATTTTTTGTTGTACCTCCTTCGTGGCTTTTGCTGCTTCAGCCTCCTGCTCTTCTTGCAGCAGCGCTGGACGAGACTGTGACGCTACACTTTATGCCGGATATTGACTCACATGTTTGCTCCTTGTTTGCCTGTGTGAATTACCACTCGTCCTGCAGCTGCTGAACCTCTAGATAGTCTGTTTTGTCTTCTGTGCTGCCCATGCTGAGGTGTTACTCTAACAAGGCCAGACAAATAATGTCACCTTTACTAATAACATTTTGATGCAGCATTCTCCACAATTATTGTCACCTTTGAAAAAAAAAAGAAGCATAACAGGATGCAAAAAATGTTTGCAAGTCGTTATGCCCATGATCTTTAATTCAAATTATTTACCAAATCCTGACCTTTATAAGTAACAAAATAAAAACTACAAAAACAAAAACAATTCTTAATCATTTAAACTCCTCACAGAAAAAAATAAGGAAAAGTTATTTCTTCACATATTTTCTTCTCTTTGGGGCATTTATTAATTTAATATTCTAGAAATGCTTAATTTATCATGTAATGACAAATAGTAATAGTGAAAAAAAAGTTAGAAAATTATTCCAAATTGGTTTTTTTTTTTTTTTTCAATTTCATGCAAAATAGTCAATTTTAAGTAGAGTAGCTCAACATTTTGATAAAACATGTTAGAGAATAGAAAGAAATAGAAATAGAAAGCTATTTGACCCGTATTAGACTTTTTCTGTTGTATCAAGTTACATAATTCTGTTTAGTAAGTCTTCAAATGCTTTATCATACCAAAAAACTACCTATTGAATAAGTCTCAATAACCACGGTCAAAGCCTCTCCCTACCTGTGGTGTGCCCCAGGGCTCCATGCTTGGCCCGTTAGTATATACATGCTGCCACTGGGTCATATAATAAACAAGTTCAGTCAAGTGGTAAACATTTTTCAATAAGAAACATTGATTAAAAATGAGCATAACCAAAGAGTGAGGCAAAACGTTTTGATATAAAGCAAATATTATTCTCTGTGGCACGTGTGTTCTCATGTGTGCTACAATTATTGTGAAGTCCTGCGCTTAAAAGGTAACTGAGGAATATTTCCAGTCCAATTTTATATTTTTTAGATTGGCCTGTTCGAGTAGGTACTCTGAAGTGGTGAACAATGACTTCCTGTTTTTAAATATGAGGGGAGTCAGGCCTAATCCTCTTTGGCAGTCTTCACAGTAGGAAAGACCAGGGAACACAGCAATGATTTGTGAAGAAACCTTGTAGTAACAGGAGTTAGAGGTATGATGTTTGTGAATAATTTGAATTAACGATCATTGGTATAGACAATAAAGACATGTTTTGAATCTTATTTTCCTCATTTTTGAAAAGGGGTGCCTATAATGGAGGGCATGGTATACATATTAAGAGCACGGTAAAATGAATTCACTAAGGTACCCCCCCTTCCCATTTAATACAGAACATCAGGATATGGCATTCTTACTGTGTATCTTTTATATGTAAGTAATAAAAAAGTAATCTGCGTGAAAAATCCATTTGATTACACGAAATTAGCATATGAGCTTTTCCACAAATTTAGTCTCAGATGTGCTCACTTAATGTCAGGATCAAGGGCTTACAGCAAGAGACACCAAGCTACTTTAAATCTGAGAAATAATTCCGGCAACAGAGAAATTCCCCGGTAGCCTGAAAAACATTTTTGGATTATTATCAATTTTATAGGGACATGACAATACTTTCCAACTTGAAGGCAATCCATTCATTTCTTTTTGAGGTCCTTATTCTCCCAAACCCTCATCATGGCACTATAGGAAAAGAGTAAGAGCAGCACCAAAGTCCGTAGGGTTATACAATGACTGTTGGCCTATATACATTCATTGTAATCCATCTGGTAGTTGTTACGATGGTACAGTCTGAGAAAAAGGTGCACCAACTTAATAAAGTATTTTTTACTACAGAGCTAGAAACCAGCTTTTCTACAATTCCATTTCAAGGTCTCCCTCAATCTGAAATCTACAATAACAAGCTTCGGCAACAGGAGGAATGCTTTTTATCTCCTCAAGAAGGAACAACCCTCTTTTTCAGATGAACGTTCCCCTTTGCTCTGCCTCCTCGTTTCCCACCTGCTCGCCTCTTCTCGTTTGCCCATTCATTGCTGCTGGCCATTATCTTTCTGCTTACCTGACCTCTCACCTTCCATCTCTCCACCATGGAACCTTTGTGGCAGTGACATCTGAACCCTGGGATACTGTTAAATGTCTCCTTTCTTGAAACATTTCCATTAGGGCTGAACAACCCAATCCCCGGTGAGCCGGAGACCCGGGAGACTGACGCATAAACCAGAAAGTCGATTTCTTTACTAACACAGTTGGAACATGGTAAAGTAGATGAGGTGCTGCAGGAATGTGCGCTAAAGTTACTAGAGCATTACATTTAGAAGAAAGGGGTTTTGTAGGGGATGCATCACCTCCCCACATGTGAAAAACTTATCAAATATATTGTAGCTATAATTATGATTATAACTTGAATGTCTGGAAGAACTTCGACTGTTCCTCCTAGAAAAAAAGCAATATTTGGACCAAAACTCCCTCAAGTCCAGTGCATGGTGTCCCTGTGCAAAGAAAACAGAAAAAAGGAAATAGCAGCTTTACGTAGTCTTAAAAAGATTGAACTCCGAGGAAATGGTCGACACAGGATATTAATGGGGTTCAAATCTCTGGAACAGCATGTTTGCATGATGATTAATTCTTCTCCTTTTATAGTTGTGGAAGGCTTACGGGTGGTTGTTTGCATGTGATTCAAATAATTCAGAGTCAAACCGCCATCTGGTAGATGGCTACACTACATGAAAGCATGGTAAACAAATGCAAGGGGCAAAAGCAATTTGTATTGCAAAGTGGGGCCCTTATTCACATGGGTGAAAATATAACAGCCATAGTGTTTGGGACGAGACTGCCAACCTTTGCATACGATTCACCGCCATGTTACTGGGAACGGTGGAGAGGAGTGTTGTTTTTTTCTGGCACGATGGACTTGACTTGTAATGGAAAACGGGATTTTTTTTTTGCTTGACTTTCCTTTGACACATGACTGTTTGATGCAGGTAATAGATGTGGCACATTACGCCATGCCAAAATATTGTTCTTTTCACTAAGGAGAGTGAATCGCTGTTGAAATCATCTACAAATCTTATTGCTTTTCTTAAAATATTCTTACACTTTCAAAGAGAACAGCATTTTGGTTCAGTCTCAAAGTTGTGTCTTGTTACCTGAACTGCAGTGAAGAGGCGCAACACATAATGAGCCCGATAGCTGCTGCCTGTCAGTGGTAATGGTTGTTTTCAGTGTGCAGCAGACCATGACTTAGATGGGTCATTCTTCAAACATCCTGCCATCATTTGTTGCTCAGCACCCCTCGCCTTGCCCATAAATATGACAAAAATAATGGTCAACTCGGGCTGCTTAGTTTGACCAGAGGCAGTATTGGAAGAGTTTGAATGATGAATCAGCAGCTCAGGGTATTGATCTTTACAATTATCACATGTGGGTCTGAGCAGTAGAGCAAACATGGGGTAAAGCACCTCTCAGTCACTTTTATGGAGTCTGTCCTGTTGCAACCAATTGCTGTATACCACATGAAGAAGAGCCACAGAGTCCAGCTTCCTTTGTCCTGTGTTCCATTCATTGTCATTATTTCTCCGGAAAGTTGCGAATATAATGAAATATTGCACTCCAATAGTTCACATGTAGTCTACTCACAAGGTGGAACTTCTTTGACAGAAAAATCAGTTTATCGGCCATAACTTCTTGGTCTGTAGTCCAAATGAGTTGTTTGGAGTAGTGACGTCACAGTGGGACTATGGCTGCCTTTGTTCTGTTCTTTGATGTTCCTTTGGGGTTGGAGCTTGGGTCTCAGTGGGCTAAAAAGAGACACTGAAGTGGAAGGCGCAGGAGAAGACGGGCTACAGAGTTTTTGAGAGATACACAGAGTTTGTTGGAGTTGAGGCTGGCAATAACTCAGATATTGAAGGAGAAACCTCCTTGTATTTTTTCCTGAACCTTGGTTACTGTTGTGTCTTGGCAGAGGTTTGAGCTTGAGTGAGTGCTTTTTTTGGTGTACATTCTTTGCTTTGAATGTCAGTGTCTTGGTTGTGAGGTATAAATCTGCTCTTATAATGAGATGTTTAATTGCCAAATAGTTAATGTTGTTCTGATAAAGACGTTTTTTTATTTTATAACTATTTCTTGTCTTTGTTCTTGCAGTAGGATTATAAATTATAATGTATTAAATACAATTACTAAATGCAAACAGCATGTAAAAAAGATTTGAAGAATCAGATGAGCTGTTATGATGCACACAAATCCGTTTGCACGGTTTGGCTGCATGGTGCCGGTATTTATGATCTTTTTTCTCCAAAAGCAAAGTTAGGTGGGTACATTCTAAATTTGCTCAGTTGAAAGACAGAATAACAAAAAATATTGGAGACAGATTCTGCACTGCTGCATGATTTATTCAGCAACAAAAAAAATTCATAAAATAAAGCGAACATCTTGCCACACAACAAAGAAACTTATTCTGGATAAACATAACGGTATTATAAGAAGAAAACCCCCCACTACTACTGTCTAACAGGAATAATAGGACTATTTGCTCTGCAAGGCTGATGAAATGACAAAACAGGCATTAGGCCCGGTACTGGGTCTTTAGCCTCTGGTTCGATGATTCTCTTAATTAGGTGATTACTGTTTGTGTTGGAGGTAGTGAATTGTGAAGCACAGATGTCATATTGACCCTGAGGGCAATGTAACTGTTTGGGGTTTGTTGGCTGTGTTCTTGGAAACTGACCCTGACCTGCAGCTCATCTGTGATATTATTTTAACTGAAATAAATCTTCAGATTTAAATAATGTACAGTATAAAACATGATCTTAAGAAAACTTTGCATCAAGAGCTGCAAATGAAATCAAACTCAAGTTATTTGTTCCACTAGTGATTTGTGTCAACACTCAAACCAATATGCCCAAATTCCATCAGTTTTCCCTGGCTAGCTATTATTCCAGAAGGGTTTTTGGTTGTTTTTGTTTTTTTGGTTAATCTTCATATATTCAGTAAACATTCAGATTCAGTATTCAGACACAATCAATCAAACTGTATATTTGTTGCCGTCTTTACAGATAGGTTTTCAAACACTTTTAAAGACTACTGACCAAACAACCAGACAATAGAGATTATCCCATATCCTTTTTAAACCTTGATTTGTTAGTCTTAAATTTTGAGCCGTGGAGCTTTGGTCGGCTGAGCTCGTCCTGACTTTATATATCGAATCTGAAGGTTATGAAACTAATCTGGGACATGTTTGTAGTTGATCAACATAATATTTGAAATTACATGAGCAGATGTGACAAATCTGGAGTGTCCTCCAGAAATATTGGCACCCTTTAAAAATGAGAAAATGAGATGCAAAACATGTCTTAATTGTCTATAATAATGATATAATCAAAGAATTCGCAAAATTAACGTTAACTCAAGTAACAACATACAAAAAAAAAAGATTGCTTTGCTTATTTTATCTATGGAGGTTTCAATGTTTTATGTTTTATAAAACACAAAAAATAATATAATTCAGTAAATAAAGCTAAAAAAAAGAAAAACATGAATGAAAATATATTTTAATAATAATAATAATAATAATAATAGTAATGATTAGCATTAAAATAATAGAAATTGATAAATTAGTATTAAGAAATATAAATACATTAATAAATTGAAAAACAAAAAATAAATGAACAATTTGGGGCAATATTCCCATTAGTATTTCAACATCCGTACCGCTGGTTTTGGGGCAATTACAGACTGGATGTATCCATCGGTTTTTTAATATATTGTAATTTCCATGTGTTAAGGAACTTACGCATATAACCGGTCAGTTCATATTGTTGTCTCTCTGCACGTAAAAACCTCTCCACTGTTTGAGTACCCAAACTGGGCTGTTTCTGGGTCGGGGGTTAAAGTGACATTAAAAACATTAAAATATCATCGAAACAAATGACACCAGAAGTTATGGCGCTCTGGACAAATCCAAAAATAAGCGAGCCAGTGTGACATCCGCCATTTTACACTTATGGCACCATGGTGAGAGCCCGGGAAAAGATTTGTGTAGATTAGCCTTTGAGTAATGCAGTCAATGAGTGACTTTAAATTGTATTAGTTGGAGTCTGGGGTTAACGGAAAAGGATTTTATACTTTCCAGGCATCATCATCAATTCTGATGTTCAGCTCTTTTTCTCAGGTTTGTTTTATTGTGGAGTTGGGTTTTATTCTAATTTGTTTGAAATGATACACAAGTTCTACCCAGTGAGAACTTTGGTTGAACTTTGTGTTTGTTTTATATACGGATTTTTTAACAGCAACTATCCCCTTCTGGCTCCAGCTGGCCAGGTTGTCCGTTTCCCTGTTTTTATGATTGCTGCCAGTTTTCCAAGACTCTGACTTAGCTGCCAAGTAATAATGCAGGTAACTAGGTGGGCCCAGGCCACCCTGTTCCCTTGGTTTCTGTTGGTGTGTTTGAGATTCTGTGTGATTTAATCCCCAAATAAAATACAAGTTTGACAAGTGTGTTTATTGTGGCAAAAGGGGGCTGCATAAAATAGTAGTTGTTCCTTAAAAAGAATGCAATGTCTTATTAATTATTTTGTTTAGTTAAAGGTAAAATGTTGTGAATTATTTGAAGTAAACGTTCATGGGTATAGACAATAAAGACATTTTTCATTTAATTTCCCTTGTAATGCGTTTATAATGTTCCTGATCGATCGGTTGTCATGGAGGCCTGGAGTTTATCCAAGCTGACATTGGGAGAGAGTCGCGGTGCATTCTGGGCAGATTGTCAGTGCATCAGCAGGCTCTCTGACTATTTGAATCATAAAAATGTACTTCAACAAACAAACCCAGAAAGCCAGGCTCTCAAAATGTCAACCAATGAAGGAAAGTAATCCACGGCAGTCTCTACAGGAAATGGGGCTTACCTGTTGGACAAATCTACATCAAAAGTAGAAAGCACTCAGAGAGAACAAACCTCCGCCAGGACACAACAGAACACAAGTTAATTGTGATCAGAATAAATTAGATGGCTTCATTTAGGAACATTTCATGAAGGTTCGTCCATTAATTTATGAGTCATTGCCAGCCGCTGAATATACCCAAAACTTCAACAAACTCCCTCAGTTTCTCTCAAATGCCCTGGAACTAGTAGTCTCTCCTCGATCTCAAGCGCCTTCCACTACCTTGTGTCCACTCAGAGCCTCCAGCTCCACCCCAACCACCTTTTTCTTATTCTTCATAAATGCCGTCTATGTTTTGGATGGGTATAAAGGACGTTTTTGATGTTTTCTAACGCTAAATTTTCGGTTTGAATTTGTCTATCAACACCAAACCTGACGGAGTTTCAAGACCTTTCAAGAAATGTAATAATTGCAAGAGTACTCCAGAAGCTACCTCTGGGTAAAATTTCAGAAAAATACGTCCATTAGTTTTCCCCTATTCTTGCTAACAAACAAACAAACCAAGGTAAAAAAAATACTTATCTAACTACTTATCTTAAGATTTTATTTTAAGATTTTCACATAGGATAAGTTAAAACTTTATTCATACCCAAGGGGAAAATTCAGGGTGTCACAGCAGCAGCGTTTAAGTTTGCAGAGTAAGATAAAGTGATAGCTAGAGTGCATGATGAACAATAAATAAAAAAAACAAGAATCAGTCATAATAAAAACAAGAATCAGTAAATAATAACCACAACAACCAGAAAAAAAATAAGTACATAACCACACTGCATCAAGGGCGAGGCTCTACCATGCCCAATCACCAAATTAGGGTCCGGTTTGTTATCAATGCTCATCACAGATGAATTTTTCCGATGAAGTACCTAAAACCGCTGAAATCCCAGGATTAACCTGTAGACAATAGACATTTCTGTGATGATGAGTGCCACAAGGCTTCTTTTCCTCTAAGAGGCTTACAGATCATGAAAGCGTATTTATTTATTCCATGTGTCTGAATATATGGAATTTGCTGTGCAAGGGCAAAGCTTTCTCTGGGAACCAGAAAAGTAATATTTTTTCCCCCCACCAATGATTAGATGAAGCACTTTTAAGAGATAAAATATGCTCTAAATGAAAATATGCTCAATAGACATACTGTTGGTATATATTCAAACATATTAGGAACAATTAAAATGTATTAAGTCCTTCAATATCACAAAATGCTTTGTGGAAACCCTCTTACTTTTGTAACTCTGTAACAACTACAGGTGAATAATGTAACTCTGTGGATCATTTACATATTTAAAAGCTGACCGTGTTTAGTCAAATTATAAAATACCCATGCATTCAAAATGCATGAGAGTAATTATTGCTATCTATAGGATGCTTTAGCTCGACTTGCTAATTAACTCAGGGTCTACAACCTTTTCATAGGTCGGTAAATGTGGGTGTGGTCTTAATCATCACCGCCCACACGGTGTGTTTTGAAACCTTTGAGAACCAGCATTAACTTAATCAGCAATTGGTGCTACAGTAGCTCCTCTGTTGGAGTGAACAAGCTAGTTTACACCCCCACCGCAGTGGTACCAGTTCACCATTCCATCACAGTTTGACCCTTGTCAGTGTGGCAATGTGTTTACATTTACCAATTTTTCTTCTTCTAACTCATTAACTTCAGGACAAATTGCTCACGTGTTGTCTAATGTATCCTTCCCACTGACAGGTGACATAACAAGATGATTAACGATATTCTGTCTTAACCTGTGAGTTGTAATAATGTTATGCCTAGTTATTGCACACAAACATGCGCACATACACATTGTCAAAAAACTTTTAGCTAATATTAAATACATTGCATGCACTTTTTTCTTGTATGACAGACACTGAGTCAATGGGAGCACTGGGCCTTTTTACCCACCATAAGACAGTCCTATCGAGATGATGGGAGACAGCAACCTCTGACATTTTCCTCAAGCAAAGTTGGTTCCAAGTTTCGGTTGTCCTTGCATTCATTGCGGAAAACCCTGCCGTCCATTTTTAGGAATGACAGTAATGTTTTGAGATATTTCGTGGCAATTGAGTTCAGCTGGTGATGAGGGCTGATGACCCAGCAGCAGCGCCTGTGGAAAACATGTAGCACAGACATTTACAAGTTCAAAGACTTTACCACAAAAGCAATCTTTTTTTTTTTTTCTGAATCAAATGTGGTCTTGTGATGGTCTCTTACCAGGTAGCAAGTTCAACAAAATTGGCAAGGCATAACCTGTTTAATGTCCTTCAGACGTCTTGTACTTGCCAAAACTTTTGTCTGCTCAAGTGTAACGCAGCACTTTTTGTAGTTCAGATATATGTAGAATTGCCAACTCAGGGATTAAAGGTGAATTGTGTTGCCAGTCAAACAGCTCTTGGCAATGAATAACTGAACAATAGATATATAGTGTTTGTATTACAGTCATACTACAAAAACAATCAAATGATGAGCATTGGGTCCCGGCACTGTGCTGTACAGGTATACAAACATAACAAGTTTTATTGCATATCCAATCTGATGCTCGCTGCAGCAGGCCACATGGTATTCTGATGCCATATAGACTGTTCTGCAGTGTTGTCATTAATTATGTCTCAGATTAAATGACCTATAGATCAATGTCCAACACTTTCCCAGACAGCATTAAGAGTTGTATATAATGAAATTGATGGCTGCATATGAGTATAAGATAACAATGGTAATAAGATATAGATAACTAAAACAACGAGACTGGCCTCATTTGAGATCAACTATGTTGTCAGTTTTGTCAAGACGGCTTTTATTTATGTTGTCCTGACAACAACCTTTTGTGCTGGTATGGGTAATGATTAATTTCTCATCATAACAAAGGCTGAAGGCACCTAAACTTGTGATATATTGCCACAAAAATGGTCGTGAGGAAGTTGGGTTCCTGAGCATGCATACATAGCATCAAATCATTGCACAGCTAGTAGCTGCTTCTGACAAATTAATCCATTTGTAGCAGTTTGAGAAAACCGATTGAATTGCTTGAATCCCCGCTAATTGGCCTACACTCAAACCACAGAATAGTTTGACTACAAATAGAGATTTGACTGGGAATCATGCCATCAAAACGTTAAGCAAGAAAAATTTATGTAAAGTTCCTATTTTGCTTAAAACAATTGTATCTAAATAAGCAAGGATAATACTAACCCTTGAACACCCTTGAATTTGTGTCCGACAAACCTATAGCCAAGTGAACCACATGGTGAACACTTGTCTTTCTTGACATCATGCAGTTCCTATCTGTGTCTCTCAAACTTTGTCTCTTTTCTGGCAGAGTGCAGAGATGAGAACAGAACCATGTGTTCACTCTTTTGTTCTTTTCCATTGCCTTCCCATTTCTATTTAATCAGAATTGTGTGTTGGATGTTACTATTCTCTCGGCTGAATAATACTAATGTATTTCAGCACATCGAAATTACTAATACAAATGATACAAAATAAAGATTAACCACGGTCTGCTTGACTGATTTAATGACATCGTGGCTATTGTTACCTTTGTTCCTTTGATGTTTCTTTGGAGGTGAAAATGGGTGCTGTTTCAAGAATTCCTTTGATATTCCTTTTTGGTTGGACTTTGGGGCTCAGTATCAAGAGGCCTTAGATTTTTCCTCGGGGGGGGGGGGCTATATTGGCTGAACAGAGACACTGAAGTGGAAGATATTTGCGAGATACTCTTGTATCTTTCCAACTTGTTGGAGTCGTCGGTAGATTTAGAAGCATTATGGAGAAATGGGCATGGATTTTTAATTAACCTGAGGTACTGCTGAGCTTTGGTGGAGGTTTAAGTTCTGAGCGCTTTTTCTAGTTAAAATCTTTATTAGGAACAAAAGGTAATGACATAATTGCACATACCTGTATTAAAGTCTTCATAAAGTGGTAAAGTGTTATCTTCATCGAAAACACATTTATTTCTTATTAAATCACAAATACTACCTTTGTCAAGGTAGTAATATACCTTGACAAAGGTACATTACTAACTGAAAAAGGTTGTTTGGCACCAACCAAAAAATTGAGATAAAGTGATTTTTACCATTTGGAAACACCATGCTTAGCTCAGTGGCAGGGTGCAGAGAAAAGAGTGCATATTCATTTAAATTGAGAAAGCCTTATTCTTCCTCTACTCTATTCCTGTGTGTACATTGCAAAACCTTTCAATTACACTGTAACAGCTCAGTGAGCTGCATCAATCAAAAGGGGAAAATGAGTGAACTGATGAAACAGGTTTTTTTTTTATCATGAAAAATGTTTCACAATGTCTTCACCAAATTAGGTTAGCGGCCTTAGTTCCCCTTGACAGACAGAACACACTCACTGAAATGCATGAGTGGCTGATATTAACAAGGAGCACTCATCTGGCAGTTCATTAACTCAGTCTGATGCTGCAGCTCGGCCAGACAGTTGGACCATGTAGGGCACCTTGCTTTAAAGACTTTCATAGGCCTGTTTCTTTTTACAAGAGTGGATGAAAAAAAAATGAACCAGAGAATATTATTGAATTAAAAGGCTTTAATTGTCAGTTTGTTCCTTTTTAGGACTCCATTTTCCAATCCAGTTATACACTAGTACACACAAGTACGCATAAAGAACATCATTTTCAAAGCAAGCCAACTCAAACTGGAGAGAGGGAACATCAAGGAATGGCTGACTCAAATCACAATCAGCTTTATCGCAGGGAACATGCAGATATTTTTGTCAAACAAACGAGGGATGCATCGGAAGTTTCTCCTTTTCAGTCTAAGGTCGGATCGTAGAGGGTGATATTTGCTCTGCTGGTGGTAGATCGTCTAATAATAATAATACATTTCATTTATAACGCACTTTACATTTTGATCAAATCTCAAAGTGCTACAAGGTAAAAGCAGATAAAAGCATCAATAAAAATAAAATAATAACTATATAAAAGCCTGACCAAAAAGCAGCAATGTTTATTAAAGGTTATAGGCTCTGCTAAAAAGGAAAGTTTTAAGTCCTTTTTTAAATGTGTTAGTCGTCTGTGGAGCCCTCAGATGGTCAGGGAGGGCATTCCACAAACGAGGGGCAGCAGAACAGAAGGCCCGATTACCAATGGTGCTGAGCTTAGTTCGGGGAAGGAAGAGGCGGTATGAGTAGGTAGAGCGGAGGGATCGTGTTGAGGTCGGTGTGGTGAGTAGTTCTTTTAGGTAGTGGGGTGTGTTACCATGGAGGCACTGGTGAGTGAGGAGAGAGATCTTATAATCAATCCCCTTGGAGATGGTAAGCCAATGAAGGGAATGAAGAATGGGGGTGATGTGTTCGTGTTTACGAACTCTCACATGGATCCTTGCAGCACTGTTTTGAACATAGTGTAGTCTTTGAAGACTTATCAGGTATCCCGATGAGAAGTGCGTTACAGTAATGGATCGAGAGTGGGTTCTTTGAGGAGTGGTCTGATTATGGGGGCTTTTAGGGCAGATGGAACAAAGACAGCCTCGAGGGATTGGTTTATTAAAGCGATGATCAGTGGCCTTATTTATAGAAGAGATGTTAGTTTTCACTAGGGCTGGAGGAAAGGGGTTGAGGGCACAAGTGGAGAGTTTCATCATCTTGATGATAACCTCAACCTACTGCGGTGAGATTTCTGGGACATCAGACATATGTCTGTCTTTATGTCTAAGACAGACTTCAGAATTAGGACCCAAAATGCAAACACTATTCAAAATTTAAAGTGAACAAACAATCCTTATTTCCAAACCTATATGAAAATAAAAAAGTAAACAATTATTATCTAAAGTAGCAACCAAAGTTTCATAAATGCAAATTAACAGATCTAAGCTCTATTAATTTCAAAGTACCAAATTAACCATGAGAAAAACAAACTTACTGTGGATTCAGGACGCACAAGGAAGCGAGAGGGAGTCACAAAAGGAAGCAAGAGGGAGTAGCACAAAGAAGCAAGAGGGAGTCGCACAAGGAAGCAAGAGGGAGTCGCACAAGGAAGCAAGAGGGAGTCGCACAAGGAAGCAAGAGGGAGTCGCACAAGGAATCAAGAGGGAGTCACACAAGGATTTACGAGAGCTAACATGGAGGAGACCACCAGCTCCTCCAGGATAAACTGGCAAAAGTTAAAAAGCAAGTAACACAGACAAACTGACCAGGAGGGAGAGCAGGACAGTGACTTAAATACACTGGACTAACGAGACAAATGGGAAACAGGTGAGGGCTGGGTACAGATGACAACAGTCAACAATCAAGGAGGAGACATAAGGAATCAGGATTCACACACAGACCAGAGATGAAGAAGAGGAACACAGAGACTAATAAAAGGAAGTCATTTGGGAAAGACTCAAAGGAAAGGAAAGGGAGGTACAATGAAAATGAACAAAGAACTAAACTTCATAATAAAACTGAAACACAACCCCAAACTAAGAATAATCCAACTACAAAATAAAACAGACACTTTTTTTTGGTTCTGGTAAACATTTGAAGTGACAGCAAGCATTATATTATGAAAAGCTTCTGATGTTAATTATTTTGACGTCACATTGTATTTGTAACTGCGCATGTGAGGATGAGGATAGATAAGCCCATAAATAAACACTGTTTATGAGTTAAAGAGATTGTTTTACCATTACTGTTAGATTCTTACACTTGGAGAGCTGGCGAAGACAATTTATTCACAACCAAAGGTCAGATTGAAAGAAGATTTTTTTTCTTTCAGACATAAATCTAAATGATAGAGATGCTACTTTCTGCATTGTTTATGTACATCGTGAATGCTTTCGGAAGGGGAAAAGGTAAATGACTTACGAAAAATATCAGGATAATAAAAAGTATAAAAAACCTTACTAATAATATTTAAAAAAATACTCTTTATAACTCTTTATATTATGGAAAAATATCATAAAGCCCACGATTGACATATAGGTTAAATATGTATTATTGTCTGTGATGAACTGGCGACTTGTCCAGGGAGTACCCAGCCTCTCGCCCATGGTCAGCTGGGATAGGCTCCAGCCCCCCGTGACCCTGAGCAGGATAAGCGGTTGATAGTGAATGTATAATTGTGATTGCAGAAATCTGAAATGAAATAAATTTCTTTGAAAGACAATCTAAATTCAAAGAATAGGTTCAGATTCTTTTATGTTTAGAAACACTACTTACATTTTGTGTGGGTTTTGGAGGTCAGTGTTATAATTTTGGGCAGCATGGTGGCACAGTTGGTAGCACAGATGCCTTACAGCATGACGGTCTGGGTTCTATCGGCCTCGGGATGTTTGTGTGTGGAGTTTTCAAGTTCTCCCCAAGTTTGCGTGGATTCCCTCCAGTTACTCTGGCTTCTTCCCACAGTCCAGAAACCTGCAATATGGGGGACTCTAAAATCATGCCCCACCTCCAATAAATCCCTCACCGTGACCCTGAACAGGATGAGGGGTTACAGAAAATGTATGGACGTTATCATTCCCTCATCAGTGACTGTGAAATGAAAAGGTTCAACTGTAATAAAAAAGGGGACATAATCCAGATTTGTGCAAAAATACATGCTAAGGTTTAGTTGAAGCTTATCCAAGCAATCAGGTGTGTTAAGTAACAAAATGAAGTGGATTAGAATCATAGAGTACCTCAGTTAGACATAAATTATGATTTAGTCAAGTGAGCCAAGACGCTATGAGAATTTCCTAGAGCGCAACCTCTTCAATCCAAGCTGCAACTTGATTCTACTGGAAGTAGCCGTCAGATTTCCTAAGATATGACAGATAAATCACATGTGGCAAAACTAGTCAACACAACCATCCCACAATTAACAAGACCAGGTTTTTATCTGATCATTTGATTCCTCCAAGGAGAGAGAATCCAGAGATAACAACAAACTTTAATAATACAACTCCTCAAAGAATTAGCTAGACAGTAAATATATCATTATTACACTATTATTGGTGAAAACTTACCTGTGAGAACCAATTCCATCATCTTATAAGTCTGGTATAACCGCCGGCCTGCATAATTTTCCTTTCAAAGTTTACAATGGGAAAATAAAAAAGCGGCCACAGAATGTGCGTCCTGAAATAGCTCTTCTATTAGTCAACACAACACAATTCACATTTCAAAGTAATCATAGGTCATTAGCAGCATTCCATTGGTATGAAAAACCATTTAGAGACTGCACAAAGCAAGTCTTTAAAGAGGCACGTCGTCAGTCTGGTTTGCAGTCTGGTTGGGGAGAAACTTAGCCAAAGAATAGCCCATAAAATCTTAGAGCATATCCGGATTATTGGGCAATTTTTGAACAAGCACAAATAGATGGCCACACTTCCACACAACCCAGCAGGAAGGTGCCATATTACTGGGTTTTGTCCGAAATTGGACAAATAGAAATGGTGACAGCAGCTTTACCTGGTCACTCTTGTTGTTAATATGTCTTGTTATTGGACAACCCCACAATCCAAATGAGCAAAAAGAATCAACTACAGTAACAGAAGTACAATGGAATCGGTATGAGATTAAATAAGAACATGAAACTGGTATCAATATACTTTATAATCATACAAATATACACATTTCATTCTAACTTTCAAGTATTACAAACGTTTTATAGAGACAAAAAACAGGGAGCACAAAATGCAACATGATCCAAATGTACTGTTTAACGGTTGAGACGGGTGGATAAATACAGTGAGACATGGTAAGTAATAGTTAGACACAGAAAGAGACAGTAAGACACAGTTCCCCGGGCGATTCCCAGGAGTTGCCCACTGCTCCCTCAGGGATGGGTCAAATACAGAGAAAGAATTTCCCTATGTTGTTCTGTGTATGACTTATAAAGGATAAAACAATAAATAAAAAATAAGAGGCAGTGAGAAACAGTAATACACTGTGAGACTCAGTAAGACACAGTTCCCCGGACGCTTCACAGGAGCAGCCGACTGCTCCCTCAGGGTTGGGTCAGATGCAGATAAAGAATTTCTGCATTTGTACTGTACTAAGTTGTACAGTGTTTGACTAATAAAGGATAAAAAATAAGTAGGAGACAGTGAGAAACAGTGAGAAACAGTAAGACTGTACACTGTATGATACAGTGTATCACTTTAACAGTGATACACTGTATCATACAGTGTGACACAGCATGATACAGTGACACACAGTGAGACACAGTAAGAAAAAGTGAGAAACTTTATCGTACAGTCAGACACAGTAAGAAACAGTGAGACACTTTATCACAGTCAAGAAACAGTGAGGCACTGTATCATACAGTGTGACAGCATTTTATAGTGAGACACAGTAAGAAACGGTGAGGTCCAGTCAGACATAATGAGACACTGCGAGATACAACTGACACAAAGTAAGACACAGGCAGACAGTTGAACACAAGCTGGACACAGGGGGACACAGTAAGACACAATTGAAACAGGCTGGTATAACATTGTTAACAACCGTGGAAGAAAGTAAATCACTCAGGAGTTCATGGCATGTTTCTTCCCTGGAAGCTTCTATATGCATTGCTGAGATGAAACCAGATGAGGTGTTGAGGAAAACGGACTACGGCATACAGCAAATTAGTAATGTAATCCACTGCAGGATCAAAAGAGCGCGACTGGATTATATTTTGTTGCATCAAAGCAAATGAAAGATGTTTCCAGATCAAAGGCAGTGATTTTCCCTGGTAGAATATGGATATGCATTATTGAAGATGTGAACAAAGTGTGTGTTCAGCGGGGGTCGTATTTGATGTCATAACCTGGGAAATGTAGCCTCTCCTATTCAGCAGTGCAGTGTAACCCAAGCTGGGCCTCTCATTGTGTCTTTATTTGTTTGATTTCAAGGCAGGGACATTACAATAAAGCCAATCTGGAAATGCGATCGGGCTTTGACCGAAGGTAATTACTTGCTGTCTACACCATTAAGAATTTAATGTAATTTCAGATAGACTTTCCGGGAGAGAGAGAGCGTGGCAAACAGAGACAGAGGGCGAGTGAGAAAGACGTGGCGGAGCCATCAGTCGAGCTGAATCTGTTGCCCATCTGTATCTTTACATGAAGAAGAGAATAAGAAGAAATAAACTCTGGAAGGCCTAAAAACATATTTTGAAGCCAGCTTCAGTTCCCAACCCTCCATTCCTATTCAACAGCCTGCATATGCAGTGGTATAAGGCACAGAACACTAATCCTTGGGGTCACAAAGAGTTTAAGAACCGCATATAACACAGGTCACCCATCCACTGTCAATTCTGCCCTGGTCTACAGATTCCAGACAGGCCGTCAGCAGGATTACCGCACCAGGAGGTGATCAGTCATGTGGGACCGCAGCAGAGCATCCTCCCGCAGCGTGACCCCATCTCCAATCGTTTGTTTCCACTCTGAGCATGAGTCACGTAGCGAGACAGATATATCTACACTTGACACTTGGTTAGGTTACGCAAAAGGTTCGAAACAATTTACATTTGCGTCAAAGGTCACATTGGACAGAGAAAAAATTTGCAGATCAAATTGCTGTCTGATAATGGTAAGTAGGATTTTGTCTGACTGGCTATAGAATAGAATTGCCAGGGTTGCCGACATAAGCAGCAGATTTGTATTTGACTACTCAGAGCTGGAACTTACAGAATGAGGTACTGAAATCTACACATCAATGAATTAACCCTTTGGATCCCAAGATCACACTGATGAGATTTCTAACCCTGGTCCTACATGTTTTTGGGTTTACGTTCTAATGCAGTATGTCAATAACTGACAGGTCATAGAGGTGATGTTATACTGCAAAAAAAAAGATACTTAATATAATATGGTATAGCCTACGGTTACGGTTCGAATTAAACCTAACCCTGACCTCGGACTGTGTTTTAGGCCACAAAACGTGTTCAGTACATCTTTTTCCCTATCAATATTATTGGTGCAATTTATTGATTTGACTGATTGCTGAGGATAATTAATTAATTTCATTTGTTTTGCAATTTGTACCATAAGATGATACTAGTCACAATACTTAAAAAACATCAACACGTTTTGACACTGTGGTTTAATTTTGCTTGTTTATACCCTAAAAAGTGGGGCCTTTATGGAATCGTCATCGCCGGGTATGTCGCCGCGACCGCTGTGGCGACAGCCGTTGAGTTTGCTGCCACCTCCGCATATCCCTTTGTGTTAATGCAATCATTTAAGAACGATTGCGATTGCTTGGACAACAAAAGGCGTTGGGGACTTTTTCGGGATATACAATGGTTGTCTGGGATGACAGTATAGGTCTAGTTTATTTATTTATTTTTTTTGACATTATTTCTTGTGCGCTGAATCATTGCATAGTTGAAATAAACGTTTCAATGAATGAATGAATGAATGAATCAACAATCAGTTATGTTGCTGATGCTAACGTCTAGAGCTCCTATCACACAGTAGAGTGCTGTTAAAGAGTTTATTCATGGGTATTTTTCCAGCGTTTTTTCTGTAGTGTTAATGTAGGACTCACCAAAATGTAAAACAAGCTAAAAAAACAGAATATCTCTCCTACATTTATACGTAATGTGTCCGGACATGCAAACTGAATTTGTAATTACCCTTTATTAACCAGATCTACCGTTTATTATTTGAAAGCAACTGTATACCTTATTGTCAGAACAGCTGGTTGTGGGACACTATAGGCCTAAAAGGCTGGTTTGACTTTTCCTCTGGTTTCCCCTCTCATTATGCCGGAGGAAAATTAGTAATTAAAGTATTCGGAATGAGTGAAAGAGAAAGGTGATGCATGGAAATGAAACCCTCATTGTTATTGCTGCAATTAATCATATGCTGTAATTGTTTACTCATCTTAAAAAAAATGACAGATGGTCCAGAAAACACCATTTTTTTCTGTTACTTGGCAGCCTACAGCCACAGTCATGGCAACAGAGTTCCTTATTATCGTCAGATATGGAATGGAGCACCATAGTTTAATTTCAGTGTAGATTCTATTTGAACATGATATTACAGCTTGCACACCAAGGCAAGCATGCAGCATGGCAATGTTTTTCATCAGAAATGACATTTTTGCCTACTTTGCTGCACTACTCCACTCCCAATAACTGGACACCAAGGGGTTACTGTTCGGCATTTAAGACAAGCTCAGCGATCTTGGTCTGCACTCCTCGACTTCCTGACTGGCAGACCACAGGCGGTACGAGTGGGCCACCGTGTTTCTTCACCCCTCACCCTCAACACCGGTGGGCCTTGTGTCCTGAGAACTAACTTAAGCTGAACATCAGCAAGACTAAAGAGCTGATAGTGGACTTCAGCAGAAAGCCGCTGAGGAGCTACCATCCTCTCAGCTTAAATGGGGCCGTGGTCGAGAGGTTGACTGTCTTCAAAACCTTGGTGTCAATATCACCGAAGACCCGTCAATATCTTCAAACATCCACAGAAAGGAGAATAAAGACTGTCAACCCCTCTACCACTTCAGCTGAATGAGGGACTTTAATCTCCCACTCAGGGTGCTCAGGAACTTTTACACCTGCACTATAGAGACTATCTTGAGTGGGAGTATCATCACCTGGATGGGAAATAGCACCAAATGGAACAACATGGCTCTTGGAGGGTGGTCCGCTTAGCTGAGAGAACCATCAAGACCACTCTCTCTAACCTGCAGGACATTTATATCAACTAATGCAGAACCAGAGCTATGAAGATCGTGACCTGACCTCTTGCCATGAAGGAGACGTTACCACACACTGCGAGCCAACACAGAGTGGATGAAGAAGAGTTTCTTCCCTCAGGCCATCAAAGTGCTAAATGAGACTGGGACCCCTGTCAATACACACTCACACACACAAACATCTTATAATTTGAGTGTTTGCACTTAGTGTTTAATGTTAATTCTTTGAATGTGTCATGGGTTTGAGTGATTTTGTGTTTTCGCCTTATGTTTGACCGCAACAAGCCCGAAATGCATTTCACTGCACATCGTACCTGCATGACTGTGTATTTGACAATTAACCTTGAAATTAAAGAACACAAGGGCAAACCCCTCGAATACTTTTGAGATGAATGTTATAATGAAAGACAGGAGGAGGCTGCACTAAACATACTGAACTTGTTTCTGCTCACTAAACTGAGTCATCCATCTCCCTCTCTCTTTTTCTGTGGTTTCTTGCACACACAGACACATGTCTTGCGCATGTGGGTATGTATGAGCATACTTGGGTGATTTGATCTTTGGTTTTAAACAGGTTGACAGAAAAGTAAATGGCTTTTTGAACCTGCTAAAAAGTACAGAAATCTGCCTTAACATCATAATCCCTGACAGGACAATGGAATAACATTGCCAATCTTATTGCTATGATACCTGCCAGTGGGTGGCTGGACTACTTGTTCAAACATAATTGCAGATCTTATTGGGTGTTCCAGGTGTGAAGTTGTTAGTACCTACAAAACGTGGTCTCAAGACTGACAACCGTTGAACTGGCAGGGTCAAGAGTGCCCAGGGCCCATTAATTTGTTTTTTTTCGGAGGGAAGGCTAGCTAGTTGGGCACAAATAACTGAAAAGGCTAAATTCCTTTTTTTGATAGAAAGATCTCAGAACACTGTGCGTCACAACTTGCTATGAAGGTAAAACCACCTCAAGTGGACACCCCATTATCAGAAGTGGACATCAGAGCAATAGGAAAAAAAAAACTGCTTTGTTGGACAAAAGAGGTATAAATAGGATATAATGTTATGGCTGATCGATGTATAGTACGTGGCCAACTAAATGGCAGAAGAAATGCATTCCGAGTCCCATTTTACCTGTCTTGAACGACATGACTCTGTGCATATAATATGTGTATGTATGATAATCATCTTTTTGTCTATTTGTGTAATGTACGGTTGCAGCCAGATGTGATTAGTGAGGATTACACTGAGCCGTCTCCAGCCCCTGATGGGCTCTGTGCTTACATGACATGCTTCAATGCTGAAGTGCTGATCACAAGTTGAGAAGATATATGTGTAAATACAATCTCAGCAGAAGTTTGTTTTTCCTGTTCTGTAAGAACAAAACCAAAACAGGTTTAAACACACATTTAATGCATCTGAGTTCCTCACTAGGGAGTGTGCGCCGGGACACAAAGGCCTAAATCCCTTTTTGTGTACACAACCCAACAACACTGCAGAGGGCTCATTTGGTGGAACAGAATGCAGCCAAACCACTTTCACACTTTATTGGA
Source organism: Lophius americanus (assembly GCA_037951165.1). Taxonomy (NCBI): domain Eukaryota; kingdom Metazoa; phylum Chordata; class Actinopteri; order Lophiiformes; family Lophiidae; genus Lophius; species Lophius americanus. Next base: position 23,917,145 of record JBBDHG010000014.1, read on the forward strand.
ATATATTTCACCAACTTGTGCGAATTCGAGGAGCAGAGTAGTTGTCAGCACCCTCAGAAAATTGATTTGATCCTCCATTTTTCAGATCGGAGCAGCTGCAGCCAGGTCTTTTCTGTTTATACATACTCTACATTTCACCTCCCTAGCTCCTATGCAGGTAATCAAAAATAATGGATCTTTCAATCTTCAACTTCTACATTTTGCTCTGAGGTAGAATGCAGTCGCCAGTTGTAATTATAACGGTATTATCAACATTATTTTGAATTCTCATGTCAGTGGTTATAATGTTAAGGCAAATCAGTGAATTTGGCTCTTTCATTGTGGTATTAGACTACCAGTCTGAGCTAATAAATGTAAAACATTTTGGCTTTAATTTTCCACATTTTTATACACAGTAATTTCATAGCATATAGTAACATGAAGAGAAGAAAATCTGTTTTCATTATAAAAATAAAGCATCTTTAATAATCACTTGGAATTTAACTTACAAACACATAAAATATTTTCACAGACACATTGAGAATTGCATTATCTCTTAAAGAAGGGTGATCTATAAAACATGAAGCAGATTTTATACAGAGATTATGAAATAAATTTGGTCAGTATGATATAATATGTCAATTTTTGCTGTACTCAGATGGCATTTCAAGGTTTTACAAGCACAATATGTCGCTGAAAAGTGACAGAGAGTAGGACATCTGGTCATTGAAAATGGCCCTAAAACATCTACAACAATTTGACAAGTAAAATTGTTCACAGATTCATTTATTAGCTTTTTCCAGGTCTCTTAAACTCATCTAATGTTCAAATCACCAGCAACAATGATTTTTCTAATGTTCAAATCACCATAAACAAAGGGAATTCCATTAAGATCAGTTTATTTTGGTCAATCTACTGCTTTGATTATTATGTAGACAAGGAATTTGAGTATAATAAGTTCGACAGATATAACAGGCCCCAGTTCTGTTAAGCCTGTTCTGTGTAACTGACTATTATGATTTATTGGATTAATAAATACAATTCTAATTATCTTTCACAATGTCCACGGCGTTATGCCTTGAAAGGTCTTTTGTCTTCTTTTAATGCAGTGCAAAAGTTTTGTATAAAGTTGTAAAACACACTGTACAATATTTACATAGGATCTAAGATGGATCTTAAATGATTTACTGTTATGAGACTGTATTGAAGCTATTACTAAGATAGCAAAGATGCCAACATCTTATCTATCTTATCTTATCTCATCTATTCTTTACTTTGGTAATCTGACACTTCACATCTCAAGAATTGTTGTAATTCAAAATATGTGTCTACTATAAAAAGTAGAATAGAGAATGGTATTAAGAGCCCTTTAAATGACATAACCTCATGGCAGTTTAAGTGAAATCATATTATAATTCAGTAATAACTTCATAATGATATCATGTAACAAATACAGAAAGTGCAATATCATAAAAGCACTAAACTTCTCACAGTGTGTATTATAAACATTCATGTAAACAGTGGTGACTTTGGAAATATGAGCAACTGAGCATCAGATATTGGAGATTTGCCTGAGCTTTCTGTTCCCAACCTGCCTTGAGTCACATTTCATTTTTAAAGGTATTTCCATTTCTGACATTTTCTTTCTGTGCTTTTTAAATCTCTTGGAGCATAGGTAAGATGTCAATGCAATGACCAAGAAGAAAAGCCCCACGCTCATGACAGAAAGCACAATTAGGACAGGCTGACAGGGGAATGACTCATACCTTTCAGGCCCCTCTCTCATCTGGCCAATGAACCAGGGTCTTTCTTTTACCTCAATGTCAACCTCTCTGGTCAGCAGACTCTTTATGTAGCTCTCATTAGTCAATGTTTCATTAACAAAAAAGTTAACCATGACAGTTGAGTAGAGTGGTTCTGGCTGACCATGATCACTGACCTTCACCAGGAGCCTGTAGAGACCCCGGTTGATGAGCTCCCTCTTTAACGTGATATTTCCAGTCTCTCGGTCAATGGCAAATGACCCCGGCTCACCACCATTCCTTTTAATGATGCTGTAGGCAATCACAGCATTCATGCCCGTATCCTTATCCACAGCGTAAACCTCTGTGATAGATGTTCCTGGTAGTGTATTGGGTAAAACTAGCATATAAGACTGATTGGACTGAGGGAAGAGGACCACAGGAGGGTTGTCGTTTACATCCAACAACAGCACGGTCACCATAGTAATACAGGAGAGGGGAGGCTTGCCACCATCCATCGCCTCAATCCACAAATGATATGTACCTTGTTGCTCACGGTCCAGTGGTGTCTTTGCCCTCAATGCCCCTCGGCCTGTATCTATCATGAAGATGTCGCTGCCGTTGAGGATGGAAAGGGCCACCCAACCGTTTTCTCCAGCATCAGCATCCGTCACAGAGAGGACACCAATTTCACCATAACCTGGGAAGTTCTCCGGGACAAAGAACGTAAAGTCTTTATCGATGAAGCGTGGACTGTTGTCATTACGGTCTAGTACAGTCAACACCACAGTTGCAATTGACTCTCTCCTCGGTGTCCCTTGGTCCACTGCTCTCACAATGAATCGATATGTCTCTTTTTCCTCACGGTCTAGCGATGTGGCCACAGTCAGTACTCCTGTCACGTGATTTACAACAAAGATGCTTGGGGTGTCGACTCCAAGGAGGTAGAGGACTTCACCCTTACTTTCGCTGTCCTGGTCCGTGGCATGGAGCTGGGTAAGGAATGTATTTGGTGAATTGTTCTCCTCCACAGATATTTTCACCAAAGACTGCTCAAACACTGGTGCATTATCGTTCTCATCCAATACCTGAACTTTAAGAAAGGTCTTGATAACAATATCTCTTGTATTCTTAGCAACTACAATTAGCTCATACTCCCGTGTCTTCTCATAGTCCAAAGGCTCTGTAGTCTCCAGCAAGTATTCATTCTTGAACAGCTGATAAGGGCCAATCCTGAAGGGACCAGTCCCCTCTAAGAAGCAGCTCACCCCTAGGTTCACAGCAATATTTTTGACAGTGAAAAAAGCTATTGGAGAAAATGCTGGCTCAGACTCCCTTATAGTCACCACCCCATCTTTTTCTGGTGCAATGTACCGTGGTATGACAGCATGGGGTCCTGTTAAAATTTTGATGATATTGACAGTAAGGGTGGCAACAGCAGGGATACAACCAGGTCCATTGGCCAGAACAGTGAGTTTGTAAAATGTGGCTGTAGTAGTGTCTATTTTCCCTGCTAGCTTGATCAGTCCTGTGATTCTATCCAAATGGAACAATGTCCTGGTGGCCCTTGGCACACGATCACTGTAAGCATAGCTGATGTGAGCATTAGCACCAAGGTCAGGGTCAAAAGCATGCAGACGTGCCAAATGTGCCCCTTTGGTGGTATTCCCATGAAGAGTGACGTTAATCTGAGACTCTGTGAATTGGGGGCAGTTATCGTTCACATCTGTGATGACAATTTTTAGTGTAGCTGCGCCGAGTAAAGGAGGGGTCCCTCCATCCTCTGCAATGATATCTGTAATATATTCATCCTGGGTCTCTCTGTCCAAGGCTTCTATCACAATGAGGAAGGGTGTCAGCTCACCCCCATCATTCTCCTCGACATCCAGCGTGAACTTGCCAAAGTCATTAACAAGCCAGTATGTCTGCACTCCGTGAAGACCCAGGTCTGGGTCAACTGCCGACTGCTCCACTGCATAACGAGCATTGATGGGTGTGTTCTCTGGGACAGACATTAGGATCTCATCTGTAGGGAACTTTGGCCTGTTGTCATTCACGTCCTCAATTGAAATCTTAACTTTGATGAGCTGAAAGTACTGCTGAGGCAGAACGAACACATCTAGAGAGAGGACACATCCTCGTCCGTCCAAGTTGTGAGGACAGAGTGTTTCCCTGTCAATCTCTGTAACGGATGTGTAAAGTTCCCCGGTGGTGTTATTTAGGTTCACGTACTGTTCATTGACCTTTTCTTGTGTGAGACTGAAAAAGAAGGGGGGCTCAACAGTGAAATCCAAATTTAAGTCTACTCCGATAGCTCCTATGAAGTTTCCCAGTGGTAATCCTTCCTTTATCTTATAGATGAGCTCTTTTGCTTGGCTGAAATTTGCAAAACAGGAAAGAGGGCTGGTGAAAAGCAAGAGGACGCACATTCCCTGTAATACAAGATAATTAAAGATAACACAGTTGCATAACTGAAAAGGATTTGAAAAAATAGCATATTCTTAATAGAATAGTATAATAATATTATTGGGAACATTCCTGTTGTGTTCTATTATCATTTCAGACACTTGCAAGGATGATTCCAACTCAGACCATCACACCTAACCTCAATTATGAATAGACTTAGATTTGTTCAGAGTACAGGTTTATTTCTAAAGGATCTAGCTCTCCTCTAAAGGACGTAAAAACAATTCAGTGTATGGGCTCTGTCACATCTCTGCTTCATAACATCAAATTGTTAAATGCTCATTAAAATTATTTGTACTTGTGTTGGAAGTTTATTCTGTCTATAAAGTGAATTCTGATCAAACTTACCAATATTCCTCTTCTTTTGCTAAGGCTGCTGTATCTGCCGTTGAACATGTTTATACCCTAATCCAGTACTTTCCACTTAGAGCGGGAAGAGTGACAGCTGAAGTAACCTACGCATTTTGAGTGCAGAGCAGCGTAGACCTCTGCTGAGGGCTATGCCTTACTGCTGTCTGACTTGAACAACTCATTCATCCAACTGCTGGCTCAGGGCACTCCCCCCCGTATGCAAATCGGCCCCTCGTGTTCACCAATGAATGCTGATGGCTATTGGGAAATTTAGCCCTCAGATTCCTCTTCCGTGCATGCTATCAAAGCACACTGACAAACACCTATCCTTTTCATACACACCCATGGTGTTGTTTTTGTGAGCTGCATTCCTTGTTTTCTTGTGGGTGTGTGAACGTGTATGATTACCAGCTGAGCTCATGCTGAAACAGGAGACCGAGCATGATGTCAGATATCCGCATCTGAGAGATTAGTTTGATCCAGTTTTAGTTAAAACAACTACAAGGAGACTTCAGAATGAATGAATTGAAAAGGTTGTAGATAGATGGATAGAAGGACGGATGGACTGATGGATGGTTAGATGGATGGATAGATAGATAGATAGACGGACAGATAGATACATTGATACATAGATGGATAGACTCCAATAATACAAAACAAGTCCAGCAATGAGGGGATCTTGGCATCATAAGTGGTGCTATGGTCTGATTCTGGATTGAGCCTTTAACTAAATCAACCCTCTAATCCTCATGTGCTCTAAATGCAGGACCAGCTGTTTGCTGGGATTGGAAGCATACTGCTTACAGGAAGTGAGTGAATGAAGTTCCCTGTGAAAAGGGGCAGATTGAGACACACTCATTTTTTCTTTTCTCATGATGAGGTTTGCCCTCATCATACGTATCTACTGGATGGACCAAACTAGGACCTGATAATTGAATATAAGCTGTTTTTAGGAAGCACTTTGTTTGTATATGCGTGAGTAACATAAACAAACAACATATAAATATGGATTGTCGACACATCCATCCAATTTTTTTGTTCTTAGCGCTGAGTTCAGAAATATTTCTGGAAACACAGACAATGTGCTGGAAGGCTTTTGAGTGTGGGAAAGCAGCAAATCAGCTACATAAGAGTAATTTGAGAGCTACTTTGAGATGTGGATAATCTGAGGTGTTCAAAGACATTTGGTGAGGAGTCTAGTGCACTGACGTTAGATGATAAAAAAAAACATTATTGAAAGCTTTTTAGCTTTGTAATAACATTTAATTTGCTGAAAATTATCATTTATTCAAATAGTCAAATGTCAGAGAGTTAAAATAAACCATAATATACATAACATATTTTGAAAGGCTGTCTGACAGTGATGCATTTAAAGCACTTACGTTTCTGTTTAGTATTTACTAACTAAATTGTTCATGTTCTTGACGAAACATCTCTTTTTTGATTTGTGTTGTAACATAAGATTAAAGCTTGTAATGATTAGAAAGTATAATTATTATGATTTGTAATCACAAAGACTGTTTCTTTCCATCCAATAATAATAATAATAATAATAATAATTGATAATAATAACTAGACCTATGCTGTCATCCCCGACAGCAAGGGTATATCCCCGAAATGTCCCTAATCAACTGCGTTGTACTAGCAATCCCCTGATTGAAATGTGAGATTATGTCCACGTTCTATTATGTAAAAAACAAGAAAAACAAAATCCCACAAAAGGAGTGAAATACGATGCATGATCTATGATACATTAGATCTCCTTGAGTTGATCATATTCACCAAATTTGGATTAAATCGGATCAATGTTTTGAAAGTGGTTAAGAAATAAGGCCCGAAAACTTTTGAGGAAGCTTCCTAAAGTGTCAGAAATATACAACACACTTTTCAAAAAAAACAATCAAGTTCTGTCTCGCAGTAAGTTCTATGGGAGTCTAAAGTTTGAAAATTGATCCATGAAATTGTTTTTGAGTTATGTCTGGAAAACATGATGTATTCAAGATAAATCTCCTAGAGTCGATACATATTTACCAAATTTGAACAAAGTTGAAGCAATTGCTTGACAAATTATGGGTAGAAAACCTAGGGAGTTGAAGCTCCCCCTAGTGTCAGAAATATAAAACCGATCTTTCCCGAAATCCAGCCAGTATTTCCACAGATTAAGAGTCTATGCGGGGATAAAATTTGAAAATTATCTATGACAAAGTTTTTTTGTTTTTTTTCTTAAAATATTTCCTGGGCTAATAGGCCTTTAGTGATGGAACAGCTGAAGATTGACAGGAAACTGGGAGAGAGAGATGGGAAGGTGACATCAATCCTGGGACTGCTGCGCCATAAGGGCTCAGTCACGGTACGTGAGGCGCTTGAACTACTGACTTAGCTAAACAGCGGCCCCAGTCAGACAATTCTTTTATTCTGTCCGGTAAACAGTGTCTATCATGTCAAAAAGCTCCACCTAGTGAGTCAAATATGAACTATTACAGTAAATATTTACTAGATAGAGCTCCTCCAGTTGATTCATATGCACCACATTTGGACTAAATCAAACCAACGGTTGAGAAATTATGGCCTAGAAACCTTTGTATACAAATGTCCCCCTATTATCAGAAATATGCAGCTGATCTTTCCCAAAATCAATCCAGTTCTTCCTCACACTAAGGTCTATAGGTGTATCTAAAAAATGATCCTTGAATTACAGCCCCTGTGAAATGCAGGGGACGGACATAAATGCACTACTGATGTTGAATAAGTCCAAGAGACTGTATTAATTTGGTCTTGATTGCATCATTTGCTGCTCTGAGTCTGTGTGAGATGAGGCTGGGTAATCTCTCCACTGATATCCAGATGTCCTCTTGACTTTGGTCTTTTCTTTTAATCAAAGTCTTGCTAAGCTATCTGGATAGCTGGGTATCGGCTCCGTGGCTGTTAAGTAATATGGATATGACCGCACAAACCGCCATGCCAGGAAATACTGTAGCTTAAAGACATCAGTTTGCAGACTGTGTTCTGAAAACAGTTTGCTTTCCACTGGGATGTTTAGTTAATTGGTTTTAAAGTAGTTTTCCATGCTTTCAACTCATTTTTAGTTTCACAATAAATAAAATGTTTCAGAGTTCAAGTCTGTGCCAGGAACTGATATCCACAAAATAAAAATTTAATAATTTGAATACATCCGAGCAAAGATTTACATAATTAATTAAGGGTTATAACATCCTATCCCTTGGGACCATCAGCGTATTTGTGTAAATGGTTTTGAATAGTAGAAAGCAAAACTTTTTTTTCATTCTAAAACAATTGATTTGTGATATATTGTATTTGACATTATATATATTGTATCTGACAAGCAGAGCTAAGTCAATGTTTTTAAAAAGCATTACGCCTCCTTTCAACTGTAATTTATATAAACGCCAAAATCAGAACCCACTACATTTAGCAAGCTATTCAGCCAGCTGGAATCCCCGCTTGTATAGCATTATACAGATCCAGGAATATTCTTCACAGCTTTATTATGATGAAACGAAAAAGTAGAATTGCTTACTGGCAAACAAATACACTGCAGACAGAAGTAGCTGATTTCTAACCGCTAATTAATCAAACCTTGATTTCCTGTCCTGATCACAAACAACAAGTGTTGCAGATTGAACACTGGTTTCAATATAATGGAGCACCAAATGACTCTCTCTTCTGCAACTCCATTCAACACAACATAAATTTCATTTGGATCTCCTACGTTAAGCCAGTCATGATTCTCTTTCACTTTTGATCATACATGGATGCATAATGGCCACCTATATGCATATAGATCTTCTGGTGGATAGCATTCCGATACTGGCTATTAGCACCAATACGAGATAAAGTAAAGATATGAATAACTCATCCTCTGTCTTTATTTTGGAATATTTTCCCTGCACAGTGCAGTCAAGTGTTCATCAACCACACTGCAGCTGCTTTCCTCCGTCTCAAGGGGAGAGCAACATTCACAAACAAGGTTGAGGAGACTATGCCCTTTTTTCAAAATGGCATAGTCATATAAGATGTAAAGTCATGTTCAAGTGCTCTCGCTGTCACTGCCATCTACTGGCCAAATAAACATACACATTATTGATGTTTTTGAGTCAGTCTAGCTGCAAATTCAATAATACACTTTATTGAAGCCATGAGGCTTTTTCGAAAATATTGCTTTCCAATAGATTCAGATTTGTACTGAATCCACATTTGCTCCATTTGGACTGAACAGGTCAGCATTTGTAAGAGTGTGACGGTTGAGTCTCGGGCAACAAACATGTATCTGCACTTATTCCTTATATTTAGATGATTTGTCAAATTTCCATTGGAGACTGAATTTCCTCAAAGAGGGAAAGTTGCTAAGGAAAATGCTTAAAATGTCCTCGTAGCTCGTCATCATGTAATAGATTTCAGTGTAAAATGGAGCTGTCCTAAAATAATATTATATCACAGAATTTCTAAGCCCCAAAGGTCTTTTTCTATAAAGTGGAAAAAAAATAAATGTATTTTCCTCCTCCTCACACTTCACTGGCTGCTCTTCTTCGCCACTGTTTTTTCTCTCATTAGTTATCTCCCTCCCTGCTCTTGTCAGCGAGTCATCGAGGATGTATCCTGGCACAGATCGCTCATCTGGAAGGATGGGGGGAGAGAGTAGAAAATTACAAGAGAACGTTGTGAGCTTGTGTTGGACAGACAAGCAGAGAGAGAGAGAGAGAGAGAGAGAGAGAGAGTTGAGATGGGGAGAGAGTGTAAAACCTGATGTGGGGTGAGTGTGGCTTCAATGTCTGGGCAGGTGCAGGCTGGATATATCATTGGGAACAGGTGCTGTGGGTGAATGTATGCCCCTCACAGCTGCAGCCAAGGAGATTACTAGCCAGGCTTCCCAGTAATGAAGTTTCTATTGATTGGCCCACCACAGGTTCTTGTTTCTGCCTGCAGACAGTGTGACCATTTCAGAGCTTCCATTTGAGGTTTTTGAGTCTACCAATTAAGGAATGAAAAATGGAGTTTCCAGGTGTGAACGAATAAGGATAATGATCTTAAAGTAACTACTTACAGTACAGCGTCAGAACTTCAAACTCCAGTGGAATTTTCCTTTACGGACATAATATTGTAGAACTACTTACAAGCCGTACTTGAAATTGTCCAGCGCCTCATGTCGTTTTCCTTGTTTTTTCCTGTCACTGCTACATGATGTGAGAACACCAGCGGGTTAAAACACAAAAGCAGATAGCGATGAAAGCCAAACATTTTAAAGTTCAACATACTAATACATAGTTCTGTATTTAAAAATCTCTGCAATGTATTTTTCCACAAAAGGCAGGGACAATCGTCTCACGATGTAAAACAAAAAATACAATACATGGTTATAAGAGAATAACTTTATTAGAATATACACAGGTTCGAGTGAATAATTCTAAGTTGTCATTAAAATATTAATTTTTTCCGCTGTAATTTAATTAATTGGACTGTGTTATAGAATTTATCTGAGTAAAATGGAGCTTCTAGCTGTTGTTCCGAAAAGCAAGTCTCAATCTATTCTGACTTGTTCAAGAGGAAAGGACACCTTAGGCCAGAAGGAAAATGTTTGGACAGATTGGTGTGCCACTCATGGCGGCCATTGCGACCCTGAGTTTTATATTAAGTTGTATGTTATTGCACTGAGTAAACTTTAGGAACAACACGTGTTAATGCCCTACTTTTAAAGAGTTTCCGAGCCAATGCAAGGTCATTTTGTTCTCATGACGACTGTATGGTGTAAATCTGAATAACAAATAAAGTCTGTCTATGTCAATGTCTATGTAACCAGAAAAAAAACACCTTTTAAGATTTATGTATCTGGCAAAACTAGAACTTAAGAGAGGCCTAAAAAGGTGTGAGGGCTCAATTGGCACCTAAGATAGAACAACTACTTTATTTACTTAACTTTCAATTATGACTTTATTATCAGGAGTCGTTATATTTGATGAAAGTTAGGGCAGAAGCTGATTAATGGACATGTAGTGAGTCAAGACCTCGGTATAAAAGCTAAGTTGTGTTCTGCACTTGCAAACATAAATTCAGAGGCTTCTGCATTAGGTGTACCTGCGCATCTGCTCTTAATGCAAATATCTCATTGGCCAATAAGATGATAGCAACGAAGTGCATGAAATGTCTCAGATTTGATCAGGCGGTAACAGGAAATATTTAGTGTTTTAATATTCTGCCCTGAAGTTTACTTAAATCAAAGTTTATAGAAGTACTTTTATAACGGGTGAATTCATATGCAGCACATTCATGGCTGTAATGTAATGCAATCATTGAAGATTGTTTTACATTTGAATACTAAAGAGCACTGCCGTTGAAACACCTCTACCATTCTAAAGATGCAAGAAGTTATATATTTTTTTTTTTCTGATATGCGATATGCTGATATTTTCCAGCTCCTGGTGAGTTGCTGATGAACATAAGTATATTTGTTCCCTTTGATTGCAGCGCAAGTCATACCTTTATCCTGGTTGATTTAAAATATACACAATGCAACAGTCAACATTAAATCCTCATCTTATGGTACTGATAAATTGGCAGACATGTTCGTCTTTGGCTGGCACCCTTTAAAAAGAAATGGGGGTCTCAAGAAGGCGAGCTGTTGACCTGGTGACAGGAGTAGGGGGGGCCACTGCTCAATGCTGCACATGGGGACTGAAGGCTAGCCTGTGTTGTCTGATCTGACAGAAAAGCTATAGTAGCACAAATTGCTAAATAGTTTATTCCAGCATATCACCTCCAGCTGGATCCGACACAAAGAAGGTGACATAATAGCACTGTGGATGACATTGCAATCAAGTCGAGCTCCCGATTGGCTGGTTGTTATGTGAGTCCTGGACAAACACATTTGTTGCCATCCATGGACAACATTTACTTGGTGATATCGGTTAATGCATTTGACCAACACTCATTTCCCCCGGCTGATGGTGCACGGAGATGGGCAGGTAGGGGGCAGCAGGTAGCCCAGTTGGACGGATGTCAAGTCCGTCTAGGTATATCCGTCCTTTCAAGTTCTGATCGTTCAATTACCTGACCTTCTCAATTTCCTCTTTGCTATAAGAAACTTGTCTGCTCACAAACTAAAAAGGCGCCCACTTCGACAAACTTAATTGACCCACATTGTTGTCACGATAATTAACGTGACCTGCAGCATTGTTATGTGTGGCCATGCTGCTCTCTCACTCTCTGCCACCCGCTGTGCTCCCTCCTCCCCTGTGACTGCTGCAGCACCTGGGTGCAATCACCTTCTCAGGTAGGGGAGGAGGAGATACAGAGGAACTGAGAGTGACGAGCTTGAGGAAGAGACAGCACATGACACACTACTGCAGCACTCAGCTCTTGGGCGGGGAAATTCTCCAGTGAGACCTTTTGCTCTCTTCTTTTCTTTGTTGATTGCACTTTTTGTCACATACAAAAGCCTTTTCTTTTATTAGGATCTTTCCCTAATTTTGAGTTTAAAGGCAAACAGCGGGAGCGACGATCCATTGTGTGGCTGGCCCAGTGTTTCCCTTCTTTTGTTTATTTTGGCTGTGGTCTCCAGACCCATTTTGTTGTTTCGGTTGCACTTTAAGTTTTAGGGGATCAATAAAAATTGGTGGGTGGAAATTTTGAATATTGTCTGAGGTCCTCTTTTGTATGCTGCAGACTCTTAATACGAGTCACTGTTTCTCTTACGGAGGCCGTTACAAGCATGAAAAGCATGATAGAAAAATGATCAGCGATGTCAGCATTCAGATATATATTTTTTTATGATTGATACCTGCGCTGCCACCGGGCAAGATGCCGCCCTGGTCAGCTGCCCATGTCGCCCATAGCTAAATCTGTCTCTAATTACAGGTAAAATAACCCAAACAAAACCCTACAAAGATGTGGTCTACGAATGCATCGCAGCCTGTGGCCTGTGTCCTTGGAAAACTGAGAGCATAGAAATATAAAGAATCCAGGCAAAGAAGTGCTGAATGGTTTAAAAAGGTAAAAGCCTTTGTTTGTCACAAAAAGAGACCATTCATGGACAAAGCTAGACCTTCAAGCTATGATAGATTGCAGTGCTGAATAGAGCCACTGGATAGAAAACCATTTTCAGACCCACAAATTAAATATGAATTCATGTCTGAAAAATATAATAATATAACATAGTTGGACAAAATCTGACTAACGGTTTGCAAAATTATGGCACAAAAATTCTTTGTGGAGAAAGCTCCCCCTAGTGTTGGAAATATAAAACCAACCTTTCCTATAACCGATCCAGTTCTTCCTTTCACTGAGGTCGACGGGGTTATTAAGTTTGAAAACGATCCATGAACTCATGGATGCTTTCATTTGAGATATTCATGTCTTGTTTCCTGTTTAAAGTTTCATGTGTTGCTTTCTTTGACTTTACACTTTGTGTCTTTGTTGTTTGTCTTTCCATACTTGATTAGAGTTTTCACTCTTCTCCAGTCCTTACCACAGTGCATTTAAGACTGTCTTTCTCTCTATCATTGTTGATATTTTTCATGTATTTTATGAAAATGTTTTTTTGAGATTTTCTTAGGTTTAGTCTTTGTTTGTTGGATCATTCTGTTTTAGACGTTTAAATTTTTCTGTGAAATGTTTCCTTGCTGGACTTCAGTTCAAATGTGCTTTTATAGACACCATCAGCATCTGCCTGCTCAAAACCACACTTATCCTACTGTGTTGTCTATTCTCTGGGACTTATTCTTGAACCAAACTCATCAGAAACCACAAAATTGACCGGTTAGCCATTTTGCTTAATTATGAACATAATGATCTTATTAACACCCGTACCTGCCTGTACAAGGAGTTCCGAAGGGCTCCGCATGAGGAGATCCAAAGAGCTGCTCTGCCTGTGGGTCACAGAGATGTATCGTCGACTGTCATTTCTATGCTAGCTCCTAGTTCCCTGCTGCCCCAGCCTCTGAATCGGCTAGCAAATCGTCTATCTCCTTGCCCGCGGGTTGAACCCACCAGTCACGTCTCCATTTGACCGCCACATACTTTCTATCGGACTTTCGCCCTCATCGTCGCCAGCCTTCAGAATGGCTTTGGTTTCACTTCTGGCACAGTTCGGCACCCAAAATGCTGACCGCTCCCTGTCCAACATCCAAACTGGGCTCGCCTTTGCCACCAGGCCTTTGGTTGGTCTTTGGTTTGTCCACCAGATCTTGCTGAGTCCCTCCGTATCCCGGCCTCGGGCCGCACGGCAGAAAAGCAATTTGTATTGTTTTGATTTAAATTCTGCTTATGGAGATATTATTTTAGACAATGAAGTCTGGTTTCTATAGTTTGCATTCTGGATCTTACTTCTGAGCCAAACACAATATTGATAAAAATGCCCAATTTTGTCAATTGCTGTTAATTTGTTGTTTGTTGTTAATTTGGTGGAACCAAGCTTTGTTTGTATGGAGATAATTAAAGATTAGTTTGAATCCTGTTTCAGCTGGGTTTTGGCTTGGATCGTTGTTTCCTGTCTTGAAGGAAATTATACTCCTGCCATGAAGAACTGCAGACATTTTTCGTTATTATAAGTTTGTTATCTTTGTGGAGGCACTTAAGGACTTTCTAGTTGTTCAGACGGAAAAAACCTATTTGGATTTGCTCAAAATGCACAATCAGTATTTCTGGCTGATCGGTTGAAGTGATATGCCATGCTTCAAGGATATACAGCAAAAAAACAAACACAATATAGATATCTATGCTCTGTTTTTTCTGAAGTAACAACATGATAGACTGTATCAATTATGATTCATAATCAATTATCAAGTCTGTATTATGGAGATACGATTGAGATAATTGGATGACGTCATTTTCAAGTAGAAAGATGACTGAAGCCCCTTCACTGTACAGCTTGGGTAAATGGAAATGACAAACTTTGAGTAGCTGTTTGCCAATGCATCTGATGAGCAGCGATACATCTTTAGATGTTGTTCTGCTATGTTGGTTTTATTTAGAGCACACTATCGGTCCAGAGGGACAGCGTGAGTGAAGATCCTGGGAGATAAAGGACTGCCTCAAGGTCATATCTGACTTGGCGTTATAGCCAGAGCCTATCTGGCTAGAGGGGAGAAGTGTAAGGAGACACGGAGACAAATAAATACAGTAAAGCTTTCTCCAACAGCATCTTTCCTTCCCTCTTCTCTGTGGTAGGCATACTGAGTGGACCCCCCTATCATGCATTTTTCTTTATATTTTAGGTGACTTAATGGTCTGCACTTACTAACACATGTACTCTGCTATACAATGCGTTTTGCACAGCATGCTTCCAATTCTTTCTCTGTGCAGAGGGATATTATGTATTTAGATCAGCATGGGCACAGCCTGCACTCAGAAATGTAATTCTATGCCAGCAGTCTCTCCAGGTGACGAATGTCCTTCTGCCCTCTGCAGAGTTATGAGCGGGCTGGAACAAAGGCTCAGTGTGGATCCACTTTGACGGCATCCATGCAACCTATTTTTAACATAGGATGTGGAGCCTAAGGGAAGGGGGGGCTATATATGTATAGGTAATTTATATTTAAAGGAGGAACGAAAATAGGTGAGAGCGTATATGTGTAATGTCCATGTGACTTGGATTGGTCTGTATTCTTAGGTTTTGCCTTTTTGTAGTCAGGGATATGTCAATCATATTTCCGTTGATTAAATACACTGAATTAATCTCCAAACATTTCGATTGACACAAATATGTCTTCCAGTTCTTGATCAGGGTATTAAGTACGCTCTCACCAGAGAATCAAAGCCATGGTACCTTCCATTCAAACCTCAAAGCAAACCAGGCTCATAGAACTCTTTGGTGACCTCAGAAGGTACCACCTTATAAACTGTCTGATCGCCAGTCTTGCCCACTATGCCCAAACGTTAGCACGCACATTGTTATAACAAGGCCAAAACAAATTGATGCATCTGAGTTTAGTCACTTTGCACTTGAATTAGGTTTGTGCTCTTTTTGCTTCTTCATATTTTTATTATATATTTTGGGCTATATCCTTGGAATGCGCATCCACTCCATGATCTTACAGAGTATATATTGATGTGAGTTTGTCCTTGTGTTAAGACAAACATGAAAGAAAGCAAGGCTGGCAAAACAGCTGTTGGTCCCTAAGATGATGTAGAAAAAGGCTGAAGTTAAGAAAGGATAAATTAAACATGGTGACAAGTAAATGAACACGGAGAAGTGGTTGAGAGGGAATCCAGGAGGGGCATCGATTAAAAGAGTGTTTTCTTTCTCAAGGGTCACGCTGTCAGAACGACTTGGTGACATTTACTGTCCCACTGTTCCACTATGACCTTACATTAAACCAAGGGGAAACAGGAGACAAGCACCCTGGCTTTCTATCAAAATCACATCTGGCACCATCTCTCATTCAGTTTCTCTCATTGGCTTCCCCCTGAACACTCTCACAAACAGTTGTGTGTTAAAGCTGTAAAGGGAAAAACTAACTGCATTGCCTAGTTCAAAAGTTCATCGGGAACTTCATCAGCCCATAAATTTGACATTTCAGAAAATACTGCCATAATTGTGTCTAAATTAGACAGTGACAGCAAAGTAAATGCTGAATCTGGCTCATCAAGTGTCGGAAAGATTTATAATCATGTCTATGTGAAGCAGAGAGCTGTCAATCATCTGTGTGAACAATGTACTTGTGAGATGCCCATCTAAGTTTAATGTCTGACTCAGGGAAGAGTGTGAAGGTAGATACTCCTGACATATCTCCTGACATAACACCTCCCAAGCCTTCAAGTGTCTCTGGTTTCCCTTTATAAAACAGACTGAATAATAAGGGACCTTTTTTCAACGGAGATCTATCGAAAGTTCCTTCAGAAAGACAGAAAGATCCATCCAATCACTGAGTCACACCTGTAATATAAGCCCATCACTATCAGCTGCTGAACTTAAATAGGGCCCTCTCTACATTCATCTAGTTCTTGCTTGTTGCTGGTTGACGCATCCTCCACCTCCCCATCTCCACCTAGTCCTCACAGATCAATCAGCATCATAATTCTTCAGGCTCAGCAGAGTCATCAGCCCCCACCACCAGTATCCTGACTCCTAAAAGGGAGTTTTCTATGCTGCTGCTCAGGGCATAGGCTCTTTGATCTCAACCTCCTCAAAGAGTCTGATTGTCAATACCTTTCTAATAGACTAATTATCACATATCATTCGTTGAAATAAATCCTTCATCCTGACTTCATTCTCTGTCTTCTCTGACTGAATTACATTAACGCACTTTGATAAAGAAAATCTTTGCCGACTTTCGATCTTCATTTAGAAACATAATGTAATTTATCAATTTACCAATATAGACAGCTGGAGACGCTATAAATTTTTTTTTTCTTCTCACCAAACAGGGACTCCAAGTCCCTTTTGGGTACGTGCTAGTGTACTCGTGTTAGTCGTGCTGGTGTACGCCCAACTCTATAGACAGAGCTGTGGATCAGGTCTCACACTAAAGTGGATGAGGTAAACCCCACAGTTGAAGAAGACTTCCTCAGTGTTGTTTCTCTAAAATTTCACCTGTATTGAGTTTTTTCACGTTTGTTTATTTGGAGTGCCTTCGTTGTACGTAACATTTTCCTTCAACTAATTGGGATCATGGAATTCAGTCAAAGGATTAATGAATGCTCTCTGATTTCATATTTTGACTACTATTATAGAGTATGTTTGCCAAATCACTATTTGAAATAACTAATATGTAGATGTGCTGATTTAAAGGCTGTGTCTATGGATTTTTAAACACTCTTTCTATGTTTGGTAACCATGGCAATCATTGTAGCAATCATCATGGCATAAATAAAGTTGACATTGATTGCAATCATGTTTCTCGGTGGTTTGTGGCTCCACTTAGAACCTTTAATCTGTAACATACAGAGTTCCTGAATTCTCGCCAAAGACTAATGAGCTAGTTACCTCCTCCTGCCTCTCTCAACTACATCGCTCTCTCTGTCATGCACAAACATATTCACATTTCAACTCCCACACTGTCTATCCTTTATTACTCTTTGATCATATGAAAAAAGAGCTCGGAGTGATGAATTCCCCCCCCCGTAGCCTGTCTCAACTGTCCTCCCTCTGTGTGATTGTCAGCATCGTTTACCCCTGCCATATTTTCTCACTTTGCTAATTTACCCGCAAGGTGAGACAATGTGGGAAAGCTCCTGAAAGTCCTCTCGCTCCAGATGTCTGGACCAGATGTCCCATTATTTCTGCAGTGGTCCTGTGATTTCATATTTATGTTTCCAGTTTTGTGCTCCCTTCCTCGCCCCAGCCACCACGCACGCACACACTCATGCACACGCACAGACACCGAACACGATAACAAACACACACTAGCAAACACAGAACAGTGGAGGGCCATATGCACACATTTGCATGCAAATAGAAGCACTGACCAAAACAGCCTTTGGTTTCCATCAGCGTCATGTTTAAGAAAAATATTCCCTTATTAGATGTTAAATAGTAAAAGCTATTTTCACAGTATTTACCAATTAATTTGGCATATATTCTTTTACAATTTGATGTATACTGACTGAGTATCCTTTGCATGGCTTTGCAGTTTATGTACGGTTTGTACATAATTAAAGGTATTGTTTTCTTATCATGATTATTTGTGGCTCAGTGCATGATCTGGCTCCTGAGCATGATCTGGCTCAGGAGTGTGTAAAGCAGACCTGCAGTATTTATGTGTACATACACAGTACGTACGCATATATGAGGTGTTAGATGAGATGTCGGTATAAGAGTTAGCGCCTCAAAATCCGAGGCCATGGTTCTCCATAGAGACGCGTTGGACAGTCTACTTCCGGATGGGGATGAGTGGCCGCCTCAAGTGAATGAGGTAAGTATTGGAAAATGGACCAAGAAATGGACAGGCGCTTCTACATTCCAACAATCATCTATTGTTATTAGCTCTGGATAGTGACCCAAAGAATGAGGTCAAGAATACAAGGGGCTGTAATGAGCTTCCTCTGTTGGGTGGCTGGACTCCATTGTACAGAGCTCAGATATCTGGAGGTGGCCTGGAGTGGAGCCGCTACTCCTTCACGTCGAAAGTAGCCAGTTGAGGTGGTTCATATATATTATATACATATATATATATATATATATATATATATATGATGTTATATGCAATACTTTTCTAGAGTACACAAAGGCCATGGGCTGTGTTATTTTTGTGTTCCATGTAATGTGTTTTTATAGCCCAAGAATATATCGTACAGTATCATATCATGTATCCCAAAGTGGTTTCTGTCGATTGGATGTTAAAAATCTCAAAGGTTCATTCCCAATTCACTGTCAGACCTTTACTTTATATTCTTTTTTGATAAGATCTATGGATTTCACTCACTTGTATTATAATATTGCTTTTTTCAAAAAATCTTGCAATATAGCTCTGAAAGGACTTATGAAAGCTACCATCTAATGTTAGCCCAACATCCGAGCCAAAGTACCTGCACCTTTGTCACAATTGGTGAGTTTTTCACTCAGCCTTCTGTCTATCATCTGAGGCGCACCTGTACAAAACGTTGTCATGTGCCAAATTGATAATGACACCAGGAAATGTATGCAGTGATAATTGAAGAAACATCACAAGAAACACTCACATTTTGCTTTATGACAATAAATGTGACACTACTTGTTTTTAAATTAACCTCTAGACAGCATCAGATTTTGCATTCCTATAAAGTGCTGGCTGACTTCCTCTTCTGGTTTGGTTTATAATGTTACGAATGAAAAGATAATTTATAGGACTGTGACTTCATTTTTAATTGCTGACTGTATGGTAGTAAATTCATGAAGTCAGCGATTTAATACATTTAGGTAAATGTATATTTTAGAGCATGATTGGAGCAAAAATGTAAGTTTAAGACATATAAGTTGTCCTCAAAATGATTAAATAATACTTCAAATATATAATAATTTTTCAAATCAGATATGAGACTTTTTAAAGATTTTTTTGATGCTCTGGATCTTTAGATCTCACAAGCAGGATCCTTAAACCCATTTGGTTTTGTGATGATACTTTATGTTCAAGTGAAGTAATAAGTTGAATTGATACCTATGATACCTCACCTGTGTGCTTTTTGATCAAACTTCTGTAATCTTATGGCCTGTAAGTAATACCCAGCATCGTTTGATGGCACTCTGTCTGTTCGACCCACCACTAGATGGCACTAAAGCACTGTGTCAAACAATTGCATCACCTTTATTTGTTTGCTCTTGTCACTGTTGATTGATCCAATCTTATCCTCTCTCAGATAATTCTCTCCTACTATAGAACGAGAAGATAAAACCTGCCGGCGCAGACTGGTATCATTTAGGGATCTCCTGCTGCTGACAGCACATGGATCCATAGAGTAGAGATAGAGAGAGGTGGGGAGAGTGAAAGTGAGAGGAGAAGACACGGAGAGAGGGAAGGCGGAGAATGATAGAAGAGAAAAGTAGCAGCAGAGTAATTAGATCTGCTGTGAAGGTAATTTTTACTTCAAGCTCTTCTTCACCTCCACTTCCTCACTTGTCTGTAAATGCCACTTATCCTGCTCTGACTATTCTTACGGCGCACTCCACTTTTCCACCCTCTTTACTATCCTTGTTTCTCTGCAACTTTTACTCAAAGCACTTTCTGTCCTCCTTCACCTTCCCAAGTTCTTCATCCCCCCCTTTCCCACACTTCCCTCTTTCGACTTTGCATACAGCAGCACTTGGTTGGTGTTCTTCTGACACCTCTGGGGAATGAGCATCAGGGACGATCACCTTAAGGTTGAAGGGCAAGAGAGCCCCCACAGGGACTTGAGCAGGGCTTTGACCTGTCCGTGCTGTCTGGCTGTCTGTTGGCTTGAGGAAGGGGAAGAAGACGGGGCTGTGGCCTTTTTTAAATCAGGCAATAATGGTTACGGCTGTTTCACGAATGATTTTGAAATGTCTTTACTCATTTTGGAGACAAAAGTAAATGTCATTTAAAATTAAATAAAATCCTCTTTTGGTTTGAATCATCTCTGCATCCAAACACAAGACATTAATATCTACTGGCCTCACTTTCTGGTCCTTTTATCTGAGTGATATGCATTTTTATAGCCCATGAAACATTTCCCAAAGGAGACAATACTGTATATTGTATCGTACCATATCTTGTAAGTTGGATGTTAACGGTCTCACGTATTCATTCACAACTCAATGCCTGACCTTTACTTTACTTAAATTGAATTAGCTCTATGAATTTCTCCCACTGGTATTTAAATGCTGCCTTTTTCAAAAATCTTGGAATAGAGTTGTGAAAGGACTGTTGAGCATTTGAAATGTTTCTAAGCATTCTACTATGGACATGTTAGGTTGACTGCGTCTATTAGCACAGCTCGAGTGTGTGTGTGTGTGAGTGTGTGTGTGTTTGATAAGCTACCATCTAGTGGGGCCATCTCCGGACCAACATCTGAATGAAAGTACCTGCACCTTTAACTCAATTGATGAGTTTTTCACTCAGCCTATCATCTGAGGCACACTTGCGCAAATATCGTCATGTGCCAAATTGAAGATGACACCAGGAAATGTATGCAGTGATAATTGAAGAGCTGGATATATATGCAGTAAAACAGCCACCAGAAGAAACTGTCACATTAAGCTCCGACAATGAAAGTGACAATAACTCTTTTTAAATTAACTTCTAAACAACAGCAGATTACCATTTCTATACAGTGCTGGCTGACTTCATCTTCTGCTTTGGTTAATTATGTTACGAATGAGAAATTCCGAAATGGTCATTTGGGTCATTGTTTGCTACAAAAATAGGCTTATTCATTTAATGAAGATTTTAAATCAGACAATTATGGTTATGGCTGTTTCATAATTGATTTGGACATGTCTTTACTCATTTTGGAGACCAAATTACATGTCATTTAAAAACTTCAGCGCCTCATATTATGTCACTAATCATTGCAGCTGGGCAGAGTCTGAAGATAAATAAGTTGACATTGAGACTGAGCCACAAATTTAATATCTATGTTAATATTCACTAACATAACTGTGGCCCTATAGACCACCTCCTTATTTCTTCTTCATCCACTTTATTGAAAAGCTTGTGGTTAAACCTATATAATAATAAGAATAGTCATCATCATCATAATCATATATATACAGTGTGTTCCGATGATCACCTCTACAATTGTGGTTCAACCACATGAAACAGAAATACTAACTAATGACATAAAAGATGTCTACTATTGTGTTTTTCCACTGTAGCATACAGTTAGACTCCCGCTAGCTCCTGCTTCACAAGCCCAGGTCCTAAATCCATCCAGTCCGTTCTCTGTGACAGTCTAATTTTAGGATTTATACGGAGATGGAAAGAGTCCTAAAGTATTCTAATACTCTATTCTATTCTTCTACTGCTTTTAATATTCTAAGTACTGTAACTTTATGTACAAGTAAAATTAATACACTATTTTGTTTAAAATGTAATTAAAGTAAAGTGACTTTTTTTTTCTTCTCTCCTGTGTAGTACAAACAAACAACAATATAGGATATAAATCTCTAACTTGTGTTTTTTAATTAAAGAAAAAATCTTTACAAATTAAAGTGCAATAACAAAATAAAACCTGTCGACACACGACATTTTAAACCCTTAGGGAGGTATAATGTGTCATTTTTGTTCAGACCATCCCGTAAAAAATGTTCAAACAATACGACCATTGAAGGTGGCATAACTTGTGGATTCTGCAGAACATCCCTCTCTTCTTCAATAACAAACACCACTTGTTTCACTTACATCTATATGTTTGCGCAGGTTTGATGTCGAGTTTTTTTTAAAACTGTTTGTACGGTCTCTCGGCGCAAAACATAGCTTACACTGCACGATAAAACTGATGCATATCTTGCACTTGAAGCCGAAATGTCCCTTAAATATGGCAAGGGGTTCAGGCCTTCAACTGGGTCCGCGCCATCTTGGTCTGACTTCTGACTACTTTGTAATTGATGTGATTTTAAATAAAGGGAAGTTTTCTATAATACTTAAAACTTCAAAGAAAACCTTCCTTTATATCTTTTTTTATGCTTTTCTTTTTCTTTTAAAAGGAAAAAAAAAAAAAAAAGATTAAGTTAAAATGACAGATTTTAGAAACTACTTAAAAAGGAACAAGTACACAAAAAACTACTCATTTGCAGTAAAACGAGTAAATGTAATTCATTGCTTTCCACCTCTGGTTTATAAATTGTCTGATCTTGTCCACTGCAGGAATGGTGAGGAGACCCTGGATTTTCTTTGAAAGTATTTTCAGATGATTTTTCTTCATCTTTGAGTTTGATGTCAAATGTTACTGGTTGGTTTTTAAGTTGCATTATGGTTAAATTCTGCTTAACAGGAAAACTACACCACGTGCTGTTTGGAGTTTTTATATCTGTCTTGGATTGGAACAGCAAAGAATTATGGGTAATCCTCATAGCAATGCGGGATTTACCTTGAGGTAACGCCTCTGAGTTTCTACGGACAAAACAGCTTTAAAATATTTTTCATTGAACTTAAAACTTGTCAAATGTTATTGCTTATCTTAAATCCTTCATATCTTTAAGAAGTTATTGATTTTTTTAATATATATTTTATTGCTTGTAAAAATGTCTTCAGTTAGCTAGTTAACTAGAATTGTGGTGTCTCTCTAGGAAGCTGCTGTGTCCACAAAATATTGATTTTGACAACCAGGATGCCCCACAGTATGACCAGATTTGAGTGTCATTCTAGTAGAAGATATCATACAGAGGTCATGTTTAAACAGATGTCCAATTTGCCTCTGGTGCTACCTCCGCTTGGTGGCAGTACCAGATGCAAAGTGCTTGAACGTGGTGTTACAAATCCGACCTCTCAGTCCCCGAACCATAGTAAACAGACCGTTCAGTTGATGTTAATGACAGTCCTTTTCTTGAGTGGAAATGGAAACAAAATGCAATTTAAACAGGAAATGGTTTTAGCATGCCTCATAAGGCTAGGGCTACACACCTTAACAACCATGAGCGTTACTTCCTGGTTCTGCCAACGTCACTGGCGCAAAATTACCCATAACATACGATCTTGAAGTACCAGGCTAGGTTTATTATAGCCCGGCTCATCCCCACTGACATTAGGAGAGAAAAAAATACATCACTTTTTTATTGATTCGATTTCCTGAGCCATGTTCTTTATATTCAATCCTCAGAATCAGGCTCGGATTGATCTATTTAACTTGAAAATGCTCAATTTCCCTATGCCTCTGGACTTTAAAAAGGTACAACGTCCACCTATTACGGTGTCAGGAAATTCTGAGAAAATGAATATTTATTTATTTATACAGACCTTTTCTGAACAAGTTCTGTACAATTAAATAGTACCAGAAAAAAACAGTTTAAGCCATCTCTGCACAGGTCAAGCTACATTAAAATACTGCTGGAGCAGCAAATAAGATATATCAAAATAGTACAAAATACTGTAATAAGAAAACCCTGAAGCTACATAATAAAATTTTAATTATTAAATAGTTGCATTTCCAATCAAATAAAAATTGACTTTGCATCTTAAGACAACCTACACTATCACAAAATACTAGATGTACACCTTCGCTGACTGTTTTATCGTCTCAATATACGAATATACACTATACTGCTCCGCAGCCTTTTGTGTGATAAATTAGTTTTTTGTGATGTGTGTCTACTACTAACATACCTGGCTTATTGGTTAAATAGGCACAAATTAATTTTGCCTTGATATTGACAATGAAACACACACACACAGACACACACACACACACACACACACACACACACGTGGGGACCCATCTGGAGGGGATGTTTATGTGGGCATGTTTGTGAGTGTTATAAGGTACATTTCTCTTGCAGTCCACCCTTAGGCCCTGGGCAAAATTTGCTCCCATCCATCATTCAGATGAGTTGCGTCCTTTTAACATTGCTGACAGCATGGAATAAAATGAACTCAGACGATATATTTATTTGTAGATTAGGCCTGGAATCAATAACCCCTTTGGAAATGAAGGGTACATTTGTTGATGGAAAGAGACCGCTCTGAAATTAAAGAGTAATAATAGAAACTTCCGATATCCTCAACTGGTGAAAAAGTCCCGCTGATACAAAATCGACATCACAAACAAAAAGGGGTCAAACAAGGAATGTGTGTGTATTACTCTAATGCGTGTCAGTTGGTGCTTGAGATACATATATCTCATATATATATATATTTGTAATGTCTTTGCCAAGGAAATGAAAGATAAGGAAATATGGATATCTTATTTGTTTTGGACATTTATTAAGATAAAACCTTAAGCACTCTAAAGTTCCCATAAAATGAAAAAAAGATTTGGACAAGCATGTTCCATGCTACATTATTGAGCCAGGTGTGTTTGCGCTGGCATGCATAAGGGTCAGGAGTCACTCCCTGGACAATTCCATAGTTTCTACCCAACCAATCCATCTAGTTTGCTTTTTGACCCCCAGGTCCACCAGGGGGGCCAGACAGACCTCCAGACCTGATGTGTCGCCATCCAGGACTCATAGAACCGTAGTTACATATGTAACTGTCGGCTCGAGACTCGGCCCCTTACTCTTTAGCACGCAATGCCACTGGTGGCAGACATTTTTCAATAAGAACATTATAATAACGGCTAAAAATGTGCTGAACCAAACAGTTGAGCAGGACATACGAGGTTTAAAGTATTTTTTCAGCTGACACATTCCACACTGTATTACCTAATACAATTGTTATTCTGTTAATTGTCAACTGCTCACACTTCACTGGAAGAGATTATTTCTTGCTCACGCGTTCATGAATCAAAATACATCCATAATACTGTTGGTGTGAGGACCGAGCAATGTTAATCAGATGCATACAAGCACAAGTCAATGTCTTTGCCGAAAAAGGGTGAGGATTTTTCTTTCAAACAATGGGAGCACACATGAGTTAATTGCTATGAGAGAGCTATCTTATTTTCACCATTTTGGTGAATGATGTGATGGTTGTTTTGACAAAGAAATTTATATGATTTTGTGGTAATTTTCCAGAAGTAATTATAGCGATTATCAAACGTGTTTTCAGTATGCTGTTCCAATTTTGTTGTTGTTGTCATGATGCAATAACAATTATAAAGCATTATCATTGCAACTGATCTGAGTAACTGAACGGAATTTTGTTTAATCCGTTTCAATTTATTTTTTACTTCCTTCGCCCCTTCTCCATGATTTCTGTTGTATTTTCTGCGACAATTTCAACCGGGAATTTCTCTTGATCTTCATCTCCAACTAAAAATTAAAACTTTCATATCGCGATTTTTGTTTGTAATTTAGTGCAGTTTATGGTTGCATTTAATATACAAATCATTACATAACATTTTTTAAAATTTAAATAAAATACTTTTGGTAATTTATCAGTATTAATATTAAATATATCATGTCATTTTGTGTATTCAAACAGTTATGAATGACATATTTCCCAAATTACCATTTCCTAAAACCTTACATACCCCTTACAGTGCCCCAGTACACCGAGGCATCCATGTACCCCCATTTGTGAAGAACTGATTTAACATATCTGGTGCTCTGTATATTGCTACGATAACTGGGTTCTGCTATATATACCTTGAGTCAAATATCCAACTTAACTGTAGTATTTTGTAGTATTTTTTATGCAATAAACAGCATTTTAGCAACAATCGACAGATGCATTTACAACTGACTGAGCGCATACAGTCACTTACAACTTGCAAGTAAGGAAAATATGTTTGATCTAAATTAAATCCTAAATATGATGTAAGAAGGGCAAAAACACACATTTATATGTCAAATGTAGCCTCTCTACAAAAGCTACAAACACTACATTGCTATCAATAAATCATATCATTGCAGCAAATATCCACAGATATTAAATGATTCAGATTATTTGGAAAAAAGCCCCACCCACCAAGCCCGGCCATCCACACTTAATGATGCACATCGAACAAGTTCTCTTCACTGGGCAAGAAACAGCTGTTGATGCGCTTCTATTTCTATCTCAACACCCATTTGCTTTCAAGTACAACTACTTTCCATGTCTACAACTGCCTAGGGGGTGCATATATCGCCTTAGACTCCCTCTATTCCGGCCCCTGCTTCTCTCATCTGGCAGTTCCTTTAAGGTCAGATCGCTGCAGGGGCACAAAGTGGAGAGAGCAGGAAACAAAGGGGATGAAGTCGCAATTCCAACTCGTAACGAGCCCAATCACTAGCTGAAAGACAGGTGATGAAATGGACAAGTTGATTGGATATCATCAAAGGAAACAGAGACATAACAGCATGGATCAATGTTTGACTCAACTGGTCATGCATATGTGTGATGCGATGTGATTGTATCCTGAGTGCACCTGTGTCGACACAGTTCTCGTAAAGCTTGTAACGTGCTATGCTGCTCTGACTTGCCCAATTACTGATTTTCTTTTTTAGGTTCTTTCCATTCAGTTGATAATATACATTGATTTTATTCTCCTTTAATATCCGTCTACCACCTTTGTATGTTTTTCCTCTTTTTTTTGTTATTTTTCTTAATATTCTTTTGACCATAGTTACTATCTTTATCATTCTGTCCACCCTTTTCCCACATCTGCAGATCTGTTCTGTTTGCAATCGTTGCCTAGTATCTATAGTCTTAGTCTCATCCCTTCACGCTCTCCAGCCAATTTCCCAACAGTCCCCTTTCAAACATCTAGTTTTCTCTTTATATCAGCACTGATCTACCTTTCATGCTGGGCTCCTACACGGTCTGATGCCCTCCCTTTGTGTTTATGTGTGTTATTTGTATCCCTTACCTGCCATCGAGAAACTCATTGCTTTGTATGAGGCCCCATTGGCGCCACCCAACCACTCACTATGCTGGCTGCCACAGGGTCAGGCCACTGCAGATTATACTTCACTGGGGAAGAAACCTCTCTGTGGGAATATTCCCTGCAGATTCAGCTAATGTAGCCCATCATCACTGTGCCCCATGCTTTCCCCTCCATGTCCCCTTTTCCAATCAATTTGATGCTTTTATTTAAACAAACAAAATCTTTGAAACAAAGATGTGTCATCTCTTGAAAGTGGATGCTTGTTTTTTGGTCCTGTTTAACTGGTTCCCCATACTTAACACAATTACCACCCACACCCAAATGTTCTACATCCGTATGCCATCAAAACTTCTTTGCAGATTAATAACTGGAAATGTTCATGTATCTGCATGGATATTTATTATATTTTTTTATTTATTTCAGCAGTAGTGGATTGTAAATTAATTTATGGTCATTATAAACTATGTCATCGGCATAAATTGGTTATTCCTCCTGGTCAAACTTTTGACTTTCATGCCGGTTGCTAGATGTAATTTTCACCTGTTCGTTGTGTAGAAATGTATTTCACCCCCATGATGCATCTAATGCATCATGGGGGTGAAATACTAAAATACTATGATGGATTTGTTGTTTTCTGAGTCAGATTCTGCTTCACATTTCTTGTGAGAATTCCTCCCTCTCTCTAAACGCTTTCTCTATATCAATGAGTGTGATAGAAATGTTAATTTCTGGTTTTCTTGCAAGACTTGCCAGACAAACTTGCCTTTCTTACTGAATTTCCCCTGCGTGGATTAATAAAGTCTCTTCCTATCCATCTTATGAATTGTCAGTTTGATCTTGTGTGACCATTTGGTAAAGTCATTTAACTTTCTCCTCTTCCCCAGTTGATCATATTTCTACAGACACACCCCACATCTCAATCAAACCTACATGACAGTAGCCGGAACAAACTGACAAATGCAGTGGCAAGAAAAAGCATTCAAGGAGAGAAAAATTCCACCAAGGGCCAAACGTTACCTCTGACCAAATCTGTTTCTTCCTCTGTCATTCACTTCATGTGTTCAGCATGTTGTTTAATTCTCTATTCCACAATCCTAGACTTTGAGTGGGGTATTATCTTAAACAGACTTGGATGCTTCAACTGTACAATATTATAAAACAACTCAAGAAAAGTCTGATCTCAAGCCGGTCATCTCTTGCGCCTTCCACTTGAGCATCTCTGTTCAGCCCTCTAAATAGCTTTTTATTATCTTATCTTAATTTAAACGTCGCAAATTTTTTTTTATCATCTTTAGGTCTGTCTGTTATGCCAAATCCGTCCATTCGTTATTCCTTAATCTTGCTAACAGACAGACAGGAAAACAAACGTGGGTGAAATTATAATCTCCCTCCTTGGCAGAGGTAAAAAAGGGGTCCATGTAAACCCACCTACAGACTCAAACACCGCCTCTGCAATCACAGACACTTCTGTTTTCAAATGTCCTCAGTGTACAGAGGCCGTTTTTTATAAAAGTGTTTAATAGATGTCCATCTTTTTTTTACAGAATTTTCACCACAATGACATAATGTACAGAAAAGAAAATTCCTATTTGAAGCTACTTTGAGGTAATAATATGTTCTTCCAGTATCTATGTACAGTGTTGTCAAAACGTATTGGACCTCCTCCTTATTTCCTATATTTTCTTGAGTATCTCATACTAAACTGTCTGATCGTTATACAAGATCTAACATAAAACTAAACCTATACTGCCATCCCTGACACTAAGGGTATATCCCTGAAAAGCCCCTAATCCTCTGGGATGTACAAGCAATCCCGCTGACTGTACTCCTCAATTAAATTGTGAAGTTATGTTGGAAAACATTGTTTTCCATAAAAAAAAAGCTCCCCCTATTGAGCAAATCTGGTTTAATCCCATTCTCTTTATAGACAGCTTGGTATTTTCGATGCATTTTGATTGTTATTAATTGTTTATAGTTGTTTCCGATGTTATTATTTGTGGATGCTTCCGATCCCTCTTGATAGACCACCTGGTTACAGGTCACAAGGAGAAGCTCTGTGGCCTTCACAAGCCAGAGCTCAAGCTGTGTTGGCCAGTTGGGCAGTGCACCAAGGTTCCCCACCCTCAGATCACCTTGTCAACCGACCCACCCACCCCAGCCCCCTTTGTCTTACATCTGAAGTGGAGTACAGTTTAGAGGACACAATCATCCCTACGTCCTCACAGATGGCCAGAGCTTACGTTCATATGCAACTTCCTCTCACTGAACTCTTGACTGTTATGAACCTGAGTCAGAACGATTGAACCGAGTTAACATTTCTCTTTAGGGACCTTATTATTACCTCCAACACCGTTTTTTCTAACCTGTGTGTTTGTATTTTATCAAGATTATGGAAAAACGAATGGACGGATTTCAATGAAATTTTATTTAACCCCAGTTGGCAAATCCTAGAGATGATTAAATCCGACATCATAATAACGTTTTCTCAAAAATTGAGAGAAAGGGCACTTTTTTTGGTTTTTGTTAATCAATCTGCTTCGAATTTTGATGGGCATGAGTAGGTGGGTAGGTACCTGTTATCAACCCAATGCAAATGAACCAGATCTGGAACTGGAAGTAAATTTTATAATGGGTTTGTTGTTTTATTTAAAGGCCCATTAAAAAAGAAAATCACCAAAATTCAATTTAATTTTGGGTATATCAATCTAAATATTTGCGCACAGTTAAGTAATTTATAGTAGATTTTATGAACAAAAGGAATAATGTAAAGTGGTTAAAACACAAAAATCTAAGTATGATGGTGTAACGGTGTAACGCCAATTTCCAAAGATATGTCTCATAACCACAAACTGCGCCTTTAAGAACAATCTCCCTATAGAACGTAAAGATATCAGTTCAAAACCATAACTTATTTCTTTATTAAGATGGGCTCAATAATTAGGAGGTATCCTTAATAAAGGAATCTAATTGACTCTGACAACAATATGTCTACCTTTAGAGGTTTGTGCTCTCTGAGTACTTTCTAGTTTTCCTATAGTTTTAAACTCAGTTCAAATGAATGAACTTGGTTTTAGTTTAATTCATGAAAAGTTGTTCAGCTTAATTACATATATAATTATCTATATTTTTCTGTCTAGAGTGTTGGTGTGTTGTCAAACTGTGCTCAGCACAGCGGTTACCGAAACTCCAGAGTTTTATTCACCAAAGAAACGTATCCAATCGCCGTTGCGCTCAATTTGGATATCTACCAAATGACCACCTGGGTGGTTATTGTATTTGATGACTAGCCAATCTGCAAAGCCAGCTGTCGGAAAGTTGATTATTTTGGCTCCAACATGTCTGAGATAACCTTCAGGACAACCATTCCTGTTTGCCCAAGTCAAGATAAAAAAACCAAACAGCTAAATTTGTTAGTTCTACTCCGCCGGTAACTATCCTGACAAATTTAAATAATTTTTGGAGAGTCTTTAAATACAGATGTGTAGCCAGAGCATCAATTGGCTGCTTTGTCAAAATGCTAATGCTAATTAAACGGCCTCCGCTCAACGAGAGACTCACTCAACAAAAACAGTCATGTCACATTGTGCTAATAGGAAATTAGGGGTCTTCTATCAATATGCCAGATACCCCGCCAACACTAACACACATGCAAGAACACACATACACAATTGCAGGAACACACAAGCTGGGACAAATCCAGCACATACGCCACGCCGACTCCATTATATAAGCGATGAAATTCTATGTTAAACGTGAGGAAGATTTTTAGTTCTCAGCACACACACCTGTCAGTCTGACTATTAAAACCACGGTCATCTGAACTAAAGAACATTGATTATCTGATCATCATGGTGTCTTTTAGTGATGGATATATTCAGCAGCAACTAGAAATTTTGTCCTGGGGATTATAGGTTGGAAAAAACAAACTGTGAACCAGTGAAAAGATCATGGGCATCCAAAGCTCTTTGATGTGTGTGGAAAATGACGCTATCCCTTGTTGTCTGATCCCACAGAAGAGCTTCTGTATTACAAACTGTTGACAAAGTTCATGCTGGCTCTGATAGAAGGGTGTCAGAACACACAGTGACTTCACAGAGCGGTTTTGCTGCCTCCACAAAATCAGGCAGATGGTTTTAATCTTATGGCAAATTTGTTTTGATGTTATGTCTGGGTGTCTCCTTCCATAGTGTCGATAATCTTGAAAACCGTGATTATTTCTCTGACAATTATCGTAATGTAAAAATCTAATGCCATGACATTCCCATATGTGATATATAATAGTTGATTTGTTTTCAATGAGAAATAAAAACAGCATGAAGTCATTTCATTAAATGTTATTAAAAAAAAAAAAATACAACCTTGAATTAGCGGCTGGCCTGAAGTTAATTGTGGCATTCCGAGCATGCTGACGCTTTCAAATCTCTCTCAAACCCCCATTGTGACACAGTTTCCATATCCCTTTCTTCTGATCCAACCCTCTCTTTTGACCTAACTAGTCCCCAAAGACAAAAAAGTTGAGTTCAATGCTAAATTATTTATTGTAATGGCTTTGAATGCCAATGAGAAAATGTTTTACATGAATATTTTTTATCAATAGACAGGAGTCTTCCGGGTGTGAAAGTGCGGACCTTCCAGAGGCCAAGACTCTGCTACTTAATGGATCTGCTTTATGGACTGTGGTTCTTTTTCAAATGGCCACTGACTGTATCAATCTAAGTGCATTCACTGCAAGTAAGATAAAAAGAAAAGTAGTGAGACACTTCGCGTCTCTTGTTATTGAGGAGGTCTAGGAGGGAACATCAGCCATTTTTAGCGGATGTTAATCGACTGTTTTATTAAATGTATAATGAAGCTGTTAAAGGGACATTTAGTATGCAAATTCATATAAATTAGAGAATAGCTTTCTCACACGATGTTTAGGCTATGGCAACAAATGTTAGCATAAAAAGAAAATGTTAAGGCATTTTTAATATCAGTAATGGAGATTCCATGCAGTGCATACTGTAAAGTTAACAATATAAATGCGTTTAAATTGTTGTGTTCCATGAGTAGTGTGTGCGTGCTATAATGTGTGTAGGGGTGCTGGATAATTGTTGATTACACTGCGTGGTGAATGTAAAAAAAAACCATGCTCCTCACTACGCAGCCAATGCTACTGGTTGGCTGGTAGGATTGACAACCTGGCATACAGTATGTGGGTGTTCTGCCTCCTTCTGTTCAGCCACTGTCCCCAGGTTCGATACAGAGATAATCAAACATTTGTTAATTATATCCCCGAAAAAAGTCAGCAATATTTGGAACTAGTTTCACAACTGAATATTTAGTGAATCACACTGAATGTGTTTGTTTTACCTCAAACAGCAATCATTAATTTGCTCTCCATGACTGTGATTAGCCCACATGTTTAGAATCATAGAGTTCAAAGTTCCTTGGAGTCGGTGAGATAAAATGGTCTAATAGTAAAAGATGGCTTAGCAGTTATAAAATGTGGACAATATACTTGAACATCTGTAACCAAATTTGAATGGAGTGCGGAATGAGAAATGGCTCTCGTCTTTGGTGGTCAGTAGTTGACTTTATTTGATAATTTAATACAGCTATATGGTATTCTGTTTGAGACATCTTCACAATGTTTGACCTATTAAAACTCCTAGTCTGGTGTTTTGAAATGGGATCAACAAAGTGTTTCTATGTTAAGTGAAATGTGTGTGCGAAAAATGACGATAACATTCTGTA
The DNA here is from genome assembly GCA_037951165.1 of Lophius americanus. Taxonomy (NCBI): domain Eukaryota; kingdom Metazoa; phylum Chordata; class Actinopteri; order Lophiiformes; family Lophiidae; genus Lophius; species Lophius americanus. The sequence goes on from JBBDHG010000014.1 coordinate 23,950,267, forward strand.
ATCATCAACACACATCATTATGTGCAGAGAGGGTGGTGGGTGTCATCAATCATCTCCAGCTAGAAAAAAATATTGTAGAATGACATATTCAGACAGGCTACAATTGTTGCCAACCATTGGTGCCCCGAAAGTTGTTGGGTGGAGGTGTTTCGTGGGGGAGACTATTTTAATACCTGTATCATCTTTTGACTGCCTTGTCTTGTGTCACCAGCTGTCTGACAGCAAGCATTGCCACAAATACAGGCTGAAATCAATCTACAGAGTGTTTCTGAAATGCTTACGGGCAAAATTCTATCTATTTCCTTCCACATTTTGCACTCCTTGTTCACACTATTGTTCCCTGTATTCCCCTTCTTCCTGTCGGTCTGTGAGTGTATGTGTCTGTGTCACAGGTGTGGCTCTGCACCTTCCTGTCCAGCATCCTCATTACCCGATTCATCACTCCACTTCCAACCTGCTGCACAGCACAACCTCTTCACCAATCAACTCTGCAATACTTGAGACCTGGTTCCTCATCCAATCATCGCCAGATCGCTAGATCACTCTCAGTGGACCTGTCCAGCTATCACAGCCTCAGCCTTGGTGGATGGTTTGTTGACAGCCTACATTGTTGCCATTCCCTCTGCTGGAAAATAAACCTTTGTTGAACTTTCCTCCCTTGACTTGTGTGCTTGCACTTGGGTCCTTAAGCTTGGCAAACAGTAACAAATTTGACCCAGCACACCCAACAACCAACTGGGCTCATCTGCAGATCATTCATCTTTCAACTACAATAATTAAAGTGTTTATCTGCACATGTTGTTAGGATTGGTAACTCCCCAATGCCAGTAACCATCGCCACCTCTCCAGACCGAGAATCTCATCATGCTGCACCAGAGCGCCACTCAGGTGATCATGTCAATGAAAGGATTTTCTCACGCAATATAGTTAAGTTTCTTAAAAACAGTCATTAACTTTTGCTGGCAATAGAGCTGAGATGACTTACATCATGGGGTTGTTGAGAGAGATAATCAGCCTGCTGTTAACCCAGCTGGCTCCATTCAATTAGACAGTTTTCTAAATTATTCCTCGATCTTTATTAATTTGTCGAACCCTTTCCTTTCAAACATCTAGTTTTCGCTCTATATTATCACTGATCTAACTTTCAAGCCTTTCCAGAGGCCTATTCTCTGCATATGTGCCTAATGTAGCCCATTATCTCTGTGCCCCATGTTTAGAGTCAAATTGGTACCTTGAGCCAAATTTGGTATTCATGTCAGCAAGGGCATATCCCCGAAAAGTCCCCGATCGAACTCTTTAATTCAAATGTGAAGTCAGGTGCACAATATTTTTCATAAAGTGCTCCCCCTAGCGTATTAAATAGTAACTATAAAAGCAAAACACAGTTGACAAGATAGATCCCCCCGCGTTGATTCATATCCACCAAATTTGGATTATATCGAATCAATAGTTGATAAATTATGGAATTATGGTACGAAAACATTTGGAGATAAAGCTCCCCTTAGAGTCACAAATATGTGACCTACCTTTCCTGAAATCAATCCAGTTCTTCCTCAAGGTAAGATCAATGGGGTATAAAGTTTGATCCACGAAATAGTTTGGGTTCTGTCCAGGAAAAAGTTTTGATCTGTCGAATAGAACAAGTTCCCCCGAGTGAGTAGAAATCGAACTACTAAAGTAAAGTATGATATTTACAAGGTAGATCCTGATGCAATTAATTTGCACCAAATTTGGACTACATCAGACCAAGCATTAGGAAGTTATGTCAGAAATGTATTTTATTAATTTATTTATTCCGTATTCTGTAACATGCTCTGCTGCTGTAACCCTGCAATTTCCCCATTGTGGGAGTAATAAAGGTTATATTTATCTTTATCTTTAAATACTGTGTTTTTGGTTCATATGAATCAACTTGGACATCTATTCTTATATATGTTGTGTTTAATTCATATTTTACTGACTAGGGGACGCTTTTTGGGAAAAAAGACATTACTTCCTAATACTAGGTCGGATTTAGTCCAAACTTGGTCCATGTGAATCGACTTTTGTAGCTCTAACTTGCAAATATAGAAACTTTACTCGAGTACTCATTTTTTATTGCCTAGTGGGAGGTTTTTCATCATGAAAAACATTGTTTCCCAGACAAAACTCAAAAACTATTTATTGGCTAATTTTCAAACTTTAAACCCCCTAAGTGCGAGGAAGGACTTCATTTATTTTGGGATATTACTGCTACATTACTGACACTAGAGTAAACTTTTTCTCCAAAAGTTTTTGTGCCATAGTTTATAAACCAGCTATACAATTTAGTTGGAATTTGATGCACGTGAATCAACTCGAGGAGATCTATCGCTTATAAATCATGTTTGACTCACTAGGTTGAGCTTTTCTACAAAAAATACTGTAGACAAGGAAGGAAGACATGTCATAAATATTTTTTATCACGGCATGGGATTTTATGGCAGCAATCTTACCTGCAATGTCTCTAAACCTAAATAAAAAATAAAAAATTCTGGCAAACTGGCAGGTAAGAAAAATGAAGCAGTCTTTCCTACTTTTTTGTCCCTCTCATGTGTAAAGGGCAAGTTCAGGTTTCAGTTACTGCATTGCCATTTTGTTTACACAATACATTTTGCTTGCAGCCATGGATCTGGTGCATGCGCCTCCTTGCAGAGCAGGTATCTTTAGGTCACTTATGGTCATGACTAAATATAGTAGTAAGACTCTTAGTGATTACGTCGTGTGAGGTATTCTACCTTCATTAAATAAACTCATTCAGTCATTGAGATGCTTTTATGACAGTCGATTCAATGTACAGATATTTACTCTAATAAGAGGAGCCAAGGTTCAAGTTATATTGTACTCAGATGTAGTGAATAGATTCACAAATACTACATCTACATTTGAGCAGAAAGTACACAATATGACTCATGTTTTCATGTATTCATAATGCAAAAACTTTTTCCTCATTCACAAGTTGTTGAAAGAGACAGCTGCGATTGGGAAAGGCACGACTACTGTTCACTTGTTGACTCACGTATTGCTCATTTTTAATTCTCCTTGATGCGCATCAAGCTGCAGTAAATACTTCTGCTGTAGACATCCTCCGTCTCCCGAGACCCCCTTTCTTCAGTTCATGGTGGTGTGAAGATTTTTTTCACACAACCCCGAACTATGATGTTAGTGTATGAACTGCTGTTTGATCTGAACTTGTACGTAATCTCTGCAGACGCATTGTGTACAATAGAAGCAATACAGAAGCTACAGTAATGGTTTTGACAGTTCAGAAAAGAATAATATTATAGATTTTTTAAATATATATTTTCAAGGTAGCAAGACCCTGATCTATTAATATCAAATAAACCTTTCCGCTGAGCAATGCGAGTTAACCTGCACAGAATCAGGGTCAGGGAAAGAGAAACATCTAAATAAATCATCCATCATTATTGGAATTAACTTGTGGTTTTTCTGCAATCAATGAATGCTTATCTATAAAAACCTTAGAGATGGTTTGACTGAAATGGCAGTTTATGACCAAACACGATTTTCACGTTGGAAGATCTTTTACTTCAGCTCGAGGCAAGTTTCACAGCTTAGCAAGACTTCATTCACGGCGTGTTCACACTTCCCTCAGGACAGAAAAGCTTGAGGCATATTTCTACAAAACAATGTTTATGTCTTATATATGGTTGATTTCAACTTAATAAACTACTGCTCACACTTGAATGAGCAGTATGTTCTCCCAAGTCTAAACCCATTGAGATACAATCTATTGAAATGACTAGTTAAAGGTTTTTAAAATGAACATTTTGAAATGCCCTTCTGCAGCTGCCATTTTGATAGATTTGTGCATTTCAGGATCAACACAAGGGAGCTGTCTATCTTCTGGGACAGCATTAGAATCATTTCAAGGGATAAGCAGGGACACATTTCTGTAAATGTTTTGCATGTCTGTTCTTGAATGCCAAAGTAAACTGCATTGTAGAAACTCCAAATTGGCATATGTGCATGAATCCGGGACTGACTTGCGCCTGATCTCTGTTGGTCTCTCCTCCATATGTTCCATATATTGAAACTAAAAGTAGTACCACCAGTGCCCTTACAGAGAGAATACACTTTTAAGTCAATCCTCATGTTCCTAGATATCCATCTTCATTGTTATACATTCTTAAAATGATTAAGTTGTTTTTCTGTGATACTTTACAAACGACGTTATAGAATCGCCATTGCCGCCATGTAGGCTGCCGTGGCGTCTGCAACAGATCCTTTGTCTTCACGCGGTTAGTACATAGGTAAGTAAACCCTTATTTCTATAGCACCTTTCAAAAAAAAGATAGTACGGACTGCTTTTCAAGGCATCAAAAGACAAATTTCTTTTGATAGAATAAGAAAAAGTACCTAGAGTGTCGTAACCCAATGCAACTCAAACATGCAAAAAAAATGCAATGCATACACCAAAATATATAATGAATAGGCCAGATGAATAAAATGGGTTTTTAGTTTATTCATTCATACATTCATTATCTACCGCTTATCCTTTTCAGGGTCACGGAGGGCTGGAGCCTATCCCAGCTAACATCGGGCGAGGGGCAGGGTACACCCAGGACAAGTCTCCAGTTCATCGCAGGGCAGACACACAGAGACATACAACCACACAATTATAGTCACACTTACTCCTATGGGCAATTTTGTGTCACCAATTCACCTATATCACATGTTTTTGGCCTGTGGGAGGAAGCCGGAGAGAACCCAGGCAGGCACAGGTTGAACATACAAACACTGCACTTGTTTTTAGTTTATTTTTTAATTTTTTAATAAGACTCATCTGGTCGGAGCAGAGAGGTTGTTCCAAATTTAGGGGCAAGGGCAGTAAATGAGCGATCAACCTTTGTTGAGATTTGTTAAATGTACAGTTAGCAGGAGCTGGTTGGAAGACCTGAGGGGCTGGTTGGTGGTGTAGGGGGTCAGCAGCTCAGAGATGTATGCGGGGGCTAAGCCATGAAGAGCCTTGTTGGTTATTATCTTAAATAACCTGCTTTGAACATGACAGACAAGTGGTAAAGTTAGGCTAAAACTGGGGTTTTGTGTGATCAAAGGATTGTACCGGTTAAAAGTCAACTAAATGGTAACTCAAAAACTATTTCACGGATCATTCTCAAATTTTATACCCACAGAGACGTTACTACAAGGAAGAACCGGATTGATTTTGGCAAAAGTCAATACTCGTCAGGAGTTTTATTCCCAAAAAGTTCTGGGCCATAATTTCTTGAACATTTAGCCAAGTTTGTCCAAATTTGGTGAATATGAATGAACTCGAGGAGATCTTGTTTTTTATATTGCGAATTGTTTAGGCCAATAAACTCCACTGCTCAGATTTTATCCAAATTTGGTGCGACTTGAGGAAGTTTTTTTTTTCAATATATCACATTTGATTCTAAATGTTCACATTTTGCTCACAAAGGAGAAAAAAATAACACAGAGATAACACATTTAATTTGAGGAGAGCAATCAGGTGGATTGCTTGTACAAAGTAGCTGATTAGGGACTTTTCCGGGATAAGGTCTTTCTGTCAAGGACAAAAAGTGTCTTTAAGGTAAGAAAATATTTTTTACAATAACAAACACGTTTTAGCAATAGATTTGTTGACCACAAGACAGTAAGCTGTTGTGTGTGTGTGTGTGTGTGTGTGTTTGTATGGTTGACTGGGGTGCATGAAGCTGAGAGCGGGGCATATTTATAAACCATCTGCTCTCCTGCAGAGGCAGAATAATGTCTGAACACGGTCTACAGTCTAACAGGACTTGTTTTCATAGATGCCTTCAGGCAAATTGACAAATATGAATGCCCAAACTAAAAAGTGGCGGGCGACTTTCCATTGTTTACATTATTTTCCTAAAACAAATGTAAACAGAGAAACCAGATGCTTTAGTGCATACCACTATGAAGTTACCAGATGCACTCCGATATAATACGGAATACTGCATGCACATTTTAAAATCAAGAAACATAGGATAGAAAATGCACATTTTGGCCATCACCTGACTTCTTTCAGCGCACTCTTTGTAGTTGTTCATGAGATTTAAATGGTTTCATTTGACTGATGAAAATAATATATGTATAGATATCTCTATTTTTTTTTTATTCCTTCTTTACATGTGTAAAATATGTGTAGAAAAACAAGGAAAATCTAATTTCATGAAACTTAAAAGGGGCTGGTCCTTCTGCTTGGTTCTATGGCTTGAGGTCTGTAAACACAGCAGGTGCAGTCTTAGCACTGTAATTGCAGTCACTACCACTACAAAGAAATTATTATTTCACCAAGGTTCTTGAGAAATAACACTTCTTGACAATGAAGACTAACGCTTTGCGATAAGGACTATGGTTATGAGGCACTCATAAAGTTAAACTAAAATAATGGTAAATATAGTAAACTAAATTTTATTTTAAGTTATATTCACGTGCCGGTATATAAATATAGTACCACGGAAAAGTCTCAACCCTATGCAATAGTAGACCTGACGAGTCCTTGTGTACTCATTTCTTTTGCATCATATCAAAATATCAGGAAACGTTCAATGACCCTGCTCTTTATGCTCTTTTGTTGCCATGAATAGTCATGGCGTACGCGTTCATCCATCCCCTCAGCCTTGTTCTTCCCAAGGCTGAGCAGCTTAGCCTGACAGGTCTGCTGCGTGCGAGTTCAATTGGCGGAGCTGAAAGCCTGCCACAGCCATGAGGTTTGGACTCATTGAATCCACCATTTACCTTTCACCCTCAGGCAATGAGAGAACAGGAATAAGGTTAAAGCCATGATGGTATCAGAGTCTAAATGGAGCATCCTTAAAAGAAAAGAAAAAAAAATGCAAGAAAAATGTGGAGAGAGTAAAAAGGAGCAAACAAGGTTAGTGAGGAAGGTTTACGTATTAGAAATTATTATTATTTTGAGTGCATAACTCTTTGAAAAGGCCTTTCATGAGTCACCTTGAATGATAGCATAACAGAGAAAAAGTGTGCTTTCATGCAGAATTTAAACTTTCCCCACTAATACACAAACTGTGAACAATGTTGCCATATCTTCATAATGACGAAACTCCATGGAGTCAGATTTGAGTCTTTAAGAAGTAAAATATAAAAATTGTAATCTCCAAAGGAAAACTTACATTCAATTTATTTGTGTTAGCTATTGTGTTAGCACGCACACACACACACACACACACACACACACACACACACACACACACACACACAGACACAGACACACACACACACACAAACACACACACACACACACACACACACACACACACACACACACACACACACACACACACACACACACTTTGGTTTTGACAAGAACAGCTTTGCCAAATGTGAGATGTAGTTTTATCGTAACCGAGGATAAATATGATTATATTTTGAGAAAATTATCGTACGTCCATTTGCCTCGAAATTCCTGTTTGAGCTCAGTCTTATCCTGTAACTGTTGTGTTATCCTACTATAACTTCACTAAACAGCCTTATTTATTACTAAAAAAGACCCAGCTACTTTAAAAGATGGATGTTCTGTGCAGGTTTTGAATCTTTGTCTCTAGATATGGCTGTACCACAGCCAATTTCACACCTGTGCCAAGATAGTCCTTTTCAGATGTTCTCTTTAAGCCATTTTCAACTCTGCATTGTGGACAGGTTGTTTTTTTGATCTGATGCTTTTTAGAGTTCTGATTTTTGAGAATTGATCCCATCCACCATCTGCATGTTGCAACAACGAGAAAAAAAAGCTTTGTCACCGCAGCCAGCAATAGGTTGTAGCCAGCCGGTAATATTAGGGTCATTAATACACTCATGTCTGTAAGCCTGGAGACGACGAATCTCACTTTATGACTCGTATAGCCTCCTCTTCGGAAGCCGACTCTTCATCTTCAAGTTCCGCGCTCGTTGTTAAGGGATGCGTGGTGCGTCACGTCATCACAGCATTTTGATTGGTTGAAAAGAACTCTCCTGAGTGGAGCCAGAAACACAGCTGCTAGCTCAATTCAATCGCAATGAAATTACTTGGCTATAAAGGTAAGAGTTATGAAGTGGCCCTATTATCGTAAGTTGGGATTTTGGGCATTATCGATCATACAGAGGGTCAAATTATAGAAAACGAATACAATAGTTATTGTACGTCTGGAAAGACTAGACACAAACCTCCCTCATGGGGCTTCCCCATTGTCTAATGACTTTTTGACTGGGGCAGCCACATCAGTAGCTGTCTTATTTCTTAAGAAATTGCACTTTCATGGTTTTCATTTAATACTTCATTCGACATTTGATAGTTGTTTACTAATTTGGTCCCACACATTTTAGTTAACATTCTCTCATTGTCATTTATCTTGCATATAATTAACTTGTTTCTTACAGAGCTCTAACCAGCAAAAGACCTGCAGAAGGGATAAAATGGGATAAGATGACCTCATCCACAGGATTTGGAGGAGGTCATCATGGGGAATGGGCAGAGACGACTCCCTTTGAAAGATTAATTTCTTAAAAGTGTGTCTATATATCCCAGTGTGTATTTTGAAGGAGTGGTAAAGCTCTGTTCAGCTAAGTTTAGTTGAGCTCTGTCATGTCGTGTTAGTTTCGAGCTTTATTTCAAGGCCCTCCTTTTTGTACTTTCCTTTGATTGGTTGATGTTATATTAGATTCCATGTTTGCCGTTTGTAGCTTAACTTTTGAAATTAAGAACATTTTTTTTAACACCCTTGTAGGATATATGTGAAGAATATATAATATGTTCTTTATTTGCTTGCGTTTTAGCTATTTGTTTGCCCCTGTCGGTCACTGTACTTACATACCTCTCCAAAACTCCAAAAATCGTCCGTATTATCCTGTATATTCGTCATACAAAATAATAATAATAAATTTAATTTATAACGATCACAGAAGTCTCCACAAAGACAGATTTATCTCCCACATTCTACTTGTGGTGTAAACACTTAACCTCAAGCTCTTGCAAGAAATGCTCGAAGTCGTTGCACTTGCTACGCATAATATCCGGGGCACTGAGCTGTCAGATAAAAGCTGATTAGCCAATGGGGGTGCACTCCGGAAAAAACCCGCCCACGCAAGAGGTTTGTCAGAATTGCAAACAAAACCTCAAAGCTGAAAGTCAGAGCAAAAGTCTGAGCAAAGAGAAACACGCAGAGGAAACTTAACAAAATATATTATGAGAAATATAAAACATCAATAGCTTAAATATATACATATATATACAAACACTTTGCAATTTATAGTTTTTGTGATTCTTATAGGTAAATGATTCTTAGTATGTAAAAACTCATTTATTACAACATTACTACTGAGGTTTTGAATGTCCCTTATTCCCCTTGAAGTGCATCTACTGATTTATTGGTCATATCCAAAGACGTAGTGTATTCATGTGGTAATTACACACATTATTTGACTTTAATTTACAAAACAAAATTAATGCTTGGATTAGAAAAGTGTATATAATTAAATAAAGAAAACATGACGCAGAGAAGAATTAAGATGTTATGTTTAGTTCAAAGGCAAGACCCAAAGTTGCAAACACTACTCAAATGGTTAAGTAAACATGAATAAAGTTTAATAAAAAGTCTTGATTACCAAATTTTTAAATAAGAGGCAAAATATTAAACTTCCAAAACAAAGGCACAACAGATGAATTACAAAGTAGCAATCAATTACTAGAAATATCAAAGTGACAAATATTCAATGAGAAAAAAAAAACACACTCTAGGAAACAGCATTCACACACACACCCAAGACCACAGAGCAAAAAAAGGGGAAAATAGAGAACATACTTAAAAATGAAACTTCAAAATAAAACAGGAAAAACAATAAATCATGCAAAAAAAACAATAACAGAACCACAACAATAAATTCTACATAATATACAGAACTATAAAAGAAGATTTATTAAAAGCACTGATGAGAAAATTCAATCTTTCTACTCATCCCATATTTTACACTTTCTCTAGGGCCAGGTGTGAATCTAGAATCTTCTGTTGAAATAGTGCCATTATTTACTTTCTTATATCTGTTTCTTTTCATTATGGCATTCTCTATAGTTTAAACATTTTCATTGAATTGTGCGGTGAAATGTAAACATCCCATATGGAATCATACAAGCAGCTACATTATGTGGATATTTAGATAAGTCCTCTATCAGAGGGTCCGTATTTGTATTATTTATGTTTACAACCTACAATGTGGGCACCAAGGTAACAAAGTGAATAGTCCGTTGGTTCCACCTGGGCCCTAGAGTCATGGGATTAGCTGGACATTTCAAAGATATCAGGAAAGGCTAGATAATGCCTTACATCTGTTCTTATCTGGTAATATGTATATTTGTGAATTGGGGCTTTTTTTTTTTTTTACATTTCCACATACTTATTTAAAATTGGTATTTTAAATGTTCTCTTGTTTGTTTTCAAGTCTTGCATGAATATCAATTTGAGCTTTTCACACATTAAACAGCTTGTACATGAATCTGTACCTTTTCTCCCCATAGCCTCGCTTTTTTTGAGCAATAAAATGACCAGATTTCGTCTATGAAAACACCAGGGGCGAAAAACAAGAACCCTTGCCTCCTGAATAGCAATGTGACCATTGCTGTAGGCAAAATATAAGCAAATTGTGAGATGTTCTGGGTCAAAATCCCAATTAGGATCCGGTATGCATTCATTAAAAACAACTAAAAGGATACAAAATGCAACCACATTAATATTTCCTGAGCTTTTGTGCTTAATCATTCCTGGTTTCTTTCATTTGTGATTTTTCTTCTTTAAATTCAGGTTGGGGTCTGTGCAGAAGCAGAAATGCCCACTTTCTACTTCTCCATGTTCTTAGATATTCTTTAGCTAAGAAGGTGATGTGCTCACCTAAATTGGCTCCTATTAGAGCAAAAGGAGACAGACTATTGAAACGGAGACCTTTTTTTCCCGATGACTGATCGTCATTGACTATGACGAGGCACCTTGTCTATGAATCTCACTTTGACCCTAAATTGGTTTATGGACTCATTAAACTATCCTGTGCAAAAGCAGGGAAGCAACAAAAATCACAGAGCGAAATATAAATATAGAGAGAGCAATACCATGAAAGAATTATCACCCCATATGGGGCTGTGAAACATCTGCTGCCCCAGGGGGTGCAACTGAATGGAGCTTCGCTATAACCATGGATAATACATTTTTACGAGTGAATAAATAAATACAGTATGAAGTCACTTCAAATAATCCCAGGCCTTTGGATTGGGTTGAGGTGATTCAACTGTTCATACGTCTCATTATTGAGTTGTAGAATTTTATTCAGGAATGAAGACCACTTAATGGAGAAGGATTTATGCCCTGGTGTCAGTCTGACACTTAGTTGTTGTCTTTTATCCCCCTAAAAATGCTGAACAGGGTAGCCAATATTTCAAGGAATTATATAACAATCATATAATTTATTATCGCTCAACCGTGCACCATTTAGCGTTAAAAAGACAAGAGAATAATTCTTTGCAGTTACTCAGACATGATTGAATAAACAGAATTACAGATGAATGGCAAATTTGTTTATTGTAAAAAGTGAACCGAAACACAGAGTAAAGGCAGTGCATTAAACATGAGTTTGTCCCGAGGCAAAACAGCTGCACAGACATGATCTCAATTGGTTATTTTCATTTCTTTTTAAGAAAAGCTCAAAACTTATTCTTAACCTACTTCGTACAATTTTGCATACCCTACAGTTTGGATAAATGTTTGTGAGCATCGTTCTATGGGAGTTAATAAGGGCGGGGGGGAGGGGGGTTCATCCTTACAGATTTGAACTGTCTAATGAGAAAACTCTTGTGGGTAAAGCTGATGAAGAGGAGGGTGTAGCAACTGTGACATGACTATTATTCACCTACAGTTGTACTGTAAACAAGCCACTGTGCTAAAAAAGGCATTGGAAATGAAATAGACACAGTAATCCTGAACAGACAAAAAAAAAAGGTAGACACAACTGGATGCTTCACAAACTACTCCAATTTTTTTATTATTATGTGCCTGAAAATCAGACATTACGGAAATGTTATTATCGCCGCAAATCCTTCCTGTTTATTTGATAACTTGAAAACAATTTCATGAATGAATGAATGAATGAATGAATGATTCATGAATCATTTGATTCATGAATCATTTTCAAATCCACCACTAGATGGATGTTTATCTCCGAATCAAAGTTTCTCAACTGTTGGTCAAGTTCAGTCAAAATTTGGTACATATGAATCAACTGGAGGAAATCGATCTTGTTTATATCATATTTTGCTCTAAGAGCTCATATTTCGTTTTCTATAGGGAAGCTTTACAAAATTCCTAACAGTCAGTCCAGTTTAGTCTAAAACTGAACTGATATCCCCACAAGAAGAATTCCTGTTTGTGATATTTTACTATAAATGATCCTGGTTCACGCAGTAGGAGGGTCTATTGACCGTTATTTCCCAACCATATGTTCGATTATCTTAAAATGTTGCTCACATGGATTGCCACGAATAATTTAGCTTTGTTTTACTACTGAGCTTAAAAAAACACCGTTAAATTTCTTTATCTTCATCATGGAGTCAATATGGGATCTAATCTTGGAGCACCTTGCTGACTTCATACAAATTGTCAGGTTGAGTCAATATGGACTATTAGAGATTATTCATGAGTCACATTTAATTCGAGGAGTTCAATCAGGGGAATTGCTCGACAAGATTTGGGGGCTTTTAAAGGATATACCCCTGCTGTCAGGGACTACAGTTTATACCTAAGTTATTTAGTGGAATTGATTATATAAGATGAGGGGAAATGGATTTTGAACAATTATTCTCAACAATACATTTATTAAGAATACTTACCAACAGGATTTTGTCAATCTCCTGAAACACACACAAATCTGAAGGACTGTGTGAAAACAGAAAATCACTAATCTACCTGGTATCCTGTCCCAAAATTAAATATACAATCAAGCCTCAAAGGTTTCCATTCACAGTCATCGTGTGTATAGCGTTTGTTGTCGGAGTAGCTGTGCTTGGGGACCAACGCTCCAGCTGGAGACACACCAAAGTATTTATTGGGCAGATTTACTCCAGATTTGTCCACCAAAAACGCTGAAGAGTAAATCCCAAATGGGAGCTTTGTTGGATCAGCTGTAATCACTGATTGTGTTTGTACACTAATTATATTTTCATGATAAACATCGATGCAGTAATACCAAAGTAATGGAATATCCAGGATTTGCCTGGCAAAGTCAATGCTGTGCCCTAAACATACAACCATGTACATACGACGCTGATGCCTGCTTTAGAAAATACAACAAATTGACCATTTGAAAATCGTTGTCCTTTTTATTTGTCATCCTCTACTAATAAATTTCATCTAATGCAGAAAAAAAAGAAGCAATTTCAGGGAGAAGCAGATTGTTGAGCCGTCAGTAAACATTTGAATGTTCCGGGGTGTCAAAATGACTCACCAATGACAACAGATTAAAAACCTAGAATAGAAATAAAACCTACAGATCCAGACATACAATATCAAGATGTAAATAAACAAATACTAATAATGTTGCCTTTCTTATTCTTCACATCATTTACCACAGACCCTTAATACCTTTGAATGTAAAAATATTGTGACTCTCTGCGATGTTTTCCCCTCGCCGCTACTCCGACTCTCCTTATATTTTCACATCTAACTGCCGGAATTCAGGATTTATTTGGACCAAACCTTTTATCGATTGTTTGAACTGTGGAAAGATAAGCTGAGGTGGTTTTTGAGAATTTATTTTGCGATTGCCAGAGTCAATCTCTGTGGACTTTTTTCATCATGTTTTAAGACACTTCAAACAACCATCTGAACTTGTCGGCGACAAAACAAGCTCCTTAAGTAAAGTTGAACCTGAGAATTACATCTCTGCTACACTGCAGCCACTTTGGTGGCTCTGAACCTTCCGTACCCATTGGTCATCTGCACGATTAATTATGTCCTTGAAAAATTTTGAATTGTATGGAATTTGGATTGACACGTAGGTGTCCATGTCCACAGCAGATCCTTCGTGTTAACGCGATAATTCAAAAACAATTTCATGGATCATTTTTCAAATATCATACCCCTATAGCCATAAGTGTGAGGAAGAACTGGATTGATTTTGGGAAAGGTAATTTTATTTTTCCGAGACTGGGGGGCGCATTATCTCATCTCGTTGTCAGAACATAATTTCTCAATCATTGGTTCACTTTAATAATAAAAATAATACATTTTGTTTATAGGCGACTTTCAGGATGATTTATTCCACATGTGGTGCATATGAATCAACTCCAAGATATCCATATTAAATATATCGTATTTCACCCTATTAGTTCATATTTTATTAATTGGAGGAGGCTTTGTTTTAGTTTTTTCAGAAAATCTGTTTTGCGAATACAACTTCCTATCAATTTGTCTGATTTACTGTAGTCAACATTTGGTGCATATGACTCAACTTGAGGAGATCTATCTTTTTAATATGATATTTAACTCTAATATTTAATTTTTTTCTCACTGAGGTTTTTTTTAAATGAATAAACGGATTATGATGTCAAAGTGGCAAGAACCTTAGCCCAAAGTCTTTATTAATCAAAGTAATGTTCAACATACCAATGTTTGGTATTTTTATTTTCAGCAAGTTACCAGTGAACAGTTGATATCTTACAGCAGCTCCGCAGTCCTTCCAAGATGTTTTGTAGAAATTCCTTTATTAAGTTACTATTTAAAGCTAACTTCTTTTGTCGAGGTTAAAAAATATCAAATATTTTGAGGTTTATTTTTCATTGTTTTGAGTTTAGCTCATCTTTGCTCTAAATATCCCATGACGTTAAATAAAAGTTATGTCCCTTTTTGCTTATGCCTTCGAGGCCCCATCAATTTAAAGCACCTCATAATGTTTAGTTAACAAGCGTTTGTTCTAAAACATCCACCTTTTAAGATGCAGTCTGTGGCTGCGAGTGTAAATACTGTTTCAAAGAGATTCCAACATTTGGTTAGTTCTTTGTTTCTTCCTTTGATTTCCAGGAGTTTCTTCTTCTTGTTCAAGAAGCCTCATGAATATGTATAGCTGGAAGTTGTTTGAATCTCTCAGTATGTTTATTTAAAATCTCTTTTTTTTTTGCATTACTCATAATTTTGTGTGTGTTGTGTTGTCAAATTTAGATTGTCTTGATGTTGGAAATTATAATAGATTTTTGTTTCTGGAACGCCATTGAAAATTAGGCTTTAGTCTCAGTAGGATATTTCAGAGATTCATCTGCCGTCTTCTTCTTCTGTTTAAAATTATAATCGAATAACAAAGTAGAAAATGATAGACGAGGAGGAAAGAAAGTGCGGAGATTGCAAGCTTCATTTGAGAACTCATCAACTAAATAATGAATAAAATTAAGCAAAAGCTAGCTGAGCTACAAAGGATCAAATGGTGCTGTCAGTGGCTTAAGTAGCAGTTCTCTGGAGATTAATAAAAAATAAGACGTTTATCAATTTAAGAATGAGCTAATTTGTGATGTATTGATTAAAAAAGATATATAAATTATAATTTGGTCTTAACCGTGCCTTTAGGTGTGTTTTTCATCTTGGGTTCTAATATAATATAATATAATATTCAATTATATTATAAAATAAGATATAATATAATTTATTTAATTTAATATAATAATATTTATAATATCCCGCACTGACTTGGCTTAGAGTCATATAAGGTTACCCACCTCTTACCAAACATAGATTTTAGAGGTCACAACCTTCTGTCGGTGATCAGGATATGATTGAACTATTTTAAGTAGAAAAGCTGCACGGTGTGTACTTAGAGATGGGTGTAGTTGTTTGCTGTGGCATCTAAATGGTTTGTGTGACTGCTATTGCTCATTTTTGTTTCTGGCAGCTAGTATCTTTCGAGTCCTTCCAATTTGTTCAGAAGTTTGATTACCCAGCTGACTAGAGATGGTTTGCTCTTGTTTTGGAGTAAAACCCTGCCAAGCCTGCAACATGAACAAGTGAGTGGATTAACTGTGACTATTGAATCGTGACGCCACTACAGTAATATATAAGGAGGACCAGCTGTGCCTGCTATGGAATGAGCTTAAACCTTAATCTTAAATCAAATTAACTAAAGGTATTGCAGAGCTGTAGAACATACGTAGGTTGAAGAGCTCTCTAACATCTACTCTGATTAGAGCTACAGCTAAGGATACATACTTTGCATAAATCCATTTTGTAAAACATGTGGTTATCATACCTTGTATTTGGAGTGAGTGTGTGCAGGTTATTCTTTCATATTTTTTTTCATTTTAATAAGCATCATTAGATCAACACATTAGAGAAGCCGCCTCTCCTTGAAGTTAAGTGTGCTTGACTAGATGATAAGGTGAATGACAACCAGGTGGAACAGAAACAACATCAAAACTAGGAGAATGACCACAGTTGAAATGGCTCACTAGACTCTGTCACAGTCCATGGGAGTAGCAGGATCATACGCTTGACTGATCTGATTTCTTACGCTTGAAATAGCCCAAAAAAGAAAAAGCTAATTTGACAACAAAAGGCAGCAAATCAGGGTTTCCTTTTGTCTCAATATTAACATGGTAATGAGTCAATCAACACATAGATTATTGCAAGTTCCTAATCTCAATATGACTTGAGTTGTTTCAAGCGTCTCAGAGGACGGGTCTAAAATTAAAAAAAAAGATTCCCAGGTCACTGTTTGTGCAACTTAAGTCTAAACTCTACCAAGCAGAGTCCGCAGGTAGAACCAATAAATCAATAGCCAACTGATTTAACTAGCTGCATTGCTTCTCAAACTGAGAATATATACAATAAATAAAGATATATTTCCATTCTAAAACTCTGCAAAACACTAAGTAGCTTTCTCCATAGTACATAATCTGAATTCCTTATCAATTAATCAATAAAACGGATGGTAGATGGTACCATGGTATGTGGTTTGTAGAGTAATCTGTAAGGAGAAAACTAAAGGACAGAACTAAACTGCTGCATGCCCCTATTTTTCAAACTGCTATTGGGCACAGGCTAGAGGAAGAAGTGATGCTCACAAGCACTGGGCGCCGATATTTAAATATGTATCCAATCAGAAAAATGACGTATTGCTCAGAGAGAGTTGTTATTGTTGCTGATGTGTTAAGAACTCCCGACAGACTATAACTACAGTTTTCACAGTACACATATAGTCTTGCCGCTTGTTGTGGGAGCTGAAGAAGTCGAGATAAAAAGATAGAAAGAAAGCAGCCGGCGGGTGTATGAATGTGGTTGAGGGTAAGGTTATTAGTTTGCATGTTGTCAATCTGACAGTGGTGCTGCCTAACGTAGGCTAGGCCTATAAGTTCCGTGTCACTTAATAAATAATGCAGCCTCGGCTTCTGAAGACCAAGAAACATCTGCTCACAGTAAAACCTTGCTGCTGTGAGGGAAAAGTACTCAACAATGTACGTGTTAATAAGAGAAAAATGGATTGTGAATCTGTTCTATTTGAGTTCCAGAATAAACATATGGAGCTGAACAATCAGTAATCCTTTAACTCGTTCTCATACACTCCTACAAGAACGGAAAAACTGGAAATGGTATGCTGACTGCTACTATAAGGGGCTTGAAATGGTCTTGTATACTAAAAATACAGGTGAAATTCATAATACAAATTGACGTAAATATTTACCTTGTTATTCTGCTGATACTCTCCTAGTTCTTAATTTGGCTCACATGGGATTAAAAAGCTATCGAGTTATCTCTAGGAATCCACAGAGAGACACTTAATCTATGGAGAAGACTGAAGAGTTCCAAGAGTGGCCAGCATTTTAAATTCCTGCAAATTCTGATTCATGAAGTCACAAAATATCCAATTGAATCATCGAAAGGGAATTTTAGACCTCTTTCACCTCAATAAAGATCAGTATTCATGGCTCCACCGTTCCAAAGACGGCAAAGAGGGCATCCATGGGACGGTGGTCAGGTGAAAGTCACTGCTGACCCAGGAAAACGTTAGATTCATCTGAATTTTGCCACTGTGATCCCATCACAGTTGGTTTAAAGCAAGCAGCCAAATATGAAATAACTTTTAAACTACACAAACTTGAATTCTGCTCTCTGCCAGAAAATTCAGCAGGAGAATGTCAGGTCATTGGTCTGTGAATGGAAGCTCGAGCACAACTGGGAAAAGTCACCTTCCTTCCTTCATCTTTTCCTCCATAAATGGCTTATGGGGGAATACGATTAAAGTTGTGACGCGGTCCAGTCAAAGTCCTGAGAAGAACCATAACCATATATCTAAATGCACAAATTTTTGCCGCCAGTTTGTAAGAATCGTTAATAATATGAAAAAAAAACACATTTCATATCATCAGCACTTTTTTTATAATATATAAAAAGTGCTGATGATATATGATATAATGTATAACCCTATCCCACAAAGCTAAATAAAGTAAAAAGGAGTGTACAGGATAAATTAATCCTGTAAACTCCTTTTTACTTTGCCTTTTTATGTTAATCTGCACCGAAATGTAAGGGTCTACTGTGGTCCAAGACTCTTCCTCTCACCAAGTTCCAAATTAATCCACTCAGTAGTTTTGGCATAATGCTGCTGAAAAACAAACAGTCACGGTTGAAAACGTGTTGGGGGTAATCAGCTGTCACTGAGGCACTTAGAAATGAACAGTGTTTTGTTGAAACTAAAGTTTACAGATGTGCCTTTTTTTTTTTCTTTCAAAGATCACTACAGCATGATCAAACTACAGCAGAGCAGAGAAAAGCCATCTGCAACGAGCCTCGCCTTAAACATCTTTGAGGAGCAAATGGGGACAGAGCTCCTCCCGTGGTGCCTGCAGAGTTTCAGGGGGAGGTTGAAGCTCACCCCTCCCTTCTTACAGTAACTGTCCAGTTTAACCTTAAATGTATTGTTACTTTTGCGCCATATAGTAGAGAAGGTCAGAGTAAAACTCAGACATAGATTTACTCCCTAAACCTTTCAAAACATCGATTGGGTGTCTGCCACGAGGTAGAAACTCACTGTCTCCATAATGAAACATTTATACATTTAAAGAATCAAATAATTATATACGTGCAAAATTTGGCTACACAGTAGTTTAACAGCTATCTTTTTGTTATTGGCATTAAAAAGTATTTAACTCTTATTGTAATCCCTGCATCCCTTGCAATTTGCTTTTTCAGTTCAACCTTTTAATGTCCTCCTCAACTGTTTGGTTGAACTCATTTTGAGTAACCATCTCTTATTAAAAAGTGTGACTGAACATGGTTATAATATGACCCAGTGGCAAGGTGAATATGGTAAAGAGTAAGGGGCCACACATAGAGCCCTGGAGGGAACCAGAGGCCAAAGGGTACAAAGGTATTAACGAAGGCAAGAATTTTGGGGAATATTTTTTTATATATTGAATCATCGGAGGACTTTCTAAACAAAATTATAGAACTGGGTACAACCGGAAGAAGCCCATAAAGCTCAAATAGTTTTCTAAAAGCATGCTTTACCAAACGGTTGAGCTAAACTGAAATTGACTCTTTTCCATGAAATACGTTTTTTAAGCCAGATTTGTTTTTATATTTTAAAAACATGCTGGACCAAATGATTTGTCATTTTAAGAAATCAATAAATATCCCATATAAAATCAGCAAAGTATAATTTTTCCCCAGTATTTTGTCTTTGTGAGAACATTAAAGGCTTAATGCCTCGGTTCGCTTTCAACCACAATTTATCTTTAACAAACATACTTTTAAAAATGAACAGCTATCAATCCGAGCTATGAAATGTGGCACTTCCTACATCTGATTCTAAAGTTGGTCAGAAAAATTCGGAACCAGTGTGTCTGAATGCACAGAGAAGATGAAGTGCCAAAAAAAACAAGCTTTGATTAAAAAGTTCCTGAAGAAACCAATTCTGTCTATCCAGAACCCCTCAACGCAAATGTTACTGCTCTGCCTGACAAATTATTAATCGCTTCCTGCTCAAATATTTCCTCATTCTCTCTACTGCATTGGCCAGTGTTTCATTTCGATGGCAAGCACGGATTGCCATTTGCAGACTATAGAGCAAATGTTAATTTGCCCCGAGTGCATTTCTATGCTAGAGGAGCCATAGGTCTGGGAGTTAACGCCGTGTTCAGGGGAGGCAGGGCTGACTTGGGTATTTACATAGGGTAATGTGATTGAGTTGTTCCCATAGATTTATCCTGTCCCTCAGAAACCCCTGGGTGATGTGAGGAATAAGATATGAGAGACACTTTTGAGACATGTGGATGTCACATCTGTTCAATCACCTTTTTTGGTAGCTGCAGATGATGAATGCAACAAACGCTTTAGAGTCCATAGTGTGGACCTTTTTGACATGACAGCAATATATAACCACAGAAATATGAATATCGAGTTTACTATCCATAGCCATATATAGATATTTTTATCAGATAAGACAGAGAATGAAGAAAATAAGAATGATTTATTGCAACAGACGATGTGTGATAATTAGTCCAGTAGAAAGTCTTTGGTGATGAGATACATTGGGAGAATTGAAGTTCAAGAGTCTCTGCCCTGAGCATTAGCATTGAATATCGCCCCTTTGGAGTCTGGGTACTGGCGGGGGTGGCTGATGACTCTGCAGAGGCTGATGAATGACGATTCTGAAGGATTTGCGAGGACTAGTTGGAGTTGGAGTTGGAGTTGGGGAGGTGGAGGGCACGTGAACCGTCAACAAGCAAGAACGAGCTGACTGGAGAGAGTCATATTTATAGACAGCAGCTGCTAATCATGCAGGTGAAACACAGTGATTGGATGGACGAGGCTGCCTGATTGAGCGCAGCTAATATTAGCTGATGCACCAGACTGTGGAACAGGTAATTGAGACTGAGCATGTGTGAAAGGTGAGGATTATAGTGGTAGGAGCATTACTGCGGCACATGTGTGTGAGAGCATAGTCTTTCTGACTGAACTTTTGACAAATCCCCTTGTTGTTTTTCTGTTCAACTAATAAAAAAAACAAACTAAGCCTAGGCCTACATCCCTGGCAGGAAAGCTGTATGCCTGGAAAGTCCCCAATCGATTGCACTGTACAAACAATTTGCATTGTTGAACTGCTTAAATTAATTGGAAATGTTAGGTATGAAAAACAGCGGGGGTTCGTGTGTAGAGAGTAAAATACAAACTATTTGAGTGAGAAGTATTTACAAGACAGATCTGCGAAATATGGCTCATATGCACAAAATTTGGACAAAAGAGGACCTATGTTCAGGAAGTTATGTGAGAAAAGCTGTGTCTTTCTTAAGAAAGCTCTCTTAGTGAGTAAAATACAACCTTTACAGTAATTACAATCAAATACAAGATGGCGCTCCCTGAGAGAATTCATACCCAATAAATTTGGACGAAATCGAACCAACAGTTGAGAAATTATGGCCCGAAAACATTTGGATATAAAGCGTTCCTTAGTGTCAGAAATATATAACCAACTTCTCCCAAAATCAATCCAGCTTCTTCTTAGGACGCCGACAATTAGTGGAAACAGGATAAAGAGCATGATGATGATGATGACCCTGTATGCTGGCCAGTAACACATGATTTGTGACACACTATCCCCCACAAATCTGGTATTTCAAAGGTTTCTGACATTACTGTTGAGAGAATTCACGCATTCAGTAACATTAAGCCTCCGTTGCTACGGTTTAAATATCATGGAAGCAAAACATTAATGAACTACATTTATTAACAGTCCATTGAAGATTTAGGCAGGATGCAGCTTTAAAATATTTGCAAACCTATCCTTGAAGGCTGAATTAAAATGAGAGGTGGAACATCTTCTGCCTTAAAAAAGAAGCCCAGTTGCTACGGATTCAACCTTCAAGGAAAACCATGACCTGGACGAATGAGAATCTGTGCAAACATTAACAAGCCGACCACCACCAAATGAATCAAAGCTAACTTTATCTAGTGAGATGGATGGGGATGTGATGCTATATATAAAAACTCCTCGGCGCTCATCAACACAGTATTGGTTTGAGCTTTAAGTCACATAGAAGACATGCGGGATAAATAGCCACCTCAGCGTGTGGTTGTACGAGATACAACATTTTCATACAATGAAAAATTTAGCTTTACAGAAAAAGTGATCATAAACTAGCTCATTAAAGAATGATTTTTCATGTGCAGCAACCCCTTTTTGACTAAATGAATGGTTGTCTCTCCCAAAACTAAATAGAGAAGGAAGAGGGAAGAGGGGAGGAAAAGCAGGTCAGCTGGTGACATGGACTAATGGGGATACAGCGGAACAGAACAAACAGTAGTGACCCAGATAGGACTCACTCCAAAGCAACAACAAGCCAATAGAATTACAAATTCTACATCATAACCCGTGTATATCACAGTGATTTATACTGCATCGAACACACAGCTCTATCTGCATTCTTCTGCTCGGGTATAGCAACAGAAAAAACATTAACACGTAGGGGAAATCTTGTGGTGCTTGCCAGAAAATGTCCGCCTTTCGTGTGATTTTACAGTAAATCATCAAAGAGTGAGAGAACAACAAAATGTAAATGACATAGTTGTTAGTTGTTTGAATGAGCGTGCACACGTCCTCACTGTGAAGTATTGGCCTGATGTTTCAGCCTCATGGTGGTGCTGATGTTCTGCTGACTGCCAGCGGGTTATCTGTCGCACACACACTGCCATCCCTTTCAATCCCACACCGTGTCATTCTCACTACCCCCCGCTTTGACTTATCATATCCTCTCTCTCTCACTCCTGCGATCATTCCTTAACATAATTAGATGAGGTAGTGTTTAATGGAAAATTAAGCAAAATGAAGTTCAGAGAACGGCTCTAGTCACCCGTGTTGTGCCTAGTTTTTATTGCACAGCCCCCTGACGCTGCCCAATCTGCGCTGTCCTTGGAGATGGATGGTGATGACAGGCTGAAGACCATGAAAGGAGTGGGAGTGCTGGGTCCAATGGAAGTGAAGGTTCCTGAACAATACACAATCAGGCAGCCTATATGGTTTGTTTTGTTCTCTTTTTCTTTTCACACTTTGTCTGCTATTTTATTTTCCATTTTCTTATATCCTTTCTCTGGCTGGGTGCCCCCCGTCCTTCTTCTCTGCCTTTGTCCTCTCAGTATCCTGTCTTTTACTCCAGTCTTCTCTGTTGCTCTTGTCATTTGCTGAAATCTTCAAGTCTTTTACCCATTTTTCCTTTTTCCACAATTCAGCTGTTATCTATTCCACCACCTTTTTTATTTTATTTTACTGACATCTACTCTTTCCTCATTCTGCCAGCCTCTCCCCATGGCACCTGTCTAATTCGCCTTGTACCCACTCTGTGGTGCCACTCATAGCTTGCTCCTTCACCCTCCCCTTCTTCCTTTCCTGGCTCTCTTGTCCCTGGCAGTCTCACAATTGTTGGAGCATACAGTGCTAAGCACTTATCACCAGCTCACAGATATGTCTGCAAGTGTGTGTTTGCATATATTTCTTATTAATAGAAAGCAAACACACACATGCGAGCCTATGTGTATCAATTGTATTATGCATTCTTATATTTTTGTCAGGTGTACACCTTTTTTGTTCAATAAAACAATACAAAAATGCGTCAAACAGATTTCTAATTGAAGGGAGTTTTGTATGGTTGTTCTACTAAAGTGTATTACTTTTTTCTTTTTTTTTTTTTGCAAGATTGAGGTGTGAAATGATCCTGAGAGGCTGGAAGTCCTCTCCTACCCCTGCCAAACATCCCTGGTGCCTAGCTGCTCTGGATCCATATAAAAGGCACTAATTTCTTTGTCTTCAAGGATTTTTTTTTTAGTTTTGGTCCCATCTGTCACTGGGAGGAGGTTGAAAGAAAAGCGGAATAAGCCCAGCTGGAATCCTTTGTCTATTGAACGTAGATCACCTTGTAAGAAGACCAGGACAATAGTCCTCTGGCCTTTTGGGCGCTGAAAGAAGGATATAGGCTCAGGAGAGACGGACGCCAAACAATCCGCCATAGGGGGAAAGTGATGGAATTGTTCTTATTATAGTGCAAACATAATAACCTGAAAATAAAACCTTATTTTATGTAGTTATGTTAGACTTGCTTATAACACACATCCATACGTCACTTTTCAAAAAAAAGGTTTGTTCTTATACAATTATATTCACAATCAATGATAGATTTGCAAACAATCATTCTTGTGATTTTTAGAATTTCCTCACAGTCTACAATAGGGACATGAATGCATCTGATACACAAGTTACTTTATGTTGACAGGTGCAACTTCAAAGTAACGGTACGTATGATGAAAAGGATGAGTCGCTCATCCCTAATATGGGAGTTATTGTATTCTACTCGCGGGAGGGCTTGCATGAAAACACTGTAACTGTTTCTCATACCGCCAAATGATTCCCAGCAGTGATTGTGTGAATTTGACATGCTAAGTTGAGCTTCTAAATCGCTGAGTCAGTTATGAGAGCAGGTTCCCTGGTTTTGGTAAGATATTACACAGCAGGGACCGGAAGTTATTTGGATGAGTTCATTTGTTACAGTGTATATTTTAAAAACTGTGAGAGTAGTGTTAGCAACGTGCAATATAAAGCTCATTAAAAATTCATTTCATGGGGCGAGATTTTGTGGCTCTGACAATTTACCCTCCACCTAAAAAGAAATGAGTCTGTTTAGAATTTTATTCACTCTGGGTATTTTTCATTTTCCAGACTTCTAGCTGGATATGAAATACCACATACACTTAGGTGAGTCTAAATGGTCAATCAAGACAAGACAGTTAGCTGTATTCATTTAAACAGCTACCAAAAAATTACCTAATTAGTCATTTTAGGTATCCCCCAACCCACAACGTTGAACAAAAGGGTCCGTTTCAGAAAATGGATGGTCATCAGAATCTACTAAGAGTCATAAAATATGTTTAGATTCAGCCT
This sequence comes from Lophius americanus, assembly GCA_037951165.1. Taxonomy (NCBI): domain Eukaryota; kingdom Metazoa; phylum Chordata; class Actinopteri; order Lophiiformes; family Lophiidae; genus Lophius; species Lophius americanus. Next base: position 23,975,233 of record JBBDHG010000014.1, read on the forward strand.
AAATCACTAGTGTGTGAATACATTACAATTAGACATCATAACATGCTGTCATCTACCAATCCTTTTAAAAATTGAGCTCCTTAATCTGTCACAGGTCTGCAGGAGTTTAAAAAAAAGTAATTTTGTAGTTGCGTTTCATCACACATAATGAAATTCCAGTTTTATCACCTCGCAAGTCTCAAAACTGCACAAGACTTAAAAAAAAAATGGGAACACGTGAGGAACCATGAGCCTCACCTGATCTCTGGAGAAGCCACTGTGTGTAGACAAAACGACAGAAGAAGTTGCCATAATGGTCCAGAAAACGGTTTAGGGAAAGCAGCCATCTATCGCTCAGAGAGACCTGGAGATTGAGTTTCAACTGTCATTTTAACATCTGTTAACAGAAGTACGCAGGCTAACCTTAGCTATAAGGCTTGCATGTGAATCGTTGTGTGGCATCACTGTCAGCTACTCAGCTGAGAGATGGCTCACTCATCAGCTACGTTTATTTTACTCCGACAAAATCCAGGTTTAACTCTCCTTAATGACTTGACTCAGTTTGAATGCCTGTTAAAGTGTGGCTTGATGAGGCTAATTGCTCACTGCAGTCTTAGCATCAGGTGGTTGGCTAGGTCTTACCTCCAAGCTCGCTGCTATGGGATCCGCGTTACGCCGTTATTTTACGCTAGATACACTTTCATTCTGAAATTCCTTGCAGTACTAAAATATTCTTGGACAACAATGCTGCTGTCAACATTTGAATGTGGATGCTTGTAAAAATGTAAACTTCCCATTCAATAGTTGTGGAAATACTCACCATCGTGTTTGAACTCCCGTCGACTAAACGTATTTAGGAGTATCCTAGAATTCGAGCAATCCTTGTTTTTCTGAAGCGCTTTTCTTTTTATTTGATGAGTTGTAATTACCGTGTTTTCTTGACATCCAAAATAAATAAAAAATTATATCCGTGAGAAGTCAGCATATTATGGAATCATATTATGGAATCATCATTGTGATCGCCGCTGCTGCGTCTGCATCCGTCACAGATCCTTTGTGTTTCGATATTATAGAATAGAATTATAGAATCGCCACGCGCGATAACTCAAAAACTTTTTCATGGATTATTTTAAATTCATACCCACAAAGACCTTAGTGTGAGGAAGAAGTAAATTGGTCAGTTACATATTTCAACCATTAGGGGGAACTTTATCTCCAAAATTTTCCTGAGCCATAATTTCTCAACTATTGGTCAGATTTTGTCTGAATTTAGTGCATATGAATTGATTCAAAGAGCCATATCTTGTATTTGTCGTTTTCTACTCTAATCGTTTATATCTAAACAACTACGGCACCTTTAAAAAAAAAAAAAGTTTCTTAGATATAACTTTTTCACTGTTGGTTAAATTCTATCCAAATTTACCTCAAATGTACCTCAAGTATTTCCAGACCGCAGGAAGAATAGTTCCTGCTTTGCAGATACTAATTGGATCTTAATAAACAAACAAAAAAAGAACAACTTGTTATTTTCATATTTTATTTGCTGTAATTGTTCACGTTTCACTCACAAAGGGAGCTTTTTCTCCAGAAACACAATTATTTCCCCAAATGATTATGTCCAAATTAGCTCACAAGGATTCACACGAGAAGATCGAGCTTAAATATACATATTTTTTTATAAAAGTTCATATTTTACTGATTAAGGGGAGTATTTTTCCTTTGGAAAACACTTTCTTGTCTGTACCCTCTCAACCACAAGTCCATTTATGTCTAAATATATGAATTCACACAAACAAATCTGTCTTGTTTTTCTGCTGAGCTCAGATAAAAATAGTTAACTGTATTAATCTTCATTGTTGAGTCACTATGGGATTTTATCTTCAAGCTAATTGTTGACTTCATACAAATAGGCAGAGCTCATATGGAGTTATTGAGATAGTCACAGTTAATTTGAGCAAGCAATCCCCCTGATTAAACTCCTGAAATTAAATTAAAAAAGGGGTTTTGTAATGAAAGCTCCTCAGACTAAAATATTAACTTTTAGAGCTGAAAACAAAATAGATATTCTTGAGTTGATTCATAATCATAGAAGCGGAACTAAATCGGAACAATAATTAGGACAATATGGCTGAAGAACAGCATTATTTAAAAAAAAAAGCCCAGCCTTGAAAGTAAATTATGAACTATTCGAGTAAAATATCATCTATATATAAGATAGATCTCCTCGGGTCCAATCATGGACACCAAATGTGGACTAAATCGAAAGTAGCGGAAATGAATGCCCAAAACTTTTGAAGTCAAAGCCCCCCCCTATTGTTGGACATATACAACCAACCTTCCCAAAATGAAATCCAATTATTCCTCTCACACTCTATGTAGATATAGAATTAGAGAATGATCCATGACACAGTTTTTGAGTTATAGCCGGAAGAGTGTGTTTTCTTTAAAAGAAGCTTGCATTTGTGAGTAAAATGTGAACTATTAGAGAGAATCACGATGTGTACAAGTCAAATCTCATTGAGTTCATTCATGTCCACCAAATTTGGAGAAATTGGACCAACAGTTGAAAAATTATGGCCTGACAATTTTGGAGATAAAGCTCCTTCTACTGTCCGAAATATACAACCTACCTCTCCCAATTACTCTCCTCGTTGCACTTATTCTATGTGAGTCTAAAATTTGAAAATTATCCATGACATAAGTTATTGCCTTAACATGAAGGATCTGTGGCAACGGTGTTGGCGGCGGTCATAAATTATTCCATAATGATGATTCCATAATATTCCTGTTTTTTGGGTGGATATAATAAGCTATAATGATGATTTGACCTCATATGCCTTCTTTTGTTTATAGTACATAAACATCGTCTGCTCAACTGTACTCACACTGATATTTCTTAGATAGTTTTTAGTGTCTGAATGTATAATTCAGTGTATAATCGTGCCTTTGCAGGATTTTCATTTGTGTGGTGTTATGTTGGTGTTGAACAAGGGTGGATTTATTTACAATGCTGTTTCAGGTTCTTTCTAAAGAAAGGGGAGCTTCCGTATATCTTCAAAAAAGGCCTAAAGGGAAAGAGCTGTGTGTTTGAAAGCAGGAAGCAGATTCCTTGTCAATTATGTTTTTTGCTACAGCTAGAGCTGTAGCTGTTTCACCACTGAAGAAGAGCAGGTGGCGGAGGTAGAGGGTAAGCTTCTTGCATTTGAAACCATGAGCACTTAAATTGTCTTGGGGTTAATTGGACGGGGAACAACGTACGGGAAATTTCCTCACTTATACATAACTTAAAGCTTATCAATGTTTTTATTTTCCCTTTTGCCACTTATTCGTTAGAGGGCCCAAGAGACCTATTAAGGAACCAAGGCAAGAAAAGCACCAGATTTCATCTGATTCCCTGGAGGCAGAGTCTTACAGCGTTAAGAACAGTTGCTGGAGAGAGTCCAGACTGGTACAAAAGTTTGTGTGGAAGTTGTCCTTCCTGTAGTATTGATCCACTTAGCATTTACTCTGCCTGGTGTCCATAGCGATTGTGCAAATTAAACAAGCCTAAAGCTGCACATGTACCGTTGTAAGTTAAAGGGCAACAAAAAGTTGGAACACTTATGAGACTCTACTCTCACTTTTTTTATGGGCATTAACCGTGCGTGTTTTGGTTGAAAAGTGTACATTTTGTTAAAGGTTTTAGCATACGAAGACCTTTATTTGAATTTAAAAGATAACATTGATCCAAGACCGAGCATGAAATACTCAGGCTCTCCAACTACAGAAGCCTATTGTTGAATTAGAACGATTAATCCACAGTTGGAGTGGAAAGGACCAAGATTGATCGTACCGCTGTACAGAGGTTTTAAAAAAATGGTGAAAGTGCTTAAGCCATGATAAATAATCCCTTTACACATTATGAAAGTCGTGGTAGACACACCTCCTCTTATGAAAGGGACAAATATAAATATAGGACATATATAAATATATATATATAAATTTGTAACAAGTTGCAGGAGCAGATGCAGACTGGAACCCAGCAGTAATTTCCCTGTCATCACAGATAATGAGAACCAAGTTAATGCCGCGGTAGAAGCTGTTCCGGGGCCAGAGAAAGTAGCTCCGCACCCCACACAATGTTGACATTGATTGCTGCTCCGGGGAAGAGAGATGGCACAGCGAGCACTCAGTCCTTGGCCCTGGGAAGTGCCAAAGTGCGGGCTAGGACGGGGTAGCTTTAAAGCTTGAGGCCGGACATGCGAGCCACCTTCTTTCCCTGACCCTTTCCATCCTGACTTGTAGCCGTGGATGTTATGTTTTTCTGCCGCGGGGGACATGGGACCACCAAGAGAGCAAGCACCCTGCACCGGCAGCCGGTCGTCACTGGTCGAGTTGTATCCGCTGTTTGGATCTTGCAAACCCTTCCGTCATTTTTATTGTGATCCACAAAAAGTACAATCCTCCGTTTTTCAAAACACAGACCAATAGTCCAGCATCAACATACTCATCGTCTTATTCAACTTTGATTGAGGCCAAACGTTCTCCTTCATTCTGGAGCCAGTGCTCTTTTGCGCAAACATGCCAGCTGCCATAGAAGAGGACCTGTTCCATCTGGAAATATCAATGGCTTTTTTCTAGATGAATGTAAAAAATATATACAAATAAATTCAGCTGATTTAACACTGAAAAAAAAAAAAAAAATCTTTCCTACCACAAACAGCAGTTGGACATAAAAACTCACTTATGCTCATCTCGCAGCAAATGAGGCTTGTTAAAATGTTTCCTGCTATCAGAAGGAGATGACAGAAAGAAGGATGAAACGAAAAGTGTGAAGGGGACAACTGGATGCTCAAAAAAAATGTAATCAGAGACATCAAATATTCAGAGCAGCCCCGCTTTCAGGAGCAAAAACAGAGACAATTATAGGATCAGACATTTACTTTTAACTTGTATTTATTTGTACATTCTGTATTGAGATATTGAGACATAGATTCAAATCACATTTCTTTAACGTGCTGGTAATAATTGGATGTCGTTACTTGATGCATATGTAAGGCGGATATTTATCAGAAAACATTTTTTAAAGTAACTCTCAGAACACTGATTTGGGCTTATAGAAGCTTGAGAAACCAGCAAAAACCCCAGAAAACCTTGAAATATTGACTTGATGGTGCTGATAAAGGCTGTGGGTGTCTAATGAGACAAGTTGATGGTTTGTTTTAGAGAAAGGCCTCAAGGTGTACTGATTTGAATTCTGCCGCAAGGAACCATGGGACAGCATTATCTTTTCTAAAGGATGGTTCTGTTTTTTCTATGGTAAGGGAGATAAGGAAGAAAGCGCAGAGGCACCTAGCATCCGCATTTAAATAATTCAAACAACTCTTATCATGACTGCCACCTAGTTATTTCCATTTATTTCTATTTCCATTTTTCCCTTTTTAGAATTTTCTTCCCAAATCTTATCCCATTTTGTTTATTGTGTGTTCAATGATGACCCTGAGTAAAACCACCAGCCAAAGAGGGATGATTTAGCCTCCAACGCAACAAGAGCCTTCTTAAGACCTTTTATTTCTGCACATTAGTGGTAGGTGTTGAAGCTTTACCAGAAACTTTTATTCATCCACAGGACAAAACTAGACCTAGGCGCTCATCCCTGACAACAAGGGTTTATCGCTGAGTTATGTCCCAAAAACCCTTTTTTGTAAAAACTAAAAGCTGCCCCTAATGAGTAAAATATAAACTGTAATTCTAAAATATGATATACAAAAGATGAATCTCCTCGAGTCGATTCTTTCCCAGAATCAATTCAGTTCTTCCTGATCTATGTAGGTGTAAAATATATATATATATTAAATAGTTTTTGAGCTATCACGTATGGCGATTCTGTAATATAACCTACTTTTCGGTGTTTTAAAAAGCAAGCTTGTTACTTAATGACAAAAGCCTCGTTAAATGCAACTTATCCAATTATAGTATTTGTAACACGCTGCAAGACAATATGTGTCTTAGCTGCCAATTGTTGCTGCACTCTTCAAAAACACTCCTGTATGTGGACGCGGTAAACATAGTACGACTTGTGTTTACCAGAGATGACAGTAAATCGGGGTGCCATTTTTGATGGGCCATGTTTAATTACAAGGCAGAAAAATTATAAAGCATAATGTGTTGGAGACGTCACCTTAACTCCAGCAGAGGTTCATTGCTCATTCTTATTTTTCGGGCACAATATCACATTGAATTACGTTCATTGTCACATACTATATTACGTTTCAGGACACCATTGAACAATTCTATATAATGTCCGGTAGACATTAACTAGTAGGTAAAAATACGGTGACCATGTACAAGACATTACGGTAAATTACCGAAAAAACCCCAAGCAGATATAATGTCACCTGTTTACAAGGAAATTATATAAAATGGCAGGAAATTACAAAAAAATAACCTTGAAATCATATTTTAACTTTAAATTGTAACGTCCCATTTCTTTTAAAAATTAAGGGATGTACATGCATAAAGTTCAAAAGCTCTTTAACTATAAATTCCAATGCGCATACAAGCAAAGTTTATCATTTAGACTTAATGATACGTTAACAATAATTATTTGCATGTGAAATTATGACACTTTTTTTTTATTATTTATCTGTTATTTTATCAAAGGTTTGTATTTTCACTGTAAATTAGGTTTCCAACACATTCTGACCGTACAAAATAAAGTCCACTCTTTAATAGTCTTTAATATTACTGTTGCCATTGGATTCTTTTTTACCGTATTCATAATGTACAATTTCTACTGTAAATAAACAAGATGTTAAAAATAAGCCTGCGTTTATTGTGTTTTTATTGTATGTTATTGTTATTGTATGTAAAATTTATGGTGATTTACTTACTATATATCTTTGTTTTTCAAAGGTTTTTTATCGTGATGTGTTCTACATGAGCACCATATATTTGATGGTAAAATTCTGGCAACCACAGCTGCCTGTATTTTACTGTAAATTATACAGAATTTTTAATACAGTGTATTATTATCATGTACAATGGTGTGTTTATTATCATGTTGTTATTCATAGGCACTCATTCACTTTAAAAAAAAGAAGTTTTCCGCATATTTAATACTCTATTGTATTTCTTCAACGATTGAAAAATTTACTGTTACTGTAATTTAGCGTGAGGTGGGATCTAACGAGCTAAAAATCTGAAACACACCAAGCTGGGTTTATGAATCCTTATGGTTATATAACTTTAGAATCATTTGACGGCAGTTAAGACTGCCTTATGGACACTTACTATTTTCATTCAGAAGTAGGCATGATTTACTTCTTTTCCTCATTCAAACAAAGCTAACTTGCTTATCTATGCACAGAAACACCGATGTATCTACATGTGACCGATTCAGTATTGCCACCAATACCGAAAGCTAACATATGCAGGACTTTATCATGGAATTCCCCCGTTAAAAACCTTTTAAAAAAACACAGAAATTATGAACATCGGTTTGCATGGATTTAAATAGAAAAAAGAATCACAGACTGAAAGTGAATATCCTTAATTTCATATTACAAATACATGGATGTTGAAACACAACACAATGGCTTTGTGATGTTAGTAAATGTGTTTTTTTCTGTCAGTGTCAGAGGTTGAAAGCAGATGACTGAATCCTTTGCAGGAGAGCATTCGGCCCATAGGCTTAAGATTGAATGCTGGGGTTTAAACCTATCAAAAGAGCAGACTCAAATCCCTCACTCACAAACACTTTATGGCTCTCACTTGAGGTCTTGTGAGCAATGGTGGAAAGAGATATTTCTCTGTCATGCCACTTACTTCAGAAGCCATTCAGCACATCAACTGGATTGTAAGGGGATTTACAGGGCATTGAGCAAAGAAACTGAATTTCGGATATTAGTTATCAGGTTTTTCTTTCATATTTGTGATAGGTCTGTTACAATTCTCTCTATACATTCACTCTAATTAATCCCCTTGCATGTAAAGATTTGCATTAATGTAGGTAACAGTAACTATAACCAATATTGTATTTTCCCCCCAGAAACATTAAGTAGTATGGTACTCCGCTCAATTCTGGTCAATGTGGTATCAAGATTCTGCAAAAAATTGGCTATACACATTTCAAAAATTGTTAGAGTTTGTTAGAGCAAATTAAAAAATGATTTCATCATTAAAATAACCTCCACCAATGAATACTGTATGCCTTTTTTATTTAACACAACTGTACAGGATCCAGCTGTACTTATAGAGGTACAACAATGCAACCACAAGCAGAAGCTGTACCTGTTCAAATGATGTTTTCTTCTTCCTACCCACTAAAAAACGGCCCATTCCAGTCCTCTAGAGGACACTAGAGAGCAGGTAGGAAAATTACCTCCTGACATGCCAGCTTCATGGATGACATGCTCTTGACTCTGTTGGGCATTGGCCCCGAGCCCCCAGGGAAGTTGATGGCGCCCCTGCTCTGTCGGTCATGGACCTGTGCATGTCCGGATATCATTGCCATGATTCCTATAAATGCACCGTTAACCTCCACCCATGCATGTTTCCACCCACTGTTGTCGGGCCCTGTATCTCTAAGTATGAATAAATATATCAGTGACTCTGACAGCAGGTATCGGCCATCCTCATCATTAACAGGGGCCGACTTCTTTTAGTGGACTTGGGGTTCAATTGGGGTTTATACCCATCACTTTCTCCTGTTCATATCCTCACCTTTCAAACATACACAAGCGAGACCAAAAACCAAAACAGCTATCACCTGATGCTCATTTGTGAACAGGATGAGTTGATTGATTATGCCTTTTGGTCAAGGACTTGCGGAACAAATGTTGTTGTTGTATATTTCTTTTAATATTCAGAATGTTTGCAATATTCAGAAGTGTGGTCTTGAAGACTTTTGTAGAGGCAGTGGTTCATCAGAGCAGAGACAACTGAAACAAAGAAAGAAAATCACAAAAAAACAACTGTTCAAGGTGATTGATCTCAGTTTTACCGATTTTTTAGGTCTTAATTTCCAGCTTCTGTTAACGTTTCGGCTGTCTCGCCTTCATCAGAGCAGGGGAAGGAGAAGGGGACAATCAAGCAATTTCCCTCCACAGAGTTATGTATCTCCCTGGGGTCCTCCAGTTTCCAGCAGCGTTTCATTCACAACATTAGTCTCACTTATGCTAATGTAATCATCCTTCCTATTTGATCATAGCAGGTTTTGGTAGAGGCTAAATCCTCTAATTGATCTTTGACCAGAAGCCTAATCAGGCGCCTTATTTTACTCACAAACTAGTAATGACTGAAAAACACAAGTTTTTTTTTTTGTAAAAACAACAAAACTCCCTCAGTGAGTAAAATGAGCTACCTGAGTCGATTCATATTCACCAATTTTTGTTAATGGGTTCGATGGTGAGTATGTTATGTCCGACAAATATCATTTTTGGTATAGCTCACCCTTGTGAGTGAAGCAAGAATTACTGGAGTAAAATGTGATATATACAAAACAGACCTCACAACAAAGAGTAACTTGGACCAACGGCTGAGAAATTATAGGCCAAAAACCTATAATGCTCCCCCTCATGTGAGAAAAATACACCACTGAACTTTCAGGTTATCTGTTGTCCTTGCCCAGATGCTCAACTGGTCCCATCTTCTAGAGAGTAAACAAGAGCAAACAGCCATTCATTCCCCGAATGATTGTCGGTTGTACATCTGCTTTAGCCGTCTGGTATTTTTCTCTCTCTGCTTGAAGTTTTCTTATAATTGCCTCCAGTTTTCTTGATCTCTAGCGTTAAAGCCAGCTGGATATTTGTGCATCATCTTTACTACCGCTTGGTTTCGACCTTGAGTAAACTTATTCTTTTCATTTTATTCGTCTTTTAACCAGTTTTTACTAAATGTTTGCACTTTCTGAGCATCACTGACTTCAGCTATGATAGTTAAATATGGAAAATAATTAACTTGAACACAGGGCCATTTGTGTGGCACTATTTGTCTGAGTCTTTTTGGATGTGATGGTGAGCAACCAAGGGGGAAATTGGAGAGGGCAAACAACAAAAATGAGAAATCATTTTCTGAGAAGCTGTTGGAGTGGAATTATAATGTCTTGTTATTTTGTAGGAATACAGTGTTTGCATAAAGAGCATAACATTTTGGAATTGCTAGTCTTTCATGCAGATATTACCCAGCATTTACTTAATTTAGTACCCCAGTGCCGTCCAGAACCACAGTCAATGCCTGTGATTCAACTCCTCAAATTATATGTGAAGTTATGTTTGAAATACATTGTTTTTTATAAAGAAAGCTCCTGTAAGTGAGCAATATATGAACTTTTATAGTAAGATATGATATATATTGTATCCAAGATAGAAATCTTCCAGCCCATTCATTTGCACTAAATTTGGACTAAATCGGACCAACGGCTGAGATATTGAGATATTTGGATTTTAGTATTTAGCAGTATCTCCAAAAGTTGTCGGACCATATTTTCTAAACTGTTGAACCAATTTACTCCAATTGATGCATATGAATGGACATGAGGAGATCTATCTTGTTTGCCTTCTTTTACTCTAATACTTCATAATCTATCCACTAGGGGGAGCTTATTATGGAAAATAATATGAATTCCTATTAGATTACACTTTTTCTGTTTTCATAACCCATTAGTAAAGATCAGACTTATGGTACTACATGAGTATTACAAGTCAATCAAGTCAATTTTTCAATCATTTAAAAAAAATTTTTTCTAAGAATTAACTTGAGCAAACTGTTTAATTAAAGCTTTTAAGTGAGATGTGATGGGAAAAGCAATATCTGCCAGAGGGGGAGAGATTTTATGGTTACCGACACTCAATCTTTTCATCAGGAGGAAAAAAAACTGTATCCTTTCCTGAAGACATTACGCACTTTGGATATCTGAGAAATCCTTTTATTAAACATTTGAAATGGCATAATGTAGACAGATATTTTGATATCGTATTAATGAGGATAAGATAAGGATAACAAGTTTCCCAGCATGCTACGAGGAAGAACCAGCATACAGAGAACAAAGTTCCTTGGGTTGAACATCCTGAATAAACTTAATTTGTTAATTTTCTAGAACCGCCTATCCTGGTTGCAAAGGAAATAGGAGATGATCTGAGCTAACATGAAGCAAGAACTGGGGTAGTACCTGGTCAAGCACACCTTAACACCCACGTGAAAGTCTTCAAGTCACCTATATTCAAAGGTTTTGGACTGTGGGAGGAAGTTGGGGTACCTTAAGGTGGATTTGAACCGAATTATATTTTTGCTGTGAGCACTGCTTAGCCAAAATGCCACTGTGCTGTCCTGAATAAACTTAATTCCATTAAAATCTAATTTTTTATCAGTCTTACTATTAGCGTAACAAAATATTTCCATTAAAATTAACAAATGGTGCATTCTTTCTTTGTAAATCTGCCTAAACTGCGTATTTTATGAGGCTTTTCATCAATCTTTTTCAGCTGATCCTCCTCACATACTTTGCCAAGGTTAAACAATGGGATTAATTGATAGGATCAACAATGAGGGAGGCGCTTTAGGCAAATGTTTGTACTTCTTTCTACTCTTCAATCTAAATTAACGAATATCCTGCAAATGTGAAATTCCACTCATCTGAAACTTTCAAATAATATGTGGTTGGTAGTGTTTCAATCACATGAAATAAATAATAGAATTCTACAGTCTTATTTGTGAAATGCAAAATTTACATTTTTAATGATATATCATTGATATCATGGAATTGTTATTGCCGCCACCCATTTAACGTGTAAAAGCAATAACTCAGAACACTTCATGGATCATTTCAAATTTTGGAAGTACATATACCCCAGTACGAGGAAGAACTGGGTTGATTTGGGGAAAAATCGGTTATATATTTCCGAAATTAGGGATAGCTATATCTCCAAAGGTTCAAGGACCATAACTTCTTAACTGTTGGTCCTATTTAGTCCTAATAGGGTGAATATGATTCGGCTCGACGGGTTCTATCTTGTAAATGTCATATTTCACTCTAGTAGTTCAAAAATTGCTCTCTAGGGACAACTTTTTGTAATGAAAAACACTGTTTCCCAGATATAAGTCAAAAACTATTTCTTGGTTCATTTTCAAATTTTAATCACCCATCGTTCTGGTTACATATTATTCCGACACCGAGGGGAGCTTCATCTCCAAAAGTTTCCATGCCATAATTTCTCAGCCTCTGTTCCAATTCTATCCAAAATTGGTGCATATGAACTTACTTGAGGAGATCTATCTTCCATACTCTAAAAGCACATATTTTACTCAATTAGGGGGAGCTGTGCTTACGAAAAACTTTGCTCTCCAGACATGACTTCACATGTAATTGGAGGAGTTCCATCAGGGGGATTGCTTGTAAAACACAGAGTATTGGGGACTTTTTGGGTATATACCCTTGCCGAGTTGGACAAAAGCATATGTCTAGCTATACATCTAGATCTAATACATTCTGAACTCAATCATTGACGTTGTATAAATAAACGTGATGTATGATTCCCTGACCCATTAATCTCGTTATACCACCCAAGCTTTGTTCCTTCCCAACTATGTGTATCATTAGGCTCATAATACATGCAGTTAACTTTATCAATTAGTGTCAACACTAATATTAATAAAGATATTTTGGTGTGAGAAAACTTCCTGTCATATTGCTTCAGTGGAATCTACATTTTTATATATTGGATTTGACTTCTCCTGAGGGTTCTCTGTTATCCTCAGGTTGTTCCCTCCTAGAGTTTCACAGCCATTGTTATTATATTCATGCAAGTTGTTGAAAGGATGGTAACAATGATGATGAAACTCTGGGAAACTGCTGGAGACTGCTGGAGGAGACCAGTAGCAGGACTGTGCTGCCGGCTGAGTTGAGAGTTGGCAGATGGGTCCCAGGAAAAGAAATCAGCAAGAGTAGATTCAGGCGCCTTCACATACATACTCACCAATCACTACACACAGCATAACACTTTGTGAAGAGCCTCAATGTGACCATTCAACACTGGACCGAGGATGATAACTTTACACTTTAGAAATAAGTGAGGTTGTGCAATCTTTTCAGTTATTTCAGCATTTCTGCTGCTGAGATAGATCGTACTTTCCCTTTGCACCAAAACTCCAATAAAGTCTCTGTTACCTCAGCTCAGTTAATTGGCATAACCAGACCCACCTAGTTATGAACTTGGCCCTGATCGATTCCAGCTACTGTTATGATCACGTTCACATGGGCATTGTCATAACAAAGAGGTCATGTGTATCTATTGTAGCTTTTTGTTTGAAATGAATTGTTGCTCTAGAGCCTTGGTGCCAAAATAGATATTCGTCACGAAGGGCTGATGGAATCTGGGTTTGATTATTCATGTGAGGACTTACCTGGTCAGATCGATTCAGCCCCAAGGACGGAGGTGCAGTAATGCGCACATGTGACGAGTGTGAATGTATTCAGGCAAACACACACAGGCAGATCTAAAGAGAAAAACAGCACCAGCATAATAAATCATATGTGACTCATATCAGTTTCCTCATTCTAATTTAGTAAATGTCTTCTCTGTACTTTTTATGATTTGCAAATGTGTGATACATAAAAGAGTATAATGGTAATGGTAATTCATCATTTACATTGTTCTGATTTCTAATTCCACGGAACAAAGTCTTGCTCTCAGTGGGAAGTCAACATTAAAAAATAGCAGCAGGAAGCTTGAAAATGTTCCTAAACGCAGTAGAAACAAAAACGCAAACCTTTTTATTACCTGTGGAGGTTATTGTGCTCACGCTTGTTTCTTAGTTGATGGTGGATTCATGAAAAATGGACAGTGATGGCAATTAAAATCAATCTCTTCATCGTAAACTAATGTAAATCTGCTAGATTGGATCCCCAAAGAAATCAAGAGGAAAGCCCCCGTCAATTAGCAGGCTCTCACAGATGTGATGCAAATCACAGTAATCAAAACCTCCTCCTCCCCATAATTCAATGTCAAGCATCTGACAATCTGAAGATGAAGGCCCATCAACTATGAATAACCCAATACTCTAGATGCAAGGAAGTGCTTGCTAAGAAGAATGGCACACAATACACAATAACTATTTCTTGGATCACTTTCCAATTCTATACCCATGAAGAATTTAGTTCAAGGAAGAAAAGGATTGATTTTGAGAAAATTTGGTTGTACATTTCCAACAGTACGGGGAGATTTTGAAAAACTGTTCAGGCTATAATTTCTCAACCAAATTTGGTATGTTGGTGCATATGAATTGACTCAAGGGGCTACATTTTGCATCATATTTGCTCTGATAGTTCATATTTTAATCAGTAGGGAGAACTTTTTTTTCCCACAAATAAAACTTTCTAACATAACGTCCTTACCAGAGATTTATAGATTATGTTTTGCTAGTTGCAGCTTTTACATGTAAAATACATACATATATAACTTCACATTTTATTTGAAGAGTTCAATCAGGGGGATTGGATTTGGGGGAAGACGGCGTCCGCCGAGTTTGCCTTTGTCCTCACTTTTGGTTGCAGGTTTGCTCGTACTATGTGAGTGCAGCGCGCTTGGTTGTATTAATATTAGGACATAAAATATTCAGTTTGAATCTCACAATCGGTGTAACGAAGCAGTTGAGTTCAGAGGTGTGCCAGAAGGTCAATATTGAAATATGGAGCCTCATTGTTTTTCCTCTCTGTGTGTGTCTGGCCATCTCTGACTGTGTTTCCAAATGGCCAAATGAGCTCACAGAGCAGCAGGTGAGCCTACTCCCACCTGAGGACCCTGTGGTGAGGTACTACATTTAGCTAAGGAGGAGCAGGAGGCCTTATCAAAAAGCCTGGGGAAAAACACAACATCAACTGCACAAAAGCCTCTTGAAGGAAGAGGAAGCGCTCGTTTTAATGTTAGGCAGTTGCGTCTGTTTACTCTCTTGTCATTCCACTCAACCGAGGCTCTAAATGTTGTTTTTTTTCACTGTGAGAAATTTAATAGAGGTAGAAATCATGCCCAGCCTGCCATGAGACAAATTATGCATTATGCACTGTGGCAGACAAAGATACAAAAAAGACCCCGTGCACACATATACCTTTTAACACTGCATTTACCGTATGCTAATCTACGGGTATTACTCATAAATATGACAGGGAGGCTAAGTTCCTTGTGGGAGCCAAATCCTCATTTTCACTTGTATCACAGTATTTCACCTCACACTCCAATGCTCAAAATTCTCTGTTAATGGAATGCTAAGCTTAACTCAGTCAAATTCCCACTTTCTTTGAAAAGAAAAGAAAGAAAACAGCCCAACTTTGATAAAATTAAATAAAATGGGGAGATGCAAGACCTACATCAAAAGTTCATGACGTTCAGTTGATTGCGTTCCCTCTTTATTATTGTACCGCGTGTCCTGGGAAATAGTTAATCCAATACACCGGTTTTATAAAATGTATTTTCATGCCGCACATATGATGAGTGCTTTGGATTCTGCGATGCTGCTCTGCTAATCCCAGCTCTACTATTATCCATACATGGAAAGAGGAGGCTGCAGCATCTCCAACAGATTAGAACAGATTGAACTGGAAAAGTAAAGTCAAAGTCACAGAAGGGCACGTTTTTCAAGCCTTATTTGCGTTGAAACAAGGTAATGGTCTTGTTAGTTTCCGATCAACAACACACTTGCTTCCCTCTCACCATCGGGGCAGAAGAACAAACAAGAAGAACAAACGAGATAGCAATCTCAAGTGAATTATTTTGATCCTTAATTCTTGTAATAGAGCAACTTCACATTTCAGTCTCCTTTGAAGTGTTGCACATTTTGTCCTTTCCTTCACAGCAATGTACACTTAGTATCGTCTTGGGAACTCTTAACGCACAGCGCAGCTTCCAAGGTCAGTTTGTTCTCCATGGCAACAGTGCAATGCATTTGGCGCATTGTCAGGCTATTTAATCAAGCCTGGCTCTCCGTGTGTCAGATGATCATGGACATTCTTTTATCTCTGAAACTGCTGAGTGAGGAGGACACCCTTCGTGAAAAGTGCAGGGATGGAGAAGAGGCAAGATGTGAGAGAAAGAGATGGAGAAATCTTGTGGAGCGAGCGTGGTTGATAGAGGTCCTTGATGATGTCTTTGTATTGATCAGACGGCACCGTGGTCATCCACAGTAAATCCTTTCACAGATGGCTACTGCAGCTGATATGCTTTTGGAAATAGTGCAGCGAGAGGAATAAACCGAACATTCCGGCCACTGATTTTCAATCCACTTAACCTCTCCTCTCCTCATTCAAACAATAACAAAGCAGGAGAGAGGAAGAGAGAAACAATGGATTGGAGGGTGGGGGCAAGGGTTGGGTAATTTTGCATCTCATCTGTTGACAGTCAAGCACGTTGTTATCATTGTATGCTGCCCTCTAGTTTATCTCCCTCTAGAAGATAGTGGCCCATTCCCTGTGACTATGGGGCCAGACAACCAATTATCTATGTGCCCTCTATCAGATGTGATTTATATCACTAGACTGTCCCTACTCCGCTGTCCCCTCGCCTCCTGTGATCAATCATATCCTGCACAAACACAAAACAGGCCTTTAACAAAGCATAGTTAATGTTCTAAATTGCCTGCTCAGAAGGCTAAAGATATTAATCAGCTCGGATCTTTGCCGAAATAAAGCAACACTGACATTGAGAAGGATCCCAAGGTGGAGGGAAACTGGGTTTGACACTTAAGATATTGCCTGCTTTGTTGAAAACCCTTCATTTTAAACCCTGAATTTAATTTTAAACTAAGTAAATTCACTGGCCCAGACTGAGGCCCAGTCAAATAAATCTGCTGCTGTATTGTGATTTATATGGTGACATGTGTGATTGTGTGAAAATGTGCTTTAGCATAATGTATCCCAGAATTCTGCTAGAAATTGTATTAATGGTACTGCTGCGTGTGTATTATGCTCGCACCGAGCAGCTTGTTTTTCTGTATACAGCACTGCCGAATAAACCGAGAGGTGAGGTGAGAGAATTACTTGCATTGCATATTTTAATGATAAGTATTGTCATTTTCCATCATGGTGTGTACACAAAAAAAACAGAAAATGGACATTGTAGCAACTCAGCTCTCTATTTATCAGCTCACTGTGACTGCCTCCTCTTATTATATTAATCTCTTGGAAAAATACACATTCACTTTCAGTAATAATTGCTGAAAATGCACATGTATTGTTTTGCAGATATATTAATTTTGGAAACATTGTAATTGCTTTGGAAGCTTCACAAGATATGACATTCTTTGACTCCCCAGTTTACTTCTTAATTTGAATCAGCGTCAGCAGTAACTGAGCTCCACTCCTGCTGAGAACTCTCGGCTCACACAGAGGATAAACTCACTCTTATTGCTATAGGAGTAAGAGCCAGTGGGTGTCTTCTGGACATTACACGACAAGTTGGATTCAACTCATGACCTTACAACTATAACTAAACGAGATAATTATTGAATCTGTAGTTAATGCAGAAAATTAACAATCACTGATGCAATTAAAGTCAGGTTAATATGATAAAACACCTTAAACTTTTTTTGGCCATTTTGGGGATGCAGGAACAAATTTTGCAGAAAACATTTATGAAAAATCTCATTAAAGCACACTCATTAAGAAATGACCTATATCTCAAGGGGCTGCACAAAAAGAATTGCTGTCATCGTAGACAGCAAAGGTTCATCCCTTGAAGCCCCAATCCCCTGCATGGTACAAGCAAACTGCCTGAATGAACTGCTCCACTTAAGTGAGAAGTTATGTCCACAAAAGAGTATTTTTTTGTAATTGAAATATATATATATGATATTTTCTGATATATACAAGATAAATCTCCTCAAGTCCATTCATATCCACCAAATTAGGTTTAAATCGCACTAACAATTGAGAGGTTATGTGGCAAAAACTGTATTTTTTATAAAAAGCTCAACCGAGTGCATAAGATAGAATCTCCTCAGATCATTTCATTTACACAAAATTTGGTAGAAATAAGCCAACCTGTTGAGAAATTAGAAATTATTTTACTTTTGGAGATAAAGCTTTCCTAGTGAGTCAAATATAAACTTTTAAAGTATTTTAGAGGGTTAGAGTAGTATTACATTCATCACAACAATCAACAATTTTCTATTGGTCTGTGGTCCATCTCTGTTGCGAACTGCCTTGGCAAGGTGGGCCAGGAATCATTTAGCTGTCATTTATTCTGTGCTTTGCCTCATCTCTATCAGAACTAATAACTTTTTCAGCAGTCTATACAACAGTAGATTTTTTATTGGGCTCGGTTATCTTGGTTTAGCCTTTGCTCTCCACGTATTAGCGAGCCTTAACTGCCCATAACCATTGTTTGCTCATGTCATTGGTTTACATGTCATTGGTTTACAGGTAGTCCTTCCTTAGACTACTTTGGTAACCCCTGAAGACCATGAACACCCAACACGGCCGGCAGCACTGAAGGTGCTCTCAACTAGTCGTCTCAGATCTCTGAGCCATGTTTTGATCTCAGATCTTCCTATATATTCATTCCTGCTGCTTCCATAATGTTATGGTGCATAATATATCCAATCCACTGACAAGTGCCATTGAAAGAAGATAGTCAATGTTATCCACTTCACATGTCAGTGGTTATAATGTTATGGATGATTAGCAAACAATGTGACTCTGGTATTCGATTGAGGTTACAGTAGCCAAAGTCAATTCAGGCGTCTCAAAAAGAGCACCATGTCCCGGACCTCTTTGACTTCAGATGTAGAAACGGCTGGGATAGTTTACTCTCTTTCTCAGATTTATACTTAAGTGTCAATACTTAAGTGAAAGGTATGATTATTTATGTTATAATTACTAACAAGTGTCCTCTTGATAAGTTGTATAACCATGATAGTGCATAACGGATGAGTCGCCAGTTCATCACAGGGCCGACCCAGCTCTCGCTCAATGTCAGCTTATTTGAGCCCCCGCAGCCCATTAATAAATACAGAGTTAACACAAAGAAAGGAGAGAGCTTAATGTCCAAAGCAATACTGTGCCAAAACATACACCAAGTCAGATGAATGCGAATCAATCTGGGTCTCTACCTCTGGACACTTTGAGTTCTCGCTGGACTCCATACTGCCTCAGCAGGAGTACAGACATAGAGCAAATAACTCCTGTATGGGTTTTTTTTTTTTTTTGGTCTTGTGAGGTGGTTGTGAATATTTCAGGATCATGACGCGATCAATACCAGAAGACAGGCTGGTTAATGATGTAAAATCTGAGCAACTTCTGAGAGGAAAGATAGAGGAGTCCGACTTTTGGAGTCTTTTGGCTCTTTCATTAAAGAGAGGTTCAGTAAGAATAACATGTTTCCCACCCAAAGGAGCTGCTTTCACAAAAGAAACTTTTCTCTCTCTTAGAATATATATAAAGTACATGTGTGTGAGGGAGTGAGAGTAATGGAGAGAAACACCCTGGCTGAAAAAAGTGAATAATCATGTGCGTAGATATTTTATAGTAGTAAGTAAATAGGTCACAGCCACATTGTGTCTGACTAATGCATTATTTGAGGCGGCTAAAGCGTTTCAATTTCATCCTAATAACACAAACACACACACACTCACACACATAATGTGCTTAACCAATAGGCGGACATGGTGTTAAAAAGCTATCCAAGACTTTGGTAAGTTTCATGTTTGAAAGCAACTTTTTAATATCCTCTATTCCTCTTCTTCAGAGATCCCTCACTGCCTCGCATCTGTGCTCTTTCTGTTAACCTGCACAGTTCTGCCACTGAACACGACTGCCCGCCAAAGGGTTCAACAACACTATTCCCCTCTATTAAATCAAAGTTTGTGCTGATAAAAACAATCACGCTCAGCCGCCCCCACACAAATACAATGGTCAGACACTGAGTTCTTCTCCGTTTGAAGTGACAGAGGAAATCTGGATAATTGTATGATTGATTCTCTTGTGTTCTTCCTCCACTTCACTGAGCAGGCTTTCGTTTGGAGGCAGAGAACTCTTGAGATATAAGATGCTCCAATCTCCACACACACACACACACACACACACACACAAACACACAAAAAAGTAAAGCCGTCAGCTTTGGTTGGGGTATGGTCATGCAAGTGTGTGTGCGTGCATCAATGAGTCCACTGTCTCTTTGCTCTTCGTCTTTCTGCCACTTGGACCTCAGAAAGCCAAGGGAGATCACCATAAGTGGGGCTGCTGTTACGTGGCTGCATTTGGCCGAGTGCTGAGTGCTTTGGGACGAAGCATTACACTAAGTCAATCTCTACAGGCGTCGGACAATCCAGAAACAACAAAACCAGAGTGATTCATGGAGCCAGACATTCTCACTTCAGTGGTTCAGAGCATGATATAAGCTCTTGTTCTCTTTTGTGATAAGACATTGTCACATTTTGTGGAAATGATTGTGTGTTCATGTTTACAGAGTATAGATGTGTGCACATTCATTTCTATGTGAATGCAAGTGGACAGAAAAACGCCTACGTCATATAAATCACAAGGATTTATGGAGTATTTAACACAAATACTGTTAACTAGGCCGATGCTGTCGTCCTGACAGGAAGGGTATATCCCTGAAAGGACCCATATCCTATGCGTTGTGCCAGAAATCCCCATGATTGATATCCTCAAATTAAATGTGAAGTTTGTCCACAGTATTTAAAAAAAAGAAAGAGAGAAAAGGAAGCTACCCCCAGTGAGTTAAATGTCAACATTTCGATGAAATTATGATACACGGAAGATAGACTTCCTCAAGTTGATTCTAATGCGCGAATTTGAGTTAATTCATAACTTTTGGTTGTATATTTCTGACACTAAGTGGAGTTTTATCTGTAAAATTGGTGCATATGAATCGACTAGAAGGGATCTTTCATGTATATATATCATATCTTACCCATTTTTTAATATAATAATTCATAATTTTAATCAAACTACAATTTAGGGAGCTTTTTTTTCTTTTACGAAAAATACTGTGGAAAATAACTTGACTTATTTAACAGATCTTCCCTTGGTGATCTACTTTCAGCCGTGGTAGACTACTACACTTATTTCTGTTTATTCACCATTAATTTAAACTGCAATCTATATATATATATTATATAACTTTACAGATTGTATATATAAATATATATTTTTGTCTGCAACTGAGTTTAAAGTTCTTAAATAAAAGACTAAGAATTGAAACATTCTTTTATTCTCTTCAGAATACAGCACAGCAAACAATGCTGAATGCTAATGTGGGGGCGCTAAGGGCAGCAGGACTTGTAAACTGATGGTCATTAATTCATGTGCAGAGTCTGTGAAAATAAAAAGTTTAAAACCTTCTTTAAGAACTGCTGAGATGCCGTTCAGCAGGGCACCTAAACACCCACCTGCTTCATTGGTGCAACTTAAAGGCTAACAACACAACACTGCTGTCTAATGGCTCTGCTGTGGATCTAACGGCAATAATCTGAGCGATATTGCTGCAAATAGCGCACATATTACCCCCTAAACATTTGTTAATGAATTACAGAAAAAAAACAACTTGAAGATTTCCATATTTCTGATTATGTTTACGCAATCATGAACCAGGATGTGAAAATCACTCCTGCCTTTTCACCTGTAGTGCTAAAAATAATTCAGACACAGATTAAAACAAACACTGTGTTAATAGACATAAATAATGAGTTTTTTAAGTGATGTGACAGTGATGTTTGTTGTTTCACTCTGAAACACCTACACACACACGCACACACACACACACACACACACACACACACACACACACAAGCACACGCACACACACACACACACGCACATATACACACACACAAACACACAGGATTATGTTAATATTGGCTTTGGTGCACCATTGCTGTCAGCTTCATCTTCCTTTATATCACTTTTGTTGAAAGTTGCCTTTAAGTATTTTGTCGGATGGCTAAATGTTGTTAAGCCGGTATCTTTAATATGTACTGTAAAATACATAATGGAAAAAGTGTCTGAATAAACAAAATAATACAATTCTGTTTGCTTCAGTTATGCTAAAATAAAACAAACAAAAATAGCTATTCTATTTCCAGAAAGAACGTTAGAAAATGGCCAATAAGAGGCAACCATTCTGACTGTGAAAACGTTAACTGAGTGTGACGTAATTGGCCAACTATACTTCATCGATGTACTTTATTAATGCCCCGAGGGTGAACGTTCTTTAATTATCTTTGTGTGACAAGAGGTTGGACCTCAGTGGATAAAGGCTGAATTAGTGCATATGAGAGACTCTATCAGCAGGTGTAGGTGCTGAACCGCCTCGTCACAGTAGATTACGGAGATGCTTTATAGTTATCCACAGTTAAGTGGTTTTGTCAGCAATCAATCAGCAATCTTTGTTTTGAAAAGCGGAAAACATCTGAGATTTTGTAATGTCAGAGAATCCTCTGAAGGTCTGTCACTACTGTGACACAAAGCAATAGACTGGTTCATCTGGTACCGATACATAAGCAATCACAATGATTTTAGATACATCAACAAGAAGACAGTGATGCTTTGGAATCCTTTTTTTTTAACCCAATAACTCAAGAACTATTTCATGGGTCATTTTCAAATTTTGTACCGACATAGAACTTAGAGTGATGTTTTTGGTCTTTAATTTGTCAATAGTTAGTCCAATTTAGTCCAAATTTGGTGTATATGAATCGGCCTGAGGAGATCAACCTTGTATATATCCTATTTTATTCAACCATATATTTATTTTCTTTCACAGAAAACGCTTTGATTTTGTATTAGAGTTCATTCAGGGGGATTTATTGTACACCACAGGGGATTGGGGACTTTTGGGGGCTAAACCCTTGCTGTCAGGGAACACGGCATACGCATAGTTCAGGAAAGTGTAAAAAGTCAAAAACTTCACTTGGAGGAGAGGATTTCTGATGTTCGAAGTCTTATAAAAATTCATATCTCTTATTTTTTGCTTCTGTCGAATACACAGCTATTATAGTTACACTTTTCAGGAGGGCCACAAAACTAAACCCGTCCTGAAGCTACTTTTTACTGAATACAAATAAGTGAACTCCATATTGATCTTTCTGTCAAACTCCCATTGAAAAAAAAAGAAAACTTGCTTAAGTATCTCTTGAAAAAAAACGAATAAAGTACAAGGCCCCAATATCCGAACTCAACATTTTTATAACAAATTAAATGATGAATTATTGTGAATTTGCTAAAATAACTGCCAACGGCATATCAGTATAATAAGTTATAAAATCATGAAAACAAGAATAATCATACAAATAATAGGTGATACAGCACATACTCTAAGAATCAGTGTAAACTTGACAGGGTAATTGAGTTTTGTGGCACTAGGAGGCGCTTTATCTCCAAAGTTTTCCAGCCATAATTTCGTAAACCGTTCGTCCAACTAACTCCAAATTTGGTGCATACGAATCGACTTGAAGAGATCTATCTAGTATATATGATACTTTACTCCTAATACTTCACATTCTATTCACCAGGGGGAGCTCTTTTAGGAAAAACACAGTTTGTTGAACATAACTACACATTTAATTATAGGAGTTCAATCAGGGGGATTGCTTGCAAAACACAGGCGGTAAGTGGATTTCTCGGGTATATAACCTTGGCGGGGACGACAGTATTGGCCCAGTTTTGTCAATATGTCAGTCCACATTCAGTTCACTCTGTTGAACTTGTTGGGTTTGTGAAGTCATTCCTCTTCTTTGTAGCTCAGTGGTGAGAAGAAAACCAGGACATTAGCAGTTTGTGTGTGTGTGTGTGTGTGTGTGTACGTGTGAGAATCATACACGTGTCACCATTATTAGAGCCTAAGCCTGTTTGCCTGTTTCTCCAGTCTCTCTGTATCTGTCATGGAAACTGCCGAAAGACTTGTAACACTATCGCTATCTGGCCAAACGGGTCATGAGGCTCTGTGTTGTTGCTCAGATTACTGAATAACCAACAGAGACTCAGCCAGAGGGCAGGATTGCTCGGTGGTGCTCCATGCATCTGTTTTCAAATCCTGGGCCTCAAGTAACTCAGCAAATTAACCTTGCTGAGTGCAAGGAGGGTGGAGGGGTGGGGGTGGGGATGATGCCTAGCCTCCACCATCTACCATGTGCTTTTCTCACATCTTTAAAATGCTTCATCCAGCTTTGCTTTCCTTGTCATGAAAGGTCTGCAGCTCAATCAGACACTGCACCACTGGGTATTCCTAAGGGTGTTGTACAGTACATCGCTAAAAAGGCCAAGCAGATCTAAAGGCATGGGTTTACTCAGGCTGTACACAGAGACAGCGCTGGAGGCATAGTTTACCATAAATAGACTACAATCACTTACAGCAACTTTGAGTCCAAATCCATTGTATAGCAATTTTTTATTTCAGAAGATGAATTGTGAATAGAAATCCCCCGGCATCTCTCTGGAGGAGATTTCAGATACAGGCAGTAAATTCTGTTTCTTTGTATGAATTCCTCACTGTAGACACAGGAATTAGCTTCCATTATTTCCCTTGTTATATTTGGACCAAAAGCAGATTATCTCAGTGAATCAAAACACAGAATGTGGCACAGCCGATGCCTGAAGTATTTGAATAAAGCTACAATTAATTTGACACCAGACGTACTCGGTGTTATGTAATGATAAATTTAAAGGGTGGGTTTGCTCTCCTTCTAGTGGAGAGATTTACTTTAAATATACAGTAAACAAAAAAAACCTTCAAATATTTTTCCTACATTTAGAATCACTTTGATGTTACATCAGAAGAAGATTATTCTGTGTTTGCGCAGCGAATCATGTGGAGACACTGGTCACGGGACACCAGCTATCTAATGATGTATGTGATTGCAGGAATAAATACAGGCAAAAAGCAATAGGATATAAAAATTCAAAGTTAAGGTAGAACTGCACACTGTGATTTAATAATTTGTAAACTAATGTTCTCATTATTCAGATTGTCATAGTGTTTGCGATCACGGCTGATTCAAATAAGTTATTTATCTCACAAACATCTGTTGATATTAATAACAGTGAACTAGAGAGATTTTATTTCCACTCTGATGATATGCAGATCTGTAACGATGACTGATGTGGATATATTACAGAAAAGTATTTGAATTATGCCAAACAATGACTACTATTAATTATGTATAAACAATAAACAATGACTAAACTTACGTACGTCCTCTTAGTCACCACTTATGACCCACATCTTTGTATTATTATCATATACTTTGAAAAAGCCACTCATTGCCACTGCTACGTCCCCAGATTATTCGATTTAAAGCAATAAATAAACAGATTCATGGATCCTAGTTTGAGGAAGGAGTGAACTGAAGGTTGGTTGTATATCTCTGACACTAGTGGGAGCTTTATCTCCAAATGTAATTTATCAGCCAATAGTCTGTTTTAAAAATGAAAATGACATAAGTTCCTAAGCATTAGTCCGATGTGGTTGAAATTTAATGAATTTGAATTGACTTGAGGACGTCCATCTTATCTAAAACCATTTAGCACTTTATATAAACCATTACTCACTAGGGAGAGCTTCTTTTGAAAAGCACTGTTTTTCGGACATAATGTCCTAACCGTTGTTTTAGTCAAAATTATCTCATATGAACCACCAGACATCTAACTTGTATTTTTCATATTTAACTAGTTGTTCATATTTCACTCACTTATTTGGAAATTGTGTCTTTATCTAGCTAATATGAATTGACAGAATGAAATCAATGTTGATTTAAAAACAAATGATTTATCTTCATTATCATGTCAGTATGGGATTTAATCTTTTCATCATATTCCTGGCTTCATAGAAATAGTTGGGTTGAGTCCATATGGACTGTTTGACATTATAAATGAGTCATATTTAATTTGATGAGTTCAATCAGGGGGGTTGCTTGTTCAACGCAGGGGATTGTACTTTTGGGGGAGTTAATACTCATTACTGTTGGGGACAACAGCAGAGGCCCAGTTATTATTATCAACTTTATGCGCTGTTGAGGACATTTCTGGCAACCAGCCTTTGGATAGCAGGTTTGTAGCCCCCAGCTAATACCAGTACGCTGTGTGTGAGGTCGGATTAAAGCCTCATAAAGCAGCAACCAGCTGACATTGCTGTCTCGGTCTCTCTCCTCCATTCTGTCTGTGACGTGGATGTGTAACGAGCAGCAGGTGTAGGTGCATGTCTGCTTCTTCTAAATTCAAACCAAACCCAGCGTGTGGCACGTTCCTGCAGGGCTGTGCACAGGTGTGGATGTGTTTATTTTTGCTTTAGAACAGAACCGTCATGAAACAGTCAGAAGAAACTTTTTATGTCTTTGATACTGTTCTGTGTTGTTGCTAATGCAAATGAAGTCCCCCTTGTTATTTGCTGTCTACCTTACCCGTCTACTGCTGCTCTACTGAACAGGGACGGAGTCGACAAGCAGCGACGAAATTCTACCATTTGAAAGGGAAAATTCAAAATAATGAGGCTGATTTGTAGTTGCATAAATCATTGCATTTGAAGTCATTTTGATTTGTTTTTGTGTGGCCTAATGTGCACACCACCTTTTCACATTTTTTAAATGAACAGCCGGAAGGGTTTAAAAGACCCAAACGCACACACTAAGCAGCTCTCACGCTCACTGACTGCACCAAGCTTTAGGGGAATGTAATATATAATGTATAAGTGTTACTACGTTAGCACATATATACTAAAATGTGAACGATGTATAGAAGATTAGCAAAGCCCCCGGCGACACGCACAATCGTGAAGCGTTCCACCGTTTATGGGCGGCTTTAGCTCAGTGGGTAGAGCAGTCGTTCCTCAACCAGGAGACCAGGGTTTGAGTCCAGCCCCTGTTGCAAAAAGGCCATGGGCCCTTAAGCAAGACCCTGAAACCTCAGCTCCCCAGGTGCTTCGAAGGGGCCGCCCACTGCTCGCTCAGGGATGGGTTAGATACCAGAGATAAATTTCATATCGTTGTATTGTAATGTATGCATATACTGTTCAACATGTGATAAATAAAGTAAAGATTATTATAATATAGCAATAAGGCAATAAGGGGAGGGAGGGTCCTATGG
The DNA here is from genome assembly GCA_037951165.1 of Lophius americanus. NCBI lineage: Eukaryota > Metazoa > Chordata > Actinopteri > Lophiiformes > Lophiidae > Lophius > Lophius americanus. The sequence continues at coordinate 24,002,276 of JBBDHG010000014.1, forward strand.
GTACTGAAGAAGACAAATGGTCAATTGAACGTATTACCCAGCTTGATCAAATTTACCACCTCTTACATACTCTGAAAGATATCTCTAATCTTTAGCTTGAGCAGTGTGTAATAAAAATAAAAGATGAATTTTCATGTTTGAATACGTGTCCGGTCACTGGTTATGATAACTCAAAAACTACTGAGGGATCAGTTGCACAATTCTCACACTAGGGTGAGCTTTATCTCCAAATCTTTGGTTTGATTTAGTATAAATTTGGTGCATATGAATCAACTCGAGGGGTTCTCTCTTGTATATATCCATGTGGGATGAATCAAAAGCAACTGGACTTCTGTTTTGGCTTGAAGCATTTCACCTCTCATCCAAGAGGTTTCTTCCCGCACATGCAGTTATATGAATTGAAGAAGCCTCTTGCATGAGAATTGAAATGTCTTCAAGCCAAAACAGAATTCCATTTGGTTTAGAATCGACCCACATGGATTACCATGTCCTGGATGAATGAATATCTACACAGACATCTTGTATATATCATATTTTGCTCTTACTCTTGATTGGTTTGAATCCTATTTCAATGGCTGCACCCAGTTTATTCAACTCAAAACTTTCAAATCCCACCCATTTCTAGTCACTACCGGTGTTGTCCCGGGACCCCGTCTGTGTATCATCTTTATGCTTGTACTTGGCCATATTTTCCGTAAATTAAACATCCACATCAATTACTTTGCAGATGACAACCAGCTCTACTTGTCCACCAAACCTACAAACCTACATCCACCCCCCGGCCGACATCCCTTTCAGATTGCCTCTAGGAAATCATATCCTGGTTCCTGCAACTTTCTCAAATTAAACAATGATAAAACCGAGGTTTTCCTCATTGGAACCAAATCCATCTTGGCAAAACTTGACAGCTTTTCCATCACCAAGGATAACTCTTCTGTTCCCCCCAGCCCCCTCAGGTTACGAGAGTGGGTGTCATCCTCGATAGCACACTATCATTCCAAGCTATCATCTATAATGTCACTCGGTCTTCGTATTAACATCCATGTAACATAAATTGCCTCTGTCCGTCCCTCAGACCCAACATTACCGCTATTCTCATTCAAACCCGGGTCACATCCTGCAATTATTATTGTAACTCCCTTCTCTATGGTTTCCCTCTCAAGTCCATCCATTAACGTTAACTGGTCCGGAACTTTGCCGCCCGCATCACAACCAGAAGCCCCTCCATCAATCACATCACTCCTGTCCTTCAGCTTCTCCACTCGCTACCGGTCAAATATCCTATTGATTTCAAGATTTTGTTCCTCAACTTTAAGGCCATCAATGACCTCGCTCCTCTTTATCTCGCTAGTCTTAGGTCTTCTTCTTCTTCTTTCATCCACTTCACTGCGCCATCTTCCCGCTTGACCAACATGGGGTCTAGAGCCTTCTGTTGTTGTTTTCGGTTTTAGTCTGATTTTACGTCAAATTAGCATTGGAGAGGTAAAAAGCTGCCAAAAATTTTGTGGTTTTATGTTATGAACTTAATGAATACAAGAGTGAACTGAGTGAAGTTCATGTTATCTTTCATTGGCTTGATGAAGGACTTCAGGAGCACATATTAAACAGGCATTAGGTCAGGATATAATGCATAAATCCCATCGCTGCTGTTTGATCTACTTTTCCTCCCGAGAGAGCTGCCAACTAGAGAAGTACAGGTTCAGATCCTCTCTCAGCATCAAATGATTAATTTTCACAGTTATTCAATCTCTACACAATTAAATTTAAATCTTTATAACCAATACCTATTAAAAAAAAACAATTACATTTTTTATGCAGCTGCAATTTCATGCTGCTTTTCCCAGCCTTTCTGTTCATAGTGTGCAATTTCTCCTCTTGTTTTCATCGATGCTCTGAGGATGCTCCAGTCCCCCAAAAGAGCAAAAACATGCAATATGGCAACTTGTCCATGAGGTACCCTTCCTCTCGCCCAGTCAGCTAGGATAGGCTCTAACCTCCTGACTCTGAGCAAGATAAGCAGCTACAGGAAATGAATTAAGGAATTAAGTTTTTAAGATTGCTTGTAATTGCTTTTACAGACATGCCAACAATTAGGAATGAAATGAATAAACACAATAAGGACAAAAGTAGATCAAACGAATGTCAAACAAAATTCCATATACATTATGAACACAGATATAATGTAGTATCCCTACTATTCATGGCATTATATTATTGAAATACTATTTCCAGATTTGAAGCTTAAATTATGTTAGTCGAAAGACAGTTTGGTCACATAAAAGTACAACTCAAAGTTGAAAATTATTTGTGCCATAATAAATGATTTTCCATCTATTCATCCATCTGTTTGCAGTAACTGATTATTTCATGATATTTCAAAGGCGGAAGCAGCCTATCACAGAGGAATTAAAGTGCAAGTTAGGGTACAACCTAAGACATCAGCGAAAAGTATTTGAATAGAACAGATCTTTTTTTTTATCATTGGTAAGAGACAATGAAAATAGATTTAGCAATTATTCACATGTGAATAGTATAAAATGTACAAAGAACTAATATTATCTGTAAAATAACACTTCCTATAAATTATAAGAATGTTCTGCTGGTAGGGATTAAGTGTTAAGTTTTTAAGTGCCATGATTACCATAATAAAATACACTGGAGTGATGAAAGTATGAAAATGGAATTAGTTAAAAAAAAAGTTGGTCATTAGTTCCAAGAGGTAAAAGGTAGCATTAAAAACATAAATAATTATGGTGTAGTCCACATACCGTAACATATTTAGTATTCAGTTATCTGGACATGTACATTTTTTTAATCAAAAGGAATAAACTATTCACAACAAGTATCTAATTTTGTAATTTGTGCCCTAACGGGCTAGAAAACAGAAACATAAAGTTTAGACACTTCTCAGTCACCTTCACTTCTCAGATCTTTTCTGTCCCTCTATTATTGATTATATTTGTTTTGAATGCACACAGATTTTTCACTGATACAGATTTCTTCTTAAAGCACCCCCTCAGAACATGGGAATAGGGCAACAGAAAGAAGGAGGGACTGTCCCATGGGAACTGAGGAAGACAAATGGACAAATAAATGTGTTACCCAGCTTGATCTTGGGTGTCTGCTGCGCCTTAACTCACACCAACTTCAAAACTAAGTTTTCCGCTGAGTTTTAACACCTCTTCCAGGTTCTGAAACAAAAACTCTTAACCTTCGCTTCAGGAAATATCTTGTACAGCTAACAGTGATTTTCTGGGATAAAATAACACTATACAGCTCATAGATTGTGATACAAATGCTCCAGAAGGTTGTAAAATTATTTAAAAAGACTTTTACAACTCTTTGAAGTTGAAATTCATTGTAGCCTGTGTGCATTAGCTTGAACGTTTGTACATTGCCCCATATATATTTGATCGATGGAAACTTGTGATCTTCGAGGAGAATCCTCCTAATGGTAAAGCAGAATTGCCTTTATTGCAACTATATATTGATACAAATTCAATGTTTAATATTTTATTTGAGTCTTTTAGGATTTTTGCATATCTGTTCGCACTATCTGCATTTTATGGACATAAGTTAAACTGAGACAGGTTTGCGTTCATGGAACCTGATGCAATCAGCATTAACCAAATTTTTATGCAGATGTCACCCAATTTACAAAGAGAAAGTAAACACTGACATAGACTTGTTATTAAGACACCATCAGGGGAGAGTAAACTGTCCATTCTATAGTATATGTGCAATAAAGCCATATAACACATCGCCCACTTATCAGTGTGAAGGTGTGGACAAAAGCCAAAATCAGACAGCTCTTAAAGGAAGGATTTCAGCCCTCTGTGTTGTTGAACGTCGTTCAGGCACCATGAGGCAGTGGCAAAGAATTTACAAAGCGCAACAGCAAGTGGGCTTGGTGCCCTTGAATGCACAATGTGCTAAAAGGACAAATAACTGCACAGATGGATGACAGTTTTGTGGAGGAGATTACTTCCAAGGTGATGACAAAAAAGGAACAGAAAGTAGTGTCAGAGATTGTCTAGTTTGGAGGCATACACTTTGCTGGACGTACATGAGTGGAACTGAAACAGGACATTCGAGAGATCTGAACTTTACAAAGTTATGGATACTGTTTAATTATTCCTCACATGCTTGAATATGCCCAAGAATCCTACTGATCAAATATGTCTTTCTCAATAGCCGGCAACCTTTGGTTTGCCCCAAGGCACTATCCTTGGGCTACTGAAAATAGTGACAGACATTGTCTAGTTTGGAGACATGCACTTTGCTGGATTGACATCAGTGGAACTGAAACAGAACATTCGAAAGATGTCATTGACTGCATTCAGAACTAGAGAACAAGAAGACAGACTGTGATTATTTGCACCCAAGGGCCATCCATATAGTGGGACTGGACTTAAAGCCCCTTCATCCCAAGCATCAGGACACAGGCCATCTAAAGCATGAACTCATCACTTGGAAAGGTATCACCAGAGATGCAAGATGCAGCAAATTCCCTGACATGAACTCATGTCTCACCAAAGTAAAACCGCAAACTAGAGATTGTAGTAGTTTTGTTGTAGAAAACAATATGATATGGTATTTGTGCAATCGTCAGTGAGATGCGTCTCTTTAGCGCCTGTAATCATGATCGCTCGGATCATGGGAATATTACGTTAAGCTGACATCGACAATATTTAAAGGAAAGTCAAGCAAAGTTTCACTGCTTTTGATGTTCCAGTCTGGAAATATTCAAATGAGTTTGGGTTTTACTGGTGAATAATTCAACAATCAAATCCCCCAGTGGATTTCCTGTGACAGCAGGATTGTACTATCAATCATTAGTGAGCAATCATAAGTAGCAATGATGATTCTAAAATTGCTATTCTTTAAAAGTTATCTTTAAGGGATTTATCTATTTTGTCCTAGTCTTTATAATGATGTAATCATGTCCAGTCCTCCACTGCATGAATGATTCAGGCCTGCAGTAACCCAAGATAGTAACAAGGCCAGTGTTTGAATGTATTTTCCTCCTATGCAACTAAATCTAAAAACTACCAAATTGTATTAGTTAATTTCTTCTGCCGATTTATAGAAACCCAGAACTGATTGTCTACAAACCTGTTCAATCATTGCCTGAACATACAGTTTTCAAAAGTTGGCTCATACGTTTCACCATTAGCACACTATGCCAAAAGAAATTCCGGAGGAGATGAGGCAGAAGATGATTAAAATCCATCAATCTCAGAATGGTTACAAAGCTATGTCTAAGGGACAGGGACACCACAGCGGGAAACATTATCTAAAACTTTAGAAGACTTGGAACAAATCTAAATTTCGACTCAGGTGAATCCCAAGTGAATAAAATATTAAACAATGAGAGTGAAATATGATATATACATGATAAATCTCCTCGAGTTGATTGATATGCACCAGCTTTGGACTAAATCGTACCGGTTCAGAAACGATGACCTGAGAACTTTTGGAGATTAAGCTACCACTAGTGTCGGAAATGCACACACGGTCTTTCCCAATATCAATCCAGATCTGCCTCACACTGAGGTCCGTGGGGGTATAAAATTTGAAAACGGTCCATAAAGAATCACCAGCGGACGATGACTTGCTAGTGGCGATTCCATTATAACCGCAACTTTTTTTGGGACGTAATAAAGGCCCATCAAGACCACTTGATGATGATCGGAATTTTTTATTTGAGTTGAACGTTTATCTGTTCTGTTGACAGATGTCCTCTTACACCTTCATTTCACATAAAGAACATTATACGCATGGTCATGTCTGGAGGGGGCTGTCTAAAATTGTGTGGGAGTGCTACTCTGCTCTTTACAAGAAAAATTTGAAGGAGAAAGTCAGGTCATCAGTGTTTGAGTAGCAAAATGTGTTCTATGTATTTCACCCATGCTTGAGGAGCAGTGGGTAGCACCGTACAGCGCCCAGGGAGCGAGTTGGGTTTCAGTTTCTTTCCCAAGGATTCTTCAACATGTAGCTGAAGGGTCCTTGGATCAAATCGCCAATCTTGCGATGAGTGGATAAGCATTTTACCTCCCTAGCCAGATTGGCTCATGAATCCCATTGAGATGCTATGGTGAAAGCAGCTTTGGTAGAGCAGTTCAAGCTCACCAATTCCACAATTTGGCTTCATAAAGCAATTCTGCTAAAAAGAGAGTGGGCCCGAATTCCAGTACAGTTATCTCAGAGACTGATATACAGTTACCAGAGATGTTTGCATTCAAACTTAAATGGCCTTCACTCAAGCTTGTTTATTGTTAGATTTTGAGTTATCCAACAAAGTTTTAGCAAGAGATACACTCAAAAATAGAAGAAATATTCAGGAGTTTTCAGTACTTTTACCTACCCACCATTTTTTGGTCCGCTTCATTATCTAATTGGTTCATCATTGGGCCTTGGATGGATAATATTAAGGTGGTCAAAAATACGTATCTAGTAGAGAAGTCACATCGAGGATACTGACACTTGGCCAAAAGTTTGTCATGATAGAAATGGTGTGAATTTCATACAGTGTCAATTATTAGGTCTATTGTTAGCTAAACCAGCATTATGTCACTCTCATTTATCATGTAGCACTACTGTTGAAATCTTGCATACTGCACTTTAGCATGGACAGGGAAGACACATTTTAGAAGCTCAAATGTTTTAGTTTGGACTAAGGAATGTGAACATAATTTACTGTGGTGGTTTTAAAGCGATATTTGACTAATACTTTTCCAGCATGTCACAGAGATAATTAATAATAACTGTAATTTATTTTGCATTTGACCAATCCCTGAGGGAGCAGTGGGCAGCTCCTGTGAAGCGCCCGGAGTAAATATTAATTTACAACATTGGATTTTCATTACTACCAAAACAAAAGTTGTACTGTGCCCTTACACCATGAAGTATCTATCTATCTATCTATCTATCTATCTATCTATCTATCTATCTATCTATCTATCTATCTATCTATCTATCTATCTATCTATCTATCTATCTGTCTGTCTGTCTGTCTGTCTGTCTGTCTGTCTGTCTGTCTGTCTGTCTGTCTATCTATCTATCTATCTATCTATCTATCTATCTATCTATCTATCTATCTATCTATCTATCTATCTATCTATCTATCTATCTATCTATCTATCTATCTATCTATCTATCTATCTATCTATCCCATGCTGTCATTCCCAATGGCAACGGTATGATAATGAAAAGTTATCACCGAAAGAACAGTGTTTTCACCCCCTTCGGAGTAAAATCTGAAGATAGTTTACCTTGATATGAGTCAGAATTGGACTAAATCAGACCAAAGGTTGAAAAATTATAGACTCAAAACATCTGGAGATATAGCTCCAACTGACATTGCAAAAAATATACACTTAACCCTTCCCCAAATGAATGCCTTTATTCCTCGCATATCGAAGATTAATGGGACCAAAATTTGAAAACGATCCATGAAATAGTTTTTGACTTATCGTGGTAACTTTAAGGATGATGAGGATTGGCGAATGCGAAGGATCTGGACACAGCGGTATGACGATTCCATAATATCCCCCCACGATTTTCGCGATATAAATATATCAAATATATAAATAGTACTGTCAATTTTAGACCTTCTATTGTGGAAAATTAAGCATAGTATATTGTTGCTTTAGCATAACCCAGAGAAACCGGAGTGAATCAGCTAGCCAAATGTCCAATCTAACATTGTCTGCCTACTTCCAACTCTAGGTTCAATATGCAACACACAGCTCCTTGACCAGGAGTAGTGGCTTCCTGGGCCTCTGCTAGTTGCTTGGCAACTACAAATGACCAGAATATAACCCAACCAAACCCACAGCGGTTTTGTGAAAATGTCACAAAGCTGCCATTTAAATCCAACATCAAAAAAACAAAACAAATAAGCACATTTTCTATACTTTCCCATTTTAAAGGTGAAAACTAACTTACAGTAACCCAAATAGGGAATATTGTGTGCTTTACTGCCAGCACTGAGTGGAATAACAATGAGCAATAATGCTGTGCAATACGTAAAATTAACAATTTTTATACAAACACCTCTTTAAGAGAATTAACTTTGTACACATGGATAAACATTTTAAGACACCATCTGGTATTTCTCAGCCCAAGGATGAATTTTATTTCATGTCCTGGCTTATTTAGATGTGTTGCACTGACACCTCACCGAATTGATCTGCCTGTTTATCTGTAGTATTTTGAATATCAGCATGGGACTTGCTTGGAATGGCTCTAACCATTAAGACTGAAGGTATGATATATGAAGCAACCTTAAGAGAGTAACTTGTGTGTGCTTAGCCTGATCCCAAGACGATCCCAATTTAATTGCGCATTAAAGACCTTGCAGTGCGTCATTTATTACATTGTTTATTTAGCCCCCCATTCCTATTTGAGATCTAATTAATCCAGCACAGAAATATAAACATCATTAAATTGGGCAGCTCTAGGCCTCAACTGGGGTTAATTACTAAAATAGAAACAGTAAGGTTGTGTTAAATGCAACAAAACACTGGGTATAAGCATTTGAAATGAAAGAAAGAAATATTCAGCAAATATTCAAAAGGTCACATTTCTCATTTGCTATATTAGATATGAAAAAGAAAGTATTATAAAAACAACTCAGTGCAGAAAAATTAAGTACCTTTTCACAAATAGAGGCAATTTGGACTTTAAAGTTATTAAGCATTTTCAGTCAAATTTACCCACATTGTGGGACTAAGATTAAAAAATGAGCAGACTAAACCTCTCATGTATGCTTGAAGAGGTGTTTAAAGTTGTTTGGTTACAATAGTATTGAAGATCATGTAGAATGGGTAACAGAGGTCAGGAATCAATATTGCTAAAGGTCATGGAATACTTAAAGCATAGAGTTTATAGGGAAATATATTTGTATTACTGCTCTCTTTGGACTTTAGTTTAACTTAAAAACAGATCAAATTAATTGCATCTCATGAATATTTACAATGCATTTACACACAAGTCTATAAGTGCTTCACAATGTTTTTTTGTCAACATAGTTTTATGTTCCAGCTGCAACATCTGGCTATCATACACCAGACCTTCAGGGAGGGGGTCTAAACACATACATGCAAATATGCACATATGCGCACATCATTACACAAACGCATTTGCACAAATATACATAGAGGCTATACAAAGAAGAGGGGGATGGGTGGATGAAAAACATTTAATTGGCACAAAAGTTAACAGCTGTATAATATCTGCAATGGGTCTCGGTAGATGCATCCCCCAGCAAAGACTCAACAATTAATTATCCTGGTGCAGGATCCTGGCAGCCCCTCATTTTACCGACGAGTGCACTCCTGCTGCTTCTTCAAAGATTAATATTAACATTTAAAAATTCATCAGCAGACTTTTCTAGGGTACTCCAAACCCCCGACTATGACTCCATAAGAGTATGTTTTAATATCTCTTTGTTAACATTATTACCACCATTACAGCTATGAGCCAAAATGAGGAGCCAAACTGACTGTTTGAGACTTGCTTATTCTGGGGAGACACTAGAGGTGGGATAAATTCACATGGAGTCGGAGAACTTGTGAAAAAGGTTTTTTCAGGACCAATAAATCTGGGGTTAAGGTTTTTTTCTCAGGCTTAAATGAAGATAATCACACTCTCTGACCTGGAGCTGGGGCCTGGGTGCAGTGATGGTCAGCTCCAGCTCTTCTTCTCTTTCTGATTGGTGCCAACCCTTGCGTCTCTTTGGACCTTGAGACAGCTTCTCAGGTGGAGGGACTGTAACTTCCCAAAGGGAGCAGTCCTCAGTGGCATAAGAGGTGCATTAGCATTCAGCCCACTGTAACCAAGATACCATGATGTAGGGGTTGGTCACCTCCACACACAAAGAGGCTGCTACCGGTATCTGATTAGTACGGTGGTGGACACGGGCAAACACACTGCAATTTAATAAACCAAATCCAAATGAATAAAACAAAACCAAATAAAGAACTTTTTTCTTTAACTTAAATATATTAAGTTAAAGAAATAATTTCTTTAGATGTTTTCTCTATTTGCAGTGCCCCTGCATTGTCAAATTGATGGAGATCATTCCTTATTTTGCAGCATGCGTTTGTTTTAAAAAAATGATGGAGATATTTTCTTCATTTGCAGTGCGCCAGTATTGTCAAATTGACGGCGATTAGTACATTCAAAACATGACAACAGGTGTCAGGCTTAATGTTTTGGGGTCAGGGCGATGGATGATGGTGAAGTTGAATCAGCCATGCACAAGGGCCTGAATAGGATTCAATAGGATTCATTTGTCATCACTCCTCCACTGCCGGCTTTCCAGCAAGCACCTTTTAGTTCCAAAGATCACAGTTCTATTCCACAGGGGATAGTCTCTTGGCAAAGAAAGTACAGGATATAATTTTTGGTAGGACTCAGGGGGACTGCCAGTGGGCTGCAGTAACCAATGACCTGGTGGTAGAAGTTGAAATACCCCAGAAAGTGCTATCTAGAGGAAGACTGAACCACTGCTTGGATATTTGTGGGATCAGCTATCACTTGTCCTCTCTCAAAAATACAACAAAACATGGAGACAAATTGAAGAGATACTCATAAAGCTTTGTTCCGTGGAGTGCCTGGCGGACATGCTGCTGGTGCTTCGAGAGGTGGGAGAAGATGAAAATATCATCACGATGGAAGACGAGAAAAAGATTCAGGAACTCTCAGAATACATTATTCACTGGAACTTTGCAAACATCAGGGCTGTTTGTTAGTCCAAAGTTCATCACCAGGTACTCGAAATGCCTGAAGGGAACTCATGTCAGTAATGTGGTATGGGCTCCAAAAGTTTATCTTGCTGAATAGTGCGGCTTCTTGTATCAGCTCAAAGGCAGAATTTAACATACCACATAATGGATAAGCTAACCATTATTCTGAAGCTTTTACTGCATGCACATATGTTATTATATTATAATTTCAATATGTAACTTTTGAACACTGGAGCAAAATTTGCATAAGCCTGCTTCGAAATAACTTCCATGATTTGTGAGTTTACTGCAGGGGATATGAGGGAACCCCTTTCTGAAGACAGTTTGGAGGGTTTTACTTTTCTTTAGTTGTACCGTCACAGGGGATTTCAAGCAAATGAAATATACAGTATTTATATATTATATTGTTGGAAAATATTTCAGCAAGCTGCGGTTGATGTATCTGCTGTCATTAGGTGGTTTTACGTGGGACATTTTTCTCCTTTTCAAATTAAACCTTTACGAATTGCAATGTCGGTCGCCTGTTACATGACTTGTGATCTATTCCGACTTGGTGTTCACATGCATAGACTCACCTAATAAGAAACGCTTTCACACATGCGTAGACGGTCCACATTCCCGTTCATAAGGTGGTGTTAATGCTTAGGTGAGCTCGGTGCCGACCGCCAAAAAGCTCGCAGAAGAAAAATATGACAAAGAAATTACTTTTCGCCCATTTAACCATCCAAAAATGTTAAAATATTCAATAGCTGCAATGAAAAAATCTCTCTCCGATGCATACCGGTACTGTTTTAAAGTCGCCGTATTAAAATCCGTCACGGCACTCAAAAAAACTTAGCGGAGCATTACGTCACGATGCTGGGCAGGCACAGATACAACTCAAAAAGAAAGAAAGCTTTCCCATACAGCGTTTACATGCAGCGACTGGCTTTCGGAAAGCCTTTCCGAATGGATTTTGACTACCTCCTTGCAAGGGACTGAAATCTAATTCGGAAAGGTTCTTTCCGTTCTGAAAGGTGTGTTTACATGCAGCATTATCCCCCCGATTAGACATCTTTTACGAATCTAATCTGAATTAGGCTGTCCATGTAAACCCACCTATTGCTGACATGGGTCTAACATGCTACTTTGGAAAGAGTAGATTATCTTTTAATGAAGAAGAAAATAGCCACCATAGATCCGAATACAATCATATTGCATAGATTTACAGTAACCTAAAGATGGACAAAATGCTACTATATGAACCACAGATGGTACATATGATTTAATTATGTTCCCTGACTGAATTGCTCGTCTTTCTTTAGAGGGTTTAAGTACTATGGAGTGGTTGGCCATGCATGCAGAAGTAGTAATGAAGCAGCAGTTGTTAACGTTAGGGTCCCGTGATAATGGGGCTGAGCTTTCCTTCTATTTTCGTCTCTCGTAACTTCACTGTAACACTGTTCATTAATCTTGTTTAGCGAATTTATCTATGCTCTTGTTGACAATGTAATACCTGGGCCAAGAAAAGCCCTGATTAGAATCAGAGTGTAAACATCCATTTACAGAATAAGGGACAGAAGCGGACTCCTTAACGAGATCAGATACCTAGAATGTCTGGATTGTACGTGTGTAATAAAGTGATACAGCAAGATATTGGAATAAAATCTGTTTGTGCAGTTGATGGCAGAAGTAGCCACGGATATCCCACTAGGACAAGCAAAGCAAGAGGGAGAGCAGAAGATGGGTAATACATGCCATTTAAATGCTGTAGTCTTTTTCTTTTATCTCTTACTCTATATATATATATATATATATATATACTGTGTGCTTTATATATATATATGTGTATATCTTCCTCTTATTTGTCTTTCGGCTGTTCCCCTCAAGTGTCATCACAGAAGATAATTTTTCCATCCATAGGCTGTATATGAAAAATAGAAAAAATACACATGGATTACCATTTTTATACATATACATATATATATATATATATATATATATATATATATATGTATATACACCATAACTATAGCAAACAAGAGGGGACATAGCTTATCTTCGGTACAGTCCCACCTCCACCTTGAAACCATGAGTCATTCTCACTGACTCAGCGTCAGTCACACCTCACTGCTGTTATGGTACTCTCATCCATATCCTGTACCACTCTAACAAACCTTTGTTACTCCACACTTCCTTATGCAATACCACAATTCTTCTTCGATGTGCGGTTCATCAGCTTTATATCTCTGTAGTTGCTGCAGCTCTGCATATCAGCCTTGTTCTTGAAAATCGACACCAGAACACTTTAACTCCATTCGTCAGGCATCCTCTCACTCTCTAATGATTTTTATTTTCAGCTGAAAGTGCTGCAAAAAAACATAGTTATGAATATTCGATTCCATTTATTCAAAGAGAGACCCCTAAATCTCACACACTGCACCTTTAATTTTATATTTTCTGTCTGTTCATAGTGATATTGAAATGTAATTCAAAGTCAAAAGGCACATTTTTATTATGAGGTATTTCATCACTTTGTCTTACTCATATATCAGATATTCAGATTGATTCTTTTCATAAAATGACTCCAGAAAGGCTTTGGAATTTTTTCCTCACATTTTGCTTTTAATATTTCTTCTTTTCAGTTTTTTGACATTCACCTTAACCAAAGATGTACAAATTTTGTGAGAAAAGCCAAATTGCTTATTAAATTTGGCTTGCATTCAGCCTGTTATCTAGGTTGCATCACAGATAATAGCTAATTAAGTAGCTGTGTCTCCTGGAAATATATTTCATATAACTGAAATTGATCAAAGATTATGTTTCCTTTAGACATATATTTGCTGTTGCAGATTAGTGATGCATAAATCATTCCTAGGAGACACGAACAAAGTAACACTATTTAAACCAACCTATTTTTTACGTAAATGCACAGTCACTGACGTTTTTCTGATTGATTATTCTTTCTTGCTATTTTAACTGAAACTAAATTTTCAGTAAGCACACATCGTCCAATGGTAAGCAGGAGTCCATTGATGTTCCACCCAAAGAGCATCCAGCTTTATTTTCACCATCTATGTACACATAGATGAATAGTTGAGCAGTTGGAGAGGACACCCCTCTGAGAAACATTCACAATCAACTAAGGAAAAATCCTGTGGTGTGGGCAACTACCATAATATTATATATGTATTATATATTATATCCCGGAAAGCCAGGGATATAATGGAATTGTCACTGCTTCTACATCCGCAGATCCCCTGTACTAACACGTTAACTAAAAAATAATTTGATGGATTGTTTTCACATTTTTTACCCTCATAGACCTTAGCATGAGGAAGAACTGGATTTAATTTGAGAAATGGCTAACTTTTATTTAAGACAATAGGGGGAGCTTTATCACCAAACATTTTCGGGCTCTTATTACTGAACCGTTGGTCCAATTTTGTCCAAATTTAGTGCGTTTAAATTCCCCCACAGACATTGATCTTGTATACAAATTTAGCACTTATAGTTCCCCTAGGATTGGTTTAAATCCCATCTCTCTGGAAAAATTATTTAAAATTTAATCATAAAGACTGATTGACACTGCAACCATGTGAATTGTTTTGGTGCAATTCTATATTTTGTATTTTAACAGAGTTTATTTCATAGTATGTATTATTCCTTGGAGGATAAGGTGATAAAAAGATGGACATTTCAACAGTATATCTCACTACTACTGTAAAGAACAAACTCTGAACACTGGAATTATCATTTAGGACTATATAATTTTTTTTCTTTTAAAAAGCATATCATGTCAAACCTTTATTACAAATTCATGTTACAAGACCCTTAAAAAATACCAACTTCGACATTTTGATCAATCTAAACAAAACTTTTCATAAAATGCTAATAACCATACTTGACTTCATGTTTTTTTTCCCTTGTACTGACTCCTACGGCTTTAACCAGGAAGCCAAGTCCCAAATTCCCTGCACATTATAATGGTATTTTAAATGAGCCCGCTACTCTTCACACACCATTGTCTGTAGAGATGAAACAGTAACAACATTTGGCCTGAAAAAGTAAAAAGTCCCCAAAACACAAAAGTATCCGCTCTCACGTTGATGATCTTTGATTCTGGAACCACCTCAATGACTTTCAGAATTTTAAAACATTTATACAACCAAGTTTTTTTTTATTAAAGAGAATAAATCATGGAGATCAGTGACATTTGGCAAAGAGATGCAACATCTATGGACCAAGTGTAATTCTATAACTGTACCCAAAAAATATTATATTGAAGGAGCAACATGGCCCCCCCTGCATGTAAAGACATGACTATCTACTACTCTATTGAAAAACAAACCATTATGTGCTAAGACTAAAATAATCTGTTCACTCAGACTACCTCTGGGGATGCTCAGGGACGGTTGGAGTTACACTAGCTGTGAAATGTTTATATAGGAACAGTGGACATGAAGGTATATTGAAAGCAAAGCCAGTAAAAACTCAATTATCCAAATAAATAGGTAAAAAATGGGCCCAAACAACTATTGTGCCATATTCAAATTAGATCGTTGATGAAACAACATATTCTTTACTTATTGTTATACCTTATTCTTCATAACACCTTAATTACAAAGAAGCGATTTGATAAGAACATTTTTGTTTTCATAAACACTTGCGCAAAAAGTAACTGCTTCAGCTCATTTAAGTTGTCCACATGTTTAAGTTTCAAAAGGATTGCTGTGTGTTTATTTTTTTTAAATATGGGGGTATTTAAGGGTACGATTTGGTACACAAACAGAACCAGAGTCTGACATGAGTGATAGACAGTTAAACAGGGGAATACAGATGAGGGTCAGGTCGGTCTAAGACTTTGTAAACGCTAAAATAATTAAAATGCTAAACTACCTAATCAAAGCTTTATTTCAACTAATCTTAAGTTAAAGCGTTCTGTTTCCTATTATGGTCCAATTAGCCAGGAGAATTAGCCTATTGGCAGTACAAAGACTGAAGGAGTTAGTAGCCCCAAGCCAATACAGGCCTTTCTTGATTAAGTTATCACATTCTTCCTCTCCCTCTCTCTCTCTCTCTCTCTCTCTCTCTCTCTCCCTCTGTGTGTGTGTGTGTGTATTTTATTTCTGCTTCACTTTCCTCAGACCACAGACATGCAAATCAAGTGAATTAGTGACTCAGAGCTGGCCTTCAATGTCCGGGTGACAAAGCATGTAATTCATCTTGGCCAATTAATTTCGATTGGTGCTTGATAATGCCGTGACAAATCAAGCAGTGAATGTGGGGGCACGAGGGCCAGTAGACAGCTCCCGGACGACCGTCGAACAATCGGATTGTTTTCTGAGATGTCAGAAACATTGGTAGGATGGACGAAAATGGATGGATGGATGACTCGGCCATTTGCGGAGTTGAAGCAGGGCCACGACTCGATCGGCTGACGTCAACGCTTTCTTTTCTGACTGCCCCTGTGTGAAGTCGCTCCTGAGCATCTGAGCCATGCCGACATGGCGTATCACCTTGATAATAAACAAGAAGTAGGCAAGAAGTATAAAGTGCAGTTTTTGCATGTTGCTAGCAAACAAACTTCTTCCTGCCTCAGCGCTTTTAAACAAAACTTTATCGATAACTGTCAATAGCGACAAAGGGCTGCAGGGGTCGGCAGGTGGTACAATGGGAGCGCACCAATCGTAAGCTTCCACAAACCATTCATTTATAAAGTGTGAGTTGGAATCAAACAGCCACAACTGTAAAATGTGTGTAGTGTAAGCCCAGCCTTAGACTCCAGAAGGCAAAAGCGCAAATCAGATGGTTAAAAGTCCCTTGTAAGGAAGCTTAACAACGTGCTTACACTCATGTTAGATATTTGCTTTGATTGGCTCTGACATCATTTACATTCATTCATTTACATTCATTTACATTCAGCCAGGCATATTAACAATTTACTTCGATTGAAAGACTTTTCCATTCAGCTGTAAAGGTGGCTAAGTGAATTGGTGATCTGCATGTGCAATCTTTCAGATCTAAGAATTAAATAATTTAAGGAAGTTACTGCTCTGTGCCTTATGAGTAAGTGGTCCAGATAATGGTGATGCACTCCCTGCTGCTGGTAGATAGCTGCAGGTATTGAATTAATATTTTTCACCTACATGCATACCATCTGGTGTCTGTGGATTCTGATTCATGTGCATCACTGGGCCTATTATATACAAATGGATGGGCAGCTGCAGCAGCCCTCCTCAGTTAAAATTGGTGAATTTGCTCATTACCGGTCAAATGGAACTGAAAATGGCAGAGAAGATTGTGAGGCAAAAGGTCCACCAGCCTCACATAAAACACAACCTTTCCTCAGTGAGATGAGTATGGATAGTTAGGTTGCAATGCACAAAGTGAAGGCGTACTTTCCTTTTTTTACGTGGAAGGATAGATTACATTCTGATTATTTAATTAATGCTTTGCCTAAAATACGCCTAAAATTAATTAGCAGACTTAATACAACCCCTTGGTGTCTCGTGCTTTACTTTTCACGACACGACCGTGCATTGCAAAGTTTAGATCATACTCTTAAGAGGGTTTGAATGTAATGTCATGTTCAACTGTGTGGTTAAGTACATTTTGAGTCATTATTTCTTATTGAAAAAGCTGTGCTACTTGAATGAGCTTGTTTATAAAATGACCCAATGGCAGCATCTATATATGCTAAAGAGTAAGGGGCTAAAGATTGAGGTCTGAGGGACACCACAGTTCAAAGGGGTCACGGGGAGGAGGCATTGACCATATTAATCAGAAGGTCCTATTCCATAACTAAGATTTTCTATGGCAGTATTTTTAAATTCTGTTTAGTGAGGATTTACTAAACATAATTATGTAGCTTGATAAAAAGTAAGAAAGTCAATTGCAGGTCAAACAGTTTTCTAAAAACATGCTTTAACATAAAGTTGAGCTAATCTAATTGGAATTGACTATTTTCCAAGAAATACATATTATGAATTTACAATGACATAATAATTAAGTATTTTAATTCTTGTTTTGAAAGGACACTTTAATTTAAAAAAGTAAAATACTGTCCTCAAGACTCATTGTAATGTCCTCTGGATATCTGATATTCAGATGTTTAAGAAAAACAAGTATTTTCATATAACCCTCGGGTGGCTGTTGCTCAGAAGGTGGAGTGGTTTGATCCCCAGCCTCCACAGTCTGCACGACCAGGTGAAGGTGATTGATGTGTGTAAATGAGTGCATGCTGGCTTGTGTTGTAAAGTGCTTTGAGTGGTTGAGCAGACTAACAAGGCTTTATATAAATAGATTCCATTTATGTTGGAAGATATTAAATCAACTTCTGAATTTGTTGATGGATGTCTTTGTACATAAGCTTCAAAAACACAAGCCTGACAGAATCTATTCTTGATAAATCTTGATAATAAAGGTGCTGCCTCTTAAAGACACCAAAGCATCTCCTAATGAGGGTGGTGCGTTGGTTACAATTAGTATTGTCTCCTATTTAATGGACCAGCAAAGATAACTCTATAAGAGTTATTACCTCAGCAGCTGCTAAACTTCAAAGTCTTTATTCAGCAAACCATGAGTGGAATTAATCAAAGGCTGGATGGCATTTCTAGAGACTTCTTGAAGACCAGCTCATGTTAGCCAATATTTGAGGTTTGAGAAGATGAGAGTGGTATCCAAGGAGATTGAAACAGAAGTAATGCAATTAGATAATAATTAAATGAATTTAAAGCACATCGTTTAAGGAATTTAAACAAACAATCAGCAGGACTTTAGGGGGTTAATGGTTTATTTATTCAGTCCTTTTTAGTCCTAATTTACTCTTGCTCAACAGCTTGGTTTAGCACATTTGTAGCCTCTATTGCTTAATGAAAAATGTGTACCACTTGACTGATCGGTTTGTAATTTGAACCAGTGGCACAATGTATATGCAAAAGAGTAAGGGGCCAAAGAGGGACCCCTAGAGGACACAACAGGTTAAAGTGGCCATCGAGGAGGAGGCCATAACCATGCCTAGAGAGAAAGTCCTATTTGATAAATAGGATTTTCTTCTGGCATATTAAAGAAAGTGATGACTTTCTAAAAATAAACATGTAAGGGTAAAATATTGTTTTTAAAACCAGGCTTTACCAAAAGGTAGAGGCTCATCTGATTAAATTGACTATTTTCCATGAAATACAAAATTTAATCAGGAGTTCTTTTTTAAAAAGCTTATTTTTTGCTGTTTAAAAACACACTTGACCAAATACTTTTTCATTTTATGCTAATTTTAGAGTATGCAAGATATTAAATGAATGAAATATGCAAAGAAATTATTTAATAAACTAGGGGGGAAAATTGAAGGGTAAAATGTTAAAAGCACAAATATCAGTGAAGGAATGGAATAAAAGACTAAAAAGGGATGACAAAGGCAGTGTTTTGTATGAAAAGTTGATAATCATGCCCGTGGTGGACATTCTCAATTATCATATAAAACAGTGTACTGTTATTCAGTAGTCATATGAAAAGTTTGGTTTAGTCTTAATCCTGACTTTTAATGCTGTTTTTGTTCATTTTGTATGTGTGCAGAAAACCAAAAAAAACAAAAAATCCTTGTTCCATTCAATCTTGCTCCCGGTGCATTTTCATTTTATGACACACCATTATCATTGCCATGAACAATGCCTGGCTTCACTTCAAGGGGAGCTGCCACCTTTTAAGATTTCTCAGTAAGAGAATACCGAAAAAGAGAGGAGTTTCAGGTACAACTAGCATCTCCTCTCATCAGTTTCTCTCCTGGTGAGAACTACTGCTTAACATATCACTGTTTATATGTCTAATCTCCTCTACAAACCAATTAAGATGAACGCTTCTCTCAGCCCATCAAAAAGAGGGTGATGGAGGCCCACTAACGCAGATAGTGGCATAAAGGAGTCCTCTGTGTGCTCAGAAGAGAGCATCCCTAGGTGATAGTACTCCATCAAATGGGGTCGCAGCAGTTAACATGTTCAACCCTCAACGGATGTATTCAAGAGCCAAATCGCAAGTTGAAGACAAAGAGAGGACACAATGAAGGATGGCTATTGTAATTGTCTATACCTTCCTGACTGAAAGAACTGTCTTGGGTAATACCATAATTGAGTCAAAAAGACTGCAGTTAGGACTACTTTCCATGATTCATATAAAATATTTAATGCAAACTCATGTGTGAATGATATTTAATGACGCAAAATTTACTTTTTAAAAACTTAATGGACAAATGAAACACCAGTCCGCAGAAAGGTCGGAATCTCTTTGAACTCCTACACCATAGATCCTTCTCATGCCATTGTCATTCACTGTCATTCACCGCCTTCATAGATGATCAGGCTTACATTCCTGCTGTCATTGTCAGGGGCTGTCTGTTGATGTCAGTTATCCTTTGCTAACCAATCATTTTGATTCCATCTTTTGAAATATGATTCTCCTCTAGCTCTTGCATTCTTAGCCTCCATCTCCACATATCTGCCCAGTCTTTATAGATTCCCCAATATCACTCATCAGCCTCTATGACCTGATCAGTCTAAGCATAGTCATCAGCCTCCACCACCACCGGTATCTGGACTCCATGTGGGGAGTGATGAAATACGCCGAAGATCACTCTCATCCCACTCATCACATATTATTGATTGAACTTACCAATGATATTGATGATACTTTCAAAATAGTTCTCTTAAGTACAGTTAAAGAACCACGATTTGGTAATGGGTTCAGATGACTAATAATGAAATGGGTAAAGAGAAAAGACTACTGATAATAAAAGTTCTTTTTAGATAAAATTCTTTCAGTTGATCAATAAGATTAGTTAGATTACTTGAAAAAAGAAAGAAAATTATACAAAAACTCAAATGCTTGAGATTATATAGTTCATATGGGTAATACAGTAATACAATGTTTTTACAGTAATAAACATTCATGGACAACTTTCAATTTTAATCTTAATCTTTTTCTGTACCAATAAGTCTAAACGCAACAATGAGGCTGACTACAATTGTTTTCTAATATGGGAAGGTGAGCTCTTATTTTAAAATAACTCATTCCCCTCTTAAAAAAGGTCAACTGGTAGCTTATTTAGGTTTGCACCATTAGTATCCAGGCTAGGGTTACGGTGATTTGCCATATGGGTATTGCTGTTGGTTCTCATTCTGACTGAAACACATTTGACCGGAGTTCCAAAGGAGGAAGCACCAATGGGTGGCATACACCATCCCCTGGTGAGTCAGGCTATTCTGTTCTACAAAGTATGTATGTCTGTTCAGAAGTCAGATTTTTAATATAAGTAAATGGCAAATTCATTCAGCCCATAGTGAGCCATATTGTGAGCGATAAAACGTGTTGATCTTTTGCTCAGGTGAATCCAAAATGACTCCTTCGCGTCTGAAGGAGTCAGTTGAGGTTGTTTGGACATCATACAAGGGGGTCTCTTCCAACTGGGAGAAGACCCCAAGGTAGACCCAGAACTCACTGGAGATACTATATATCTCATCCGGCCATGGTATGCCTCAGGATCCCCAAGGATGAGCTGGAGCGTGTTGCTACCTTACTTCTGGAACGCTGTTCAGTTTACTCCCTGTGCTGGAGAAGATACCCAAAGAGATTATTCCAATCAATTATTCAATTATTTTAGAAGAAGCTGTATACTTACATGCTACACATACTGCACATATGGTAGACCAGCGCAATATACTAGAGCCTTATTAGTATAAGTTATAACTTTAACTAGTCTTTACTCTGCAATTCAAAGATGATAGGAGTCTTATCGACAAGCTCACATATGATGTTCTCAAATTAATCTCTCGGTTTGTTTACGATTTCCCTAACTGGCTGCGTTGAGTATTTTTCAATTTGACAGAAAAAACTTTTTGCATGGCAAGCTGGTGCTTTCCTCTGTTCTAAGATTATATTCCTATATT
Source organism: Lophius americanus (assembly GCA_037951165.1). Lineage (NCBI taxonomy): Eukaryota > Metazoa > Chordata > Actinopteri > Lophiiformes > Lophiidae > Lophius > Lophius americanus. Next base: position 24,023,946 of record JBBDHG010000014.1, read on the forward strand.
AGTTTTGGCTATTCCGACTTTACCTTTTTTTTCGGGGGTTAGGGGAGTGTGTGTGTGTGTATGTGTTTGTGTGTGTGTGTGTTGGGGTTGTCATTGTTACTACAATAACTACTATACAAATGATTTATTGTATCAAATCTATACATATTTAGTTTATTTTCTATTTTGCTTCAAAAGATTATATTTTTAGAATTACAGATTCCGTACTTACACATACAAAGGTAATATTTGTCTTCTTGCCATGTGATAACTCATTATTTCCTGGATTTTTGTTTTTATACCAAAAATAGACCTTACTGTGAAAAAGAACATATGATTCGATTCAAGGAGATCTATCTTTTATTTATATCATATTTTTCGCAAATAGACCACATTTTACTCGCTAGGGGGACTTTTTTCAGTTTTTCAGACATATCTTCACATTTAATTATAGGAGTTCAATCAATTATAGGAGTTCAATAATAATAATGAGAATAATTAGATTATTCTCATTATTATTATTATTAATAATGTTATTTTAAAGTAAGCCTTTTTGTCTAAATCTGCCCTGCGGTATGATGAGTGGGTTTGATTGGTCTCAAAGCTGTAGGTTATTTTTAGTCTGCCTTATGAAAAACAAAACCCAGTGAAAATCATCTTGTAACCCAAACCACGTCAGCTAATTGACACAAAACTGAGAGAACTGTTGGCTGTTGCATTGATTGATGGATGAACATGAAAAGTAGTCCGCCTTTTCCTATTGTTTGACTACTCCATCAAACACAACCCAGTCCAATTCGCTGGCATTGCTATGCGTGAACGTAGCCTGTCACCACTTCTCTCTGTTTCTGTGGGAACAGACAAAGTCTGCCTATTTTCCTTTATTTGTCAAGGTGCTATCTCCCCATCCATCAGTGAGCACTTAGCAGAAATGTCAGGAAAGCTCTTGTCAACACTGTGTGATTTTGACCTGGTAAGTTATTAAGCAATAACATTTGAGAACACATGACATTCAAAGACAGAGATTGTAAGTCTTGCTGTATGTGATGTTCTTCTCCCTCCAATGGGAAATTTGAACAGATGTTCTTGCTGGATGAGACGCAAATAAACAGGTCCTGTCATTTTGACTCACTGGGGTACAAAAGCTGTTGACACTGACGGGAAGGAAGTAGGTCAAAAGGACTTTAAGTCAGAAATTTTAGATTTCTAGGACACAAATGATCTTCTGGCTGACGTGCACCTTTATGATTTCGACATGCATGAAGGGGTATTATGTAAAGGAGTTTTCTTTGCACATGTAATAATTGTGAGAGTTTAATAGTAATAGATCAAACGGGCAGACCTGATGTGACTCATCCGTCACCATCGAATGAGGCTTTTTACGTTCTGCTGACCAACAATTTATTCAACTTTAAAAGGAAAAATGTTAATGCTTCATTTCAATGTCCTCTAGTATGACAGTCATGTTTGATTTGATTTCTTGTTGGCAGGCCAACATCATTTTTCAGTGCTTTCTGAAGCTGTAACAAATCACAGTTGAAAAGTAAATTTATGGTGGGACAAGGTTTGAATATGTTTGGGCAGATGGGGATTCATTTTTTTTCAACAAGCGAGGGCCAATTACAGGGGGTTTCTTTCACTGGATATGGACATTAGGAATTTTAAAAAGCCCTAAGCAGAGGCTAAAGTTGGATTTGTTAAGTGGAAGAATTCTAAATTGCGATTTAGCAGCAAGAGCCAGACTAGGTCCAGAGGAAATATTTTTTACACATTTAGAATTTACTACATTTTTAAAAAACGAAAAATTTCGTGACATAATTTCCGGTACTATGACATTATAATCACAGACTGTTACCAGAGTTGATGCACACACTGACAGCAGCACTAACAAATCTGACCATTCAGTTGTAATTCCCTGAGCTGTAAATTGATGTGACTAAATGCGTAAGGCACTTTATTTTTTGGTAATTTTGTTGTCAACTACAAATCAAACACCTTTTCATGCAAAATGATCATCAACAATGCTGTTCCCTTGCAATTAAATTTAAAGTCCAGTTCATCAACTTGACATAATTTTAAGATAAACACAACACAACCACTACCACCATCCTCAACTACCTGCACAAAACATAGGCACAGAAAACCTCATTTGAACAAACCCACAACACAAACATGCAACTTCCAATGGCGTTTTGAAAGTATCCTTCTGTCTAACACTGACAAAAATGAATAAATCTCAAATTAATTAAGAACCACTAGAGCTGAAGTCTGTCCCTTCGGAGCAAGAAATGCAGGAACAATGTCACTTTACAATGACATCTTAAATCAAGCGTGCTTCTGATTAATTTGTTTTAATCCGTAGCTGTACTTCTAACCTCAACTAAACACATTCAAATCTCCTGCTCCGGGCTCATAGGCTGAAGAAAAGCTGCTGGAGGGTAAAGAACTGAATCACAACTGCTGCTGTGACATGAAGCCCAGAAAGGTTGAACATACTCCTTAACATCCGAAAACACACTAGAATAGACTGAAACTATAAGCTTAAAGGTGACAGTTGGAGGCATGAAAAATTCATCACTGACAACGAGATTGCACGGCCACCTTCTGCTTTGCAGATACCAAACACTGGGAGTGAAAGCAGAGGTCTCCCTTTGGATCTAAATCAGACCCTAGAATTCATGCAAATGATAAAGGAGTTTTTCCGCGTGAATCGTATTTTAATCACCCCAAAATCCTTATTTCACATCACTGAGCCAATGTATGAAACACCTTATTTTACTGATTTGATGCTGATTGAGGTCATTAGTGGTTGGCGTTTTTCTTCATGATTTGTTGAGTGACTATCCGAATGTTACCTACTGGGAGAAATGGCTCACTGCTGCAGCACAAGAAGAATGGACTGGCTTGTGTTGAACTGATTTATGTTTGGCCGTTTCCACCACTTTCATCCTGGCCATAGGCATCTTAAGAATACTTTGCCGGTGGCACTATATAATCCCCCCCCCTCATCTTTCTCCACAGGAAACAACGTTTTATGATATATTGGATGACTTAATTGGCTTTTTATTATCCTTTTTGTGTTTTTCTCAGTCTTATTCCTTTTTTTTAAAGCATAAATCAGAGGATGCTACCCCTCATACCTTGTATGAAAGAGCATGACACAGTTTGTAAGAGCATAAAAATAGCCTCATCAAGCAGCAACTCTTAGATGGAGCCCAATTACATGTCAATTTTGGCCAATCAAGGAGAAATTTGACCCACTGCTCTAGATGGTGAAGTACCTTCTCTAAAGCAAAGAAAACCTTTGGAGTGATACATCTGTCAAGTTGGCGTCCACCATCTGTTAGGCAACGACTGGTTGCCTGAAAAGTAATGACAGTGATGAAGCTTGCAGAGATTTTCAACAAGAAGAGTCGTGTTTCGCAATAAATACAAAAATAGAGTTGCAACCTTCCTTAGAAAAATGTCACTGTTACTCAAGTAGTAGCGTAGTAAGTACGGATCACAACACCTGCTGCTTTCCAAGTCTATTTCAAACATCCTTATTAAAATCTATATCTGATTGCATGCCCCTGATCAGAGGGTGTTTATTAAGAATGTATGATCATATAAATAAAGAAACTAGGCGTATAATGTTGTCTTCGAGAGCAAAGATACATTCCCCGAAAGCCCCCAATACCCTACTTTGGCCAGAAACCCCTTTTATTGAGCTCCTAAAATTATTTGTAAATTCTCCAGAAAAAACATGATGAAAACAAACATGATGTATACAAGATTGATCTCTTTGAGTCAATTCATATGCACAAAATTTAGACTAAATCGGACCACAGGTTGACAATGAGAGTTAAAGCTCCTCATGGGTCAGGAATATAACACCAACCTTTCCCAAAATCAATCAAGTTCTTTCTCGCAATAAAATTTTAAATGATCCAAGGAATAGTTTTGAGTTATCGTGTTAACACGAAGGATCTGTGGCAGATGCAGCAGCGGCAATGATTCATTATATCCCCATACTATGCTCAAATAACATATTTAATAATATCCCCGAAAAGTCCGGGATATGATTATAGATTTAAACTACTCTCCAACACAGACTCAATACATTTACCCATCTCAAAAGATTTCACACTTATATCTGACGCACACCAGATTTGTAAAAATACATTGTCTACGACAAGGAACACAAATTTACAATTTATCCAATATAAAATCCTGCATAAAACACATATCAAAGCATAAAATAAGAATGAAATGTGCCTCCCTGATTCTGATAAATGCTCTCAGTGCAACCAAAAAAGTCACAGACTCCTATTTTCAGGCCCTCTGGCTTTGCTCACCCGTCCAGCACTTTTGGATTAATGTCACACAAAACCTTTCCACCAACTTGGGCTGCAGGATCCCCTCGTCCCTTAACCTGTACTTACATTGCATAATCGATCTTCCAAACAAATTCATCAAAGCCACACTCGCAGGTCTCTTTATCGCCAAGTACACAATACATATGAATCTGAAAGACAAACAATCTATCAATATTAATCACCGGTTGAATCCCTTCATAGGACACATATCAATGGAGCAAATATCTGCCTCACTAAATAACTAATTAAAACACTTCACTGAAATATGGACTCCATTCATCAATTCATTGAACCTAAATCCAGAATTCTGACTCTGTCTATAAGCGAATGCCATACATTTATAATACCACTTCCAACATCATGAACATTATCACTGATGTTCTGATTGCTGTTTCCGCACCGTCGATCGTAATCAGCCAGCTTTTATTATTAAAATATAATTTTTAACAAGTTATATAGTCTATATAGCGTCTGATCAATTTAGCTTGAGCTTGAAATAGCATGAGGGTCTGTTTCCTCTGAACGGGGGGGGGGGGGGGGGGGGGCTATCAGGTCTAGTTGGGGCTGGGGACATTTAGGCTGTGGGGCCCTCCTGCCTCATGCTACCGGTGGTGTGTCAGCCTGCTCTTGTAAGGGGGTCTCCTGGTCTCTAGGCCTGTTCCATGGGCTTGGGCCCCCCTGGTGCTATGGGCTCTGTTTCTTGGATGTTCTCATGGTTTGGGGGGCACACTGGGCTATCGGGCCTCTGTTGGACTCTGATGGGGGGCACTATACACTAGTTGGGGTCCTGCTGCATGATTCTGGCCCAACATATTAGCAACCACTACGATCCAATCTTCAGTGTCAGTAGGGCCCATCTGTTGGTGTTGAGCCAGCGTTTGCGACCAAAATGGACACTCTGTGTTTGGATCTTGAGACTCTCTAGATTCTGGGCTGGCTAGGGGTGCAAGGAACATAAAAGACTACACAGTTCATTAGTGCTTGTCTCATCATTACCGCCTGTCCTCTCGTCCTTGTTTGTCTTGTTTCATCTTTGTGTTTCACATACAGTGTTTCACCGCCTCCTTGTGATAAATAAGGAGGTTCCAAATAAATCATAATTGACTAGTCTCTCAAAGAGGGCTTGTGTAGGTCTATGCACGCACTCACAAGCACAGAAATAACCCTTATCTGCTCCAAGATAAAAATCCGGGTAATTTTTTAATAGTTCATAACAGTTTTGTTATAAACCATAAATATACATGCTGACAAGTTAAAAATAAAATAAAATATGAAGCAGTGTGTTTTGATTTTCATTATACTCTTATTACATGTTGCTCATTTGATGAGGGTGAGACAATTTTATTCATTATACACTGTAAGCTACAATCTATAAATTATTATTTTTAGTATGGAGTTTAGGGAAAATTTCAGTACAAAACTGGTGGCGCCATGGATTTATAAGTTCTCAGCTCAGCCAGGCCACTCCTATTTAATTTCATGATTGGGGCCTTAACTTTTTCTATTGAAATCCTCAGTGAGAAAATGTATCTTTTTGCTTTTTTAAATTAAGAAAATAAAAGGACCAGTCAGGTCAGTCTGGTGTCTAGAATAAGATGTTTATTCATACAGCCTGGGAGTTATCTTTGATCAGGATATGACCTTTGATTCTCACATAAAACAGATTACTAGGACTGCCTTTTTTAATTTGCGCAATATTTCTAAAATACGACACATTCTGTCACAAAAAGATGCAGAAAAGTTAGTTCAGGCATTTGTTACTTCCAGGCTGGATTACTGTAACGCCCTACTAGCAGGTAGTCCCAATAAGTCTCTGAAGCCCCTCCAGCTGATCCAGAACGCTGCTGCACGTGTGCTGACCAGAACCAGGTTAAGAGAACATATCTCTCCTGTATTAGCTTCCTTCATTGGCTCCCAGTAAAAATCCAGAATCGAATTCAAAATCCTTCTGCTCACTTACAAAGCCCTAAACGGTCAGGCACCAACGTATCTGAAGGAGCTCATAGTTCCATATTGCCCAATCAGAACTCTGCGCTCCCAGCATGCAGGGTTACTTGTAGTCCATAGAGTCTCCAGAAGTAGAATAGGAGCCAGAGCTTTCAGCTATCAGGCTCCTCTCCTGTGGAACCATCTTCCAATCTGGGTTCGGGGGGCAGAGACCCTCTCTACATTTAAAAGTAGTCTTAAAACATTCCTTTATGATAAAGTTTATAATTAAGGCTGACATAAGCTAGCTCTTAGCTATGCTGCTATAGGTTTAGACTGCTAGGGGATCTCCCATGATGCACTGAGCTTTTCTCTCATCCTCTCTCACTGTCCCTCTTTATACCCCCCACTCACTTTAATGCATGTTAAATGGATTAATGCATGTTAAATGGTTTAATGCATTTTAATGGATTAAATGCATGTTACTAACTGGACTTCTTCCCTGGAGTCTTTGTTTTTTCTCGCCCTGTAAGGTCACATGGTTGGTGATTGCTTCTGCTGCTGTGGACCTGCTCGATGTCCAATGATCACAAGACGCTCATGATGATGATTATTGTCTTTATCATTATTATTATTATGGTAAAGTATTCCCCCATAAGCTATCACTATATGTTACATTAATATTAATGTTATTATCAACCTGGGATCCCTGCTGCTGCCGCGGCCGGCCATGGAGCGGTTGGAGAAAGTGGATTATAGCTGATATCTTTGCTGCTTTTCCACCGTCTGTATCTCTCCTCACCTGTGTCTCTCTCTTTCTCGCTCTCACCCTTTTTTTTATTCAAACCCGACCGGTCATGACAGTAGGCTGTCCACCCTGAGTCTTGGATCTGCTCTAGGTTTCTGCCCGTTAAAGGGGGCAGTTTTTTCTCGCAATTGTCGCCAAGTGCTTGCTCAAGGAGGAATTTGTTGGGTACTGTAGATAATTATATTAAGAGTCTGGTCTAGACCTGCTCTTTCTGTCAAGAGTCAGAGTCAGGGCCCTCTACAACAGCTGAGTGTACAAGGCATCTCTTCAGATCAGCACTGAAAGTGATTTCTTGGCACCCTTTGTATTCCCTGGTAGATCTGACTTCTTTGATGTGTCTCTTAAAATCAAACTGATTTGTGTTGGAGATGATGCTATGAGGTCGTTAGACGTGATAAAGGGGCAAGAGAGGAAAAAGAATGACTCATAGTAAAATATTCTTTCTTTTATATCTGCCTAGTTAGTCCTATTTACTTTACTGTTGTAATATACGAAGTAAGCAATTTAAATTTTTTGTGCAAATCTAACTTGATATTATGCATATTTTGATGAAAAGACCCTGGTAAATGTGTCGTTGTGATTCTATGATATTCTTCTGCTTAGTATAGTTGCATAGTTTTACGTTCATTTATGACAAAGCTTTGTTCCTATAGCAAAAACAAAAATATTCCTACTGTGCCCTTATGTGTTATTGCTATGTTCTGCTCCCTTACAAGTTTTAAAAGTATAACAAAAGACTACATTTTGTGTGTCTTGATTTAAATAATAGCATGTATAGCTTGCATGCATTTCCTTACTAGATATGCATGAATATGCAGAGCAGTTTTAATTGTAAATATATAAAGAATTACATCTGTCATAAAATTGATGGAATCCTTTTTCAGTCTTCGATTTGAAACTTCTCCTATAATAAATAAGTGCTTACACAAACATCCCACGTGAATAACAGTCCAAGGCTAACACATTTCATTATCTGTCTGCTTTAAATAGATTATTTTAATTCATTCACATGATTAAAGTCATGAATCTTATTATATAATGTGCCACTGGCACATCATATACATTTCTCATAAAGAAAAATAAATATGGACTACAAGGATAGATGATATACAGTACATAGGAAATGCAAATGATCAATAAGGAGCCGAGGCTTCATGCAAACATGATGAACTTACGTGACATTTCTTGTTGTTTTCATCCACAAGCAATCCAAATTACTGATCAAGTATTCCAATAACCAAGCAATGAAATGTCATTCTGCAAACTTGTTGGCTAGAATTGAAAGTGATACATTATTTACGAACATAAACTATAGACCCATTGATATGCCAACATTCAAATGACACACATTAGAAACCAGCAAGTAACAATAATTTTTTTATTGTATGACTACCATCCAGTGTGTTTTGCTGCATGTAGCAGTGTAAACAAGTAGGCCTGTACATGTCGGTTGTTGTAGCTGTGGTTACTGTGCATGTTAGAGTCATTATATCCCAGAAAGGTTGGGGGTATCGTCATCCACCGAAGATCCTTCATGTTAACCTGATAATTAAAAAACCATATCATGGATTTATTTTCAAATGTTACATCCATATAGATCTTAGTGTGAGGAAGAACTGGATTGATTTTCAGAAAGGTCAGTTGAATATTTACAACACCAAGTCGGGCTTTAATTTTTGGTTCGTTCAAATTAGGTGCATATGCATTGACTCGAGGGGGTCTATCTAGTTAATACAATATTTTACTCCAGTTGTTAATATTTTACTCACTAGATGGAGTTTTCTTATAGAAAACACTGATTTCCAAAAATAACTCAAAAAAACGACGTCATGGATTAGCTGCCCCTAGTGTTGGAAATATACGAATAACCTTGCCGAGAATCCATCCAGCTCTTAAATTAGACTTAGATCAATTAGGGTATGAAATTTGAAAATGATCCATGAAATGCTTTTTAAGTTATCGTCTTAACACAAAGGATCTGCGACGGATGTGACCCCGGCGATGACGATTCAGGGATATAATCAATGACCACTGACAAGTTTAAGTTCAGTTAAAGTCTGGGTTTGGAGTGTAGAACATAGTAAGTTATTTTTGCTGGTTCAGCCATTATCCATAACCGCTTATTATGATTTTTTTCATGCGTTCTCTGAAAACATTATCTTAATGCATTTGTTTGACAACAAGATGTTCCACGCAATCACAAATCCAGCTTGACCCAAATGACGTGTTATTTTTTTGAGCGGGAGAGAGAGAGCATGTAGGAACCCTCACCCATACAGCAATCATTGACCATCTTGAGCTTCTCTGACAGTGATTTAGTGTGGCTTACAGAGACAGCTGAGTTGATCGAGGTGTCCACAGTGGCAATTCATCATGCTATCAGAGAGCACAAAGATGACAAGTTGTTTCACGGCTTGAATCAATTTTCTACAATTTTAACCTGCAACATGTCTCATGGTTGAAATATAGCAATGTTCTCCACTATCAGGTCTTTCTTTCTCTGAAGCATGGAGCCAGTTAAGATTGGAGTGATCACAAAGAAAGCAATTATAAGCAAAATAAACAGGTCTGAACAGCAGAGCGGTTGATGTATCTGAGTCATGTGTTCATAAACTGCAAGATGTTCTCCTCCTTCTAGCTGTCGACTGCCCAGCCGCACACAGACGAGCATAATCCCATTTGCATTAACATTCACCCTAGATTCTTGATTCGACAGAATATTACTGTGGGCGACAGCCCGCCATTAATGCAAACAACATTTCTGATCTAACAGCAGCCAACCACGGCAACAAAGAGAAACATCAGTCATCCAGTAATTATCAATAATCACCTCCACGCAAAAGGAATTTGAGATATTGCATCTAGAAAGGGCTGCAGCCATCTGTGCTTGGAGGAAAAACAAAGTCGATGAAGTGATAGAAATAAAGATGAGGTACATTATTCATTTTAGTTTTCTAAAAAGATAAAAGATGATAAGTTGAGCGCACAATAAAAATATATAATTGATTATTATAATTGATGATTTAATGTTAATCCCCAAGTGTCTCGGAGCGTACGTTAATTTCATCAAGTCAGAACTCATTACTGACCAGCATTGCTTTCGCTGCGATCCAGTTCCTAGTTCTGGTTCTAGATCTTGATCCAGGCAAAGCTCGGAAATAAGAACACTTAACATACCATAGGCCGCGAAAAAGGAAACATAAGCATGTGCTTATGCCACAAACACATAGTTCACGGATTCGTATTCTAGCAGCTTTTGCTCATAGGTATGGGATCGTAATCAGCAGGAATCGTTGACTGTGCATACTGAACAACAGGGACAACAGGGAGCAGCTTGACCAGTGTTTTTTAAAGAAAAGGCCTGCCTTTGCAATGCTGAATTCATCTTGTGTGCACAAGATAAATATATCTTTTTTTGTTAATTTGAAAAATTAACAAAAAAAAGCAATAAAGATGGGAGAACCAGGAAAGCTAACAGCTCCTGTGTAGGAACGTGAGAACATATCATAGTTGCAGAGCGAAGCGAATAGAAACCGGAGCAGCGGTTTCTGGTAAGATGCACTTTCCTGCTTCTCTTCGTATCCCTCAGGAATGGCTGTGTAGTTTTCCCGGTTATAGACACTCTGTTAAAAGACAGCAGAATCATTTATAGAACTAGCATAAAAAATGTATATAAAACGGTACTCCGAGGCTGTTTCCAATTGTTTTTTTTAAATGACTTAATAGCTTTCTATTGTTCCCATGTTGCTTCTACTATCTAGGGGGGATTGAGAAATTCTCTCTTCTGTGTGATTGTGGCTTTCCATTTTCTTCCTCCCTCCTTCCCTTTTTACACCGCCTCCTGTTCTTCCACCTGCTCTTGGCCTCCGTCTTTTTCTCGCAAGCTTTTGAGTCGCCCTTGTTTACCCTTGTTCTGTGACTTTACTAGCTGTATCGTCCCAGGAGATTCTGATATGATATTAAGTTATATAGTTACAAGGCAATACCGTGATCTAGTTCCTGAGGGAAATCTCTCAGATCTAGAATATGCTTTTCTTTTTTTTCTTTTTTTTTTTACTGCGGTAGCCAGGTGTCTGCCTTGCAGATCCAAACAGCCATGTCTTTAATTTTGAAAATGGATACATAATCCCACACTCGAGCCACTAGGGATTTCCTTTCTGGAATGAGAGAATACACCTTTCTTCCTAGTTGGCCCAGGAGGATGTTAATTCATTGACAGAATAAGGTATGATTCCAGCAGTGACAGGTGTAGGCATAAGCAGGTGCTGCCTTGTGATACTGTCATGATGTTTATGTCTCTCATCTATACCAGCTGCTGCATCCTTGTGAGGAGAAAGCTAAGAGGTTTTAATTGGGTCTAAGATTGTCATTAATTACACATTTCTTCACTCTCGCATCACTGTCTTCCCGTGAAACTCACACTACAGTTTGACTCCAAAGCTGCTGCAATACACAGTAAGTGGCTGAGATTTTACTGCGATGCCTACTGGGAGAAAGGAAAGCAAATGTGTTAACTTGATGAAACACACTCCTTGTTGAGTGCACTTTCATCTTTGAGCCAGGAGCTCCATAGGGAGGGGTGTTTTAAAAGGCAGACCACTGACTCTCTTTCAGGAGGCAGTGATTTAAGTGAGATGTGGGTGTATGAGGCAGATTAGTCCCTTAAATGACTTGGGGAACAATTGATAGGGAAATGTCTTATGAAAAGCACCTAGGCTCATTGCACCAACTAATTTAATTTTACCCTATTGTTCAAATAAGATGATGAGGTCATAACTCAATGTGGAAACCTGAAATGGGCGCTGTTTCTGCCGAAAAGTGTGATAAAGACATGTAATATGCTTAAGTTCCTCAAACTATCCTTCAGAGAGACGGAGAGAGGTAGCTTTTATCTTCCCATATAATATAGCCGGGCTTAAAAAATATTTATTCATAGGTATAATAATGATATGTATCATAAACGCTTGTCCATAGTATGTCTACAAGGCACAAGGCATCTGCTGCTATAGAAGAGCAATCACAGGGAGCAGACAAATTGTGATTGGAGTCCTCAGGTAATTTAAGAGTGTAATGTTATGGGGACTCAACAGCCATCCATTGGGGGGGTTGCATAAGCTGTTGTCCTTATGGCGCCGGCTCCAAGCATGGATAAATGGGGAGAATTGCGTCAGAAAGGACACCCAGTGTGAAACCTGTTTCATTTTAACGATGTGGTTGAGAAGAGAAAATGAGGAATGTTGTGAGCTGTGGGGAGCTGGTCGTCTCACAACTAGAACAAAAATTTGAAAACCTGCCACTAAGTTATATACTTATCTTAGAGCTGCGTGAAGTGTAGTGTGCCTTCGTATTCTATTGTTTTCTCCCACAGTCATGAACATCTGGTTAATAAGTCATTCCTAATTGCCCATTGGTGTGAATGTGAGCGTGAATGTGAGGCTTTGTCTCTTTAACAATGCTGGCTGACGTGAGGCCACAACTTCACATTTTCCTGAGCAGGATGAAGAGTTTAAAGAGCACAGAATGGTCTGTCAATGGCATATCTTTCAGAAGTTTGGTTGATACATTTTCCCTGACATTTCTGGAATCGCAACAATTTATTGCCGTTCAATCCGTTTAAGTACTGATGAGCTTAACGCTACTGCATCGTTAAACTTGGCCTGCGCTGTCGAGGCCCAACGTAGCGTAAAATATGATATATATATATATATATATATATATATATATATATATATATACACAAGGTAGATTCAAATGCACCAAATGTGCACTAAATCGGACCAATGGTTGAGAAATTAAGGCCCAAAAACTTTAGGAGATAAAACTTCCCCTAATGTTGTACCACTAACCTTTTCCAAAATCTATCCGGTTCATCCTCAAACTAAGGTTTATGTGGATTTAAAATTTGTAAATGATCCATGAAATAGTTTATGAGTAATGGCAATAACGCAAAAGATGATTCCATAAAATCCCCGACTTCCCGGGGACATAAGTATAGAACTCCTCTCGCTTTACTTTCAGTTTTAAGTTAGTCAAATGATGAGCTTGAAAAACCCTCTGCCAGGGTCCAACAATTCAGTTAGAGTCAAATCCAATCAAATTTTGTAATATGTTCGCATAGATTCTCATTCATCGAGGTAATGGTAATCAATTTGGGTTGAATATAAAGCAAAGGGAAATCTTTTATGGCTTGGAGACGTGTCGCCTCTCATCCATGAGGCTTCCTTAGTTCTAACTGTCTGCTGGGGAGTCAAGGATTTTATGCCTCCAATTAATTTGTACTACCAAAATTTTATTTGGGTCAACACTAAATTTCACACACCATCGATACCAAACATCTAAATGTATTTTTTTTTCCATCAAGATTTTTTTATTTCCACACCAATTATAGAACATTGTTAAGAAAAACGAAGATAGATAGATAATGAGAAAGAGATTATTCTGGGCCAGGACTGCAAAGTCCCACGGGCACAGGTGAAAAACGTAACCTTGGCTTTGTGCACAGGAGCAGTAACTTATCTTAAATGTGCAATGTGTAAATCTTACTTGCATCTCTTTAGATGAAATATAATATTCATAACCACAATTTTATTAGCTTATAATCAGCTGAAAATCAAAATCAAATTTTTAAGGTTTTTTAAAGTTCTTTAAATCTCCATAGGGAGTGGATCCTCTTCCATTGAGGCCACCATGTTGCGCTGCCATGTGCAAATGGTGGCCTGATAGATAAACTAAAAAAGGTTGGAAGAAAAGCTGATCATGTTTTCACATTGAAATGGCAGAACGATGATGAAGTAATATGATTTGACTCTCCAATCCAACATAGAGGAAGATAAAGATAGGTTGTTGCTGGTTTACCATTTTAATCTGAGTGGATGAGGGAGGGCAGCACGGTGAAAGTGGAGCCCATCATGGGATCTTTCCCAGGCACCGGCCTAGACCCCGCTGGTTGCATTTCCGTCACTTTAATGGCTTGCGACAGGCACTGAGTCAGCTTGAAAAGTATCGGATAAGAGCGTGGCTTCATAGCTGCAACCTTCCAAGACTTCATTGCTACCCGTGGCAATAGTCTGAGTACTTGCTGCTCCCGCCCTCCGGCCCTCTCCGGGGAGGGACCGGTCCAATAATCTTACATGTGAGCTTTGACCTTTATTTTTGCAGAGTACAGTTTTGACGGCCACCAGAGATTCTTGGATGAGGAGGGTTGAGCTGGGAAGTAATACAGGTATGAATTTGGAATATCACCACTAGATGCTACAAAATTTTGCCCACTGCCCCTCAAATATTTCAGCTTTTGACAGAAAACCTCCACTGAGGTCATTTATTTTACTGGTTTAAGTAAATTAGTCAGTTGCTTTGTTGTTTAGCAGGATTAAACAAAAGCTATTTGACCTTTTTCCAGAATTTCCAGCAACAACTTTCCTGACATGTATTGGAAACATGGGGCATGTGTCAAAAATGGAACCACTGGATTTTGGATTACATCTAGCTAAATGGGTGGATCCATGATTAGTTTTGGCTCTTGCTTAAACACAGCCCTTCTGATGCTACACATGTCCTGTTGGAAATCGGATTAGGGTTTCATTCAATTATAACGGACTGGTGGCCCTTTCTGGTCAGGTTGTAGTCTTAAGCCCTACGTTAAAAAAATGACAATATGTTCAAGATGAATTTAAAATTAATTAAAACAAATTTTTTTCAGTGTTGTGAATACTTTCTCATTAAACGGCCCCTGTCTAGGATATTTAGAAGAAAAATGCAACCATCTGTGTTCAATTGCAGCCGTCTCTTTTTTTTTTGTAAAAGGGTCTGAATATTTAACAGTGGTCCTGCTCATTATGGTCAGAACGCTCGATGCTGTCTTTGCTGTCTCGAAAGCAAAGACATTATCTCATCCTCTTTCCAATGTTAATCTGCAATGCACACCTGTTCCTCAGCTGTTCAGCAGGCAGGCTGCAGTGCTATTTAGACAGGAAAAAAAAAATCAGGCCAGCACCAGAAAAAATTGCAACCCTCAGGCAGCTCACATTTCCCAGACACTGGGTCTGTGTTGCTTCTTCTTTCTCCAGGATGGTTCCTCCATTGCCCACCATGAATTTAACTGTCAAGGGGCTTATATATTAGGTAACACTCACCCCACTGTTGGGAAACAAGTAGAACAGACAAAGGTGTTGTATACCAGTAGTCCAGACAATAAAGATGAACCTGCTCAGAGCTCATCAGTAAGAAGGGGAACTGGTCCGCCAAACTAATTCTCCTAATTCTTCTTCTACTCACAACCAGACATATGCTCATCCCTGAACAATCGGTATTAACTGCTCCTACACTCACGGATTTTGTTGAATGTTTAATAGACTTGGCTGATGTCTGCTGCCTCACTACCCTTTAGAACAGTCCCTGTGGTAATTCTTGTGCTGGCTGGTTTGTCAGGGTTGACTCAGCCTATTCTGTGCTTTGTTCTGTGTTACTTTCTTCAGTCACAAATAGCACTGAAAAATGTCAAAGCAAATAATTTCTCTCTCATTTGAACGTACTATGTGAATTTGGTAATATGAAGATTGCAGACAGGTGATTAATTTGATATGCATGAAAAGCTGACTGTGCTTCAGTCCCACCAGAAGAAAGGTTTCTGCAAGTTGATAGACTTTATACTCAATCAGGGGAATTGTTTTTACAAAGCAGTGGATTGGGGCCTTTTTGGATTGAATATCAAAAACAATGAATAACACAATAAGCAAAGGCTGATAAAATAAATACAATTAAAGTAAATAAAAAAAATTAAAAATTAAAAAGATCATATTCATGTTACACGTTTGAAATGCTTCCAAAGCTCAAGGCTGACAGTGGAATGCTGCATGATTATTCTGGAGACCCGTGCCAAAGGATTTGAAATTGTGCTGCATTACAAGGAATCAACATATCTTAAATAATGATGATGAGGCTGTCTCTCTTTATAATTAATGTTACAAATCACAGGAATCAGGGTAGTTTGAGAAGCATGTCTTTAAGAATCATCACCTGAAATCGAAATTATATCTGCAATGCATTTCCACATTGTTTTAGAACCATCATGCATTCATTGAATTGTTAAATAGACTTTGATGTTTTTTAGCAACTTTAAAGATAAAAAAAGAACATTAAGACATAGTTAAAAAAAAAAAAAATAATAATAATAATAATGAAGAAAGGAAATTACAAAGAAGCTTTAAAAATACTAAAAAATTTGAAAAATTAGATTAAAAAAAAGTGAGTGATATATATTTTGTGGTGACCAAAGGCTCCCTTTCCATCACTCTGGTTGAAGCTGATCTCAGGCTTTTTCTCGAAGGGAGACAGTAAACAGTTGTAAGGGAAAGCACCCAGAATGGTAAATGAAAGTAAAATTTGATTAATCACCCGACCCTATATGTAGAACAGGTGGAGGCTGCAAATGCAGTGTCTGTTCAGATAATCAAGCTGTAAGTTATGTGCTTTTTAGTGTTTGATATACAACACATTGCCCACTGGGACAACACGGGTAACCAGGTTGCTCGCTGATAGAGAGTCGGGATATCCTCAGGAAATGGCTTAAGTCCTAAAACCATTGCATGCGAGTGGGGCAGATAAACGGGTTACTATGGAATTTGCTGCATGATGTAAAAATACTTGTCCAGATCCTCCGGTGACATTGAGACAACGAGCAGTTTGTCACTGTCAGCAGGTGTGAATTCCATGTGTTCACCAACTCCCTCCTGGGTTTTCACATGCATGTGTGCAAAGAATCCAGATGCACTCCGGGTATTGATAGAAGCGTCTGGATTAGACTTGTTTCAGCAGTTCCAGTCTTTCAGGGGATTTGTCCTTTTTATTTGTTTTCATCACACTGACAACTAGTTTTACCATCTTAGTGTATGAGTGTACTAGGAACGACTTTCAAAGAAAACGTACAGTTATATAAAGAATAATACATATTAGGTTATAGTAAAATTATTGGGTATGAATGGGATGCCTTTAAAGTTTTTCTATGCCAAGATGGCGTGACATCATCACAACTTTAGAAATGATACCATTACATTGACTCTGGAATCCATTGTAAAACCGATTCCTGGAAAACACCTTGTTTTCGAAAGATGGCATTTTATTCACAAATGATAGCATTCTATTCAGAGCATATTTATGTCCTCTCTCCAAGTTGCAATATAACAAATGGTAGAGATGGCTGAGCAGAAATGGCAGATTAAACAAGATTTACAGTTCCAAAAATAAGATAAAACTCATAAATCCAGATTTGCCTGAACAAACTGATGAAAGCATTTTAGAGCAACTGAAGTGTGTTGCAGTGGGTTGAAATAATCAGCCCGGGTCCACCCATAAATACAGCTGGTATATCCTAAATGGCAGCAGTAACATATATAAAAAAATTTTTACTTCTCATTTAACTATTACAGGAAAATGAGATGGACCATCCCTCCAAAGTATGTGCCATTCTAAAATAATAAAATTCAACATTTATGGAACTTATAAAAATTTCACACATGTGAAACCTGAACCAATCACATCAGATAATAAAATATTTTTTAGAGTAGTGCTTCTCAACTTTTTTACAGTCACGCTTTTGATGTAAGCTAAATCTCATCACATCAGCCTAAAATGCATTTAAAAAAATTAATTGTGCAACCCTCCGGAAATGTTACTGATGTCACTGTTACTGAAACAACTGTTGTTGTTTGTTTAGTCGTTATTGTGGTTGCTGTCTTCATTGTTGTGTACATGTTAATGTGCAAGCAAAGTGCTGTGGAGTGGTCCAAATCCGAATCGGAGAAGACAAAATCAGATCTTAGAGGATCATTTGATAAAAAAACAGCTCTTTTTTTTTAACATGCTAAATATGATATTTGCCTGTAACTGGTCGTTAGTAATATGTTTAGATTTTTTTATTTCTTTAAGCGAGGCTTGATGACAAAGTTTTTAGGCCCTTAAGGAGTGTTACCTTACAGAAGGCTTGTGCTGACAATCTGGAGAAGATCTGAGGCCATGCGATCAGAAACATTTTTGATAAAGCCTGTTGGCAGAGTATGAAGGCAACAGGGGGATGATTTGAAATGCTGTGTGATCTTTTCCAAGGTTTTCTGATTGAATAGGTTTTAAGTGGATAAAAATCAAAAAACTCACCAGCGAAGTTCAGTGTCCAGCCGATCTGCTCCACCAAATAGGCCTTTCTGTCATTGCGATGATCATTTCTGCTTGATAAAGCTCAGACAGAGACCAGAACAAGCCTCTCCTCTATTTCCCTGGTTACCAAAGTGACAAGTGATGAATTCTGCTCCATCTTGTTAAATTACTGTTTTACTGAAAAGAAGCAGCCACAGTAACAATCTAGAATTCTTTAAAAAGGGACGCTGGTTGCAACTTTTTTAACTATAGGTGGTGGTAGAATATGGCATAGAGAAAAAAACATCCATCCTAACGGCAACGGATAAAAAAGGAGATTGCACTCAGAATAATTTTTTTGTTTTTTTTAATGATTTTATTCACTTTAAGTATTTAAAGAAGGTTGATGAGCATTTTCCCGAACTATAGGAGTAAAGTCTTCTATGTTGCCTTTTAATTTAGAAACAGAAGCAACCAAAACATTAAACAGACCCAGCAAAAACAGCATGCTGATTTTTCCCTACCTACAGTTTTTCAAAGAGTGCCACGTGAAGCATTATAGCACATTTTATTTACGAGGCGCTCATGTACGAACATTACGGATGTTAGCGACACGGACATGCGCAAATGAGTTGTACATTCAAACCTCGCTGTGAGCAGCAGGACTGAAGATCTAAGATTAGCGCAGGAACCAGTTATTATACCAGACTTAAGCAAATCTTTGCTTAAGCATTATAAACACGTTTATTTGCTCACAAAAAATAATAAGTAATTAGTTAAGTAATTGTTCCTATCCAAAAACAGAAATGCGTCACAAATCCCGCGCACATGAAAACAATCTTAAGAGACATTTGGTAAAAATACGTTTGGCTGCAGAGACGTTTTATCTACGGAAGTATCGTCCGTGATTTGAGTTGTCAAAGGTGCTTCTCCCTCCCCAATCTTTCCTGTCATGCAGCAACTTGATTGGTATTTCTACCAACCAGGTGCGTTTCACATTAAATGTTATCAACTTCATGTTTTCTTGTTTTAAACACAACAGCACTGACACGTGTTGAACAGCTGGAGGACGTGAACGCACTTCGCCAGTTAACTAAAACGTGTGTTTTATTGACCAATACGTCCGTGCAACTTACTAATATGTTTACTATTTAGCGTTTTTAATTTTCATCTCATCGATATAACCTCCCAGGCGTGGTAGCAACTCTAATAAAGATTAGCCTAAAGTATATTAGAGTGACAACAGAGGAGCACTCTAGATCGACATACTGGCTATTGCGGTGCCTTCTGGGTTTTGTAGTATCTGTGGTGCTTGTGATGTCTACCAAAGGGCCAGTTATCATAAAAATGAATTGTTCTGAGGGCCGGGTGTGGCGCACGGGCTTTGAATTTGACATGTCTGCTCTAACGTGTGCAATACTATTTCATCGTGCCTTTTGAAATGATTCCATTTCTGGAGATAATCCAATGTAATTTGCATTGGTTTCAATCGAAAATTGAAATAATTTCCAATCAAACTTACTTATGAATTAATTATTCTCTAATAATACGTTTGGTTTACATTATTAAATCATGTCCACAATATAATTAAATTGCAATGGATTTAGTTATTTCATTTTTGTAACTTCAAATACCCCCCATGTCCATTACTTTCAGTGCAGTTGAATACATACTGTATATAGTACATCCAAAGAGTCCAACCAAATGGACGACGCTATTAATTACAATAATTTAGTTAATATTAACACAACATTGGGATTCTGTTAGGACAAATATGAACTTCCCTCTTACTGAGAGAGAGAAAACGTCCAAGAAACAGTTGTGCCTGATTTGTTAGAGAGGTAAGTAGTGCTGCAACAGAAGTATCTGGCTCTAACTAAAATCCAGCAACATATTTCCCCCTTAAATACTGAACTGAAAATAATTAGTCATGGCTCATTTAACAAGGTCATAGCCGTTCATAGTGCCATCGGGTTGTTATCTATTTTATTTCAGCTAAAAATGTGGTAGTTCAAATATATTCAGCATACTTTTTCATAACAATTGAATCCTCGTTTAAGTGCTGACTATAGATATAGTTTAGCTTTCATCTAATGCTCCCATCTTCAAATTCACTGTCTGATCACTATAGGTGGTTGATGAGTGTTTGCGCTTCAGAATAATAACACAGACCACAGCAGCCATAGAATGAAGACACAGCATATGGTAGCTCCATTACTGACAATTGTTTTTTCTCCTCTTTCCCTAATCCTCTTCCTTTGCCGCCCTTTTCATATTCCTTTTTAGCATCCTCTGGATCTTTGTTGTTTCTTTTGTTTCTGTCCCTTTCTTCCTTCTTAGATTTCCTGTATCTTTTTGCAGCACCACCTGCTCTTAGTGGGACACCGGCGCTACATGGATCAGAGGAATACCATGCACAGCTGTGTAATGCCTCCATTTGTTTCTTCAGAGTCTTCTTAGATGGTGATGAGATAACTGTGAGATTGTGCCAATGGCTTTGTTGTTAGATTTGTTTGTTTTTTCAACAATCAGAATATAAATGAGGCTTACATGTTTTTTAATTTGTACAAAGCTTCTAGTTCAAGTAATTCAATTACATGGTTATGTGTAGCATTTTTGAATTTTTGTGTTTGCATCTAAATAATACCCACTGATTTCACACAATTCTTCTCCACATCAGCCCCGAAAAACGCTGATATCTTTGACTGCATTGCATTATATTCTCCATCTACTATAGTGAAGAATAAGACTCATTATAAATAAACACATAAGTCACATTTGGAAAGGCAGAGGTTTGGCAGGCTTTAAAAAACATTGACCCTTTTCCTACTACATTGTTTCAATAACACTTTAAGCACATGGATTTTTGAAATGTGGTTGGCAGTATTTGATTTTCATTTTTTTTTTTTTTAAAGTAAAGCTACTATGGTGAGAATTACTATAAGAGAGTTTTAATGGAATTGGAGAAGATTAAAAAACTGCTCAGAAGATAGCACGTCTCAGTGATTGGCAGGTTTTTTAAATAAACAAAGATTTTTGGAGCTAACAGGAGCAAGACACTTTTTTGTAGGAGTTAACAGCTACTGATATATATGTATCTATTTTTAAAACTCATGAAGTGCTTCATTTCAAATCCTTAACAGTGCAGTGTGTAAAATATAGAGTCAACTAGCGATCTAGTTCCAGATTGCAACCTGTATTTCACCTCTGCTCAACCCTCCCCATCCAGGAATCCATGGTGGCTATGAATTGTCAAAAATATGTCATCAAAGTGATGAGGTTCCTGTAGATCAAACATGTCAAAATCCAGGCCGACGAGTCACATCCTGCCTTCAAAACCATAATATCCGGCCCATGAGTCAATATCTGATATCTATAATAACTGGCCTGCTGGTATACAGCACAAACCCCACGGTTACTACAAATCCCGGAATGCACCGCAATAGAGAGCATGTCAATCATGACGCCAGCGCTCAATCTCCTCCCTGCTCCTCGGATATCAGATATCAGCTTTTATCCATTCACTCTAATAAACTTTAGGCTAACCCTTAGAAGAGATGCATGGGATGTAGCCCAAGAAGTTTTAGGAATTAGAACGCACGTTTGAATTAACTGCCGAGTGCGTTCAGGTCCTCCAGCCGCTCAACATGATAGTGTCAGTGCTTTTTATCGTTTGAAACAAAAAAACTCATTGGTAGCAAGTTGCTTACGTTAAATCAGAATTGCTCCTGGAGGATATTCATACACCTTACTGTTTTCTGAGGTGCAGCTGCTCCTTTTTCTATCACTAGCTCATACAAAGCACCCACATTTTCGTGCAAATTCACCCATTAATTTATCAGCTATAACAGCATATAAATTGACTAAAAAAAGATAAAAAAAAGTTTTCTCCTTGTTTTGCTTTTGAACTGATTGTCTCACCTCATTCTCTTTTGCCTTCCACTTCCATGTCTCTGCCATAGAGTCCAGAGTCCAGAGTCCAGAGAGCGTCAAGCTCCAGCCTCCACTGTCACCACTGTTTAATCACCTCTAGGATATCCCAAAACCTATGGTCAGGTAAAATTCCATGCAAATCTGTCTTTTAGCTTTTCCATCATCTTGCTAACAAACAAACAAACAAACAAACTGACAGACAAACACAAACACAGATAAACAAATAAACTGACAGAAGTACACACACACAAAGACAAGCAAACAAACAGACTTTTTAAGTCCTTACTTGAGTCTTTTTTTAATAAATGCAAAAAGTCTTTCATCCGAATTTGATCCAGATTCATTTGAGGTCGGCAATTAAAAGTTATAGTCGTTGTAGTCCTTTGGTTTTGCTATGTGTGAATGTGTCTGTGTGTTTATCAGCATCAATTCTTCAGTCAGCAGAGTGCAAATTAATAATTTTTTACTTTGCCTACCAGGTTAATTGTAATGATTACAGAACAGAAACAAACACCATTAAATCATCTTATCATGTTAATCAGTTTGAAATAATTCATTTTTTTAAATTTTGTTTGTACATAAGACTTTGGCTTTAAATATCAAATTGAGGTATGCATGAAAACGGACGGATAGCGGCAAGCTAAAGCGAAAAAACACAGACTCTGAAATATACTGAAAGTGTAAAGAGAAGCTCATTGAAGGAAATTTCTATCACGTTTTTTTGGTTAAAACATAAGGGAGCTTCATGTCAAATTACTGCACAATCTACAATAATTACTTTACATTATCTCAGATTCTATTACTGCCATACGAGGGCAAAGAATGTATTCAGCCTGAATTATCCTTATTTTTAGCGACCTTGGGTTCATAGGAAGGCGCTATATAAGTCCAATTTATTATTATTATGCACAACACATGGAAGGAAAGACATTACTTATCTAGTTTTCTTGTTTGGTCTGTTAAGCGTGATGTACACCAAGAGATGGTCTTATCTATTGTTGCCGACACCTCCGGTACCGCCTCCTGTCTGGTGCGTTTTATCTGTGTTGCACGGTAATCAGGCTGTGTGGTCTCTTCTGTGCGACTGGCTGCAGCTGCTGGAGGCATTGCCTTCCCGGCCTCATTGGAACGCTGCAGACACCTGATTTTGTTGCGTGCCCACTCCCACTTATGCATCCAGTCAGATGTCCACACAGTCAGGTTAACTGATTATGGGGTGCAGCTTGTCTTTATTATTAATGTATGGTGGTGATCTAGTGACGCTGTGATACTTGTGACTAAATTGTTTCTGTGAAAAAGTGCTTGTTTGAAGCATTAAACTCCTGGGACATGGGCCAGGATTTGTTTCTTGGCAAAACATATTACACGCACCTAGTTTTCAGTTTATTTAGAGGCACTTGTCAAAGATTTGCTGTTTGATGTTCTTCACATAGAGAGGATTTATTTCATATTCTTTGTTCTCTTGCTGGCTTTAAAATTGTCAGATGCCTCCTTTGTTTTATTACTTTCTTTGCTGTAAACAGCACTTTTTGCCCAATTTCCCCCAATATTTGTTACTTTGCTTCTGTATAGGTTTCATTCACTTCTAGCCTACCTCATTCTTGCATTAAAAAACAACATCATTTTCCCTAATTAGACGGTTGTATCACTATATATTGTTTACCTTCCATTCAGGTTGAAATCAGTTCTGAGATTTTGAAATAATAACAGGCCAAAATAAAAGTAATCTTCTTAAGTAACACACCTGATGTGAAAACATAAGGGGATGGAAAGTACACATATTTGTATTAAAGTGTGGGGAGTAAAAGACAAACATTGCCAAAAACAAAACTCAAGTGAAATACATATACCTGAAAAGTATTTTTCAGTACTCTAACAAAGTATTTTTACTTTTTTATTGCCCACTTCTATACACTTGAGAGAAGTTATATTTGCTATAGCCAGCAAGATGCCAGATAGATGAAAAATCTTGTACTGAGCATTATAGGTCAGTGTGTATCTGGGCATAAGTGGGACGAGGGCTGTTAATGTGAGTGTCCCATTGAGGACGGTTTCGCCTGCTACATAGTGCAGACTCCCAGGTGCCTCCACTAGAAAAGTTTGGAGAAGTTTCAGCGGATTGCTCCTCAACTGAGTTGGGGAAGTAAAAAGAAAAACTTAATAGATAGAATTCATCAAAAATAAAATAAACAAAGTCAACAAATACAAAAACAATCCCTGAATGCAGCAATAGACCCCAAATCATCACATATGACCCAATAGAAGGATATGGTGAAGTCTGTTTCAGCAGAGACCATAAAACCCTGCCTGCTTTTTCCTCTTATGCACTATGAGGCACTCCTGGGTGTCAAACTTTGGTTGCTGGTGTTCTCAATTCCTCCATGGGCAAATTCACTTAAAAGAGTAGTAATTTTTGTAGCGTATGACCAGTCACACATATAGACAGGAATGCCGACAGAGATTTGTTATATATGAAGAGCAAACTATGACACTCAACAAATACAAAGAAGTTTAACCAATATCCTAGGGAGGAATAGGGAACGCTAAGACAAATCAACAATTAACCTCATTTGGCGTGCTCATCCCAATCAGTGATAATTATTATGAACTAAAGTTAAATCAGGAGAGATGGAGAATGAAGATTAATATTACAACAGACGATATGCGATAATTAGTGAGTCAGTCATTAGACGGTTGTTGGTGCTCAAACTCTTCAGGTATGATCGAAAGGCAGCAGGTGCTGAATATCCACCACTTGGAGTCTGGATACAGGGTGGTGGTGGCTTATGCCTCTGCTGAGACTGATGAATGATGAAGTTGATGGATCTGTGAGGATTGGGCTGAGAGAAGGAGTTGGAAAGTTCTGGTAACAGCAGCAGGAATCGTATTTAAAATGATGCCAGCGATATGATAAGCTAGGGATGAAGGTTTGTTCCTTGATATTGGTTAGATGTGGTTGGTTGATGAGCCCAGCTGAAATTAACTAATACCCCAGTCTGTGAAGCAAGTGGCCGAGGGTGAGGTTTGTGAAAGGTGTGTTTGACAGACTGGTAGTAGGGATGACTATAGCTAAGGGATAGTCATCCTAACCAAACATTTTGTTTTTAATTTATGTGGAAGACAAGCAAGACGGACAGTGGAAATAGAGAAACACTGGATTTAAGGCCGGCTAATTTGTTAACATTATGGTTTGTTCATTCCCCTGATTCCCAGATGTTTTGTATTGTTCTGTACTCCTACATAAATTTAAATTGAGTCCTGTTTGATGTTGTCTTCTGTTGGTAATTCAGTGTATGGTAATTAGTCCAATCAGTGAAGAGCGCTGCTGTTTGGCTAGGTTTAATATTTTGGA
Organism: Lophius americanus; assembly: GCA_037951165.1. NCBI lineage: Eukaryota > Metazoa > Chordata > Actinopteri > Lophiiformes > Lophiidae > Lophius > Lophius americanus. Next base: position 24,049,429 of record JBBDHG010000014.1, read on the forward strand.
TCAGGGTGTGATGGGAAAATGTTTCTGAGTTAGTAGGGTCATTACCTGCATACTTAATATATATGGGTGTTCATAGATGTAGGGAGGTTTAATCTGTTCTATTTGCACCTGCTGCAGCCCTTTTTTCCAAGCATCTGATTTTATTCACATAATGTGTAATAATGGAAATTAAGCATTCTATGTGCATGATACAGAGCATATTAGCATTTTATTCAATGGCAATGATACTGAAAAAAATAACAGGTTGCATACTGTTTCAAAGATCTGAATTCATGCACACATACATACTTATTCTCCATCTACTTTTCCATGTACTTTATATATGATTTGTTGTATCGAATGAATAGTCCTTTCTTCCTGACTACAAGCTAACGGTATTTGCTCAGCTGTGTTTTGTAACTATCATCCAGGCTCAGGCACCAGATTGTGTGCCAGGAGCCTTTACACAGGTGAGGCCTGCAGTGGTGGATTTCAAAGTGCAGGCATGTAGAAGCGTCATCTGCTGGGAAAAGCCAAATCAAATGGCAATGGTTGGATTAAATAAATGGACTTTACTTATATAGCCCTCTTCTAGTCTACTCGACCACTCAAAACGCTTTTACAACACGAGTCATTATTCACCCATTCACACAAACATTCATAGAGTGATGACTGAGCCACCGTCGCCCCAATTAGCCGAAGTCATTAATTTCTCATGCTGGAGTTGTAAGTCATTGTGGTTACCATCATGAACCAGAAATGTTTTTCAATCAATGATTCATATTCCTATTCAAACAGTACGACTACTATTTGAGAATCCAACTTCAGTATCCACAACTCAAACAAAGCTTTTAGGACTTTCTGTTTGACCAAAATGGAATAGAAATTGAATGCTTTTTACCAATACAGCTCATTTTCCATTTTATGAATATGTGTTTGCAGAAAAAAAGTCACTGGTTTCAGTGCATTCATTCTTTCTCTTTAAATGAATAAGCTGGCACTACGTTTGCCGCTCCTTGATGTGATGAAAAAAGAATGCAGTGAGTTTCTCTGTTTATCAGGTTATACCATGTCTCAGATATTCAAACCAATACTAAACACAATTGACAAACTTGTGGGACTATTGTTAATTCAGATGGCAAATACACCTGATGGTCCTCTATCCATTTCATAATAAATAATGTATGACACATTGCGAGTCCTATCAACCCTCTCAATCATTTTATTCTTGTTATGCTTGTCTTAAGAATGTGATTTAAGTGTACAATGAATTGATGATGAAGTGGTCTCGGATGGGCAGAAATTCCCAGCCAGCCAATTCATTGCTTTGATCCGAGTAGTTTGTATCGCTCAGTTTTGCTCAGTTAGTTGTGACTATTTATAACCCTGAAACGTCGGGGATAGTATGGTACGTCATTGCTGCTTAGTCTGAGTCGGATATCCTACATGTTCAGGCAATACCTCAAAAACTATTACATCGCCCATTTTCAAATTTCCTACCAAGTTAGACCTTAGTGCAGGGAAAAACTGGACTGATTTTGGGAAAGGTTGGTTGCATATCTATGTCACTAGAGGGAGCTTTAAACATTAATTAATTGCTGTTTATCGCTTTTTTTGCTTGAGGAGGAATGAAAAACATCAACATAAACCCAAAAAGTAAATACTTCCTGTTAGATAGGTGTGGAGGTACTTCAAATGATTACCAGTTTTAGGACAGAGAAGGGGGTGATACCTTTCAACAATAAAAAAAAACACATTTATGACCCTTATGAAATTACCAAAAGCTATGTTACTCTTTTCCCCTCTACTTTGAAGGTTTGTAATTCAATTTGTTTCCCTCCAATGAAAGGCTTAATTTGTGAATAAAAAGCTGATAGCTTGCATGTTTCCCTTTCTGTCATGGAACGCCATCTGCACACACTTCCTGATCACTGAGCAGGTGGAGTCGGAACCGTCTTCGTAATAGGGTGCATTAAAGCAAATGGAAAATGAAGTTGCTGTTCTTAAAAGACTTAATATCAAATGATTTCATTTTCTAAGTATACAGTAATTACATATTCAAACATTAGTCTGAGCTGCAAATATATTTTCAAGTTATTACAGATTTACATCGGCAACCTTTTAAATGCAATCTATTCTTTTGAGGTCTTACCATAAAAATGAAATGCATACGTTTTTTTTGTACATGCCCCTGCATCACAAAGAGACTCCACCTCTCATTATGCTTCATCAGCGTATTCCCCCTTTCATCCATTTATTCTGTCATGTCTCCTCTTTTGACAATCAAACATTGTCATGTGTCTATGCTCGTGTGGTGTTTGCTGTCATCCTGTTGAATCAACTGTTTGACCAGAGATTCAACTATGTATCAACTATAGTCTTCAAGGGTTCAAGTAAAAGGGAAAAATAAGAAGGAGATCTGCCTTGCCTAGACCAAACCAGCACATCCATTGCTCACATTAAGCCGGCCTGACAGAGGCTCATCTCTGGGACCCACCATCCCCGCGCCTTCACTAGGTATACTCCTCTACTCAATTCCTCAACCAGAAAATATTTCTCCTAGCTTAAGGTCACTAACATTCTATTTGCCCATTTAGTTGCTCATCATCAGAACTGCGTTTTGTCAATTGTATGAGAAACAACAGCCACTATTTCTAAAAAGTGAAACTAACACCCGAGTCTGCTACTCGGCAGGTGCTGTCCCTATCTGCCAAAAAAGGTTGGATAGGTGTGTCAACCAAGACAGCCCAACATTATCCAGAGCTTTCAGGGCAACAAGGATACAAGCAGCTGACATGAGCTTTCTTCATAGGGTGGCTGAAGCCACAGCCATAGAGAAGAGGTGAGGAGTTCAGACATCTGGAGAGATCGGCTCCTTTGCGTTGAAAGGAGCTAGTTGAGGAAGTTTAAGCATTTGGATACATCCCTTTGAAGGAGGTCTAGGCACATCCAGCTGAGTAGAGAATCTGGGGTAGACCCAGAACTTGGAGAAACTATATATCTCATCTGGCCTCACAAATCATTACCTTTGTGTTAATAATAAGACTAGTTATTATTATAACATTAGATTACAGGTTATGCTCCGTTTGAACCCATTTATGTTAAAGTCAGTGTAGTTCATGCAGAGCTTAAAATGGGATGTACAGTCTTCAAATTAACTAAACAGCATTACACTTATTAATATCATATGCAAATTGAGCCTTCCTAATTGATATAGCACAGGTGTTTGTTAGTGAGGAAGGCTTCATGCATTAAGTTAAGGGCTTGTATTTTAATTACCTTAGGGATTTTCTCATTTACATTCTCCCTCTAAAAGTCCCCTGTTAATACTTGGAGGAGTGTGTGCGTCCAAGTATACTGTACGTGCTGCAAAGTGGTTTGATGAGGGTGTGGGTAAAAGAATCAATAGAGATTTAATGGGAAACAGAATGTCCACAGGTAAAACCCAGGCCTGAATACTGCATGCAATTCGATCCGTGGGATTATTTTCCATGGGCAGGATGGTGTAAAGGAAAAATATAAGGAAGGACACTCAATCGTAGCCCTTGCGTACACTTTTATTCTTGAAGGTCACAAAACTTGTTATTGGATTAGCACTGAAGTTCCAATGGATCTGCCTACTCATTTATTTTTTTCTCATCCCGGGGAAAACCTGGGAAAATGACATATATTACAGTGCCCTACGTAGAACTTTATGCACTGGTGTTTCTGACTGCCATGGCTGCTCGGCTTTAATTTCCGCTGTCAAGGTGAGCTGGAGGAGGTTTTGTGATCACCAGTGTTTATTTGCTTCTCTTGTCTGTCCACAATAAAATCAAAATGTATTTTGTGGAAGATTTCTGCAGGTTTGGATCTAGGCTACGGTCAATTGATGAAGTTTTGAGGCAGATACTGGTCGTATATAGGTTCTTTTGACTTTTTGACTTTCTTAAATATTGCAAGATAGTTATTTTTGATTTTTAAAACTTTTGGCCAATATCCTGACTAAAAATTTTGGACCAATCAAATCAAAGAAACATAACCAGCCATGGGCAACACGTTATGCTTCACCATTATGAGCCATTCCATCCTGATCAGGACGGTACCCACACCAAATTAAAGTTGAAATGGCAATGCACTTCAATTATATTTCTTCTATTATATCTTTGAGAAGTAAGGTGTTATATCTAGCTGAAAAACAGATGCGGATCAGAGTGGAAGTCGTAATCTACTCGTGGTGAACAGATGAATCTGAATGATTTGAGTATATTTCAGCACTCTGAGTTTCAGATGGTATTTTTTGATTTGGCATGAGGAATAACTGAGCAATGTCATAATTTTGGGCGACAAGGCAGTGCAGGGAAGGTTCCGGGTTCAAATCCACCTCTTTCTGCATATTTCTGTGTGAGGTTTGCACATTTTCCCCTTTTGTCTATGTGGGTTCTATTCGGGTATTTCCGCTTTCTCCAACAATCCAAAAAACATTGTTGACTCTAAATTGTCCCTAGGAGTGAATGTGAGCATTAATGGTTGTCTGTCTCGGTTTGTCGGTGACTCGGGGGTGTACCCTGCTTCTCGCCCGATGTCAGCTGGGATAGGCTCCAGCACCCACATGACCGTGAACAGGATATGTGGTTACGGATAAAGAGTGAATCAATGAATGTAATCATGGTGACATTACAGCAATAGTAAAATATCTGATCCTCTCACCTACATTTCTTGTTTCAGGGGCTCAGTTCAAATACTGATCAGTATTGTCAGACGTGGGTTTAATGTGTATTTTTTGATAGCTAAATCGCGGGTCTAATTTTGTGACAATTCAAATTGTTACATTAGATATGTAACCCGAAGGAAGGCACACGCTGACACATCCACACCAACTCCAGTCGATCAGCACTCTCCGCTACAAATGGGCGGGATCCACAAGTTTCTCACGCTGCATTGATTGTTGTGATCACAGGAGGGATGGTGTGCTCTACAAGAAGGACCTCAGATATATGGCATTATATCTTCTGACTTACTTACTGACTTTCATGTGGTACGACATTTTAGAAGTTACTACTTTGTGGCTAAGGATTTTGTGGTTTGTTTTTGTGGTGTGATTTTTTGATTTCTTCATCAGACACAGCGTGCACAAACCAGCCAGTAAGAGACCGAAACCCTAGCCTTGTTCTTCTGAGCAGACAATGTGAGATGAGTCAATGTCTTTTTGATAATGTTAGCTAATGATGTCAAATTAATCATATGCCAATTTAGCTAATGTTAAAAAGCATACTGGCTAGGTTAGATGGCTAGCTAGCTGGCCTCATGGTAGGATTATACACCCTCTCCTTAATATGTACTATTGCTTTGCATATATATATATATATATATATATATATATATATATATATATATATATATATATATATATATATATATATATATATATATATATATATATATGTCAGTATTGCAAAATAAAGACCAGGGAGGGCGACGGCGGCTCTGACGCATCAGGACAGAGCAGAAAGCGCTGGGCTGGTGACTTTACTTTTTTTATGTAATTTGTTCTGATTTATATGCATATAATACTGTATTATTTGTTTGTGATAATCAAATGGGAGAGGATCAATGAATCACGCAATAAAAATCAACTTATTTTAGAACAATCTGTCCCCCTCTCTTTTTCAATCATGGCTACGCCCTTGTATTCCCTATTAGTGTAATAATGTGATTGAATTAGCTTCAGAAAGAAGTGCTGATTTATGGGTTACAAAATTTTCATTTCAAGGAAACAGATTGTACCTAACCTAACAAAATGTTTTCCTAACACATTATTCCAATCAGTGAGTCAGAGTCCAATCCTGCTTTCATATCTGTGTGACGCATGAAGCTCTATTGCCATGAAGCCTTCCTAACACTTGTGATGCAGCACTTTGGTCAAGGTAAAGAACAAAAAATACTTGATACCTTAAGACAAGGTTAGTAGTTATTCAGCCAGGATCCACACCCCGATCTCCTGAATGAGGGTTGGGCGTTCGAAATGGCACCCAACCCAGACTTAAGCAACCTTCTCTCAGTTACTTCGATTGTCTCATACTGGTGCATAGGAGCCGGACGTAAAAGAATGCCCGTATTTGATGCCCTGAAGTTGATTAGCAAAGTATTTTTTTCATTCTTACAATCAAAAAGGCACATGGCAATGGAGAGTAGAATTAACGTACTGCATTCCATTTACTCTTGAAATGTCTCCCTGTCACGTAATAAACTAAAACAAGATCAGCAGGGAAGAAGATAATAATAGACAGATCAAATTTGACAATATCTACTTTCCATAATCGTTAAATATTAACCCTCAAAAGCCACCAGAGTGTATACACTCCCAGATGTCATATTGTGTGTTAGTGTATCATTACTTACCAACGGTCTGGGCGTGTGATAAGCTGTTTTCTCCTCTTCAAAGAGATGAATTCCACTTCACAATGAGCCCAAGATAATTTACTTCCAAAGATACACTGATATATGAATTTGTAAACGTTTGGATAGACTCCCCTTTTGCCTAATGCATTGCTTATTCTACTGCATTTATCTCAAAACAAACCTATAAATGTGAGTCTCGTTTTTATATTGGAAAATCCCATTGCTTCCAACTGGTTGGTGGCCGGTTGAGAAGCTGATTATGAGGACCCCTTTTTACATAAATGTGGACAGGAAGTGCCATGATAACTACCATGTTCAGTGTGATCCTGGAAGATTGAATCAGAAGCAGTTCCAGTCCAGTTGTTCAGAACTGAGGAAAAACCTCTAAAATGAGATGTGAAACATCATCTTGTCCAGTAGCCTCTGAGTTATCCTTGTCAGATTACCTTGAACTGGGTGACTGAGAATCTACAAATAATTTTAAAGGTATGCATTGGTAGGAAAGAAATGATTCCTTTTTTCATAGGAATGATCAATTCTTTTCATAATGGTTTTCACTCAAGTACCGATGAAGCTAAAAACAAGCTTGTGCAATATTATGTATTAACTTTTCTTTCGATATTATGGTTTTCAGTGATTTCCTCAAATTAAATCAAATAAAAAAAATAAGGCCCCTACATGTCCAAATCTGTGTAGCACTGCAATAAACTATTTTTTACGTGGTTCTCATAACAAAAAAAACATTCCTATTAGAGCACCAGAATATGAGCAAAACCTATTAATGCCCAGCACGACATTGAGTTTATATGTGTACAGTACGCCTTTTCCACGTTTAAAAAATGTTTTTACTCATCATAATTGACATAATTTTTACCACTCTGTATGCACCTCACAAGTGCATTATAATGCAAACAATCTTCAGAACCAGCAAAACAATTTTTAATTTGCTAAACAAATAATTGCTTGGGTTGTCATAGTTTAAAGAAACCTGCTGATTTCAGAGCTTTTATTTTCATGGACTGCGGAATTTATATGCAGTACATCAAATATACCATTTCATCATTAAATTTTAATTGCTCGTCATTGATTACGTATTCTGAGTGAGCAAGGCATTTGCATAGATTTCACATGCATGTGTGAACTACTGTTATGTTGTGAGGTTGGAAAAGTTTCCACTCGTTGGTACGTCATGAATACAAAATGCACTTTCAACCTGCTCCACCAGACTAACCATCTAAGGCTGCAGTACACAAATTCAGCTTTCTGAAAGGCTGAGGAAAAGTTCAAGGTGCTTCTCAGCTGCAAGGCATGATTAAGTCGCTTCACTTAACTTAATTAATACAAACCTGTTTAGCCTCGGACAGCATTAAATACTATTTTCAAAGTTTGTTTTCCAACAGTTGATGATTTTTTAATTTCCAACAACATTTTGAAACAGGCCCTGAGACGGCATGAGCTAATAGCATAAAGGACCCCGCTGTAGATAGGAGGAGAATCATTGATTGGCCTCTAAGGGCCTGTTTGGTTCTTATTTCACTAATGACAGGAAACATTTTTATTATATCTATTAAATAAATTCTTGAACAATTAAATTTCAACTATTTGGTTGAGCTCATTTTGAGTCTCTTACTTTAAATGTAAAAATGTAATGATAGTACCCATTGGTAGCATTTATATGCCAACGAGTAAAGGGTCAAGGATAGAGCCCTGTGGGGCACCACAGGACAAAGGGGCCACCAAGGAGGAAACTATTACCATGCCCAATGAGAAAGTCCTATTCGATAATTAATTTTTTTTTAAAAGCATATTAAAGCATATGGATACTTGGGGAGACTAATAAGGGTAAAATGGTTTTCTGAAATCATTCTTTATCAAAATGTTAAGCAAATTTCAAAAGTCAGATTTATTTTAATGTTTAAAAACATGCTTGACCAAAGCTTGTTTTTATTTTATGGCAGTTTAAGAGTGAAGAAGATATAAAAAATGAATTAATGTCTCGAGTAAATAATTTGTTCTTAGTTCAGTGTATTGGTTAGGACATTTAAGGATTATATTCTTAAATGTTAAATTTTGGATCCTAAACTTTTTTGATGTACATATTGCCACTTGGAAATAGCATCACGAGGTGTTACATACATTTATATCGTTTAACTGATACTGTTTTCCCCGTGATCTTTCAAAAGCAATAGATGTCCATTTAAGTATGGCACAGTATGTTCTATGGCCTATTCAGGGAAAAAGGGAAATCTAGGTTGATAGTCCTCTCAAGGAACCAAACTGGGAAAATTACAACTAGTGTCTTCATATAGTGTATATCTGAATATGCATATATCTGGATTTGTTTCCCTTAATAAAGAAACGGTTAACATATTGTAATGTTTCACAGTGTTTGAAGTCATTTGCCTTTGCCTCATTTGTTGATATTTTATTTCTTTATTTTAAATAGAATTTATGCTGGCTGAGATGTCTATTGATTAGTACAAAAATAATACAGTAAAGATATATTGTATGTTATAATCATCATATCTATTCTGCACATATGAGTTTTAATAGATCAATACATATGTATGTTATTACATATTAAACATAAAATATATATATATATATATTATTATTTCATAAAAAAAAAAATACGTGTACAAAATATTGTATATTGACCATAGATGTAATATCTAAATCATATATAGCCTCAGTCATTTATTCTATATATATTTTATGTTTAATGTCAACTCCTGCCACATATGCACAGGGGAAATTGTAATAAGACACTCATGACTTTTGAATTTTATTTAAAGAGTTGCTGTTGCTTTCACCCTTGTGGACATTCAGCTGGCTGTCCAATGAAGACAAAGAAGAAAAAAAAGATGCAGTCTACAGACAGAGAAAGTGAGTGTCCCTGTCATTCTCTCCCCACGAAGGAACAAGGCAAGTTAAATGGGAACGCTGATCACACCCTTGACATATTCTAATTAAATTACGACTAAAGAGGTACAAATATGCTCTCAGAAACCTTTTTATACTTTATTTAATTCCTTATAAACCATCAGTGTTTACTGAGTGTTGACCTTTGGTTTGTCGTCGCCTAGTTCTGAGATGTTTGTCCCTTTTTCCTTCTTTGTATATCCCTGGGGCGTTGGGGGCCTTTCTGCTGTCCGCAGCACAATCCCCTGAAAATATCTCTAGAGATCTTCAGCTCAGTGACAATGTCATCACTCCTGTGATCAGTCCCCTGAGTGCCACTGAGCTGTACCTGTCCTGGTAGACAGGGAGACACTGCAATTAAAATGGCATGACATCACTTCCTGGACGGCATCCTAAATAAGAACGTAACGCAAAAGAAAAAGAAAAAAAAAGGCTGGAATAGTTTCATTCACTCAGTTCCAATTGCTAAAGAGCATTTACCGGTGAGCCCTAACACATGATTAAACATTCGCCCGGAAGGCCACTTAACACTGCCTTTATAAAGTTACTGAAGAATCTCACATTTGGCAACATAACTGTCAGATTAATTCTGCTGGGGTTCGAAGAGATAACAAAACTGATTTTAGCTTGCTTTTTTTACGGTTTTCTCTAGTTTTTTTTTTTTTGAATTACTTTGTTCTTTACCATGGAACAATAAATATATCATTTGACATGCTACTGTTACCAATTACAGCTGCTCAGATTATGATGAGGAGTTCTTAAATTATTCTCTTTCACTTGAATTGCTTGCTTCCTATTGAAGTGGTTTCTTTATAAAGACAGTGTTCTCTTAGCTTGAATCAAGCCACAACACAGCGGTGGGGCCCCCCAAAGAGGCTTATCTCAATGTTACTAATTCATTATCTTCTCTTATTTCACGTATATCAAACATATCTTTTAATTATTAATGCCTCAAAAGCCACCATCCATACATTATGCTATTCAGTTGCCCAGTATGCCAAAAGCAATGGAGCTATGAACACTGACCTTTATTGAGGTGAAAGAAGCCTGCAGGTCCTTGGATGTTTTCTGTGGATCATTTGTGACTACCTGAATAAGCCTTCTTTCTTGAAGGTATTTTAGAAGGTCAGTCATTTCTAAGTCTTTTCCATTTGTGGATAATGTGTCTCACTGTGGATCTGTGGAGTCACATAACCCTAGAAATAATTTTGTAACCCTTCACACACTTTATTTCAAAACTTTCTTCCTCAGCTCTTCTGAATTACTTTTGATTTTGACATATTTGGTAAAAGTGAGACTTTTACGCTACGTCGTTCTTTTTTTTTTAAAGTTATGCTTTGATTGAATGGCTCTGACAGTCGTCTTACACTTGGGTCTGGTCCGACTGCAACCAGTTTTCGCAGTTTAGTAGTCTTTTGGTTTCAGTTAAGAAACAATTGGGGATATTATGGACATTGTCAGAGATAACCAAAGATCCTTTGTGTTAACACGATATATCTCGAAAACTGTTTTGTTTTCAAATTTCATAGCTACTAAAACTGAGTGCAAGAAAGAACTGGATTGGTTTTGAGAAAGGTTGGTTCTACATTTCCGATAATAGGTGTACCTTCTTATCCCCAAATGTTCTCGGGCCTAAAATTCTCAACCGCTGATTTAGTCCAAATTTGGTGCATATGAATCACCTCAAGGAGATCTACCTCATATAAATCATATTTTACTCCGTAAGGACATAAATATTGGTCCTATTTAGTCTGCATTCAGTGCAAATGAACCGTTTACATATCATATGTTACTGTAATAGTTCATATTTAACTCACTAAGGTAACTTCTCTTTGGACACTACTTCACATTTAATTTGAAGAGTTTAATCAGGAATAACGCTTGTGCAATAAAGGGAATTGGGGACTTCTCCGGAACATACCCTTGCTGTTGAGACTACAGTGTAGGGCTGGTTTATATCTTGTATTTTGCATTTAGTCAAGCTTTACTTTAAGTTAAATTCTATTTATATTGGGTTAGGGTTAGGGTTAGGGCTAACCTTGTCTGTTCTAAAATGAGAGAGTATTTCAGTACTACCAACTTACTACATCTCCTAAAACATCTAAACATCCGCTTCTAAAAATTCCTCATATATGCAGCTGACGCATAAGATTTCAATATTCAAGCAATATTTAGAGTGCTAACTTGTTAAGATAGTAATGGTCAAACAACTTGTGTGGGTGATTTTTTAGAAATTATACTATTATGTGTTTACCGGATATTTTCTATTATGAGAAAACCTTATTCTTCGAAGAAAAATAAATTACACTCAAAGGCGAATTTTCATTTGCTGTTCTGAGCTATAGCTAAATTAAAGTAACTAAAAATATTTTTCTTCCTTTATCTCTAGTTGTCAAAATTCATTTACGTAAAATGTTTTTGAAGTTCAGTCAACTAAAGAGAATGTTCAGTGAAGAAGAAGCACAGCTGGCTTGTTACCTTTTGTTCAGATGGATGGATAAGCAAATGTGACGGCAGACAACAGCTTAGCAACAACATCTGAACTGTGTTTGCTGTCGCACTCCACTCTGTAATTCACACTGATGGATAACAATTTTATGCCCTCTGTGCGCTTCAAGGATCAGTACAACTTTTCCAATAGTTGAGGTATTTATTATTTGGTAAAAGCAGTAAAAAGAACCTTTGGAATAAGAGAATAGCGGTGGGGCAAGAAAATATATTGGGCTACACTAAAAACTAATTTTGTAGCAGACATGCCTCTCAGGGTTGATAGACTATTTGTTTGATACTACTTAACCCCTGTTATTTAACTCTTTTTTTTATCATTCTTTTTATTAACCAATATTGTGGTGCCATGCGTGTCAAACATTTGTTCTGTGTGTTTGGGAAAAAGAGCTGATTGAAAAAGTGTCGTCTAGTTCTGAGACCATGATGTGAATGATTTACTTCCGGGTGCATGCTTGAGTTCCCTGAATTTTTGACTCTAAATTTCTTTTGGTTATCAATAGCTTATTGTTTTTCTGTGTGTTTGTTCTGTCATTAACTTTTGGCTTCCTATCGCCCAGTATCAGTTGGAATAGGCCCCGGATCCCTACGACAACACAGAGGCAAACAAGGCCCACACTGTCGTCCCCGAGTGGCAAAGTTATATCTCCAAGAAGCACTCAGTCCCCTGCATTAAACAATTAATTCTCCTGATTGATCTCCTCAAATCTTATATGAAGTTATGTCCAAAAATATTTTTTTTTGTAAAAAGTTAAAGCTCCCCCATGTAGGTAAAATATAATTTTTTGTTGTTAATATGATATTTATGAGTGAGATCTCCTCGTTTCCATCCATATGCACCAAATTTCTACCAAATCAGACAGTTGGGAAAATATGGCCCTTAAACCTTTGGAGATAAAGCTCCCTTTAGTGCTGGAAACACACAACCGACCTTTCCATAAATTGAAAATAGTTCTTCCACTTCCACTGAGTGTATGATTTTTTAGATTTTTTATGATTTGAAAAAGATCCATGAGATAGTTTTTCAGTTATATTTGGAAAACAGTGTTTTTCATTGAAAAAAGCCCCCCTCGTGAGTAAAATATGATTTAATAGAGTAAATCTGATACACAAGAGAGACCTTCTCGACTCAATTTACATACATTAAATTAGGACTAAATTGAACCAATCCATTTTGTTTCAAAACATTTTGTACCGTTGTGCCAGCTCATAATATTACTAAGCCTAAATAATTTATCTTTCCCATTTTAATGAATTTAAGTCATGAGATCAATTATTATTTATTCAGATAATTTATCTTTAATGTGTATAAAAAAAATCTTGAACTGAATGTATTGAATGAATATTAATCTGTACTCACAGAGCGCCCTGCTCAACCAATCAGAGAACTCTAAATCCTGAACCTGCGTCCAAACAGCATTCAGGCAGCGCTGTCTCACCAGTGGAGCCATCCTCAGGGGATTGATCTCCGGCCGCTGTTGAAGTGTCCTTGAGCAAGATACTGGACTCCAGTTTGCCCCAGGCCTTGTTAGGTGGGCCACTTTTCTATAAACAGATGAAGATCCTCTAACAAAAAAAAAAAAACAACACAAAAAAACAATTAGCTTATTTTTTTTTGTTTATTTAGGGATTTTTTGTTTTCTTTTTCTGCTTTTCTTTTTTACTGTAACATTCTTATTTTCTTTCAGGTGTTTTTTGAGGCCTACTTAACGTCATAAACTTAATGAAGATAATTAGAGAGAAAATAAAAATACTTTTTCAATGGAAACAAACCAGAGCTGAACAAACTTAAATCCTGGCTTTTTCTTTTTTCAATCTTCTTGATCTTGGGAGAGAACAACATCTGCAATCACAAGTCCACATAAGATGTTACACGGCAAACACACTTTCTCTGCATGACTAGCAGCCTTTGATGTGTTTGTGTGACAAAGCAAAGAAAATTACAGAAGGGTATTGCCTTTAATGTCATAGTATTTGAGGTGTCGTCTTGAATCAAGATGATCTTTGTACCATACTGTACAATTATCTCTCTTTGTTGTATCTTTTCAAAATGGCAATTACTGTATTTGCATTCTGTAATTACAGGCATTTCTAAATGCTATTGTCAAGAGTGTTCATTTCCTTTGTTGCATTCAAATGGCCAAAGTAAATGCATGAAATCCATAAGTAATTTAAAAATTATTCTTACTCTCAGTCTCCTGCAGATATGATCAACTGCATAGTGTTAAATATAATGGAAACTTATCGGCTCCTGCTTCCTCTCATTGAGATAATTCAGCTTTCCAGACACAAGGATACTTTCATTGTTAAACAGTTATTCAATCATTCATACATTACCCATGACCGCTTATCCTGTTCAAGAACCCCCCTCAAATCCATTTTGGAACAAAATATGGTTATTTTTCTGCTTTTCTGATGGGATATCAGATAAAAAATATAATGAATCAAGGATAATCTCACATTGTTTTCAACGATAAATGCTTGCTGTCTCCACTGGGAGCAACATCCTGGCATCCATTTTCTGTAATCACTTATCCTTGCAGGAACATGGGGGCGCTGGATGCTATCCCAGCTTACACTGGACAAGACAACACTTCATTACAGAGCCAACACATGGAGAGAAGAAACTATTCACACTCACATTCACACCTGCGGGCAATTCAGAGCCACTGATTCACCTAAATGTTGGAATGTGTGAGGACGCTGGACAACATGCAAAACTCCAGTGAAAGGCTCCAGGTAGATTTTAACCCAGTCTGTTCTTGCTTTTAAGAAATGCCCTTTAAACAAGATAACTTTATCAAATACGTCTCTCCAAATCCTCTGTGAAAACTAAACACACAGTATGACAATTTTAGGCTGTTGACATGAAATACCACACAGCCCGAAAACATAACAAAACAAATAGATCATTGGCTGCTCACCACAAAAATATTTTAGAAAAAAACACAAAACACACTCTGTCACAAAGTTAAATATTATAGTTATAGCAAACCTCAGTGTTGGCAAATAATGGTGTGTAAGAAGAAAATAGAGGTGGGAATGTTTGGGAGGGTTGCCAAATTTGAATGTAACTAAATGAGCTGCAAGTACGTTAGAAGGTATTATTTATCACATTAAATTGTATCAGAGAGAGGACTTCCACACATCTACGCCTGTTACGAAACTGATTTCTGACAGGGACACCCTCTCTCTGCAAAACATCTCAGAAATGTATACTTTGCCTGATTAATTTATGCTACCAACCCCAATCCTAATGCATAACTGGTATCTTAATGCTTCTCTAACCTATAGACCTAATAATGAAAGAGGCCTTAATTCACAAAGTCAATCAGGAGAGTTCTATATTCACATTGTATCAGTCTATGGTATGCATCAAACACATGACAAACACATATACCATCCATAGTTCCATAAATATCTATACACACATTCAAGTGATAATGATTTTCTTTGTGAATCTGCCCATGGTGTTTAACGATTGTGTGAAAACAACCACAAGACAAATTGTATTAGTAAGATTTATATATATATATAAAAAACAGTTGCTATATATATATATATATATATATATATATATATATATATATATAGCAACTGTTTTTTTATGTTTCTTCATAATTTATTTCACACCTGCTTTGATCTAGGTCATGGTTACAGATGTGTAGCTACATCAGATAATTAGTAGACTGGAGTTCATGTAAAGCTCCTTCAAGGAATTTTTAAAAGTACGGTGAATTCCATTCAATTCGATTATTCTTTCCAAGTTGTAGGTGTGTGTGTATTGGCATGCATTGATTATTCCTTGTCTGAGGAATACCCATAGTAGTATGTTATGTCTACATTCATGTCTCCATTGTTTAATGTTTTTCTGGGAAACTTTAGCAGCTGACAAGTAGAACTAACCTTGCAGCACATACAACAAAGTGAAATACTGTGCAATTTTATCAGGATGCCTCAAGGACGCCTCCCTTTGGAGGTTTTCAAGTCATGTCAAACTGGGAGGAGACCCTGGGGTAAAGCCAAGACACTGGCTGAAGACAATATATATATATAATTTGGCTTGGGATGAGAATTCCCTTGTATGAGCTGGAGGCTGTTGATGGGGAGATGGTTTGGAAACCACTTCTTAGCCTGCTGCCACAGTGACCAAATCCTGGATAAGCAAAAGGGAATAGAATGAAATGTGATGGAAGAAATGCGTTGATAACCTCATCATGGAGAATGTTGCTCAGTATCCTGCCCAGCTTGTTCGACCAAAGAAGCATAATTCTTTGGTCGGACAGGAAGTTCACTTCCTGTCTTGATCCCAGTTATGTTTTTCAGTGGACTGGCAGAAGCAGATGGAGAGGCAGTTACAGGGATTTTAACGGGAGAAAGAGAAGACTGTGAATTAAGCAAAAAGTAATTCATTTTTACAACATATGATGTGTTATAATTAGTTTATTAGAAACACTTTGGCGCTCAGATTGTTTGGGGGGATTGAGATCGAAGAGTCTGTGCCCTGAGCAGCAGCTGGCATAAATCTCCCTTTTGAGACTGGTCATCGGTTCTGGTGGCTGATGACTCTGCTGAGGCTGATGAACGATGAGGCTGATGACTCTGTGAGGACTACGTGGTGATGGGGAGATGAGGGACCGTTCACAAGCTGTGAAAGAAGTAGATGAATGGAGAGAAAGGCATTTAAATACTGCAGCTGATGTGATGGGCCCAGCATGAAGGTGTGACAGTGATTGGATGGATGAGGCTACCGGAATGACTGCAGCCCAGACCGTGAAGCAGGTAATTGAGACTGAGCATTTCTAAAAAGTGAGGATAATTGAGCGGTATGAGTGGTAACTGTGGCCCGAGTGTGCAAGAGGATAGTCTTTCTGATTGATCTTTTGATCCATCCATGTTTAGTTGGGATCTGGATGTGTGCATCTGATTGTCGCAATGTTTCTAAGTTGAAGGAAAGGATGTTTATTAAAAGTGATCAAATTATATATATGGGCTAAAGATGATATCAAGATTCTTGGCAGTGGTGAATTGTGAATAAAATTAAAAAACTGATACAGTCGATGCTTTTGTTATCTATGTGATTGATTTCTCCTGGCTTAGTCCTGAAAAATCCTATTTTAGATGATTTAACAGCAGTGAGTGTGTAGCCTCGGCCAAATGATTAATCACACCCTAACTTCTCTTGAAATGAGACAGTAGTAGTAGGAGAGCTTAGTCACATTCATCAGACTGATGCTGCTTCCCTCTTTGTCAAATCAATGCATAATGGGAAATTGATCATATAAAAAGGACAAATGTGTCTATTAAACAGGAAAAGCCGTGGTTGACTGGTCTGACTGCTTTCCCGGTGTAAAAAGATGGTAAATCACAGTTGCAGGTAAATATTTCTAATATTTTCTGTAACATACTCCCTGGGTTCTACTCAATTCATTTTTTGATATTTCAGTATACACTTCAGAAGTCTTTAATTATTGTCTTTTTTCTTTTCTTTTTTTTTTTTAACTTACAGGCGCTACTGTTCCACGTCAAATCTTTTCTAATGGACTAAAGCTGATGAACATTCTCAGAATTCGGTTGAATTCCTGGGGAAGCTGATGGCCTTTGATATTAAGAGGTTAAGTCTTGTGAAACAATGAAAACCCATTTTTGGCCGAAATCAGAAGATGTAGTTCAGCAGAAATTTTTTTTTCCTGTGGGCCAGTGCTGTGTTTTTGCAAATTGAATTGATTGATCTACAGGTAAACCATGTATTCAAAGCTGCTGACTATGATGCTAACACCCTCACATAAATTGTTACTGTAGCTATTTCACCTTTCTTGCATGAGTAGGAATTATCTTTCATAGAATGCGTTTGTCAAACTATAACTTTAAATCAACTTTATCTACTTAATCAAGAAACATCGCCTGACAATTTGGACTTATTTTTACTTGTGACCCTTTTTACATTGTTTTTCTCTTTTGTGGATGGGTGGGCCATGTAAAAGGATAATTAGTGGATTATTAAACGTTTGCCTGATCAAAAGTTGAGAGCAGTATAATATAGAGGCAAACAAATTCATGCATCTTCCAGCTCTGTCTGTCAACAAGACAGTACTCAGAGAAAATGAACCTCTGACAACAGCAGTTCCCCCTCTTAAACAGTCACCTTTATGTAATTGTAGCCTCAGTTCATTCTCCCAGTGACGCACCTTCCTTTTCCAAACAAATCTGTAACAGAACTCACCTTCACAGTTACCTGGTACAATTCGGACCCAGAAGTAGATTTATTATCAAGTCAAGAGGGGTTCTATTGTTCAGGATGAGATTGAGAAAAGTGATGGGGGAAGGCAGACGGCAGGCTGAGGGTAAAGGGGGCACAGGGAAGCAACATCACTGGAATCTAATTTGAGGACATAATAACTACCTTTGAACATGATGGTATCATCAGGTGATGAGTATCAGGAGAAAGCAGCTTAGAAATACTGCAGTTGATGATGAGATGATGAGATGATGAGATGATGAGATGATGAGATTCAGTTGCTGAGCAGAGCCAAGTGTGAGAGTGCCGCCACCACACACTCACATGCAGGGAAGTAAGGGAAGAGGGCGTGAGACAGACGAGAACACTGGAGAAGACCGACCAAAAATATGGCATTTTATGGACAGGATGTGACATAAATTGTTGATTTGGAAATTACTCCTTCAGAATTGTTATACATGAACATAATGCATAGAATATAACCTTTTAAGTAGTTGTTAGAATCGTAAAATTGATCAACATTATAGCTAAAAAATGTCCTATCCACCACACACATTCAGACCAGGATGAAATATATATCCGATTCTCACACAACAAAATCCTCAAAAAGGGCTAGAGAGGAAGGTACGCTGGTTTGAAACCATTAGATGTGAAGAACCCTCAGGCAAAGAGTGGGACTGCCTTCATTACAAAAATAGTATTTGTGTAGCAAATGCTTTCTTTGAAATTATAATAAGCTGCAGTCGTGTCCTGATTATTAGAGGTGTTTATGACTAAAAAGAAAAATTTTCTGAGGCCGTCACTCTACTGTCTTATCTACCATTTCTGGCATGTTAGCAATGTTTATTGCAGCTATTTGGTGATGTTATCATTTCACTAGCATGTTATGTTAGTATCTCTAATTTTAAGAAAGAGCCGTTGTACAATAAGCTGTTATGAATATGCTAATTCATCTGAATAATCACTCAGGAATAAACAGATCATAAGATGGTTGTGTCATTTCAGGCCACCTAACATTTGGCAGAGCTTATTGGCAAAGACCACATCGATAAGAAACTCTTGTCCAGAATGGACAATAAGAACAATCCTATTTTAGTTGCAAGACGAAATAAAGAGCTTGTCGATGGGTGTTGATTTGCTATATAACAAAATACACCACCGTCTTTATGGCATTAGAAGTTAACCATTTGGATCCTAAGAACCCTAATCGTGCATGTTTTTTGGTTCAGTACACTAATACACAATGTTGAAGTTAAGTAATAACTGACAGGTCGTAGAGGTGAAGAAACAATGCATGTGGAAAATTGTTTAATGCAATGGCGGGCCGCGGATTTTCCACCTGGGCCTTCAGTGCTGTACTCCAGCAGTTATTTTGCCCTCAAATACCTTTGCAGTAACTCTGCAGAAACAGGCTGCTGTAGTACTACATAACCAGAACATATTCAAAGAGAAAGGAACATTTTTTAGTGTAAGCAGTTAAAAAAAAAAAAATGAGATTCAGCATCATCATACGACCACCAAGAAAACAAAAATGCCATCAAATGTAAGCGGGTTTCTGAAGTGTTTCAGCTGGCAAAAATTATATGCAATCAGGCGAATGACTGAATCTGGACCTCAGTCACACCACCACACCAGAAAATCTACAGCAAGCAATAACCAGCAGCTATTTAAGATACTTAAAAATTAGACTCACCAAAGCTGTTCCTCATCTGAAGCTACAGAATCCGTCCCCCTTTCTTTCTCTAAATAAAAGTCCAATAACACAGATGTAGAGAACACTGTTGCGTACCAGTTCCAATATAAATATCCTTTTTTCATATGGAATAGAGGCCTCAGGCCTCATCATCAGGAGCTAGAGAATAGATAAATGGAGTGCCTTCCTGATACGTTATTGCTATGATGCAGGACGAGTCTACTTAAAGAGCTAGCCCAACATGTTGTTGAACCTAGCTAGAATACCCTGTCACGTCACAGAACAAGTCCTAAATGGCAACTTCGAAATCTGATTGGTTAAAAAAATTACAATTAACAGAATCATCTCATGTTATTCAATCTGCTTTCCTCAGCTTTGGTAGGATTAAGGTTTAGAAAGGCATAGCGTTAACCCCAACCCTAACCCTAGCCTGACTTCAGACCCCAGAAGTCTGATTGGCTGGACACATTTCATAAAAATGAAAGCAGGCATACATGCTGTCACTACTGTATGTCAGAGAAAACACAGACTGACATCTGTATTTAAACAGGAATGATCTGACACATGGCTCTGCCTTCCTCCTAATCCCTTTAATGTCACCAAAAAAAAGGAAAAGCTATGGAAACATTTTTTCTTTGTATTTCTTTAGGACATTTCTTAATTTAATATGAGACACTCTAAATTGACCATGAACTGAAAAATTATTCTGTCAAGCCTGTATTTTAAAACGAGAAAAAAAAATCAGACATATAAAAGCATTACATGATGAAATGTTGTATTTCATGAAAAAAAACAACTTGATTTTAATTAGATTTAGTCAACCTTTTGGTGAAGCATGTTTTTAGAAAACTATTTGAACCTTATTAGACTTTTCCTTATTTTATCAACTATATAATCCAGTTGCCAACAAAAAAAATCCTACTTATCCAATGTCTTAATAGCCATTATTTATGTATCCTCCTTCATTGGCCCTCTGACTCGTGGTGTCCCCCAGATCTCCATCCTTGGCCCCTTATAGAACAGATTCTTAATACTTTTCCAAATGAAACATATTTATGTTTATCTCTCTCTACAAGTGGTGTAAAACAAGGACAATAATGATGAAAAAATTTGCCTCTGCTCTGTGAGCTATGCATATTACTTCTGAAAAACCTACCTCTGAAACGGAAAGATTTATTTTATACCTTTTGGGTTCTGATTAGATAATTATCACTAAATAACATAGTCAGAGGACGGAAATAGATAACATAGAGTATATCAAGGAGTGACGGGCCACTGTAGACCTTTCCATGCATGCTTGTGCAATACACATGTCCTTTATCCTGGTTGCCACCATCTAATCTACTTCCTGTCAGGGACACTGTGATCAATGGTTTGTTTATTTGCCTGTGTAATAAGCAAATTAAGCTAAGCGGGAAAAGTCACCTCTAGCATGAACCTGCTTACATTTTAATCAATGACTTAAGTGATTTGTATCAGGATGCCACAGGCAATGAGGTGATGAAGCCACTTACAAACAAGTATGTGTCATTTTTAATGTTGAGGACACCAGGTTGTGTTCAACTCAAGTTCTATCAGAGAAAGCCATTTTTCTGGCAATCAGCCAGCCAAGACGCAGCATTCATAATATCTGCAATTATTTCTTCACAATCACTTCAATCTTGGTAGAATTAAAGTTTGACTCCAACGTATTTTTCCGTCTAATAATTTATGTTTTTGCTCGGGCTACACTTTACTTGTTTTCGGTTCATGTAGAATTAAACTGTTATTAATTATTCTAAACCGCACAATAATGATACCAGAAAATGATTTATATGACAAAGTAACAAGCACATATATAGTATAGGTTATTCTTAAATTAACTATCTGTGATGCATTATTTCAAAACCTGTGGTGTTCTCAGTTCAGAGGTAAGGTGATGATTCTGTGAATTTTGCCGATCAGCCACAACAATAAAACCAAGTTCCAAGTTTGGGGCTGATTGCTGGAAGGTTTTCATGAACTTCCTTATGTTATTATTCTTATAAATGAAATAAACTGCTGAACCACATTAATGACTGGTTACAGCTGGACTAGATACCCTTATAACTGATTTCTACAAGTCTTGTTTTATCAAAACCATCACTAAAAAGAACACACCCAGGCAAATGGCTCATGGGTCGCAAGGGTAGCACACTATGCTAAAATAAAAATAAATAAATAAATAAAAATCCACAGGAGACAAGGAGGAAGGTGATTAAAATACCCAACTCTGAGAAGGGTTTCAAAGTTTGTTCTACAGCTCTTGGGTTCCAGAACTTATAATAATCATTAGCATAATAACAGAGGATGACTATCCAAAACTCAAAGGCCCCAGCAAGGGGCATACACTCATACACAAAGTCATAAAAGAGTCAAAGAGATCGGTGTGGCTAAGGCCACTGCTATCCCAGAAAAACAGTTACGCTCATTGGAATTTTGCCACAGCACACCTTGATGATCCTCAAAGTTTTCGAGATAATATTCTATGAAAAAGTGAGTCAAAAATTGAACTGCTTGAATGGATGAAAATGGATAATTCCATTTTTTTCTCTTTTAAAATCCCCCTGTTAAAGTCCAAAGCTGAACCCAATTGGGATGCTGTGGTGGGACCTGAACAGAGGAGGTCATGCTCACAAACCCTCAAACATTGCTGCACTAAAGCAGTGCTGAAATAGACTATGGCCCAAAATCCCAGAACAGTACTATCAAAGACTTATCCCCAGTTATCAGAAGCATCTGGTGGCAGTCATTGCTACTGGCACAGCTAGCTATTGAGTTTGGAGGGTAGAAACCTTTTCACACCGCTGATTCATGTCTTAAATGACATTTTGGCCTCATTAGATCAAAAGGATCAACTTGCATTTTGCATTTACTCAGGTTTCCTTTATTATATTTTATATTTGTTTGAAGATCTGACACAGTTTAGTATGAAGGTGAACATCATGTCTGCCAGAAGAACCTAAAAGCCTGCGAGTCATTTTCAGCATCCTTGGTTTGCTGTTATATGTTTTTTTAAATACGGGTAGGTGCAAAAGAGATTGTGTTTCCCACGGATAGAAGGGTGTTTTCTTCATCAAGCTTTAATCTCGGTACTCATGCTGACTCCACTGTGACTTTGCTATTTTCTAAACATTTAGGTCCAATATTTAGTTTACGATTGAGATTTAACATATAGATGCAACATTTAGATTTAGATTTAGAATAAACATTGAGACATAACATTTGAAGCCAAATGTGGCAAAATGTTGCTTTTAAAATCAGGATGCTACTTTTACAAATGGCGCCCAATAGAGGCTATGTAAGATCATCCATATCTCTAAGTTAAAATAAAATCTTTATAACTGTATTTTTAATCAAAAGACCAATGCCGCACAATTCCTTTTTAATGAAGGCATTAAAACGCACAGAAAAGGAATTGGTTCTAAATGCTTTAAGAATTCACAGCATAAGTCGTTCAATGAAAAGAAACCAAATTATTTTCTCTAATACTTCCACAATTCTCAACTTCCGTCAGACTAGACAAATTTCAGCTGAATTACAACAAGCTGGGTATTCTTTTTCTGAGGATTTTTTTTTCTCCAATTTAAATGAAAGTACAAAATGTTAAAAAGTCCCTTATCTTGAGGTCTTCATTTCTGTCTTTACAATACATTCTCTCTTTCTCTCGACTTCATTACATTCAAATCTTCAAATCCGTTCATCCACTTTAACCTCTCGCCACTCCTTCACACATTAACATACAGACTCAATTCAAGCTTCAGAAACGCATAAACAGTGGGGACTTTGTCACTTCACTTCATCTTTCCTAACACATTCATAGTTTTTAATCTGAATTTCACGCATTTTCCAAACCTTCTCAGCTTTTTGGATTGGACAAAATATTCAGAGCTATAGTGGGTTACACAATGGAGTAGAAATTAACAGGAAGATTCTCTCTTGATATATACCCTCTCCAATGATTTATTTTACCACACACTTCATTAAACAAAGGGAAAAAAATGGAAGGCAAGAGCTCCAGGGCCAAAGATCTACCAAAAAAAAGCCTGCAGAGGCTATTTCCAATCTCATCGTAATATTTATATTCTTAGCTTGATCTACACATTTAAGATATGTGTACGTTCAGCCACTTCTTAAGAAGGATATTGTAAGGTTACTTTAATTGATACAACTTTAGAAAACTACATTCACACCCTAACATCTGTTATATTCTACTTTAAGTGTTACTCACACATACCGGTCCTACTTCTATTCTAATCCTCTAAAACTCATCCGGCACAATTTAACAATAAGCAATCATTTCCCCATCCCTTTGACACATTGTCATTATTGATGATCTTTCCAGATCTAATGAACATACTGATTCCTGTTAACCGTAAACTCCATTAAGAAGTCTGTACTGATCAATTTTTGAAAGATGTTTTTCATTCAACCTTATATTGCATTCAGTTTTATGAATATATGACATCTGCCCACCTTTTCATACTTTAAAGTTAAAAGCATGAAGAGGTCATAGTTCGGATACAAGCTAGCCGTCAATTAATGAACCATAGATCCGATTTCATTGTGTATTTCCCATCTTTCAACCTCCTCCCAGTTTTACAGCTACTTATACTACTTTTGTTTAATTTCCTACCTTGATATATTCCCCATCCCTCAATAATTATTACTCCAACTCAAATTTCAATCAACAAACAAAATAAACCACATTTTTTTGTAATTATTTCATAGCATATTTTTTATTACTTAAAGGCATATTAAGTCGATTTTGAACTTCTGAAAAGCATTAAGAGAATACAGTCTTCCTCTAATGTTGAATTTCTAATTTCCCAACATTTTTGCCTTGTAATTATATGGCATACAGAATGCTCAAATAAATTAGGGGGACAGTTCTTTTAGTTTTTCACCTCTTGTATCTAAGACACTCTAAATTTGCTATTAAAACAAATTTTTTGGGCCAAATAAGTTTTAAACAGTAAAAAAAAAAAACACATATAAAATAATTTCTTGATGAAACTTTGTGTTTCATGGAAAATGGTCATTTTTTCATTGGATTAACTCAGCCTTTCAGTAAAGCATGTTTTAAATTATTTAACATAATGATTTGACACTTATTAGACTCGTAATGGTTGTATAACTTTAAATTATTATGTTTAATAAGTCCTCAAACACTTTAATATACTAATTTTCTCAATAGAAATAGTTAAGCTATAGTCTCCTCCTTGGTGGACCCTTTGACATTCGGTGTCCCCCAGGGTTTTATCATTGGCCCCTCACTCTCAAGCACATATATACTGCCATTGGGTCATATTATAAAGTGGTTCGGTCAAGAGCTACATGGGACGTCATAAAATTGCCAACCCTTTCACTTTATGACGATCTTCAATTTTTATTCCATCCGTGCCATAAGAAATATTTTGAATTTACCAATTAAAAGTTAGACCGTCTGATATGCCTATCAGACACACGGACACTTCTGGTCATTATCATTGAGCAGGAAAGACAGTTGGTAGTCAGAACCTCTCCATCAATAATTTTGTGTGTTTAAGCAATGAATTGAAATTTCAAGTTGTTTCATACATTGCTTGAAATCCAAGCTTTGCGAGTGTGAATGTCCTATTGTTGCACTGTCGCACAACTGAATATGAATTTAAATTTGTTGTGTTTTTTTATATTTTGGGGTTTGCGTGGATAGGTTTATGCTATAATAATGTCACTCCTGCATTTGGTGGATCAATAAAAAAAACTTCTGTTTTCACAAGTTTGGTTTTTAAGCACATTTCGAACCCCCAAGCACCAGCAGGAGATTCTTAGAGAGAGTGCTCAGACTTTCATTTGAGCAGCATGCTGTTAAATTGTCAACTAAATGACTTTTGGGTATTTGCTGTTCATACTGTGCGTCATAGAAAACTAAGAAAGAATCTGAAAGAGATCCAAGTTTTTACAGTATAACTGAGCCCAGATGTGAAATAAGCCAAACTATCAACCCACATTTGCAACATTAACACCTAAAAAACGAAAATAAAATAAAGGGTATGAACTGTATGTTTATTGAAATAATGCAAATTACAGTGCTACTGTTTTGTGCACACATACTGAAACACACATGGACTCTGCCAGTCTCCATACAGAACCCTAAAAGCCATTATTTTTCTTTAAACAAATGTGAGTATTTAATTATTTTTTTTTTGTAATAATCTATTTATTGTTGAAAATGCTGGAGGAATACAATTGTTCTACAATGTCTTTTTTCAAACATACTGAAAACATAACACATACAACAGAACAGAAATAAAATTATATCGTATAAAACAAATGAAAAAAAGGTTAATTTCCCCTCATCCCCGGTGTATTTCATTTGCATTTAGTATAAAGATAAAGATAAAGATAGCCTTTATTAGTCCCACAATGGGGAAATTGCAAATTGCAAATTTATCCATATATATATATATATATATATATATATATATATATATATATATATATATATATATATATATATATATACATACATACATACATTTACATACATGCACACATATATATACATACGTGCATATATATATATATATATATATATATATTCTAACATAACATAAAATTCTAACATAAAATTAAGTCCAAGCGACAGCAATAACATGAATTGGATATCAACCATCATATTTGAGGTGAGCTATTGATCTGTAGAGGCTCCCCAGCTCTTCTTAAATAGTGAGGGTCATTTCCTTAAGTTAAAAAAGATGATGCTGGTTCATTGATCCAGTATCTTCGTGAGGGAGCTAGATCATATTTCCAGTTAGTTAAGACATTTTTTTTTTACTTTTGTACTAACAAGTGAAATAAAGTATTTGCTAAATTAATCCATGTCCTTTCATTTCTGTGGTAGTTTTCATAATATATTTCCAAAATTTTGCAATTATTGTACAGTTCCAGAACACGTATAATAGGTCTGCATTTTAACTATACGTTTCTGGCGCATATGTGAGATATTTTTATTAAACTTGTTGAGTTTTACAGGTGTATTATATGCTCTGTGCAAGATCTTACACTGTATTAGTCTTTGCTTCATACAGATTAAAGATATTTGAGCTTGTTCCAGTAGTTTCTGCCAGTCTGTATCATGATAAGAAGAATTAAGATCCACCTGCTGTATTTGAGTATTTCTATTGATCATTACATCTTTGAAACATTTATGCATGCACTACCTTTGTTTCAGTTATTAAAATTATTTTTAATTTTTAATTATTTTTAATTTTTAATTGTATTTACAATCATCCATTTTCCTTTCGAATAGCTTGATGTGAATTTTTTGCCTTTTTAAAAAAAAATGGACATAGATCTTGTTAAAGTTTTGAAAAAGAAAAGAAAAGCTCACTAATACTAACCACTGTCTTCTTCACCTCTCTCTCTCTCTCTCTCTCTCTCTCTCTCTCTCTCTCTCTCTCTCTCTCTCTCTCTTTCTCTCTCTCTCTTTCTCTCTCTCTATCTCTCTATCTCTCTCTCTCTGTCTCTTTCTCTCTCTCTCTCTCTCTATATCTCTCTCTCACACACACACACACATAATAATATACGTATAATCACACATCGGCGCGTGAACACACACTCAGAAAGACTAGACAGTCAAAGTGTCTTTTTTCGCTCAGTGAAATGAAATTATGGAAGAAAATGTCAAATCATCACATTTACTGAATGGAACTGAAATGAGATGCAAATAAGTGTGGTGCTATGCATGTGAGGCATTTTGTCACGCCATTATGGTATAATGTTGATAAGAGAAGTGAGGCCAAAACATATTCATTATGAATAAAAAAACTCGAGTGAAAGACTGACGAATATAAAAAGGCTCAAGTGTAACAGGGGGAGGATGGGGGGGGACTTAATCTCTGTTACGCGATACAAACAGATGCGGAGATTGATTAAAATAGCACTTTAATGCGTTAAATAACGCAGTCCATTTGGTTGTACTGTGTTGATTCTTATGTGTAATGTCTGTTTAATTTAAAAATACTGCAGCCTGTTTTATTATCAGCTAACCATTAGGTAATTACTTTTTCGTCCAAACATTTTCTTGGGAAGAAATAATCTCCCTTTGGATAATGTGACAACCCAACAGAAGGCTTAAATGTTCTATTAACACCAGATAGATGGGTATTGGACTTATCCACGTGCCAGCGTGTCTTCCTCCCATTTCATATTGGCCAAATTTGATTTGTGACAGTTCCTACTGCTGTTTCACACCGATCATTATGCCAAGGTGTCAGAGTCTCGTTAGCCAGTGAAAAGCCACCAAATCCTAGCTCTTGAAGCCTCCGGCTTTGCCGCTACCCGCAAAATGTTGCATGCCTGTGTGTAGCATCTGTCAGTGCCACTTGTGGTGCCAAAACTTCTCTTCTGTTGGCTACATCCATTTGCATATGTCCTTGCAGTTGTTTGGCATGTGCTCATAATGACAAGAGGGGTAAGAGGACTTATAAAAGAGCAACGGCACAGTAATGTTCAAGACTGACCATTTGCATCTGATTTGCTCTCAGTTTCAGGTACTGCTAATTCTATTTAGCTTGGAAATAGGCTAAGTAGCACTTACTCTGCTTAGATATTGCAATCCTTATTGTGTTGATGTGGTTTTATTTCATCCAATAGTGCCATTCCTAACCTGAGCGACCTGTGATGGATTTATCAAGAATGGAGGGTAGTACTATGTCAGCAAAAGGAGGCGTGCACAAATCCAGATTCCTTACTGGGTATGAGACCCAGTCAATTCTCTGGTATTATGGAGCTTGCCGTTAAATAATCTATTGAATCCAGTTTGACTTGGGCCAACGAATGTATTTAACAAAAGTGAATTACTGAGGATGAAAGATGACAACGTGATGACATCTGTCATGACTTATATTTTATAGAATGATGTGTCGTCAGATATTAGTGGATTGATCTTGTGGTTTAAGTTACAGATGTAGATTTGTAGTAACTATGAGCTAGTTTTGATTTCTTTCATGAAATCCACTTTGACCAAACATGTTTTCAATGACCTGTTGTCATGTCATGGTGATACTATATGATATGACAAGTGAATAATAATGTAGCAGGTCGAACCGAATAAATACATATTGTCAGTGCTATACCACACAAATAGGTTAGTTGAATGTAATGAACGAAGTTATGTTTTATTTGCAGAACTCAATGGTGTTGCATGTACTCATCGCAGTTAGGTTGAATTTACCTAGCATGTTACTTAGCAGTTATGTTATCCCAAATGTTTTATTGTTACCTTGAGGCAATTAAATGTGATTGCTTTAATTGTCAAGACTGAAACTACTTGGTTCTTTCAAGAGAAAATAAGTCATGTAATTGCATCGGCCTTCCGTTTACCGAAAACAATTATGTTGCATGTAAGAAAAACAGCTTGGTTAAAATACAAGAACATAATTATGTTGACTTCACAAAACATAATAATGCAAAATCGTTTAATACATTATCAATGCAATGAATCGCCATCCTTTTAATTGTCAAAATGTGATCGTTTTGTTCATTAAACATAAAAAGTTGTTTAATGCAAATGCGTAGATAGATAAATAGATCGATAGATGAATGGATGGATAGATAGATAGATAGATAGATAGATAGATAGATAGATAGATAGATAGATAGATAGATAGATAGATAGGTAGATAGATAGATAGATAGGTAGATAGATAGATAGATAGATAGACAGACAGACAGACAGACAGACAGACAGACAGACAGACAGACAGATAGATAGATAGATAGATAGATAGATAGATAAATACCATAGATACCATAGATACCATAGATGGATAGAGAACACTAAAAATTAAATGGCCCATGAAACTCGATAATTTTCACATCACCATCAGGTTTTCCTGACTCGGAATCAAAGTTAGGGCTGCCTTTCAAAAATAAACTTTGTTTAGTAGCAAAAGTGATTGCGTATTAAAACTAGCCTTTGAACTCCATGAATCCTTTATGTACTCACCTTTGTTGGTTCTCAGTACAAACACCAAGTATCATTGCTTTCACAGCATCACAGCAAAAACTGACAGACGTTGACAACTTGTACATATTTAATTTTTCCTTCTTTTGTTCTCCTCTTATGTACAGTATCTTCATCTTTATATTAGCCTCCTTATATCGAAGCCTTTATGTGATTATGGCTTTTTAAATGTACCTAGGCCTATGTGTTTGTTAAATTATCTTCAAATCCTCATATTAAAAGTCAAGTTATGTCCACAGTGTTTTTTGTAAAAACAGCTCAACAAAGTGAGTAAAATATGAACTATTAAAGTAGAATTATATATAATTATAGATCTCCTTGAGTAGATTCATATGCAACACATTTGGACTAAATCAGATCAACAGTTGAGAAATTATGGCCTGAATACTTTTGGAGATAAAGCTCCCCCCAGTGTCACAATCCATGCCAAAATCAATGCAGCTCTTCCTCTCACTAAGGTCTATGAGGATATAAAATTTGAGAATGATTCACGAAATATTTTTTGAGTTCTTTCCGTAGAAATGTTCCAGTAGTTACTCCCCCTGGTGAGCAACTACTGGAATAAAGAATGATGTTTACTCGATAGAATAAGATAATTTAATTTATTTTGACCAAATTGAGATTAAATGGGACCAATAATGAAGAATAATGAATAATAGCAGTTATGCGAAAAAGGCTCCCCAAAGTGAGTCCAAAAGTAAATAAAAATAAAACACGATTTATTGAAGACAGATCTCTTCGAGTCGATTAATATGAACCACATTTGGACTAAATTGGACCAATGGTTGAAAAATTATGGCCCAAATTATATTGTGAAGATAAGGCTCCCCTAGTTTTGGAAATGTGCAACCAAGATTTCAAAAAATCTCTTCACTGCTTCCTCACAACTTTAACTCTAAGTGTGTATAAAATAGAAAATTATCCATGATATAGTTTTTGAATTATCACTTTAACACGAAGGATCTGTGGCAGACTCGGCAGCGAGCCAATATATCTCAGAATGCAGCATTTCTGGGATATATTTAATGAATCACTGGCTGCTGGTCCAGGGTGTACCCCACCTCTGGCTCAATATCAGCTGGGATAGGCTCCAGCCCACGCAACCCTGAACAGGTTAAGCGGTTACAGATAATACATTCATTGATTCAACCACTTCTCCCTCATTAAATAAAGCATCTTTCTATAGCGAGTCTGGTTTTGCTTGACGCATCTGAGGAGGTCAAAGTGCAGGGTCCACTTCACATCAGGGTTCTACTGCTCAGTATAATTAAACCTGTGTAGGTGTACCTTCCATGTTGATGATTAAAAAGAAGGTAACTATGACTTCAGGGGATTGTTTAGTTTCTGCAATGCCGCAAGGTTAATATGACCAGTTTCTTACATTTGACTTAGAGATTTTTTTTGTTTTTGCAGCCCTTTACTCGTGGAATGATGTTTTCCAATTGACAAGGCGATATTCCAAATGTGGTCCATGTCCATGATGGGAATAGATAATCAATCATATGCAGTGGAGAGGTGAAGAGTGTCCGTGGCCTTGACAGCATACACGGAGGCTGCATACTACTCTACATTGCTGATGCTCCGCCAATTACGACTGACAAGTCTGAGGAGTCTGCATTAATATATACACTTTAATGCTCCCACAAATTAAACCAATACATCACGGATTGACCTGAAAGCCCTCACTTACCAAGCTTACTATTATGTGATTACTTTTCACATCTCAAAAGAGAAAAAAGAAATATCTAAAGCAATATATCGTTCACTTAACATTCCAATGCTATGTCAGCACAAATAATTAGATCTGGAGAAGTTTAGTTTGGGCATATGTAGCAGTATTGAAGCTCATATTGAAACAACATGCGGCACACTAACGCCAATGTATGTTGATTCATGGGAATATCAGGGGAATACATGATTCAGAGATTTTTCCTACATCAGCTAGCCTGTGAGGACAGTTGTCATAGATATATGTCATCAATTGAGGAGTGAACTCAAACTGCCCTCTGAAACAAACCCATGTAGCAGGTCAAACGGCCTCTGTGTCACTCATATAAGACGATATTGCACCCTGAGTTAAACCTTCCATTTCCATGTCTGTGCAGCATATCAAATATGTTCTGATGTACGACACACCGTCTGCTCAATAAGCGCTTAAACAATTTTAAAAAAATACACAGAAAGAAGGAAAACAGAGAAAGTAGAGAGAAGTGTCAGGAGTTACAAGAAAGATTATATTATTTTTTCTGCTCAGATATCCTGGTGTGAATTTCTCAGAGACATTTGTCTGAAGTAATAGCTTTGTCAGTTATGTCATTGACTCACCATGGGATACAGTCAAGGAGGGATTACATTTTTGGGCACTCTATCATTACAATTCAAGAACTGCTGACTTAGATATTAGCACCCAATAGGGAACGGCACATCTAAACCCTCCCGCCGAGTTTACCCCTGAATATTTCACCGCAAAGGGAATGAGATATAAATGAATCCAAACAATTATTTGGTGTTTACGCTAAATAAAAACTCGGATGTCAAGATTTCAAGCAAGATATATGTGATTTGTTCCCCTCTCCCTCCAAGATGTTTGGAGTTGTTCCTCCACTCAAAACAGGGCACAGTGCTTCACGGAAAGGCTAATTTCTAAAGAAACTTTCTGTATTCTGTCATATAATCCGTTGTTCATACATCGAATACTGCACTGGTACACCCAAATGGAAGTCATATATATATAAAAAATTATGTTTCATTTTCAAACAGTCAGTAATAACAACAGTAGCATTTACCAAAACATGCAGGTTAGGATAAGTGCCGCTTCTTCAAGCTTATTTTTAGGCTCTATTTTGATATTTTGAGCCAGATTTTATGCTGTTTGTGTATGCTCCCAGTGGGCTCTATTAAAACACCAACAACAACAAGAAATCCATATATCCATCTCCTTCTGACCACATACTGTATTCTCCTCTGAAACTGGGTGATTCGTGTCCCTACTCCTGAGGATCTTAAATAATGGGTTTCTAAAGGCTTTCTGGAGAAAAACAAGCACAATAGGTCCTCATCTTTGGCCCCAAAGACCTCAGGCCTCACTCTTAACATTTTAAGACCTCGGTCTTCCAACTGTCCTCAGGGTTCAAACAATATATCCGGGATTTTTTTTTCTGGCTTAAAATTGTAATGAATACGAAAAAAATCTGTTGGCTATCTCTTACTTCTGCATCTCCATAGTTTAATAATCTTCAGATCATGGTACACGCTTTTATTCCTTCTTGCCTCCATTATAGTGGTGCTCCTCAGATAGGAGTCGGTCAGACAGCTCCAACTCGCCTGCAGCTTGTCTAAAATGCAGCAGCAATGGCTCTCAGTGAGAATAGAAAACATTCCTCTCCTATAATGGCCTCCCCTCACTGGCAACCAAAGACAGGATTGATTTTAACATTATTTCTTTCCCTACAGTTTGTATCACCAATTCCGCTGCGCTTATTTTTTTTTTACCTTTTATAAGACAGTCACTTCTCTCAGGTGCTTGCTTCCAATTAAATTCCAAAGATGGCCCAAACTTTTTAAACCGGATTATTGCCATTCCATGTATTTAAATGTAAAACAATTAACCCTCGCTCAATCCTGTGGCCATTGGAGATCACATTATGTCAAGGAGAATAATGATATATGTGATATCAGAGGTATATGCTGCCCACTATGTTCCATTATAGAAAGTGAATGTTTTCATATCCTGTTGAGTTTTCTCCTTCCTTGGATCTTGTGCTTTAGCTCTGTGTGTCTGTAGGTCCTGCTTTGACTATTTGGAAATGGTGGTCTCCCGGGTTAATGCCTACAATTCTTCTTTTATTTATTCCAGATGAACCACTGCTGCAGTATATGTTAATGTTTATGCATCACTAAAAGCTACCTGCTGTTAGTGTTCAGAATAATAAATGCCTATTGTGAGTAAGATAATGACTGTACCTCTTCTGTGCGATGAAATGGAAAAGGATAAATCTGTGTCTCTCTGCATAGGCATGGAATTATTAAAACTAATAAAAGTCATTTCTTTATATGTGTAACTGAGCCGCTCATTAAAGGCTTAGTGCCTTATAACCATGAACACATTTCCACTAGATGGACAGCAAACATTGTGGCACGATATTTCCACATCTTCGACTGAAAGCAATATTTGTCCACATAGTGCATGTGTATTTCAATGTGCAAATTGTCCACATGCAATTGATGTATTTTTGTTTGTCTGTTTGCATCTGACAGGCAAAGGTTGCACATTGTTTTAAATCAAGATTTATTTTATTAAAATTCAAAATATGAGAACAGAATATCATAGAGTGGATTTAATTATATGGGATGTGATTATGAGTGTGTCTATCTGGGTAAATGTGTCAAGGATTAAGATATAAGAAAATACTTTTACAATTAATAGGTGAAGAAAATAGTATGAAATATGAGGCAAACTAAAATATTCGTGAGCCATTGTGTATGGGTGGGAGGAACAGCGTTATTCCATCTGAGCAGGATTTTAGGCCCGGTCAAGACAAAAAGGAAAAAACACTGCAAAACTCCAGGGGCAACCAAATCTCAACCAACTTCTTCCGAACAAGGCAACCAGAGGGTCGGGCTCCAGTCTGACTCCCACAGTCTAAGTAAGGGTGTCGAAAACGTCTGTCCAGAACTTGGTGCTACTGGGACAGGACTAGAAAATGTAGATAAGAGAGGGTTCAGCAATCTTGCCTCTGTCTACAGGGGTTGGGCGTTGTTAAAAGCAGCAAGTGTTTCTTTGGGGTAGCCTTTGTACTATGTCCAAAACAAGTAATGAAATAATGAATACAAGGTGTGTTGAGCTTGTAAAATCTGGCAACAGAACAAGTGAAAATGGAGATTAGAGAAAATAAATCATATTTTGACCCATGTTATTACTAATATCAGGATGTGATGTGTCTCAGAATAATCCCCTGTCGCTCAAAAACGTGAATTTTTTCCCATTTGTTTTCAGGAGGTCACCAAACTTTTCTTTGTTTTTATTGTTATATGTGTGTTTTGCATGTCTAGGTCCTCACTAACTGAAAAAAAAAAAAAAAAGCTGGAAAAAGGATTTCTTCGCATAATTTATATATTTGGGGCAGTTATTAATTGAAGGTCTTAGACACTCTAAATTTACCATAAAATGAAACATTGTTCGGTTGAACAATATAAAGTTAACCCACTCATAAATTTCCCCTGTGGGGATTAATAAAGTTTCTATCCATCTGTTAGTGAAACTTTTCCCGACTTAAGACCATCACATGGTAGGAATGTGAATAGAAAAGGATATTTAGGAATACTAAGATAAAATATTTCTTTGACTTTGCTGGAAATACTAATTTTGAGCATTTGAGCTATGTTTTAAGATAATATGATTTAACGAGAGATTCAAGATGCATTCTCTAGAAATATGAAACATTTTGTGTAATACTAAATCAGACAAACATACTAAGTCTGATGTTCAGTTTTTTTGCAGTGTAAAAGAGAGTGACATAGTTATAGATTTAACGTGTAGTTTGATGGATTGTCAGTAACCTTCCATGAGAAGATTTTCCCCTGCATCATAAAAAGTGTGTTACCTAATATATTCCGGTCTCATGAAGAGAGCACCCTCAGTTCCCAGCTGCTATTTCAGTCTTCATTTTTCAGGTGCCCTCCTTATTTAAAGCTGCAGTGTGTAAGCTTTGGTGCCCAGCAGTGAGAGTAATTACACAAACATTGCCAATATGCTCATGAGGCTTTGCCATACTCCTATGTACTGCAGCCTATATTGCTGCCATGGTCGTTTTCTCCTTTACATCTGGCAAACCACAGACGTGTTTTACATAAACTGGTAATATTGATGTAAAAACAAACCCTACTGGTATGCCAGCACAGGAGAGCTGCCACAGACTCTCCATATAAAATTCTGGAATTCTGTGAAGTAAGGAGAGTCGTATCTGATAGTAATCTAATGATAATTATATATCCTTTAATTATTACATGTTACACAGTGCATACATACAGAACATCGTCTGGAAATGTATTTCTGCATTTAATCCTTTCCTGAGGGAGAAGTGAGCAGCTACTGTGAAGCACCCGAGGATTAGTATAGTAATATAGTATATAGGCGTAGAGATCCTCAGCATTGACTTGTTTAGAAAGGGCGTTTTCTACTCGAGGATCTTCTTATTCTAATTCTTTCTGTTGTTCCCTTTATTGGTCACCACAGCGGAGCATTTGTTTCCATCTTGCCTTGTATTTTGCATCTTCCTCTGTCATAGCAACCAACTGCATGACCTCTCTCACCACATCCAGAATTCGCCGCTTTGGTCTTCCCCTTTTCTGCTTCCTGTGAGCTCCATCTCCAGCATTCTTCTACCAATATAAACACTATCCCCTCTTTTCATTTGTCCAAACCATCCTCATCTGGGACATTTCTAATCCTGTCCGTTCTCGTCACTCCTTAAGAAAATCCTAACATATTCAACTATGACATTTCGAGCTCTCCCTCCTGTCTTTTGGTCAAAGCCGCCGTCTTTAAGCAATACAGAAAGAATGGTCTCATTGCCGTCTTGTAAACCTTTCCCTTCACTGTTGCTGCAACTTTTCTGACACAGATAACTCCAGACCCTCTTCTCCAACCACTAAACCCTGCCTGCATGTGCCTCCTCGGCCCTACAGCGACTGATTTCATTCGTCTTCTCTCCAGTACATACCTCCATCTCTCCAGATTTTCCTCAACCTGCTTCCTGCTCTCATTATAGATCATAATGTCATCCGCGAACATCATAGTCCATGGAGACGCCTGTCTGACCTCATCTGTCAGCCTGTCCATCAGCATAGCAGACAAGGAGGGGCTCAGGGCTTATCCTTGATGCAGTCCCACCTCCACTTTAAACCCATCCATGACTCCTATTGCACACCTCATCGCTGTCATGCTGCTCTCATACATACAGTATCTGCACAACTCTAACAAGCTTCTCTGTCCCTCCAGACTTCCTCATGCAATACCACAATTAATCCCTTGGCACTCTGTATTATGCTTTCTCTAACTCAACAAAGACACAATTTAACTCCTTCTGGTCTCTCTGTACTTCTCCATCAGCACTCTCAAAGCAATCATTGCATCTGTAGGGTTCTTTCTTGGCATGAAACAATCCTGCTGCTCACAAACTTTCACCACTTTTCTTGACCTAGCTTCCGCAACTCTTTCCCAGACCTTCATGGTGTGGCTCATCAGCTTTATGCTGCTGTAGTTGCTAAAGCTCTGAACATCACCCTTCTTCTGGAAAATCGGCACTATTACGCTTTTGCTCCATTCCTCAGGCCTCCTCTCATTCTCCAAGATAGTGTTGAACAATCTAGTTAAAACTCCTCTCCCTTCTCTCCTCGACACCTCCATACCTCCGCCAGTATATCATCAGGACCGACTGCCTTTCCACTCTTCATTCTATTCAAAACTTCTCTCATTTTCACATTACTGATTGTTGGGACTTTTACAGGTATCAAACCTTTCACTCTTCTCTCTCCCTCATTTTGACATCCTCAGTTCTCCAAAGTATTCTTTCCATCTTGTCCTAACACTATCTTCCCTTGTAAGCACATTTCCATCTGTATCCTCAATCACCCTTAACACTGCAAATTCTTCCCATCTCAATCTCTTTGCCTCAGCAATCGGTTAGTCAGTCCTTTTCTCCTTCCTTAGTGTCCAATCTCTCATACAACTCATCGTAGGCCCCTCGTTTAGCATTTGCCTCTTCACTCTTCACCTAACGTCACATGTCTTTGTACTACGACCTACCTTCTTCCTCTCTCTTGCTATCCCGCATCTTCTTTGCTAACCTTTTCCTGCTTATACTCTCTTGAATCTTCTCATTCCACCACAGATTCTCCTGATTCCACTCCAGGATCTGGTCTAATAGTTAAATATTTTATTAATTAGGGGGAGCTTTCATGAAAAAACACATTTTTTTGGATGTAACTTCCCAACCAATTTTTGGGGACATACACTTGCTTTCAGGAATGACAGCATAGATCTAGTTTCCCACATGGACATATGCAGATGAGGAATTTGAATAGCCACAAAACTCCTCAATGAATCTCAAACTCAAAATATTTAACAGCTATTTTGGGAAATATTTCATTATTTGATAAATTACTTATACAAGCCTGTCTACGTAATAAGTAAAATGTGGGTTCTAAGGTGATCGGAAAGGGTTAAAGTTTCATCAGAAACAGGCGCCATAAAAAGAGGATGCTGTCGTTGAAATTTTTTTTGTCAAATACAGCTTCTTAAATACATGCTGTATCTGACGTTTGAATTCCACATATGTAAACTTCCACATACTTAGACATTTATTTCTTTATATATCTTTCTTTTGGGGTCGGGATTGTGTTAAACTTAAATATGTTCACAGCAGTCCCACTTTACTGTCGGAGTTCACGTTATTGTTGAAGCAACCTGTAAGTGCATATTCTACTCTAAGTAGTAGCAAATGTGACATCCAGCATGCATTAGAGTCTGTCAAATGCAGCTTTACATTACTGCATGCAGAAGGATGAATAAGGAATCTAAATCTAGAATAAATCAACATGGAATCTGATTCAGCAGCTGAAGCACAGAGGGATAATGTGCCACTCAGTAGTTTGCAGTCAAAGATGGATGTTGCTAATAACCTAAAGTGGAATTATGTCCATTGAGGAAAAATTAGGTCGGGCAAACAGCGACTGCTGTGGTTATTCAACATCGAGGCACAGTATCGTGCAAGTGACAGAGTAGTAACTTGTGTTTAAATCCTTCATCATGACAATTGTTAATGTGTGTGCATGGATGTAGCGTCTCATCATCTGTTTCCCTTAATTTTTAGAAATTTAACTTATGTATTATTTATATTTATGTATTATTATGTATCATTGTGGAAATCATATTAACATTAATTGACAAATGGCTTTCATAATGACTGCTGCTTTGGTGCTTCTGTGCAAAGGCTTATTCAAGTGATTTATCAAACATTTTCATTCTCTTAAACCAGAATGGCCCTCAGTAAATCATATACCTCCACTAAGGTGTAACCCCACCTCTTAAAACATGTCAGCTGGGAAAGGCTCAAATCACCCCCTAATGAGTGAAATATGAACTATTATTGTAAAACACAATGTACACAAGATATATCTACTCAAGTCGATTCATAGTCACCAAACTTGCACTAAATTCAACAGACAATAAGGTTTTCTGAAACTCCCTTTAGTGTCTTAAATATAAGACGCTATTAGAGTAAAAAATATCAATAATAGCTCCCTAATGCGACTCATGTCCGATGTCCCATGAACAATGTTTTTTCACAAAAAAGGTGAAATACGAATTATTAAAATAAAAAAACATATATAGAAGATAGATCTCTTTGATTCAATTCATAAACACCTTTAGTGTACAACCAAACCAAACTTTCCCAAAATCAATCCACTTCTTCCTAGTGCTCAGGTCTATGAATATGCATAACATTTGAAAATTATCTATGCAATAGCTTTTCCAGTTATTGTAAACAGAAATACTGCGGGGGAAACTTTTCTTTAATATACCAGACTTTTCAAGAGGTAATAATTCTTGCCTTTCATCCATATCCAACCAAATCTACAATAAAGTAATTTTCTTCCCCATCCTTTATCTCATTGAAATCAATCCAGTAGTCTTTGTTTAATTCTGCTAATACATAAACAAACCGTCCAACAAATATATAACTTTCTCTGTGGATATAGTCCGTGGTGCAGTGTACAGTTAACAAAAAAGCTCCAATGGTTTGTCATAACAATAGAGACTTTATAGACAAACACAAAAAAAACGCCCATTCAAATATAAATTAATTTATAAATACAAATATGATCCAAAACTTTCATATTAAGAATATAATGGCATTCCCATGTTCAGTTATGGTTAACTGGACTATTGTTGTTGCACTTTTGCCTTTTGTAGAAGTTTTTTTGTTATAATGTCCTCAAGAGTTATTGATTATAAATGCTTAAGACACTACCTTCTTGCTGTGATATTTTTCACATGGAGGAAAGCTGCCTCTACAACAATCTAAGACTGACATACAAACTCTATCTGTCATAC
Source organism: Lophius americanus (assembly GCA_037951165.1). Lineage (NCBI taxonomy): Eukaryota > Metazoa > Chordata > Actinopteri > Lophiiformes > Lophiidae > Lophius > Lophius americanus. The sequence continues at coordinate 24,089,294 of JBBDHG010000014.1, forward strand.
CTTCTGAGAAAAAAATCTCTAATCTATTCATAATATATGTGTAGAAAGCTTTACTTCAGTGCCTGCACTTCAAAGTTCACGGTTAAACATTTTGTTTTAAGGTAAGACTACTTCCACTGTATACTTACCTAACCGTTAATTTATATAAAATGGCCGACTGACATTTCCATTGCTGGAGTCTGTCCAAACATTCTCGGCACAAGCTGAATTTAAACGGAATAGCCAGAATCAAAAGTACTTCACAAATGGGGTACGTGATTTAAAATGAAGAGACCGAAGTAGCGTTATGCAGTGCCATTGTATACAGAACAGTATATAGCATTTACAGTTACAAGTTACAAGTTACAGCAAAAGCAAAACGAGTAGAAGGAACAATAGCAAATAGGATGCAATTTGTGTGTTTCCCACTCTTATGTCTATGGCATTTGAATCAAAATGAATACGCTAATTGAATAAATCCTAAAATAAATGAATGTGGGTGTATGACTTTATCACTAAATTAGCCCTTAAGAAGTAAGTTACCCCTTCAAAACATATTTGTGCATCCGAAATTTAAAAAATAAAATAAATGACAATGTGATAATGTATAATGATAATGATAATATGTGTTCTATGTATGTAATATTCGTCCTTATATATATGTATGTATATATCGAGCACTGACATAATGGAACTGCTTCTGACAGGTACTTATCAAAGCTATGTAACATCAATAATCTCACCTGCAGTTTGATTATCTCATGCTATCCAGACAAATCTCATGCCGGAACGGCGATAAATGAACAAATATTTCAATACACAAGAGCCTCTCTGTATGACAAAGCTTTATTATCATAAATCGTCTGCTGTTGATAAACAATTATCTTAATTTCTTTCACTACTGTGTTGGATTGAGATTAATTTACAGTCAAATAGAGTCAAAGAGTTGTTAAAATTCCATCGTGAGGTTTGAAAGGAGTACAGCACATCATTCTATGGTTTGTGCCTTACCAATAAATTGGATATGGAGAAGTTTATGGCAAGACAGAGGAAGAATCGAAAAGCTGTGTTTCATTCAAAAATTCCGAAAACAGCTAAACACCTCAATTCTGACCATGATTTGTTCCCCTGGTTTGTGCCAGTATAGCGCACACCACTTTTTAATTATTAGCCCTTATATCCAGCTCATCATTGAAAGTAAATGTACATACAATTTACTATTACAATTTAAAAAGTAGGCCTATGCTGTCAATAAAGCAATTCCCCTGATCTGTTAATGTGAAGTTATATTAAAAAAAAGTTTATAACATATACAAGATATATCTCCTCAAGTCGGCTCATATTCAACAAATGTAGACTAAATTGGACCAATGTTAAAGAATTAATTCAAAAACTTTTAAAGATAAACATCCATCCAGAGTCAGAAATATACAATCAACCTTTCCCACAATGACTCCTGTATTTCCTCGCACTGAGAAAAATTTGTTGACATTTGAAATTTGAAATCTGAAAATAATCCATGAACTAGTTTGAGTTTGAATTATGTCTGGGAAACAGTGTTTTTCATAAAATATAACAATATTTACTAGCTAAATCTCCTGAGGTTGATATATATGTACCAAATTTAGACTAAACCGGACCAAAGGTGGAATTAATATGGCCCAAAGACTTTTGGAGAAAAAGATCCCTCTCTCACAAAATCACTCCAGTTCTTCCTCTCACTAAGCTCTATGTGGCTATAAAATTTGAAAATTATTCATGAGAGAGTTTTGGGTCAACGCTTTAAGACGGAGGAGCTGCAGGGACGATTATGGACGACGACTCCATAATATCACCGACTTTTAGGGTATGTAATAATGCAAAAATGTGATATGAGTTATTTCCAGTCACTGGCCAGTTTATAATAGTAACATTAGTGATGTTTAAGTTTCTTCATTCTATTCTTTACTACGTCTTCAGCAAAGCATGAATGGAGAGGCAGAAATATGAAATGCATCTCCATAAAAAACCACTTCACTTCTTAAAAGGTTGCAATGAGATGTTAGGTTTAATGAAAATAGCATTGCCAAAGAAACCTGCCAGAGCTTTCTGCAACCCCTGTTGATGTCAGTTACAGAAAATCAATCATATACAGGATTTCAATATGGTCCTCCTTCATTCTGCATGCTCTAGGTTGTGGCCAAGGGCAGGTATTTCAGTAGAGCCATACCTCTTTCTGTCTCCTTCTCTAATGAGACAAATGAGCAGATTCTGCTGCTGCTTGACCGTGCATGCTTAAATAACTGGCACAGGAAGCAAAGGCTTTTGAAATGAAAACTTGCTTTTCATTGTGTTCTTCTGAATAATTCTTGTGTCTCAATAGTTGTCTTCAAGGACGCCAGCAGGGATATTTCTGTCAGGCGGCCCTAAACCTAATAAGTGTCTGCAACCTTACATTATATAGATTAGTTACTTAGATCTTTTTTACTGTCTAGTATTGATGAGAACTTGTGCCACAACGAAGCATACAGGAAACATGAAGAATGGCTAAATCATGCGTGGTTGTAAGTATGCTCTAACATTTCATGATGGGACCCAGCATGGAATGTAGTGATACACACACAGCTAAGGTTAGAGTCCTGAGTGGCACTCAGCTGCACTACATTGCTATAAAACAAGATCCAGCAGTCCCATAGGAGCATGGGAACCAGCAAGATCATAGGCCTCAAGTCGATTCATATGCACCATATTTGGACTAAATCTGACCTACGTTGAGGAAGTTGAATACAAAAAATAGGTCACGACAGAAATATTATTTAAAAATAATCCACAAAAGGGTTTTTGAGTTATTACTTTTGCACAAAGAATCTGATGCATCTAAGGCTGTGGACAGACTGGGAAAACCAGGCCTACGCTATCATCCCCGACCACAAGGGTATATTCCTGAAAGGTATCTAATACTCTGCTTTCTATAATCAATACTTGATTGAACTCCTCAAATTAAATGTGAAGTTTCATCCGAGAAACAGTATTTTTTGTATAAAAGCTCTTGTGGTGTGAACTATAAGAGTAAAATATGACATATATATGAGATAGATCGCTTATGCACCAACGATTATGACATTACGGCCCAAAATTATTTTGAGATTTTTGAATTGAATATTTTCTCAAGAATTTTATAGAGATGCACATCAAACATTTCCTTAAAGACATTCTCATCTCAATATGTATGTCTTGTTTATTCTTGGATTTACTGACCTTTGGATTGATTTGCTGTAGTCTTTGTTTGTTGAGTCTTTACAGAACGTTCCTTTGAACAGACAACAGTCTTTTGCTGCTGATGTGTACATGTGGGCTAAAGATGCTAAGCATGGCAAAAACTGCTTGAAGGTAGTTTTACACCCCACTGATATAAACTGTGTTTTTGCTCTTCCATACAGAGTTAGACAAGCTTTAGTGTTAGCATGGATGATTGGACTGTGGGGCATATATTGTAATCTCATGTGTCATCAGGTTAAATTACCCAGAAGAATGAGAGGGATAAGAAGAGACTAGGATGCATATACAAAGGAAATCTATCAAGAAAGCAACATGGGATGGAGGTTCCGATGTTCAGTGTTGAAAATATTTTCGAATGATTATATACTCTTTCTCGGATACGGTCGCAAAGCTTGGTAAAAGAAAATGGCAATCCCTCTTCCTTGACACCCAACCTACAGCTTTTTTGTTACAGACAGCTTTTTACCGCTACCACTACTAAAAATAAAACTACTTTTTTAATAGAGCGCGTTTCTTAAGTACTCAAAGATGTTTTACAGGTACAGAAAAAAAAAGGAAAACATTGTCAAACAGGAATCAAAATCAGATGTTAAAATGTAGATATAAACAATCCAAATAAGAACATGAAACTTATCATACGACATTAAAAGCACGTCTGTAAAGATCAGTTTTGAAAGGGGATTTGAACATTGGGAGGGTCAGTGCAGTTTTAATTGTGTATTGGTGGGGTGTTCCAGTGTGGGTGGATGAGGCAAAGGAGTTTAAAGTACATATGTTAAAGGATGATTTTCTGGAGGACAGGGATTCTTTGGTCCATGGAACGGGTGTTTCTGAGGAGGCAAGCAGTTAGAGGTTTGATGTTGTGCCAAATGGAATGCTACTGCACTAGCATCGTTGTGATGTAATGAAAGCGTGCATTAACACTGGAAATAATTCCCCTTCAAAAATAGAAAAATAATGAATACAAGGCGTTTATAGCTAGTAATAAGTGAAAGAAAATCGGACAACAGATCAAGTGAAAATGTGTTTGGTAAGATTCCAGAAATGTGAGATGAGATGTGAGATTTGGAGGACTTTTTGAAATGGACAACTTCCTAATATTAGGAAGCTCTGTGTCTCATTTCTCTTTATTTTTTTTTGGAATATGTCAATTTATTCCTTAACAACCTCATAAATTTCCCCTTTGGTGATGTATAAAGTTTCTATCTGTTTAATAGTGACGCTGTTCTAGATTTTAAGATTTTAAGTATTTTAAGATGAAATATCTTTTTTTAGTTAGCTGGAAGTACTAAATTTAAACTTTTGAGATATTTTCAAGATTTTTTGACCTAACAAGATGTTTGACTGCCTAAACACAAGTCTCGATATCTCAGTGAAATGTCACTTGTTCAGTGAATGTGTCTTAAATCAAGTGCAATAAGATATTTTGACTAGAAATTAGACAAATACTCTTGGTAAGGTTTTGAGTTTTTGCAGTGAGAGAAGGAGAGTGATTGATGCAGCTGTCTATGTTCCTGAGGTAGAAAAACGGAGAACAGGTCATTTGATTGATCTGGTTATCAAATGAAAGGTTTGTGTCAAAGACGACTCCAAGTTTGAGGACGTGAGGGCGGGGAGTCTCAGTGGAGCAGTCCATGGTGGGGGGAAGTTATGGTTAGCTTTGGTGAGTGAATTGGGACCGTTGATTATCAAATCGGATTGATCCCAGTTGAGTTTGAGGAAGTTATCTTGCATTCATGATTAAATTTCTGGGGAGCAGCTTTTATGGACTTAGTGGAAATGTTAAGCTGGATGTCGTTGGCATAGCACTTGTAGCGGAGACCGTGACAGTGAATGATATTGCCAAGGGAGAGGATGTTGAGGATGAGGAGGAAAGGACCAAGCTCCAAACCCCGGGACAGGGGGACAATTGTTGATTTTTATTAACTCTTGGAAGTTTGTGAGATATGACCTCTTCCAGGAGAGGAGGGTACGGCTGATGTTGAGGGAGGGTCCAGGCGGGAGAGAAGGATGGTGTGGTTGCTGGCGTCAAAGAAAGGGATGAGGTCAAGGAGGAAGAAGATGTACAGATGGCAAGGATCTTTGAAGAGGAGGGCGGGTGAATTTAGGCGAGATTTAAGTTGGATGGCAATACATTTTTTTTACAGGAATGGGAGATTGAAGATGGGCCGATAGTTTCCTATGATGTCAGGTTTTAGTCCAGGTTTTTTGTGGATGGAGATGTCAGAGGCTAGATTGAGGGTTTGGGGGATGAACCCAAGCTGGATGAGGAGCTGATGATGTTGGCGAAGAGTGAGGTGATAGCTGGGATTCTTTCAGCAGCGTAGAAAGGATGCAGGATGCAGGTGATGCTTTTCATTCCAAATGTGAATATGCATAGATCAATAGAGGACATGACGAAGAACCGAGAGAGGCTGCGTTGTGAATGTTATGAATTGAGGTTTAGATCAAACGCAGGAATGCAGGATAGAAATATTGAAAAATATTTTATGAAATTAATATTACAAAAGTTAATGATTACACAACTAGACTGTAAGACACACATACATATTTTAATGTATTTAAAAGTTTTCCGAAGCTTTATGAATTTTCATTAAGTTTCTAATTCTGTTAGTTTATAGATGTAATAATGTTTTTGTTTTATGTTTAATGGCTGACTAAGAAAAATCTTCTGTCATCTGAGGAAAAGGAATTAACTACAGTAGTCTTGTTGTCTTGGGTTTAATAAAACATATATTTGCTATAACAGATCCGTCTGCAATAAAACAAATAGTGGGACTAAGGGATTGTTTTCATTTCCCTATCAATACTATAGTAATATGATGCCTCTTCAGAAAGTAGCATTTCATTCTGCCTAATCTTGGGCATCAATCAAACAAACTAAACGTAATTAGAGTTTATTGAAACTTTATTCAGAGTTTTGAGCTTTTATACTGTAAACTAATTACAGGAAATGTTTGTTTTTATATAGTTGTTCAAGCATTAAATAACAGAAATAGACCCATTTTTTTTTAAAGTGGGTATAGGCTACCACACAACTGTACTGTGGACAGATCATAAATAAGCGCACTAGCGCTATTGCTTTAAATAAAATGTGAAAATAAAACAAATCCCATGCATCTATCGTCTATATGGATTGCTGTGGATTGTGTTGAGCAAAACATCCATTCTTTTTTAAAACTGACATCTGAATTCTATTTAAATAAATATTATCTTGTCGATCTCTTTCAGGGATTTCAGGCAGAGAAAGATTGACTGCTGGCTCATCAGTATTCCAAGAGGTACACTGCTTTGTCAGTTTATAAACTTGTCTGAATAGAAACATTCTATTTAAAGTCAATATTGGAAAATGAGCCAGGATTTTCTTTTACCTCTACCTCCCACATGTCTACATTGTTACTTGCGTTTTTTTTGGTCTCAATAGCAAATATTTGGATGCTATAGAATCAATGACTTGCATTCAAATCACGTAGACTCAGTTCTGACAACTCTGATTATAATTCCCTATGGTGTTTCTTATTAATAGGAAAGATGTGTTTGTGTATTTATGTATATGTTGTTTAGTACTCTATAAGAATTCAGCTGGACTTTTTCAAGATAGTGTCTACCATTGACCGATGTCCATACCATGATTTGTCGAGACTTCACACATGATAACTTTAAAGAAAAATAATTTTTTATAGAACTTCAATACGCACTATTGTGTAGTTAAGATGGGCAATTTCAATGTATGAGAGTGTGTGTGTTTGGATGAGTGTGGGTGAGTGAGAGTGAGTGTGTTAGTGTGTGTGTGTCTAAGCAAGCAAATGTATTTAGATACCACATTTCTTACACTGAGGTAATAGAAAGTACCTTACATACACAATAATGTTTTTTTAAAAACAGAGTATAAGAGGAAAAAATAGGAGTATAAAATGCATAGATAGTGCAATCCAACAAATTTACAATAAAAATCACAATATATTTAAAGTCAGAATTTCATAAGCAAAAACAGCAGTATAAAATTCATAAATTCATAAACAGGGCAATACAATAACATCAAAGTAAAATTCACAGTGCATTTTAAAGGTAGGACTGTCATTAGCAGCAGTTAAAACCAGAGGTGAACAACAAAGTCTTGACTCTGTTTTTAAAAGTTGGGGCTCATCTAAAGTCTTTTGGGAGTTTATTCCAGTCATAGGTTGCACAGTAGCTAAATACAGCTTTTTACTTGTTAAATTTGGTACGCACACACACACACGCACACACACTTACTTTCAACTCTTCTGTTGTCCAGTTTGCTGTGTTCGTTTTGGTATCTGTCCTCTGGAGACGACCATCTGCTCCCTCCTATTTTTTGCTTCTATCCCCAGTTGTGCTCTATCCTTCTGGTGGTCTTCCACCCCCATGCCAAAGCAGACACCAATTAGAGAGTTATGCATTAGACTTTTAACTTCTTTCTGGCACTCATTATGTCATATTCAGTTAGAGATTGCTTGCATTCCTCTCCTCGGAGTTCTTCCAAGACTTCCAAACACCCACAAATTCTTGCCGGAGTTGGAACAAGGTAAACTGAGAAATAAAGCATATGCTGTTTCAAAGTCTTTTCCTCTCTTTGGGACATTTTATGACATGGATTAATTGTCATCATGTGGATAATTTGTCGATAGGCTAAGGATATATTCCCTGATGCTAAAATTTCAAAGTGAAAGATTTTTGAATTAATTTTTATAGATACACGCACACCAAAAATTACCTTAAGGACATTCTTATCTCAATATGTACGTCTTGTTTATTTTTGGATTTACTGTGATCTTCGGACTGACTTGCTGTAACCTATGTGGATATATTTGTTGAATATTTATAAAACTGGCCTTTGATAAACCTAGATGGCGCCTGCCTGCACCTGTTGACCAACCATTTCTCTTGTTACAGACACGCCAACAACTTCTCGCTTCAGCAGATCTTCCGTGTTAACGCTATAAGTCAATAAAATTTCATGGGTCATACTCAAATTCAATACCTCCATGGACATTAGTATGAGGGAGAATTGAACTTATTTTGGTAAAGGTCGGTTGTACATTTCTTACAACATGGCATTTTCTATTTCCAACAGTGTTTGGGGCATAGTTATTCAAAAGGTGGTCGGATCAATTGAAAAATTTCGTAAAATACGATATAAACAAGGTGCATCTCCTCGAGTCGACTCATATACACCAATTCTGAATAATTCGGGCCAACAGTTAGGATGCTATGTTTTTTTTTTTTTTTATAAAATATCCATTCAGTGAATAAAATAGGAACTATGAGAGTAAAATACCATTTATGGAAGATAGATCTCCATGAGACAATTCAAATGCACTCGATTTGGACTAATTCGGACCAATGATTGAGAAACTGTGCTTAGAAAGATTTCGAGACAAAGCTCTCCGAAATCACAGAAATATATAACCGAACTCTCCCAAACTGAAAATTGAAAATGATCAATGAAACGTTTTTTGAGTTATTGCCTTTGCAATGAGGATTCTATAATATCCACGATTATTTGGGGACATTGTTGTAATAATTTGAAAGAGGACCTTGAAAAAATAAATTGTTTTCTTGAAAGAGTTGTGAATGTGCATGAATGTGCAGTGTGTGCATGCATTGGCACATTTACTCCCATAGAGTCAGTGGAAGCAAACAGAAGGTAGTATTTTAATTTGAATCCATTGGAGTTTATGTAGCCAAATCAGAGCTGCCACAGCTTGACATTGCCCTCTCCTGACAATGCAATTAAAGCCCTGGTGCTACATGGAACCCTCTATTCACTGTCCAAGGAGACCAATAAATTGGCCTCATATTTGTCACAATAAAGGAGCCACCAGACTCAAAGAAATCAGTGCGTGTGTGTGAAAGTTGATGCTGAGCAGCTGTTCAATTAAACTGGTGAGGAGGATGTTCACCCAAGGTACTAGCAAAGTCTCTGGGTAAAGTTTATACATTTTGCCCTGAAATGACAGTGACACAAGAGCCCAGGAACAAGGTTGCATATGCGCTTATTGTCTGGAACTTTCGCTTCCCTCTTTAAATTACCGACATACAGTTTATGAAGAATATGAAGGACTTGCCCCAGCCAGTTGAGTCAGAGAGATGCCCCATATGCAGTTAATCCATGAAGAAAAAGGTGGAAAAGAATGAGCTGGCGATGTCTATTTGTTTTTTTGTAAATGTCTAATCTTGACAAAATAAAATCTCCTGTGTTTGGGGAGGAACATTGTTGATGTCAGAAAACAGCAGATTTAGCAAGTTTTTTTCCTGTGTTACTTAAAGCTTCTGCTGATGAACTTGTGTGCCTTATTTATCAAGCGTGAGCATCAGCTGCACAGTTTGAATCAGAGAACAAAAGAGAAGGCTGCAGGCTACAGACAGCCAAACAGAGATAATTACTGAAAGAAGGTTTTAATTCATTCATACGTTCACCTCTGGGGAATACAATGACTGTCACTCACTCTACCAATTTGGTGCTGATTCAAAAATCTCAAAACATATTGATTGACCAGAGTGAAACTCACATTATCTTGTTTTTCTGACAAATGGGAGGGACATTGATCCATACTGTCATAACAAAATCAGCACAAGTTGTATAGCACTTTGTACTTTCTGTGTCTGTAGATCCATCATACATTCATGAACCCTTTTTTTTTGGTTGAAATATAAAACATTTTGGAGATTACAGTGTGTTTAGCCAGATGACAGCATTTCAAGCAAGATAGGGAGAGAGCACACAGGAATGGATGCAAAGCAATGATTTGCACTTTTGTATAATTAATGTCTGTCCAATGCAGATCAGGGACTCACTCTTTGGTTTGAATGGGTGGATGGGTGGATGGATAGACACATGGACAGGTTGATGGTTGGAATCAGTGCTGCCAAGTCTTCCGAGAGAAGGTGATGGAAGGAAGACATAGAGCAAGTAGATAGTTGTGATTTATATCCTTAACTAGGTGAATGAGGTCAGCTAGCATGACATGCAAGTCAATTGCCTGAGGCTTAGACAGTCTCAAAAATCAGCAAGAGTGGCATCATTAATATCAAATTCTCAGCAAATAAACAACCACCACTATCACGCCTGTCTCACTCACCATTTTTGCATGTCCCTTGGTGTTTTAGAACACCCACAGGCATTTTCCATAATCTGACAGGTCATTTTGATGCCTGAACTCAACCATTGTGCTGTAAACAACGTGTTAGACAGGACTTTTGGCAGGAAGGGTGTGCTCATTATAAAAGGTTGCCTTGTCTATCTGGCAGTGATACCTATTGACTTAGGATCAATCAATCAAGCAATCTTTATTTATATAGCGCCAATTCACAACCAATGTTTCAAGGTGCTTTCCAGAAAGAGCAGGTCTAGACCAAACTCTTTATATAATTATATGTAGGAAGTAGGCAGATTGCTAAAATGACAATGTTATTATAGGTTTTTATTCAAAGTGTAAAAAACCCAAGTTACATTGCTGAAAGTCCAATGTGAAGTTTCAATCAGAAACTTACAAAAGTTACACATTCGGCATACCCATGGCTATCCAAGAAGCTACAGTGGCCTTCAGCTGACAATAAGTGCCATGGAGTAGTCAATAGGTGAAGTTCCCATTTAAGAAAGAATATTATTATTTATTCAGCATAGTGGCAGAGTTGTTGTGATGGGTTTGTCCCCTCACTCGGGAGGAGGAGGGTGGGCAGATAGGATTTGGGCTGGGGCGGCCAAAGATAATTATTTATCCCCCTAAAAAACCTCACATCCTCACATCGCACCTCCGCAAAGTAATTGTGAACAGCGGGGAATGAACACTCGCTGTCGCCTTACGAGTTGAATCCAGTTGGACCGGAGAGACCCAGCAGCTTATGTCTCAACCTTGCCGTCAAACAAAGAAATTATGAAGACCAGACTATGAAAACGCTGAGAGGTAAATTGATTAAGTCTTTCTAGTTAACTCGGGGAAATAAACTTCTCCAGAGTTCGCTCTGAAGAGATATGAAGCAGTGAACTCCTGGTCCATGATCCTGGGAAGTGTTGAGTTTTGGCCCGGGTTGGTGTGCCTCTTTCCTGTGTGGCAGTTGGTTCTCTGCTGAGTTGAATTCCCTGGATGGATTGCCTCTCCATTAATCATCAAACTTTTCATGAGTGTTTATGCTCGCTTTGATTGAGGAATTTGGCACAGCCCTGTTTTTCCTTTTGCTAGAAGATAAGTATAATCCTCCAGTTGTCAAAACAGTTTTACAGTAACAATTTAGAAATACAAAAATCCTTCTTCATTGCCATTTGTCCATCCAGCCAACTGTACGACCACAGTGACATCCATGAAAGTGAGGGCCCACTTTCCTACACATAGCGAAAGTTAACTGTAAATTAAGAAACACACTAATCTAATTTTGTTTCTGTTGTTAAAAATAATGACCAAAGCAAAAGGGAATGAATGGGGAAAAAACATGTTTACATATTTCACCATCCATATTTCAGGTTAGGAATAAAGAGAAACCGACAAAGCTTGGAGAAATACGTCTCCCTCACATTGAAACAGAGAATATGTGCTTTCAAACTGACCTTTTGATTACTTGTTGTTGAAAAATAAATTAGCACGAATACCAGTAGCGCTAGCACTAGGGCATTTGGAGCGAGACGTGTTATCACCAAGCCAACCTAACATTTTGTCTTTGTATTTTCTCTTTACCTATAGCAATTTTCAAATATTCAAAAAATGCACGTAGTTACTGCAGGTCCAGGTAGCCTGGTAAGGAGGATAGATTGGGGCACTGACCTTGCTCTGAAGGTACGTTGACAAGTTTCAAAGCATTTTGAGAGAAATATAGCGTGGCAAGGTTGCACAAAATATAAAGTGAGCATGAGGTATGAATCTATGTTGACTCGTACATTACCAATTATCGGCATGCGTAATTGGTTCTACACATGTCAGTGCTCATATGTTTGCAGCATGGCTGACACATCCCAAGGCTGTACTGAGTAAATTGTTCCGCTTTGACTAACGTAGGATGGCTCAAATAATTTTGCCATTTCATTTGACTTTCACTATGCTTCTAACTGAAAGTCTTAGTTATTTTTTTTACTTTTTTTATCTCTCTGCACTGCTGCTGGTGAGTGAGCTCTACATCGCTGTCTTTCTCCCTGTACTATTTTGGAGTCTGCAGCTATGATCTGAAGTATGTAGAAGAGTTTGCATCACTTTAATCCATTTTAAATGTGATTGCATTTCTCACTCAGTAAATTCAGTCTCCTGTGCACAACAGTCATGGAGTCATGTTGCGCTGCCAGTTCCAATCCAGGCTGCTACTTCCTGGTAGAAAAAAAAAAAGTATCTCTCTTTACTCCAAATTACAAAACCAAAGTAAGATACGATGAGCAGACACATAATGTAACATGAGAGGTTAGGGGGTTACCTCATAGAATCATATTACATATCTTAAATATGTATATAAAAAATAAATACAAAGTTATTAACACACACTGAAAAGCAACAAACAGACAGAAATAATATTAAAGAAACATGAAAAAACAAACAGCAAAAACAAGGAAAAAATGGCAAAAGTAAATTAAAAGTAATTAACTACTAACTGTGGAATGAACATATAAACCATATAAACTCCAAGACTGACGTTATGATGGGGAACAACAATCAGGCTAGCTCAGACTACAAAGATTAAGATTGAGATAATATTGACGATTTTTATGGCTTTTTTAGTTCGAGCAAACTTTGACGGATTCTAAGTACTGGTTGAAGTCGTTACAAAACACATGAAAAAAAGTTTTATGACTGGAGAATCTGCACAATATGACTATGAGTGAAGCATCCCATTTACCTGACTGTCTGTCAAACTCCTTTCTTGCTATGATCTTGTGATCTGCCTTACTCCCATTATTTTGTCTCCTATGATTGGCTGATTTAAAGAATATTTACTTTAATACTTACTTTAAGGGGTTGCAGCACAGATATGATAATTTTGTTCAATTCCTCATTCAAAACTCCTTTGTGGATATCCGCAGTAAACGGCAGCCCATTTCCTAGCCTCCTATGGCTTAAAGTGGTTCCTGTCTTTACAATAATCAAGCTTTTGGACCTGATGGCCATGAACAAACTAATTTTTCCACAATCCTCCCCCAGTGTTCAAACACCAACCAACCAACTCCAACCACTCTACACAAGAAGAACTACTGCGATTGATAGCACAACCGCAGTTCCTCCCTTGCTCGGCTCACATTCAACCAACTGAATTACCGGCTAAAAGAGCAGGACTTCTTCCGCGGACTGGGTTAAATGAACTTGTTATGGTGCAGAACTATCAAACCTGTCGATGCATCATATCTAACTTTGTTTGCACTGTAGCATTGAAATTTTTCTCCAATTGAAATAGAAGTGAGATACATTAATTTCTTGCCATGAATAGTTAGCTGATCTTGGATGGGCTTAATATCTGGGTTAGGTTATCCACTTCATGTAGCTAATTATTTTCTGCTCTACAGTGGCAACAATCCTTCATCCCTATCAGTTACGATATCCCCCAAAGTCTGGGATATTGCTGAATTATCATTGCCGCCATCGATCCGTTGACCTTTATACCTCTGCCATTTCTCCTACACACGCACAAACGCACACATTCACAACCACGTACACAAACCGACATGCACACAAACGCTCATACACACAAACGCACATTAACACACATTAACACAGTTGCACAGACACCCACACTCGCGAGCACACAGTCACACACACACACGTAGATTGTGTATTGTTTGTTAGTTCATTGAATGAATTCCTTTGAATATATTTGCTGGTCTAAGGTGGTGTAAGTGTGAATGTTGCCAGCCTCTACACCACGGACCTTCAAATCCTTCAACCTGCTCTTGCCATTGATATGGTAATTTTGGTAGTTGTTACCGATTTATTGATTCATTTATTGATCAGAGTTCCAAATTTGGGGCTTTAGGATTTTTAATGGGAATGATTAGATCAACTGGCTATCAATTTACCTTTTTCAAAGGCTGGTGCCCTGATGCAGATTGAATGTTAATTTAATTTTAAATAACATATCTAATAACATTTTTCAATTATTTCTGATAGCAAAGAAATTAAAATCTTTGCACCAAGAAAGGGTTGTCACACCTATTTTTAAACAAAGCATCAAAACGATTTTTAAAAAAAAATTCTGTTATCCTTTATGCAGTAAAAAAAGGTCAATTCATTTTTATATTTTTGATCTCTTACACGCAGTCTCTGCTCTGGTAGTTCCCCCTTGATGTCTCCCAAGCGTTTTCCTGTTCCCGCACTCCCCCTTGTGCCTCCTCCCTCCTGTTTGTGTATATGTATTGTTGGCATGGCTTCCTGATTCATTGCACTTTACTAATCTCTAAACCTGCCTACAGTGACTCATTATCCCCAGTGTAAGTCTCCCGGAATCTTACCACTCATCGCTGCCATTACCAAAGACTAAGACCACAGGTACGACTGCTCCTCCCACCATTTTATCCCCAGTATCCTTGGTCCACTCCTCTGCCCAGACCACTCTAATCACCTTATCCCTGGAGCCATTCAATCCAATTTGTACCCAAGAGTGCTGTACAAGAGATCTGAGGGCTTATGGCTGTTTCCACCTTCAGAGCTCCCTAGTGTTTGAATAGCAGTCAGCCGCATTGGCTATAAATAAGGCCTGTATAGCTTTCATTATCAATTTGTGATCTGTAAGTGTTTCATAGTGGCAATCAGCATTGTGAGAGAGCACCCATGTGTAGCTCCTCTTTTGTTATTTCTGTGGGAAAGTGTTCACCCTGTTCAAGGAAAAGAGGCTACTAAACAAATGATCCGCTCCAGCAGGGATCTTCTTCTTTTGCTGATTTTTCTATAGTTTAATATTGCAACTGCTTTGAGTGGCTGGATGAAAATTAACTACAGAGTATTTGTCCAAGGCCTAAGTGACATCAATAAGGATTACTAAGCGATCAGCAATGAGACGCACAGCCTGGAGCCTTTCATTGCTTTGTCAATCTTTAAAAACACCTAATGAAATGTAGGGGGTGGAATCAGATAGTTTGCAGGTCCGAAAGGTGTCCACAAGCGCTCTTTTCCACATTCCCCGTTGCTCTGAACAGTTGACCTCAAGTACTTAAACTCCTGCTCCTGGTCCTTCTCCACCTTTTCTCCTTGCATCCTCACCATTCCACCAGATTCCCTTTCTTTAACATACATGTATTCCTCTTTTCTCCAACGTATACCTCCACATCTCCAGGTTTTCTTCCAGCTGCTTTCTGCTCACACTACAGATCACAATGGCATGGTGAAATCAATGGTTTCATGGCAAAAACATCTATCTCGGCATGAAACCATGTTGCTGCTCGCAAATTTTCACCCCTTTTCTTAACCTAGCTTCCACTATTCTTGTTTTATCAGGGGGCTAAATTTACTTTTCCTTATTAAGTTGAAAATATAAATCATTTTTGCCTGAGATTGAACAGGAATCTACGAGGAATATCCTAATATCAGATGGTCAAAAATTATTCAGTATATTTTGTTTTTGCATTAAATGCTCTGACTGATTTAATGACTGATTATTCATTTTATATATTTTGCTTTAGGCACAATTGTTTTAATTGGGCACTATGTGCATCTGGGGGACTAAGGGTATTGCCAAGATCATATTCAGTATACATCAAGGCACAACACTGTATGTGCAGGAATGTTATTCTGTAAATGTATTTTTTATAAAATAAAGAACATTTCAATCAGAGAAGACGAGATGTCGAAAAAGATGGCTTTTCGTAGACTAGGTGAAGGTGGGGAGGTGGAGCGTGTGCGAACAAAAAGCATGCAATAACTAAATTGATGCAGAGGGTCATATTGGAAGACAGCAGCTGATGGTGATGACGTGACGATGAGGCTAAACATGTGGGTGTGACAGTGATAGTATGGATTACGCTACCTGAAAGGGTGCAGTTGATATCAAGTTTTTCCCTAGGTACTGTGAAGATGCTCTTTGGATCTCCTTGTTGAAAAGCCACATATGTGAAGAGCAAGCATTGCTTTTTATTTCTTAGTATCATTACATGGAGAGTTTCCACCCTCTCACTCCCTCATGAGTTTTTCCTATTCACACACTGGAACTTTACAACTCAGAGATGGACAAATGCATAGACCTATTCTAAAACTATTTTTCTATACAACTGGGTAGGAATATACAAAAGTATCATCACTCCTGAGTACATGTAGGTTAAGGTCTAGACGTGCCCGTCAATTTGATTTATGAGAGGTTGAACATTTACACCTTGGCTTTCCCTTACTGTCTGACCAAGTCATTCATCAGGCTCCATATAATGAATGGACTTGTTCTCTGCGCTGGAGCTAACAAGACGGTGGGGTCCTTTGAGTTCAGTAAAACAAGATTACAACCACTGGTCAAGCTCAAGAAAAAGAGTGCAACTCCTTCTGGAGTTCTAGCAGGAGCGTGAGGCCACTGGGAGGGATGGGGATGAAGGCAGAATTCTTTCTCTGCAGCAGCCATGGCCTGCTAAATGTGAATGCAAGATAACTAAATGCTTTTCTTTGTAGAGAGAAACTCCAAACCCCCATGAGAAGGAAATTAGCATACAGAGAATGCAATTTGTTGAAAACTTGGTCGATTTTGGTAAGGGCCGTTGTCACTGAGGCTAGTGGTCTCCTTGCCATAGAGCTGTTCATAGCAGGTTGTTATGTCTTTTCTATCAGATTGATTTCTTCTGTAAAAGACCAACTTTACATATCCCCGAATCTGCTGGGTTTGATTAAACCTGTGTCACATGATCCCATCAGAGTAGTACTGAATCAATAAAGACAGAAAGCATTCTTTGTCAGGCAGGACGCCCATTTGCACCTGAATGCAATACTACCATCACAGTTTGGCCTTTAGCATTCCCATGAAGCCATACCTTTCTGATTTGAAGGAATCAAAGCACAGAAACACACAGGGGTCACAGACCAGTGTACTTCTAGTGTTGGTCCCAAGACTGGATAAATGGCGAGGGTTGCGTCAGGAAGGTTATCCGGTGTGAAAACTAAAGGCCAAATCAATATGCAGGACAAGAAACAGGTTTCCAAACCGGATCAGTCCGGTTAGGATCATCAAATTTAAGCAGAAGGGTGTCGCCTTTGAAACGACCCCAAATGGGAATAACTGAAATTCAAAATAATTAGATTTTCCACTATAAATTGTTATTCATGAATAAAAATATTTCACATATGGCAGTTTTCTTCAGGATCTAGCTTAGTAACTCCTGAAGAACTCGTATTTGATCGCCAACTTAGTCAGCAAAGTTCCATCTACTGTTTGGATTTAGGTTCAAGTAGTGTAGTATCAATATTTGTTATCTCGTACTGAGCAATATAAATGTAAATATTCTGGATCATTTGAAAGAAAAAAAAAGTTACTGAAGAAACCGTTGGTCATGATAACACAAATGCACTTTATTGATTATGTTGAAATATATAGGGAAATATACCTCTTGTCCAATACACCTGAGTAATCATGCATAATAGTTATTAAGCTAGCCAGCTATCCTTATTATTATTGTTATTATTATTATTATTATTATTATTATTATTATTATTATTATTATTAATAGTATTTCGAAATCATTAGTTAAACTATGTATGAACTGCATCTATGTATGAACTGCATCTATCTTTTATCCAATATTTAATTTTCATGCACCATGAAGCAGGAATGCCCGTATGGCATACCTTCAACAATATCGTTTCCCTTCTCTATCAATACCCTTTCCCTCCTCATTCCCACCAGGTCCGCTAGGACAGGATTAAGAAGACAGGTATCCATTACCTTGAAGCGGTGCAGTACATACTAGCTCCAGGCTTTATGTCACACTCTAATATATACAAAGCCTTTCGAATCTACCTTGGTGAAATCCCCCATGCCCTTTATCTGCCAATCCCATGACTTTCGTCAGCTGACGTGAAGGATGATATCCCTAATGTTCATGACAAATTAATCCACAGGGGAAAGGCAATGACAGTGAGCTGCCAGTGGGTCATCCCTTTGGCTAAGTCTGTCATTTCACATTTACAGGAACTCATGTGCAGGACTGCATAACCAGGAAGCATATTTGTGCAGCCTTAATGAAGGCGCTGGTCTCTGAACACACATACAGACAACCTGCAAGGATTCCCGTCATGTAAAAAAGCAACATAATTGGGCCTGGATGTTCTATTTCGAAAGCAATAAAGATCTTTTATTAAATGCAGTGGTGGTTCTGTAACGTCTAAACCGCACATGAGCCCTTTATGGACAGCACGGTCTCATGGCAGCCTATGAAACATGAAAAGATGGGTCTGATTCTGGAATAATTGGTTATATCTCATTTACAAGTCGTCGTTGGTTGACATACTGGCAACAAGTCAAAAGTTGACATTAGCATCTGTCTACCTGGCAAATAATAGCAGAACTCCTCTGGACTGTCTAGTACATCACTCACATATGAATACTGTTTCACTGTTTATATTTTATCATATGTATGTAGATTAACACTGTAGTAAAGGCATGCTGGTATTTTGTCGGTGTGACTATCATACCTATAATTTTTCATCTTTACTGTCTTTATTTATTGACTACTTAGAAGACAGTTATTCTTGTATAAAGAATAGAATAGAATAGAGAATAGAAAGAATAAATGACTAGGGTTATATAAAGAATAGAAAGAATAAGTGACTAGGGTTAGGGTACATTACTTAAATATGAAGTAATGCACAAAAAGAGTGAAATTCATTTAGTTATTAAAATTTGAACTAGACTAAAATGTGATATATTCCAGATGGATCTCCTCGGGTGCATTATTATGCACCAAATTTACTTAATCGGACCAGTGTTCAATAAATTATGGCTTAAAAAGTTTGGAGATACATTTTCTGTATATCTATATCTATATTTATAGATATAGATATAGATATAGATAATTGTAATGTATCTCAGCACCAAACCTTATTTTGGGATATACGTCCAGCAGGTATCATTTTGGCTGAATACAGTATAGATACCTGAGTAAGAGAGCAAAACATAAAATGAAAAAATAAGATAACTGTTACAAAAGAGGGGTTTGAATATTGAATAAATGAATACCGAATAAAAGACTGCTTGAAAAAAAGAAAAAGTAAAATCGAGTTCATCCTTTAGCCCAGGCTGTTATCCTGTAATCCTGTAATCTTGTATGCATTGAAATCGCTTCTCATAAACTTTTTTATTTCAATTGTGGGATGCGCTGTGTGATGTTGCATGCAAATGATGAATCAATCGAGGGCACATTTATAGTGCGTATACCTTCAGGTAAAAATCTGGCTGCTCTGCACTGAGCAGTAACTACAAGCATGGTATGATTTTGAACTTAGCTTTCAGGATTAATTATTAAGAGCATTTTTGATGGAGCCCTGAAACTGCTTCTCCTGTTGCAATATTAATTGCGTTGCCAGAATGTATTACATATTTATTATCAATCATTGAAGGGTGTCACCTCCCCATCACCCCCTCACCCTGGAAAAGCAGCACTCCAAATAGAGTGGGGAGAGAAGACATTATTGACCCAGTGGTTGTAATTTCAAGAAGAGCGACGATATACGTGTGTCAAACAGTTTGACTTCATAAACACGCATTGTTTCTCTTCATGTTTTGCAGCTGTAGCGCCAAGAACGCCCAGCTTATAATGCATTCCAACTTCCATCTTTTTGGCCGTCTTTTGTGTTAAGATATGCTTTCTTACTTACCTTATTTTCTGTCATTGAATGCTTACCCTTGATTCTTTTTCATTCTATTATATTTGGACATTACCTGCAGATGCAAAAGCTACAAGGCACTTATGGTAAACTTGGGACACTCAGCCACTCATGTAGGAGTTGTCAGCACTATACTAGCATAAAACCTGTTCTTCTCATTCCAAAGCGCTAAAGCATTAAGAGTGAGAGCAAAGCAATTTTGTGTTTTCCATTTTTCATATTATATTCGCATACAGCTGAGAACGACCTGCTATGAGCTCATGCAGCAACTTTGAACTCATACAGACTTAAAAGCTGCGTAATATAGCCGGTAGCCAGACTTCGAATGTTTAAACATCAACAGAAGAGTTTTCAAATCAACCGTGAACTGTAGCTGCAGCCATGCATATCAGCTAAATGATGTGTGAAATGCTCTCTTTTTAGTTCTCTGGTGTTATAAGTCTGGTCTGTTTATGAATTCTATGACTGCAAAATGTGTTGATAGAGGCACTTTATGATAAATTGAATGTGAACAACAATCTATTTATATTGTTTGAGGAAGAATGAACTGGGAATCTTTGAATGGTATACCATGTCAACTCAAACTTACACAGGACACCCAGGCTGTATAGCTTTGGCCCAAGTGTTAAGGATATAGTCTGCCCGAATCAACTTCTGTTAGAATGTCATTTTAGTAGGACGGCAATGATGTCCTCATTGTTTCAAAATCTTACTTCTTGGAATGATCAGTTTTAATTCAAGAGTCTTTCCCAATTAATGGGAATAAAATAAAAGAGATAAAAGAGTAATCATTCAGTTTGCATTTGAAAATAATCTTTATTATTTATATATATATATATATATTTATATATATATATATATATATATATATATATATATATATATATATATATATATATATATATATATATATACCTTCTTTCTTCTTTTTCTTTGTCTTTGTCTTTTGGTTGTTTCTTTTCGTCGGGTTTGCCACAGCAGTTTATCTTTTCCCGTACATAGTAGCACCTCACTAGCACCCTGCTGAATAACTGTACCAGTTACAGTTATTGTTAACCCATGTGACTTGGTTAATATCTATATATATTTGGAAATAAATGTTGTTGTTAACGAACTATAGTCACTTTCATTTCTGATATTATGCTAAGACATAGAAGCAGGGTGAGCATGAACCATTCCTCAGGTCCTTATGTCCTTATGTCAACCTTGTGATAAGGATGACCTTAAGTAAACTACTTTGTCAACTATTTATGTAAAAAAAAAAAGAACGCAACAATAACGATCATGTGTAAAGTCTTAAGTATCCGCAACATTTTAGTGTAATTTATTAATATGAAGAGCCGTGGCATTGCGATCAAGATATCATTAAGCAGCCCAAGACGAGTGTCAACTGCTCCATGTGTATTCTCCTGATGGAGGACTTAAATGTTTGGTTTCACATGAGAAATACAGTACGCATATCTCCTGACCCTGACTGCACACATGAATCATGCAACGCTGTTACAAAATGTACCCTGGGACTCATGTTAACAAGGAGACTAAGGCCAACATGGAACACAAGTAGCTAACCTTATACTTAGCATTAAGAATTTAATAACAGTTGCCAATGGGATCGTCTCTCTACTTCCCACGCAACTGTCAGAACAAGTGGGAAAGCTGTAGAACATTATGATAAATAAAAGTAGGGACCTTGACATCAAGGAATAAAAAAATTAAAAAACCTAGACCTTGCTGTCGTCCCCAACAGCAAGGATATATCCCTGAAAAGCACCTAATCCCCCGTTTTTGTACAAGAAATCCCTCTGATGGAACTCCTCAAATTGAATGTCACGTTATTACCACAGTATTTCTGGTTAAAAAGTTTCATGGAATGAAACTATTATGAACTACCAGATTAAAATATGAGCAAAATTTGAAAAAAATAAGTCACAACCCCTTAAAAAAAATGTTTTGACGATTTCCAGCTCCTTTTCTGCCCCCTATTATGTGTAAGAAGATACACCAGTGTATTTACTTCCGTCATGGACTACAATCTGTTGGAGCCAGTAGAGACAATATCCTTCTGTTTTTTAAATCAGCGGTCCAGAGTGTCACACTGTACAGCAGTACGGTCTTGTTCTGTGGCCTGAATCATCATCTCAATGACAATAGTAAAAGATGTTTTACTTTTTTTTTTACAGCATAGAAGAAGACCTGCAAAGCTTGTTTTCATACACTAATTGAGCATTGCGAAACGCAAGTACGACACCTATGTGAGACATGGATTTTCATACATAGACAAAGAAGGAAAAAAACTTCAGTGTGTTCTCACCTGCTGGTCGATTTGGTTGATCATTAGACTTGTTTTTTTGTGTTGGCATACTGGGATATTCTGTACTATCTCAGCTTCAAACTGCACCATCTTTTAATCAAATCAATTTGAGAAGAAATTTTCCTCGATTGGGTCGCGGCTTGTCATTAAGGGATAATGGTGAGTCCCGACGCCAGACCAATTGAGAACCACTGTCCTAAAGTATAAACAAAAATAATGTAGAATGTGTTTTGGTTAATTTTGTGGGTGTGGGTTTTGATCCTCCCTCTGAGCCAGCAGGTTTTCCTTGAAGGCATTGTTAATTTTTTACTCCAAGACAAATGTTTAACTTTTTTGAAATCACAAAGGCTTCAGTTTCTAATATCAAGTACTATCAGTTAGAAGCTGATTCATCTTGGAATATGGGAAGCACACTCCGTAAAATACACTTTGTCAAAAAACTGATGAAAGAAATGCTGAATAGGAGATTTCTTGAAGTTGAAGCCCATGGAACATTAGCTATCCTGGACCTCATGACTGCAGCTCTCTATAATTTCTCTACACTTTCTGCTGTACTGATGTCAACCTGCATGACAAAAAATTCTCATTACAAAAACTATGAAAGGGATATATCTTGGAAATGCAACTGCAGCAAAAATCAAGATCTGTATTCTGATCTTAACAGGCAGGCAGATTTTCTTACCTCCTCCTTTATGCTAAACTAAGCTAACTGTATTACTTTAGCAGAAAGACTGGGAAGAGGGGAGCTTTATATTTACTGTATAGGCACGAATGTGGTTTTAATCTTCTTATCTAACTCTGGGCAAGAAAGTTAATGCGTTTTTCCCAAAATATTGAACTACTCCTTAAAATTGGTTTCTGATCTTTTCAAATAAAACTTGCATGACTTGATCCGGGATTAAGCACATGCTGGGATTGTTAATTTGAATGTCAAAGTAGAGCCCTGCAGTATCTCTCTCCTCAGTTTCATTTATTCCTGCCTCCAGTTATTACAACTGTTACAAATCCCTCCTAAAGATGCGAGTAAATGTATGTGCATCTTTGTGTCCACGTCTCTTCGATCAACAAAAAAAACATGGCTGTCAAAGGTCGATGAAAACTAGGAGCAAGTTCATATAAATGAGCAGTCTGACAATGAGACAATAAATCATGGGACATAAACACAAGGCAAGGATTACCTGAAATATTCTGTATACAGTTAGGGATTTAAACCATCTGACAAAGTGTTACTATAAGATACAATACAATATGATAGAAAATGTCAGTTAATATTGACATTTCATATGCATCCTCGGGGCAAATTCTGTTTAAGAGATTTACATAAATTAGATGATTTTCATAAACATTTAACATTTACAAATACTAATCAAATAACTAAGTCTACGTTGTCGCGCTCGACAGGATTTCCCTGCATTGTATCAAGCAAATACAAGAACTCCTCAAATTAAATGTGAAGTTCTGATCAGCCCAACGGTTAGGAAGTTTGTCCGAAAAACAGTGTTTTATTTAAAAAGCTTACTCTAGAGAGTAAAATATGAGCTGTTAGATTAAGATAAAATGTGTAAAGATAGATCTTCTGTACTCATTTAGTTTACACTGACTTTGGCCTAAATTGAACTAATAGTTGAGAAATTATTGCCCAATAGCTTTTGGAGATAAAACTCCCCCTAGTGTCAGACATATGCAACCAAATTTTACGAAAATCTATCTAATTATTTCTCAGACCAAGTTCTATTAAAATAATGAAGAGGAAAAGATCCATGATATAGTTATTGAGTTATTGCATTAACATCAATCTTTGGCTGCGGATGCAGCAGAGATGATGATTCAGGCCGCAGAACAAGACCGTACTGCTGTACAGTGTGACACTCTGGACCGCTGATTTAAAAAACAGAAAGATATTCTCTCTACTGGCTCCAACAGATTTTAGTCCGTGACGGAAGCAAATACGCTGGTGTATCTTCTTACACATAATAGGTGGCGGAAAAGGAGCTGGAGGTCGTCAAAACTTTTTTTTTAAGGGGTTGTGATTGATCAATTAACATTGAAGCAATATATAATCTCAAATTCAGTAACAATGTTATGAACATCGAGGGATGTATCAAATTACAAGGATTCGTTAATAATTTGTTCCTAACTTATCGTTCCATATGTATCATACAGTGTGTTGTTGTGGGCATCTACCGTGAAATCAACATCCAACTAGGCTTATACTATTTTTCCAAATACCTCCCCAAAAGTCCCCAATCCCCTGCGTTGTACAAGCAATCCCCCTGATTGAACTCCTCAATTTAAATTTTAAAGTTAGGTTCACATCATTGCTCACTAAACTAAATTTGGCCAATGGTCATGAAGTTACGTCTTCATGACCATTAAGCTTCCACTAGTGGGTAATAATATGAACTATTAGAGTGAAACACAATGTGCAAAATATATATTACCTCAATTGAATTCAAATGATCAAAGTTTAGACTAAATCAGACCAATTGTTGCAAAATTATGGCCCAAAGAAAGTTAGTGTTGGAAATGTATAACCAAATTTTTTCCAAAATCAACCAAGGAATTTTTTTTTGATTCATGGCTCTAACTCAAAAGATCTTTGGCAGACACAGCGGTTGGTGATGACAATGAAAAGTCGGGGATTTTCTCCCATTCTGCAAAAGTTTTTTTTAAAGTTTTTTTTTTATAAATACTGAATAGCAAATAACAATAGAGAAATTTATATGTTCTAAAAAAATCCAATGCAAAAATGCAATTAGGCAATCTTTTCTATTTTTTCAATATTTGTGCGATTGACTGTGTAGATCCATAACCCGGATATTTTATCTATAATTTATCAAATACCACCTAATTTCGCTAATAGGTTTGTATTATTATTGGGCTATATCAATTGATTGCAGAGAAGAGAGAGGTTTACTAATGCTTGGTGGGATAGATTGATTTTTAACAAGAGAAAAAAATCGTACAGTATACTGTCAATTCATAAAAAAACTAGAAATGGGATTAAATGGAGATGCAATGCCAACACGAATATGGTAATTTGTTTTTGGTTCATGCTATTTCGTTTTTGGAGTGTACCTTACAGATAAACGACTGAAGGTTTGTAGAAGTTTTCTGAATCTGCTCTGACCTGTTCAGTCACATTTACATAAAACACTGATTTTGTTTGTTCCTTGAATAATGTTTATAGCTGAATGGACGATGCAACATATGGTGTTATCCCATAATGCCAAGATAATCCAGTAAAGTTTCTTAGAAAGACCCTCAGAATGAAGCATCGTCCCTGTCCTCCCTGGTAAACTCAATCATCAATTGATAACAAATTAACACAACACTGATACACAGTCCCGGGTCCTAAAGTATCCTGTTCCAGGATCTGATGAGGTTTGATGTTAATGAGAGCCTTGGCTTCTACCGCTAACCCCGAAGGTATTGGATGAAGCTGTCCGTTGTCCTCTGTTGGATTGTGACACCTTCGCCCAGATGGCAGTGAAATCTCCCCCCAGCTCTATCTTTTTTTCTTTTTTTTAAATGCTAAGAACACCAACAAAGTGTTGCTCTTGGCCGTTCACGGTGCATATGGACACCATGAATACCTGCCAGATCGTATTATGACAGACACACACGTTTTAACACCAAAAGAAACATGTTAACAGCTGGCTCATCATCTTCAAATCATCTACAGCTCCGTTAACGTTTGATTTACGTTTTTTAAGTTACCATTAACCAGTTGAAAAGAGGTTTTAAATATAATTCCTAAAGCCATACTGCTATGGGTATAGTGAGGTATAAGTTAACATCCTGTGCTGGCTTATGTCATCTAAGTTTTTCGCTGTGTGGTGTTACTCTCTCCGGAAGGAGTCAAAACAACAGTAAACACATGTTAACATAGGAAACAGCAGTTGAAGAGACATCTCCCAATAGGCCTTTGAATTCCTGCTGTAATTCAGATATGTCCACCGTGAGCACGTTTACAGACCATAAAATAATAACTGATGTTTTGGTTGAAAACATGTTGTTATATTACACTTCTGTCGCTGTATTTACAAAATATCCCTTGCTATAAAATACAATTAACCTTATTATACTATTACCAAACATTCCTTCATTGTATAATTGCTTTTCTCACTATCACTACTGCATTATTGTATTTTTATGTATGTCCTAAGTTGAATAAAGTATCTATCTATCTATCTATCTATCTATCTATCTATCTATCTATCTATCTATCTATCTATCTATCTATCTATCTATCTATCTATCTATCTATCTATCTATCTATCTATCTATGTATCTATCTATCTATCTATCTATCTATCTATCTATCTATCTATCTATCTATCTATCTATCTATCCATAACAAATCACCACAGCCACCACTGCTGCCGCCACCGACATGTCGTGTTAACGCAATAAGTCAAAGTCAAAGTCAAAAAATATTTGGTGGACCTTTTTCCCATTTATTACATTTATAGCCCATAGTGCGAGGAAAAACTGGATTGATTTGAGGAACGGTCAGTTGCATTTTTCTACCACTAGGTGAGCTTTATTTTAGCGGCCATAATTTCGCAATTGTCCGATTTAGTCCCAATGTTGTGCATCGGAAACAACTCAAAGTGATCCAACTTGCAAGCATCGGTTTCTTATCTAATAGTTATAGTATATAAGTTACTACCAGAGATACTCTTTTATGAAAAATATCTACAGCGACAGGAACAGAGCCGGTGACTGCTACAATGGAGAGGTTATACAGCAGATACTTAGACCTGTCGTAGCAGAAAACTCATCGGTGTATTAATGAACGAGGCCTCCCGTGTAGAGGGGATCCTGCGACCGTGCTTGATGCTTCATTATCATTGTAGATAGGGTTCAATGATATAATATTTTATTAAGTTTGCTTCATTTTCCCTGCTGTTACAACTCAAGTTGGTGTGTTACCAATCTATCAGCACTAATTGACCTACCATCCTGGATAACTTAAGCAATCGATGAAAAGACGGACAAAGTAAACTTTTTCTCCTCTTTTTCGCTATGATGATTACAATATCAGCAATGTCTACTTCAGCCATACAGATTGCAATGCATGCAATTCAAGGTGAAACAATGTCTCTGTGTGAGATTGATCATTATGAGTATGACACAGGATCAGTAATATTTAACCACAGGCAAATCCCCTACCTTTGCCAGTGAAACATGCATAAGCTATGCTTTCCAGGGTTTTGTATTAAGACTGTCTCAGCGCTAATTCCCTAGTCTTACCTTTGTAATATTCCTAATGTGCCCCTAAGCCCTGAGATCCCTCGTTCTGCTGTGTTCCACATTCCCTTTGATCCTGACGATCCCTTTCCCAGCTTCCTCGGGGGGTCCGCGCATACTGTTACCTGACTGCTGGGTGCTAATACATCGAATATTCATCCACACCACTCTGCACAATCTGTCCTCCACAACAGGGAAAAGTCAAACACACTTTTAGAATATTTCAAGGGGAAAATTCCAAATACATACAGTGAAGACCCTGACTGGACAGAAAAACTAAGATAAAAAAGATTTCCAGTGAGATCTTGGTTTTCCTGCCCTGGTGCTCGGTTTGTGGTCTCTCTTCTTTTTTTTATCGCCACAAATCTCAATAAGTGTCTTGCTGTTAACAAGTTATACACAGATTTTCATGAAACTGGATGGGATGGGTGGGTACTGGTAGACAAGAACCCACTAAAATGTGTAGTGGACTCAGCAAAGCAGCAAAACAGCAAATCCAATATTATTTTTAATATTTTTTTTGTAACTTATTGTGGAACAGGGCTTTTATATAATTATGTCTGTTGAACGCAAACTATGTAGCACATCTTTTATGAAACATGTTGGAAGGATTGGACATGCAGAATGGACTTTGGTATATTATGGAATCGACATCACCACCGCCACCTCCTCCACCGCTGCAGTTCCTGCTTATTAATACGATAACTCAAAACCAATTAAGTCCAAATGAATCGACTCAAGGAGATCTTTCTTGCATATATCACATTGTAATCTAATAGTTCATATTTTACTCACTACAAGGACCATTTCTTTCTTCTTCTATTTTTTTTCCTTTTTTACAAAGAAACACTGCTTTTCGAACATAGCTTCATATTTAATTTGAGAAGATCAAATAGGGGAATTGCTTGCTAGAAGGGGATTGGGAGTTTTACTGAGATATACCCTTGCTTCCCCTGGGGGACAACAGACAGGCCTAGCTTTGAGTGGATTTCAATAAAATGGTATTGTAAAGGATTTTTCCAATCTTACAAAATACTTTTTTTTAAATTTACTTTAGCTAATAGCTAATTAGGAGGAAACATTGTCTTAAGGAAGGAACAACTGAATTTTGAACATGTGTAATCCCTGATTTCTTTTTCTTTGAAATTATGGAGAACCCTGAAAGCATCCATCTTATTCACAAATGTATTGACAGATTTCCATGAAACTTAAAACAGATGTGGCATGAAGACTAGGAACAGTGCATGAATAATCTATCCATCATAACAAGAAATGCTGACGCTTCTTCAACAGCTGTTTCCCCTGCGATAAGTTCTACATTTATGTTTTAATTGGGAACAATCCAAATACTATTGATGCATATATATTAGAACCCAAGTGGTGGGGAAACAGGACCCTTTGGTGGGATGAATAGACTTTGCAGAAGTTTGTAGTTTCTGAACACCCTTGTTTATATACCGCAATTGCCTGTGATTAGATTTTAACAGTGTTACCACAAAGCTATGACATTGCCATGCTGCCAATTACTTTAAACCCTTGAGCGATAAAAAACATTGGCTGCTCTGCTGAGACTCATTAAGCTACTACAAATAAGATAAGAGCAGTAGCTATGTCATAAATATGTATATCTATATGGATACCACTGAATATGAATATATTGTCTTAAGCATTATTCATGAAGCTATATATGTTTGCTATTACAAAGAGGCAGTTTTTAGCCTATTCACATTTTGAGAGACTAAGGGCACAAATATTTTTTTTACTGTCATCAAGGTGAAAAATAGCCATTGGTAACTCAGCTATTTCCAAAAAGCATACTTAGGATGTCAGCAGATGAGAGCTGTAGTTGCTCCAGTGCGTTATTGAGAGCCAAACAAGCTGTGAGATTTAAAAAAAAAAAAAAATGTATTGTCAAAATGAATTTAGACAGTGTGTAGACAGTCAGAACTGCATGGTCCATCTCATTTCCACTGCCAATTGTTTGTCACTGTTGTCCAGAAATTGCACAACTTAAGAGATATAGACATTTTGTTTACCTTAGCCTAAATGCTAAATCTGTTCCTCTCCATTAATAATAGCATTTCCTTCATTAGCAGCAAAAAATATAGTGTTTTTTTCATTTCTTTTCTTCTCGTTTTTGTTTTGCTTGATGGTTTGTCTGATTGATGGGTTTTCTGAAAAATGGTGCAAAAATGAGACAAGTACCATAAGAGGAATTAATGAATATCGGCCTGTCTGTTTGTCTATAATGGTACCAAATAAAAGCATTTTCAGTCTATTTACTTTTATTTTTGTAAAGGGAATTTCTAATGTACAGTACAAATGCACAACTGTGTTCACATTTGCCAAAACATAATATTCTGATACACTTAAGCAAGTAAATTTTATGTTTTTATGATAAATGTAATTTCGAATTTACAGTACAAAGATTTAACTGTGCCTTAATTATAGAATGGTACGATTCAGGTGGATGGATTGTAAAAACCTACACAGGGTTTCAGGGGTTAACCAAAAAGAAAAACAAATATCAGCGGTGACTTATTCACGTTGCATAACTTATACCACACGTGGAAAATAACTCACCTTAGGTTTGCCATATGGATTCAGTGACTATATATTTTAACCAGACACCACATTTTCCTAAACAGTGCCAATATACTGTCGTCCCTAAACTTAACCAAACCCAATCAAGACTTTCACATGTTAGTGATGGTTGGCTGTTTCTCCTACTCTTCCGTCGTAAAATACAGTCTGCTACTCTAGGAGTCATTAGCAATCCAGCCATTCAGCCGATAAGGTGTAAGGACATGCTCCGGTCATGCATAAATGTAACATTCATGTATGTCTGTCTGTTTAGGTGGTGCACTGTGAATTGATCTCTTAGACCCTGTGATCTTACACCTGCCCTTAGTGAGTTTTCCTGCCTTGTCTTGAGTCTGCTCATTAGTGTTGGACTGTGTATGTCATTTGTCAGATTGTATGCTCCCTTACTCTCACTGCCCTGGCCCTCCTAGGAGGCCTTGCCAGTTCTGTTATTTGTTATCTGCCTTGCTTCCTGTTCCAAAGCTTTGTGCCTGAACAACACACAGGTAAACAAGCATCTCAAACTTACCTGTTCTTCCTGTAACTTTCAGGTCTAACCATGATCGTTGCAAATCCTCAGGTACAGACCCTGTAGCTGATCTAGTGCTGCGGGAGGGGCTGACTTACATTTAGTGTTAGTACCGACTCTGCCCACATATGCTCCCCCCTCTTTCAAATTCTCCCTGTGTGAAATAGGGTGTGAGAGTAATCTTGTCATTAAGTTCATTAAGAAATATCAAGATAATTAACATGAAATTGGGATAAATTACAATTATATCATATTTTTCACTCAAATCTATTCAGGTTTAATCTGTAGCTAATAAATCTAAACCATAAATCCAGGGATTTTACATCTAAATTGTAGTGTTGTCTTGTATTGGTTGTTGTTTTTTTCGTTGTTGTTTGTCTTCTTTTATTCCATTTATGTCCTTCTTATTTATTCTATTTAAACACTATCAACTGTTTTTGATGCAACAACCTGGAACAGCACTCCTAGTTTTGTTGTATTCAATAACAATAAAACTTGTGTCTTATGTCTTAATAACAGACTTTGAGTGCCAGACTCACCCTCGCTACAATTTTTCATGTCGTAACCAGCATTTTACAAACTCATCTCAGGTGCACAGTAAGTTTAGTATTTGATACGTGTCCTGATATTAAAGTATTGGATCATAGTTCGAGAATAATTTAGCATTAAAATTCTGCATTTTTCCAATTGACAAATTCTTGATTGAACTTGAATATACTATTAATGACTTTAAATATTGAATTAACACAGCTGCTACTCATATTTTATAAAGTGTACCATTGAAGATATTGTAATTGGTTTGAAACAGGGTTGGGACTTCAGGAAAAAAAGAACGAAAAGGGGCAATTAATATGTTTAGCTGCTTTAGTGGCCTTTTCCTTTGGAATTTCCGTTTTCAAAAATACATTAAAATGAAAGAAAAGTCTCATTTTGTAGGTAATAATAACAGGTAATGGTTTGTTAAGTGCGTCATCAGGTGTTAAATGCTGTAAAACTTGGCTTTGTTTAGCATGCATTGCATTTTTATACCAGATTAGATTTCCCTTATTGTTCAAGTTTCCTGCTTTATTTACATGATTAATTCAAAAGGATTTATTACTTCAAACAGATTCACATCTGCATTTGTCCCTGGGGTTTTGGCAGATTTGAATATAAGCAAGACTTATCTAAATGCATTCAAGTACAGATGTAGCCCTTTGTGGCACATTTCTACTTAAACCTTGATACAAACGAGTTAAATATCGAGACACAAGTGGTCCACGTGCTTCACAATCTCCCATTCCCCACCGCGTAATCGCCATAGAGATTACTATAAGCAGTGGAACGGTGATGGGCAAAGAGATTCTGCTGAGGGAAAGTGCCGAGTCTGCACAGCTTAGCCATAGCAAGAACTCTGTCTGTTCTGTTTTTTGTTGTGCAGCACAAGGTGATCCAGCCTCCCAGGACTCTCCCCCACCCTTCTCCCTCATTACTAATGAACTCTTTCTGGCAGGCCTTACCTCAGGCGGCCCACTGTAATTATTCCCCAATGCCACAAACTGGTGAGATGGGTGTCTGTAACACACTGAGTGCCGAGAAAAACAACAACTATGGGGCTATTATTTGTCAATCAAACCCAGGGCCATAACAAAATGATGTCTGGTGCATCCTGAGTCCTAGTTATCATCACTGAAAATTGTCAAGCTAAAGAACATTTTTATTGATTTCCTTATTTATTTATTTACAACAACCCGGTATTCTCCTTTGTTGCAGTTCAGCTTTGAATCGGAGTCTCTTCCTACATCTGAGTGCCTTACTTTGAACAGTGATCAAAAGGTGTTTTTTTTCTTTTTCAGTTTTGCTAAAATACTGCGAATTTATAATAAAAATAGACCAATGAAGAAGTGTTCAAAATAGTCAATTTACTATTGAGTAGAAAGTGAGTAATGTTTATCAACCCATTTATAATACACACTTACGCCAAACTTTCATAATATTACAACAGCCCTTTAACGTATTATGTAAGTCCCTTATTTGATACCAAAACGTTGACCCATTGAGGCATGGACTCCACAAGACCTCTGATTGTGTGAAAATCGAAGGATATGACTTGTTTTTCCAGCAGATCCATGGATATGACCTTTTTGTAAAGGGTCTCTTGCCACAGAACTTGTCTGTTGCAGAAGACAGTACATGTTAAACAGTACACACCCACTGACCACTGTGCCATTGTGATGGGTTAATCTATGTTATTCACTTCCCCTGTTAATGGTTAGATTATTATGGCTGGTCAGTGTATTTTCAGTGATAGTTTTATAGTCATAAGTCAAGTGTAGAATAACACCAGATGATTTATGGCATCAGATAACTTCGGTCAGTGCATCTGGTTCAATAGATTATGGAGCATTAATCACTGTAATGGTGGAATAACAAACCTGTCCTTCTCAAATGGAAAAAACCATCCGCTCCAATAAGCTTTAGCTTCAACCATTCCACAACGACTCAGTTGTCTTGGTCAGAGGCATCTTAGTGATGGATGCAGCAAGATGTCTCTCTAACTTAATGAGCAGAGTTTTTGATTCTGACAGGGATGAAGCAGATTTTGATTGGCTCTGTATTTGGCCCAAATTCGTCGATGTTGTAACTTTCCTAAATTTGTCTGGTCTTTCAGACTGCTTACCCTGATCACACAGTCTTTTGTCGTCCTTTGCAAAATTGGCAGATGTGTGGGTGCTACACGCACAGCTTTGCAAATTGACTGACAAAAAGTTTCACTAATACGTTAATTCTGCACAATCACAGCTGATGATCATTTTGCATTTCTTTATGTTCTGCACAAAGCTGGAGAAAAAAGTGTAGTCTCAAGATTCATGTTTGACTTAAAAACAATATAATGTTATTTTACCATTAGAAGAGAAGCCTTTATTAATATACAGAGAAATCTGAATGCCATAACTTAATTTTGCAAAAGCTTGTGCAAAAGCCATCACCAAAAAACATTAAAGAGAACACATTTATTAAATGAATATCTATCTAATGTTCTGTGAGAAAGATTATCTATCTTAACTATTCTCACTTTTCAAGCCTGAAAAGTCTTGCTTACCCGCTTCATCCATCTGGTAAAGTGGCTTTCACCATCTGCTGCTGTCTTTTTAAATATGATTCTCTTTATTCATCTAGATCTTTCATGCTACTGTTTATCACACCTCCATCTCCCCGTCTCCATCTAGACCTCACAGACCCTCCAGTTTATCATTCGTCAGCCTCAGCAGAGTCATCAGCCACCGCCGTCACCACCACATTTATCTTTTCTTTATTCACCATCAGTGCAATATAATAAAAATATAATTAGTATTGATCTAATGAAAAAAATGTTGTGCAAATGCTATATACACAGGGCTCAACATTTTCTCAGCAGATTTGCATTTTCAATAAAGATGTTTTTATTGATTGGATCAACAGCACCATGTCCGGTTTAGAGACCACTAAAACACGCATACCATCTGCCACAGTCACGGGCAGCCTTGCTGTACCAACAGCATCGCTCCTGTATCTGTTTACGTTAACAATATTAATACATTTTATTTATGGGTGCCTTTCAAGACACTCAACGTCACCTTACTGATACAATCAAAACAACATATCATCATCAACAGTGAATGATCATACAGAATAGGCAAGTCTGATGAATGATAAATGATGAGTTTTCAAGCGGGATTTGAAAGTGGCACCTCAATGGCCAACATGCATTCCAGCTAAAACCAGTAGCACCAAACACATAGCAAAGTATAATTCTACTTGCCATTTTGCACAAATTCTTCACAATTAACTTGTTTACAATTGTGTAACACAAACCAACAAAGCATAACACATTAGCACTTCAGAGAGAAAGCTCGTCAGGCAAACAGTTAATTAGAATGACCCACAAACTTTCCGAGCTGAAACTAGTGAGTGAAAAAAATATTACATACCCTTCACTACAGTGTATAGCACCAAGGCAACACTTGTAAAACATTTCAAAAAAGAGGCTCCTGGCACGATTTTGTATCATGAGACAGGTGTTTGAAAGAAAACCAAATTCAATTAATTTGTCCTACATTTTCAAGTTCATCCCTTGTGGTATATTAGTGGCAATTAATCAGTGTAGCATAATTATGTGTCAGATTAACTCTTTTCTCATTTTGATCCGATAGAGTCGATTTGGGAAGTAGTGAGCAGGATGGCCCTTTGTTTGGTAATGCCATGAAATGCATCATTGATAACGTGGTGTTAACATTTTATCTTTATCATTATGGTCCACATTAAATTGGCTAATACTGTCAGGCACTACAGTGAGGAAGTATTCAACTAAAACACAAGCTTGATGTGTTACAGGCCTATAACGCTCTTCTTTTGTTTTTGTGCTGACCAAATGAAAGTTAAAAGTCGGCCTATGCTGTCAATGCCAACAGCAAGGGTATATGACCCAGCAGCCCCCAATCCCCTGCATTGTACAAGCAATTCTCTGATTGAACTTTTCAAATGACTGTGAATTTAAGTAACAAAAAATTTTTTTTTGTAAAAATGCTCCCCTTACAGACTAACATATGAACTTCTAGGGTAAAGTGTGATATAAGACAGGTCTCCTCGAGTTGATTTATGTTGCACCAAATTTAAATCAACGAAAAACAGTGTTTTTCATAAAATGTCCCTGTAAAGCCACAATCCCCAGACAATCCTAACCCTAACCCACTGAGAGCTAAGAGGTCGGATGGTCCATCAACGAAATCCTTCAACTTGCTCCAGCTTGAGATTTAAATGAATCCTGTTTCTTTACACACTCATTTAAAGAACATGCTGCCCTATAAAATTTAATGCTGGAAAGAGTCAGTCTGTATACTTATATGCACATACTTATAAAACAGACTAATTATGTTGTCCCCGACAGCAAGGGGTATATCCCAGGAGAAGTCCCCAATACCCTTTGTTGGAAGAAGTTATATCAATAAAACATTGTTTTTTAGTAAGAGCTTCCCCTAGTGAGAAAAATATGAACTCCTTGACTAAAAATAGATGAATCAAATGCACCAAATGTGGTCTAGATCGGATCAATAATTGAGAAATTTTGGCCCCAAACCCTGTGCAGGGTTAGTGTCGGGAAATATACAACTGAACTTGCCCCAAAATCAATCTAGTTCTTACTCACACTGCAGTCAATGGGGGTTTAAAGTTTGAATACTATGAAATAGTTTTGAGTTTTGTCTGGAACACAGTATTTTTCATAAAAAAGCTGCCCCTACTGAGTAAAATGTGAACTTTAAAGTTAAACACAATGAATAAAAGATAGATCTCCTCAAGGCAAGGCATATGACTAAAATTTGGACAAAACAGTTGAGTATTTAAAACCCAATAGGGCTTTTATTGGGCAATAAAGCCCTCTCTAATGTCATAATAATACGACCGATCCCTCCCAAAATCACTCCAGTTCTTCCTGGCACCAAGGTATATAAGGGTTCATAATTGATCCATTATATATTTTTGGAGTTATCATGCTAACACAAAGGATCTGCGGCGACGGTAACATTGGATGCGGACGTAGTCAGCGATGATAATTCCATAATGTCCCCGACATTTCAGGGATATTTTTAACTACACAGAGTAAAAAATGAGCAAAGAACTATTCAGAACTATTCATATATACTAATATCATCATCATACATGATTTTTTTTAAATTATTTCTATGGAGAAAAAATATACCAGCAGCCAAGAAACATTACTGTTTCAAAACTGTTTTTTTCCTAACACATCAACCTTGAGATCCACACATTAATTTCATTGAATACGCCAATGCAGTGATAATTCTATTATCAGATGTATCTAAAAATGTTACATATAGAATACTACTTTAATCGCATAGTATAGAATATTAAAGAAGAACCTATAGTTAATTGATAAGGGAGTACAAGGAGTACAACTCATATCATCACCAAGTTGGACTACAAAGAAATCCAGATTTTTGCTTATCAGGTGAAACTTCACAGTTAAAAGAAGCTCAAAGAAAGGCTAACAGAAAAGAGACCACAGGTCAACAAATGTACCTCAACCTTCATCTAAAGGCCTAAAATTGCTAACAGATGTTTTATAGCGAACACACAGCACATTTCACACCATCAAAGGGGTCCTGAGACTGTACTGCTTTTACATCAGGAACATCAAAGGACGGCTCGGAAGCTGATGGGGCAGAACTCAAGGGGAAGGCGGCGAATACATCACATCAGTATTCAGGGACGCTACTAGTGAGAGCAGCTTTCTGATAATGGAGGGAGTTTCTAAACATGTTCCACGCTGGAAACAACAGATACCACTGATTGCATTCTATTGCTCTGAATTCAACACAGATGGCATTTAATTAATGTTTGGCTATTGACAAATTAAAAATTGTCAGGTTCAGCTTTGAGACAGTTTTGCACTCCGAACAATGTTCATAGTGTTGTTATTAAAACAATCTATACCCCAGCTAGGAAGTTTAAGTTGGTACTTAAAGAAGCATGTTATCAAATGCCCTCTCTAATATAGTCTCCTGCCTTGGATTTGTAATTCAAAACTGTACCAAATTTACAAGAAACAGGTTAATGATACTTTATCTCTGCATGCTTTTTACCTTGGATTTGGATTTTTCTCTGCGGGGGCAAGACGATAAACGATCATTGTTTTTAGTTTGGAGGGCATATGTTCAGAACAACCCTCAAATTAATGCATTAAAAAGAGATTTTTTGATGGAATAATTTGAGAGTTTAATATTTCCTGAGCCTCTGGCATACAGTACAGTATATTGTATGTTCTTGATTAACAGATATTAAATGCTCTGCTGAAACGAAGAGAGAATGAATAATTACTAGCAAGCAACCATAATGTGTTTTTGTAGAACCTCCTATCCTTTCTATGCACAGAGCTCCTTCAAGCACCAAACACACTTACAGTAATGATAAAAGATGAGGGCTGGCTTTTGAAAGCATTTATCAAACTAGGAAAACTGCTTTGCAAATATTTCAATGAACAATACCAAAAAGTATAGTTATTGTAAAAATTAATTACGACTGAATGGCTTTCTTCACCATAATCTTGTGAGAATAGTTCCTTTCAATTTGAATATGGTTTTATAATGTTTTTATTCTTTTATTTCTATAAACGTCATATAATAATATTCATATCTTTAAATAACCATCAATTTATTGTCGTCTTTACATAAAATTTTGGGAGATTTAAATCGATTAGCCATAACATTAAAACCACCTGTCTAATATTGAGAAGGTTCATTATTAAAAAAAAAAAGTTATCATAATTTACTTTAATAGTTTATATTTTTGAATTGAAATATAATAAGACATAACTTCACATTTAATTTGAGATGTTCAATCAGAGGGATTTCTTTTACATGAAGAGGATTGGGGACTTTTTGGGGATATACCCTATACGACAGTATAAGCCTAGTTTTTGTGATTGATTTAACTAGTCTTGATATTTTTCATATATTAACCATGATGACTATATTCCCCTTTTGATATTTTCAAATTTTCTATAAATCTATTTTTTTCATGAGAAATGTTTTCAAGGTGAGTTTTCAGGTAGGTCATCTTATCAAGGGCATATCTCACAAATTACAAATATAATACTCACCAAGATAAACAAATACCATGAACATAGCTGTGACTTTTAATATTTCGATTTTTCTGTGAAATACATTTTCTGAGTGGTGCGGGGAAACGGGTTTCGTCAAATACTGATGAATTTGTGGAGGAATGTGTTGTGGGATATCAAGGGAGTAGATATCTCCAGATGATTTATAAATACTACCAACATTTTGGCATTACTCTTTATTTTCAGTGTCAGCCTGAGCTTTGAAACTGACCCCAAAAAAACCTAATTCATGAAAGTCAAACTTGCCCAAATATGTTTGGGCAAGATTGTTTTTAAGGAAACAACGGATGATGAAGATCAGTATGAAGGATAACATGGACCAACAGCCCTCATGAGGATTTCCATCGACACTTTTGACCATGTGGAATCAACCTTACCAAAGAGATTAAGAATTACAGTTTGCAGCACAAAGTTGTACACATCAGACAGACAATTTCAGGAACGGGGCCAAAGTGGGCTAGGCTTTCCTCCAAGCTGGTTGTGGTGATGTCTTGCCAAATGCAGAAAAACCCTTTCTCCCTTAAAAGTATGTTTTGCTAATCTCATCTCATGTGCCAGAGCACACAGAGAAAAATTTTTGATTTTTTTTTTCTTTGCATCTATCTCTCAATAATTTTGCACCTTTGAGCTTAATACCAGTGGTTTTGATTTTATTTTTCAGTGCGTCCACTGTTTCTTCCTAAAAGCCTTTATCTCTCATTTGAAGAACAGGCTATCCAAAAATCCAGGTTATGACAAAAAATTTACTGCAGCCTGTGGCTGTTCCCATTGGTCCGCAGGTCTGTCTGCTTATAGCGATGGGAGCCAGTGTACAGGAAACACTGCAGGTGCTCAGTTTGGTAATTTAAAAATAATGGCGTATCTTAAAAAATAGTACATATACCGGTATTTTGACTACCCATCGATTTGATCGGATCGTTCATCAAACCTATATAACGATATGGATCGATGAATCGTTACACCCCAGATAGATAGATAAATAGATGGATGGATGGGTGGATGGATAGATAGATATATAGATGGATAGATGGATGGATGGACGGACGGACCGACGGACGGACAGATAGATAGCGTTAAAGAATAATACTGTATATGCAATTACACCAGAGCAGACACAAACCTCACAGAAAAAGGAAAGTTGCTCTCAACAGGTCATACGGAGGGTATATGTTTGTATTGATTCTGAACTGGGTTTTGATTGGCTGTCTTTTTTGGCCATAAGATTTTTTTGGCGTAAGAGGTCAGTTACATCGGTTCTTAAAAATATATCATGTTGTGCATCCATTCAGTTCTCATCATTCATATGATCATGTTTGTAAACATGACACTTTGTTTTTTTGCCCGAAGATAGATACGACGTATGCTGGTAAAGTTTCTCTTTCTGTGAACAGCTCTATGAGTAATGCTTTTGAGTTTAAGGTAAAACCATGTTAAAAGAATTTAAAACTAAGGGGGGAAGAGAACCCAAAGTGGAGAATTGATCAATCCATTAAATTGGTACTTTAGTATTAAAAATTGGAGCACATTTTTTGTCGTGGCAGTCCATGGGGGTGCGTGTCAGAGTTTTCTGCAGTTAAGTGAAGATTAGTGTTTACACAGATGGACCATTTGGCTCGGAACAGAAGGAGTAAGATGGAATAGCTGTTACTGTGAAACGTTAATGGTGGATTGGGAGTTAATGGTGCACAGAGTGTAATTTGATTGTTTAGAAACAAAGATGAATGTAAATGGCTGGTAAATGTAATAGTGGTATGGCCCACGTGGTTCACTCATCATACTATCTGCATGGGAATTCAGTATCTTGCTGTTGCGATGTCGAGGAATCTATGAATCCTCTTTTTTTTGCTCTGGTCTGCTTGGGTGCAGGCATCAAAGTAAAGGACGCCAACAGACTAAACAGAATCATTAGGAAGACTGAGTCTGTTGTTAGTTTTAAGCTTGTCTCTCTAGAAAAGATGGCTCAGGTTAGGATTTTTGCCAAAATCCTATTAATCATGGACATTGCCTCGCTCCCTCGCCACAATATGATATTCAGTGCAACCGGCCTTTAATTGTTCAGACCTGCAGGATGAAGCTTTTTGGGTACTTTGGGTTTTTCCAGGTGACGGGGACTCTGTAGATGCAGTCTTGTGTTTAAGAGGTGCAGCAGGACCCGCAGAGCTGGCTGGCGTATGCCTTGAGCAATGGGGGCTGATGCCATCTGGCCCATCCGCCTTTCCCCCATAGACTCTCCTCAGCTAGGTCATCACTTGGTTGGGTGTGATGTTGATTCCAGACAGGGGGGATTGAGCAGGTGACAGAGTTAGTCAAACATGTCAGTGGGAGAGTGGAGGGTATTGGTAGCAGGGGAGTGAGCTGGTGAGGTTTGCTGGAGAAGTTGGTGGGGGGCTAGCGCGGGATATGGAGGGGATCTGGGAATGCTGCTCTTGAAGACAGTGTGTGTGTGTGTGTGGGTGTGGGGGGGTGGGGTAGTTGGGGGAGTGAAAGCTGTTAAAGGCTCGGTTTGGCACCTTCGCTCAGCTACACCTCCTCCTATCCTTTTGGAGCCAATGATCTCTCTCATCCCACTCCATACATCTCTCTCCTTGTTCCGTCACAGTTTTCCCTCCATTCTACTCGGGTAGGAATCCTCGCTCTCTCTCAGGCTCTGCTTAA
The DNA here is from genome assembly GCA_037951165.1 of Lophius americanus. NCBI lineage: Eukaryota > Metazoa > Chordata > Actinopteri > Lophiiformes > Lophiidae > Lophius > Lophius americanus. The sequence continues at coordinate 24,130,303 of JBBDHG010000014.1, forward strand.
GTTGTTTCTGGACACTTTTTGCGGTCCCCTTCCCTGAAAGCGTTCTTTTTTTCATTCAAAGTAAGAGTACTTAAAATACATTACTCATTTTGATCTTTAAACTTTAAAGAAAAAAAATCGGAATCGGACAAAATCGGTATCGGCTGGCCAGACTTTATAAAATCAGTGATCGGTCGAGACAATTGCAATCGTTGCAAGTCTACATTATTTGTCTTGCAGTTTTTTTTTCCAGAGCAAATATAACTTCCAATTTTCTTGCCTGCCCTCAGCCACTTTGCTCTAGCCTGAGTAAAAGCACTTTATGTTAAATCAATTAATACTTGGTACTTGTTGTCTTTCAAAAATTGTCAAGCATAGAGTCTAAATAATCTCTTAAAGAAAGCTTGGATTGATGTAATGACTGATCACTTTGAATCTTCTTTCAGAAATCTGTTGGAACATGGATTGGCATTACATAGAATCATGTTATCATATCTTCCAGGGCACTCCTCCAACTATGGAGGAAGGCGGACATCGCTAGTTGTTATTAATCAAAGAGAACTGGCAAGAGAGGGAGAGCATCAGAGGGATGAAGAGGAGGAAGAAGATGGGGACCATTGCAGAAATGAACAGGAGGAAGAAGAGGGAGAGCATCACGGATATGAAGAGGAGGAAGAAGGGGGGGACCATCACAGAGACGAAGAGGTTTCTGCACCACATTGACAACATTCTGTATCAGGTAGCAAACAGTTTTCCTGTCAAAGTGTTTGACTCCGATACTGATCACATGATTGGAGAAATGGAAAGATAATTTAGAAGAACCAACTAAGACGCCATGAAACTTGTAAAGGCTCTTAATCCTTCAACCAGTAGTTTTTTGAGAGGAGGAGGTTCTGATGTAGGCCAATGCTTTAAGAATCAAGTGTTGAAGATCTTTAACATGAACGTCACTAGGTGAGGAGAGTTCTGGACAGACGGCTACAATAGAATGAAAAAAGGACTCTTTCCGCTCTAATGAATTATTTAGTGTTTTCTACCATATCCAGCGGTTCTCTGAGCTGTACAGGTTCTACGCAGTAGCCTTAGTTTTACCAGTGAGCAGTGCATCATGTGAGTAAAGTTTTTCAACTCCTAAGGATCATAAAGAATAATTTACAGTCTACTAGGACAGAGAATTGATGGTCCAGTCTGGCGATACTCAGTGTTGAATGTAAACCCACCAAAGCTTTGGATTTAGGCATTTGAGGCGTTTTGCTGAATAACTTCGTCATTGCTGCATTAAGTTTTTACAGGACCCAACTTTATGTCATTTTACAAAGTCCTGGATGTGTACATTTGACCAAAATTGTTCCTAGATGGGGTAGAATTGTCATAATATACCAGATTTTTACCTTAGAATCCTCATTTTTATTGAAATGATACAATTTTATTTTTTCTGATAAATGAGTCTTATTTAATATATTAATTGCAGCAGCCTTTGCATATTTTTGGTGCCCTCAGCTGGTTTCATAAAACTTATTTGGAAAAATATCTGAAGAAACAATTAGCCTTATAATGATACCTTTAATATTTCAGTTAAATGCTTTTCTTATGCCAAAAAACAACTCAGTTACTGAAGTAATTATATTTCATTTTTGAGCTTTTCCAAAGAACCATTGCTATTATAAATGATTGTTTACAAACAAATTAGCCTTGCATGTTGGATACTGTGTATATGTATATATACATTTTCCAGCACCACCCCATAAAGTCTCTATGCCACCCTAATGCCAACCCATGAAAATTTGACTAGATGCGCCGCTGCATTAGCGTCTTATACAACTCCATATCAAAATGTGGGGAAGAGGGTTTCCAGCCAGCCAAAGTCTACTGGGAACCAAGATGACGCAAGTAGATCCTGAGTCTCCATCTTGACCAAGAAGTTACGACAGGACCCTACCAGGGGTTCCACCAGGACAGTTCTAGAGCGGTTCTAGCAGGCCTTTAACTATCCTGCTCTCTTCATTACCATTTATTCACAATAACGTATTCATATTTATCTTGCATTTTATATTGCAAGTTATTGTCAAATAAATATATTTCCTATTTGAGCTATGCAGTTGTCCTGTCTGTTCCTTAATGAAAAGAAAATGAAGGTCACTGTCAAAGAGAATGTTTTACTTTCAGATGTGCGCCTCTTAAGTCTAATAAAATGAAGAATTGGATTGTTCCAAATTTAATAATTAAATCATCGACTACGGTCCCGTATAGTCCAAATTTGGTGCATATAGATTGATTAGAGGAGATATATGTTGTATTCATCGTGTTTCACTTTAATAGTTCATATCATATCACTAAGGGGAGCTTTTTACTGAATGCACAGTTTCTCGTATCTAACTTACTAACTGTTGGGACAATTTAGTCCAAATTCAGTGCAAATAAATTGACTCAAGGGTAGCGATCTTGGAAATATATCATATTGACCTCGAAATGTTCCGTTTTACTCACTTGGGGGTGAGTAAAACCCCCTAGTTCAGTCGTAACTTCGTATCTGGTGTGATGAGACCAAATTTGGTGCATATGAATCAACTCAACATTTATCTCGTTTACATTATATTGTAATCTTATAGTTCAGATTGAAATTAGTTCGGGGAGTTTTTTTGCAAAATATTATGTCGACATAACTTTACATTTAATTTGAGGGGTTGAATCAGGGTCATTGCTAGTACAATGAAGGGGTTTGTGGGCTTTTTTAGGGATATACCCTCGCCGTCCGGGCAAAAGAATAGCTCTAATTATATATAAGTTATTTCTCGAAAACAGTGTTTTTTATAAGTAAGCTCCCTCTAGTGAGTAAAATATGGAGTATTAGAGTAAAATATGATAATCAAAAGACAGATGTCTTTGAGTCGATTCAAATGCACCATTTTCTGACTAAATGGAACTGATGGTTACAAAATTTATGTCCAAAAAAATGTTTTTTATAAAAAGCTGCCCTCAGTGACTAAAATATTAATTGTTAGAGTGAATCACAAAGCATATAAGATAGATCTACTAGAATCGACTAACATATGCAGAATCTGGAGTATATCGGACCAATTGTTGAGACATTATTGCGTGACAATTTAGTAGACGCAATTTCTCCTAATGACAGAGATATACAACCAAACTTTCCCAAAAACACTATTTCTTCCACACACTAAGGTCTATGTGGGTAAAAAAATTGAAAATAATACACCATATGCTCTTTGAGTCAGTGCGTAGACATAAAGGATTTGCGGTGGCGGTGGCGGCTGATGACGAGTCCATAATATCCCCTGCTTTTCGTAGATACAATTAGAATTACATCCTCACTACAAAGGTGGCATGACCTGGATGTCTCTTTAGGAGAGAACTATACAAACATTTCACCAAAATCCAAAAGTCTTACTCAATAAAAACCCATAACTAACTCAAGAAACGTAAGGTCTCTCTAACTCTCTCTGAGCATAACTCATATGTAATCCCTGCTCATCAATGAATGCTTTTTGTCTCACCACAGGTAAATAACTGCCGGCCAGATGTCTTTTCTGCCTAACAGATTACTCATATAGCATAAACACACCAAAGTGTAGGCCTAATTATCCTCCACTGCACCGAGCTGCAGTTGTCTTTGGCTGTAAACAGTGCGATCAGGGAGGCAGCAATGTGGAACGCATCTGAGGTTCCTCACTCATAGACTCCCAGGTGGGTTTGTATCTGTCTGTGATGGACATAAATGAAGAGAGGGGTAGGCAGAAAATGAAGTTTAGCAGAGGGGGTAGGGACTTGAAAATAGCATGATAGAAAGTATGATTGAAATGCTTGCTACCCATCCTTTGAAAATTGCTTTGAAATGCATCCTACCTTTTCAAGGTACAGTGCTGTACTGTGAAAAATGTTTGTTGATGTACCTAGTCTTTTGGCAAAATCATTCATTTCAATGACGTCAGGGTAAAGAACTATAAAATGAGCCTAGCCTGGCACCATTTTAACTGACAGTGTATATAAACCAAAGCACCATTTTAGGTGATAACACTGTGCTTCACCTTAATAGACCTAATTAGACTTACTAGACTTTATTGTATACATTGTATCACCATAACGTATAAGATAGAGCCTCTGAATAGCAGATTCCTAAAACTCAGCAGTATATTAGCATGAGGAAAATTATGTTCCAGAAAAAGTGCTTCCATTTATAACACATTTTACAGCGTTTTTTTTCCAGAGCCTTTAGAAAAGGGAAGTCGCTTTGATAAAGAAAGATAAAACTAATAGTCACGCTGTTGCAAGATAGTGGCAGGGCTCACTCCAGGCCATCTTATCCATAATTTATATAGTAGTCAGTAAAGTATCAATCGTATGTGTTTATTGTCTTTTATGCTGATGATTCATCCAGTCATACTTTTCCTCCTGTTTATCCGGGGTTGAATCGTGGTGCCAGCAGGCTAAGAAGCAATCCCTCTCCCCAGTAACACTCACCAGCTCATCCATAGGGATCCTGAGGTTTTCCCGGACTGGAATCTCCTACCAGTTGGAAGTGCCTGAAAATTCTCCACAGGGAGGCGTCCTGGAAGCAATCTAATCAGAGGCCCAAACCACCTCAACTGGCGATACCTTTGCCTTACTTTGCGACTCGTCATTTCTTCACCACAACAGACCAATACAACACCAACATTATTGCTGATACCGCACCGAGCCGCCGGTCCATCTCCCGGTCCATTTTCCCCTCATTCAAGACACAAAGATTATCATACGCTGATGACACTCTAATTTATATATCTAATCCTACACCCTTTGATATGTCTTGTCAGTCACACTGGCTTTTGATTCTTCATAGAATATATTCCATGTTTTATAATCAATTAGCCATGCAGGCTAAAAGTAAAGTGATGAAAGTGGCACTGAACCTCTTACTGATTATGATCATTCAGGCCAATGTCACTGAGTCTGTATCTTCATAAAAATGTGCATGATTTGTTATTGATGATTTATCTGGATTTAAGACTTCCATTGGACAAGTTGAAACTGAGACGCTTTCTTTTCAATTTTCATTAAAAAGTTATGGTTTTCTTGAATTATTGCAACTTCTTTAATGTATTTGACTGGGGCAGCGTTATTTACATGCGTATATCTTCTCACTGCCCTTGTGCTTTAGATATTGTCCACTGCGGACCTTTTTATGACAAATTCCCAAGACTTTCATTCACCATTTCTCAATGACTACTTGTGTTAACTGATCTGCATTGTCTTTCCATAAGTCTCATCATTGCCAAATGGATTCATGCATATGCTTATTTATCATAAGGAAAACAAATTCTGAAAGTTAATGTTTCCCTTTTGAGTCATATTTACCAGTATCTAAATATCCGGTAGTGGTTACTCTTGTCGTCTGTCCCCAGTTTCCTTCTTGAAATAGGAAAAAAGTGTTTTTTGCTATGCCAATCCTGCGGGTTGGAATTTGTTGCAGGATGATTTAGTTCTGGGAGAGCCGGCCATTCTTGGTGTCAAAAATAGATTGAATGATTTGGAAGAGGGCATACCTGGGCTAGGGATGCTTTGACAGAACAATTTGCCCCCGTGTGATCGAGGGCATGATATCTTGCGTTGTATACTCGTGCTATGATGTATGATTGTTTAATACTGTCTTTTTTAATCTGCACATTCTTTTAAAGCACATTTTGAACATCACTATTAAAATAGACTGTGAAGGAAAAAAATTAAATTCATAACATTCTGGTACTGTGTTTGGGTCATCATAAAATTATAAAGGTATGCAAGCATGATAACCCCTGCAGGACTACTACAGCTGGTTGACGGTGTGTTATATGTGAAGGGGTGCTCAAATTTAAATTTTTTATTTTGTTAATTTCTATTTGTCCTGCTGTTAAGCTCGGAGAGGAATGTGATCTACACAGTTTTCCATATTATGGCAGAATTTTAGCCATTTCAGTCATGCAAGGTGAATGGTCATGTGATTTAAGTAGAGATGAACAATGCGGTGCTTTGGGTAGACTGAGGTGTTGGCAGTTTTTGGAAAATAATCAAATGCTGTAGTAGCACAAGAGGGTGAAAAATCCACTCACTCAATTTAAAGAACAGCAGAACAATTTTAACAGTTTCCTTTAAGTTTGTTGAAAAGCAAGCCGAGAGGATCTCAATCAAGACCAAATGAAATGAACATTGAAGCTGCTCAAAAAAGACAAACTTGGTCTTTTACCGCCACATATATTTCATATAACAATATATAACATGATTATTAATACTTTTATCTTCATGAAGCTGAGGAGGCATGCTCACATTTGAAGAATAATTACTTCTAAATGTCACACTATTATTGAATGTTCTTAATCTCAAACCTAAACAAGGGCAGTATGCCGTACATTAGATTGGATTATTTATCTCAAATTGGTTTCAAATATCTCCAAGTTGATTTAATAGCACACCAAAATAAAAATAATTACTATCAAACAGGTATACATGAATAAAAAGTGTAATAAAAGCGTTTTATGCAACTTTATGCATAAAATATATAAAAACGTTTGTAGAAATGCAGTAGGCTGCACTTGAGTAATCTTTATCAATCTTTAATCTCTTTTGTTACATACACCAAGGAGGTTATATTTGTTTTTTTTACCATGATGAGATGATAAAATGTTGGTGATGTTGCATCATGACCTCATGACATGACATCATAATATAACATAATCATTTTTAAACCATTGTGGGATAATGCAAAATACTTCAAATCATATGGGCATATGTAGCGTGGTAGCCAACATCCACCTACTGGAAGTGTATTTTTCTGTTTTTTTAGGACCTTTCTTATTTTTTATTTCTGAAAGAAAATTACAAAATACTCAATTGTAAATGTTCACAAGCTCTCCTATGGTGAAATACCTTCCCCTACAATTTGTAATCATACAGGTATGATTAGTTTGATAGTTATTCAGTTAAAACGATGTTTCACCAGTGGGGCTTTTTAGTATGAACTGATATTTGACCTTATTTCTAATCATGGAATTACTTTTTCGTGATCTCATTCATTTTCTATGATCGCAGAAAGTCTTTAAAATTATGGATCACTGGGATATTGACTATTTATTTTATTTCACTTAAGGCCAGTGAAACTTTATTCTTAAAGTACATTGAAAAACAACCAGGGTTGAATTGAGTTCTTTCCAATAGAAAAGGTAAAACAAGAAAACACAAGGCATCACGATAAAGCAGTATAATCAGCATGGAGGACAGAAACACAGACTTAAATACACTGGGTTGAATGAAACAATAAGGCACAGCTGGAGGGGAAACACAGTTTAACGCGACGAACAATCGTATACGAGCGCATAGAAACAGCACAGGAGAAGAAAGACACAGAGAGGGAGAAGGAGCCCAAGTGAAACACACATAGACAACACATAAACAGGAAGGATAAGAAATTAAACACAAAAACTAAAGAGCGGGAATATAAAATTAACAGATAAAAAAAAAAAAGGATATGAATTGTAAAGCTGTTAATAACAAAAAGGAGCGTCACTTTCAAAGAAAATAAGAAAAAAAATAATAACCTTCAAAATATTTAATGGATTTTTGATTCTTTTCTCTTCTTTTTTTATTTCAATTTTTTTTTTACATATTTTGGTTGGTGAGCATTGATGGTGAGGCAGTTGTTCATGTCGCGGGGAAGTATAGGTGAGGAAGGAAGACATAAAGAAGTGTTTTTTGTTTTTGTAGGATAATGTAACTGGCTGTAGAATCGTTATTTAGCTTTTAAGCTAGTGAGATCACGCCATGGTTATTGTTTAACTCTTCAATTTTGCTTTTGTATGTAGTAGATAAGTGGAGGTGGAGAAAGATCAACTTAAGTTTGAGTGGTGAAATGAATGATTGTTTGTGCCAATGCTGACTACAAGACCTTTCAGTGCGTATGACTATTGAACTGCGCTGGTGGCCTGCTACTCTCTCTCTGTGGGTCGTCTGATGTGTAGGATATGGAGGAGAGTCTAACAATCCACGTTTCTCTTCAGCCAGTCCTCCAGGACTGAGAAAGAACTTCATGTTGAAAATTTTTGTGAAGAGGCATCTATTTTTGACCGCAGTGCTCAAACCAAGTCTTACATCTTGTTTCAGATGTGTTTTTATTTTGTGTGTGTCTATGGCATGATTGAATTGCAGTGACATACACATTTAGGAATGCATACACAGCAACACATCTTCTAGCCCTTTGCACATAAGAGAGAAATGTGAGACTTCAGAGGTTTTATGAAACTTAAATCAAAACTATTTTATGAGCTTTTTATGAATGCTTCCTTGAGAACCTTTCACAGAAGCACTGAATGTTTGCTCGAGAAGAAGAAGCACAAGGTCATTGTGTTATTCATGGGGAATGTTTATCTAGACTAAAAAAATAACTAAGCCGAATTTTTAAAATGTATGTATTTTAATTTCATGTAAAATTTCCATGCATTTGGATTATAACATAAACCAACTAATAAACTTATTGTGATACATTTTTGTTATTAAATTCTGGAACAAGAAAAAATTATATTTATGTAACAACTATTTTATAAATATAATTTTCAGGATTTTAGAAATAGCTTCCTAAAAACATGGTTCAACCAAGTGTTGAGCTCTTCCATGAAATACAAATTTCACCATTAAATAACTAATTTTTTTCTCCGTGTTAAAAAGCATGCTTCACGAAACAATTCTCCATTTCCTGGTAAATTAAAAGTGTCTTAGATACTAAATTAATAAATCAAAGTCAACTTTAATGTCAATTTCTCACATGTGCCAGACATGTGCAAAAACTGAGATGACGTTGCCCTCAATCCATGGTGCAAAAATGCAAAACACATAAATAGATGTAAAAAAGTAAGTGCAAGTGATGAAATGTACAAAAGATATAATAAAATCTAAGATATACATATGTACAAATACTTACTGTATACACAAATATATGTATATGAATCCATACAAACACCCATACGTAAATTCCCCAAAGAAAAAATATATAGGGCTACTAAGAAATTATTTTTTCTTACACTAAAATGTTATACAGCATGTTTAACATTTGTGTATGTTGTTGAGTGTATGTTGGTAAAAATGGGACATTTTTCTTTTTATTTATTGAATATATTGTATGATAGCAAAGAGGATTAAAAATAGTTCAGAATAATGAAATGGGCTTGTATTGAATTTTTTATAGCATTAATAGAAGATTAATATATTCTCCAGACTACACATGTTAAGCTTTGCAAATTCACTTTTTGTCGTCGGTAGTGGCGCTGAGAGCATTTGTTTTCTCAGAATGGTCACTCTGACTGATTCTACTAAAGGACAGCAACGCTGAAGAACGTTAGAACCCAACCACTTTGTGATATCAAGTCCAACAGCGAGGCTTTTTACGACTGTTATTTTTGTCCCATGGCAATATGTTGAATTATTAAACGTAAGCGGTGGCATTTTTATTCCGTGTCCATGCTTTCTTTCAACTTGTATGTGACATCTCTAAGCACTCAGGTGGAGACTGACTCAAAGGAAACCTTGACTCTTTGTGTTTGGGGCTTTATATTTTCTTGTCAGGTCGTCCAACCCTTGCTTCATCCTCTTGCTATCTGATATTTTCTCAAACTCCCCTGCCACATTTCAACCATACACACCTTCTGTCTTCGCAGTTGTCTATCCCTAATAGGATGACAGGTTTGCGGCAGAAGATGCTGCTTGATTTATTGGGTGCTCCAGGTTCTAGTGGTGCGTGTCTGACTTGTATCTTCCTGGAAAGACATTTAGCTCTTCTTCATCTATCTGACGTGTCCTATATGTAGCAAACAGCATGTGGAGACCGAGTAACTAATGGCTTTTTTTGCAACCGAGATGAATTTGTGTATCAGAAGCCGCAGAATATGGCATACAGCATAAAAGCCACAAATGGAATCTTAGAAGCACTGGAATCAAACCATTTTTACTCATTAATTGCTATGTATGGATTTAATCAACTCCTGCCCAAACTTGGAAATGGCCTGGTGAAGATCAAAAGGACACATGGGTCAACTCATTCTTATTTTATGCTCTTTTAATGAGGTTATTTAGGATAATTCAGCGTGCTAACCCCTCAAGGGAATAAGAAAATGTACAAATAATACAATTTATTTCCACTTAATATAACATAAAGACCTCAGTTTTTAATCAGAATCAGAGCAAAAGTAAGGAAAACAAAACTCACTAATAGACGTGCACACTAATACTAATAGAAGCACACACATTAAACACAATATAGTGGCGTAAAATATTTAATTGTATTTTAATTCAAACTATTGCTACAGTAACTGATAATGTGAGTTATGGACTCTGTACAAGTAGTAGCCACCAGGAGCTGACCATCTTCAGTCTTTGGCTAAGTTCAAGCTCCCAGTCTTGATGTCCAATTAGGATTTTTTTCTTCTGTGTCCTGTACCATACTCCGGTATGAACAGTTCGTGGCCCTAAACTAACCTGAAAAACAATGACATAGACGTCACACACAGCACGCTGTCAACATGGAAGCAAGATGAAAAGACAAAGTATGAATTCCGATCTGACAGGTCAAACTGGGGTCACCTTGCGAATCTGACCCGTGTCTGATTTCGGACCACATATGGAAGTGGTCCAAAATTGGAACTGGAAAGGATTGGATTCCATTTGGTTTTCACACAGACATGAAAAATCACATTAGAGCAGAAAAACCCCACCTGGTACAGATTTTTTCCGATACACTGTAGAAGAAATTCCTCTTCAAAAATGAGTAAAAAAATTATGGATACAAGCTGTTTCTTGCTTGTAATTATTTAAAAAAATCTTCCAATAGAACAAATGAAAGTTTGTTTGGTACGATGTTTTAAAATAAGACATTATATTTAGATTTCAAGACATCTTGAAATGAGTTGGTAAATCTAATTATTCAGTATATTTTACTAATATGAGGAGGTTTTATTTTATCAGAATCAGAGCAGCTGCGTAGCTCATGCAGCATCTAGTGCCGTTCCAAAGCCTGGATAAATGGGAGGGATGTGTCAGGAAGGGAATCTGACATTAAAAAAACCCTAACAAAAACAATGCCAAATCATTATGGGGAATGAGATCACCCGCTGTGGTGACCCCTAAAAAAGGGAAAGAGGTTAAAGAAGAATTTCTTGGTTTTTTATCCAACCTCCTTAACGATTTAAAGAAAGAGTGAGTTTGAGTTTTTGCATTCTATCCTTTGTCTCTCTGCCCGTGTCTCTGCTGAGATGCTGGTTACGGAGCAGGTGCTCTACCTTCCATTTAATGAGCCCTGTGATTGGTTGTTTCTTTATCTCTGGTGAGCCAATCCAAGCTCCAGTGGAAAGGCAGTCTAACTTTGTTATCTGAAGGAGGCTCAGTGGGTAGAGAACACAAACCTGGACTCCAGCATTGCAGGTTCAAAACTCAAGCTGGGCCTGTCTGACTTCCTTAGATGTTTCCAAAGTGAATTTCTTTCTTCTTCTCGCTGTTACGGAGTAGCTCAAAATTACTGAAAGTGAATATTACTTTTTTTTCCATTTACAAAAATAACTATTGCAGAAAAGAAAACAGTTTCTCAGGAGAACAGACCGCCGTCAAAGAGAGGACGAGAGAACAAGCAACTTAATGCCTGAGTTTGAGACGACGGCTGGACACCCTGTCTTCTCTCATTCAAAAACCATTGGTTTAAACCAATATTCTCAGTCAACAGCATCTTCTTTTGACAGAAACCTGACATTGCGGTAAGCTTAAGTGCTGCTCTGCGTATTCTGGTTTTCGTGCACAATGACTCCTTGGGGCCCAGGCACTAAAAGCCATTAGTGCTCCCATTGGCGTAAAACTTGCATGAATCCATAAATCTTTCAAGGTAGTGGATTGAATTTGTACTTCTAATAAAGGATAGGTTTTGGATGAACTGTGCTTGGGCTGACTCAAGTTGCAAGCTGCACAGCACTTCGGCCTCCATGGACGTGTTATTCAAACACTGCAAAAGCCTCGCCAACGGATGGATCTTTAGCAGAGAGGAATGTATCCATTGTAGCTTCTGAAATATTCAGATGTCACATTTTCATTTGCATGTTAGAAAGACAGGGTTTGCTGTCTCATTCATGTTTTCATGTTAGAAATATGCAAAAAAGAGATTATCATCAAGTCCAACATCATCATAAAATGCCGAAACAACCACTCCAACTCCTACATATTTCACTCTACAACGATGCTCTACATGTTTATCTATGTACACACTTTTCCTTCATGAATAAAATGTAGTTTTTGCTTTATTCTCCATTTTGTCCGCATTTGTACTTTTAAGGTACTTGTCTATGAAAAGGGGTTGTTCGAAAGACAGCACAGTGTTTATGCCAAACTGTGAAGGACAGTGGGAGGGGCAGATAAAAGGGGAGGTGGGAATCCAATCGCCAGCACAAGGGCGAATTATCTGACCAAGGTGCTGAGAGTGGGGTGTCTTCAGCCACTAATTGATAAGAGCTTTCTATCTTTAGTAAGCAGCAGGGTTTGGCTCAGGACATCAAAACCTTGGCTGTGGCTGAAAGGCTTGTTGTGTCCCGTTCCCTCCTCATCCCAGGCTATCAAGGGAGGGTAGAAGTCAGGATGTCACCTTGCCAGAGGGTCAATTCTCTACTTTCCTGGCTGAAACACAGGAGCTGTCTTCACTAATGTGAATTTGAGCTTCTACAAGTCCTTCCTGGTGTCATTTCTTTAATAGAAAAAAAGGTTAACATGTGGTGCTCTAGGTCTCCTGCAGTGTGCTCTCACTGTGATTTAATCACAAGTAAAAGCTTTGAAGAAATAATGAATCCATGCAAAAAGATAACTGTGCTTATATTGGATAAATGACAATGTCTTCAGGTAAATATATTAAAGTAAAATTAAGGAAAAAAAGATGTACTGCTGCGTCATCGGAATAACTTCCAATCTATATAATATTTACTGTATATTTATGTATTTACTGTAATTCAGATATTTAAAGCAATATCATAATTATGAAAGCAAAAACCCAGCCATAAAAAGGACATAATCCAGTGTCCTTCGTGTGTCGGTACCAAGCCTGGATATATGGGGAGGGTTGCTTCAGGAAGGGCATCCGGCGTAAAACCTGTGCCAAATCAATGTGCGAAGTACAAAACTGATTGCAAAGCAGATCGGTCAGGGCCTGGGTTGACAAATACCATCACTGGTACTGGTAGCCAGCAGGGTACTGGGCTATGGATGGAAAGAGGTTGCTCCCCTGTGGTGACCCCAAAACGGAATAGCTGAAAGAGGAAGAAGATCAAATGTATTTAAAGCAATTTAATTTCGGTAGCAACATTTTTACATTTTTAATGGACATATTAGTGCTTTTCCATTCAGATCCAAATCTAAATAAACAAAATGATCACAGGTGCTGAAAACACATGGGCAAAAACAAAGAATGACATCCCACAGGATGATAGGCTGATATCTGTCAGTTTTTGCCACAGAGGATTAAGATCCAAAACATTTCATTAATGGTTCATGTTAAAAAGTATTCATGTACTGTCAACACACATAATCGTTCAACCAGATTGCACTCCATCTTCTATGGAGACATATTTCAGACTCAAGTGATGTAAATTTAATGTGGCTTCTATAGATGACTTAATCACAAAATCTGTACTATAAGTTTACTAGAGACAAGATTCAATTATCTGTCCAGTATCCATTTAATGTTTCATTATTTTTAATAATGATGGCATCTTTTCCAGTGCTGCCACCAGCATTGCGGCTTGTCCAAAGAAGATATACACACAAAATAGGCACGTTAAATTAAATCTACAGAGGACACTCTTGTTCCCAGGAGAATACACCTCTTCTCTGCTTTGGCACGCAGTTTTCCCTTACAGACCCAAATTTTGGCTTCACACACAAGATGTGTTATAATTCAATACGTTGAATGCCGTGATAGTTTGGAGGACATCCATACTCCAAAGGGCAGAATGCGGCCATGGCCATTAATCAAGCACCCAACCTGACAACATATTTCATTCCCAAACACCCAAATGAGTACGAAAGACAAGCAAAAGTGTGAAATGGTCTTCCCTTAAATTCCCTGCAATGTATTATAAGATATTTTAAGAAAATTGTTGGGGTCTATTTTTGTCACGTCCACTATCAGTCCAGTCCACCAGAAGATGTGGAATAACCCTTGGTCCACGGCTCAAAATTCACATTCTCAAATTTTGAGATGCTACAATTCTCTTAAGTTATTGTTTCATTATCATCTTGTCTTTATTGCAGAAAATGAAGGTATTGAAGAACTAGGCCTAAGCTGTTGTACTGACAGGAGGGGTTTATCCACGAATCCCTTACCTGCCTTCGACAAGCTTTTCCTTATTGCAGTCTTTATATTAAATGTGTAAGTAATGTCAGAAAAAAATAGTTTTTCTTAAAAACTCCCTCTAGTGAGTAAAATATGATGTGTTAAAGAAAGATTTCTTCAGTCAATTCATATATAATCTTTTGAAGATAAAGCTCCCAGAGTGCCAGAAATATTATTTTATATCATAATATCATATAAATCTTATCCAGTATCAGTCCAGTTATTCCTCGCATTCAGGTGTATGTGAGTATAACATTTTATAATGATCAACGACATCGGTTGAGAATGATCGCGTCAGCACTTATGATCTGTGCAAGTGGTGATCAGAATTATTTCAAAATATCCCAGACTTTCAGGGATATAAAAATAGAAGCGATAGGGAAAAGAAATTCTGCGAGACAGAAAACCTGCTTGGTCTCCACCCTCTTTTTGTCTACAAAAGTATCTTTGAATGAGGACGGGTGTGAATATTCATATCAGGGGACACTGCATTTCTAAATCTTCATCATCCCCTCGTTTCATTTCCCTGGAACTCCATCGATGACAAACATGCAATTTGGTGGATGTCCATTGCTTTGAAAACAGGCTCATTTCTCCGAGGTCATGCATTGATTAGCCACAGATGCCCTAGAGCCCAGAAAGGAGGCAAGTTGCAATCTGACCCAAATTAGACTGTGAAGACGACATCTGAGCCTGTTCAATTTAGAAGATTCTAATCCGCACTGATTACTTAAAGACACGTCACTACCGATGGCTAAAGACAATCAGGCAGCCAGTGACAAAAATTCTTATTTGTTTTCTATTCATACAATTTAGGCAGTGAACTGTAAACACAACATATGGTGCCTTGCAAACATCCGAAACGACACGACAAGACATCTAACGCGGTTCAAACAAAGCTGCGTTTTCTTCTCAGTTGCAAGGAAGCTGGGCAGAGAAGAAGAGAGGTAGTCAATTATTACAAGTAAACTTCTTATCATCATGTGTCTCCACCAAGCTGCAGCTTCAACATGTAAAATATGTTAACGAAAGACTGACATCAATGGCAAATAACATTTAATTGTGAAAAATATGCAGTACTCTACAAAATATCCACAATGCCCAGAAAAGCCCAATCTTTTCATAAACTCCGCAATGCAATATCCACTGAAAAATAAAATTCTCATTTGGGAATAAATTAAAGAATCAATTAGATGACTTGTTTATAATAAATGTATTTTTACCCATGTAATGGTTGAATTTTACAAAAAAAGATATCAGATGCATTAGACAGATTTTTTAATGACTGATTATTAAAACATTAGAAATGCACTGCAGAAACCACTATTTCATATTTTCTGTCTTTCTTACTTTTACGTGAAAAAAAGGGCATTGATGACGGATTTATTTTACTACATCGAGAGCTATGGAGCAGATGTTCTTCATAGTGCTGACACCAATTGTATAAATTAACCAGTTTACACATGTTGAGCACATTTTGAGTATCTATTTTTTTTTTTTAATTCTTTTAACTTGACCTGTTTTATAATATGACCATGAGGCAGCTGTATCTAAACAGTGAGGGGCCAAGGATGGAGCCATGAGGGGCACCGCAGGTCAAAGGGGCCATTGAGGAGGAAGCATTAACCATTGCTATTGAGAAAGTCCTCTTCTATATGTTTTTTTTTTTTTTGGCCTTTTACAACAAGTTAAGACTTACCTCACAAAGTAAAGTAACATCATTCAACAACAAAAAAAAACAATGAGCATCAAATAGTTTTCTAAAAACATGCTTTACCTTTACCAAAAAGGTTGAGAGATTTCACTTGATAATGAAGTTAGTAACAAGGGCTAATCTATTTAAAATGGACTATTTTCATAATTTCATAAATTAAATAAATATGCAAAGACAAAAATATTTTTTTCTTGGTGATGAAATTAAAGGGTTACAATACAACCGAAGCCAAAATATGGTGATGGTGATGACAATGATATGATGATGAACCAGCTTATGTTCAGATAGTGTTCAAGTGTTTAAAATCAATGCATAGTGTTCTCCTGCAGCGCGTTGAAATTCTGACTACTAACTGAGGAGAGAGTAAGAAGGTTTGAATATTTACTAGGGCGTCTTCATCAATAAATTGGTGACAAAGTACTGCCTCTTTGTTTAGTAGTGGATGCAAGTAGATTAGCATAAGACTATGACTGTCATATTTCAAACAGGACCAGGGAGCTAAGCAGTAATTGACTAAACAGGATGTGACAGGCAAGTACTACAAATCTTCATTAGCTACGTTTTTGAACCTCAATAGCCGATATTAGATTCTTATTTTGACTATGAATAATTAGGCATATGCCATCATTCCCGGCAGGAAGGGCTTATCCCCGAAATGTCCCGACTCTCCCATTTCTCAAATTAAATATGAAGTTATTTCAACAGCATTTTTTGTAATAAATAAATAAGAATCTGTCTAGTAAATAAAATGTAAACTATAAGAGTAAAAATTGTTTATTTACAGGATAGATCACCTCAAGTTGATTCAAGGCCAACAGTTTATAAGTTATTGCCAAAAAACAGTGTTTGGAAAAAAAAATACAACCTGTAGTGAGTAAAATATGAACTATCAGAGTAAAACATGATTTATAAAAGATAGAGCTTCCCAATTTGATTTTTAATTTGGACTTGTGGACCAACGGTTAGGAAGTTCTGTCAGAAAAAATATTAAATAAAAAAGTTCACCAGTGAGTAAAATATGAACTCTTAGAGAAAAATATTATATATACAGTATAGGTCCCCCCGAGTTAATACATGTACATCAAGCCTGTGCTATATAAATTTAAGATATTATTGATATAATTATTATTATTATTATTAATTGTTGGGACATTATGGCTTGAAGTCTTTTTAGATAAAGGTCTGCATGGTGGCGGAAATGTTCAACCGAACTTTCCAAAAATCCTCCCAGCTCTTCCTCGCACTAAAGTCTATGTGGGTAGAACATTTTAAAATGGTCCATCACATAGTTTTTGAATTATCGCAATGGAGATTATAATTCCATAATAACAAAAACTTTTCCAGGGGTATAATAGAACGTTAAAAAAATACCTTAAAGGCAACCTAACCATCATTAGATTAAAAGTTAGGAAAGAAACAGTGAGGAAAAATGTCCGGTCCATATGGCCCATATCCTCTTTGGTGCAGTTCCATCGGTTTTTCCATGCTCTGCCATTATTGCTGTAAATGTGTTGTTTAAACAATGATGGCTTTCTCTCACAAGCAAGTGTTTGTCAATTGTTGTTATCTGCTTTTTGAGAATGATGAATAGCTTCAAGTGTTTATCATTAGAATGTAAATGGTCCCATTAACGTCCCTCTGCTGATGGCAGCAGACAATAAGGTACGCTCATGATAACTGTAAATATTCTGTCTTGTTCTGACATGAACTAACACACACTGGAAGTCATTAGCCTGGTAGTTCCCAGTCTTCCTTTATCCTTCACTGCACTCCCACCTCCTTTTATTGCTCCACCAAGATTAATGTCCCACCCCTATCAACTACACATGCCACAAGTTGCATATGTAATGCAAATAGACTCAATGAGCCCTCTCAGGTGGTTGTGAGGGTCAGACAGAGTTTAAGACCTCCGATCACCACAAATCCTCGGTGTCCTTTTGAGACTGCTCACAACCGAGAACAAATAAATTACAAGCTGGGTTCCCTTTCTTTAACCTCAAACTCCAGCATTTGGACCACTATTATTTTGCAGCCGTTTTTTGGTCTTTTGCACCTGCAAAACCCAACCCGACTCCCGCAAACTCCTTACTAACCCACCGCAAGGTGAAATGAATGTGACCCGGGCACTCAAGAAGCATGAAACCTAAATCCCTCAAATAGAATACACAAGGAAACCTCTTTATTTCTCATAAGATCAAACCAACACACAAATACTGCTGCAAGTTTCACAGATGCTTGCATTCATATTCTACAGGGAAGAATCCCAGTGACATGCAATACATCATCATCACCAGGAGGCACTTCCACTGCCGAGTTGACGTGGAAATTTGAGCAGAGCATGTTTCAATGGTTTGGGGGATACTCATCATCCTAAAGATGTCCTCTCTGGTGTCAGGATAGACACATGTGTGCATGCATGTATATATATGGTTAACCGCGTAGGATGCTGCATTGAAGCACACTCACACAGATCGGCATTCGATGCATTCCACATTCTACCAACCCCCACCTGCAAACGCGTTTGCAAGCACCGACATGATGCACATCAGGGTCATAGAGTCTCCCCATCATGGGTTATTTGTAAGATGTGATATGAAGGGGGTTGCGGGACTAAGTGTGTGTGTGTGTGTGTGTGTGTGTGTTTAGGGACGGGAGTGCTCTCACCTCGATCGGTGAGCAAGGCAGGAAAGCTGAATGCCCTTGACTAACCTTGTATGTTTTACTGTGTTTTTATGAGAGGGTATAAATCATGTGATACAACAGCATGTGATGCTGTTGTATTTTTTTCTTCTTTTTTTTAAAGGCTGCAGGTTTTACAATACATTTCCAGATTGACAAGGGAAATGGTCACCCCTATAACAAAGTCTATTACAAATATTGTCTGGAACATACTGGGCATGGAAATTCAATACTGCCCCTCAGTAAATTAAGGATATCTGTGTTGTACTATGTCGGAATGGAAAAAAAAAAAAAGAAGAGCTGTTTACAATGGAAATATTAAAATGAATCACTATTGTGGGGAACATAAACACATTTCAGTGCAGATGTATGTGCAGGTGAATGGAAAAAATACATATTATCATATTGATTGTTTTCTGCCTCGATAAGACGATTTCCATTTTGCTTTCAAAAAAATGTACATACAAACAAGGGCTGGGAAGAAAAGTGGTGTAACGGCATCCATTCAGAGAGACTCTTCCTCCAGACAGACATCTCTCCCTACCAGGCCTGAGAGTCTCCACTCTGACTCATGGTCATATATTTATCTTTTTAACAGAATCTGGTGGATTATGTTATGTTATGCTCCTCCATAAAAAAATAACTTATTCTTCCTCACAAATCCACACACTTCTTCACTAAGGGCATGTGGTTGATATTTTCCACACACTTCTTCACTAAGGGCATGTGGTTGATATTTCCCTCCCTGTTCTTACTGACTTGAAGATATACTCCAGATATTTGATCAATAACTGATGATACAGAGCTTTGCACCTTCCTGCCTTAACCATTTCCATTTCCAACACTAGTGGGCAGTCACATTCCACACACACTCATGCAGCGCTTTACCTGGATACCAATCAGCTGCTCACACACACATAAATATGTTTTAGCCCTCATCTTTTTGTCCTCCTCTCACTGTCTCTTCGGTGCCTTTTTCTTCAGCTCTTTACCAGCTCATTGGTGTTGAACAATAGAAGAACAGCTCCAATCCAAGTACAGCAATCAAAAAACTAGTGCAGCAAATTGTTATCCTGGTGAGGAGAGAGGGAAAAACGGCTTTTCTGTTAATGCTTTGATTTTGGTTACTGTATGACTCTTCTGAGACATGATTTATCTCAGACACGTTTCAAACAGGCTGTAAACCTTTACAGCAAGGATATATGCCCGAAAAAGCCCCCGTTGCCCTGCGTTGTACATGAAATCCCCCTGATTGAAGGCCTCAAAAATAAAATGAATAATTTCAAACTGTACTTTTTTTTTTACTCAACCTGTTAGTATGAAGTCAACAATATGCTCTAAGATATGATCCCATAGTGATTCAATTATGAAGATAAATACAGTTAACTAGTTTTTCTGAGTTCAATAAAAATAAAGACATTACGAGACAAGACATTTCATTGTGTAAAATCATATGACCTAAATTTAGACACAACTGGACTCATGGTCGAAAAGTTACTGACGAGAAACTATGTTCCACCAAAAGCTCCCTCTAATGAATAAAACATGAATTATTATTGTTAAATAATTTACAGTGGATACAAAAGAGATCTCCTTGTGATGATTCTTATGAGCCAAAGTGGACGTAATCAGACATATGGTTGGGAAGTAATGGTCAAAAACACGCCCCATTTTTGAGAAACATATGAACAATTACGGTAAAATATGACAAATACAATTTAGACATCCTTGAGTTGGCTCATAGAGTTACATTATAGAGTTACCTTACGAAAAAATTGGACAAACATTTGATAAGTTATATCAGAAAAAAACTGTTATGTTAAAGCTCCCCATAGAGCTTAATATAGACTATTCAGAGTAAAATAGTGCCGATTCATATGCACCAAATTTGGACTAAATACAACCAAAAGTTGAAAAATTATTGCCCAAAAATTGTGATTATGGAGATAAAGGTTTGCCTCGTGGAGGAAATATGCAACTGTGGTTTCCTTAAATCAATCCAGTTCCTCCTCACACTGAGGTCTATGCATGTATAAAATTAGAAAATATTATGAACTGGATTTCGAGTTATTGCGTTAACATGAAGGATCTGCGGTGGATATGTTGAGTGGGCTCCAACCACTGAACAACTGCTGGAAGTCATCTTCGAGTTAATTGGATATCGAATTGGATGGGAGGAGGGAGAGGATGTAGAACAATGCCATCCACAATGCAATAGAAAAGAGATGAAGAACGATAGCATGGATTATGAGAAATTAATGTCATTCAGAAGTTGTAGACATTAGGCAGGTTTGTTGGTTATTGAAAATTGTAACGTTTTTTGTATTATACTGCTAGTCTATGAAATTATAGGAGGAAATATTGACAAATCTGCTGAGGAATGGCCAAACCAAACACATGGATAATCAAGACAAAGTATACGAATTAGTAAACAATACAGTCAGAATACAACTGATATTGTTTAACCCTGCAAACACATTGTTACACTGAAGGAATGCTTTGGACATTTTTGGGAGAGACTTTCAGGGGAAACAATATCCAAAATTTATCTTTCAGAATAAAAGAGGGAATCGTTAAAAAGTATGTTTTTAATCTGATCCTTTAGTGGTCTTCATTTTCGATTTCTTTCTGAGAGATAAATGAAGAGATTGGCATCACTCCTGTATGTTCAAATTAACCATGGAGCTTCCAGAGGGGTCACCTATGCTGGCATAGCATCGCTTGTAAAAGGAGAAACAACTGACTAACAAAAGTAACTCTCACTAGTCACTAATAAGAGTTTCAATATCTTTTATAAATATGCACAAACCAAATGTGAAGAAATACAAGTTGTGGAAAGGGTATGTGGTCTGTGATAATCTCTAGGCCGCAAATAGCCATGTTCGCAGACTTTCATATTAATAACAGGTTGTTGAGTGTATCTCACAGAAGCCCGGAAGCAGTTCACCAGTGCTGAAGCCTGGCTGGTAGCTGCAGAGAGTATCAAAATAAAGCGATGCATTTTTCAGCACTTGGAAAGAGACAACATTTACAGTGCTTGGATTAACCTTTTAGACGTAACTACCGAAAAGGTCAAAATATTGGTGCAAGTTTCATGTCACTGGGTAAACTGCAAGAAGTTACAAAAGGAGAGCACATTCATGAATTACCATTTGACCAATTCTGTGCAAACTTTACATTGAAAATAAACTACAAAAAGAACTCAAAGAGTGCATACCCCTGCCAGGCCAAAATAGTACCCTAGGTTTAGGAAAAAGGAATGCAAACCTCTATATCTACCAACAACTCCAAAAAACTCTCTCAAATACTTTTTAGTTATTCCATCATCCGGCTCACAAACAAACAGACAAATGTCCAGGAGTGAAAGCAAAACCTCCTTGGCAGAAGTAACTAGCAAACAAACTCTCTCAGCATTTCTCAAATAGACGGTTGTCTCCTGTGCCTTCCACTTCAGTGTCTCTGTTCAGCCCTCTGTGTCCCCAGCTCCACCCCAAAGAAACATCAAAGCAATTCAAGGACTAAAGGCAGCAATAACCACATTATGACATTGTTATTTTATTTTATTTTAAATGCTGCAAACTTATATTGCAAAATTGTAATCACCTCTAGGACATGCCAAACCCTACCTTTGGGTAAAATTTCATGTAATAAATCTGCATTGCAGTTTTTCCACAATCCTGCTCACAAACAAACGAACAAGCAAAAAGACAACCGCTATTGAGTGAAAACAAAACTTTTGGCGGAGGTAATTAATCATCTTTGTAATGCCATAATTAAGTTGCCCTCTGAAAGAGCAGTTTCTTCATAGAAGTAGATTATTTGCAGTATTCTATTCAAAACAAACAACCCACAAAACTTTTTTTGTCCTTAATGGAAAACCTGATTTGTTTTTCGTCATCCTTTTTTATCTATTCATGTCTCCATTCGCTTTCTTTTCTTCAGGCTGAGAGGGGTTCATACCCATCTTGGTATGAGCCACACTTGATTTTGTCTTTTGAGGTGTCCTAGAACTGGGCTTGCAGAGTTGTTATCCACAACCACCTTAAGGTCTTGAGGATGTTCATCAGTGGGGCTAGTTGTAGGTCGTGCACTCCAACGTAACTGTGTGGGATTTCTTGTCATCAATCCAGGCAGCGATCAGGGCCTACAACAGGAGGCAGACCAACCTGAGCCATTGGTCTTGAGGCTAAGACTCTTGGGTAATTGTGCTTTTACACTCTGGTGTTGCTTTAAATTCAACTCTGAGCTTGGCTCATGCATTGACTTTAGTGTTGACTTTGCTCCTATGATGCCTGAGAGGAGACTCCATGTCGTAAAGAGGTGGGCCATCAGCTGATAGCGTGAAGGTGCTGTTCCCTTGTGTGGACCCTCCATGAAAGTGATTATCCTGTTCTGTACTAGCCAGTCTGAGTGGTAGCAGCCCAGTCTCTTGTGCTGCAAGTGCTGTATGCTTTTTCAGCCAATGGGAGAGGATTATGGCAGGTTCTGGTGCTGTCCAGCTCTCCATGCCTGAGACTTGTTGGATTACTACTTTTGTGATGTTGACTGGTTCCTGTTCTTGGACGGTTGTGTGATGCCTCTTTCTCCTAATTGTTTTCCCAATATTGAGGAAAGAGAGTCTTGGCTCTGGGTCGGTCTGTTCTTGCTCCTGGGTTTACATCCTGAAAGGGTCTCTGGACAACAGGCCATTAATTCCCTTGGCCAATGCATTTTAGTGTTTCTCTTCAGCCAAGCATCCAAAGCTTCTTTATTTGGCAGTCTGTATAGCCTCACTTATGGACATATTGTTGTACATTTTTTTCATCAAAGACTTGTGAGGAGCTTCTGCACCTCTGTTAACCGGATTACTCCCCTTTGGGGATTTCTCGACTCTCAAACTTCATCTTAGACAGTCTCTGCATGTTGCAAAAAGGATCTTATCCCTATAAATATTGATAAATCGATAGAAGAAAACTCACATCACCTATGTGAAGATCTTCTCTTTGGCATCTTTTTAAGCAAATTTGACATAATCAGGCTGCATTGCCAAGCATTTCAACACCTTTCAAGAGAATATATTGTGTACATAGTGTGTGTGTGTGTGTGTTTGTGTGTGTGTGTGTGTGTGTGTGTGTATGTGTGTGTGTGTGTGTGTGTGTGTGTGTGTATGTGTGTGTGTGTGTGTGTGTGTGTGTGTGTATGTGTGTGTGTGTGTGTGTGTGTGTGTGTGTGTGTATGTGTGTGTGTGTGTGTGTGTGTGTGTGTGTGGAGAGAGAGACCCTGCTAACCTGAAGTGGCAGGGTACCATGTGTGTTGTCTGTGTTACCTTGAGGGAGGGGTACTGCTTTCTGGTCTGTGCGGCAGTGATAAATGACTCGTCAGGTGAAGATGAAAGCCTGTGGGCCACATTTCTTCAAAGTGTGGCCTTCATGAGTTGCCAGCTTATCTTTAAAGGGCTGGAACACTCCTCAAAAAAGAGACAGTTATTCTGATTGAATTTTAGCTTTCCTCTAACCCGAGGAGTTTTGCAGCTTGTTTTTGTTTCAGATGACAAACATTTCTGTCTCTTAATGTCATCCTAAAAACCTTTCACACTGCTCTTTAAAACAATTATCAGATAAAAACCAAGAAATAAATGGATAGAGATCTGATCTCACCTTACCATCTGAGTCTTGTTTTCATCACTCAAGTTACTTCAGTTGCCCCAATATTAAAATTTAATCAGTCATATAATATAATTATATATAACATCAAACAGTCATTACATCCTTCCAAACAACATTTGTTAACTATCAGGTGACTCATGTCATGCACTACTGCACTGCACTGGTTAGGAATTCATAATATAAAGTATGTGGCCATCATGTGAATATTTAGGTCCCTTGGTGGATCATCAGCCAGATGGGGACAGAAAAAGAAATCAGACAATAATTGCCAGACGTTTAAGCTGATAAAGCCTTGCCTGAAAATTGTCATTTCAGTTTGCATTCATGGCTGTAGCAAGAGTTTAAAGTGGGCCAGAGCTGAGATCTGAGATCATGTACCTGAACATTCAACAAAATAAAATAAAATAAATATAAATAAATTGGATTCAATGGGTGACCTTAAATATTCATCTACTTCTTTTTTTGCATGGGCCTATAATGATGTTAAAGGGGACATGAGGATTGAAAATACAATTCACACTGCGTAAAAAACTAAACCAAAAAAAAACCCTGATTCATTTGTATGATTTTTGTATGTGGTTTCTGGATTTAGTGTGGAGTGAAACATCTGTCCTCCCTCCTCGTGTTGAGCATCTCTACTTCAAAACAGAAAATAGCTGGTGTTATTGTGATGGATATACTTTTCTGTGCTTCCAAATGTCACCATGATTCTCTTATCTTCGTTTAATCATAATCTTTCTTTTTCTCTTTTGATTGTTAGAGGTGTCATTAAAGCGTTGAGCTTCATGTTGCTGCACTAACTAACTTATTTTCACAGATCCAAACTTCCAGGAACAACTATTTTTGGGTGAAATATTTAACCAAAAGAATATTTTTTCAAAATTCAGACAGATATGATTGTGGTCCTAAAACCCTCATGCAAACCACCCATAACTCAACTCCGTCTTTCTCTCATTATGTCCAGAACCTCGGAGGAATTTTTGACAGCAGCTTTTCCTTTGAACACCATGTCAATCAGATCAGCAGAACTGCCATTTTCTACCTAAGAACATTTTTGGTGTCCGTCTGTCACTTTCTTCTCTGCTACTGAAACCTTGATCCATTCTTTCATCACATCCCAAATTACTGTTGCAATGAATTCTGTAAAGTACACCTTCCTAAGTCCTACATAAACTCCAGTATCTGTATAGCTCTGCTACCCACCCTCTGACTCATATCTGCTCCCAGCATCACACCACTCCTCTCCTCAACAACCTCCACCCGCTCCCTGTCCCTAGGCAAATAAACTCAAACTCCACTTATTCTCAAAGCCCTCCATAACCAGGAACCCTTACTACCTCACTGACGTGCTCCGCATCCGAACTCCATCCTTCAGCCTCTGCCTCTCGGACCACCTCCTGTTTCCAGTCAGGCCCAAGATCCAGACCTGCAGTGAAAGAGTAGTCCATCTTCAAATCCCATCTCAAAACACATTTATTGTCTTTAAAGTTGTAAATACTGCTGCCTGTACTGTTTTGCACCAGTGGTTAAGTTGGTTTCATCAGTCCTTGATATCCAGTGTGCCCTGGAGCGGTTTACAGCTGAGTGTGAAGTAGCTGGTATGACAGTCAGCACTCCGAAAACTGAGGCCATGCTTCTCTGCTGGAAAATCGCCGGAGTGTTCCCTTTATCTTGCGGCTTATCTTACGCTCCCTTTGGACGTTTTTCAGTCATGTCCAACTTGGAGGAGGTCCTGGGTTAGACTCAGAACATGCTGAAGGTATCAGTGTACATTCACTGGCCCTGGTTGTTTTGGGATACCAAAGGTTGAACTGCAGAGTGTTGCTGGGGAGGGGGATGCCTGCAATACCCTTCTGAACCTGCTGCCACTTTGACCCGAATCCTGATAAAGGAAGAAAATGGATGGATGAATGAAATATTAAAGTGTCTATCATGTTGAGGTAAAAGTAAGATATAAACTGTATGTTTACAAGTAAATGTTTCCATAAACTTTAGCAGCTAAAATAATTGTTTATGGTTGTCGTTAAATAAAAAGCAAGCACTAATTACCGGAATCTCACAGGAAAAAATTTGCTTTATCGTTTATGACTTTTAGATGCATCTTCCATCTCAACTTTAAAATACATGTTTTCTGCTTCAGCCCTTTATGTTTTACATGTCTATAAATCAGGTGGTGAATATTCCATTTCGACTCCTCATTGTAAAATACATAAATGTAGCATAATGCTAGTTTCTTTAGAAATGAGATAATTTTCCATGTTGAGTATGCAATTAACAAGACTTGAAAAACGTAAGATTCATAGTTTATATGACATTGCGTGTGATTTGTTCAACGTATAGTTTCTTGATCCCTTAAGTCAGGAACAAATAATGCTATAAACTTTAAAATCAACTACCAAGAGATCGGTACTTACCTTTCGTTTTAAAATGTGGAAAGCATATTCAGTATGAGCTCATCACTTTCTGCCTCCGAAGCCACTCGTTTTCATTACCCTCATAACTCTAAATCCAGTACTATGAAAAGAGAGAGTTTGGTAGCCGAATTTATTACTTACATAATCTGTTTTATGAAAACAATTTCCATAAAACCAGAGTGAGCGATTAGTTTTTAAGCATTTTCAAAATTGCTTTAAATTACTGTTCATAACATGGAGAAAATTGCAACTTTCTATTTTATCTTCTATAAAGGATGCTGGCACAGAGAAAAATCAAATGTATCCTTCAGGAAGGGAAAAGCTAAAAATGTTATTGTCTGAGTTCTTGGTTGAGCAAAAACTAAACTTTCAGCGAGGAGGTAATTTAATGACGAATGGGCAGATATTTTTTTCCCCTTTCTTTGTCATCCCACCTCTGCCAATTTACAGGTGTATACTGAGTTCCTTTTCTTGCCTGCTAGATAAAAATTATTATTACACATAATGATAGATTTTGGTCAAGGTCATCATGGTTTCTTTATTTGTCTCCCTTCGAAGAGATTTTTCCTGTTTAAGAGGGACATTGCTGCAGCGACAATACAAAACATAAACACTTACACAAACAGTTCTATACATAATGTTAGTGAATACATGTAACCTTCTCCTGGATAAGTGTACATTGCAAAGAGTGTCGTAATGAGCTAAGCACAAGTACATTAACCAAAATATAAAATGTGTAAAAATAGAGCCCTTATACCTGGAAATATGTATTGAACTTTTAGTCGCATGGCATTCCCACATCACAACAAAGGGTATGGGACACTTTTGATGGAGAGCCGAGCCCAACAGGAAGCCTGTGTGGCCAACTATGTTTCCTGTTCTGTAGACATCTAATGACCTGAAAAATCCATTGGATACAAGTACGACTAATACATATTAACTCCATATGAGCAGTAGTGGTTTACTGACAATTCCCACAAGGACCAATACTCATTTTGGATTTTCTTTAACCAAAGGGATGTCTGAACTTTGTTCTTTGATCTCTTTTATTTTGATATTAGCTGTAGTTGCTACAGCTCTGCACGTCACCCTTGCTCTTGAAAATCCTCTATTGCACAGGCATCCTCTCACTCTCAAAGATAGTCATCCAGGCCAACCGCCTTTCCATTCTTCATCTTGTCAAAGCTGCACTTACTTTATCCTTGCATGTCCTTTGAACTTCCTGTTAAACAATTTTCACAACATCCATCCGTCTCCCTCCCTCATTTACACATTCATCAGTTGTAAAGTATTCCTTCCATTTTGCACTCACACTCTCCGCACTTGTTAGTACATTTCCATCTCTCTCCTTAATAAACCTACCCTGCTGCACATCCCTCCCATCTCGATCACCCTGCCTCGCCAATCAGTACAATTTCTTTTCTCCTTCCAACAATCTCTAATACAACTCATCATAGGCCTCTCGTTCAGCCTTCACTACATCACTACTCACTGTGACAGACATATCTTTGTAATTCTGCCACTTTCTTCAACTCTCTTGCTATGCCACTTCATCTTCACCAGCCTTTCCCTACTTGAGCATTCCTGAACCTCCTCATCCCAATGCCAAGTCTCCTTTTTTTTCTCCATCCATTCAGATGACACACTCAGTACCTTCCTACCTGTCTCCTTTATACTTTTTTCCATAGTTGCCCAGTCATCCAGCTGTCCATCACAACCCCCCAGCACCTGTGTCATCTCCTCCCATGTTCACAGAGCAGCCTACCTTCTTCAGCTTCCACCATTTGATCCTCTGCTCTACCTTTGCTCTTTACACCAGAGTCATCTTTAATACTACAATCCCATGCAAATTACAATTTTAAATGTTTAAAATTTCCCTTTTTCTAGGTTAATCTGGAGCAATTATTTCTAACAAATTATTCGTTCTAAGACGCAAATACAGGCATCGTGACAAATTCAACACAAAATCTGTATTTAACCAGTTTTATCAAAATACTGCTCAAATATTACTTTATATCATCACCGTAATAATCATTGAGTGTAAGATGAAATGGTGTGCCAGTTCAATTTTTTTGTTGATAATGGGAACTGGAACTTTAAGCATTAAAAATGTCTCGGTCAAGACCCCAAAGACGTCTAACCTTCTAGAAATGCCTGAATAGGGATTTATTCACATAACTTGGAAATAGCCTGGTAATGTAATCCTTATTAATCACCTTCAGTTAAACAGGGCACATAGTTTAATTAATTGTAGAACACAAGTAACACTGGAGCAAGCTGAGTCATGAATGATGCGTAGGAAAGTGACAGAATAAAGAGAGGGAGCCCTATAATGACATTAGATGTGAAAAGTGGAAGGAGGACAAAGGGACTTGAAAGGCATAGAAAGGTTTTAGATGGGAATAAATTAATATTCTATCTCCCACTGGAAAATGTTACAGAGAGCTTAAGACAAGGATCTTGGACAGAGCTTTCTCTCTGTCAAAGATGCTTGTCGATTGTATTAATAAAAACCCGATGATCATTGGGTACTGAATAATTATATTAGCAATTAAAATAAAATCAAAAATCCTTCTCAGTTGGTTGAAAAGAGATTATAAGTGAGTGATACGTTTTATTCAGTATCTTACAGTTATATCTCTCCAAACTTTAAAATGTGTTACATTAATGCTTTATTATGATCATTACCACTGTTATTCCTATTATCATAATTATTCCAAAGAAAACAGAAGATATATGTATATGACTTGTAAGTAAGATCTGAATACTGAAAACATACCCTGAGAAAAAAAAAATATTAAAAAACGGCACAATTGTAATTCAAACCTCAGGACAAATCATACAAATGTTCTTAAATGTGGTTTCATGAGATCTGAGGTCAGATTGAGAGATAAAATAATGCTAAGGAGAGAAAAAAAAAGAATTTCTCAGGATTTTTGGAGTGGCAAAAAACTGAAAGAACAGGCAGTATTTTAACGTATATTCCAATTTTCTCAAAAGTTGTTTTGTGTCCCCCCATTTTTTATTTGTAGTGGTTAAAATCGTTTTCTTTTTAAATACAGAATAAATTACAAATCTGTTTTACTGGAATGCCAATTGATTTCATTTCTACAAGTTTGGGTAAAATATTTCCACGCAAACAAGCCCTCCTTTTCTACTTGTGGGCCATCAAAACAAGGCTTTATCACTGCTATCAAATTAATTGGCAATACTCATTACAAAATCATTGTACCACGGATTTGATGCAAACAAGTTCTAAAAACAAACACAATCGACAAAAACACTGTTTCTAAGGTAGGTGTACACGCACCCCAAGGGATACATTGGGATACCTCAGGAGAACGTGGAACTTTTTTTTTAATTGATTTTCTGTGTTCATAATGAACAAATCTTTTGTGGGACATGACTACATAGATGCATTCTAATGTTGGGTGACACAGAAGTTAGGATTTTGGTGTACACCTATCAGAAGTCATTGACTGGTTTGACTGTGACGCTGTGATACGGAAGCCCGTCCCTGTTGAGATTCTTCAAAGGTCCTATGTTTGGATGCAAGGATGTTTGATGTTTCAGTGGAGGACAAGCTAATTGGAGTGTCCATCTCTATATAATCAGCTGAACTCAGACAGAGCAGATGTTTTTGGGACATTACTTCTTAAATGTTAGTCCAATTTAGTCCAAATCTGGTACATATGAATCAACTCGAAGAGATTGATCTTATATCATATTATACTCTTAAAGCTCATATATTCCCCCCTACCTAAATTATTTCGCTTATCAGGGCGTACTTGGTGAAGTAACACTCTGGCAACATGGGTTTGAAAATAGTTTCTCAACAGATACCCTTGGAATGTATTAAACCAATGGAATTTCATATTGTTATGATTGCTAAGATGTTTCTTCCTTAAAATGAGGAATGGTTTCTATTCACTGGCAGAATATGAATGACTTAGTTTGTTTATGTTTATTTTAAGTAAATGAGCTTTAATGAACACGTGCAACATTTTCTTCAAATAAGTTATAAGTTGATAAGAATTACTAGAGAATTAACAGTTTCCTTTTTTTTTTTTTTTGTTTTGCCAAAAGGCTATGCTAATATTAAGTAAATGGACCAATCTCACTCCCAAAAGCTCAAAACCCGGTCAACAGCCCCCCACTTCTCTATTCACCTCTTTAGTGTCATTTCTTTTGGTTCCACGTTATTGAGACTAAATGTTAAAATAACTATAAAAATTGTATAAACTTGAAATTTACAACACCTCTCAGTTCCTAACATGGGCAATAAATATTTTGAAAACAGGAAAGTAGTATTTATTGAATGGATCTTTTAAAGGGTTACATTTACAAATGTTCACTTTTTGTTTCTGCCGACTGTAAGTCGATGCAAAATCCTCCAAATCAATTTGTCTGTGCCTGCCTGAGTGTAAGACTTCACCTCTACCGAGAAGGAGAAAGTGGAAAACAGCTAATGAATACAGGCAATCAATATATCTTTTAAACAGGATGGGTTCGGGCATCATTTCTGCTATTGATTTTAAAAGCAGTTGTTGGACAATCTCGCTTGAAGGTCTTCATGCAATATATCTAAATAAACTTTAGTTAGACAGCTGTAGTTTTCACAGCATGGATTTATCTTTCTACAACCAATAACTGTATTACTCATAACAAGTATTTACCTGGAGCACCAACATAACATTATGGAAAAATAGGGATAGCTACTGTGGAGGGGTGTGATGCTGATATGAAAGATAATGATTATATATCAAATGTTTAAGAAAGAGCTGCAACTGATGCCTTTTGGGATAAGAGGCGTTGATTCAAGAATCAAGATTAAATTTATAGTCATTCAGACTATCCAGCACACAGTTACACAGCAGATCTAAATTAGGTTGCATTTGGCTCAATAACAAAATAAAGAAAAACACACAAGTAAAAGGACAGTAACAGGAATAGATATATAAAAAATAGAAAGGATTAGCATACTGTACATAAAGTTGCTGGGATACTGCACAGGAGCAGGATTATTGCACTGGTTAAACCACATAATGAATATAATAAGTGTAAACGGGAAACCTATTAAATTGCACATAGTGTTAGATATAATTATACATGATATGGTTTTATATGCTGAGAAAAATTGCACATGGTATGCATCTACAAATATTGCACAATGAAAAAAGAGAGTACTAAAAACTTTGAATATTGACACATGGGTACTTATTGTCCTGTGTGGAGGAGTTAGAGGGAGTTCAGCGGTCTGATAGCAGTGGGGAGGAGGCTGTTGTAGAACGTTGTTGTTCTGCACCTGATGCCTTGTTACCTTCTGGCATAAGGGAGGGTAAACAGATTCGACATGAGGTTCAGCCTCCACAAGTCTGACTCAGACATTACTCGGGGTGAATAAATATCAGGCACACATTAAGGATAAGTGTGCTGACATATGCTTTCGTGTGGGTATGGTAGTGTAGCCGTTAGTGTGCTGGCCGTCCCTGTGGACTTGCATGAGCAATGAAAACTTTAAAAGTTATTTCATAAGCTGAAAAGAAAAAAAACAAAAATAGTTAGTTATAATATTGTCACCATGGGCAGCATGGTAACACACTGTGTAGGTTCCGGGTTCAAATCCGCCCTCTTCCATCCTGGGGCATAATTGATGGACAATCTTGCTTCACAGTTAGAAGGTTCTGGGTTCAAATCCACATGGAAACTGTGTGACGTTTGCAAGTTCTCCCCGTGTTGTTGTTGGTTCTCTCTAAACTGCCTGCAGGTGTGAATGGGAGTGTGAATGATTTTACTGTCTCTATGTGTTGTATGATTGGTGACTGGTGGTCCAGTGTGAACCCCGCTTCTCATCATGAATTAATGTACCAATATGGAACATTTTCATCCTTTAACATGTGGCTATATTTGAAACCCCTATATTCCATTTAGTGATTAATAGTATAAAAACATGTCTAAACTTAAAATCCATGAATTTACTTGTAATCAGGTTCAATGTTACTGAGTTTAAAGATCTCAGGAGGGTAACCAGGGAATTGCTGGATTTTATGGAACAAGCAGAATTTTTCAGAATGCTACCTCATGGGACTTCAGCATATTTCTAACTGAACAGAATAAAACAAGCACATATATGAATACATGAATACATTTTTATTGAAATCATTTCACAAAGAGTTTTGGATGTTCTGAAGAACATCCAAAGTGGGCACCTGGTGCACCTGTGGGCACCTGGTGCTCAGCATGCCTAATAAACCCCTAGCTGAGGGGGGAACAATGGTTCTGAAGTTATAATCCATTCCAATATTTTTATGTTTAAGTTTTTTTATTTGTTTATTAAAATACAACCTGTTCTTTTTTTTTTTTTTTACCATTTTAATGAAGTACGCGACTGGGGATTGTAATCACATCTACTTTTCATACATACTGATGGTTTGAGTCCTGCAAATGAGGTGCTGTAGGCTACATACTGTTTACATTGTAATTTTCCTTTAATGTCCTGCCCAATCGTTTGGTCAAGCACATTTTTCAGTCACTTTTTCCTAACATGTGTGCCACATGATTGAACAAGTTTATAAAATTACCCATTGGTATATGCTAAAGAGTAGTTGGCCAAGTAGTTGTCCCTGCATGTCAATGGGGCCAATGAGGAGGAGGCATTAATCATAGCTGTAGAATTTTTTTTCCCATTATTTCCTTTCTTGTTGAGGATATTTAAGGGTTTATTATGCATTAACTAGAAGCTTTCTGTATTGCCCTAGTTGAATTCAAATTACACCTATGTACAGAGTCTATGAAAAATAAGAACACATTTAATCAGAACCAATTCAAAGAAAACAGCATGAAAATAAAGAACCTCAGCCTTGGCTCTAACTGGCCTCTTGTACATTCGAGAAGAACGATTTTTACATCTTATCAGATAGAGAATTATTTAGCAGCACTAAAAAATGGCTTTTTCTTCAATCAAGGTTAAATTGTCAACAAAAGCACAAATACTGAAAACGTTCGCAGCTGGTTGGGATGAAAAAGGGAAAACAGAAGCGCATTTAATCATCCCATAGCTGTAATTAAACATTGAAATTGAACTACTGAGGGTTGCTTTTTATTGCAAAAAATATGGTAAATGTAATTGTTGTACTGTTGCATTTGGTGGCCAACAGGGATGGTTTTTGTTTGAACATTAGCTTTAATCCTTCATTTTGTCAAACATGCACAAATTCATGAAATATTGTAAGATGGGTAAAAACAAATTTTTTTGTGTGAACCAACGCTGTAAATTAACAACACTGATGGTTAAAATACACAAAATTGAAAACCAGGCTGCATGGGCAGCATTGGTTGGAACTGATGCCTTGCAGCTAGAAGGTTCTGGGTTCAAATCTACCTAGAAAATTGGAGTCTTTCAGGCAGCATGTTGCCTCCAGGTGCTCTGGCTTCCCCATCCCTTCTCTTGCCCATGTCACTTAGGATAGGCTCCAGCCTGCTGCAACCCTGCAAGAAATAGCAGTTTCAGAAAATGTATTGATTGATGAAACTTGCTCGATAAAATACTATTTCCTTTTAGCTGCTAGCTTGTGATGGATTTATTTAACTGGAACACACTTAATGTGACACAGCTAACTCCATATGATGCTAGAAATAGATCTGGAAAAATGTTGATTGTGAAGAAGTTTTGAATTTTGCCTCAGAGGAATGGGTTGAAACCGTAAAAAAACAATAACATTTGTAATGGAGAACTTTTTTGTAAATACAATTATTGCCAACTTCTTGCAAAGTTAAAGTAAATCTATTCTTACTTTGATTTATTTTAATAATCCTGGAAGAGCTGCTTCTGTTTCCTAATGTAAGCTCATTGTCTCATGTTCTGCAATAATTTGAT
This sequence comes from Lophius americanus, assembly GCA_037951165.1. Classification (NCBI taxonomy): domain Eukaryota; kingdom Metazoa; phylum Chordata; class Actinopteri; order Lophiiformes; family Lophiidae; genus Lophius; species Lophius americanus. The sequence goes on from JBBDHG010000014.1 coordinate 24,164,984, forward strand.
GATGTTCCTTGGAGAAGATGTGCATATGGATATCATGAGACACATATCTGCCCAATGCAGAAGTCAGTAATCCCAATGTTTTTGTGTGTTACTCATTAAACATGAGGAAGGAGAAGACAAAGAAATGAAACAAACCCTTGATGATTTGAATGGGGGTTAAGTACCTGATTTTCATTATATTCTACTGACTGACCGCTTTGCAATGGAAATATGGATTTAAGATTGTAGGTTTAACACAAATCTTAATTGTTGTTTTTTTTGGGAAGAAAATCCATTTGACACGTCTCTTCAACTGAAATGAAAGACAATATGTTTTACGGAACAACTACACAGGATTTGAATTGAGTGAGGTTTACAAAGAGATAAAGCGTAATTTAATCATTCATTAATTTATTCCTTCCTATGACCATTCTTTAATATTGATTCACTTCCCTTTGACTCCATGGAGCAGACTTCTTAAAAGGCCACTCTTTCAACACATAAAGCGAGATTTATTGACTGTGTTATTTTGTAAATCCCTGGATTATTCTCAAGTTCACCTCCTTAAACCAAACTGGCTCCTTCTGAACTTCAAAGGTGTCCTGACATTATTGTCAGTCTCAATTACCTGCTGGGCTCATTCATGCAGCCACGTCCATGCAATGAAAGTGACCATCATTCATCACCAGTTGTTTTAAAATTTGATTCTCTCGATTCTGCCAGTTCCTCCAGGCTGCCTGTTCCCACGCCTACCAACTCTGTATCTCCGCCTAGTCACAGTTCTATCAGCCTCATCATTCATCAGAAGAGTCATCGGCCGCCACCACCAGTATCCAGACTCCAAAGGGAGATTTACCTTGCTGCTACACAGGGCAGATACTCCTTGATCACAATCTCGCCAAAGCACTTGAGTGCCAAAGACGTTGTAATGGTATGATAATCATAAAAAATAATTTTTTGTAATAAATCATTCATCTTTTCTTCATTCAGGGTCTCCCCTGAATAAATGTCCCCCATTGTAGAGAGCATTGTGTTTTTAACGTCTGTAATGATTCCTTCTTTCCATTTGTTAGGAACCTTTCAAATAAATGTTTTTTTTTAAATTGTATTTATAGCTAATTAATCAGTTTAAAATTAGGCAAACAAAATCAGAATATCAATAACCTATTATTATGTATTTGTGCATTTTTACTCTAATAAAGTTGCAAAATATCATCAAAGTTTTTTCAACAAAAGTCATCCTATTCCTAACCAAATATTTAGCTGATATGATGATTGAAGACGACACTATGTCTCAAACGTGAAATTGTGCAAAAAGTGTTTTTACAGCCTTTTACCCAAACTTAAAACATCCTGCATTACAGCTTAGATTCTAAAATTAAATGTTATACCAGTGTCTTTTCAGTGGAGCATTTGTCAAGATGTCTTAATTAGTTTGATGCTGAAACTGCTTTGGACAGGTGAAGACTGATAAGGTGCATATGGCCTCTGACATGTGTAAGTTGGTGAAGTGTGGAGCAATCCTGCCTGTCACCAGCACACATCACATCAAAGAAGAACCACATGAGGATTTTTCCATCTTAAACGCCCCTTTGTCTGTCAGCTCCCTCCTTAGGGGGAAATGGCAGTGTTGTTTACCGATGCAAAGCCCACCTCCTTGAGTAATTAATATATGAGGGAACTGTTGTAAACACTTGTGACATTTAGATTTTTGTTGTTCCCCGGTTCCATTTGGGAGAAAACCTATTTGCATTTATACATTCTTGAAAAATGCTCTGCCCTACTTTTGCTTCTCTGTTCACCTTCCAAACATGATAATGGAAAGCTTAACAATTAAAAAAAATATTATTTTCAAAGGGGTCAGATCCTATGATTTGATATATCATTATGATCACCTGACCATAAATACTAACACTGCACAATTTAGAAAACCCTGGATATGGTCAAACCTTTTTAGGTATTGATTGAAAAAATGCATGAAAACAAATTTTTTTCCCCCAAATTAAGAAAGTCCTGGAAAGGACTTAATAACTTGCGGGAACCAGAATTGAGGGCATGAAAAACATAAAAAAAAGGGAAAAAGGGGAATGTGTCCGATCTCCAATGGCATAAATAGATATGTATTAAAATGGTCCTGGTGCAGGTGTGCAATAGTGCAATTTGAGGAACACACACGGTGAGTAGTCAGTGGATGATGTTCATAATATTCCATGTTTTTTCCAGTTTAGGTCTCGTGAATCACATTCCTCTAGTTTTCTAGCTGCCTGTTCCTCCTGTTGCTCCCCCATCCCTGATATTGTATTGTCCTGTCAGACTGAACACCAGCGTGTCGTTAACCACTGGAAGGCTCCAGTGTATTTAATCTGTGCTCTCCTGTCCTCATGTGTCAGATCGTGTAGTTCATTCACGTCCACTGTTCCAGCGGTTTTCCTGGAGCCTTCCCAGTGTTTTTTGTTTCTGACCGCTGCTTGTGTAGCAGCCTTTTTATTTTGCCTGCCCTTGTGGATATTGAGGGAGCTAATACCACTATAGGCTGTCGTTAGACGGCAACCGAAAGCCGGCAGTGGTGAGAGACCAGGAGCGATTTTTGCATAAAAAACAATATCCGCTCCAAACATAAAACGCAATTTCCTGCAAACGTCTTCAGTTCTGAAACCATGTTGTATTGTCCCAACAAATCTAGGTTTGCATTTTATGCACCTTGACAGGAGCCAAAACCAAAACATCTGAAATGGTATATTAACCACTTCATTATAGTGTCCCATGAGCAACAAATGACAAAGGTTCCTACACCCGTAGTTCACCTACTACTTAAGCCACAACTATCTCGTTCCCACGCATTATTACATAGTGGCCACATAATTATATTTTTTTCTTCAATGTCACCAGAGGGGTGCCTTAGTTAATAAATACTAAATTCATACCATCTTCCATATAAGCTTTTCAATCTCATCACCTATTTCCATCCCCGGGGCCCACCTTTCCTTAAAATCCATGTAATTTTTTTTTTTGAGCTATCCTGCTTTCAAACACTCACACAGACACCCACAAACCCTTGCACACACACACACACACACACACACACACACACACACACACACACACACACACACACACACACACACACACACACACACACACACACAAATGGCACTGATCACATTACCTTCTTCTAATTCTCGTTGCCGGAGAGACCCATTACCTGTCTATTGCAGAATCATCAGAAAGACAAATTACTTGATTACTACAATTTCCATCCCTCCATTTTTTCTGCTCATCCAGAGTGGGATTATCTCCCCTGCAATGCACTGCACTCCATGATGGGGCTTCTGAGGCGTTACCTGGGCCAGATGTATCATTCCTTCCACACATTCTGGGTCTACCATGAGGTCTCTGCCAGTTGGACGTGTCTGGATAACCTCGAAACAAAGGCGCCCTGGAGGCGTCCTAATCAAATGCCTGAGCCAATTCAACTGGCTCCCTTTGATGCAGAGGAGCAGGGTCTCTTCTCCCTGCTTTCGGAGAAGAGATAGCTTTGGATGTTTTAACTCCCCTCTCTATTCTTATTGCTAGACCCAGCCATCCTTCAAAGACACAAATTGAGAGCTTTGCCTTACATCTCAGCTTTCTTTATCATAATGGACCGATACAACACCTACACTACTGCTGATGCTGAACAAAACCGTCCGTCCGTCTCACTATCCAATTTCCCATCACTTGTGAACAACACCCGCTTACAGTAACAATTTACTTCCAAGCTGGAAGGAACAATTCGCCATTTTCCAGCAGAGAACCTTGGCCTAAGATTTGGAGTCGCTGAATCTCGTGCCAGCAACTTCACAGTCGGCTACTAACCGCTGCGGTGAGCGCTGAAGATCACAGACTGGGGGAGCTAGTAGAACCATATTATCTTCAAACAGCAGAGATGAAATTTCATGAACAGGATCAGAGACAATGGGCAACCTTTGCAGAGTCCATGGTACCCCTGTCCTATTTTCTGCAAAAGATATGGTCAGAACATTTCACTTTTGTTTTGAAGGGACTGCAAATACTGCTAGCAATGGTGCCGGTGCCCCATACTCCTGCAGTACCGTCCAGGACTTTACATTGGACATGGTCATAGTCCCTCTCTAAATCTACAAAACGCATGGAAACATGATTACGTATGGGCAAATTTCCAAGACCCCGGCAAGAATGAGAAATTGGTCCACTGCTCCACAACTAGGATGCCATTAATGGAGCATTTACCAGTTAAATTTAAATTTTTAAAAGTCAAATAAAATTAGACTTATCATTCAGTTCAATAAGATCACTCTAAATAACTATCCTTTATACATATCTCCATGTTTATATTAGTAATGGCTTTAAAAGTTATATCAACTTAAAGGGTCAGATGCCAGTGTTATAACTTCATTATAATAATAATGATAATAATAATAGTAATAATAATAATAATAATAATAATAATAATAATACATTTTATTTATAACGCACTTTTCATTTGTTACAAATCTCAAGCATTTTATTTTTTTATTTTAAAATAAAATGAAACAAGTGTAAAAACTGTTAAAACTCAACATTAATAAAAAAGTTCTCTGAAAGAAAAATGTCTTTAAGCCTTTTTTAAAAGGCTCAACTGTCTGTGGAGCCCTGAGGTGGTCTGGAAGTGAGTTCCACAGACAAGGGCCAGCAGAGCAGAAGGCACGGTCTCCCATGGTACTGAGCTTGATACTGGAGGGATGGAGAAGGTTGCCATTTTTTTTAGCTCAGGTTTCGGGTTGATGTTTGCTGGGTGAGGAGTTCCTCGAGGTAGAGTGGAGCATTTCCATAGATGCACTGGTGGGTGAGTATAGCGATTCTTTAGTGGATCCTGGAGGAGACGGGGAGCCAGTGAAAGGCATGAAGTATGGGGGTTATTTGTTCATATTTAGGCACTATCATCAGGATCCTAGCAGCACTGTTCTGGATGTAGTGGAGTTTCTGCAGACGCATGCTATGAATACCGATGAGAAGTGCGTTATATTATTATATCTACAAACAGCCCGAAAAAATCATTGAAGCCATTGATTATTATTCTGATTATTTTTGCTGTTACGCTGCAAATTGCAGACATTATGTTAAATGTCTCAGTAATTAAGTCAACATTAACGATTCTGATAACATCAGCTTTGAGTGATGAGAAATTAAAATGTCAATCTTTTTTTCCTGGTGATTAAAAATCAAAGTTCAATGTCTTTAAAATTAGATTTGTTTCTCCCGAGATTCCCGCAATCCAAAATACTCAACTAAAAACTGAAACTCATCACCATAATAATAGGAATGAAATACATAGCTAAACTTGTGGCTAGAATATGTGCCGAAAGGTCTATTTAACTGATTTCTGTAATAAGGTGCAATAATATGTTCACTCATAATTGCCAGTATCCGTTGAAAGCTGTTGGATTTTCAAATTCTAGCTGTATGATCATGAGGTAACCACTCTATCGGTGCTGTCAAATTGTGGTAAGGCTTGGGCAGAGGCCGGTCTGAAGTTGACAAGAAAGTCTATTGCCAGATGCTGTAGCAGGTACCAGAGATGCCAGGAGAACGATTAACTCCACTGGGGAAACAGGCTGGACCACTTGCTGGACCAGGCTGCACCACTTGCCTGGGCACTGGTAAGTGGCAGGGCAAAACCTCTCAGGCAATGGGAACGGCAATGAGACAGATTAGGAAAGCAGCCAGGGGACAGGAGTGAATAGTATGAGGGGCTAACTGCAGCTAAGGGCTGAGCACATTTTAAGGTAATAGGTTGAGAAAGAGAATAAATTGACATAGGCTAAGTTCTGAGAGGAAAAGAGATGCACATCAGATTACAGAAGTCAAGCTAGGAAAAAAGGTAGAATCTCATTCTGAAAATGAGATAAATAAAAGATCATGAACAGACATGGACTGAGGGCCAGCCTTTGGCTGGGGGACCGACAAGAGAGAGGCTCAGAACATGATATTGGACCCAGGCCAGCTAGTGAAAGGGAACTGGCACAAGGAGTGAGAAAGGAATAGATTTAGGCTGAAGAGGAAACAGAATGAGAGGTTTAAATCTGAAAGACTTCAAGCTCCGGCTCTGAATGAAACACCAAATTTATTTCTCTGCAAATCTAATCTCTGCCAAAAAAAATCTCAGACATATAATAATGTGTTATTGACTTATAAATAACAATTTGGCATTAATTCAGTTAAGAGTAAGCATCCTTCCTTGCTGAAAACACATTTTTTCTGGCCTATATATACTAAGGATTCATACCCGAAATATTCCAATGTTCAAACTCAGCTCCAGTGGGAAGAATAAGCACCCAGTGTCATTAATAACTACAAAAAGTAATATCAATAATATCTACCTCTGCTTGATTCAGAGGTATGCTACATTATGAAAAGAGCCTGTATACAATTCTCAAAAAATCAACCCGAATCTCTTAGATCACTGTCGGCACGACTGCAGAGGAGTTGATAATATATTGTTATTTGACCTTTTTTACCCAGCAGCTTGGCCTTCTGGGCCAAGGTGACTGACACACTCTTTAGCAGAGTGAGAAAAACAACACACAGCTAGCAGTCACAAACAGTAGATGGTTCTGCCTTTCAGGCTGAAGCATTTGCCTTGAGTGATTTTGATGGATTCTAAGCTACAAATTGAAATGTTTCTTGGTCAGGTTTTCAGCAGGTCTTTGAAAAGTCTTGAAAATGTCAAAAATCTAAAATCATCTATTTTCTTTGATAATCTCTCATTTCACTGCATGTTTTTAAGAAAAATTAAGTATTTTTTTGTAAATTCTATGCCCGGTAAGTTATCCGTCCAATATTTTCAATTCATTTTAAAAACTTTTTTTTTATGGTTTTTATTCTTTTACCATTTTTTGTGTGCTGTATTTAGTTTTTTTTTACATATTATTATACAAGCCAGTCCGCAGTCTTAGACCCTCAGGGGGGGGGTCCCTTCTCGTTGTTTCTAAAATCTAAAGGTGACCATTTATATATATGTATATATATATGTATATATATATATACATATATATATGAAAAAACATTTTTTCCAACAAAAATTTCTCGCTGTTGGTCCAATTTAGTTTTGTGCATATGGATGTATAAGGAAATATGCAAAAATGTATATATATAATGTTACTTACAATTATAGTTCATATTTTGCTCACTAGGTGGATCTTTTTTTTCTTCTCTTTTTTTTTAATGAAAAATACAAAGAGAAAGAAAGACACCTTTTTTGTTTGAGGGCACATTTGATTTGAGGAATTCAATCAGGGAGATCGTTTGCATAACACAGGGGATGAAGACTCTTCAGTGATATACCCATGCTGTCGGTGAATACAGCATAGGCCTAGTTTCAATTGTACTCTAAGAACACTTCAATATTAAATAACCAAAATTAACGGTTAGTTTTTCAGCTTTTATTATCACAAGCTTGAAAAGTCTATGAAGCCTCCCATTTTGCTGTTCATCATCATTATTGTATATTCCATTTTGACATACTGTTTATTGTGAATTTGTTGAAACCTAAATTAAGCTGGCAATGTTAGGTATAGAAGGTCAAAATTTGAAACACAGTTCATACACACACACAAACACTTCCTCATCTTTCATAGCCTCCTTACTTTATTGGCAGAATGGATGTGAAATACTTGTTCCATCGCCTTGAAAGTTGTACAAAGAAATACTCCTGAATGATTGACTATCTGAGATATGTACTTTTACAAAACAGCCTTGTCTGAGTTCATATTTGTTTGTAATCTGATTTGGACTTTGAGCCTATATCTACTCCCTCATGGTTCCTGTGTCACATATTTGTAGGACTGCCAAACGGATGAGCAGAACGAACGATCTCTCCAACTTTCCTCTAGCTACACAGATGGATAATACAGATTTACTGTTTTCTCAATCTCATTAGATCTCTAAAATATGACCAATGTTGTAGCTAATGAAATTACATCAATTCAGTGTTAAAAAAAAAGTCATGATATACTAGTCATGTTCAAATTGCAACAATACTCAAGAGTCACTGATCAAATCCTCAGATAAAAAAGCACAAGCTGTTTCTGCGCTGTAAGTCATGGTGAACTTTATTCTGAACCTTTTGGAAAGTGGTATGACACAGGAGAATATTTCTTTAGAAGTCAACTCATAAAAGCATATCCAACTATTGATTCTCCCCTGACTCAATCTTGTTGAGTAGAAATCTTGTAGTTGGAGTGATGATTAAAGGGAGCTACATTCCCATTCCACATATTTGTAAGCATTTTAACAGTGACACGTTTTCAGTGTTCCTCTTTTATTCAAACAATCTGGATTTTAGAAGCAACTATCTAAGGTTAAAGGCTGCCTCTCAGCTTCAAAGGTGTTTTAGGTGTTTCACATCCATATCGAGGTGAACGATGAAACATCTCTTTCTCTTGGAGCCCCTTTTATCTTTGGGGGATTGCATTTATGTGATTCATCCATTTTGGATATTTAAAACATGTTTACAACATCCAAATTAACCCTTTAATGTCTTCACAAAGAAAAGAAATGGCAGAATAATTTCTTTGCCTATGTTGTTTTTTTTGGGGCATTTGTTCATTTAATATATTTGTCTACACTTACGGTAAAATGACATATCCTTTGGTCTGGCATGTTTTTAAATAGTAAAATAAAATCCAATCCAATCAACTTCTAAAATTATTTCATGATGGAATGTTATTTATCTTGGAAAATAATCAGTTTTAATTCGATTAGCTCAAACTTTTTGTTAAGTATGGTTTTAAAAGCTATTCAACCCTCATTAGACTTTTTTGGTCTCATCGGGTTAAATAATTCCATTTAGAAAGTTCCCATATTCTTTAATATGTAAATGAAATCCTTCTTATTGAATAGGACTTTCTCGATGGGGGATGACTCCTCCTTGGTGGCCCCTTTGACCTTTGGTGCCCACAGGGGCTCCATCTTTGGTTCCTTACCCTTTAGCATGTACATGCTGCCATTGGGTTATATTATTAAAAGGTTCAGTCACATCTTTCAATAAGAAATAGTCACACAAAACCAAACAGTTGAGCAGGACATTAAAGGGTTTTAATGGTGAGATTTGGTACTTCAACCTCATTGTAGAGCAATTGTGTGCAAAACTTTCCCCTATAGCTATAAACATCACTGCAGTTCTACTGTTTGATTTTGTTCATGATCAACTCAATTTATTCAGTCACAGTATGCCCCTCAGCATTACTAGACATGCAAATTATAGGGAGGCATTCTCTCAGTGTGAACGAGCCTTGCAATTTGGCAACTTGGTCTGGTTAGATAAGCAAACATATTCCTGATTGGCATCGCTGATGGCGCATTTGCCTGCAGTACACACATTTGTGACAGATAACAATAATAATAATAATACATTTTATTTATAACGCACTTTACATTTGGATCAAATCTCAAAGTGCTACAAGGTAAAAACTGATAAAAGCATCAATAAAAAATATAATAATAATTATATAAAAATATGACCAAAAATCATCAATGTTAATTAAAGTTATAGGTTCTGCTAAAAAGGCAAGTTTTAAGTCCTTTTTTAAATGTCTCAATCGCCTGTGAAGCCCTCAGATGTACAGGGAGGGCATTCCACAGACGAGGGGCAGCAGAGCAGAAGGCCCGATCACCCAAGGTGCTGAGCTTGGTCCGGGGAAGGAGGAAGCAGTATGAGTGGGTAGAACGGAGGGATCATGTTGAGGTCAGTGGAGTGAGTAGTTCTTTCAGGTAGGGGGGTGCGTTGACATGGATGCACTGGTGAGTGAGGAGAGAGATATTTTAATCAATCCTTTTGGAGATGGGAAGCCAATGAAGGGAATGAAGATTATGAAGATTATGTTGCTAAACTGATTAATGTGCCATGCTCTCGACTGGGTGTTGACTCATGTGGCTCACCCACGTGACCTCTGATCCGTAAGAGGCACTGCCAGACCCAGATTTGACCCTGAATCTCTTTTTCTGGCATGCAATAAAGGCAGATAATCTACAATGCTCCCAATAAAACCACTGGACCGCTACACCTGTTCCTCTAAGAAACAGGTTATTGTGATAAATCTGCTCAATACACTGCATAATCTTACCTCTTAGATAATGAAAAAAAAAAAAAACAGGAAAAAAACTTTTGAGCACTTGTAAACAGCAGTACCTCTCTAATTTGACATCTGAAAATACAAATTAGGTCTCTAATAGCCAACCATCCATGAACCATGCTGTTTTGTTGCAGTTTTACAACCTACATACTGACCTCCAACATCAATTCATGCTTATGTTTTTAAAGGCTAGTAGAAATACAAAATCCACGACTTTTAAAATGCAAAATGGAATTTATCAACATGCATTGTACAGGAATTCAGATAACATTTAACATCCAGTGTTGATATACAGTTACGCCCTTTTGGGTTGTGTAATATTCAATTACTCCTTGTGTCAATTTGATTGCATAAATTTGTGTCTAATTAATATGACTTTTTGTTAATTATACACAAGATTGTCACCAACTTAGGCAATAAAAAATACAAATTTGTATCGCTGGTTAGTAGTAATGGTAATACTATTGGCGTAATGAAATTCATTCAATGGTGCCTAATGTTTGCATCACACTATTACCCTTGCCTCATTGAGATACAGGTCTTAAATTAATATTACATTTTCATGTTAGTAATAGGCCAACATTTTCAAGGCTCCATTAGTTTGCTGGACTAATCTGACATAGAAATGAGCACCAATGACTGACTACTATTTACTATATACGATATATATGTATTACACAGGGTAGAAATTATCAGGGAATTGGATCTCAGCACAATGTCAAACCAGACTCCTTGAGTCACCTTCAGTGTGACAAAAATGGGGAAGGAAAATAAATGAAGTCACAGTGATGTGCTAAATGGGTTCAAATGTGTGTCGGAGTTAACCATCACAAGGTCACTAGTACGTATAAATGCTCCAGATTAGAGGGAACGAGGGGAGGGATTGATTGAACAGATTCAATGTCCCGCTTTCCTCATTAGACTCATTTCTCAGCTGCCTGGGGTTAATTACCACACACACACACACACACACACACACACACACACACACACACACACACACACACACACACACACACACACACACACACACACAAACACACACACACACACACCATGCTGTTGTTCTACTTAGATCATAATTACTGTGGAGAAGATTGAGAACAATCTAAATATCGTGATATGAGGCCTATAGCCTTGAGTTGGCCACACACTCACATGCAGACGCATGCATCATAACAGCAACCCCATCAATATATTCTGCCGTAGACTCCTGGTAAACTCCCAAACCCCCTCCCTCCCCAGGTGCCAGCTGTTTTTGGGATTGATTTAATTTATCTTACGATGGTCTTGCTAATGACCGTACGCACATGGCTGATAGTGTCACAGACACGACAGCATCCCGGGAATGAGGATGGGATGGGGGCCTGGAGAGTGTGGGGTGGGTAATATTGGAAAGGGAGCACAAAAGAAGGATGAGGGACGCTGAAGAAAGCATGTATGCAGGCGGTCTTTGTCTTTTTCAAACCAACAAGGACACTCCATACAGTAGTGGAAATTTATAACCACTCTATGGACTAATTTCAGTGTGCCAAAGATGAAAGAGACCTATTCCCCTCTCATCAGAGACTGGTGACTGGTTAGCATGGCTCTTGCGGATATTTGTTTTCTGAAGTGCTAGTGTGGCAGCTTAGGAGCAAGCCCTGGGTATACAAATGGATTTTTTTGTTTTGCAATTACCATTCTCAAGGGTAAAAAAAAGACATCTAATTTTCTAAAGGTTTCAGGAGCAAATAGAGAACCGCTCCAGGCTGTCATGAAAAATCAAAGAAGAATGTGTAGAATGTGTAGAGAGGCAGCTCATATAAACATGTTTTAAGGCTGATTTCCCTGCTAAAAATCCCTATATTCTATTGAGAAAACGCTAGAGTAAATTCACTTACATATAGTCAGCCATTGGAATGAGTGGAGAAGCTGGTGTTATTTTACACTAGTATCTATGGGATATTTGTGTCATCTACAGTATGTACTCTTATAATTAATTAATACATTTTTAACATATATGTACTTCACAAAAAATCCCAATGAAAGGTATCCATAATTAAATAAAATGAATTTGCATGCCATTGAATTGTCTCTACATGTGTTATTTTACAAAACGGTGAGATCAGGAGTTTTAGGATACCTTATTTAGCATAGAAAGCATCTCATCCCTCAAGATGGATCAACACAACTGTTTAACAAGTCCATGAAGCGGCATGAAGTGTTTAGGGCCCATCATAGATTCTGATGGGCCTGAATATTTTTCCTATCTCTTGCCTGCACCTCTTGGATCTGGTATATAAGCGTGTACATTTAATCACATTGACTCCAAGGGTAGATTTTTCATAAAATCCAAGAACTCAGCACACTGCTTATTAAATATACATTATTTCTAGCTATAGTTAAGGGAATCTTTGCATTAAGAATATTTATCTCACTGGGTGGGTTTACATCATACCCTTTATTGCGAAAAAAATCGGAATGAAAATGTTTCATGTGAACACCCCATTCCGAAACGCTCTTCCCATTGAAAATTCTTTCCCTTCAACGGTTGTAGAATAATTCTCTGGGAATAATGCTCGAAAAGGCAAATGCAGCTTGTAAATGGTGTATCGGAATACTTCCTGTGCCTGGAGTCTCAAACACATTGTAAGCATTTAATGATTTAGACTGTAGCTGAGTTTCTTTATATTACAAATTTTCTAAGAACTACATCTAAATTTCTTCATAATTACATCTACAAACACGACCAAGAAAAACCTTGTTAGACCGAAGCGGTGAACAAAACCACTGGAAAACTTTGAAGACACCGAATATGAGGATAAATCTCACAATACCTAAAGTGGATCAGAACCAGCAACGTCATGTTTTATTGAACAATGAATGAAGTGAAGAGGTGCAGGTGAAATGGAGTGGCAAAAGCATGACAACCCCCAAAAAGGGAATGGTTCTGCAGGTGATGGCTACAGACAATTTCCATCTACTTATCTTTCCTGACAGACTCTTCCATAGTTTTGTGATCTGCTGGTAACTTTGTCACTACTTTTTGACATAAGGTAGTACCTGCAGCCCACTGATGCCCCAACAGTAGTCCAGCTCCTCCAGAATGGCTTATCCCTGCGTGCAGTTGAAAGATGGTTTGCTATGTCCCCCAGGAGAGTCTCAAGAGCATTGAGGAGATGTCAGGAGACAGGCCGATACACGAGGAGAGACGGACAGGTCCGTAGAAGGACAGACTGCTATCTGCTCCTCAGTGCGAGGAGGAACAGAAGGAGCCCTGACTGATCCCTACAAAATTACCTCTAGTGGGCAATCTAAGGTCCCGTGGCAGGTATGACAGAGGCTGGAGACGCTGTGGAGAACATAATGCTGCTGCATCATCATCCAGCAGGACTGGTTCAGTGGATCAGTCATGGTCTGGGGAGACAAATCCTTGGATGGTCTCAAAGACCTCCATGGGCTGCCCAATGTGTCCCTGACTGCTGTTGGGTACCAGGATGAAACTCAGATGCACTTCCACCACCACTGACCATAGACTGTCCAGGAGCCCTGATTCAGGTCTGAGAGGATACCCCCCAGGACAAGATCCTCCATCGCATCAGGAGCATGCCCAGACGTTTTCATGGGGGTCACTTTGGCTTGTGGGGCTCAAACACACTCCTGGGTCACATTGTGAGTTGTTGTGAAGAAATTAGCTGGAGTTGTATCGGTGTATTTGTGTATCGGTCTTTTATTTCAGTTTCTCATTTTGATTTTTGGTGTAATCCAGCAATTAATGGTTTAATGATTTCGATTTTTCAATTTTGATTGTTCTTCCACAATTTTATTTCAAACAAATTACGCGATGTATATCAATAAAGATTTTGAATTTGAATTTTTCTTTCATAAAGATCCGGACTTTGATTTAAGTGTTCCCTTATTTTTTTGAGCATGTCACATATTTCATGTTATTTGTAATTACAGTATGTGAGTATGCATCTTGTTTTCTATACTATGTGGAAGGCTCATTCTATTTGTGGTGTGCCTAATTTAGCTCGCTCAATTTCAAACATTATCAAAAAATGGTCAAAAGTGCTTTATGTTTGTCAAAAAGAAGGTTGTGCTCAATTGAGCCTAACCCCAGTTCTTGTAGAACACCCTCAAAGCATTCGTCCAGATAAAATAACCTTATGTCCTCATGTGGAAATGACATTGGACAACCTTACACAGTCACAGATACTGTCACTACACTAAGTTGCTTCCACCATTTATACAGATAATCCTGCAAGTAGCAGCTGCAGAGATTGCAGTCTCTTTGTTGTTATATCGCGAGGAGTGTGGTTGTTTGTTTGGTGGTGACCTATGTGAGGTATTATTATCAAATGATAGAAGAAAGCCAGACAACGCCAACTTGGGAATTCTACCGAAGTGATTAATTGCAATCAACCATTAAGGACACAGGTTTGTTATACCGATAGGCAAGAGATGTGGTTCTAATTAAAAGTTCCTAGGAAGAACACCACCCCGATCATACGTTGCAAACACACACATATGCACTAGGGTGACCAGAGTTTACATGGCACACAAAAAAGGAGAACCACCACCCGGGACACCATCTAAACCACCTTCGGCTCTCAGCAACCGCAGAGACAGAAAGACTCAATATTAGGCATGCACTCCAAAAAACTGATTGCAATAATAATAATAATAATAATAATAGTAATAATAATTATTATTATTAATGTAATACATTATAATTATGATAATAGGTGCACAGTATAACGCAAAGTAAACAATTATGTAGCAGGCAGCAGCCGTTTTCCCCGTGTTAATCAGCGCCGCCGCAACTCCCCAGTGAAGCAGTTACGGAGCTGGACCACAGCTTCAATCAGGCAGCATCCAAGTGCTCCGGCAGCGATCCGTGAGGAATTCAGTGCAGACATTAGGAGACCACAAGACAAGGGCCTGTACCAGTATGAAGACCCCAGAAGGGAAAGTGCGACCTGGAAAACGCGTGGGCCTGCATGCCAAAGAGCAACAGAGCATCAAGGGTACCAACCCTCCTTTGTAGGTTTGCCTCGTGTGGTGATAAGCTAATGAGCCCAAGATGACAGTGATGCTCGTACTTAGTAGACAAATGGAATTAATGCACCCCACCTTCATGGCATGCACAATAACTTTGTAAAAGTGACAAACGGACAAAAATGTAATAATGTAAATCATGAAGTTTCTCTTTTTAAATTTACTAAGGTAGGTTGACCTGAAGTTAGAATCTTGACGTGCAGGTTTTGTGCTGTATTGGAGTCTAGAGTCATATCAGTACTGATCCCTTTGATAATTTCTACAAATAATAAAAAAAATATAAAAAATAATAATAACAAAGCCCATCTGTAAAGCACCTTTCAAAACAGAGTTATAAAGTGCTGTACATGGATAAAACAATGAATTAAAAGATGCCAACCAACTTTGGGCGTCGGGTAAATAATCACAAGTAATAAGGACCAATGGAGACCATCTGGGAAATTAGACAGTAGGTCTAGATTCTTGAAAAGATGCCGTTTTGTGTTTCAAAGCTTGATACTGATTCTGCAAACCTCACTTCCTTAAGCAGGAAGTTCCAGAGCGGAGTGGCCCTGACTTAAAAGACTGCTAACCTTTAGGCCAGCGGAGATCTTCATGAAGATCTGAGACCAGTCTCATATAAGTGTAGCGGCTCAGTGATGTAGCTTGGAAATAATCCATGAAGAGCCTAAAAAGTTACCAGCAAGATCTTCAAATCGATTTCTAGAACTAACGGTTAAACCACTGAAGAGAGGCCAAAATAGGGTTGATCAGTCTTGACTCCATTGTTTTTTTAAACCTGAGCTGCGGCATTCTTAACAAGCTGGAGACATGAATGTGCTCTTTGGATAAACCCTGAATACGAAGAATTACAGTAATCCAGACGAGATGAAATTAAGGCACGGATGACATTCTCCATATCCGAGTGAGAGAAGTAAGACTTTATATTGGATATGGTCCCTAAATGATAAAAGTAAGATTAAACCAGGTTTGTTTGTTTTTTACAGAAAATGATCAAATAAATTTGAATCAATTTATCCCAATAATTGTTTGTTTTTTGGTGCTTCAAAATAAAGGTCATTATCAAATATCACACCAAAGTTTCTAGCTGCCGGTTGGCCCCCTTCCACTCTTTCTTTCGTAAATTCATGTCAAACGCTGATTAAACCATGGATCACTTCTTCTAGTCATGTCTCACCAATTCCTAGGTATTCCTCCTGTTATTCCATAATCAAGCATGTCTATATCAAACATTAAAAACCACGAGAACACTACATCTACATTGTTCAACATTAATATCACACTACAGCATGCACAAGCACACCCTCAGAGTAGGAGCTAGAGTTCACCTCGTATGACTTCTATTAATAATGATATGACATGAGAAATGGAATGGATTGAACTTTAGGAAAAATTGCAATATTATAGCTTCATTTATTAATAAATGTCCGTATCTGGAAGGGTTTTGTAATAAACTGTGAAATATTACTTTTAGTGCAGGTTTACACTGTGGCTAGACTGTGAGCTGACAAGTTATAAAGTATATATCTTTACATATTATTGAAATTTCACCTTAAAAGTTGGTTAAATAAGTTGCTGAAGTTTTACCTCCACACAGCTTCAACACTGTCCATCAAGATCATGTACTGTTTAACTAATGAGTGTGGTTGCAGTGGATGCAGTGGATGCAGTAGATTCATCCTTGGAAATACATTCACAATGAATGGTGTTTTCTTGATATTTATGGAGGAAAGAGGTTCATTGGTTGCATTTTTTTCGGTGGTTTTTACTTTAAGAAAGCAATACAGAAAAAAAAAAAGTCAAAATCAGGCCGCGAATTAAATTTAAGTAACGTTTAGGAGCTTTGACAAAAAAAAATCAATATGAAGTTTCAGAGGGTCAATAAAGCTTAGGTGAAAAGGAATTGTAGAAAATGGCAGTTTTGGAAACACTTTTACTGAGGATAAAGGTCATCCTGAGGGTGGTAAACATGAGTCCAAATGGACTTGATGGTCAATATCCCACAATGTTCCTTCAGTGTACATTTCCGGGTCCCAAACTCAGAGGATGACCTGAAACAGAGCCTGTTTAACATCCTTAGCTAAGATAGTGTATAGGGTCACTGCTTTGGGATATTAAATTACAAAGTCCACCGACATAAGTATAAAGTGATAACCACGGCCAATCTGATGAAATGGCCCAATGAGGTTCATACCAATCCCCCCAAACGGAACATCAATGAGCAGTAATGGGTCCAATTGCACTACTGGAATGGGTGGTTGGTTAATCAACACAAATCGGTCATTATACGGATAAATGTTTTGTCATTCCCCTTGTGCCAGGCCATTTGGTTAAAATGAGCAGCTTAGAACAGTATTTCCCAGCAACTTTTTTGAACTGAAAACTGGGTTATTTCATTCACCCATCTTATTGTCAAAACTCACTCTGTACAATCTGTCTGTAATTCATGAAAAATAGGGATTTGAATGCACTCTGTCAGGGCACACCAACTGACCATCAATCTTTATCACTTGGTCAAAGCATAGAATATTTTCCCGAGACTGCATGTGCAGTAAGACTAAATACTTCCATAGAGGATGTAAAAGGAGACTGACGTTCCCCCAAATAAAGGCACCTCTTACTGCTCCAATAGAGAGAAAGCGAGAGAGTGGCAGAGAGGATGCACGTGAGACAGAGCAAGAGGTAGAGCGTCCGTGAGATAGAGAGTTGCAGAGCTACATATGGAATTAAAAAAATTCTAAAAGTCAAATAATTTTCATAATTCACCTCAGGTTCCATCACAGCGCTAGCTAGAGAGAGGAGGACTCTCTCTCAGCTTGTTCTTGACATTCAGTGTTTCACATTCAGACAGAGAGTGATGGAGGTGGAGGGATATTATTCGTAGCTTCTGGCTGGGACGGCACTCTCTCCAGCAGCTGGGTCCGTCTCTCTGACTCGAGCGCTTCCACATCCTGACTTTTGCTACCACCTGCTAAGATGCATCGTTGCAAACTGATCTAGCAGCATCACTGCCTCTTATGGATCTATCCCGCAATGTGCTGAGACCATAGTTGGGTACCAGTGTATCCCTCCTCACAGCTATTGTAGGTTCACTCAGCACAGGATGCTAGAGTAAGTCTAGCGGTTTACACACAATTATATTGTATTTCGCGGCTGCGCTCACACTATTACTGCTCCTCAGGTTAGATTTCGGCTTTACACTCCTGGTCACCCTTGGAACACAAATTAATTTTGCTCACGATGTCTGTCAGAACAGTCACACTGGAGAGTCTTCATTGTGTGTGTCAGCCTGCTCCTTTTCCAGCCACACTGCTCCAAAGGTGGAAAGTGGGATAAAACCAGCTGCGTTAATAACCAAACCTGGCGCAGCTCCTGTGAGCCGACTCCCCACGCCTGGTTCTCTCCTGCACCTTCATGTTACACCACACTCACCTCCAGACACTGTATATATATATATATATATATATATACAGTGTGTAAAGGTGAAGTACTGTATGTTAGCTCTTGAAACATCTTAAAGTTGTTAGGTAGCCTGCTCTAGCCGGCTCAACAAATCCGGCACTTGATTGACGTGACTGGTAAGTACATAGCAGAAACTTATCTGAACCAAATAGGTCAGCTGGACATATTCGGAGACGCATGACAGACACAAGTTTAAACAGCAAAGTGTCAAGCTGTCTGCTTACAATCCGATTAGGCAAAAATGTTTTAAAAACAACATTTTAAAACCAAGTCCAAACAGGGCCATAGAATTTGTTTATGTGGTTAGGAATGTTACAAAAAGTTTGCCACTGCTGGCAAATACTTAGTCTGCTACTAGTAGTAGACTAAGTATTTATATTTATTAATACTAGTCTTATAGCCCTCTAAGACATTCATTAACGTGCCCAGAAAGTTCTGGAAAGAAATGACGATAGTAAAATGAATGCAATATACTATAGCCTACTTAAATAATAAATGATAATGCTGTTTTGAAAATTCAGTTTCAAAGATCAGATGTGTATTAGTGCATAAGATAAGGAAAAATGTTCTCTTTCACTTTTGAACTGCTTTTTACAGTTCCAACCTGAGAAAAATGTGCAGTTTCTCTTATAAAACCTTGAAGAAATGGAATAAGATGTGCGCCAATCTGTTAACCTTCAACGGCCTCCGAATTTAATCAAAATGAATGAGGCTAAGAAATACATTTAATAATAATAATAATAATACATTTAATTTATAATGCACTTTACATTTCAATCAATCAGCCTTGAATTATATCATTCATTTTGACAACTATGGCAACACTATTTTATATGTAATGTTGGTTCTATGAATTTATCTTTAGAGTTTGTGCTATGTTTATATATATATAAATTAATGTTTATATATACTTATTTGCCTGGTTATCAGTCAGTTCAAGACGCCTTAAACTAAAAACAATTAAAAAAAAATACCTCCTAAAAATATGATTTCAGGTTGCCCTGTTCTATTTCAAACTTCAATCAAAGATGACAGTTTCATTTTATATTAATCTTTCGGCTAAGTACTTCTCCTTACCCTTCCACTTAAATTTACTTTAAGAATTAACCTTAATTGAAATATCTCAATGCTTTGACCTTGGGATAGTAATTTTCAACAAAGACATTTATCTCTGCCTGCTCCATCAGTTTAATCTATGTCCTCTGGTTAAAAAAAAAAAAGAAGCAGATGAAGAAAAAGGCAAGTATGCCTCAAGTCTCTCACTGTCAAACAAATGTGGTCTGTACAGAGTAACATAAGCAATATTTTTTGATAATAATTTGTTATCATGCTACTAAAAACTTCTATAATGTAGATATGTATTAAAAAAATCTCCCACTCACCCATGGGGCTGGTTTGGTTTTCCTCGAGCTCGGGTAATCACCTGGGAGTTTGAGGGTTCTGTGAGGTATCATAGCTGATCCTAGGATTGAACTCTACTGGACCAATATCCATATACTGTACCTGGAATCTCCTGGAGCCACTCTTCCAATTTTGGGATCACAGCCCCGAATACTCCTGTCACCATTGGGACCATTTGACTTTCACCTTCCAAATCTGTTCCAGCTGTTCCCTCAGCCCTTGGCACTTCTCCATCTTTAAGTACTTCTTCTTCTGTTCCTTGTCAACCACCACTATGATCGCTTGGATAGCTGGACGTTGTTTGTCAGTCTAGAACTAGAAGTCCCACAGGATCTTAGCTCTGTTTTCCTCAACCACCTTTGGGGGAGTTCTAACCATAGTCGGCACAGATTTTGCTTTATACATCTATCTATCTATCTATCTATCTATCTATCTATCTATCTATCTATCTATCTATCTATCTATCTATCTATCTATCTATCTATCTATCTATCTATCTATCTATCTATCTATCTCTCTCTCTCTCTCTCTCTCTCTCTCTCTCTCTCTCTCTCTCTCTCTCTCTCTCTCTCTCTCTCTATATATATATATATATATATATATATATATATATATGAAAGCAAATTTTGAAATATAAATGCCATATGTGCTAATATAAGATGTGTTGGCTTTTCGGTCAGACCAAAACAGTGGTAATTGTGAGAGCAGTTTCATGAAGCGACTTACAGATATAAAGACAAGTCGTTTTATTTTAAAGAAATATTGCATACCTCAGTGAAGACTGAATGGGCTGGAAAATCTAGTTGATCACACGTCAATCCACCATCCACCCACACAATAGCAACTCATAGGATCCACCCCATTATAAACTCATAGGATTGATATTTCAAGACAGAAATCCCAGTGTATCTAGAGGATAAAATACTTGATACAACAGCTATGAGTCAATTTATTTATTGTTCTGGATCAAAAGGCATACACACATCAAACACTTGTGTTACTTTATTCATTGGAGAACACATTGGATGAGCAACTCCACAAATAAGTCTCTTGTTGCTGGGGAACTTTTTTTTTCTCTTGGTTGACTGAGTTGAAATATCGGGGATTTTGACAAACAGTCAAATGTAACAGACAAAAGTTAGTTTCATAGACGTGAGGCCTATGGGTAGGGTTTATTTATGGTTGTCTCCTGTTGACCTAGACCTCAGGAGACATTTAGTGATTAAAATAGTCCCTCTTGAAGAGTAATTCTAAGGATGTTGATGATGATTCTAATGTTCAATCAGTCCAATACTTCAGACAAGAGTGAAATATCTAAAATAGGGGACTATACCTGGTATATGTATCATTTGTTAATCAGGTTTTTATACAGAACCATATATTGAAATATAAGTGTACTTACAAATATATATATATATATATATAATATAAATTTTGATAAGTAAATTTGATCATTCACGGCAAGTTATATAAACTTAGGCATTGTATTGAATGTACAACTTGATAGAAGTGAGTAAAACTTACTTGAAGAATAACAGTGAACCTGGCAACCAAGATTGTGACTTCAGAGGAGCGTTTGCGCTAAAGTCCAGACGTGTTCAGGACACTTACAGTGTATTACTGTATATTCCACTAAATTTCATGGATGAAGAGTATATGGGTATGTAATTTGAATTAATTAGTACTACTTAGTACTAATTAGTACTATTTATACTTTGCTGTTGGCTTACCCTTCTGAATACTGAATACTATAAATTAGCTGATCAGTTTAGCCTACTAGCTAGTTATGGGCCACTGACACCCTAGAAACTATTTTTTTTACATTATGTTTCCTGGAAATATTTGTAGAGGCTGTTGCATACATGAAAGTTTTGCAACATATTGCTAGATTCTTGTGGATAGCGTGCAGGGAGGCACGGTTAATTCAAGGTTTTCTTTCTCCAGCATTTCATATGAGCTTTTTAATGCGAAAGCTGGAGACACAAGTTGTTCATAACTTAATGACAACTGTTTAAGTTTGTCTGTCTGTTTTACACACTGTATTGTCTTCACCACCCACCAAATCATTTTTTTCCAAACTTAACTTTAACTAAGTAAAGTTAACGAATTAGTGAAAAACTGTACACATGACTCAAGATTAACACTTAAATTTACTTTACACTCTTGTCATTTTAACGTCACAAAAAATTGGGAAATCTTTTGGCTTCTCGTCTCAACCAGGATTGATTATAAGATCTCTCTCCTCACTCACCAGTGCATCCACAGCAATGTACCCCTCTCCCTGAAGGAACTACTAACCCCACAAACCTCAACACGATCCCTCCTTTCTAAACACTCAACCCGACTCCTCTTTCCCCCGGACTAAGCTCAGCACCATGGGTGATCGGTCCCTCTGTTCTGCTGCCCCTCGTCTGTGGAATGCCCTCCCCGACC
Organism: Lophius americanus; assembly: GCA_037951165.1. Taxonomy (NCBI): domain Eukaryota; kingdom Metazoa; phylum Chordata; class Actinopteri; order Lophiiformes; family Lophiidae; genus Lophius; species Lophius americanus. Next base: position 24,187,432 of record JBBDHG010000014.1, read on the forward strand.
ATCTGAGGGCTCCACAGACGACAACACAGTCTCTTTACAGTAACAAACATGTCTCTCCCCTAAATCATTCCATTGTTATAGGACACACGCATACATTTCATCAAACTGACAAGTTTCCAGCTGTGCAGAATATTCTTACAACAATTAACAATACATTAGAACCAGTAACTGGTGTAAATATTGCGACTGGTGTGTATATATCAGCAGTTAGAATCAGATTAAATGCATTTCTGAGTTGCTGATGTATTTTCCTATTAAGAGTCAACGACCCCAGAAAGTAATACAGAAAGGACCAAAACCTACATTTGACAAAGAAACGGCCCCTGACTTCATCATAACGCTTTGAAAGAAACAACTATTGTTGTAGAAAAACAAGCTTGCAGCCCACAATGTGCAGCTCTCTCTCACAGGGAGAGAAGAAAAATACTTTCTTTTCCCTTTGTATTTTCTAGTTATTTATTTTATCATATTCGATTTAGAAACTTAAAATAAATTTTTTTTTTTTTTATTATTTATTTAAAAATTCTCTCAACTCTCTTTGGTTATGAATAAGGAAAACACATTATTTTTTATATTTGGATTTTTCTATTTTAAAGCGGTTAAGTCAATATCAAATTCTGACACAAAAATTTAAATACCAAAACATACAAAGATCAGATTACAATCTTTGTTTTATCAAATAAATCAAATAATCAAATCGGAAAAGTTTACTTTTGAAAAATAATTCAGTTTAAACATCCCGCCCACTTGACAGAAAGGAACGATGTGTTGTTAATCTGACATGTCCTAGCATTGTATTTATATTAAACTGGGTGGAGGATTGGTATCATGATGGTGAAAGTGTGATGGAGTTTGGAAACAGCTTCAAATAAGTTCTTTATTTACCTTTTAAAGATCCTGCAGGAAATGCAAATGCAATGTCGTTGGTGAAAGGGGTTTTTTCTGGAAGAAGTCCAGAAGACGAATCATTGCTTTGAACTTGGATTTCATTTAGGACAATAACATGCTCAATGGCTATGCAGTATTCTAACAGCCCCAGATCAATGGGATGGTTAAACTCCTAGAGGAAAACATTGGTTGGGAAAGATCCTTCCTTCATCTTTAAACAGAAGTGTAGTGTTAATACTTGGTACAAATCTCTCAGTTACTTACCAGTAACATGCCGGTGAAGTAGGTAGCACTGTTACCTCACCAAAAAATATCAACAGGAATGTGTGTTTACAACAACTGCTGTGCTCAGTGGCTTCTTCAGAGTAGTATTCTCTCAGCGATCATCTCATGAGAAATAATCAGTGAATTATTTCTAAGTGAAGAACAAAGAGCCACATGGGGTGGGTAACATAGTTCAGTGATGTTTTTTACAAGTAATTAAAACAGCAAGTCATTAAATCATTCATGCCTAGCCATTCAATCTTACATGTCCATATCCTTACCGTTCAATCTAACACATGATAAAAGAGAACCCCCCCATTATTAGGATTTAATTTCGTAGTATGTACTGATGTAAATTTTTTCCTCGTTTGTATTTCCAAACAAGGAATACACTGTCTTCCCTGACATCAAAGATATATCACCAAATAAAAAACAATCGTTTTTGTTGTAAAAGAAATCCCCTCAAATGCTCAAATTAAATTTAAAATTTCCCTAATCTCCTCTTAGTGTGAAAAAAAGTAATCATTTTATGTTAAATATAATTTGAAGATAAAAGTCCTGAAGATGATTCATATACTACAAATATGGACCAAATCTGACCAACGGTTTGGAAGTTATGTACGGAATTCAGTGTTTTTGTAAAATAACTCCCCCTAGTGAGTCAAATATGAACTGTTAGAATAAAATACAATATGACTTAAGTGTTACAGATCTACAAATAAGTTTATCATGCTACTCTCTATTGGGTATACAATTAGAGAACGGTGGTGATGATTCTGTACTATCCCTGACTTTTCGGCAATATAATCAGTTAAACAACTACTGAACCTAAATACATACATTTTATGGCTGGTCATTGAATATATTAGAAGGAGATGCTTATGTGGGTACGATTGCTTGAATATTGAACAAGCATTGTCCTTCAAACTACTTAAACCTCATGAAATCCTCGTAAATAAAAATAAATCCTTTTAGGCCCACTACTTGGCATCAGATATTCAGTGCATGACGAGAAAGTTTACATTTCATAAATGATTGTACAGCCTTATAACGTTGCATTTCCAATTTCTGTCATACTACACAGTGATCAAGCATTCAACTGTGGGCAGAGGAAGATTAGAAAACGGCTTTGAGATAAGATTAAGTCTAAAACCATGTTACCATATTGTCTGATACTCATCTCATTATTTGCGCTCTGAAGTCCCGTCATGTGTTTCTTCATACCTGCATGTGTCCATATCTCAAGATGACACCACAGCGAGTTTTATTACAACTTGGAAGCCACTTGATGTGCTGTGTGATATTTCTGTTACTCTCTGGGATATTGTAAAGATGACTGATTGCTTGAAGGATAAATACAGCCCTAGAACTCATTACTGTGACACTAGCGGGGCATTCTGAGGAGGGAAAATGACATGATGCAATGTGGTTCATGTTCAAGCCATTGTCAACCTAGGTATTTCTCAGAAAGTGATGAGTCTTAGGGTAGTACATTTGAAATACATGATAAAAAATGTAAACTGCCTCAAGCACCGTGCTGAACTGAACTGCCTTTATTTGGGAAAGGAATATATAGGAATATATATTGTTTTTTTTCCACACAAAACTGTTGCTCAGAAAGGAGAAAAGAACAATTCCAATGGTTCAGATAGAATATGTACTACCCTGTTGTTCAGGAAAGCTACCGTTAATTGTAAAAAAACCTACAAAAATATCATATACATTAAAAATCATTTATCTGATCAAGATCAGACAGACCGTGAGAGAGAGGGAGGGAGAGAGTGAGGCTTCCAGCCGTAGACAAAATTTCCAAAATTACTTAAACTTTGATTTGTTGGCCAGCCAACACAATCCCTCTCTTACCTGCCCATTAGAGACTAAACTGTTTGGCCTACCAAAAAGAGAAAGAGATGAAAACTACACAGAGAGAACAGTGGGGAGTAATAGCAAAGATGCGTGGATGGGGTCTGGCATCATTGAAATCACCCACCCAATTATTTTCTACAGCTTAGGAAAACGGTTATTTCACTCTATTTGTCCTAGAATGTGTTAGTCTCTATTTAATTAAGTGGGAAATTCATATGAACCCCATATGACTGTGGTGATGTGGTGTGGGAATTTTTTTAAGTTTCACCTCAAATACCAGAAATAATAGCTTGAGTTTTCCAGGTGATAATTTATTATGAGCTGTTAGGATGTGTGAACGGTTGGCTCTAGATCCGGGCACTTTCCACAAGGGCTGAGTGGCAATAAAACTGAACAAATATAAATTATAATGAATGATGAACAAAAATACTTTAGCTAAATAGAGCGTTAAACATGTTTTAAGTGTGCGTTTCAGAACCGTTGGTCTTAAAACCAGCTAATAGCGGGTCGAGGCCAACTTGAAGAAGAAAATCAACCTAAATTGTCCTGACCTTCCAGAAGATAATTGATTAATTGGAAGCACTATCTGATCCATATATATATAAGACGTCACAAAATATCACTAGCAGCTCAATATTTAAAACTAGATCTACGCTGTTGTCCCTGAGAGATATGCCTATCCAGTTATTGGGGCCTTTATATTAGTTCCATTTGAAACTCTTGGAATATCTTGGAATATCGTTCATTTATCTGTGACTTTTCCAAGGTAAACCAATTTTATGTTCAAGTGATAACATAGGTAAGGGCATTGTCAAGATACATAACTTGACATGCTAAAAACTCTTGAAAGTAGTTTGCAACTGTGGTCCTTGAGCTGTTGAGCGAGTCTGATGTATGTGCTATTTCACTACGCAGAATGTCAGCGTGGAAATAGTGATGTGGATGATGAAGAGTGATGGGGAGACTACCAAAGCATTACATCGAGCAGTGGTGAAATGAGCAGGAGAGGAAATATAAATCACTACAGAAGTACTTGTACAGGCATGGAAATTATACATAACCCATATGCATATGGATGCATATATGCATATTTATTTAACCCTATATTACATAAGGAAATTTGCACCTTTGCATACAATTTAACATTTAATATAAGCTGAGCTTGTTGAGAATTTAAATAAAAAATGTTCAAGTGTTATGCGAAAAAATGTAGTAAAGGAAAGATATCTTGGTCCTCTACCTCAGTATTCATGTCTCCTAACTTAGTGTCACCCCTACCTCAGTATTTGTGTCTGCTACCTTATTTTGTGTCTCCTACCTCAGCATGCGTGCCTCCACCCTCAGTACGTGTGCCTGTACTTCAGTGTATGTGTCTGTTACTTTATTGTGTGTGTCTCTTACCTCAGTATATGTGTCTGCTACCGTAGTATGTTGCCACTACCTCAGTATATGTGTCTCCTAGCTCAGCATGTGTGCCCGCTACCTCATTATGTGTCTGCCTCCTTAATATGTGTGTCCCCTATCTCATTTAGTTTGTCCCATAACTCAATATATGTCCACAACCTAAGTATTAGTGTTCCATACCTCAGTGTGTAGGTCTGCTTCCTTATTACGTGTGCCCCCAACCTAATTTTGATTTTCCCATAACTGGTAATGTGTGTCTCCTACCTCAGTATTGATGCAGTTACTGAAATGCTGTATAAAGATAAAGATAAAGATAAAGATAGCCTTTATTAGTCCCACAATGGGGAAATTGCAATGTTACAGCAGCAGAGCATGTTACAGAGTATGACCATAATAATTGCTTTTTTTGTAAAGCTATTAAAATGTCAAATACATTATCACTGTATTTCTGTGTAGAATAAACCATTAATTGCCTCACATGTATAAAATTAAGTGTTTAAGTTAAAAAAGGCTCGAGTAATTTTATTTTGTCATGTATCATCATTGATTTGTCAAACATAATATAAGCTGGTAAAATTTTCAGACAACCCCGAAAGTGTTCAGGATAGCAAACTTAATCACACACTTCAAATTGATCACCCCGAGGGCCATGGCAAGTTAAGAAGCTGACGTAAGCAGAGAGGCTAAAGCTAGCGGGTGGTCAGAGCCAGCAGGGACCCTGAAGTCCCTGAACGAAGCCAACATGTAACATACAATTGACAGAACAAGGCTGACAAAGTTTTCTTTTCACTTAGAAATGTCTTAAAACTGGTCTAAGAAACACAAGGGGGGAGGACGGAAGGTTTATTAATTTCAACAGGTCAGAATACATGGACATAACACAATGCCGGCCAGCCTTGTTACATCCACTGTAATCCTTCAAAATAAGAGCACTTACACTACGTTGCTCATTTAGATTTTAAAACTTTAATCAGGTGAAATCGGTTCCGGCGGTCAGACTTAATAAATTGATGATCGGCCAAGAGAATTGAAAGCGGTGTACCTCTAAAACAAAACACTGTTGAACTCTATTTCAAAGGAGGGAAAACACAGCAATGACAGGATGTGTAAATTGAAAGCATGACGTGAAAATTAATGTTCAAAATAAAAATAAATGAAAAACTAAATAGAACCAAAGGAATGCATCCATTTTCTATTTTATTATGCCTTCACTTCTTCTTCTTCTTTGTCATCTTTCGGCCTCTTCCTTTTTGGGTCGCCACAGCGGATTATCTACAGTTAGCCAAAACATTATAACCACTAGTCTTCAGTGGATGGGATTTGTAAGGGAGGTTAACATTTCTCTTTGAAGTTTATGGGAAGAAGAAAAGAAGGAAAAAAAGGTCAACCATAAAGAGCTGAGTGTTTGGCCCACAATGTGAAGCTAGATGAATTGGTCAGAGAATCTTCAAAACTTTAGGTCTTTGTGGGTGGTTTCCATCTGCAGTAGTTAGTGCCGACCAACTAATGTCAAGCAAATGGGAAACCTGTACAATGTTAGGCATGCATGCATGCATGTAAAGCAAAAGAATTTAGAAATATTGTGGTTGAGGGTGGTGCAAGTAAAAACAAGACAATTCATTTTATTTAATGTTGCCAAGTTTCTAGACATGAGCTGTGTTAGGGAAGCGTGTGCTGTGAGGCCCATTTAGTTGAAAACCTTACCACGTAATAAGGTACAAAGGGTTTTTAAATGCAGTAAGCAGATAATAAATCAAGAGAAAGAAATTGGTCTAAATAATCTTTAGTCTTCAGAATATTGATGAATTTTGAGCTGCCATTTTTACCCTTTGTTTTTCTTGAATTCACTGTGACTAAACCAAACCACAAGGGAGCTTCTCAGTTAAAAATAACAAAAACCATCAATCCCCCTCTCTTATCGCCACGGGAAGCTTAAAGCAACACGTGTAAGTGAAGATAGGGATGTAAAGGGTCAACAACCAGTTGAAGGTCAGTTTTTCTTGTTTAGACTCTGCTTCCTGCTTTCTTTACACCGAGGTCATCATGACTTATTGTTTTCTCAAAGGGCATCCATCAAAGTCATCTCCTTTGGCATTGATTAGCTTGGCTTATTAAGAAGCCCAGAATACCACCATCGTTCCTCTCGTATCCCCACTCTACTTCAAGCAAACATATACATGCACACACACATAACACCAATACAAGTGTCACCTATTTACACACATTGATCATGTATGGGAACCAAAGTCCCAAATGATTATATGAGTGAAAATGTCATACCATTATCTGACTAACCTAGAAAGAAACCCCCTATATCAACAGATTTTCTCATTTTCCAATTATAATCAGTAACACAATGAATGGCTGCCATGAAGTTCACAGTGACTTTACAAGGTTTAATAAGTATGCTTAACATTTAACAGTGCATGTTTCATTTAAATCCATCAGAACTTTTCTTTGCATTAATGACTTCATGACACATCCATTCCAAGCCTCTGTCACGGCAAAATGCACTGCAAGGTGCCTGATTTTTTCATCCAAACTAGGACTTTTAAATCAATAGTGCAAGTGACGCCTGATTGCAGTCTGTTAGAAATGCAATTGAATGGTGACTTCAATACAACTCAAATCAATGCTATTTGTCAATCCAGGAAATTACTTGTGTTGTGAAGCTCGAGACCATAACAAGTAAGGAGTACCCTGCCAATGACTTTCGTTCAAGAGTATCTTGTCACCCAATGGTCAGCATCAACTGTCCAAATGCTTTTGAACCCCTGATTGTTTGAGTGCTCGCGGTCATGTTAAGATTTCTGTAACATCAAAGTAAGGTCATAATCTAAATAAAGAAATTAAGAGAGATTTTGCACGGATGAAAAAAGAAATAAAATCACCCAAATTAGTTTAATCCACGTAAGTAGAGTCAGGTGACTAAAGCCACGATGACTGTGATTCTAGCATGGTGACATTCAATGACAAAGTATGGGCCATTTTTGTTTTTGGCACAACCAGATGACATAGCTCAAGGAGAAAGAAATGGGACTGGTGTAGATGAGCCAGAAAAGTGTTCTCGAATGGATCAGGGAGCTGGCAGTAAGATATGTCAGAGCATTGTCAAGGGGCAGATATTTTTAGGCCCAGCAGCAACAGTTCACTGGCACTTTTACATTAAGGATTTTAGGGCAACTAAAAAAGATAGGAGAGTGGAGGAGGGAGGACAACAAAAGGAGAGAGCGGACCGATAATACATTTTCATTGAGGCATGCTTTGGTTTATGATAACTAGTGGGAGGGACTGCTATGAGCACATATGCAGTATTTCCCGTTCACTGCTATGATCACAATGTTCTGACTCTTCAAGAGGGCATGTGCAAGAGTTTTTTAACAGTTGAAATCATTTTAAAACGTTACGTTAAAAAAAACGTAATGACATTTATAAAAACAAGAATTATAACGAAAATGTTTTGACATTTTAAACTTGTTATCATTATAGGTTGTTTGTGCGGGCAGTTTCACTGCCAATTTGAAGATGTATAGATGTCAACATGCACAATGCATGGAAGTGTGTCGGCATTGACCGATACACCGCTTGAAAATGACATATCTTCTGTATTCTGGAACCTGAACTCTGATATAACCATGGAAGAACTAGGGACCCAGTTGACAAAGAATGACATGAAACTCATCTCACACAACTTTGTGCTTCTTATTTTTTTCCTACGCATTAGCATTAAGAAAATGCTCGGAGAGCAGGAGCTGAATGTCAATATCCTGCTTAGCAGTCTTTTGGATCCATCAGATGTGCATGATCAAAGATGTAGCTGCATAAACATCAGTTTAAGTACATCAGCAGCTGCTAAGATGCTTTATCAGAGCCATTGATATAATTATTACATTCAAGGACCAAACACACTAGTATATTACATTAAGTATATTACATCAAGCACATAAATTTTTATTTCACATTTTTATTGATGTATTAGATGTATTAACCATCTAACATTGCTTCTAACTTTAGAGGAGGAGGAAGTTAACTTGATCACATGGGTGTTTTGAATATGTTGAGAAAAGATAATTGTTAAAGCTCTGTGTTTGCTTCTTTGCTTTTCTGTCCTCTGTCACTCCTTTTTTCTGTGTGACTCACTCTTAACTCAGTCTTTTTTCAGAGTGATTCAAATCTGGTGCTGCGGACCGTCTTTGTCCTTTCCACAAATGGGGAGCTGCCTTTCCCCTATGCCTCCCCTTGCTGGACTACTACAGTGCAGCATTTTTTTCTCTCAGCAGTAGGTTTTCTTAAAGCTTTCTCACGGCCTGCGTGGATAGTTTTAAATACTTTGCTGTGCAATTGGGACATATAAGGTGTTCCACATCATGCCATTGTGAATGAGCCCCGATGAACTTGTCCCGTTGCTTTCTGTCCAAAGCGATCATACATCGTAAAGTTAATGAGTAATGTATGCTAATATAGAGTATAAGGTCTATCGGCATACTTGCATTTGTATTTCTATAGTGATGAAAATACACTACATGCTTTGGAGTCCTTCGATTGAGCCAATGGCATAACAGATTGCATGCAGCAAAAGAGGTATCACCGATTACAACCATAAAATACTCAAGATCGATGACTGATGATACAAGACAGTCTGTGTGGGATGGGTCAAGCCTTTTGCCCAACGTCACCTTGGACTAGATCCAACCCCACGGCAACTCTGAACAGAATAAAGCTGTGTTAATTCACTTTTTTTCAATGTTCATATCTCATTCCAGCCTCTAAAATCTAGCAGTTTGAGAGAGTAATGACAATAATAAGACTATTGGGGAAAGCCTGTCAAAAGCATAAGCCTATACCAATCAAAGAAAAATATTCAAGTGATGGCTGCTCCCATCACCTCCACAGTTATTAAGGAATGCATTTTAAATGATACTGACATGAGAAAACACAGAATGAATGAGCTAAACGGTTTGGAGCAACCTAAAGAATGATTGAGTAAAAGAAAATACATTTGGGTGCTTTTGTGATAATTTAACTATTCAATTAGATAGGACATATTTATCTATTAAATTGACAAATTCTTCCTTAAATGTTTAGATATCAAAACAAGAAAAAAAAACATTTAACTCTAAATACAATACAGGCATATTGAGATTAGTTTACAGCGTGACTGCAAGAGAAAAATTTGAAAAATAAATGAAGACACTCTTATTCACAAAAATTTGTGAAAGTACGCAAACAGAGAATTTTTGAGTCATCTGTAAATTAATTAGTGAAGGGCGTGGGTGATTGAAAATGTGACGCATGGCCTTCATGGGCGTATCGTTAAAAACATAGAAAAAGCAGCCAAACCACAGAGCTTCTCCTGACCGGCTGCTATGTGGTTTATGCAGCAGAACGGACCCAGGTCTGTCCCATAACACCGATCGAGGTTTTAACTGGTCTGCAACCCAGGAGAGACAAAGCACCGCAACATTGAGTGGCACAAGCCAGGTGGGGGCATATTTTTTGTTACCGCTAAAGGTGTATCAAGAAAGAAAAGCTAATACAAGTAAGACAGCCACTTACCTCAAGGACAAAAAAAACACTGAGAAAGGAAATTAATGATCCTTGAGATAAAACATGCACTTAAGAGGAAGATCAAGGTTTGGGTACAGATGAAAAAAAATACAAGAAGAAGACTGATGAGCAAAGGATCAAGGCAGCGAGTAAATCTAGATTGTAGAAGAGAATTTATAATGGATTATGTGTTACGTTGGAAAAAAAGCATTGGAACAGCTTAGGTTTTTAGATGTGAGGAGGCAATTGATGGAACTCGTAGATAATATTATAAGTGATACACAGCTGTCTCGATCTTAGGGTCCACTATAAATCAGTCGCCGAGATTGTGACCCAAATCACCAAAATGTAATACTACCAATTGTAGTGTTTTAAAACAAGTTGTTAGAGCTACCGTGTACATAAAATCTCATCCATTTTATTTTAAATAGACAATTGGAAGTACTTAAGCGCTAGGGTCTATTGGATGTTTTATATAACACTTAACAATGAAACTTTGAATAATACTTTCTTATAATTTTGTCCAAGCCTGTGTTTTTGTTGTTTCTCCACTGCTGAAACATTTTTAACAGGGACTAATGAGCCTATGAAGTTATTTGCTCTATCTACAATCAGCTACTTTCATTCATATTCTACGGCTACCTAATATATGAAAATGTGCTTACTTTTAGGGCATGAACACTGCCACAGGGCACTTACTAGAAATTACCTCTGCAACTATTGACCAATAATGAGAAGAAGAATCGGTCAGCTTCTCCACTACTTAAAAAATGTACTATTTATTATGATCCCAGTTTTATGTAAAAATAGTTTTATACATCCAAAATTTTCCACCAAAATCACCTTCTCTTCAGTGCATTTGCACAGTCTTAAATATCCTATTATATCGTTTGCAGATCCTTCATGTTAATACGATAACTCAAAAACCATTCTCCAAATTTTATGCCTCTGCAGTCCTTTTTGGGAGGAATAACCGTAGGTCGGATTTTTTCTAAATTTGGTTCATATGAATTGGCCCGAAGAGATCTACCTTCTATACTTTGTATTTTAGTCTAACAGTTCATATTTTACTCACTAGGGGAAGGTTTTTTCAATGAAAATCACAGTTTGACATAAATTCAAAGCCGCTAGTCCAATTTAAATTTGGTGGCCATAAATCGACTTGAAGATATCTTTCTTTTATATATCATGTTTAAGTCTAAAAGTTTGTTCACGCAGTAAGGGGAACTTTTTTCCTTATTATTTTCTCAATGAAAAACACATTCAGGTATAACTTCACATTTAATTTTGGTATTTTGAGTATCAGGCTTCATGTACCGTATAATTGTGCCTGAAAAAAGGGCTTCAATTGACGATACTTCGACTGAATATACTGACAGGTTGAAGGTGAAAATAGTCCCATCAGTCAACACTCTTTTTTTGTCCATTTTAAATATACCAAGGACCTTTTAAGAATGTCATCTTGGTACCACTAATATACTACAATTTGACAATCTTGATGTTCTCAACACACTTAGTTAACAGTAACAAGGTTAAATATGAAAGAACGAGGTCTCAAACAAATCAATTGCCTGTTATGAAGCATTTTCCCAACTGCAATAAGAAGACAGATGGAGGGAGAGACATGGGGAAAGAGACACAATTAAACAATGAAGTAGATTGGTACTCAGCAGAGCGTGTGCGTCTGCCAAGGCTCAAAAGTCCCTTTTAATTAAAGTAAACCTTAATCCAACATTCAAACATGTGCAGCATCAAAATGGCTGCATTCAGGATTCCTGCGATGCTACAATAGTGACAAAAAACCCCCCATGGAGCTACTCTTTTATCCAGAACTACGACAAAATTAAACACTTCTGTTTAAAATCTATAAGTGGTGTCAAATAGTGTAACTCTAATCTTACAAAAAGGTGAATAAATCCATTTGAAATGTATTGACCCTAGATTAGACCTCCAGGTTATTCTTTCAGGAAAATACCCCCTGATCAGTGCATAATATTTTTTTCTTTTAAGGATTAGTGCATTCATAATATGTTGCATCTACACTTAGCAGAACGCTCAAACACTACTCTCACGAATGATGCAAGCCCTTACATTTAACAATTCACTATTCACAGAATCTTATGTACAGCATGTCTTTCCACCATTTGAGTTTATGATCCAAAATGACTAAAATAAACATAGGTTCTGCTTTGTGTACACTTAAAAACTAAACATAGCAGTGGTAGGGTTCACAATATTATCCTGAGGTGGACACAGACAGCTCTGATTAGCTTTTCAGTCACCTGTGAATGGAAGTCCTACGGAGTTCTTGCCGTGTGATGTTTGGAGAAAATCAACGCTTTAAGGCTTTTAGAGATCAATTTATGATAGAATGGGCTTTCACATTACAGCAGAATGTAAAGGCAATACTGTGAAAGGTGAACGTCCCGAATACAATGAGATACCATCTTCTGCGTTGTGTCTACTCAATGCTTTGCACTGATTATAAATGTAATCACTTCTTGCCAAAATGTAGATCTTGTTCGATTTGAAAACAGCATACAATTTTTTTAAAAAGGTCTTGCATAGACCCTGTAGTACACTAGCATTTATAAAACCCTGCTTTGGTGCGTCGGATGTCAAGCATCCAGTGAATGTTTATTCTATAAGGTTCCATTTAGCATTTTATTTCAACTAGATATACAGAATTGGGTCTTACCTTTCATAGAATCAAAGTGACACAAATGTCGTATGGTCATTTGAAGGAAAAAATGGGAGATTCTGTGTGACAGTGTGTGTATTTGAATTCTGTCATGAGCCATCTATTTTGAGAAACTAACTTTTGTCACAGACATGTCATTCCTGATTGCCAGGGGCACTAAACACTTGGGAGATGTGTGGCAGCTCTGAGGCTGACTGGTGACAAAAGTTTCAATGCAGACCAGGATATATTATGAGCTTGGCAGCTGCCTCGTTTACATGGAGAGTAATAGTGAATGAGAAATCAACTTCTTCCACCTCTGCCACCAGAATGTGGCAGCAACAGCTATGATGGTTTTCAGGAGGCAGCCGGAAAAATGTGAGTTGGCGCTTGTGCTCATTAAATTGACCCTTATGCCATACTGAAGTTGCCGGTACAAACTGAGATTATTCTTCTGCTCAACTTCCCTCCATTATTATTTGCACTTAAACAACCAGTTCACAGTTAAGTTTCAACAACCATCAACTCTCAACAATCATTTGCTTGACTGAATTCCTGCTTTTACAGTGTTGGGAGTGATTTATAACAAATTATTAGAGAGAGGAATCATCCTTTTGTGGAGAATATTTTTTATATTTTTGTGGAAAGAATGTGTCTATAGTATTTCAGAACTTTTGAATTTCTGGTTGGGTTAAGTTCAGGATTAAACCAGAATGAGACATACATTTTCTTCTTTTTCGTTTTTCGGGTGTTCCCTTTTGTGGTCGCCACAGTGGATCATCTGTTTCCAACCATAGGCCGGTACCCCCCTTAACTTGAGCCGCAACCGATCCTGTTTGTAAAAAGTTCTTGTTCCGCATAATGATTTGGCACAGGGTTTATGCCAGATGCCTTTCCTGACACAACCCTATCCATATATCTGGGCTTAGAAACCAGCACTAGAAGGACACTGGATTGACCTTTGAATTACATCAAAAGTGATGATTTACATTTTATTATCTGTTATTTATTTTTTCATTCATTAGATTATTTCAGTTCCTATGTAATATTTTTTTCCAGCTCAGTCTATGGTTCCTATCAAAATACTCCCTGAATAAAGAGAACAGAATTGTTGGTGGGGTGGATGTCTGTCACTGGCTCTAGTGCTGTAGTCAAACCGACACATTGATAATGATAATAATACATTTCATTCATAACGCACTTTACATTTGGATCAAGGGTTACGAGGTAAAAGCAGATAAAAGCATCAATAAAAAATATAAAAATAATTATATAAAAATATGACCAAAAAGCAGCAATATTAATTAGAAAACATTGTCACTTGATCCTGAAGAAAACAAAGTCGTTGTTCGTTATATGTTACATCGCTAGCAATTTCACATAATCATTTTGTGTGAAAAACAAATATCCAAATCAATACTTTTTTTTAATTATATCCCTGACAAGTCAGAGATATTATGGAATCATCACATCTGCCGCCGATCATTCGTGTTAACTCGACAACTCAAAAAGTGTTTCATGAATAATACTCGGCTTAATAAGCAAGTACCCATACTATCCACATGGATCAGCCATCACATTATAAGCACACAACGATATTAGATAGGGTAATTTAATAACGCTAGGTTAACATACTAGTCATGACAAATGATAGTATTAGGTTTGCTACCATGCTATTATTGGCATATGTCAGCATTAGATTAGATGTACTGCTAAACTGGGTTTTGCCAATACTAGCAATAGCTGATGATAAACTTTAAGCCATTTTTAAATATCTTACCTGTAATTTTAAAGTAAACCTCCTACTTTTTAAACTATATTAATTCACTTTTTTTTGGCGACTAAAATGCCTTAAAAAAAGTTAATCTTTATAAATGCAAAATGAGAGTTAAAAGACACAGTAGACTTTGAAGACAAGCATCATTCTCCGGCTCATCCTCATTATGGATCTCAAATACCCAAGGGCCTCATTTTGACCAATGTTGACGTGAACACAGCCACAATTGTATTTCCTGCACACAGTGAAAATGTTTTGCATCATTTCCCTGCGGGTAATCTCACTTGGGGATTTGACATTCTGTGAACAGGGATTCCCAGATGTGAAAGCAAGTGCTCATTTTCATTTTTCTGAGCAAAATCCATCAGTCTTAGTAACACAGTCATTAACATGCCGCTCTGTTACAATACAATGTTTCCACTCTATCTCCCCACTTCAACAAATCTTTCTTGCATTCTCATTTCTCTTTCTCCAATGACAGTCTGCAATACACACATTTTCAAAATCTTGAACCTATACCGGCACTCAAATGTTGTGTTTTTAACATTTTTTAACATCATATACAGCTTTTTGGAATTACAGCCAACAACAACATAAGCCTTTTTTACCTAAGGATTTGTGTAATTTAAATATGTAAACACATTGAGCTATGGATTAAACATACTGTTACCACATATTAGGTTTTTGTATAAAATGGTTGAATATGTTGATATACTTGATAATGTGTCTTTCTGTGTAGTTTCTTTGAGTAGTTATTCAGAGAATACTGTAAATGAAGCCATGGGGTCACAAATCCCTGTACTTGTAGTGCACGTCCCAAGTTCAGAGAAATAGGGGGGTTGGGTCAGCATTCGGGGTAAATCTATGTCAAATCAATATGTGGGACAAAAAGCTTATTTCCAAATTGAATCATTCGGAAATTGGTCGACAAGTACATTTACTGGTACCGTTTCACCAGCAGGGTTCTCGCCAGTGGATGGTAACATGATCTGGACAGGCGACACTGAAAGGGAGCAGCCAAAAGACAAAGAAGGATAAAACTATACCGATAGGGCTCAGTCTTCTGGCTATAACCAATAACTGATAGATTTTTGTTTTCAGAGTATAAACATTGAGAACATTTTTTTTTCAATCTCAAAAAGTTGTGATTGAATTAAAGAAAACATTCCTTAGCATACATGGTCATTTCAAAACAGAAAGACCACATGTATGACAACGATTGAGTCAGATAGTGACACATTAGGCCTGGTTCAGACTAAATAATAATACCACAATTTTAACACCATCTGGTCGTTGCGGACAAATTCTTTCTGTCGGGCCTAAATGTGGGGGCGACCTGTCGTCTCAGACCCTCCACCAGTCCGAAAAAGTGTGAGTAGACTCCAGAATGTCACAGGTGGAACAACAATTAAGACGAAATTCTCATTTAAATGTGGCAACAATACAGCCGCCTTTTGAATGTTTCGTTGAAGGAATGCCACGACAGGGTGCTTCCGTAGCCATGATTGACCCGCTACCTGCGGGATTTTTGGAATACCATCGGTAAAGAAAAAAATAACCAGACATTATACCACAGTAAAATGTCTTTGAAACTCCACTCGTAAAATGGCTTGGATAAAAGTATTGGCAAATGAACTCTTTTTAAATCAGCGTAAAAATTAAGCAGTGACTCCTGGGATTTTGACGCACAACTATTAACGTTATTTAGGTATTGGTGAAACAAATATTTTGTATTACATTCATATTTGAGCATCATTGTAATACACAGGTTGATTATCTTCTAAATGTCTTCTAGAATGTCACTCAATATGACATCTTATATTAATCATATAAATAATTTACATGATATAAATTCAAAGGGAAAAGTAGTATTATCAAAGTATACCATTATATTATTCTTAAATTAAGTCATATTTTTGATCTTTAAGATCAGAGGTCAAATGTTTGCAACAATCGATAATAGAATCCACTTCATGTCAAGTGTATCCAAATGTGAAATTAAATTGTTCCTCTTTACCATTGACAAATTAATGTAAAGATTAGCTCGAACTGCATCATACTATTAATAATCTTCTCAAAATGAATATTCTAGTTTGAGTAGAGTACGTTCAGAATCCTCATAGTTATTGTCAGCGTCAGTGTGAACAAGAACACATGGAAGATATCAGCAAACCTCTTAAGGATTTCTGACATATAGCTGAAATATGGCAAAGTAAGTAGGCTGCAGATGACAATCTTTTTTCTTCTAAAAATGGTTCCAGTGACATTTTCAGCTGAGCTAAGGAAATAGGGGCTGGTACAACTACTCAGCTGTGTTGTACATGACTAGGTCCTGACTATATTAAAAAATGGCCTATTTTCAGTTTTGTTCTGTCTTTCATCGATCTGCCCCTTGTTATTTTATTGAAGAAGAGAATGCCAATCAAAGCATTATAATAAAAGCAACTCGTATTTCACCGCTTCTCAATTTTATATTTTAAAATGACAATCAAATAATTGCTTTTTTTTTTTTCCCCATTACTCAATCATGACTTAGAAATGGAGACAAATAAAAAGATAAACTTAACCTTCAGAAGTCAATACCTTCCGCTTCCTAGAAGGAACTGTGCAGGTTTGTGATCGAGAATATACCTGTTGTCCCCACTGCGTTTGACACACATGAACAGTCGCAGTAATTTCCGTTACCACAATCGTCAGACATCCACTCCCAGCTGGGCCACTGGAGTATATCTTTCTAATTAATGACTTAATTAAAACTATGTGTGGGACTTTAAATTCATCATATTTGATTCAACCAAACACAACGATGGTATTTCACACAGCATACAGTGTGGAGAACAATTTAAACTATGCCCATACTGTTGTCCCCGACAGCAAAGATATATCCCTGAAAAGCCCCCAAGCCCCTCCGACGTGTACAAGCAATTTCCTTGATCGAACTACCCAAATGAGATATAAAGTAAAGGTCAAGGAAACATTGTTTTTGTAAAGAAGTGCCTATAAGTGAATAAAATATGGTAAATGGATCGCCTTGAGTCAATTCATATGCACCAACATTTTTGACTTAATCAGACAAATTTTTACGACGTTACAAGTCTGAAAAACATATTTTCTTGTATAAAGGTCCTCCTAGTGAGTAAAGCATTAACTATTAGAGTAACATATGATGTGTAAAAGATACAACTCCTCAAACCTTTTCATATGTTCCAAATTTTGACTAAATCAGAATAACAGTTGTGAAAATATGGGCTGAAAACTATTGGAGATGAAGCTCTCCCTGGTGTTGGAATAATTCAACCCACATTTCCTAACATAATTCCAATACTTCCTCGCACTAAGGCAGAGCGAAGAACTTTAACAAATACATGGTCGGGCACTAGAGTGTGACGCTGTTCTGACACCTGATACTTTTTGGCAGCTTCTGAAAGAACTACTTCACAATCACGCTGAGCTGGAGACAATAAAGACAACGCTGAGAGTACACATAGTGTTCGTAGTAGTATGTATGTGCAAAAGTGGGGTGTGTGTCTGTGTGTGTGTGAGTGAGTCAGAGGACTTGTCATTTAATTTAAGAAAGTGAGGTTCACTGACAATGCTCAAAGCCAGATTAAGTGTCTTGTTGCTGAAGAGCCAAGATGATTTATTTCTCATGGGACAACCGAAGGGGAAAAAAACAACTTTTCAGCATCTGAAGCAAGACAAGTTACTTTATTTTTATCAGTTCAATGTCGTTACCCCAGCCTCTCTTTGGCTAATCAATTAAACCCAAGAGGGCTCATCAGGCATCAAGCAATGTCAACTAAGAGCTTTTGATCCATTGACCTTCATGCGCTCTGCTCCAGTAAAAATACCAGAGAGTGATCCATGTTTACATTCTTTTAATGGGCCTCGGAGGGCCTTGTCGACAGTCCGTCGGCTTTCCAGAGGGTCAGCTCTGTAACTGCATGGCCATGAAAACCTTAGGAAATATGCCTCTGACACCTCCAAAAAGACTCATGAGCCAATGTGCACATGACAGTAAACTGAGAGGCTTATTAGTAATACATGATTACTTGTTAATCAGTGCAGTCCAATGCTGATTATGCAGGAAATGTAGCATAGGTTAAAACGGAAACATCTAACTGTAATTCCTTCAAGTGAGGCGGAAAACTGCCGAGACATTTCACCAGACTTTGCAGAGAGGGATGTAAACAAACAAATGTTTTCAACAACTAAACAAAATTAAGAGATTAATCTCAGCATGTTGACAGCAAAACATGAGTGTGTGTTTGTGTGTGTGCGCGTGTGCTCAAATGTTGTATTGGCTTCCTGGCTTGGCCTGAGAAACTGATTCGGCTCTCAGAGGCGAACCATTTATCTTAATCTGGGGTGACCTAAATCCTTGACATCTGCTGTACAGTCTTTCCCTTTAAAACAGAATTTCAGACTCCATCCTCCTATGTACCATCCTCCTCTTAACCATAATTGATGAGTGTAACCTTTTAATGGCCCACCATATTCATTCATTCATTCATATTCGCAGCAGAAGCACCCCCTGTGTTGTCCACGGACAACCACAAAAGAGTGGCATTGCAACTGCATGAAAAGAGAAGACCCGAGACAATGTTTATTCAAGCATGTTACAAAAGGGCAATCTATAATCAGACTGCGCGTCTGACATCTTGACACTGTGGCCAAATCGGATGGATAAATCAGAAAACTGAGGACAGTGGCTACATTTCATGCATTGATTTGTGAATTGAAATCGTTCGCAGAAGAAAAGGACTCACACTGAACTAATGAAGAACCAAGGCTGTAAATACATGGCAGCAGTCCTTATCTAGCAATCATACAGAAACAGTGGCATTATTCATGTTATTGATTTTATTCTGTATTTATACTTCCATCTCCCTTCTTGTGATCCATGTTCCTTCCGATGAATTTGAGGGAGGAAATATGGCATATAAGGTATTTTTTGAGATATGTACCCTTCCTGTATTTATGATAGTAATGGTTGTAATTATGTCCCCAATGTTTAATTCATATGAAATTAACTCACAAAATTACCATTGCAATGTTCAGAATTAAGGGCTTATAAAATTGACAATGAATAAATCAGTCATTCATTGGAGTTAGGGTTGTTTATTGTATAGGTTTCCAGCATACAGCCTATGATGATCAATACAATTAAGTATTTTTTCCCTTAGCAAGAGAATATTAAATCCAAAAAAATTACAATTAGATGAAGAGAGTAAAATAAAAGCACAGTGAGAATTTGTATGTCTATGCTGAGGCGGAGATCACTAATCAACATTGGACAAAAAATAGTGACCGAGTCTCTCAAATGCGGTCATGGTGTGTTCGTACATTGTCTGAAACACAACAATCACTCCCAAACAGACTGAAGATGTATCCTTTAATTGATACTAAGTGAAGAACAGTGGGCCTACATGTCTTTAAATTAAACACACACCTCTTAATAGATGTCGAGAAGAAGTCCATCAGTCTAACGGTTTAACAGATGTTGGGGGACTGAACTGCAGTTTATACTACTCTTTCCGCAGGCTCTTTGGAAATTTACATTTCAAATGAATTTTATTGGAATGTTTGAATGATTTTGGTTAAGGCATGATGTTGCACAAAATCCTAGGCAGTTCACTCTTTTGTTTTTGAATCTTTTTGAATGTTAAGCAGAGTGTCTCGCATGGTTGGCCTCACATCATGAGAGTTTTTTTTTATTATATTTTTTTCATGCAGAGCTATTCAGACTCTCTGTTGAGTGCTGAATTTTGTAAAACTTAGAACAGATAGTGGTGATTAGAAGTTGTAGTTGTATTCTGTGTTTCCCTGGCTCAGGTGCAATATACGGTGAGTACAGTACACATTTTGTGACCATAATATTTACATTCGCTTTGAGGACTTGAGGAGATCTATCTTGTATATATCATATCATATATATTATATATTTTGTATTTATGAAGAATAACATAACGTCACATTTATTGAGGAGTTCAAAATGGGGATTTTGGGCTTTTCAGGGACCACCTCAATGCTGCTGCTGTCAGGGACAATCGGTCTAGTTTTGAATATGTAAAAACCTGAATTTACTCAAACAAGTTCAAATTTTTGCTTGTTAACCAATTTGGCCTCATCAAATTGGTTAACAGAAATCCTCAGTCTTAAGCTTGAGCAAATGCGTGGAAAGATGGGAAAAAAGCGATATCACTCATAATTATTTGTGCATGTAAGGGCTATAATGATGTTGATGAAATACAAGTTAGAGGGACAGGTGTCAACATTTGTCAGGTTTGTCTGCGGCACAGATAATAATTATTACCACATGTACGGAGAGCTCTGCATCTTTCCTTGGGTTGACTTTTTCTGACACTAGGGAGAGCTTTATTTCTTTATATCTAAACCATTGATCTGATCAATTTTTTCAATTTATTTTATTTATTTACACTTTTTTGGGTTTAACTTGTTTATAATCGACCCAGTTCAATCCAAATGTGTTGCGTGTGAATCGACTCAAGGAGATCTAACATGAATACATCATGTTTTATTCATATACTTCATATTTTACTCACTAGGCAGACCTTTTTTTTAATGAAAATACTGTGGACATAACTTCACGTTTACTTTAATCAGTTCAATCAGGGGGATTACTTCTAAAACGCAGTGGAATGGGGACTTTTTGGGGATATACCCTTGCTGACGGGAAGATCTAGTTGACCAAGAAAACATGTCCCTAGAATTTGGAATCACAATGACATCATTATTATTTTGATAGGTTTTCAGTATATGATAAACCAATCAGATATAAATTGGTTATATTGTTACCAGGAGTAGATTTAGAACCCCAAAGAAAGTAGATCACCAAGTGATGAAGTTGTACACTTTAGGTGCTTCCAGTACTCGGAGGAATTGCTCCCATTGCCCAGGCACTGGTGTTGCTGATATGAAATGGAACTCAGCATTGGGTTGTATTTAAGAAATGAAAACCTCTGATCTGAGGGCTTGAGGTAATGAATCTGTGGAGCCGGGTTATAAATTCCTCAGTGTTGAAACGATAGCTATGTGACATTAGAGACAGATGTTTTACAGCTTCAGCTTCGTCATTGGCGAATGTTTGTTTGTAAGATGAATCTATTTTTTTTTTTTACCATAGTTTTTCCTATTTTAATATATAAATGAAAAAACTCAACTGTAAAGTAATCCCATTCTTTTACAGGCTTATTTCAAAAGATCATCACTTCTCTGCTTTAAATTCTTGATTTAGTCTCTTCCCTGCCCAACAGCATTAACATTATATTTACGTATCAGTAACAGTGTGCATTAATACAAAACATGATTACAGTCCTCATTAAACGCAGTAATTTTATTACATGATAGACAAAGTAGAAACAATGCAATGCCCGTGCAAATAAACATGATGGATGGCATTACTTAAACCACCGATATGTTTATGAATGCAAGCCCTTTCCATCAATTGTTTAAGTAATGAACCAGTTTCAGAGGAGACAGAAATGCAGGGGAGTCTCATTGTGGCAAATGTCAGTTTAGAAATATCTTAAAAGGATGATAAGATGAAAGTTTCAAAAGATCTGCGGGTGATATGAAAGTAGGCATGCCGTCTTAGTACGGATGTTTTACTATGTAGTTGTGCTTAAGGTACGATACAATGTAAACAGGTTTTCAGGTTATTATTATTATTATCTAAAACAAAAATATATTACGCCTAAATTTCATTATTCAGCCTTAGTTGTTATTAATTAGTTTTCTGCATTTGTTTGACACAATCTTAACGAAAAATACTGCAACAAGAGAGGTTTTCTTCACGTCAACAAAAATATTTATGATAGTCGTATATCAACATTACACCATTTACAATACTATCATGAATATCACTCTCCAGCAAGAGCATCACTCAGATTTCTTTATGGCATTACATAATTAAATAATGTCTCAGTGTCACCAAACTTTAGTTAACTGTTGATATGTCCTTCAACTGATAAATCGTTTGCGGTACTCATAGAGTGATGTCAGTAAAGCATAGCACTACAAGTTAGAAAAATAGTAAAGGTAAGTCCCTGAAAATGACTCTGAAGTGGTTTGTCACTTTTTTGCTCACGAGTTTATCTGTCAGTGGTTGAGCTACGTTCCATCAACTATATATATAAAAGTTTGACCAACTAGCATGAACATCATAAGTTCACTCATATCGATAAAGACTAGCATAAACACACATACAAAACGGTAATTTAGGAAAAAATAAACTGCTTATGTAGCTGTAGAACACATGAATACCAATAAAGTTAGCTAGCGTTAGCAGCCTAGAAACTGCTATGCTGCATCAAGCGAGTTAGCCAATTATAGCTAGCTAAGTAGCTCGCCATGGACTACAAAAAGCATTATACAGAAAATCACTGGAGTATCTTACTAGCATGTCAGATAACTCGGTGCATAGGTATGTAGTTAAATCGCCAAGCTAACCGGACAGTTGGCAGACACATTAAGCCAGGAAACAGAGATACACGTTAAGATGCTTCTTAAAAGTTTGAACTGTAGTCTTTAGATGCTGAAAGCAGCTTCCCTGCTGGGGTGTAAAAATTGCAGCAGTTTAGAAGTGATGTTGTGACCTCCTTTTCCTTCTTTGTTGATGAAATCTTGTTCAAATGTCCATGACAAAAAAGATATAATTGCTGTTGCTTTGTGTCAACTCTCATCATTCATTCCGTGTTGCACTGTGACCCGGTGATTAGTATCCCGACACGTTATTGGTCAACGTCAGTCAGGGGCTTCTGGGAAATGCTCTGAACTGTTGTCATGTAATTTGAAAGCGCATGAACATCCGAAATAAAATGAATTTATTCTTGAAATCTATTCCATCCATTTCACAAATATAACCTTAGTCTGAATATCATTTATTTAAACTGTAAAGGAATACAATTACTCATATTTTGTATTTTAAATACGTAAAGCCGTTACATGTATTCCGATACTCCCCACCACTGGTCCCCTCAGTGTCTGCTGTATGTATGCAAAAATGTAACTCAATACATGCTACAGTTCTATTTTTTTTATTTATTTTTTTTTAATCATCCCCTAAATTAATTAATTATATATTTACCGGACATGAAAACAACACAAATGCCTGCTTAGCCCTCCATAACAGTCCTTCTTCAGAAGAGACAGAGTAAGTAAGTCAGAGCACAGATTGAGCCTGCAGGGAGTGTTGTCACAGACATTCAGAAGATAATTCTTTTCAGGAAGGCAGTTAGATGTAGGGGAACAAAGTGTTGTCCAGTTCACTGGTGTCAAAGTGTGGCTTGTAGGAAATACAGTAGATTTAAATATAAAAAAAGGAATATCTGTCTTTCTCTATGTCCTCTGAATTCACACAAACACAAACTTAAGTAGTTCTAGGATTTTCCTTTGCAACATTTTTATCATTCCATCAAGATCAGCTCGGATTACATTACAGGTTAAGCAGCATTTATAATTAGAAATACATATATATTGATTTACAATTCAAAATCATAATTTTCAACTTTCCTCATACATCCTCTACCTGTTACCTTAGTACAGTAGTTATGATTACTATTCTCTTCGTAGAATCAGCCAAACTAAGTAAAGAGGGGGCTAATAACATGAAACTGTACTCATAGTGCTATCAATTCTTCAATTCAATCAATTCTATCAATGATCTCTGGAAGAGAACCCTTTTTTGATGCGATAACTACATGTTGAGCGAACAGTTGTCACAAGCTTTTAGAATGGTTTAGAGCATTTTTTTCCAAAACTATTGTTCTTCGGCACCACTTTTTCAAAAGCATCGCAGGCCATTTGAAAATAGGCCTTATAATTGTGGGAACAGCTCAGGGGATACACCTACTTCCCCCAGGTCCACCACTCATATTGACGCATGTTATTATGTTTATATTCATCATGTATGTATTATATTAATGTAAAGTGCATTATAAATTAAATGTATTATTATCATTAATATTATTACTTCTTAACCAGCAGCTCCGTCATGAGTGACATCTCTTAAACCAGGATCCACCCTATCACTATCAGCGACCATGCACCAGTCTCTCTCTGTTCGACGAAAAAAACAGTCACACCACCGACTAGAAATTTGAGATTTAATACATCATTGCTTAAAGATCTAGACCTCATTAAATATTTTGAACGAGAGTGGACAGCATTTTTGGAGATTAATGACTTGCCGGGAACTTCACCATGTCTTCTTTGGGAGGCAGCAAAGGCAGTCATGCGAGGTAAAATAATTTATTTTTCCTCATATAAGAAAATCAAAGAAAGATTATTGGAATCTGAATTAGAACACAAAATTAAAACTTCGGAGACGGCTGCCACTCAAGATGAACGTAAAGTAAGTTAAGTAAATTAAAACTGGAAATGAGGGAATTAACTGATAGAAAAAAAACACAGTTCTATTTGTAAAGACTAAGTTTTGAGAACTTTGAACATAGCAACAAATCCAGCAAATTCTTAGTTAATCAACTCAAACTAAATGAACAGAAGAGAACAATTTCTTCCATTAAGAATTCAGCTGGAGAAATAACTCATATGCCTGAAGAAATAAATAAAACTTTTAGAGATTTCTACAAAAAACGTATATATATACACCAAAAATCAATCCAGCTTGTGGTCATGCAAATCAAGGAAAGTTGTTTACTCCCACCAAACATCAACTCAGCCAACATTTGCTTCCTCCTTAAACCAGATAAAGATCCTGCACTCTCTGCTAGTTATCGCCCAATATCACATATTATTGCAGATCTTAAAATTATTAGAAAAGCCCTAGCCAGGAGAACAATGATCCCCCATAAAATACACCCTGACCAGGCAGGCTTCTCTAAAGCCAAACACTCCACTAACAACACCCGTAGAATACTCAACCTGATAGACTCCCCACTATTCACAATACCGAAACTACATTTATCTCATTAGATACAGAAAAAGCATTCTATAGGGTTAATTGGATATCCTCTTTGACACGCTACATAAATTTGGATTTGGAAATTCCTTCACATCCTGGATCAGAATATTATTCAGCTCGCTCACTGTCTCCGTTAGGACAAATGATCAAACTTTTCCGAGCTTCAGTCTTCGAAGGGGCACCGGGCAAGGTCGTCCACTCTCATTCATTTTTTGCCAGCTTTATATAATCACTGGCAGCTAAAATCCGGCAAAAATAAAAATATTAAAGGGACTCAAATATCAAACATGTCTCAGAAGATAAGCCTTTATGCTAATGATGTACTACTTATCCTCCCAAACTCACAAACTTCTCTTTATGAAACAGCTGTACTTATAGACAAAACCTCATGAGCTCAGAATGCTCTATGAATTGGACCAAAACCACTGTTCTCTGTACTGTACCCATCAATTCCGAATTTCAGAGTAGGTAGTCTACTCCGCTAAAGCCAGGTATCATCAGATATTTAGGTATTAATGTTTCCTCCAGGCTATCAGACCTTACACGAATACTTTACACCACTTCTCAAATCAATAGAGGAAGACCTCATACTTTAGTGGACCTTGCCCATATCACTCATGGGAAGAGTTGCAACAACAAATATGATGATCCTCCCAAATTTATTTTGTATTTCAGGTTGATATTCTCTTCAATTCCTGAGAATATCAACCTGAAATATCTTCTTTATTTTGAAGATATCCTCTTCAATTCCTGGATCAGCAACATGTATAAGTGGTTGTTTTCCTATGGTAAATGCGCACCCTAAACTACCCCAAACCCAGACACAAGAACGCTGCGCAAAAAAACCCTTAAAAAATAGTAAAATTAAAATTGCAAAAAGGGATTTACTTACCCAAAATATCTACAATATTAGGATGGAAGTTTAATATTAAACGAAATGAAAAAACTTAACGCAACAAAACCGATTGTTCCTCGCACCAAGAGACAAAAAAAAGGGTTTGTAGTATTAAGACATTTGCAATCACATATACAGAATTATTCCTTATTTTGTGCACTCAACTAAGACAAAGAAAGCAGGTGTTAATCAAAATGTTTGCGATGTACTTTAATTAAAAACAGAAAATTTCACCTGTCACCTGTTGTGGATGGTTTGGCGGGTAGTTGCAGCCCTCAAACTTAATAAAGTAAATTAGCAATTACCATTAAGTCACATCAAGTCAATTTATTTTTGTATCACTTTTAAAATAAAAATTGAAGTGGACCAAAGGGATTCTCGGTAATGAACAATTAAAACTATTAAAAAATATAAACAAAAAAACAACAACTATTAAATAAATAAGAATACAACATAGAATTGCTGTGCAGCATTTAAAAACACATAAAAAAAAAACCAAGAATTGATAAAAGTTTTAAAAAGGGGTCTGTGGACTGAGAAATATACCAACCGGATCCATTCTGGAAAAGCTAATGCAAAGAGATATGATTATAGTTGAGATTTAAACTATCTATGCTAGCTATGCTGATGATCTGATCTAAAGGGGATGCATGGCTCATTACAGAGTTTAGGGACCTCCACTGAGAAGACCCATTCAGTCCTGAGCTCTAGTGTGAACCTCGACAAAATAAAGTCTATTGATCTACTGATCTCAGGTGACGATTTTTAATATAAGGTTGTAACAGTTCTGATAGGTAAGGTGGAGCTAGACCAATTATAAACAAACTGCCTGGACTGCATTGTTAGCGATTATAAAAAAGCCAGGATTGTTGGGATATGATCTTGCGTGCATGTCTGGAGCCTTGCAGCAGCGTTTTGGACCAACCAAGCGGTTTTGGTTACGAGCAATTGGACCGTTTCAAAATACTGTGGGTTGTAGTAGTTCATTGTAATATCAATAAAAACACGAGTGACTTTATCAAAGTTCATAAGAGAGGAGAAAGGTTTAACCTTAGCTGTTTTACTACTGAGTTAATTTGTGCCTCAAATTTAAAAGATGAATCAAAATTTACTAAAACTTCTTTACATGAGGTTTTATGTGGGGTCCCATTTGACCCTGAACAAGAAGATATTGTCAGGAGACAAAGGTGGATGGGAGAATGACTAACATCTGTTTATATTTCATTGAGGTAGAGGAAATTTTGAGCAAGCCACCTGTTAACCTCAGCCAAACAGTTTGCTTGAGCATTACTAGGCCAATTCAATGGTTCTTTTGGGGCAGCTTTAAATCAGTGAGTTAGAGCTGTCGTCCGTCAACTGCGAGTTCTTGAGGAACACCATGAAACCTCAGCTCCCGAGGCGCTTCGCAGGGGCCGCCCACTTCTCCCTCAGGGAGGGGTCAAATGTAGAGATACATTTCACAACGTTCTATTGTTTGTATGTACTATGTAACGTGATAAAGGACAGATTATTATTATTATTAGACGCAACTGTGTTAAGTTTCAGAGGAAGTTAGATCTGAGTATCATCAGTATAGTAGTGTCAGCAGTTGTGTTTTTTCAATCAATTTCTTAGAAGTAACATTTACAATGAAAACAGGATTCAACCTAAAAAAAATTGGCCCTTGAGGTCAAAGGTAAGAACTGGGAAGGAAAATCAACTAAGCCGGCAGAAAAGGCTTCTCTCGGTGAGATATGATCAAACCTAATTTAGAGCAGTGCCATGACGCCAACTCACCTCTCAAGACGCAAGATCAAATCTAATGATCCGCTATTTCAAAGGCAGCAGTTTGATCGAGATCGAGAATAACAAGGACCCTTTAAACAAGAGCATCTTTAAAGACTAAAAAGTCATTGAAATCTTTTAAAAGGGTTGATTCAGTGCAACGATGGAATGACTGAAAAACCTTGGTACCAGTTGAGAAAGTCTGTAGTTATTGAAAGACAACGTTCTCTATCACTTTAAAGACAGAAAAAGGAGAGTTGAGATATAAAATTAGAGGGATCCCTGCGGTTCATATTTGTCTTTTCTAAAGAGAGGGCTAACAGTTGAATGATTCATATAAGCTGGGACAGAGCCAGTATCCAAGCTGCTATTAATAATTGTTAAAATACACAAAAACCAGTAACACTAAATACTTCTTGAAGAATCTGGAAATGAAGATGTCAAACTTTTATTTAGTTAAGTTTAATTTCTGTCGATCAACAATTTCAGCTAAAGATGAAAGGGAGACAGATTCAAACTGGAATCAGGTAACTGCGGCAGAGAGCAAGGCTGTGTGATAGAGCTCATGATCTGAGATATGTAATTTCATCAATGAAGTAATTCAAGAAAATGTTAAAACCTTGTAAAAGGAATACCTGAACATATGGAGGCAAGGGGATCAATGACAGAATTGATTGAATTAAGTTCTTGTTCTATGGCTGTAATTTGAAATTAAGTCAAAAAAAAGAAAGATTTGTTCCTTGCTACCCTGAATTCATTTTGGTGAATAGAGATTGAATTTCTGATCTCTTACATTTCTGTCTGAGGGCCTTACTAGTCACGTTTTTGCATGGCGGGTGTTTAGGTTTGGGGCAGTATGATGTTAGTGGGGCAACTGAGTCCAGAATTGCCAAGTGGGTAGAATTAAAGGGTGTGATGAATAACTGTCGCTGTAGAAAAGAGTAAATCAAAGCAGAAATAAAATGTTCAGCTGTTTTAGAATGGATTAACCGAGATCTCTGGGCAGGGTCAAATTTGCCAGTGTTTGAATCAGGAATATGGGCTTTAAAAAAAAAAGTTAGATACATTTATATACATGCCATAATGAGAGCTCATAGGTTGAACCGGTGACCAGTTGGTCAATGTTAAAGGTCAATGATGAATTAACAAAAAAATCTTTCACCATTGGCTTGGATGTACAGCAAACATGAATATTAAAATCTCCAAGAATGACAATGATATCATATTTGGGCAGACTCTCAGAAAATCCCTGGATACAATTTTTATTGGGTCTAGGTGGGTGGTAGACCAAAGCAAATAGAATTTTGTGAGGATAATCCAAGTTCCAAGTTTGACCCTGTATTCACCTCACCTGGCTTCAGCTTCAGAAGCCAGTCCTCCTCCCCTCGCCGTTAGTCTGGGAGAATTTATATCCGAACAGTGAGAATAAACTCAGTAGTGAGCCAATTCTCAGTCACACTGAGAAAATCCAATTCCTGAGAGGAAACTAAGTCATTAATTATTAAAATCTCTTTGTGAAGTGACCGGGTATTTATTAGGGCTATCATGATTGGCTTAGATTTATCAGCTGTTTTGTTGTCATGACTAAGCGGTCTGAGATTGCAGAGATTAACTCCACGCTTGCAGTTGAGATTGCATGAGGTGACATAGTGTATCGAAACTCTGTGTGATTCTGGTCTTTTTGAGAAACTGGGTCACTAGAAATGGTGATGGTTGCTGACTGTGGGAAGAGCTGACCAAGATGGTGTTTGTCTGTAGTGTAGCCGTAGAGGAAGAGGGAGGAGGCACATGCGTGAGATGTAAACAGTCAATCTTGAGGAGATGAATGAACTGTATACTGAAGGTTTTTTGGACAACCATGCTTATTATGAAGTAACCTGTCTCCTTTAAAAGACTTATTATTATTGTTTATTGATGACATAAAAGCGACACTGTGAGCCATACGTGCGGACTGCAGCCAGGTGTGCAGACTAAGGATCCCGCAAAAAACACAGATTCACTGCACAATTTAAGATAGTACAATTATTCATCTCAGACTGTTGCAAACTCTTCTCTTAATTGAGGTGGAGGGATTTCGGCAGGAGAGCTTCGAGTTTAACAAGAATGTCAGGAGCGGTGGCACCAGGAAAACAGTGAGCAATTATAATTACTACTAATGAGAGTGGAAGTGGGAAAAGAGGGCATGAGAGGTGCAGTGGGTGATGAGTTGTCTCCGTCTTTGCTAGGTTCAAGGGCCTAGATAGGAAGGTTTGTACCAATGGACAAGGCTGCGGAGTTGTCTCCAGTATTCCAGAGCATGTTGTTACAGCTTCCCTCATTATCCTACGGCCAACTTTCCCCGTTGTGGAGCAAACACGCCGCTGGCAACTCTAGGACACAACGAAGTGTCATCTAGAGGGCCCAACGTAAGATAGGGATCTGGCTCAGATGGTGACATTGGACACATGCCGCTGGCAAATAGTCCAGACAAGACAGCGGTGCCAGGAGGCAACGCTCCTGGGTTGGGGTCTGGTTTGGAATGGGTTGGAGCCACTTAACATGTACTGGAATCGACTGGAGTGTTAGACAAGGCTGCATAGCAGGTAAAGGGACTGAGCTGAGGCTGTGAAGCAGCCCCATCTGACTCCCTCTTGAAACCGCGTCGACCAAATCGGCCCAGCATGACTACCGATTAGGTGTCGAGAAGGGAGAAAGCTGTGGAGAAGTGGTTGGGTCCCGCTGATTGTGGAGTGGATGGTCGCATTTAAAAAAGAAACCCACTAGGAGTTATCATGGGCTTAATCTATGAAGCTGTTCAGGAGTTTATTTTTCTCCTTCAGGTCATCTGAGAGCTGCAGAATATCAACCTTAGTTCGTTAGAAATCATCATGTTTGCTTCTTTGTGTATAACTCGGTCATTGAATGGCATGATTGGTGGCATGGCTTGTGGCATTCCAGAGAGAAATCAGGGGTCAAAGATGGAGGTAAAACACCCAATGGGATGGCCGGCCGCTAGTCTAAAAACAAACCTGAGTCTGGTGTAGTAGCCATCAGTGTGCAGTAGGAGTGTTGACAAGAAAAATCTTTCCAAATACCAGTGAACACAGTAGGTGGGTTTATATGAAGGACCGTTAGGGCCATTATTCTGAATTCTGAATTTCCCTTCACACACATATGTGAAATGCTACAAAAACCATACACAAATACACGGGAAAGAATTTTACATAAATAACTGAAACTTTCATGATAGAGTGTGAGAGGATTTCCATAGTGTGTGTGAGTGAACTTTAGTAGTGTGTGTTAGAGACATACAACTTCCGTTCCTTTTTTGTTTGTAGTTTAGTGCTAAGGAAAGAAGTTATGTCTGCTCAGCAGCCTGCAAGTTGCTTAACTGAAACAGAAGCATTGCTTCACAATTTATTGTCCTCGGCAGAGACAATCAGAACCCTGTCAAACGTGAAAACAATATTGCAGCCTTGGATTATGATTTGAGTCAAAATACCCGCATTTTTAGATGGCAAAACGACTTCAAATTGTTCCAACATCTCACTAAAAAGATCTGATTTGGCTGGTTGAAGTGGTCTGGGTTTGAACGGTGTTCTCTGCTGCTTTTTCAACTTTTACCTCTAAAACTCTCAACCCATCTTCTCCACATAAGTCGACTAATTTCACTGTCACTATCTCTATGATATGAATAGCAAAATGTTGATAGAATTGAAATGTAGATATTGCACGTGTCTGTGCTTTACAGAAACGCCCATTTAACTTGACTGTTTTCATATAAGCTAATCGTTATATTCATATTTCAGAGCTAAGGCACAGCACAATGACCATTTCAACAAGGATATAATACTACTCCCCAATCCATCATGGGGACTAGTGTGCAAACAAGGTTCAAAGTTACGGTTTCACAAACATGGGCATATCCTCGGAGCCTTTGAGTTTCAGAAGGCCTGGGACCACCAAACTGTTATGGCGCACATCAGGGCTGGCTTTGGTTAGCAGGTCAGTTAAAAGGCCTACTGTTTTTCTTTTTACTTTGTATATTAATCATAGAAATCTTATTTTATAGAGCACTTAACAAACACAGTTCTACAGTGCAGACACGATTACATATGCAACATTAATATTTGTTTGAAAATGTACATAAATAAGTCACACATCTACTATAGAAGCAAGAAACGGGGCGGCTGTGGCTCAGTGGGTAGAGCGGCCGTCTCCCGATCGGAAGGTAGCCGGTTCGAATCCCACCAGGGTCTACTTGTCGTAGGGTCCTTGAGCAGGACCCTGAATCCTTAGCTTCCCGGGCGCTCCACGAGGGGCTGCCCACTGCTCCCTCAGGGATGGGTCAAATGCAGAGAAGTAATTTCACTATGTTGTACTGTGTATGACTCTATGTGACTAATAAAGGATTCTTTCTAAACCAAGAAAACGGCCACCCTAACACACACATACTATCACAGCGTACAACATATTATCAACTGCATAGACTTATATGTATAATATCTTTTGTTGTTGTAATATCTATATCTTTGCAGCTTCCAATTCTTAATTTCTTGTGGCAATAAGCTGTTGTCCCCTAAGATTCAGGAGGGCCAGCAGCTGAATTGGATGCTAATCCATAAGGTTTATAAAACCAAAGCCATATATGTCTGTTTGTTTTTTACCACTTTTGAAAATGAAATGTGAGCGTTTTCCCATACATAGGCTCGTCTTGGATAGTTATATACCTGTTCTCGTATATAACATCCTATTTATGAGTTGAATGCCCTTCAACAGAGTGAGGACTAAAGGCTTCTCTGTGCATCTACTAAAAGCCTTCATTTGAGGTGTTTAAGGGCCATCTGTAAATTGCATCTACAGAAAATAACCTCCGTTACACTCTCCCCACCTGAACCACTCTCTGCAGCGACAGAGGAACTAAAATCCTTTACTGAAGTAAAAGTACTAGTACAACAATGTTAAAATATTCCATTAGAAGTAAAAGAAAAATTTTAAGTAAAACAGGAAAAATATTTTAGTTATTAAATGTTATAGTTATTATTACAGTTAAGTAATCATAACTTGTTATAATATTTATAGTTCATTTATTGTTTAAGTTAATTAGAAGCATTTTATATGACATCACTGGAAAATTAATAGTGAAGCATCAGCGTGTAAGCGGTATTACTGTTGTATCCGCAGGAAGGGGAGCGAGCTTAGATAACTTTATAAACAGTTTGCTTGTATAGGCCAGTGGTTCCCAACCTAGGAGTAGGGCAACTCCTAAGGGTCTCCAAATAAATATACTTTTTGAAGATGTCAAAATAGAAATAAAATCTAACTGGTTTCATCTTAAACAATTTGTTGTATTTTACAAAAGTTTTAAATTATTCATTGTCTTAAATCTTTATTTGAAGAGTAATAGCAGCTGCCAAATACAATGGAGTAGAGAGAACAATATTTTTTTTAAATGTTGGAGTGGAAGTAAAAATTTGTCTTAGGTGGAAATACTCTAGTACAATTCCCCCAAACTATTGTTTGAGTATAGTTTTTGAGTAAATGTTCTGAGTTCCTTTCCACCATAGAGAGAGTGTCAGGATGCACCCCAGTCAAATAACGTGCCATCCACCACAACAAGTTCTCAACCTGTGGGAAACAATGAATGTATACTGTTTATTTCTTCTAGCAATACAGTATAACATTACACTGATATTAATTTAATCAAAGGTTTGAGAGCGATCACAACAGAGAAAAGAGTAAGGGTATCTTATTCTAATCGGTAAAACAATTACTTGTTTTAAACATGGTAATTTCATGGTAATTTTTGCTTTCGAAATGTATTTAAATGTTTTTGGTATTTTTCTTTCTCTGTTTTAGCCTGACTCAGAGGAAGGCAATGAAATTTCCCACATATCTACCCAATCGCCACTGAGAAAGAGCACAAGTGCTAAGTACATCAATGATTACTGTGTGGAGGTTGATGGCCTGCAACAAGATTTAGAGTGAGAAGTAATGTCTACCTCTGTACTAATAATCAGGATGGAGATGGTAACCCTGGCACTAGCTCTGATGATGGACATTGTCTACCAACAACTGATTATAAACCAGGCACTGGATTGTTCCACTGGTTGATGAATTCTGTCAATGCCCTTTCAAGTCTTTGTAAATAAACAGTGTACCCTATTCCTCCATTAAGTTAAAAATGTTTCTAAAGTGTTTAGACACAACTCTATTGAGTTCCGCCCATAGGCTCTCATTCCTTTGGTTGTGAAACACCAGTAATTACACAACGACTGTTCAATAACCTTCTTACCAGCATGTAACGGGCAACATGTATATTCTCCATACCTTGATCACATCTGACCATTAAGGGCAAAACAAAGTTCTCTACTCCTAAAAATAATGACGAGACACTTGAGGCTCTGTTGTTAGATAAGCACCATAGGTATATAATAGTCCGACTGAAGCCATCGACAAATCCATGAAAGACCATCCGCCAACTCACCAGCTTGTGGTTGCCGTCAAAATTGTTGAGAAATATACACTACAGTGAAGAAAATATATACTTGA
Source organism: Lophius americanus (assembly GCA_037951165.1). NCBI lineage: Eukaryota > Metazoa > Chordata > Actinopteri > Lophiiformes > Lophiidae > Lophius > Lophius americanus. The sequence goes on from JBBDHG010000014.1 coordinate 24,221,993, forward strand.
AACTTGCCTATACCAAAGTATTGTTTACCTGATAGACATTGCATTCATACTTACCATAATTGGTTGGGGATCTGAATACAATACACCTATCGGCGTATTGCATGACAACGCCTATATGGCCGCCCAATGGGGTCCACTTGATGCAGGCTCTGTCTGACCCGCCAGCGCTGAACCCTCAGGTCATGTGATCTCAGGCTTCCAAGTATATATGCTTCACCTACATTTGAAGTGTTCTGTTGTATAGTAGTCACAATGCTGTCCATGTCATGATTTGACTATGCTGCATATCTTAATGGCTCAACTCCCAGAATCTGTCAGTGTCTGAATAGGGTTCTTCGACTGATCCCAAAGCATGATGCAATTCTCTGCCATGTCATACTAATACTAATACACAGAGTGAGAAATCTATGTACGGAGGATATGCAGGATCGTGGTCCACCTGGATAGCCAGTAAAGGTTGTTGGTGGTAGCAAATTGTTGGTCAAATCAGTGGATCTATGGCTGACCTCATGTTCATGCAGCAAGTTGCAGAAGCATGCATACAATGATCCTTGTATGCTATTGACATCCCTGTTATGATATCTGGAAACAGCATGGAATGCAGATAGGTTTCTTGTGTGGTTTATCAAGCTCTTTATAAAGTCTCTCCTGACTGACTGTTAGGATCTTCACTTTGCAGTAACTCAATAGATTGTAGAGCACTTGAAAAAAGAAATTTCTACATCCTCCTCATTGCCTCTTACTTCAAAAAATAAAGTCGGGACTTGAAAAAATCAGATGGATCAGATGATGATAAACATTGGTCGAAGTTGTCTAATTCAAATTCAGAAAGAACACATGCACCGAGTCTTCCCGTTCTCTTCACATGACAGGAACGCCCTCCTTTATTTTTAACTGTATGATCGTAGTCAAAATTACATTCTAAAATATTATATGAGAGTGTTTCACATGTGTGTGTGAGAGTGTTTCACGTGTATGTGAGAGCGTTTCACGTGTGTGACAGCATTTCACATGTGTGTGTGAGAGTGTTTCACGTATGTGAGAGAGTTTCAAGTGTGTGACAGCGTTTCACATGTGTGTGAGAGTGTTTCATATGTGTGTGTGAGAGCATTTCACGTGTGTGAGAGCGTTTCTCATTGTGTGTGAGAGTGTTTAACATGTGTTTGTGAGAGCGTTTCTCATGTGTGTGTTAGAGTGTTTAACATGTTTTTGTGAGAGCGTTTCACATGTGTGTGTGAGAGAAAGTTCTGCATGATGTCCCTGACTGCCCCTCATAGGTTTACATGGGATACTTTTCTCCTTTCCGAATTAAGCCTTTTACGAATTCCAATGTCGGTCGCCTGTTTACATGACCTGTGATCTTTTCCGACCCGGTGTTTACATGTATCAACTAACCTATTCGGAAACGCTTTCACACATGCGCAGACGATCCACATTCCCGTTCATAAGGTAGCGATAATTCCTCATTGAACTCGGTGCTGACTCGGTTCTGGGCGCCAACAAGCGCCCAGAAGAAGAATACGACAAAGAGGGCATACGCGGAAGCGACCTTTCGCTCATTTAACAGTCCAAAAATGTTAAAATATTTCAAAGTTATAATGAAAAAATCCCTCTCTGATGCAGACCGGTACCGTTTTGAAGTCGCCCAATTTAAAATGCGTTGCGGCGCTGCAAAGGAATGAAATCTCATTCGGAAATTTTCTTTTCATTTGTAAATGTGTGTTTACATGCAGCATTTTCTTTCAGATTAGACGTCTTTCCAAAACTAATCGGAATTAGGCTTTCCATGTAAACCCACCTACCGATGGAACTTGAAACATAGCTTAACAACAGGTAAAGCTGTTATGGTTATTTGCTTCCCAGCTTGCGACGGGCAATTGCACATGTGCTCTTGTGACAGGGTATGGGCCCTCGCAAGACAGCTGTGATAAAAAGAGAATCAATGGTTTCAAAGTAAACATCCATTAGCAATGTGACACAGCAAACACTGTGTTTCCCTGACTTGAATTTCCCTCAGAAATCTGAGATTTTTATTTCAGTTAACGTTATCTACCAATTCTCACTGTATATTACTATTTCATAGGTCCAAACTGATTTTTTTCATGCCAAACGCGTGACATCTAATTATATCAGAAGTATATCTTTTTCACCTTGGCAGTCTCTGAGACGGCCGTTTTTATCAATAACCCGTTACATTAGATTTGTGTAGTGCTGTAATTGTTTACTACAATGTGATCTTCAACACACTCTTTGTCTGTTCTGACCCTTACACTCACCAATAACCATTACCAGCTAAGCAGAGAATACATTAATCATAATCCCATAAGAATATTATCATTATTACTTAATCATAAGAATATTTTTTGGCTCACTATAAAAGTCCTCATAGGTTTATTTCCTCCCTATTAACATCCAACAAGTCGGTGAACAACAACACATCAATTCATCCCTACTAAAAAGCAGCCCAATCGGATGCACATAACCCAATGTATGAATAGGTATGCTCACGCATACAATGTTATGGTACCTTAAAGGTTATAGTGGAGGTTATATAATTCAGCATCAGCTGGTTACTTGGAGAAACACTTCTCTGTTTAAATAAAGGATAATAACAAAGGCCATCTTCATAGATTGTTATTGAATACAAGTAAATCCTCTTTGAGACTAGGGCTTATGGTTTTTCCCTCTCTGACAGGTTCACATTACAAATCAATATGTTTTGACACTCGAGTGAAACCATATAAGACCTGCCTCCATGCGTTACTAAGATCCTCATCCTTGAGTCAGCTCGCCAGTCTGGAAGCTACTGACTTATTATTTTTGGGATGACCTTTAGAAATACATTTCTGTGCATTCACAAGAACATTTGAAACATAAATATTTAAAGAAAAGAAATGACTGATGAGTCTTTCTGACATCTGTCTTGTGCTCTTGTGTTCTGTCTTGTGTCCATTTTATAGGTGTTAATTTAAGACAGTCTATGTTTTTTTGAGATTCAACCTAGTTTGTCTCCGTTTGCTGGACTAATATTAATCAGCAGATTAGGCATAATCATGCTCACCTCCAGGCTTTTTCCCATGTTATCATTGTCATTGGATAAATTACCAAGATCGTTAACATCATCAACCTTTAAGTTCACACTTCTGTGCCATTACATTTTGCCTGTGTAAATCCTTAACAAAACTCTAACCTTTAGGGGAATCTGCTTTTTTTTTTGTATTATCATTTTTTTACTCATGTACGATGATACGAAACGTGCAGAAAAATATAAAAATAAAGCATTTAATTTGTCAATTTTGCACAAATTGACCAAAGTGTATTCTTATGTTTAGTTTGTTTTGTTTACACCAATAGTTGTGACAGCGTTTGTTTTTGATTGTGCCACTAGACAAAGAGTGCATGTGTGATATTTCAGAACACTATTTCCTTTTCATCTGGGGTTAGAGCTTTCTTATTTTCCTCATTACCTCCCAAGGAACTGTTGAGGAAATTTGCATACTGGTGGAATGGAAAACAACAATGAGGAAGCAACATGCTAGCTCCCAGCTCACATGCTTTGATCGCTCTTGGAATGTGGGTGGGATTGTCGAAGCTTTTGTGATTGTGTTGTGAAAAAAAAAGTTTGATTTTCTCATTGTTTTACTTCATAATGAATCTACATTGTTGCAGTTAACAGTTATTTTCTTTGTGCTCATCTTAAGCTAGCAAACTGTATCTTTTAATTTTCATTTATGTGTCTCCATAGAGAGAGATAATTGGGTCAAACAAAACCTCCACTGAATCAGCACTCTTTCAAATTTTATTTTAGCACACCGTTACGTGGCAAAATTTGAGGCATATTTTTTAAATACTGATCATTAGTACAATCATTTAGTTGTTATAAAACTGACTGATAATGTCAGCTGCAGTGGTGGATGAGCTGTGAGTGGTGTTGTGATGGGACTGGAATTTTATTGATACCAATGCCATTATCGATTCTGCTTATCAATCCAACTCTTTATCGATTCCCTGATCAAATCGTGTGGATTTTTTGTTTGGAAAAGACTAGGCCTTCACGGGGTTTCTGTGTCAGCAACATTTTATTGACTCTCTGCCCACAACACACAAACATACATTGTACATTTTTTAACATCTATAAGCCATATTCATCATTATGAGTGTTCTTGGCTAGTTGACATTTAACAATAATAAATATGATTATAAATCGTCTTTTATAGTTTAAATAAGACACCTGCTTTCAAAACTACGAACCTAAACCTACCAGAACGCTGGTTAACCAACCTGGGCTGAAAGGGTGCAAACCTTTTACAACAAATGTTATTCCTGCACGTTGACAGTAGTCCTCTCCCTGCTGTGTCAATTTACCCCCTGTAGCGAGTGTGAATGAGGTTTTGATGCTGGTTCTCCCCAGGGTCAGTGGTGCCAGGACATGGAGCTGGGCGAGTGATGTTAGCCTGGGAGCTAACTTTGCTAGTAGTATTCGGTCCACCACCTCAATCATCTAAAATGCATCAAATGAGAGACTATTTGTACAGAGTTTATTTTCATTTAGGTCTCAAGTCAAATAGAGCATCTGTTTTTTCTCCGAGCTTGCATGCGTTTGCATTGCAGAACTCGTTGACCGTCGGCATAGAGCGTCAAACACAGGGGACCCCAGATACTTCATACCATGCTGCGTTAAAAAAAGTGTCATCATGATACTTGTGTTTCCATCTGAGCTTGAAATCACAGCCGCAGGCAACGAACATTGGGCAGTTAGTGTAATTTGGTTTAAAGTTAAACCACACTTTGGACCGCTTCTGTCTCTTGTCTGCCAAGATTACTCCTTTTTTGCCTTTTGCGCTGATTGTCTCTCGCAAGAGCATGATTTTGATGGATATGATATCGATTGCTCGAACTAGTTGGAACTGATTCTCAGCTGAAACCGGTTCTCGATTCCCATCCCTAGTGTGGTTAGATGCAAACGCTGTCGGAGAGCAGCAACACTGGACCTAAAAATAAATCTTTAAACTACCTTACCATACACATATTTTAAAAACACACTGTGTTCTAAGTAATAGCGTGCATGCACAACGCTCAGCTTCAACTTGAAATTTGAGACAGTGTTAAAGTAGATTGGTAGTTTAAGCTCCATGCTGACAGGTCTCCCTCTTAGAGAGATTCATTCAAGGGTCATCGCTGGTCAAACTAGGCCCATGCTGTCATCCCCAACAGCAAGGGTTTATCCCCCAAAAATACCCCCAATCCCCTGCATTCTACAAGCAATTAATGTTTTTTGTAAAGCTCCCCTCCTTCAATAAAATATGACCTGTCAGAGTAAAATATGAACTGTCCGAGTGAAATATGAACTATCAGAGTAAAATATGACATATGAAAGATATATGTCCTCAAGTCGATTCATATTCACTGAATTTGGAGTAAATTGGATCAACGCTTGAGGAATTGTTGCCCGAAAATGTTGGGGGGAGCCCAGTGTCGGAATTATGCAGCCAACTTTTCCCAATATCGATCCAGTTCTTGTCTGCACGGCCAAAGTGGGTATAAAATTTGAAAATGATCCGTGAAAATATATTTAATCGTTATCGAATCAAAACAAATATCGCCGATGCTTGGTGAATTTAAGTTAAATTAGAAATTCTATATTATAAATTAAATGTATTATTATTATTATTATTATATATACACCGCTCAAAAAAGTGAAGGGTACAATTAAATCACGAACTGGAACTAGATGAAAGAAACAATCAATTTGAAAATCTTTATTGATATACATTGCGTAATTTATTAAGATTAGGAAATTATGCAAGAAGGACCAATGGAAATCAAAATCATTAAACCATTAAGGGCTGGATTCTAAATTACACCAAAAATCTAAATGAAAAACTGAAATCCAAGACCAATGAATTTCATCACAACAACTTATAATGTGACCCAGGAGTGTGATTTTAGCCCCAAATCCCAAAGGGACCTCCTGAAGACGTCTGGAAATGCTCCTACTCCTCCCGAACCTGGATCAGGGCTCCTGAAAAGTCTGTGGTCAGTGATGGTGGAGCCTGATGCAGCGATACAGAATTTCTCAGAGGTTCTCACGTGGATTAAAGTTCGGGGAACATGAGGACCAGTCCGTGGCATCGATACCTTCATCGTCCAGGAACTGCCTACACACTCTGACCACATGAGCCCAGGCATTGTCCTGGACCAGGAGGAACCCAGTGTCCACTGGACCAGTGTAAGTGGGTCTGAGTTTCATCCTGGTACCTAACAGAAGACAGGGTACTGTTGGCCATCCGAGGATCTGTCTCCCCAGACCATCACTGACCCACCACCAAACTGGTCCTGCTGGATGATGATGCAGCAGAATTAGGTTTTCCACAGCTTGTCCAGAGTCTGACACTCCTGCCACATGACCTTAATTTGAACCTGCTCTTATTTGTGGACACCAATGGAGAACCTGCCTTTCTGCCGTTCTCTGATGAACCCCAATTGAGCTCCAAGGTGCTGGGCTGTGAGCACAGGTCCCAATAGAGGACGTCAGGCCCTCATGCCAACATCATGTATCCGGGTGCTGACAGTTTTCACAGAAACATCACACCATTTGCCCACATTTTGTAGGGGTCAGTCAGAGATCTTCCTTTTTCCAGTCTGTGTATATATACTCTATATATATCTATATATATACGGATATATATATATACAATACATTTTTATATACATAAAACGTAACAGTCCTCTCATAAATATACTGTTCACTATTTTGAATTTTAGGTCAAATTAAATGTATATTATTCTCCAAATTTAAACTTTTGAATATTATATGTGCGGGAGAGACGAAAGACCCTATACTTTATTAAGACCAATAATGACCAAATAAAACACAATACACATCCATCCAGCTTGGTGTTCATATTACTGTCAATACCTTTGCTGTCTATTTTCAGAGTGAATGTAAAGCTGTATTAACCTAAAGTTTACAGTTTGGTTTTTGAGAAAGAATTTCTGTTTTCCTACTGACAGTAGGATTGTTAAAGCTGGCCTCAGGGGCTGGACTGGTTACCGTTGCTTGACAAGACTGTCGACTCCTCTGGGTTGTCTATCTCATTGGCTTTTCTTCCATGGAAGCGCAGATGTAGTCATCCAGATTTTAAATCCTAAATATCCAACAGGTTTGATAATATCGGGGCATGCAAGCATGAAGAGCCTCGGAGCAAGGAGGATTTAAAGCGGATCTGTAAACCCCTCACATTACCAGATGTGAACATCGATATAGACTTAGGTTCCAGGCCGGATTTCTCTTCGGACTGACAGGAAGGGCAAATCAAATTTAATATTGTCCAAAATGCTAAAGCTATTCTGAACTTTGGAAGAACTGGAAGAATGGTAGCTTATTTCAGGACATATAGGATAAGAATGTGGAAAATTCAGCTAACCGTGATTGATATTTAAACATAATAGATGTTTATGTATTGGAAAGTCAAATAAACACATCCTGCATGTTAGACAACCTTAACTGCTTAAATAACACTTTAAAAATACTTCTTCTTTTAGTGTCAGCAAAATTATATCAAATGTATATACTTCACACTCGCTCTTGAAAGTTCAGGTTCTGTAGATTAAACGTAAGCAGTGACCAGGGAAGGTTTAAATGATTATGTTACAAGAGAATCATTTGTTCACCCATGGCCGCCTCCAATCCCCTTATATTATTTTTCCGTTTACATTTGGGCTTAGGGGAGTGGGCATTTACTTAAGGTTTCATCACTTTTTATTCATAATTCATGTGTTTCACAGCGATGAAAATAACCACATCAGCATTCAAGCATTTTTCAGATATTTCAAGTAGAGAGACAAACATTACTCAGTGCTTTGTCAAGCGTTTGGGATTTTCTACAAAAGAGGTTGGAGACCTCATGGAATGAATTGCTGAAACTTTCACCAGCCCGCACTCTCCCGTATTATGCCTGTTGCTCATTTGTCATTAGGGCAAAATTATTTTTGTCCTCTTACACATTGTTTCTGCTCATATTCCCCATATTTTTCTTACTAAATGTACTCCTCCCTTCTGTGAATTTGCATTACAACCGATATTTTTCAACAATGGCTAGAAATCATGAAGCAAAGAATCAGAATGAGCTGCAGAAGGCGCTCTTTAAAGAAGCAATACCACAGGAACACTAAAATGTATGCTGGATACTTGCCGCATATAAAATTCACAATATGTTTTCAAGCTGCTTTATTTAAATTGGCCTGCTTCGACAGCGCTTTTAATCATGTAAGCAATGACTTTCTTTTCATAGCAGTGTAATTTGAAGTCCAAAACAAACTTTAAATAATGGATTACTGGTATTTTCCCCTCCTTAACCAACATGGTGTAATAACCTGTCAAGCTTCTCCCCAATTTGTTTATTTACCCTCTTACTGGCATACTATCTCCGAGCATTGCAGCATTTGTTCGGGTCTCAAAGTGAGTGCACATAATCTTTCAGAAGAAAATTAACCAGACAACACGCCGTGATGCTGCACTGCCGAGGGCCAAGCATTTGGGCATGTGCTGGATCAGTCTAATACTCGTACAGCAATGCCTAGAAAGCGTCTTTATTTGCTTATTTGTAGATATCAACACAGGCTTTAAATATCTGCCCCTGACAAATCTCCTCTGCTTCGCAACCTATTATGATGACACGATTTAAGCAAATAGCCTTCCTCTTTTTTTGTTGCCGGAAATGTGTTTTCATATTAATTCGTCATCATACTGCAATTTAAAGGGGAGGATGTGCTCTCTGTATGTTATGTTTTATCTGAAATCCAACGTTGCGCTACAAGGGTTAGACAGTTGTGCAGGTATCACATAAGCAACAAAATATGTTTCTTTGGACAATAAATTGGTGCTTTAATGAGCCAGCATGAATAACTTACAAAAACCATTACATCATATAAAAAAGAAATGAAGAATCAATGCAAAATAATGCAAATTGTAATTTTCTTTGAAGGAAAAATTTGAACCCAAAAGGTTGGGTTTTTTTTTTGCTACTTTGTGTATTCCAATTAATTATTGCCCATTAGCACTTGTTCATGTTTAGTAAACACTGTAGCTGACAAGTAACATTCAAAAGCCATAAATTACCTCACGGTGTCTCTAAAATAGTAGGTCATAGCTGCTTTCTCTGCGACTATTCATATTGAGGCCAGTTTGCAGCCAAACACTCGACAGTAAGGCATTCTGGCTTTTTTGGGCCAATGATCACACAATTAAAATTTTGCAAATAAGAGTAACACACATGATGCTGTGATCAAACATATGCAATGACATAGGGCTAAGCATGTTTCTTTTTTGTTTGGATAAATCCAGCATGTTTTCGCTGGCATGATAGTCTATCAAAACGAGACATATGCTCTCGTCCCCGATAGCTAAGGGGTTACATCGAAAAGTCCCTGCGATATGCATGCAATCCCCCCTGATTGATTACAGGAGAATAGAAGAGTCGATTCATATTCATTCAATCGATTCCTATGCACCAAAATCGGGCTTAATCGGTGTGATGGTTAAGCAGTTATGTTGGTAAAACAGAATTTTTGAGAAAAAAAAGAGTTAGTGAGCAAAATATGAACAACTGGAATAAAACACAATGTATACAATATATGGCTCCTTAAATCAATTCTTGTTCAACAAATGTTGAAAAAATCAGATCTATATTGAAGTACAGTAATTATGTCCAGAAAACTTATGATGTTGTGTTAGAAAAATATGATGTAATTATGTAATTATGTGGTCCAAAACTTTTGGACATAAAACTTCCCATAGTGGCAGACATATGTAACTGACCAGTCCTGAAATCAATCCAGTACTTCCTTGCACTAATGTTTACTTGAGTATAAATTTGAAATTGTTTGAGTTATTGCTTTAACACGAAGAATCTGTGGCGGATGCAGATGCAGGCGGTTACGTTTCCATTTCCCCAACCTCTTGTGGTTAACCAAGCTTTCAAGACCAGTGCCACGAGGGTGGAGGTGTTATCTCAGTATAAATGTCTATGGATAAAAAATTTTTTTTTTTTTAAATCTATACTTAAATATTGAAAAGAAAAGTTAAACAATGGAATTTCTCATAGAGCTGAATAATGCTTTAAAGGACATCACGTCATATTCATTAAGTTTGACTTTCAACCTGACAGGCAGATTGGATTGAAGGTGATTCTCTAATACATTGGCTGTCATGTTGAAGAGATTTGTGAAAACCACAGTCACTATCATGTGTTATGTTACAAACCCCTTGAGAAACACACCTTTCTCTTCACAAGAACAGGAGGATGTGTAGTAGGCGTTTTGCTGGGACTGGATACAAAGATGACTGATGTACGTCCATGGGAAATATGGATATGAGTGCTAAATCCTGCTCTGGTGATGTCATATCGAGCTTGAGCATCAACTGTAGTAATCAGGTAGTGGAGTGGGATTGAGTTCCTATACCCAGGGGCGGTATTAGCTCGTGTGGTGCCCTGGGTAAACCTGCCTATCAAAGCTGTATGACAGGAAACAATTATTTCACGTAGCCAACCTACCGCTTGGTTTAATTGCCTAATTAGATCTTAGAATGGCATGTTATTAATCCAGTAGTAAAAATACAAGCACTGGTGTAGTTTCAGAACACATAATCATTTATTACATATCTGTCAAGTGCATTAATCTAAATGTTTATAGCACGCTAACACTGTATTCTACATAAGTCTGATTAATAATTTTGATTTAGTTTATAGGAAGATAAATCCCGGGGTTTGCATAATACATACATTTATTATTATTATTATTAATTATGGGTAATGGTTTGCTCACATGAATGACTATTTAATGGCTTTATCTTAAAAAAAAAATCCAGTCAATACATAAAACCTTTGAGAGTCGTCAATTACTTAATTTGTGTTAGAGTTGTAATAATTTTGCTACAACTTACACATATTAACATGATGATGTGTAATGATATCCGATAGTTGTTCTTGTTGGACAGAAAACTGAATATTGCCATCCTATGGATTATAGCAGAGCAACCACCACAGAATTACATGACTGCACAAATTAGTGCGCAGGATCACCTGGTCTGAGCATGACAAAGGTTTTCCCTCACTTGTCCGAGTCCCTGATATATTTTCTACATATTTTTCCGATCCTGGAGCATCCCGACGGGTCAGGCTTTGGTCGAATATGCACACCCCGTAATGCGGACTTGATGTCACGGGCAGGAATGACACATTATGATCCGATAAAGACAAAGAAGGGGCGGCGGGGCTCAGCAAGTACGTGAATGGAGATCAGGTCCATCCACATATAACTGTCCTTACACCCGAGGACGGTTCAATTATCCACTGAGCTCGGCACAGCCCCTCCCCAGCCCCCACCTTTGAACATGGGATTTCACTCTGCAGGAAGGAACTTGTCTGCTCACATATTGAGGGGCGCCCACTTCATCCAGCTTAGTTGTTCCATACGCCATAAGCCCCTGGGCAAGATGCTGTCCTGGGCGGGCGTCTACACCACTAACTACCTTAATCGTTAGCAGGCCTCAGCTGCTTCAATGTTTTTATGGCAACTGATAAATTATTAAATAAATACCTCTAGAATTGAGCATTCATCAGTATGGTTAGTACAACTCAAAACTAGGGATACACTGTCATCCCTGAGCGAAAAGGGTATATCCCGAAAAAAACCCAAGTGCCCTGCATTGTACAAGTAATCCCCCTGATTGAACTCCTCAAATCAAATGTGACTCATTAATTAATTAGTAATTTTAAACAGTCCATATTGGCTCTCCCTTACTATTTCTAAGAAATAAGTGATATGCTCTATGATCCCAGTGTGAGTCAACAATGAAGATATATATAGTTAATATTTTTTTTATAGTGCTTTAATAACACAAGACAGATTTCCTTGTGTCAATTCAAATGAACTAACTTCATACTCAATGAGAGTTATGGCTGGGAGGTTAAGGACAAGAATCTGTGTTTTCCACATAAATCTCCCGTTAATGAGTCAAATATGAACTATTATAGTGGAATGATATATATAAAAGATAGATCTCCTTGTGTTGATTGCATTCAGACATAATCGGACAGATGGTTTGGAAGAAATGGTCAAAAAACATTGTTTTGTTAGCAAAAAGCCTCCCTAGTGAAATTTGAACAATAACCCAATGGTTGAGGAACTATGGCCCGTAAATTGATTTTGGCTATAAAGCTCCCTTTATTGGTGGAAATATGCAACTGACCTTTCCAGAAATAAATCTGGTTCTTCCGCGCACTAATGTCTGAGGCGATATAGAATTTGAAATGATGTATGTTGTAGTGTTAACACGTGGCCCTGCCGTCTACACGGCAACAGCAGCCTGGTGCGATGACGATTCTATAATACCCCTGACTTTTTTTGAATAAAAAGAAATATACCATCTTTGAAAAAAAAATTACAACTTCTTCTTGTTAAACGGTCGATTGTAAAAACAAACTTTCAGCTCAATGTGCACTAAATGTCAGTAAACATTGACTATTCAACACAGATAAACTGCTGGTTGAAACCCACATGTTGAAAGGTCACAACTAATGTTTTTGTTATATGCTATAGATTCTTCTGGACACCTCCCTATAAATTCTTCATGGCTTCATAGATAGTCAGTGTAAATAGACAATGGAATATTTCCACTTTCCAACTGACATGGGAACACATAGGGTTTTGACTTGGGAATTTATTTTGTTTAGACTTTGTTTAAGCTCCTGCTCCAAAGACCAAAGATGGTGGCAGAAAAGTGATAGATTTGCTGTTTTCGATCTATGTTAATAGGACAGCAGGTTCATTTAAAATAAATCTTCCTTGGTGACAGTGAGGCTGCCCATTTTGTTACATTTCACAGGATGTTCCTGTGCTGCTTGCGCAGCCCCTCATGTTTCATTCATGAACAATTTACCAATTCTGTTTATATTTATTGCTGTGATTGGAACACGATAAATAAAATACTATATCAGTTCTCTGTACACATTTCATGAACTTGAACACTGACACAGCATGGGGGATTTTAAAATATTTTAGGGGAGCCCAGGTACGCACAAATTTTATTCTCAAAAAAAAATAAAATAATTATTATATTTTTCTAAAATCATTTCTGTCCTCTAAAATTGGGTAAATTTATGATTTCTATCATATTGAGACTCTCTCCACTGAGATAAGTATTTTTACATACAGGATTTCAGTACTAGCTGTTGGTCATTATGGTGATTAATTTTTAAGACACTCAAGCTGGTACTGGCCGCAACCCTAGCATAATTAAGAATCTGTTCATGCCTAGAATACAAATGCTTATGCATCCCAAGTTGGTATAGCACAGCTCCAAAATCTAGAGTCCACATAAACCACCAGCATAAAGAGAATCCTCCATATACATGATAAATTAGACATTGGATCATTTATCCTGATATGGAGTCACTCGGTAATCCTGCCTGTGAGAACTGCAGTGTGTCAAAGCCCATTGTTTTTTGATGTCTCAAGAGAGCAAGAGAAGCAATATTCCCCTTCTTTGGGTGGAAAGGATCAGCCACTGTCACTCAGGCAGGCAGTACACAGCCCAGACGTCACAGAGAGGCAGGCCCTCATAAGGACCCCCTTTCGAGTGCAGTCTCTTCGCCTGTGTTAACAGAATAAAGTGTGGCATCTTGGGTAAATACAGAAAGAGACAGCGGAGGGACGGGATGATGATGATGATAATATGGGAGTAGTATAAGAAATACAGCTCAGCTTTCTGGAGTTGGATGCGAGGGGTGACTAATCTGCATCCAAATCCAGTCTCACTGGACTCATTAAATGAGAATTGGGAACCCTGGGCTTAAGTTGCGAATATGAAACCCAAATCACCTCTTCCCTTTTTGATGAAAGTGAAGGTGCTACTGCAGCTCTTTTTGTCATGCCATTTCTCCCATACATTGTTGTTAAATTTGTAGATACACAATATTAATCCTCCCAAGCCGAGTGTTTTGTACTATTAAAGATAAGGAGAGGTTTGGTTCCACCATAACCCCTAATATCACCTTCAATTCCTCCAACCACCTTTACTTCCAGGCATACATCGGTCCTAACCTCCCGACCCTCATTACATGAACGTGTGAAGGGAAGAGGTGTTCACCCTGTTAAACATAGGCACCCTATGTTTAACAGGGGAACATATGCGTGAATACCAATGTAACAGATTCTACTTCTACTGTTACTTTCCATTCCCAAAGAAAGAAGGGAGGTTGCTACCAATTGTTGTTCTAAGGGGCCTCAGCTAGTTGTTTGCGGCTCCTGAGGTTCAAAAGCTCACTCGCCACATGATTGGCTCCTGGAACATATCAAGGGATTTGATCTCGGTTGGGAAAAGAGCTGGCTAACACACAGTCAGGGTACCAGCTCCTAGGGATGGCAGTAGACAGTGTCCTCATTCGGGAAAACTAGGTTACCCTTAGGAACTGTCTGGGCCCAGGGCCTTCTCTTTGCTTTTCCCTTGTTTGGGTTAGTCCCGTCTCCACTTCAGTGAGTTTGGACAGAAGCAGCACAGAGGGTCCTGATATCCTTGAACTGGCCTCACATGACGTGGTTCTCAGACATTCGACATCTTATGCACCGGATAGCATGGGTAATCCCAGTCCGGGATAAACTCTTTTGTCAAGCCCAGGGGAGTCTTTTTCATCAGTTTCCTCAAGGGCCTCATCTTTCGGCCAGGCCCCTCAGAGGAACTGTCTTCTAGCCTGGGCTCCTTTTACCATAGATACATATGCAAGATCTTCTTTCTTCACAATACCAGTATCGGCTAATCCATCTTTCAAACCCTTCATCGTGGACAGAGTGTTTGCTCAGTGGAGGGAATTTGGGCTACATAATGTTGGGGGTGTAAATATCCAAGATGTCTCTCTGTTGTTTCAACAGCTTCAGGAGGAATTCAGGTTGTCATATAAAGATTTTTTTTAGTTATCTGCAGGTTAGTCAGAACAAAACTTCATAATTTTGAGATACCTGGACCAAGGTCTGAAGGATTGTATAGCTGAAAGACCAAGATCAAGATAGACTTTATTGTCCCAAATGACATTTGTCTTGGACACATACATTGACTGCTTTTAATAATTAAAAATAGCATGCATAAACTACATATATAAAGTAGACTGTCACCAGTCAGCATGTATTCTCTCAGACACACACACATTCTGGCTGTATGGGTAAATTATACACTGCCCTTTTACAACATGCCTGCTTTAGCATAGTAACAATAAGAAGAATTAAACTACCTGATTCTTCCTGCATACAGAAAACCAGAGTATATATTTACCAATTTTCCAATTATAATTCTTACTTGACGCTTATGTTCTTTTGCCAGAAGGTGGCGATGTCACTCTCACTGAATATTGCAATATGAGCATCCTAAGGCAGGGACCCCAATCCAACATTTGAAGTTTGAGACAAATTGGACGATGTAAAAGGATGTTATGAGAACACTGGTTTAATTGTGACATTAATCCTTTCAAGTTATGGAAAAACCTTTGTAAACTTTGTCTTGATGCTTTGATATTATTTTCAACAAATTGCAGGGTTCGATCATATTGAAAAAAATTAATTGCTGCAAAATTAAAAATGGTGGAAACACTTTTCATTCAGGTCAAGGCGCCAAGTAGCCTTTTTGTGGATCTTATTAAGATACACATTTGTACCAAGCTTCATGTTTCTAGACGAAATAAACGGCGGGAACTGCCTTTTTCAAATATTACAGGAGACACTGTAGAGCCATTTTGCCACACCCCTTCACTCAAGCCCATTGTATGTCACTGAAATGGTGACCTTTGACAAGTTTACCAATTTTTGTTTTTTTATATTCATGTTTGACCTCAAAAAAACAACTTCCTATTTCCCCGAAGTTAGCTAGCCCGCCTGCTGCAGTCATGTTATCACATGTAAAGACATTATTGGCAATGCTCATTTGACTGTGAAAAAACTCTAGCAGGAGTAAAATCCAACGTGAAAAAACTGTATGTAAAATTCAAAATGGCTTTACATCATTGCACCGAGTGACATTTTGGTAGTGGCTGACATGATGAACATGTGTACCAAATGTCCTACCTGTAGGTGAAACGGTTCCAAGGGCTGTTATTCTAGGTGAAGCTTTGGAGCCAATTTGCCTCGCCTTATGTCAAGACCCATAACATAGGTAAATTTCTCATATTCAAAACAAATTTCACGAGTTTTTGAGCACGTCAAAACGAAAAAATGTATAATTTAGTATAATAAATCTCCTTGCAATACAATAGCTGAAGAAGGAAAGCAATCTGAATATGTTTTGAATTATAATGGATATATATTTCATTAATGTTAGACAGTGCTTGATTCGGTTTAAAATTTTACACAGCTTGTTCAGGTTATCGACAAGCTGTTAACTAATCAAAATATTGCTTTTTTTCAAAAATATTTTAGTGTACAAAACAGACCAGATCCTTGTAAATTGCATCCCGTGTTTGTAAGTAATCAAAATGATTGAAAACAATTAAACTAATATTAAACCTCCTGTCTTACTGTTTTCTTTGTGCAAAGAAACTTATTCATCTCCTCTGGTAGACAAAGGAAAGTCTGACATGTAAAGCCTGGATATCAACACTGATTGCTAGTCTCAAGAGAATTCATTACATTTTACAGGACAGATTGGAAGAGTTTCTACAGACTTGGAGACTACTCACTCGGAAAGGAGGGAGAGTCAATCTTTGCTGCATAATCCCAGATCTGAAATACTCAGAAAGCACTCCTGGGAAGGAAAGGGAGGGTAAGGAATGGCAGATTTATAAGCTTCTGAATACTATGTTTTGTATTGCAGCTAGTTTGTCCTTACGTTATAATTGAGAGCATACATAAATACATATACACAGCGGGTTCCTGGCTGGCTCTGTGCTATTGCTATCTTTAACCGCTCCGCTAACGTTATGTTCTTGAAACTATCTATGGTCTATGAGGTGATTCAACATTTTCGGGGTTGTTCCTCCGCAGCTTATTTTATCTTTACTGGTGTTACAAATTGTGATGTTTGTGTTTTTTTCTGGTGTTTCCTGCTTTGCTGGTAATATTATATCATAATATATCATTATTATAATTATTAATAGGTTTGTAGCCACTGTATCTCATGCCCATCATGCCATATTGAGACTGCCCGGCTGATTGCCTATCACATCATACCAGGCCTCCGAGCGCCGAGTGATCGGCGCAACTCTACATGGTTCAGATGTGTCCTGAAACAAAGGGAGTGGCTGACCTGATTACAATCATGGCTCCTAATAAAAGTTTAGTGCTTTCTCAGTAAATCCTGTCACTTTCCCCCTTACTATTCACACGTCCATTGCTTTGTTCTCCTCCGATGCGTATCCTGTTGGACATTGCAAGTTTTACTGTATTCTGGAGTGCATAATGAGCAACTTGTGAGCATAAAGTTGTCAGTTGATCAATATTCATGATGTTGTGTAAAATGCAATTGCTTCTTCCGGTGCATGTTAAATTGAAATACAAACTGTTTGTCAATAATGGATGCCGAACTGCAGGACGAAATGCAGTAAAAGAACGTAATCTATTTATACACTCTTTAACCTCTTAGTCTAACTTACCTTGCAGAATAATAGTCACAATGTTTAATTCACTAATTTTCCTCCACATTATTGTTTTAAAATCTAGGCTGGTACGAATACCGTCTCTCTGCTATCCGCAGAAAGGAAACCCTGAGTAAGGAATTGATGAGATTCTCATCCCCAAAAAAGGTAACTAATAAAATTAAAAACAAAAAATGTTTTAATCATCATGAATACAACAATGTATGTTACAGGCAGCTGTGTCCGTAACTAGTGTATTCAGATGTAATGAGTATTTCAGAGGGTAGGAGGCCATATAATATAAATTGTGATAGGGTCAATTCAATATTATCCGACACAACCCTGAAGTTTAATTCTCAAATCACAAAGGTCCGTTTTTTTTTCCATGACACTAATTAGCAAATTGTCTTTCCTGTTTCATGCCTTTTAGCTTTTGGTGTTCATTCACATCTGACCATAATAACATGCGAACATTTAAATAAATCAATTTTTTTTTAAATTTCCTCCATAATTTGAATTGAGATTAACTATATGGGTCTATTGTGTGTTCATCATATGATTTCTTGTACTAACCACGAAAACACAAGGTCCCCATTCTGACTTTAAATACAGTGGTTAATATTATATATCATAAGTGCACTGTAGTCTGTTAAGATGTTCTGCCTTACCATCAACTTCTGTTGAGGAAATTTTAGGAAAGGCTCAGCCCTGGGGTCCCGCTTATAAAACTTTGTGTGGGTTCCATACTCTAAGTGTATGAGCACACAAAAAGGTTACATGGTCAAACAATAAATTCTAAAAAAAAAAGCCAAAACCATTTACAGCTACAGATAATGTTCCGTTGCAAATGATGGTCCATCTGGCTATGGATATCACTGAATGAACTGCATAGCTAACGCTACATGAGTATTCGGGGGATATTATGGAATCGTCATTGCTGCTGCCCTGTCTGCATCCGACGCTCTTTGTTTTAAATATCTTTGTTTGAAAGCAGTAAACTAAACTCGTGGATCATTTTAGTGCGAGGAAGAACTGGATTGATTTTGGGAAAGGTCAGTTGTATTTTCCGACACCCCAAGGAGCTATATTTCCAATAGTTTTTGGCCCGTTATTTCTCAACGGCTGGTCCAATTTAGTTCGGATTTGATACATATTAATCGAGGAGGTCTATCTTCTACACACAGTATAATGCTGTTTGATAATATTTTACTCACCAAGGGGGAGCTTTATATAAATAATTTTTTTTTTAAAAAGACATACTGTTTTGGTCTGATATAGCCCCAATTTGGTGAATGTAAATTGACTTGTGGAGATCTGTCTTGTATTTATCATATTGTATATATAGATCAAATTTCACTCAATAAGGAGAGTTTTTCATTTAACAAAAAACTCTGTTTTTCAGACATTACATCACATTTAATATGAGGAGTCCAATCAGGGTGATTGCTTGAACAACGCAGGTGACTTGGGGCTTTTCAGAGAAATACCCCTGCTGTCAGAAATGACAGCATTGGCCTAGATTTATGTTATGGATGTTGATGCATAGTAATGAGCCTGATGATTAAATGCTCTCTATGTTGAGTCAGGGCAACAACATGATTTACATTCTCCGCTGGAGATGGAAAGAAAGGAATTTGTCTGACACAGAAATCAAGGGGCTTGTATGTGAGGTGGAGGTTAGAATCACATTTTGGTTATTTTTCCATTTAAATAGTCCTTTAGCAGTCTGAGGATGAAACGAGTTGTTTTTCTATTAGAGTGTCATCACAGTTGCTGTTTAAATTGCCAGCTTGAGATCTTCCAAAAAGATCAATCAGTTGTATCAAACCATCAGGCATATTATGAAAATGGGGTTTAATTGGTGAACACTTGTTTTTTCATTAGTTTTGTTGGACTCGGATATGGTTAGGGCTAATAATGCAAATGCATAGTCTAATGACTGCGTGAGACCTGTCACCAGCTTTCCCCTCAAGACTTTACAAAATTCACATGTGCAGATGGTGAAGGTCACTGGAGAAGGCAAAGTGTGTGTGGCAGCCATTGTGCTGCATCCAGTTCACCCGACAGCACAGCTATATTATATGCAGCCATTTACACATAAGAAACTAAGATCCTATTTGATGATATATGCACAGTCTTAGCTCTTTCTGCAATACCTTGATGTTATCTAGGATTTCTACAGGGTCTACTGATAAGTTCATCAATTAGTAACCACACTGTTCGACCTTCTTCTCCATGCTCAAGGGTTTGTTAAAGCGGCAGCGAGAAAGCAGGGATGAAATGTTAAAACAGACTTTTGATATTAAGTTTGAGTTGTCTCATATCTTTTCAAACTTAAAGCTGCTTATGGAATTTTAATGGCTTACTTCAAAAGCACAAATAACATTGTTGATTTGAGTGTTTACAAAAATGCAGACATTTATGGAAATTAAAAGGTATCTTCAAATCACCACCTTACTGTCTGCCTGCTAATTTCCCTTGCCTGTAAGTTGTGATGGGACAGATTTTATGAGATGCGTACTCGACATGAATGAGTACATAATTGATCTCTCAATTCAACCAACTAAATTATCAGTATGGATATCAGGAAAATGTTTGAAGATGATGGGTTGATCAGAAGCTTTAGATCAGTTTTTCTGACCAAGAAAACCATTACAAAATAATATTAATAAACCTAAAGGAAAAAACACAAAAGACATGCAGCCCCGAGAAGTATAAAATAAAATAAACTACCATGACAATATTCACTTTCTTTCATGATTTTCGTCAGTATTCTTTTAGAAAAACAAATCAAAACTAATACCACAATGTTTTCTCTCATATTTCCGCACGTGTCATAATGTTGATCGATTTTGTGAGTGAGAGAAAGAGAGAGAAATAATGCCAAGGTAAGTTTATTTATTTATTGTTCAGACTCAGAGCAATTCTAAGAGCTCTCTGGATAGCCGCATAAAAAATACAATTAAAACAGAAAATTGCATTTAAAATCAATACAAACTCAAATAAAATTGTGAAAGGTAGTAAAATATCAAATTGGTGTTGCTGCATTTCAGATGTATGAAAATAAACAAGGCAAGAAAAGGCAAATAACATCAAGGGGTCAAAAAGGGGTCATAGACATGATTTTGAGGCATAGGCTACCAGGACTAATAATGTTTTAAGACCTGATTTAACCATCTGCAATCCAAGGCTGGTTTAGGGTTAGCCCAAAGCCTTTATATACCTAATACAATATATATATATATATATATATATATATATATATATATATATATATATATATATATATATATATATACATACCTAATGTTCATCACGCCAGTGTTTTCCCTTTCAGTTAATTATTCACTTTAAAACTATTAGAATACTGAACAAAAAACATAGAGGGTTAGGGCTAGGGTTACCAATCATAGGATCCAAAAGGTTAATTGAACAAACGCTGTTTAACATCATCAGGTATTCAGCAAGATTGTTCCACAGATTTGGAGCGTAAAAACTAATAGTTCTGATTCTAAGAACACTCGGTAGGCCAGTCCCTGTTTTCATGAGGACTCTGGGAGCTCCATAAGCAACAATAGGTTTTGCAATGTACTAAAGTGCAAGACAATTTAGTGCCTTTTAGACCAGAATTGTTTTTTTAATACCTATCCTCTGACATGCATAAGATACTTTATGTCAGTCCAACTCTTATCCAGTTACTTAGTATCGTATAAATAATACCAACCATGACCTACTGGTATTTTTCTACCACAAACTTGAAACGGTTGGGTGACGGAACCTTAGTTTTCACCATCTCTTCTTGTATTTTTTTAATCTCGATCACAACCTTTCCATCAGAAATACTGCACCTTTCTGTCAAAAACTTCTCTGGGTACAAAATGGTAAAAAAAAAAAAAAAAAAAAAAAAGGAAAAAAGAAAGTTACATAAAAGCTATATGTAATGTTTTATCTTTCCCCAGTTTTCTGGGCGAGATATAGACTTTTGGTCGCCGATACAACAGATGTCAAGCCACTGAATGCATTTTTCCTTGCTCATCTATAGTGATGTTTTATTCCTTTGACATAGAGGTCTCCCATTGCACAATTCCACTTCTGTGTGACCAAGCAGACTTTTCTGGTGACAAAACAATTTTGACTTTACGAAAGGGCTGCAAAAATACATGGAGGCGGTCACTTATAACATCGCTCATCTCTGCACTTGCCTCACAATGATGAAATGTGTTCCCCGTTGAATTTAGAACAGCAATCTCATTACCCTTCTCATGCCACAGGCTGCACACCGCACCTAAGAAAGCAATGCAAGCACTTACTGATACCTAAATTCATTGGGCCAAAAAGTTGCTTGGACAGGTTGTTATATATATATTTTTTTAATCGATTGGCGTTTCCATATTACTTCAAGTCTCTTTACAGAGATCTATCAGCTAAATACATTTTCATAAAATGTGTGAAAAATGTGATAATGAATTGGTGAATTGTAAATAGTGTTAAGACTTGGACTCTTTAAGACTTGTTTTGAAATCCTGCCAACAGGAAGGCAGTAATGATTTCCCCTTGGCATTATTCAAGTATTACAAATCATGATCATTCTCCTATTTTATTGTTAATGTGAGAGGAAAAAATTACTAGGAGAAAATGAGTGAATAGAAAATAAAAACTTTTTTTAATTGAAAGGTAGAGCTAACCTGACTCCCTCCATGGAGACATATTGTACTAATTAGTTTGTTATATTGTTATTAATTTGGCTTTTAATCTTGAGGGACCAAAAACAATGGACGATTTGCTCAAACAGCCTATATATAGAACAGAAAACACACCTTCGCTCCAAATTGTCCGCCTTTTATGCAGAAGATTTTTCTTATTTCATCTATGAGTCTCTTCAATTGTATCAGTGAATAATAACAGTTTTAACTTGCTCTAAGCCAATTAACCTGATTCACTGCCAATTGGCAGTGTCACGAGAAAACCAATCCCTCTTCTGTGTCCAGATGGTGTTGGAAGCACATCTACCTATTCAAACATGTTGTGTCTTGTGAACTACTCCCTGGAGATATTGCACTGGTTTCAATCAACACTCTGAAATGCCCTTCAACAGCCAACTGAACCCTAGCAGCTCGAAGTGAACCATGCTAGTGATCCTACCTTAGAGAGAATATGGTGTCTGACTATTGTTTTCTAGCTGAGATGGATGAAGAATTGAAATCTTTATAAGTATGGTTTACAAGTGAACTTGTCTTCATACATATAGTAGGAGACGCAGTTGTCCATAGCACTCAGAATTATGTTTCCTTCATATGTTATAGAGCAAGTACAAACACTTGAAACAACTAAATAATTCAGATGTCAAGCAGTCACACACAACTGAATGTCCCGTAATGGGTTAACTCAACTGTGATGTACTAGGAAAATGTAAAATTCAATATGTAGCCCCCAATGAAAATTTAAACCCTTCTAAATTGTTTATGAATCGGTAGAAATTAAAATCTTCTTCCGCGTCAGCAAGAGTGGTGATTGGGCGTAGGTGTGTTTATTGTACATTAAATGACCTGTTAGCATATTACACATTATCTTTAATAATGTATGAGAGAGCATCTCCTCACTTAATGTGTGTTTGTATTATTCACCTGCTCCTGAAAACAATTGCCAGTATGCATGCACACACAGCCCCTGGTGAACCAAGCTCAATAAAAATGCATTGTCCTCCAGAGTGCCCTTATTATACAACTCTAATTCCGAAATTTGTAAATAAACTGTTTTTGTGGCCAAGCTTTCCGAGGATGCCCCTTTCATACCCAATCATAACTGTATGCATTTGACCTTTTTCCTTCTGAAATGCTATAAACAGTGCTTTTTGAGCATTCCAAAACTTTCTCAGTCTTTCATTGCATCCATCCAAAGCCTACACACAAAAGATGAACAACATGAAAGATATCGATTGCCCCCTAGGAAGTAACTTCTGTGGTTATGACGGTTAGCAGATAGGATATGAGTCAAACTCCAAAATCAAAGCACACATCAAATAATATTTCCCAAATGTTTTTTCCAGTTTAGATACCTCTAGAAGGTGGAATCGGAAGCATCTGTTCTCCTCTCATCCAAGACACTTCCTCAGTTCTAACTACTGGTGCGGGGTAAAGTATTTTACCTCTTATAGGTGTTTGATACACTGAGAGCGCTAAGGTCACATGTATCCACACATCACACTTGGTCGCTGAGGCTTGAGTTGATATTCAACTGGGTCATCCTGTGAGACATCAGCATAATGAGACTCAAAGTGATACTGTCTGGGGAGAGATTTCCGATTGAAAAATTGATGCCACTTGCCTGTTTATGATATGCCTCAGCAGCAGCATGTATATGCTAAAAGCTAAGTGGCCAAGGATGGAGCCCTGGAGTAGACCACGGTTCAAAGGGGCCACCAAGGAGGAGGCATAATTATTATTGAGAAAGACATATTCCATAAGTAGGATCTGTTTTGTCATATTAATGTATCCGAGGACTTACTTAACATAATGTAACTTGATACATCCAAAAAAAAGGCTAATAAGGACCAAGCAGTTTTCTAAAAACACATTTTACCCAGAGGTTTACCTTTTTTACTCTTTAAAACATGCTTGACCAAACAATTGTCATTTTGATAAATGCCTCGAAGAATTAAAATTGCTAAGAAATGTATTTTTCCTTAATTTTTTATTTTTCGTATTGAGAATATTCAAGGGTTAAGTGAGCGATATGTTGTGGTGCAGACAACCACAACTGTTTAGAGATGACTGTTCCAATTTGACTATTAGTCTGAGTTTGGATTCATTCACTCTCAAACCATCTGTGCTTTATGTCCAGAATGTAGAAATTGTAACATGTCATATAAACTGTGTTCCAAATTACCTTAAAAAGTCACAAAAGAGATGCATGGTTCAACTGCATACATTAGACCTAACCAATATGTGTCCAACTCTTCACTGGAGGTTTAACCCCTGACTCACCACCAGTAGTTCGATCCAAGGAAGCCTCTTGGATGAGAGTCGACACTTCACTGACCTGGGTGATGTGAAGGAATTCTGTCCATTGATCAACTTCAACTTCTGAGACACAGTTTGGTTCAATGGATGGAAACCACAATCCCCTAATATTCTACCCAACGTATGCCTAAAAGATGAAACAGTCGAAGTAATCATTTGCTGTCCAGCACACTGATACATATCTCCTCCCTTGTAGTTCCTTTGAGAGCCACATATCATTTTCCTGTGATCAGGTTTGTGTTCTCCTATATTGTAAAGAGAATATATCTTCCTTTGAGCCTATCAATGTTTTGTGTTGAATTGTTTCCAGAGTGCTTTACAGTTTTGATAGGTGTATAGTATATATTGTATAGTATATACTGTATGCCAAACTAGTTGTTGGAGGAAACAGGAGAAAGTTTTCAACATCAACACAACAGAGTAAGACTGTATGCCTGTGTACACAATCGTCCCCTTTAATCACAGTAAACTCCATATTCTGACATTAGGGGAAAACGTAACCGCCATGCATGCATGGACCATTATCAGTTTTCATATGAATTGCGTTTTGCCAGATTACATGCAGAAGGAAACAGTAGCGTTTCAAAAAAAATTATTAGTCCTGGAGATCTATTTTCAAAACTTTGAATTTCAGGCCCATAAAACCATTTTTGTATAAAGAAAAAGCCAAACCCCGACAGAAGGTTACAGTTTTCTGTATAAACCATTGTCGTGTCAGGCAGGTAAATGGGTGGGAGATGGCTATTCTTGTGTACGGGATAATGTTTCTTTGGAATAGTGTTGGGCCAAAAAGGGTTTTACAGATGTCACTTTCTTCAGCAACAATCTCCTGTTCATCATGGGTCCTCTTGAGATGTTCCCTTGCCAAATGAGATATTAAATCCCTCCCCCGAGTTTAGTGTCCCCTCCCGGTTGGGAGGGGACATTTAATCCTTTTTTTTAGGTATCTGACTTGTGTTCCTATTTGCTTAAATTTTTAGAAGTTTACACAGATTGTTTAGTTTTCAATATGTTTCCTTAAGTACCTAGCTGCAATGGGAATAACGTGTTATGATTTTTATGTGTATTATAACTGTGTTCTGTGACATCTTATTTAATCATTGAAAGGTAATATGAATATATTTTTTATTGTACTAGCCATAAAAATATTGTGATTTAATTTGAGGCAAGTTGTTCAGCTTTCATTTTAGTTTGACAAGTTTATATATAAGCATCAAATAAGTGAATGAAAGGAAGCCGGCCAAGTACCAGGAGCTGGTGGAGCAGTGTAGGGTAGGCTTGAAGACCCGTTGCGAGCCCATCAAAGTTGCCCATCAAAGCAGATGCTTCGCTTGCCGGTACCTGGGCGTGGTCTACACGCTGCTTGGTATTTCTGGGGCTCGTAAGAATAAAGACATCTCAAGTCCACAATGGAGGCAGCGAAAAAGACCTCCAGATGGCTGTGTCTCAAAAGGAATGATTTGTGGGCCAGTGGCACTGGTACTCAAGCCAGGGTCAGATCCACCCTGGCTGGGTCTCCTGAGTGATGGTGTAACATCTTGAAAGACCCGTAACACTCCATGACCTCAGGAACATCCCTAAGGCTGTATCCCAATGCATTTGAGGATGCATAATTTTACCCATATGTGAATTAATATTTTGTGTTAAGAGGTAATAGTAATGCGTGTAAGGGCTAATTTTATTTTATTTATCCAGCTTCAGCGCTTGTGGTGTTTTCTGAAGGACGGTGTGAAGGAAAGAAAACAATTTTGTCTTCAAAATAAGGCTTATCGCTGAACATAAAAGGTCTTCTGGAAACATCAATACACTACACCATTGTCTGGTTGGGTTCAACACATGTATGTACCTAGCAAATTACTGTTTTTCAAAATAGATATCATCGGCTATGCCATCGTAAATACTTTTCACATTATAACAGTGCAACTCAAAAATATATTCTTTTGTCCTGCGTGAAATGACACATTACAGAACCACTCTGATATCTGTTTGGTGTCATGTCCATAAAGTGGAACAAATGTCACTGCCACAGGTTGACTTCTTGAAAAGGAGAGAAACAAGATTGTAAAAAATGGCATATAAGGTCCAAGCAATGACCCCTCCTCCATTGCATCATTCCATATTAAACCGTGTAATGTGAGGTAGTGTTATCAAGGTTAATGCCAGTAGAAGCCGGGAATGCTTGCTTTGATGGATGAGGAGAGTTGGCATTTAAACCATGAATGTTAAGACCGACAAGACAATCCTTCACTGAGAGAAGAGTATGCATAGCTCCAAATGGGATGTTTGAGAATTAATGTCTATGTTGCCTTTCAGTGAGTTAACTAGCCTGATGGTCAAGATAGTATATGTTATGCTTCCTCATTCATCTTCTTTTTTGACTCTCTGGAGTAATCAATTTCCCTCAATTTTAGGTCTTGAGGCTCGCCACTTAGGGCCACAGGATCAATATTTGCCAAGTTTAAAGCACAGGATTATCCATCCGTCAGGGCTGGCAACAGAAGCTCTCAGCTGTGACATAAATCTCAGGCTGTCCTCCACTATTTGAGAAGGTCACAACTCCAAACGGCCTTTGTTATATTCTTCACCTTAAAGGATGGATTAAGTAGTCAATAATGTCACTCCTACACACACACACTGTAAAATGTTACGCACAATGAGCCTTGAAGGTATTGTTTTGCCGTATGATCTAATCCATCTGCAAACGGAGCTCTGTTGGGTCCATGGGTTTCTTTTAATGTTGTTTAAAGTGTAGGAGCCAATTTACTATCCACATGCACAACATTATTACATCTGCAAATAGTTGGGGATATTATGGAATCATCGTCACCGCTGCCGCCGCATCCGTGCGTCATGGATTTTAGAATAGAATTGTGAGAGAAAGAACTGGAGTTTTTTTTTCCAAGGGGCCATAATTTCTCTCATTGGTCCGATTTAATCCAAACTTGTATGCATTGGGATCTACTCTAATAGTTCATATTTTACTCACTAGGGGGAGCTTATGGAAAACACAGTTTTTAGGATATAACTTGTTTCTATTTAGTCCAAATTAACACTTTACTCAGTAGGGGAGCTTCTTCTTTTTTTTTTTTTTATAAGAAACACTGAACTGCATTGATTATGACAAAGGTTGGTTGTATATATCTGAAATTAGGGGGAGCTTTTTCTCCAAAAGGTTTCCGAACATAATTTCTCAACGGTTGGTCCGATTTAGTCTAAAGTTGGTACATATGACTCGAGGAGATTCATTATGTATATCTCATATTTTACCCACATTTTAATTTAATAGTTCATGATTTCCTCAATTTATGGAGCTTTCTGTTCTTTTATTAAAAATACTGTGGAAATAACTTTGCATTTAATTTCAGGGGTTCAATCAGGGGGGTTGCTTGTACAACAAAGGGGATTTGGGACTTTCCAGGATATAGCCTAGCAGTTGGAGACTTCAGCGTAGGTCAATTTATTTTAAGCGGGAAAAAATATTGTGTATGTTCTTACCAATTTGCCCCAAGAAAACCATGGCATGAACTTCACAGAACATTTTTCTCATCACGTACCATTATGGTTTTATGTGAATACAATAAGTATCCACAAATTAAAGTGTTTTAAACAAAAAATTTGAATTCAAAGGTCAAGAAAGAAAAGTTAATAGTAGTAGATCTAAAGTAGTAGAACTTTGCTCATTTAGATTTAGGCTAAAATTCATTGTTTCATTGCTACAATGACCAGTCATACATACTAAAGCCATCGAATTGATAAAAACATTGAAAGTAGACTTATCTTGCAATGCTCAAAGCATGAAAAGAATTCCAGGATCAACCTCTTTATCCGAATATACTCCAAACGTTAATGGCTTCTTCCATTTTGTATTTACAATCCTTCACGAAGATTCCTCAAACAGTTTTTTGTATAATTTTCGTTACAGACTAAAATAAATAAGGTTTTAAGTGAATATTTTCAACAACAGTTGGGCACTAGCTTTTATTGCAAAATATACCAAAAAATGTTTTAAATAAGGCATTTACTGGAGAATGTAAGCACTAGTTCATTTTGAATGTGAGTGTATGTCAAAGGAAAAGCTACTACTGGAGCCACTTTCATGAAAATGAAAGATTTGACTTTCTTTTTTTTTTAATTACAATGCATGGGCTAATTTATGCTTCCTTTATTTGTTTTTTGGACAACTATAGCCCGTAGCGGCACAGACTAAGATATATCAGGCTTTTTTTCATGGCTCAGTCACCATAGGTAGACGTCCCTGTTGTCTTCTGTCTTATATATGTGGTTGTGGGTTTGGCATTACAGCTGGAATGTAATCATATCCAGTGCAGGTTTGTTGTGGAACTGGAGCCTATCCCAAAGCTGCCTTTGGATGAGAGATGGGATACACTATGGACATGTGGAATGTTCATCAAAAGGCCAACACATACAGACAGAGATGACTCGGACTGTGAAAACTTAGGAGCAGGGGCTGTATTTATGATGAGCTCGGACAGATACGAACAATGAAGATGTGGGTCTGAGGTCCAGATAAAGGTGGTGGTCGCAGGAGCAGTCCTGCGTCCCTAGCCAAAATTTGTTACTTTAGCGGAATTTGGTTACAGTGTGTTCACCAACATCTATTAAATAACAGAATCAAAAATACAAAATTTAACCTATAAAATATATAAATATAATATGTATATAAATATATTTATATATATAATCCAGCTATTTGTGTGTTGTTGTACTTATCTATTTTTTTATTTTTTTTGGACACATAACAAAAACAGTGTTCCTATTCTAACAGTAACTAATGTAAGGTATCATCCTCATTATCAACCAAATACATGAGAATTAAATAATAGCAATGATAATATGATTATAATTTTATTGTTATAGTGTACATCTCTGTCAACAATTCTTTGAAAATCTAAAGTTTTCTACAACCACTCACTGTTATGAATTAAACCTATCAACTTTTATTAAAATAAAATAAATCTAATTATTGCCAAATATAAATCAATATTTGACTGTAAAGACCAACTTCTACGCCCACCAACTGGTCAGTTCGCTGCTCCTGTTGTTCGGACATGAATGCAGAGTGAGGAAAAATGTTTTAACAGACAGCAAAGAATGACAATGAAAACTGTCTTTGGAAAATCAGCTCCAATTTCCTGTATGATCGGTTACAGGAAATGAATGAATGAATAACTGAATTAATGTCAAGTTCAAGTCGAGGCAGAGACTCCCCTCCTCTCTCTATCTGTTGCCGTGCTGAACCTCTGAAAATAATTTGACTTTTATTTTAACACACCTGCAGGTATGCAGCTCAGCATCTCTCTAGCTTGTCAGCACTCAAACTCTCCATCTATCGTAGCAGACGAGAGGTTTGCTACATGTCTTGGTTGCGCACTGCATAACAGCGGCCCTGCGGCACAAATTTTATTGAGACTATGTGACCAACGCGCACTTCCCGCGGCTGATTGTGCATCCCCATTATTATTGAGCATCCTCAACGGTAGACTTTGCTTTCCTACATGCTAACCTTCATATCCTACATGCTTCCTACATGCTAACCTTCATATTCCATGTGCTCAGGAACCAAGCATGCTTTCTGCTTTAATCAATTCTTATCACAAACAGCTCTCTGAAAGGCAAATATTTTATTTCCTTAATAATGGATGCACCCTTTCACAGAACTATATTTGACTGCAACAATTTGTCCAATCAAGACATATTTGTTTATTGCAATTTAACGTGGTTCCAAGTCTTGCTCTCCATTATTAGTCCCTGCTGTCAGTACAACATGGATAGACCAGGAATAATGGGCTGTCCAGAAATAGATTTGTGAGCAGTATTACAGAGAGGAATATCAGCTATATTTCTAAAATTACACCCATCAGGCAGGGCCGTGTCCTAGCTCAGCAGCGAAGGTCACCTGTAAACTTAACATTAATCTCCCAAAGTGCAGTAATGGCTCCACTTTACCCTTGAGCAGGAGTGTGGCACATTTGGGTCCATTACTGTAAATCTTGGCCTGGTCTTGTGTGATACATTGTTAACATTCATGGCTTGATTTGTCCACACTGATTTAATACATATAACTTAGGTGATTAAATAAACACCACAAAGTCTGGAACAATGACTGTTTGCTTGTTCTCTTCTTCTTTTTTTGAGAAACATTGATAACTTTTGATTGTGCATACTTGGGTTTTATCTATTGATACAGTTTTGTGAGAATTTCATGAGAAACTAATAAGAATAAACCTTTATTTGTCACATATAATCATTCAAGCAGTACAACGTAGTAAAATTGGTTTTCAGCATTTAACCAATCCCTGGGGATCAGTGGGCAGCTTTCTGCAGCTCCAGGGGAGCAGATTGGGGTTCAGGATCCTGCTCAAGGACCTTTCGACACGGAAACTTGGTGGAGCTCGAACCAGCAACATTTTTATCTTCTGATTTGGAGATGGCAGCTTTACCCACTGAGCTACAGACGATTTATTATCCAAGATAGAGCCGATTTACTATCCAATCTTAAAATTCTTGAGGATTTAGTGGGTTCCTAGGTGTAGAGTCATATTTTAGCAAACACTTTGTCTCAGACCTCATAAAGTGCTGAAAAAAGAAAGACCTTCTTTGTAGGAAGAGTTTGGTTTGCCTAGACTTCTGTGGAGGTGGTGCAACATAGCAGACGCCACGAAAAGAGAAACCTCTCCCTTTGTAGACACAAATTTAATTCTATGTGTAGGATGAATATACTATAAATTACAATAAAGCTGAGAGAAAGGGTATATCCTCAAAGAGTTTCCAGTCCCCTGCATTGTACGGGCAATCCCCCTGATGGTTGTGACCGAAAACCAGTATATTTAAAAAGGAAAATGCCCCTAGTGAGTAATATATAAAATTTTAGAGTAAAATATTATATTTACAAAATACATCTCCTCAAATCAATTCCAATACACCAAAATTTGGACTAAATTGGACCAGCAGTTGCAAAATTATGGTCTGAGAGTGTTATGTTTAATGTTAATGAGATGAAGCTCCTGCTAGCGTTGTATGTATACAACAATCCTTGCCCAATATCGATCAAGCTTTTTCTTGTCTGTAAGCGTAAAACATTCAAAAATTATCCATGAAACTGCATTTGGATTATCATGTTAACGCAAACGATCTGCGGTGGCAGCCCTGACGATTCCACAATATCTCTCACTTTTCAGGGATATAACTATTATAATCTTTACATTTTAAGGGTACATGCTCTTTATTATGTTAAATCTCTTTTTTTCGTGCCGGTCAAACATTAAGCTCTCACGATTACTCTCGCCGAAACTGAATCCTGAAATGTCAGCTCTGTTAAGTAAAATACGGTATATCATTATGTAAAGCAGCAAAACGTCCAGTTCCACGACCTTTCGTCACCTTAATGAAAATCCCAAAGAACTCACATCCTGCCTTTGCACAATGAAGATGAATCTCTTCATAGGAATGCAGTGGGAAGGTACAAGCAACCTCTAGCTAAACATTTTTAACAAAGGCTTCACGTCCGATTAACATTCCATAATTATATCGATATTTTAACCCCATCAGGGCCTGTGCAAAGAGTATTGGAGCTGCCATTTGACATTGACAAGACACCGTGAACTCTATTTAACTGCTTTGAATGTGGGGAATTTCAACTCCTCTAGTTGAACTCATACTGTAATATGGGGTAGTCAGCGAAGATAAACTTTGTGAACTTCAAGCCTTTTTTGAAGCCTTTCATTCAGCCGTACTGTAACTCCTTCACTCATGACTCAGATGTTAGCTTGTTGCACTGCTGATGTGGCTTTTATCAGTATGTGTCAAAGCCAATGAATAATGAGGGACAGCAGAGATAAACTTTGATAAATCTTCGACTTATTTCAAGCTAGCCAAATAAAAAGTGTAATAACTATTACGTTTTTGGTATTCATGATTAAACTTGGTATACCTTCATATAACAGCTATTTAAACTGTAAAAAGAAAAAGAAAAAAGGAAGTCCAGCCTGCATGAATTTATCTCCTTGGCAACAGTGAGCGGTTGATTTTCTAACACCACACAAAGACAATTATAGAGCCGGTGTGCCGGTGCCCTGCAGGGCATATCCTGCCAGCAAAAAGTCTTTGTAATATTGCACACCTAAAGAATGGATGGGATTGATTCATAACAGCTGTTGAGTGTCAAGGATATCACACATGCAGGAGTGGCTGTAAATTACCACGTGTGACAAAATGTAAACAGATTATCCATATGTCACGTTTCATGTATGAAAGTATGTCTCTGTGTGTGTTTGTGGCTGTTTGCGTGTGAATCCATCAAATCAATTTTCAAATGGCAACAATATTAGCGTTCTGTGTCATTTAAATCAAGATATTTAATCCAGCAAGATGATGGGGGATTTATATCCGTTTATGACAGTAAGCGCATCAAAGATTTTGCAGAGTGTATATTTTACATGTTTAAGCTAAAGCCCTTTTTGCCCCCCGTGTCGCTGCCCTCTAAAGTAGTATGAGAATATTATTAAAGATCATAAGAACATTGCACACTCCAAACATGTACTGTATAGAACTGCTATTTTTAGTTTGTCCAACTCTGCATAATCAAACATAAATAGTCTTTTATCCCATGATTAAGCCATTCTCATTTTATTAATTTTGATGAAATAGTCTCTGCAGTCCTGCAGAGCAAAAGTGGATGGGCAGTTTTAATGTACCCTGGATCCGGATGAGTGCAATTACTTTTAGAGGTTAATGTTAGACTTTTGAAAAAGCTGCGCACTAATTGATAAATGGGTGTACGGCAAAGACTCATATTCAGGTTTAAAAGCCTGCAACAGTACTTAGACTGAATTATTAAAAGCCGCCCCTTTCCCTCTTTTTTTGAGCAGTGGCTTACGAAAACTGCACATTTAATGCTGTGTCGGTAAAGGAGGCAGTTTTGTGAGTCTGTTGACTGTAATGCCTAAAAGATTCTTGTCTAGGTATCAAGTGCGGCACATGTTGTCACCAATACTATGATATACTCTTAATGTCTGAGTGGAAAAACTGAAAGAAATTAAGTATGAAGATCTTACTATATTTAAGGTCGTCCTTTGCCAGATATTTTAACTATGATTATAATTCTCCCATTCTGTCCCCAGGAACACATTTAGCTATGATCACTGGTGTCACTAATTTCATGTTTCATACAATTGACTGTCAGTGACCAGTGATGGTTTTTCAGGTTGAGATGGGATTACCTGTGAGTAACACGATGGTTGACAGCTTAGTACTATACCGTAGTTCCTTTGCCCGTTCAACAGCCGCCCTTCTTTCCCGGCTGCTCCTAGGGGCTGGATAGGAGGTGCCACTTACACTGGGTTGGTCGACATCG
Source organism: Lophius americanus (assembly GCA_037951165.1). NCBI lineage: Eukaryota > Metazoa > Chordata > Actinopteri > Lophiiformes > Lophiidae > Lophius > Lophius americanus. The sequence continues at coordinate 24,256,003 of JBBDHG010000014.1, forward strand.
ACAACTGGGGGCTGACCAGGCCTACAGCCCCCCCCCCCAAATAATTCAAGTTCATTATACTGATGAGGCTGAACATGAGGTTCCATCCATCAAACATACTCGTATCCACAAAGAGTTGAGGATATTATGGAATCGTCATTGCTGCTGCTGCTGCCTCCACCGCCGCAGATCCTTCGTGTTAAAGTGATAACTCAAAATCTACACATTTAAATTTATAAGGTAAAAATGGGGATATTTAAATGTTTGATTAGATTAATAGCAAGAAATGGCCAGCAGCTGAAGTTCAGTCCTTAATGCCTGAGAGCTCTGTGGTTCAGTGGAGGAAATGAAAGATTCACTGCAGTCGCTTCATCAGAGTCAATACTACAGTTAGATTAATTGCCAAATATACGCCTGGGGCCAAGACCATCTTGAAAGGCAAAGAGGTACAACCAAACAATTCCATTTAATAATTTTCTGACTTTAATGCATGTCAAGTCAGCGGCGATACAAGCAGGAAACCGCCTCTCACTCTGAGTTCAACAACAGCTCAAACTAACTTGTTGCTTTTTTGCACCCACTCATGACGTTTGCGTATTATTAGCCTAAATACAAGCCACCATTGATTGAAATAGAGGCATTGCACTCTTGTATCAGTCTAGACAAGCCCACTCTGTGTATTTGTCTAACCTTCTGTGATGGAGTGCAACTTCTTTTCAGCAGTTTGAGTGAGCAGTGGCGTGTTCTTCTGTATTCTGATGCAAAATAAGAAAACGCTGTTCTGAGAACGAGATAAGTACTGTGGAAAAATGAAGGGGTCAGGGTCGGTTAAGGTTTAAATCTAGACTTTCTTGCAGTAACATTGCTGAACATTGAGCTACCTTGTTTGGAAATGGTTAATTTTTTTGATACCATTTATCTTTGAATTTAAGGTAAATAAGCATGAAATACTCTCACACCACAGGCACATTTTATTAAAAAAAGACAGAAACAAGTAATTCAAGTTTACCTATTAACTAAAATCGTGTTAAATGCATATTTAATATACAAAAAAAAAAACATTTTAACATTAATTATTTAAATTATTTAATAATTAATTAAATACCCAAACCACGACAGAGACTCGGTCCACTATATGAAGAATAAGTGTATCAAGTTTTGGCAGAACAAGAAATTGAGTTGATTATTATCAAATCCCACCACAGAGTTTTGAAACCCAACCAGCATTCGGGATCGGTCACTTGAGTCATGTTTGGTCACAATAGCCAATTTGACATGATGCTCTCAAGCTATCTTATTGATAACCCAGTGTAACAATAAATAATTATTTATTGTTATAGAGTAAATAATAAAATTGATTTACTCTCTGTATCTCTTTGTTGGTCGCCGGGATTTTTCGGTATTGATGGTTTTTTAATTGACAGCGCAATGAGCCTATGAACACAGCGTAGGCTATACATTACCTTTCAAGAGGTGAATGCTCATGTACTAGCAGAGTTTTAAACAATGGAGGACGTCGCACAAAACTTGTCTGTCAGACTTGTCTTGTCTGTCGGGAAAGTTTAAAACTACCCAAAACCAAGCAGGCTTAACACACTGTTGTGTAAGTGAAACTTAGCCTAACAGACCAAACGCAGGGCTTAGCAGGCGCAGCAACTGAAGCCTGAGCAACAGCTGAGTGGGGACAGAGCAGGCTGGCACAGTCTGATCATTTATTTTCTGATATTCTTGCCTGTGTTGGAGTCTTCTTGAGGACATATGGCTGCTGTCAACATTTAGCTAATCAGTTTAAATGACCGTGTCACGTAATGGTGAGTGCTACATCAAGTTGACCCTAATTTTTGAAAGTCTTTTGATATTTATGGTCATTCCGATAGCATTCATTTTACTGAGAATGCTGAATAGCTGCTCAATAAAGGTCTTACGTGTCTTTGTGACCAGCTCGTGGGACCAACTACTCACAGATGTTAGGTCGGGCAGCACCATTCTTGATGAGCTCCTCCATGAAAGCCTCTCCTGCAACGGTCTAATGGCTCTGCAACAGAATGCCACACTTCTCTCTACCACATGATTTGGCCTGCTGTGATATTTTGTTGGAGGTAGAAGAGAAGCAAATGATGGCCGTCTGTACCTCGCTTGCTGCAGCAGATATCTTGTATCCTCTGTCCACATGCCGTATGGCGGAATTTGGAGTTCTCTTGCTGCCCCATTTCATCAGAGTTCCACACAGGGTTCGTATTGCTATATGCGTAAATTATGTGTCGATCAACAGCCAATCATGAAACTTCAGTATGGCATAAATAGTGATAACCTTTCCCTGAGCCCCCCTCGACAACACGCAGAGGAATCATTTCCACTCATCTGACCTCCGTGTCCGCTGTAAGTATGTGTATGCTCTGCCTCTCCTTTCCTTCGTGAATTCTCAAACACGCGTGTTTATTGTAGTCATGTATGCCTTTTCAGATCTTATCTTGGTTTCACTTCCTTTAGGAAGAAGTCTGTCAAGTCAGAGTCAGAGCACATTTACATATCCTCCACCTAACGTGGTTCATGTGACGACACCAGAACACTGATCTTAAAACATACTGATAATTATATCCCCAAAAAGGCCGAGATATTATGTAATCTTCACCGTCACACACAGTTACAGATCCTTCGTGTTAACGCTATAACTCAAAAACTCTCATGGTTAATTTTCTAATTTTATACCCAAATAGATCTTGGTGCGGAAAAGACCTGGATATATTTCATGGAAAGGTTGTTTGTATATTTCCGACACTAGGGGGAGCTTAATCTTGAAGAGGTTTTGGACCATAATTTCGCAAATGGTCATCCAATTTAGTTCAAATTTGGTGCATATTAATCATCTCGAGGAGATCTCTGTTGAAGTTCTTATATATTTCTCTAAAAGTAATTTCTTTACTCACTAGGGGCAGTTTTTCACAAAAAAGCAAGTGTTTATTGTCTCAGACGTAGCCTCCCAACCATTCTTGCGATTTAGTCCAAATTTAGTGCATATGAACTTGTGAAGATCCAGCTTGTATTTATCATATTTTATCCCGGAATATCATATTTTATTCTCTAGGTGGAGCAATTTTTGTGAAAACACTGTTTTTCGGTCATTCTTTCCACATGGACTAATTTGAGGAGTCCAGTCAGGAGGATTGCTTGTACAACACAGGCGATTGGAGACTGCGTAGGCGTAGTTATAACACGGAGGCATATGCATTCTATAGGAGACAATTTAGAGCAAATTAAGACCCCTTATTGCCTAGTTGCATCGGGACTACAAACTGCCTGCTAGATTCAAGTGACAGTTGTAGGAAGTATGTAAATATCATCCTTTTATTGACATTTAGACCATAATTTTTACGCATTTCGTTGTTTTCACATGTGAAATAAGGTTGCCCTGATTTTATGAATTTCGGACAAAGTCAAGATCTAGATTAACTTTATTGTCATTCAGACTATCTACCAGACACGTACGCAGAAAAAAGTTACTTTGCATTTGGCTCAGTAACAAAATAAGGAAAACACAAAGGTTAAAAGGGCAGTAACATAAATATTTAGAAAACATATGCAAAAATTTTTATTTTGTAGATAAAGTGACATGAGCAGGATTATTGAAGTATTATTGAACTATTATTGATTATTGAGCTATTTAATTGCACATGATATGGTTTTTTACATAGGAAAATTGCACATTGTACGTATTCAGAATATTCCACTATGAAAAGGAGATAGTTATAAATAGGTCCTACTAAATAGGAAAGGAGGAAGTCAAATGATGTTTATGAAGTAGTCTACTGCACTTTGTGTAAGTCCTGTAAAAAATGAATTACAATGGTAAGTATAACAAACATGGGGTTAAAATCATAGTTTGTTAGATTAAGACGCCAAAGTACAGGATTAAATCCTGGATATTGATCCAGGTTAATATTAGTTTGCATGCACGAAACAACTCACTGCATTGCATAATTTCATTCAAAGATATCAACAACATTACAATAATTTAACATTTGACTTTGGTTTCGAATCTCCAGCCAGCCCATACTCCAGACTTGTTTTTGCTCTTTATACTGAACAGTCTTAAACATTAGGTCTCTAGGCAATAAGATGAGAATACGACAATTTCATGGCTCTCCTCCACTCTGAAAAAGATGTTGTGTGCATGTATGTGCATTTACACCCATTATAGACCAAAAATGTCTACAATTTCTACAATTTCATGAAAAACATTATCAGTGTTACAAAAACTCAGCCAAAGTCTCAAGACTTGTGACGCAAATTGTGATTTTAATTGCTTTTTTAAATTTACTTCATTGCAACACAACATTCTCATGAAAAGGCGTGGGCTTCAACTTTGTTCTCATCAACTTCCTATTATTCCTGATGGGAAAATTATCCGTCAAAACTGTGACTCACTCCTCAAAGACGCCCTTTCCTGATCAATCTGCATGTTTCGTTGCATTTCTTCATCTAAGTGATGGCTAAGCTATGCGGCTGGTCATCACTGTACTATGAGCTTTACATATTAAAAAAAAGAGTTTTCTTTGGTGCCAGAGAGTAACTTCCGGATATAACCTGATATAACAAAATTTTAAATATTGCTTTTACCTCTTTTATTAAACCTTTTTACAGATACTCTTTTGCCTATCTTTACATTCTCATTTAAACAGTGATTTGTATCTCATAGACTGACTAAGACATCACAGAACCAGTCCAGAGCTTAAGATAGTGTTTTAAAATATATATACAGTATATAGTCCTGCTATTGTTTATAAAAATGTAAAAGCACATTTTTATCCCAGCCAGCAGTGTATGACAGTATATCTTAGTTACGCATTGACCGTGATGCTTTGATATACATGGAACTGGTCTCCTGGCTAGAAATAATAATGAGCTTACACAGAGCTCAGGGTCAACTGCTGTCAGTCTAGATTTTTTTCGTTTTTATCTTAGTAAGATTCAAAAAGCTTTCTACTTACTTCACTGAATCATTCTATACATGACCATGTTTTTTATTTATATTGCAGTTTTATTTCCATATCAGCAGAGTTGAAGAATTCAGGAAGCACATCGGCTTGTGCTGAAAAATATTTTTTGTAATCCAATTCAGCATTTCTCTTACTTTTTTAATTCAACCTAAGTTTCCTATTCAGTAGGTTGGAATTGAACAAATCAGATGCTTCTATTTTTCAGTTGCGAGCACCTTCAGGGTGAAAGTGGAGTGCAGAGACAGGGTATTAGGGTAAGTGCCCCTGTTGGCCCTTGACATTCTTCTGTGATGATGACACAGGCCCGCTGTGACCCTTCCTGCATGCTACTTCAGGGAAGGTCAAGATTGATAGCAGAGTGATAAACCTGAGGTTGAGCTATCTCTTCACACTACCTTCTTTCCATCGCAGCCTACGAGCCTCATAGGATTCAATTCTCAGAAGGGAATAAAAATGAGAAGGACGAAACTGCAGCCCCTCTATTGCATTGTTCTTATGAAAAAAAGCAATATGACATCCGGCGTCATCCAAAGTTGATTTTGCCATGCAATATAAATCTGAAGCTGTTCATTTGCATTGCAAAAATAGATACGAATCATTCTACTTAATGTTTGTGTGAAGGTAAAGCTCACAAAATGAGAAATGACAGCTCCTTTGGAGTTTATGCCATTTTAGACGGAATAATCTAAACGAGTCATGAACATTGCGACACTGTACGCCTAACACATCAAACACAGCAGGTTGGTGTTCAGCTGCTCTAAGCTTTGAATTATGAATGTGCAAGGGTCCACAGTCAAGTGATCAGTAATACATATGACTGCAAGTTATGCCAAAAAAAAAAAGCCTGGAAGAATGATTTCCTGTATTGTGATAAACTAAATTGATATATTTATTCAATGTTAGGATGTTGGCACTTGAACAAACCTTACTAGATGGACAGCTCCATAAAATGGGGCGGCGTTCACAAAGCAGCACCTGCAGATTTTAACAGCAATGCCGTGCCGCATTTAGCTCCAAACAACGTTTAAAATGCGTTTTTTTCTTTCTTTTTTTTTTACCACATTTACAGCAATATTTAGGATTTTAGTAATATTCATCTTTTAGGAAATAAATATAAATGTTATGTCTAAGTATTGAATCTAAATCTGAAGGTATATATTAAATATAAATATATATTAAAGATAAATATTTAACCCAAATGTTAAGTCCAAAGCTAATTATTTGGCTAAAATACAAATTTACATTGACGTCAGTGGAAATACCACACAGAAAGCTTGATGAAGATTCATTTTTTTAATGTTCTTCAGGTAGTCACAACATTTTCTTAACTTGCTGCTCAAACATGGCGGAGAGAAACTTTTGGCGTCACATTTAGATTTAAAATTCACATCTAGATTTAGCATTTAGACAAAACATTTTTATTTACATTTTATTTTATTTAAAATTAATTTCCTAGTAAGGTAAATATGATTTAAATACAGCTTAAATGTGATAAAGAAGTGACTGCTTTTTGAACATTATTTAGAGCTAAATTTATAGAGCTAAAAAGTTGCTGTTAAAATCAGCTCACACCACTTTACAAACGGCGCCCCACATCATAAAGGACATCAGCAGTGTACCATCAATACAAGCTACGCGTTTCCATTTTTATAAAACACTCAAGCAGCAGTTCACTGCTACTATAATCATCCCCTCGCCATGAATGGAGTGACTCTCCAACCAAGTGCTGAGTTCAACCAAGCTCTTGAGGAATTCCTGTTGTTTCTATTTTTTTTCCATTTTCCATATGAAACACCTATGTCCGCTAAGAGACATTACGTGGACATAATACAACCTTTGGCCGGCTTATCGAGTGCTAATTACAGTGCACTGTAAAATGTTTGCAAAATGGCGTGGATAGCTAATATACCGTATATGCCATATATGGGCCCCTTAGGGTGCAAGAGATTAAGGCTTCCTGCCAGTGAAGAGCTGAGGCAGGCTCTACACTTAATGAATATTCAGTGAGACATCTGCGAGTGTCAGCTCAGCAGGTGGGGAGAGGGTGAAGTGTCTTCTGTAGACCTGCTTTGCTGTCGATATTGCCAGAGAAGTCAGAGATTTCAGTGCGGCGTTTCTCTCTGTTAGTTACTTTGACACAACTGCTGTGTCATTATACGCAACATTACACATAACTATCTGAAGCACGTCTATTGACTACACACAAGCGGGTCTTAATAATCTCAAATGCATTGTTACTGGAGTGAATATCTCTCTTATAAAACAATTCAGAAGCAATGCATTATAATACAGAACAATTTGATGGCATATCGTCACACGGGCTCACAAGCCAATGTACTTCTTGTGACGGTCCCAAGCCCGTAAAAATGGGGAGAAATGCGTCAAAAAGGGCATCCGGCGTAAAAACCTATGCCAAATCCATATGTGGAACATGAAACTGATTTCCAAACTAGATCCACTGGGGTTCAGGTTAACAAGTGCCATCACTGGAAATGTTAAAAAGCAGCACACCGGCTGTAACTATGGATGGAAACAGATGATCTGCTGTGGCGACCCCGAAAAGGAACAGCTGAAAGAAAAAGAAGAAGATGGTGAAATCTGAGACAGTTTTTTATAATTTGATCAGTGCAAACTATCATTTTCTATCATCAATTAAAATAAGCCAATTCTATAATGCCACGCTTACCGTCAAACTGTTATAAACATTCCTTTTGACATTGTGAATAACCTGAAGTCTGTTTCACATACTCGTGCCAAGGTGCTTCATTACAACACGGAAAACAACGACAATGTTACATTTTACATTTGCACTAATAAGAGCTATTAAAATTAGGAAAGGATATGATAAAATATTATAAAACATTGGACAACAGCATTTAAAAAAACATGAGATCAGTCAAGTCATGTGATTCAAGAGAGGCTCAAAAGTAGCTTGAGTGCAGCATTTCCCTGTGAACAGGATGTGGCAAACTGTGAAAGTATATGATATTATTCAGGACTCCTTTACTCCCAGCCTGCAGATGATGTCCAGACATTTGTTATTGGTACATGTCCTGCATTTGAAAATGATTGTTTAAATTTGTTCTTTTCTTTCATAAATGGCTTTGAAACCCATCTGTCAGTGAAATGCTGTCAACTCGGTATCTTTACCTCAGGTCATATTTATCTCTTCATAAAAACCATTGTTCTCAGCTGCACTATAAATTAAACAAGCCATGGTTTATTATTGTAGACCTCGCCAAGTTGTAGCTGGATAAAGTGTTTGACATCAGTGTCCTTCTATTGGCTCTTCTCTCGGCATACATGTCTCAATGTCATCCATGCGTCTTACCAGGAGAGCGTTTCGATTCCTTATGCTACCGCTGAATGACAATGTTTACAAATGGCCAAACCTTTTGTAGATTTTAATCTGCAGAGGAAGAGTCTGTTGTTCTTGTCCAGTTGCCTAAACTGCGTTTCATTTATTATAAAATTCGATGAGGCGCTTTTGTGTGTGAGAGAGAGAAAGGTTGTCACCGGATGTGGCTTTTAAGTGGCCACGATGATCCCATGCGGTTGTCAGTAAGGGAACTAATCCACAACTGCGCCCAATGGTCCCACCAGACCATGAAGAACCCAAGGCCATGTGCCCAAGTGCAAACCACATACAAATCCAAAGGAGAGCCAGCCAGTGGCCACAGAGGGAGAGCCCCGATCTAGAGCCGGCCAGCAGAAGGACAGCAGATGGAGGCACCTGGCCTGACCAGAGGTCAGTACCACCAAAAGCACAAACAGAACCCAAACCAAACAAGGGGGGTTCACAGGGAGCAACCTATCGCCAGGGACCAACCTTCAGGGAGCCAGGAGACAATAGGCCAAAGGACTCCGTCAGAGCCTGCCCACGCCCAAGCGCAGCCGTGCCCACGTTTTTCGAAAACCTCCGCCCTCGAGACCCACCCAGATCCCGTGCAAAGAACCCGCCATACAGCGTCCAGGCCAGAACCCCACCAGACAATCGGCCTTGAAGGAGCACACAATGGCCCCCGCGGACTACGAGCCTCATAGGATTCAATTCTCAGAAGGGAATAAAAATGAGAAGGACGAAACTGCAGGCCCTCTATTGCATTTGTTTTTATGAAGAAGAAAAAAAGGAATATGACATCCAGCGTCGTCCAAACTTGATTTTGCCATGCTATATAAATCTGAAGCTGTTCATTTGCATTGCAAAAATAGATACGGATCATTCTACCTAATGTTTGTGTGAAAGTAAAGCTCACAAAATGATAAATGAAAGCTCCTTTGGAGTTTATGCCATTTTAGACGGAATAATCTAAACGAGTCATGGCCCCTCCCTTATTTATGGTCTATAGTTCATGTGGGACTTATTGTTAAGGTCATCTTTTCATTCCATGCAGGAGTTTTGTATGCCTGGAAGTTTCGGTGAGTTTATCTTAGCCTTTAACTACTATCAACATAGACTATAGGAATGTACCCCTGTACCCAACAATTTTACAAATTGTTGATATATGCACATATATATATACAACCTGCACAGTGTTTTAACTTGCTGTATTCTGTACGTATGTTGTCCTTTGGGGAACCAAAAGGTTTACTTTTTAGACTTTATATGAAAATGCACATTTTCAAAATGTACCTGTTTAACTTCACACTGTCGTATAGGTTACGTTGTTTTGCATACATTTTGGAGTATACTTATATTCCTGAATATTATTATACTCCAAAATGGAGAATAATTAGGCCAGGGGTTGATAATAATATTTGTGAATATTATTATACAGTACATGTGTCTGAGATATCTATCAAGTCTTACTCGATATACTGATCCATCCATTTCATGTATGCTGTTCATGCTCAATGGGGCTGGAGTCTATCCTAATTAACATTTTGAGAGTGGGGGGTCACACCCTGATCAATTCACCAGTTTGTCTTTATCTGTCTTTGTTATAACACATAAAGACAACCATTCAAACTCTCACTGACACCTATGGGCATTTATAAAGTCATTATTTTTTGGACTCTGGGAGGAAGCCAGAGCAGCCGGAGGGAACCCACACAAACCCGGGGAGAACATGAATGCTCCGCAATGAAAAGCACGAAGGCCAGAGCTTGATTTGAACCTCATCCCTTCTCATTGTGAGGCCTGTGCTACCCACTATGGCATATATTTAAATGCATGTGCCTCCATCAGAACACATGAACAGTGTGTTATTTTGACTGCATATGCCATCATAAGACAAATTCAAACTGTATTTCTGAGTAAAACCAGGAGTGTGATGTTGTAAGTAAACCTCACAATCCCTATAGCATTTGTCCATACACCATTCAAATATGATGGAGCATTTAAGTTTTGTCTAACATTAAAACCAATCATTTTAAAACAGTTTCTTCAAATTTGCCATGATTTCACACTAGTTATAAGTTCTATAAATAATTGAATTCTATTATTCTTCATTGCCCTGAAAAGTTGACATGATTCTTCAGCGCTGATTTGTTTAATGAGCCTACCTGACATTAAATCCATGCTAGCTTGTTCTTGCAAATGTTAATAATATAATCTATAAAACTCACACTAGAAATGGTCAACTTTGTAATATCCACAACTATATTTTCCGTCTAAAGAATATAGAATAAAATAAATGGGCAATCCTCAAAGGGTAAGGGATGGTATTGTAAGATATGTAATGTATTGCATAGGCAGGAAATGAGACATTTTCATACTGACCTCACGAGAGTAGAAGGGATACATACAGTATAACAAGATCATCAAACCAGTAGGGGCCAGAAATTACCTAAATGTGTTCTTTTTTTCCATCAGAATTTTTTCAACTTGGACTACTTGCAGTGTCATGATGCTGTACTTAATGTATTTACATAGTTTCTGCACGCCAATACCTCTAGTTTATATTTCCATCTATCCAAACGGGACCTCATATACATCAATTATTAATGTTATACTAACAGAAAATGGCCTCTCCAAAAAAGGATGACCTACTTCCCACATTGAGCCCACAGGAACTGTCTTGGAAACTTGGAAAAACATGAGAGCGAGATGTTTAGCCAGTAGGATTGTTGTTTTTTTATCCTCACATGAACATGATTTTAATTGCACCCTGGTTCTGTCTCCTCTTGCGGTCCATGGAGACTGTCAGAAGACAGAACCTTTGATAACATATTTTTCAGCGAGCTCCAACTAGCACAAGCTAGAATTACTTTTAACAATCAGTAATTGGCATGTAGAATGGAAATAAAAAAAAAAAATACAACAAAAAAATACAACAAAAAAAAAAAAAAAAAAAATATATATATATATATATATATATATATATATAAATAGGCAAACATTTGTATCAATAGATATTCATCATGATATCTGTAAAAAGTTCAGACTGAGTAAAAATATTCAAAATATTTAGAGAAGTCTTTATCGGTTACAGCTGACTCACATGTTCTTTTGCAGAAAGACCGATACTCAAAGGAAGCCTTTATGAACTGGCATGCTTTGGCACACTGGGGCGCTTCCTCACTTTATTAGGGATTGCACCAAAATAAAATGTAATGTTACTGACAACATAAAATGAATAAATAGAAAAAGAAAAGATATGCAAGTGATCATAAAAAAAATGTAATCATTACCTGCCTGACATATTTAATGTCATAACTAATAACTACTAACTACTAACTAATAACTTTCCTTTTTAGCAGAACCTATAACTTTAATTATCATTGCTGCTTTTTGGTCAGGTTTTTATATAGTTATTATTATTTCTTTATTGATGCTTTTATCTGCTTTTACTTTGTAGCACTTTGAGATTTGATCCAAGTGTAAAGTGCGTTATAAATGAAATTTATTATTATTATTTATTATTATTATATTCATCATGATTTGTGTCACATGCCCACTCCCTGATGGCACAACGTCATCGTATGAGTGGACAGTATAGGACTAGATAAAGGCCTGCGGCAGGTTTTACTCAAACATGTGATGCATCACATTGCCTGAGGCCTTAGACTAGAATGCGACTAGTTTCACAGTCAGAACTCTGAATTTGCACCATCAACTTTTGGACCGGTGGTGACTTAGAAGCGAGGGTAGAGGTGCAAAATAAAAACATAAAATACTACAATGTCAGCTATTATCTGGGATCCATCATCTCCTCCCCCCATGTGTCATCTGCCCATGTGTAAGTTTTTACCTCAATACGTTATTGTTACCCCGCCACGAAAGGGTCACATGTCAGAATAAATGGGGAGGGTTGTGTCAGGAAGGGCATCCGGCGTAAAACCAATGCCAAATCAGTAAGCGTAACATCAAAATGATCTCCAGACTGGAACTGTTGGGGCCCAGATGAAGAAATACCATCACAATTAGTGTTAGCCAGCAGCGCACCGGTGGAAACTACGGACGGAAACAAATGATCCACTGTGGGGACTCCAAAAGGGAAAAGCCGAGAGACAAAGAAGAAGAAAGACTTCAATGAGTTATTATATTTACTTTGACTTTTTCACTAATTCCTGAGGGTTCTCCCGGCTGCCTCTGACAATACTGCGTGAGCTGAAAGACTAGAGCCTTGACATGTGGCATAACTTTTCACAGGAGCAGGGCCACAGTTTCATGGGTGGCAGGAGGGGGGCATGAAGATTTAACAGGGTGGTGCCGGACTTTTTAAACATACATAAACAGTATTTAGCACGAGAGATTTAATAGGGAAGAATTGTATTAATAGCATTGTTTCTTTGGAAAAGCTCCCGAAAGAATTATTTTATCTGAGTAACCGAGTGGTATTGTGTCCAAAGAAAAGCATTTAACTGAAATATTTAAGTGTGTCATTATAATTCAAATTGTTTCTTCAGATATTTTTCCAAATACATCTTTTTTTATTAAACACAAGGCCATCACTTGGCCTAGAATCTGGCCGTTACAGCTCACTAAATTATTTATCAACCAAGGGGAAAATCTATTGAATTATTTGTATTAAATACACTCTTAAATCTTACCTAAAAATAGTTTTGCACTAAGCCCACCAAACCTATGCAAATATATATATATATATATATATAAGTAGTGTATAAGTGTGTATAAGTGTCAATTGACTTTTAAAGAAGTGTATAAGTGGCAATTGTATGAGATATACAATTTTTATCATCAATTTACTTTTTCTTAATGAAAATTAAAACTGTAATGCAAAAATCTAGGCAATCGTTAGAATTTACTTGCATCGAGTTATAATTTTGGTCAAATATACATATCAATACAGAGTTAAATCCTTTCCAGAATTTATAAAGTTGGATCCCATAAGAGCTGAATGCGACGATGACCAAATTTTTCTCAGCAAAACACAAAACTCTGAGTTTGAGTTTACATTCAATGCTGAGCCAAACTTTATATTGTATTCTCTATTCTTTATGATCCTTGCAGTTGAAAAACTTAGCTAACATGATGCACTGATGACTGGTAATAATACAGCTACTTTTACTTTTTTCTCATGAAACCCATCTGGATATTGGTACAAAAAACATACAAAGCCTTCAGAGTTGTAGGACTATTTTCCCTTCTTTGTTGCAGTCCGTCCAAAACTGTCCCCTCTCCTTGAAGAGTTCCTGTTTAAGCTCCTGAATACTTCATTCTTGAAGCATTGGCCAATATGGGAACCTCCTCCTCGCAAAAAAACTATTACTTGAAGGATTAAGAGCCCTGAGAATTTCATGATGTTGCAGTTGGTGCTTGTAAAAGTAATCTTTTTATTTCTCAAATCATGTGATCAATAACTGCTTCAAACACAGGAAAAGTGTTTGATGCCTGATACAGGATGTTGTCCACGGATGGAGGCCATGAGACAATCTTGAAGTGTCCTTGTTTTCTGTGTGGAGCGGAAACCTCTTCATCTCTGTGGCGCTCTCTACTCTTCTAATTTCATGATGCTCCCACTCTTCTGAAGTCATCTTTGCCTCCAAATTGTGAATTGCCTCTCTTGCTTGTTCTCTTTGATGAGAAAAAACTGGTGACTTCATCCTTCCTCTTCACTTTTACAGCTATTCCATACAAGATATGATCAGATAAAATGATTCTCACTTTCTCACTCGTAATAAAGCACAACCTAATGATAAATATGAGACAAAGTCCGAGAAAAAGTGTTTAGATTTTAGCTCAGTGTCTGTTTCATCGTCTTTTCATGCCCCTCCATGTCCCATCAGATTTCTGAAACAAGATTCAAATTGATTGGTAATTACATCAATTCAGGCTTTCTTTAAGAGTTTATATGGGCTCCGTACATGAAAGGTTTAAGAGCACACCTAATAAAGATGAATTCCACCAAAGTTTGCTCTTGGGCAAAATGGCTGGGGCAAGAAAAATATATATTCATGGGTTATTTTTTGGAAATCCAAATTGTTAATTGGCAAAAAAAAATTGCCAATAAAATAATGGAAGTACATTACGACATAGTAATAATATCTATCCCAAAAATGTATTTAAAAATATGCAGAGATCAGGGAATTAAAAGTTATTGTGAAGAAAAATCGTTTCTATGAATGTCATTACAATATAGGATTCCAGAAACAGTCTGTTTTAACAAAAACTAATCACCTAGTTCAATTGAAAACTGAAATTCTACATAAAATTCCATGTTGTTAAAATAAGGATATGACAATTGGAAATATTCAATTAAGTTCATGAATTCTATTTATAAATTTCAAATCCATAAAGCGGCAACCATCACTTAAATTGTTCGAATCTGAATTGCAAATATATTTTGAGTCTAGTCCGAGTCACTCCAATCATTAAAAATAATACAAAAAGAAATATTATGATTCATATGATGGAAGAAGCATTTAGAGGAAATTAATTTGTGGCATTCCCCTTTGTTTAAAGTTACTTTATATTGAGATTAACATGTACATTATTGATACTGATTATAACTGTTATTATGTCATGTATATTTCATTATTTGTTTTGTATTCAATTGACTTATTTTCCTTGTTACTACTTGTAAAGTGCATTATAAATTAAATGTATTATTATTATTATTACCTCATGCAAGATGGTCATGCTGATAAATATATATTTTTTAAGATACCTAATATTTATATGTAGGCCTACTGTTTCCCCATTTTTTAACTTATTTTTGTCCCATTGAGTTCTTTTAAAAACTAAACTACTAGGTAGAGTCCTGAACACTGCAGGCACAGGTACATTTTTATCATTAGAGTTAGCAATTTTTCCCAATTTGGAGCATAGACTACAAACAACTGTAACTTTTTTAAGTTACAGTTGTTAGCTATTTTTGATATTAATGTTCACCAAATATGTGCGTATGTCTTCAAGTTTTATTATAAAAAATACTAATTATCATCCAGATTTAGACATTATTTTGTTAATAAATTCCAATTTCATTATTACCCTACTATCCCACCTGAGAATCTTCATCTTCGGTGAAGTAAGCCATGCAACCTGAGTCTTGGATTTTCTCGAGGTCTGTTAAATGTATTTTTTTTATCGCCACTGTTGCCAATTCGCCAATTACTCACAGAGGAATTTGTTTATTGATTGATCTTCTGTTAAACCAAACAGTCTCTCGGTTTTCTATCAGGTATCGTGAAGTAATTTTATGGAATCAATATGTCAATTATGTTACATAATTGTATAAAAGAAAGTCGTCAAATTATCCTGCTGTCAAAACGTCGGATTACATTTATTAACTGATATTATTATATAACACTTTTTTAACGCTTATTTCAATGTGAAATTTTAGTATGGAAACTTTGGAAATGTATCAAGACATTCCTTCAATAGTAAAAAGGAGAAATTTTCAGTGTTACAGTACCACATTGAATAGCAAGAAAGAGTAAATATCAGAGCAATATAAGAAGGAGGAGGTACACAAAAAGGCACAAGGAGAGAAAGGATGAATAATGATTAATACTATGAATAAGATGAGATGCAAAATATGTAGAATGTATTTTTGGTTATTTTGTATTACTTGTATGTAATGTAACTTTCGGGGGTTCAGTTTAAGCCTATATTCTACCCTGCCCTCACACATACTTATTTTCATCATAGCTTTGGATTTAATTTTCATGTCTTGTGTAAATGCTCTGAAAAAAAAAAACACATTTTTCAAAATAAAATTTCAAGACATGGACTTTGGACAGTTTTTGTATATATTCCAGGAGTAGTGCCCAATAATTTCAAGGAGCCCATTTGCCATTCTGCTACCATCCTCTATGACTTTATTTGTGTGAAGTGAACTTTTCAAGCCTAACATCCATCAATAACAAATACAGCGAGCGACTGAGGGCTGTGGACCAGGAGCTCCATGTGGGATCCTCATCCATCCCTGCCAGAATAGGGCAGTCGTGTGCATCCTCCCAGGCTCAGGTTTCCCACTGATTGACCACTCATGATATATGTGTGTGTATGTGTGTGTATCTGTGAGTCCGAAGGGTGAAGAGTGCACAATTTTCAAATACATTTCACATTGTAGTGAAACAAGATTTTGTGTACTATTAAAAGGTGCGGTGAATATATAAGGTTAAAGAACACTGCACTAAAAGTTTGGCTATTCAAAGGATGCTGTAGTCAACATCAAAACAAAACAATGAAATTGTAAAAAATGTTCGCATCCTCCACGGCAGCAAGAGTATATCCCCTGTATGGTCTACAAGCAATCCCCTGACTGAATTCCTCAGATAAAAGGTGAAGTTATATCAAGAGTGTTTTATGTAAAAAAGTTTCCCAAAGAGAGTAAAATATGAACTGTTAGAGTAGAATATGACATAAACAAGATAGATCTCCTTGAGTTGATTCATATGCACGACATTTGGACTAAATCAGATTAATGGTTGAGAAATGATGGCCCGTAAAGCTCCCCCTCGCGTCAGAAATACACAACCGACATTCTTGAAAATCTATCGCATTAAAGTATATGTGGGGTGTGAACTTTGAATCCATTGAATAGTTTTTTTGTTAGGTTTAGAAAAAGTATTTTTAAAAAAAAAAAAAAAACTCCCCATAGAGGGTAACATACTAGACTATTGGGAGATATAAATACCCACAGAAAATATGTTTTATTGCATTCACTGACATAGCAGGCAAAAGCTGGCTGAAATAATTGTCTTTATGACAATAGAATGGAATCAAGCTGCTCAAATGAAGACCACACCCACAAAGCTTCCTGCACAGCTGAGCACTCAACACTCAATATGAAAACACAGAACGGCCTTCTGCTTTGGAAACTTATCTTCAACATCCATTCGGGCTGGAGTATCCTAAACATGCTCTCAGTAAACAGACATGTCTTGATAAACTGTGTCAGAAAGGCTAAGTGGTTTGATTATTATATCCTCTAAACAAGCTTAATACAAAGAAGCTGACTCAAAGGCACCCTGTTGAAGAGTTAGCAGTGTACAAGGTTTACGCTGACATGAACAGAGATATCAACGTACCATTTTGTATCCACTGCTGCTTGGATTGACATTGAGGTCCAAATCTGTACGGGCAAATTAATTATCCACTTGCCAACAACCAGAACATTTAAAAAAAAAAAATTTAGCTCGTTGTTTTAAAAAACGGCTCGCTGTTTTAAAATTTAAAGGCGCCTTCCCACATTGTTTCCGGCGGGCTGTTTGCCTTTCCATGTTTTCTTTTATTTTTTCTAAGGTAATTTTTTTATTCTTTATTCTATCTATCTGAGGGCAACCACACATACTTAGTGGCACATCTGTAATGTAGTGATGGGCGTCTACAAGGTCTAATGTCATATATAATAGATTTTTCTTTTTCTGTCGTCTGTGTATCCATGAAAACATTTAACCAGGGAGTTGTTCATCTTTGTGCGGACTGGACCCAACAAGCCCTCATAGTATATGCTTTAGAACACACACACACACAAAGTAGGTCTACGCTGTCGTCCTGGACGGCAGGGGTGTATTCCTGAAAAGCCCCAAATCCCCTGCATGGTAACGGTTAGGACGTCCCTAAAACATAGTTTGACATAAAAAGGTCCTCCTAGTGACAAAAACAGGATATATATATATATAAAACAAATCTCCTCATGTCCATTCATATGCACCGAACTTGTATTAAATCGGACCAAATTTTGAGAATGGTCTGAAAATATTCTGAAGGTTTAAAATTTTGTAGTGATCCATTATATAATTTTTCTATTGCGAGTTGACACCTAAACACGAAGGACGTGTGGTGGCGGCGATTCCATTATATCCCTGACTTTTCAGGGATATAGCAATGTTGATTGATCCAGCAATTAACATTTGGGTGAGTTCTATGAAGATGCTCCATTTGTATGTATTAAACAGAACCGATAGCTTTGTTAGTCAAGCTCCCCTCCTCTGCTCTTCCTCTATAAGCTGTCATGTGTGTAAGGCTGAAACAGAACCTAAATTCCTGGATTTGATGTTTCAGTACTCATCTTTCACCCGTGCATTTATATATGAAAGCACTAAACACCAGCCCTGAGTTGATATTTTTGACATGAGTCTGTCTTGACATGCCAAAGTACAGGAAAAAATAAACATTAAACACACCGCAAGTGTTGTAATATTGATTGACCAGTTATTCTTTCTCTATAACTGAAAATATTTTGAGGGTTGGAACCTATCAAAGCCGACATTCACCAGAGAGCCTGAACATGACGCTAGTCCTGGGGCCAACACATAGAGAGCAAAACAACCATTCGCACTCATATTCACAGCAACTCGTAATCCAGAGTCTGCTTTGCCTTCTTTCTGTGAGCAGAGAGTGCTAACCACGACACATCCAGTTGCCAGTGTGAAGATCAAAATATAACAATAATTTATCCTAGTGTAAATTAATCGTAAAGAAAGAGGTCTTTTCTGCTCTATGCTATTCTATCCCATTAAACTTTAATAGAAGAGATGAATAGATGGTTGTAATGAAGGTTAAGTAAAGCTTTGAAGTATTGGACAGACAGGTGGAGGGCATTATTATTGTGCAATCGTCACAAATGTTTGAGTCTCCCACACTTGACTTAAAGAGTGAGGTACTTTTGGTGAAAATCTGTTTTCTGTGTCAGTTTCCTTTTTTTTACTCCTTTTCAGGTTTGCCGAGTCTTGCAGCCAGTCCCGTTTTGCTCGGGTGGAAGATATTGAAAACCCTCAGGTCACATATCACAAATCGACGAAATATCACACATCACACTCATATTTTTCATGTCATTTTGGGTTCCCCCAACCTCTTGACTCGCGTGTTTATGCAACGTGTGAACTAAAAAACACATGCAATACAGGTAAAAAGTGTAAACTGGAAAGGCCAGGGCAAGAACTCCAAAACATTGTCTGCACTTAGAGGCAATGGTGCAAACACCAAGCCAATATACTATTACAGTGCCAAAACATACTTTCATAGTGAAGTGAAAATGAAAACATCCAACTGTCGCAAGTGATTTAATATGAATCCGCTTCGGAAGGAGAGCGATGAGAGGAGGAAATATATACATGGATAATTCTAAATGAACATGCCCATTTATTTTTTTGTGCATGTTGCACTGAAAAGCTGAGACTGCGAGAGAGAGCCGGGAAGGCGACTGTGATGAATGAGCTGACTGCAATTTGCACCATGTAAAGACGTGCTACCCACGCGCCACATCTGCAATCCATTAGCCATCACACAGCTCCGTGTTGAAGCCGTTTGTTTGTTTGTTTTGTTCCCTCCTCGCCCAATTTGTGCCCCTGCATGTCTGCGTCCCTCCAGGAATCACTACCTTTTTCCCTTTTCAATTTCAAACGCTTCCTCTAGAGTGGGGTTTGATGAATTTCGCTCATATTAGGGTGACCTCCAAGATAGCCTCTCCTTTCTCCCAAGAAAATTCATCAGACAGATCTAGCCAGCCCCAGGGAAGTGGGATTCAGCACTCAAGGCGAGGTTTGTCGTAGTCCCCAGATGGCCTGGTATTGACGTGGAGTGAGAAAGACAGAGATTCATTCCTTGTATAAGTACATTTATACATATTTTATTGGCATTTATAACATTGTCACATAGGAGAACCTTTCCATGAGAAACTGACATTTTAACTTATTCCCAATTCACTTTTTTTAATGGCAGTAACAAAATGGATTCCAAAGATTTTCATAAGTGGGAAAACTATTCAGCTGGAAAGTATTCAGGTTGCATATATATCTCTACCCCACAGATCAAGCTAAAACACAAGTTTAGAATATGTGTGACAACTTGATATATAAGATATATAATCATATCTAATTGTTTATATCACTGAAATTAGCAACTGCAATACTGTTATACTTGACATTACAACATGACATTATTTATATAGTAAAACAATAAATACCAGATGTGCATCGAGATTTTAATCTGCCTAAAAATCTATCCCTTAATACCCTTGAGAATACGTTTTTTTCATGTTGTAGAGGAACAGACAAATAGATAAGAAAATATAGATAAGATGAGAAGCAAACATCCATCATCACACCCTGTTTTCAGCTCCTACCGAGAGGTAATAATGTATAACTATATAATTAGGCATACGCTGTCGTCCCTGACAAAAAGGTTGAATCCCAAAAAAATCCCTAATCCCCTGCGTTGTACAAGCAATACCCCTGAATGAAACCCCTCAAGTTAAATGTGAAATTATGTCCACAGAATTTTGTAAATGGAAAAAAAGTATCCTAAATTGAGAAAATTATGAACTTTTAGATTAAAATATGGGTTATATATCATTTAGAGATGATAGATCTCCTCAATTTGATTCATATGCACCAAATCTGTACTAAACGGTTCGCACAAACGGTTGAGAGTTATGTCCGGAAAACTGAAACTAGCCCTAGTGTCAGATATGCAAATGACCTTTCCCAAAATCAATACAGTTCTTCCTCGCACTATGGTCTATTGGCGTATAAAGTTTGAAAATGATCCAACAAAGTTTTAGAGGTATGCTTGGAAAACAGTGTTTTTCATAAAAATAAACCTACCCCTAGTGAGAAAAATTTGAAATTTTAGAATGAAATATTCAAGATAGATCTCCTCGGGTAGATTCAAAGGAACCGCATTTTTACAAAATGGGGCAAAATCGTGCTTGACAATATATGGCCTAAAAACGATTGCCGATATTGCTCCCCCTAGTGTAAGAAATGTACATCAGTTCTTCTCCAAACTGCCATAGCCTTTTCACTGTATATATGAGAAAAACTACTAAATGTACCAACCAAATTGTTGGAAAAGTGGGTGGTCATCAGCATAGATGATAAGTGGAAGAGTCTGAGACATGGCCATTTCTCTTACCCTTTCATAGTTCACATTACACCATTCTATTTTACATGATTTCATTTGCGTATAATTTGTGTTGTGTAGTTTGTTGGTATTTGCAAGAAGTAACAGTTTACATCAAATAAGATAAAGCGTAGCAATAAGATAAAGTGAACACACATTCAAGTGTTCAAAAGTTACTTTCATTTACTTCCTTTAATGTGTTGCAGACATGAATATTGTTCAAATTGTTTTTCTTTGTGTAATACTTACAATTGTTTGGTCTTTGGTCTGCTATTACTTGCAGAACTATAATTTGAGAGGGAACCGCACAGATTTTCCTGCTGTTTATGGCAATGCAGGGGTTTTCTTATCATTTGTGTGTTACGTTTGGATTATAGATGTATGTTAGTTAAGGATATTATGGATTTGTCATCACCGCTGCGGCCGCTCTGCCGGAGACCCCTTGTGTTAAAGCGATAACTCAAAAATTATTTCCTGGATCATTTTAAGATGTTATACCCAAAAACTCCTTAGAAATATCCAACTGTCATTTCCTAAAGTCAACCCATTTTTTCCTCGCTCTGACATTAGGGGGAGCTTTATCTCTTACATGTGATTTTGTCATTGCCAAGATTATAGTAATTTATGTGACTGTAATACATCTACCTTTAATATACATATAATGTAAATTTCTCATACTGGCTGAGCTCATTATACTATACACTATACATGCAGTCGAGATTTAACTTCTCGAGATTAAGTTGAGGATTTGCTAATGTGATCTTCGTGCCTTAAGTTCGAGTTACAAGTTATTTTAAGTTAAATTATAGATTTTTTTTTTGACACATGTTAAGGTGCACACTGTAAATAAGGATCCACTTTAAGGGATCCAAATGTCTGCTAAATCTATCACTATGACCCTCTTTGATAGCCAAGCCCGACTATTCTACAAATACTTGCATAATTTGCTTAACTGCAGAATAATGCAGAGAAAACTACAGAAAATGTCTTCCAGTGTATAATTTTTAACTGCCCTCATCATTTTGTGTGATGAGGGATTAAAGTCAGTTTATTAAAGTTTTTAAAACATTTCTGGAGGCTGATCCTGAAATTAGTCCAGGCAGAACAAATTTGTTTCTCTGGTCTATTTGTTCATTGTTATGAGGAACAGTAGGGGTATTTCAGTAGGGCATTTCAGGGAACAGCTGTTGGCATACAAAAGTCACAACCGTAACCTTGAATTGCGAAGGCCAAGTTGCAGATTTGTTGGCAATTTGATCCGGGCCTATTCATAACTCTGCTTGCAGATTATACTACCATCTTCCTCAACAGGTGAGAACAGATCCCTCTGGTGAGGAAGATAATTAAATTCCTCAAAGCATTTGAACTGCACTCTTCATAAATGATACTTCATCACTTAAAATTTCAAGTCACCAGGGGAATTCAACTCGGCAGGCCAGCCGACAGCTGCCAGTGCTTGAGTGATTGCTCCCCAGGAGGAGAGAAGGCGCATCAAGGTCTCAGTCCATGATCCATCGAGGTCCGAGCAGAGACAGGGGTGCTCTAAAGCTTGCGGCCAAAGCTGCCAACCTCCCTCCCTGTGTTGCTGTCAGTCGCCTGCACAGTTAGCTGCTTCACGGCCTGGGGCATTCATGGATTTCAGCTGCAACCATTCAGGTCACACCTGCATGATTAGCTCATCACCATCAGCTGATGTATTTAAATAAATCTCTTTCTCCATTCATCTAGTTCTTGCATGTTGCTGGTTTGCGCGCCCTCCACCTCCCCATGTCCACCTAGTCTTTGGAGATCCATCAGCCCAATCATTCATCAGCCTAAGCAGATTCATCCGCCTCCATCACCGGTATACAGACTCAGAAACACAGAGACGCTTCGATCACAATCTCCCCAAAGAGTCTGAGCACCAAGCACGGTCTAATAGACTCATTATCACACACACATCTGCTGTTGGGATAAATCATTCTTCTTTTCTACATTCTCTCTTTGATATATTTCAGCTCATTATACACCAAGAAAAACAGTTGAATTTTACGCACTGCTTCTTTAAGATATTTGAAAGGATGCTCTCTCTCAATAATTCATTATTAGTTCTGCCTATTACAAGCTATTTAACGTTTTGAAATTTAAATATGTAGAAATAAATAAAAGAAAATCTGTCATTTACAAAAAATTATAGATATTTATTTATGATTTCCACCAGTAATAAATGATGATTCATTATTAATGCAATTAATTTGATTAAACAACAACTCTACAACTCAGAACGACATTAGGGATATGTTGGTTTTTATGATTCCAACTTTGATATGAACAAATGTTTATATACCTTTCCATTTTTTTTAACCACTTATCCGTTTGTGGGGTTGCAAGGGAATTGAAGCCAATCCTGACTCAGAGGTATGGTTCAGCCTGCCAGTGCATCATAGGGCCAACATACAGAAACAAACACACATCCATTCTCACATTAAAACCTTTGGATTATTTAGTCTGACCAATTCCCCTGTACTGCCTGGTTTTGAACTTCGGGAGGACGCCAGAGTACCTTGGAGGTAGAAACAGTGAGATGGGGTCCACGGATTAGTCCAGGGGATAGGCAAAACAAATCAAATTACATTTTTCTGTTTTTTTTTCTGGTTATTTTGTGCACGCAGGTGCACGGACGGCCGTTTCAAAAGACAGGTGCTGCCATACAACACAACTAGAACCTTGAAATGCTAAATATTTTTTTCTTCCTTTTTGCAATTAAGCGATATCATCATGGAAGAATAGTCCCGCTTCCGCTCCTGTTCCCTCAATCTTATCGCTCATTCTATCACTGGCCTTTGGTTTTATACAAAGTGATGTGTGTGTGCAGGTCCAACACGCATCTACACATTATGTGCTGGCAGCCAAGAGAGAATCAGACAACCTTACTTTAACGCTGAACCATAGAGTAAAAATGGTGAGGCCCCATTAACTCACTTCTTTTTCAACCTCATGCAGTAAAAATTGGCAGCGATCAATGAAGGCAGGTGGAGAGGATTTGATGCAGTGTTGTGAATGGAAAGACAAACTTATTCACTGACCTCCTTTTTATATTTTTTTGAAAAGTTGCATGAGAATGAGTGACTCAAAAGTCTGGCCTATTTAGGGGATACTTTCACCTGCATGAATAAATTGAATATCCAACTGCAGGTTCACTAAGTGAGGATATTCATGGTGCAGGACAAAACGGTGGCCATAATTACATTCCCTGAAAAGCTGTGGATTTTATGGAGTTGTCAATTTCCTCGCCACGGACCCTTCATGTAAATGTGATAACTGGAAATGAATTTCACGGATGTTGTTTGTGTAGATTCTCATTCATCCAGGTCATTGTAGTCCATGTACCTCTGATCTTATTTTAAAGTTTTATACACACATAGACCTCAGTCTGAGAAAGACCCAGATTGATTTAGGGAAGCGTTGTTAGTATATTTCTGACACTAGGGGGAGCTATATCTCCAAATTATTTCGTGTCATAATTTTGAAACCATTTGTCCGATTCAGTCCATTTTTACGAGAAGACAGTTTCAGCTATAACTTCTGAATTGTTCATATATATATATATATATATATATATATATATAACTTCACATTTCCTTTAGGGACTTTATTCAGGGGGGATTTCTTGGACAATGCAGGGTACTGGGGGCATACCCTTGTTGTCGCTGATGATAGCATAGGCCTAGTTAAAAGTTTAAACTCTTGTTTGACTGTGTCAAGAAGGACGGCACTCAAGTGTCCTCATCATTGGTTTACCTATGTACAAAGTCACAGACTGTGTTAAATTTGTGACAGAGAATCAACTCACCAAATTAGCTGCACAATTATTACCCTTAAAATAGACAACAGACTTTATTGGAAATGATTTATCTTGTCTCCCACCAAGTCATGACACTTTACTCCACCTGAGCCAGAGAGCTTCATTGGGATATCCACCATATCGGCAATGAAAATTGAGCAGTCAGGAGGTGTTTGCAAATTTCTGTTCCGTGTGCGGAGCATGAATTGGCAGATTGCCCCTCAAAGACGTTGATGCCCTTTGCAACGACTTACTTTCGTGAGACTGCATTCTCAGCTCTTTTAGCATGAAGACAAAGTGCAGGAAAACACTGTGAAGAGAATAATCTTAGTGGTAGCCTGAAACCATCTCTAATTTAACCCCATATAAGTGAGCATTTTGTCAAGAACGTCTCCAGTGTTTTAATAAACTGCGGAGAGGTTAGCTATCTACAGTTAAATATGACCAGTTCTTTAACAGACGCTTCTGCTGCCATCTCCTTTTCTCCTTTTTTCCTTTTCAATCCGCAGCATTAGTGTGGTAAAAAAAAGTGAACAAGAGTTTCAAGTCATATTGTTATCTATATTATCATATCTGTGTTAATGGAGCATTATTGCAAACAAAAAAAAGTCTCTTAATGAATTAGCCGTTTGGCTGGAGGTACTCCGTGTGTCTCAGGAGGTGCATCTCTTGGAAAGACTGCCTGTCATGTTGCAGGATAAGCAATTTATTCAGCATCCATCCACGGACTGCCGCTCTCTGTGTTGTCCTCTGTTCGCAGCAGTATGGATTTGGCTCAGCTTCTGTGATGTGCTTCCCATCATTCTGGATTTGATGTTGTTGTTTGTGTGTCGTGTTGCGACTGACACAGAAGACTGTGAAATCTGATTTGAGCTGCCGGAGAATCCAGAGTGTGACACATTTAGAGAAATCCAATTTGAACTGCATTTAAAACAGCCTCCAAATGTGCGACGGCTGATTTGCAAAAAATCACCTTTCATGGCTTTTTTTTTTGTTTGTTTTTTGCTCTCCAGTGTCTCGAAAAATCAATTTGTAAACAATCAGGATAGACCAGCAAACACATTTTGTCTGAGAGTATAGACAAAGCTGAAGACACAAACAGGACAACTTAGTGAACAGATTACAAATTACTTGATAGAGGGAATGGCATGTCGTTTTC
This sequence comes from Lophius americanus, assembly GCA_037951165.1. Taxonomy (NCBI): domain Eukaryota; kingdom Metazoa; phylum Chordata; class Actinopteri; order Lophiiformes; family Lophiidae; genus Lophius; species Lophius americanus. The sequence goes on from JBBDHG010000014.1 coordinate 24,282,219, forward strand.
TGTAATTTAGTTTATGCATATTGTGAAATATGCCCATTTGTTTTCATTTTGAGCTTCATTTTAGGTTTTTATGAATGAATTTGCTTATTCTCCAAATTAAACAGTAATCTGCTTACGAGCTTTATTATCAAAATGCACATTTATATATAAAAAGTGATGTGGCTTTATTATTATGATGAATAAAGTGCAATATAAATTAAATGTATTATTATTATTAATATTAATAATAACACAATAAAACCGATAAAATGCAGTAATAAGGATAAAATGTAATAATAAACTGAGTTTTTATTTTTCACAGAGTTTGAGTAGACCGTTCAATTAATTGTTTGGCATTTTGATTTCTCATTTTTCCCATAGCAGAAAAAGCCATTTGGGTGGTGGGATTCCACAATCCCAGTTTGTGGAGAGTTTTATTGACTCAGATTTCATTGCATTTACCAGTTGGCCAATCTATAGCGCAAAAGATCATTATTTTATTTTGTGGGCGGGTGTCTGTGTTTGCAAGGCTGATATACTTTACTTCTAGTAATACGCATTCTGGGACTTTGTCTCACAGCTTCTGCGAGTCTCTCCCTGTCTCTCTCTCTGTCTCTCCCTCAGTGGAGGGAGAGACAGTTAAATAAGCGCTCTATCTCTCCTATGCGTCTCATCTGAGCAGACATTTTGTAGCAATGCATGACAAGTCCTGTAAAGTCAAGACTGAACCGCTGCTGTGAAACAGAACAAATAATTGCCCAAATTTCTGACACATGACATCAGGGATACATGTACTGTATTTCTCACACATTTTGTATTTCTGTTCATTCGTCCATTTGCTGTGTCAACATTATTCATCAGACCATATATTCTTAAAGGTCACTCACATTCCACTGTTCTGCTGTTTTCTGAATGTAAATGGATCAGAGACAGATTTAACCCTTTAAGATCTAAACACAAAAACTAACGTCACTAGTCTATTACTAGAACAACATTTCAAGCTCCAGGCATGAAGAAGAGTCCAAAAAAAGATCTAAATTCAAAACTCACTTTTAAAACACGGTTACTTTCAACAACAAAAATAAAATAAATCAAAACCCGAAACCAAACAACAATGACAGAACCAACACAGCAATAACTTTGTGATAAACTGGGAACAGGATCAGAAACCAAGTCATCCCCATAGTGGGTCAATCCCCTTTCAAACCCACTGAATCCATCCGTGAACATCCACAAACTGCTGAACTTGCATGAAACATAAAATGTCTGCTTCACCATTACATGGAATCGTAAACCAACAATATTTTGCACCGACACAACTTATATTTGAGTAGGCTGCAGGTGATCAAATTATAGATTCTCGCAGTGAGTTGCTCCACAATGCCTCTTTTCACACATGTTCTATCATCAAACTAACAAAACAAGGCATCTCATATATGCTATAATGATTGGCTATTGTGCCGTGTTGCAACTTTTACACATATTTTGACTACTTTTACTCAGGTGAAAGACAAAACAAGAGCATATCAGCGACACATACATTAGATGCATATGCACTCTGGGCTCAGTGTAATTAATGATACCTACATGCTATAATATGAGGACCCCTGAGCTGCCTGAAGTGCCTGTGTGTATGTGTGTGTGTATATTTATGAGTCTTTATCTATACATAAGTATTTAAGTTGTCCTATTATATAGCATGCCTTCATTTTTAGTCACCACTAGAATATCTGTCTGTTGGAGCTGCTGTATGGACTAAATTTCCCCTTTGGGGATTAATAAAGTTTCTATCTGTCTATTCACATAATGGTCCAAAATCCAATAATATCTTAAATTCATTATCTGTGTATATTATGCAAGGTTGAAACAAGCAATATACAATATGGAACGAAAGATAAAGTTTATTTTTTCAATGTTTTTTTCTAACTTTCTACGACATTGCTCGAACCCTGAAGGCAGCTTTATTAATATTGCATCTTCTGTTTTCTGTCTGTTAAGGCTGGATAATTTATAGTCCTCCTCTTTTCCCTCTCATGGGTCCACATAGAACCCTTAGGCATCTTCACAAATTTACATATTTTCTACTGCGCATAGTGCAGCATATTCCTTTGAATAAAGGAAATGGAAATTACTGTAATGACATCAGGTATCAGATAATAACCAATAACCAGTGTTAAAAAATATTTTTACTGTATAGAATGGATTTCTTTTTCTTTTCCTTTTTTTTTTAACTGAATGTTGAATGAATTCTAGTGTACAATACGGGACGCAGTAATAATAGACTATGTACTGCAGCTGAACCAGCAACTGTTTTTAATTTAGCCAGACGTGTGATTGGGTAATGTTGCTAAAATCTTTTCTCTTGCTGAGTTGAAATGGGAATAATGTGTGGGAGGTTCAAAGTTGACTTTCATTATTTGTAGAGGATTAATTATGTAGACACGACATCCATTGTTTGAAGAGCATGTCTTCATATTTTGTCTAATTTATATGAATTCAGATCATCTCATTCATTTTTTTTCGAATAATGATCATTTCAGTTTATCTTTGTTAATCCGCCTATCAGTAGGTTTTACACAGAAACTACCGGATGCTTTATAATGAATTTCTCGGAGGTTTGGCATAAACCCAATGACGGCTGGACAGGGAAGAAGCACTAAATTTTGGCTTGGAAAGTGGGGAATCCAGGATTTTCCCCCCATTTTTAATCAACATTGCATGATAGGTATGTTTACCAAGTATGCCTGAACAACTTTATGGATTAGACTGGAACTAGGTTAAAGGCATTTCATCTAGACATACAAAAAAACTGAAAAAATAAAATATCTCATCTACTGTATAATACAAATACGTCTATTTGGAAAATCAATATATGAATGGGCCGGTATACGACAGTCAATGTTATGACAGTGACTGTTGTTTGCTTGGAGTAACACCATAACCATCAAATATATTCGAATAGACTAGAAAAGCCCTCAGGGAGCGCAAACCTCTGCCAAGGGCCAAATCCTACCTGTGAACCTACTTTGTTTCATTCCTCCCTAACAGACATTGTTGTGTCGTTTCCTTATCCTCTCTATTATAAGAAATCAAAGGAACAAGGCAAAACAGTACCCTAGGTACAACTCCAACACACACTCCAAGTATCTCTCAAATACTCTGTATACGGTCTTCTCCTGCCCCTTCCACTTCAGCATCTCTGTTCAGCCAATTGTGTACCGATCTTCACACCCAGAGAAACATCAAAAGGCAGCAATTGCCACGTTGTGACATCACTGCTCTAAACGGCTTAATGCTGTGAAATGCATGACGTCACCAATATTTTATAACCTTTGGGATATTCCGCAATCTTCCTCTTGCACTTCATGCACATGCGTTTTACAGTTGTTTCCGTTATCCTAGATCACAGTTATATTCCTTCACTTCAGGCAAACACCATCTTTTGGTACCTGTAATACAACGCAACTGACATTCACTCTTAAGAAAATTGTAAATCATGGCGTCTTGTGAAATAATCACAAATCAGAGAATAATTTTTTTATATGCGCTGAATTTGCACCAATTTACACAGGTTACAGATTTCATAACTACCACATGAATGATGGAGTTGAAAAAGAACAGTTGCAGACTAGTTAAGTCCACAGACCTCACTAATCTCTCAGTTAATTTAAGATTCTGACAAGCACAGATAATACGCCCCCGATGTCAGGCACCTCTATTACGATCATGAAGGATTCTCTGGTTTCCTCAACTAAATCTCTTAAAATATCTTTGTCAATACATGATAGCAGTAGAATATGCTTATTTTATTATCGCAAGACAAAAAGCATCCTCAGTGGAAATAATGGCTTGTCCCTTGCCTCATGGTTTTTTGTTCCAAGGTTTGCAATCATACTTATTTGAGGCTGTGCCGTTGAATCAAGTCAGCCACGCTCATGCATGTGTTACTGACTAAGGAGAAGCTCACCTATCGCCCATTACTCAGTATTCCTGACATCTACTGAACATGAAATCTATTGAACATGAATATGATTATTCCAAAAGGTGGAATTGCACAGCCATTTTTATCATTCAAGAACGTAAAACTATTTGACATCGGGGGCCGGAAGCATACAGAATAACTGAGTTCATATATGTGTGCATACATATAATGCTCTTTTTAACAATATGAGGATCATTTGAGTAAATTTGCCTCCTGCCTTGTGTTAAAGATAAATATTGCTTTGTAAATAGTTCTTATTTTTAAAACTTGTGAACTAGTCTTCAACACATATCTGAGGCGGTTGAAAATAGTTTAATAATAAAGAGAGCATCTTCCAATTTCTCCCACTCTCCTGCATAGAAGACTCACTACTCTTTCAGTTGGACAGCTAATCAATATATCACCGGCCTGATTACGAGCAGTGTATGAATGGTTACTTTCAAAATGTATTTCACTAAAGATCAAAGAAAATTGTTGTAAAATGTATTTTTTAACAAATTTGGATTACTAAATGAAAGTAACACATTCTAATTACTTTGGATTCATTTTAGATTACTTTCACATTATCTTAAATCTTATTTACCAGTATGAATGTTGTATTTAAAGCCAACATTGTACTCAAGTAGACCATTCTCTTGTTTTCTTGTATCAACTGGCCAAAGGCATTTGATTAACCCTGAAATGTATTTCAATACGTGCACTCAAAGAAACTAGTCAATGCATAGTTAAGGTTTCAGTACTTGCATCTGTTTGAAAGAAAATTGTTATAAAAAGCCCAAATCTATCTTGACTTATTTATTATTTCATTATTCAGCCTTAATTATTATCACTTAGTCTTCAGCACTTTTTCAATGAATCCTCGTAAAACAAAATAAAAAAAACTGCAACACGAAAGGTTTTCCTTACATCAACAAACATTTTTTAAGGGTGAAATATCAACATTAAACTATTAACTGTATTTTCATCCATATCATTCTTCTAACAAGAACGTGACTCATAGCATCTCAGTAGGATAAGAAAGTCATTTCAGGATACATTATAATGTTTGTGTCTGAGATGACAGGGTAATTAAATCGGTGTTAAAAGATGTGTAGATTTGACATACATATAATACGTCACACTACCACCATCTATAAAGTCACATTCCACACACGAGCACTAAATAAAGTGAAGTTACATCGAAACAGTTTGTTCTATTACATTGTTTGTATGGACAAGGACCAAATATGTGTCAATAAAATAGGAAGAAAATGTATGATATGTGTCTCCATGAGCATGTTTACTGTAATGAGTTTTTTTAAACAGGGGATTCATATTATGTATAAAACAATTAGAATGAGATTTTCCCTCTTCTTCATTAATCATTAATCAAACTAAACTAAAACGTGTTGGATACACGTGGACATTGAGACTAGTTTATGTATACTCAGCCAATGAGCACCGGGACACAACCACAGACATGTCTGATCCTTTCTTATAGTCAAGCCTGAAGCTGTTATTTTTTTGAGCAAATTCCCTGAGAATGTCTAAACTTCACTTGTTGAAGTCTAAATCGCTCTGAAGACTCACATTTTGAGCTGTGGGCCTAATTATTTTTGTTCACGAGTAGATACCTGTTTATCTGTCAGTGGAGCCAACTAGCATCAACCTCAACATCATCAGTCACATCGATCGGGACATGCATAAACACAAACAGAATGGTAATTTGAGAAAAAGTAAACTGTAGCACACAGGCAGACCCATAAGAAATAGCTAACCCTAGCAGACTAGAAACAGCAATTCTGCACTGAGCCATTTAGGTAATGCTAGCTAGGTTAGTACTTCATCATCCACTGCAAAAACGAGATACCGGCTGGATTCTCCGGTAAATCAAATAAGTAGGGAGGGTAGGTATCTAGTTGGTTAACCAAGCTAACCGGACAGTTAGCAGACGCATTTATTGAAAGACCAGAGAACCTACTTCAAGATGCTTCTTAAAAGGTTGAAATGTAGTCTTTGGATGCTGATAGCAGCTTCACTGCCAACAAGCAACAGCTGGAGTAGTTGAGCGGCGATGTCCTGTCCTCCTTTTCCATTTTTGTAGGTGAAATCATGTTTAAACTTCCATGACAAAACGCATTAGTTTCGGTGCTCAGGGCCAACTCCCACCATTCACACTGTGTCTTGATGTGACCCGTTGAGCGGCATCCAGACACTACATTGTTCGATTTCAGTCAAGGGCTTCTGGGAAAAATTCTCTGAACTGGTGTAACTTTGTTTGAATGCGCAAAAACATGCAAAATAAGATATATATTCTTTAAAGTAATCCTTCCATTTCACAAATGTAACTGTATTTTGAATATCCTTTATTTAAACTGTAACGGAATACTGTAACGGAATACAGTTACTCATACGTTATGCCGTATGCTGGGGGGTAACGGTACATGAATTCCGTTACCCCCCAACACTGGGCATAATTAAAACATTCAAACACTTTGGAACAGGAATGATTCACACCTATCACTGATGGCTGAAGTGCACTCGTAGGTATTATTTGTTTCGTATAAAGACAGATAGTCCAGCTGCAGGGTGGGTGGGGAGACGGGGGTGGACAAAAGAGACCAACAACCATTTACGCTCACATTCACACCCACACAGCAAAATCTGGAGTGTTGATATTTCATTGTTCAACATTTCTGAGTTGATTTTCACTCCCACTAGTGTAATGATAAAACCTTCAATTTCAAACGGTCTTCAGAGTCAATAGTTAGAGGTTGATTTCAACAGTATTAATCATCTTTGAACATCATTACAAATAAGTAACTAAGCTCCATTCACAATATAAAAAAAGAAAAAAAAAGTTGGACAAAGTAAAGGAGTCACCCTGATTATAGGAGTTGAGTTCCAGATGTTAGAAACAGACCTCTCCACTTTTAGTAACCAATGTTATAACCACCGAGACAACTCCCTATGAAGTTATACCCATTCTTTAGGTAATGAGCGGGAGAGCGGTTGCTCACAGTAAGATCTGCTGAGATTTTCCTAAGAGCTTTATTCGAATAAGTTGTTGATGAGCCACCGAATGCGTTGCAATAGACACTTGAGGGATACTGTGCCCCTAATGGATCTTGAACAGTAGACCTATGCTGTGGTTCCCTGCATTTTACAAGCCATCAATCCCGACAGAACTCCTCACTTTAAATGTGACTTCATGTCAACAGAATTAAAAACATTTTTTTTTATTTATTTAAAAAGAAAGCACCACAAAGTGACTGAAATGTGAAATATTAGAGCAGAATAAGATATATATATATGATATATGATTTATATACGAGTTGATTCATATGCACCCGATTTGGACTAAATCGGGTCAATGCTTGAGAAATTATCGACCAAAAACTTTTGGGGACAAAACTCCTTCTAGTGTCAGAAATATGCAACTTTCCTTTCCCAAACTCAATCCAGTTCTACCTCGCCCTAAGATCTATGTGGGTATAAAACTCAAAAATGATCAGTGAAATAATTTTGATTTGTTGCGTTACAAATACTCAAATGAAGGCGCTGCAGCGGCTCCTTAACATCCTTGCCTTTTTGGTGAAATGTTGTTGAATGACCCTCAGATAGTTTATAATGCAAGAGCACTGAGATTTAAGTTCAACTGTGTTTCAGTGGGGTCTATAAACTAAACACTGACTACATACGTGCAATGTGCTAATTGTGTTTGATGTGCCATGACACAATTTTATGTTTGCTAGAAAATATCTCAATGGATACCTGGTAAACAAAAATGTGTAAATGCAGCATTAAGGTTAGGTATAGGAACTTGATCTCACTACCAGTTTCTATCCCTTTGGAGGCTACACACTAAGAAGTCAAGGTACAGGAATGGACCTAAAATGGTTAGCATGTTTTGATTATCCAGTGGTGCCTTAGCAGGGTATGAGTAAGGTACCATTGAACATTGGCTCTTTTTTGTACATGTTGTCTGTAACCCAAAAACAAAGAAGAAATGTACCTTTTATATATTTCTTTAAACCAAACACCACCATAGAATAAGTAACCAATGAGGTTCAGCCGGTCAGTTTTTACTATTTTTAACCCAAACATGAATGGTTTTGGTCATAAACTTGATTAAAGAACCAACCATTTGTTTCCATAATGATGGAGAATTACAGAATATTCCCCACATGACCTTGGTGTATAAGACAGCATAGTAACCAACTGATAGTGGAATCCCCTGACACCTCCTTCTGACTCTTTTAATGGGTGCAGCTGCAACAGCACATATATTTCCACTTGTTTTTCTGCATGTTTCTTATCTGTCTTCACATCGAAGTGTCTTTATATGGTAATGAATCATTTTTTATATGCCCATGTCTGTACCCAGGTATAAAGATGCTCTCTGTGCACAGTGCCTACGAGTGAATAAAGACTCTCAGACCAAGACCTCGTCATTGTTAGTGTGGTCCATTATTGATTACTCCCACACATAATTTCTTTGAATAAAATCTATATTTGACATGTAAGTAAATAAAAATCCAGATATTGTTCAGCTACTACTTATTTGACGTTAACAAGTTCCATGGCAGAAAGCTGGGACTAAATTTGCGGTTTTTCAACTATTTGAGGCCTTTATCATTTAAAAACATCTTTATTTAAATCAGGAATTTGTAACTTCCCCTCGTTAACAGAACATTTATGTACCCTTTACCGTCAGCAAAGATTTTGTGCCTTTAAAATTAAACAAAAGGTTGACAGTAATCACCATAAGGACCACTTCTGCACATTAAAATCATATTAATAAGTATAATCTAACCTTTATTTATCAGATGTTAGACAGTACATACATACAGTACAACGTTGTGAAATACATCTCTGCCTTTGACCCATCCCTGAAGGAGCAGTGGGCGGCCTTGCTCAAGGAACCACGGCTTGTTGTGGTAGCGGCTGGGCTTGAACCATAGCCCCCCGGTTAAAAACTTCTCTACCTATCGAGCTAAAGCCTCTCACTAGGGTAATTTTCCAGAAAATGGACCTTTTCTGGTGTCGATGTGGGGAGGTCAGGCTTTTATAAATATACCGACAAAAACAGTAAAAACAACCACATCACTAGAATTAGACTATAATATATAACACGTTAATTTTGAATAATTATAGACAAGTTAACACAACAGAAAAAATAACACCGGCTAATGGCGCTCTGTGATCTCAGATGTAAGAGGACATGTTACGCCCACAGTGACTTAAACATGATAAATGCAGATAATGAAGTGCTACCAAAGCTGTTAATTCTTCCTCTAATATATCTCTTCTCTGTGTTCTGGAAGACGCATGAGCATTGTGACACCAAGGTGAGCGACTGAGGCTGCACAGCTGTGTACCAGCACACACATACAAGAGGTGTATGAGAGGACAAATGAGTAAACTGAACATTAGGCCTCATTCACCAATCGCTCTTACGAAGAAATTTTGCTCTCAAACCCCACTTAGGCAGTTTTGACCAAGATTCAAGCATTCAACAAGGTTTTCTTACTTAGGATTTGTTCTTAGGTAAGAACAGAATCTACGAACACTCAAAAGCACTCTTACATTCGAGCATTTCCATTTTAATAATAGGTTATTTTGTTTTTCTTCAATTATAGTGTTGTATCATACAGGATTTAAATTACAATGACCTTTTCTACATTTATAATAATTGATAATAATTATAAGCGTTACGGTATTTTAAGATTAAAAAAAAGCTATAAAAAAGACTTATATTTCAAGTTCAACAGCAAATAACCGGTCGCTTGTAATTGAATAAATTAAAATAGACCTAATTAGCTTACAAATAAACAAAAAACACATTCATTGAAAAAATAAAAGGTTTGCGTGTGTATCTTTTATTTTTTCATATTTTCATCAATTCCTTTAAATGACGGATGTTGTGATTAGTGTTAATGTTGTCTGTGAGAGAATCTGAGGTCAGATGTCCAGCGGTACTTCGATGCGTGTCTTAAACACTGCACACCTGCAGGAAGGCGCTGGCTGGGCAAGAAGTTTAACCTCAGATTGGAAGCTGAAACATGTTTTTTACTTTTCACTTCCTCTGTTGTGTGTCCCCTACCAGACACAGCATTCACTGTAACAGCATCCCATGCATCTTTTCTTGTGTTATTTTATATCTGCTGCTGACATTAATAAATAAGACATCCAGTTTCCTGTCCCCCTCTTCCAGCAATATCTCCACTTCACAACCGCTGACATTTTTTCACGTTTGGAGTCCAGAACTGCACGTTGAGCTGCCGTCTTTACACTCTCTCTTTGGCATTTCCCTCACTTTTTCTCATCTATCTCTGTGGACGTCGTATGAGTTCTGCACAAGGGCCTGTAGTCTAATCCCCTTTTATTGGCATTGGCCAGCGGTTTACCTTTGCTAATTAGGATAATAGGTACGAGCTTCCAGTTTTCATGCAGAATGGGATTCGCCAAATTAAGAACACAGATGCACAAACAATTTGGCGGTTTAAAAAAGGCTCTATTAAGCTGACTTAGACTTTCTCTTAGGAGTCTTCCCTTCCTGAGAATTCTCAGGAAGAGATTGGGGAATGAGGCCCAATTTTATTATGTATTATTTTGATGATAGCAAACGCAAAAATACCTTTTTAGACTACGGAATACATTTTTGTCTGCTCAGCCATTCCCAGCCTGGGTTATCGCTGTCTTTCCAACAGCAAGGGTTGATCCCCGAAAAGGCCCCAATCCTGGGTTGTCCGCTGATTGAACTCGCCTGATTTCCCCTGATTGAACTCCTCAAATGAAATGTGAAGTTATCTATGAAAAACAAGGTTTTTCATGTATGGTCCCCCTACTGAGTAAATAATGAACTTTTGCAGTAACATATGATACAAGATATTTTTGCTTGGGTCGATTCGTATTCGCCAATTTTAGACTAAACTGGAAAGAGACTTTGGAAAGTCACGCTTGTCCAAAAACATTATTTTTGTAAAGAAAGAAAAAAGTTCCCCCAAGTGAGTGAAATATGCGCTAAATTTGACAGCAATATGAACGTGATTATGGAAATTCAATGCCAAAACGCAATATTTTTTCCCCCTAGCAATATTTATACAACCAATTTATATAAACATCTCCAAGCGAGCATCTCATAGTTGCACATGAAGCTTTCAACTGTTCTTTTAGCTTCTCATGAACTGTTCCTGAACAATCCGAGTGAAGGTTATGAATAACCAAATTATTACATTTCATACATGTGGACAGTGTTATGTGTGAAAATATTCAAATGATATATAATCACATAGTAGAACCCTTTAAGACAAATTAAAATTATTTGACATATATCAGCAATCGCCTTCCTCTTCCACACAGCTTTCTAAAGCATTTAAAGTGAATGTCCTCTGCTAACCTGTCCACCTCGAGATAAGGTGTCATCATATCAGAAGTCTGACCCCAGTCATCTTGACAATAATCTGTCATCTGCAGATCGTTCAGTCGACTACTGTCCCGCCAAACAGATCAAGCAAACAGCCGACACACTCAAGTCAGAAGACGCCGGTCCTGTCTGGCAACATAGAACATAACCCACTACCCCACCAGCAGGTTCCATCACAATGACATCCAGTGCAGTCAGATCACACTGACCAAGCTCAACAATTGGGCCGGTTTGACCCACCTATCCATCCACTGGCATCGAGCAACAGCTCCGACAGATCAGTGTGTCAGTTTGGGCTTTAAGTGCTTAGTCTATGTTGACCAGTGAAAAAGATCCTCTCATTTTTTATAAATCATTCACGTTATATTTTAACTGCACAGCGACTTTGGATCCCACCAAAACATGCAGGCAGTTAAGTGACTCTAAGCAGCTGTTGAAAATAGGGATGAGGAAATGATGAGGAAGAGTAATGGACCGCTAATACTACTGAGGAAACAGCAATGATACAGATGATAGTTGTAAAGGGGACACTGGTGAAACCAGACGAGGTAAGAAGTAGAGGGCCAAACTTCAACGAGACTATACACAACATTAAACCAGCTAGCGAGTTGAAAAAGTGACTATATCTATGGAAAAAAGATAAGTTTGAACTTCCAGCCGTTGTATTGTAACTGGATGACATTCATGTATTTCAAAGACTTTGTTATGGATGAAATGATGCAAGAAATTGCATAACAAACCCATCTGTACGTTGTTCAGAAAAAAGAACGTCCGTGAATACAGATGCTAATGAAAGTGAGTAGAAGTAGTAGTACCTAAACTGGGGTTCGTACAGAAAAGGTGTATACAAGCCCATTGGGAGACAGACACTAAGCTCCCTGTAGTTTGTGGTGTGATGACTTAGAACAAATTCTGAAATAGTTGACATTGACAGTTTTGGGATAACCTCAGCAGCTTTAAGGCGGAATGAAAGATACATTTTGAAAACTAAGGCCATGGTTAAACCCATTACTTGCTTTGTATACAGTACCTCCTGGGCAAATGTCATGTTTTTATTTCAATGTACCAGCAAAACCTCACAAATAGGAGTTTATCATGTGGTAATAATAATAATAGTAAGATGGTGGGGGAAGTTTTTCTTTATGAATTTGATGACTGTTATGAAAAAATGAATAATGAAGACAAAAAAATCATATTTGATGTTGTGTAGGTGGAGGTCTTGAAGATAACACACATTTCCAAAGAGATAAACTTTAAAAGGTTTTGTGCAAAGAAATAGTTTGCAGCCTTTCCATTGGTGGGCCTCTTATAAGAAAAGAATAAGACAATTCAAGTGTATAGGTTAAAAGACTACAACATGGTGGGTGAAACAGATTGAGGATATGGGGCAGAGGGTCTTTGTTTTACAGATTACACCAGTAAAACATCACCGTTGACCTATGTTACATGAATGATTAGTTATATATTTTTTAGCATTAGGGCGTGCTTTATCTCCAAAAGCTTTTGGGTCATAGTTTCTCAACTTTTGAATCGATTTAGTACAAATTTGGTGCATATGAATCAACTCAAGGAGCTCTATCTTGTTTTTATCATATGTCATACATATTTTTATCTAATAGCTTACATTTCATTCAGAAGAGGGAGATTTTTGGAGATTTTTTTTTATCTCCACAGTATATCTGATGTCTCCACAGATATACTTGACATTTAATTTGAGCAGTTCCAATCTGGGTGCCTCTTGTACAACGAGGAGGTTTGGGGACTTTTCTGGGATATAACCCTGCTGTCAGGCTATGATAGCAGGGATGTAGTTTAATTCTTACACCCAACGTATCTGAAAAGCTACAATAGGATTTCAGTTTGTTCTCATGAAAATGAAACCATTTTATGTAGATGTCTAATCAGTATGATAAATACGAAAATGGGGCAAATACAATGTCTGGGTGGCATTTTTTAGCGTTTGGGGTTCAACCCTAATGCGTCTTAGCATTGCACATACCGAACCAGGTTACCAGCCAGTGTTGATCATATCCAAACTTTAGAGCAGTAAAAGGACACTGTGCAATAGAAAGCCTATTCAGGTTCCAAAGATATCCAGTGGCCCAGTATATGGCTGGCCTGCAAAGCCCCTGCAACCCACTTTTGTTTGCTCACAGCAGATCTTCCATTAATTTCTCTGACCCACAGCTACCCGATCTACATGTGACTCCTCCATCTGTTCTCCCCAGGGAAGGTGCCCAGCTACACTCTCAGCACAGATAGGGCAAAGCACTCTTGATTGGCCCAGCAAATAATATAATATATATAATATATATATATAATATCATGTCCTATCCATGCACCCAAATTCTCACTTACTGAGCTGCTAAAGCCAATGTATAGACAAAACACTATGCAAGGCCTGAGGAAAAATGTAATAAACACACTGATGAAAGGCAAGCTCTATCTATTTCTTTGCTGAGGCGCTATAGAATAGCTCTATCTATTCCTATAAGCACCTATAAGCACTCGACAATTTATAGGTGCTTATAAGCTGTCAAGTGCTAAACCTATAAGGAACTATAAGCACTTGACAGCCGCCCCTACACACAATAACCAGCACTGTGTGTGATACTTGAACAGCTAAGCAGTGGTCACAGATCTTGGCCCATGATTTGGTTGTATTTATGTACTGTATACAAAAGACTACAAAAAGGAGAGCATAAAAAGCATTTGATGTGTAAAGTAGCAAATAGACCCTGTCCAGATCTATGGGATTTACAAATTTATATTAGCCAAACTCATTTTCACAGCAACTAACGCCCATTTACTTTGCTTCGTGGCGTACAGTCATAATTTGTAAAAAAATAAATAAAATCTATATAAATAAATAAATAGTTAGACTCTAGTGTGTGATCTTCCACTCATCCAAATTCTGCAGCCTAAAAAAGTGAAAATGCATAATTATAAACCCATTCTATATGGTCCTGGACCTCAGTTAGTAACGTATGGAAAGATTGTCTTTAACACCACAGGCACGGGTACTGCTTTATTGTAATTAATATGTCTTTGCCTCTTGTTATAGCTTTAGATCATTTTGACCTTAATGTTTTGCCTTTTTTTGTCTTGATGCTGAATTACAGAACTAATACAAACACAGATGGGTTCAGTGAGGTAGTGAGCAATAGTTCAAAAAGACTGTAGGTTTTACTTGCCAATCGTTGTCCCTGCCCAGCCAGCAGTTAAGTCCAGTCCACATAATCCATCCTCCATAAATCAGAATAATCCAAACAAAATAATGAACTTTGTACATCACGGTCCTCTTTAAAACCTTTTCCTCCTCTCCTTCATGGTGGATAAACTGCAAACTATTTTGTACTTGTCAGGTGGAAGAGGGGCCGCCCACTTCTCCCTCAGTGTTGGGTCAAATCCAGAGACTAGAATTGTTCTCCGGATAAATAATTTATTTTCTCTATTCTATCACACGTTTTTCTAGCCTTTTCCAGTCTTCCTTCTCTGGTGTAAGCCCATTGATTGATGCTATCTGTGTTAGCTATTGTCAGGTTAAATCTGCCAGAAGGAATGGTAGATTGATCCATTCTGTTATCATCAACTGTCTTCAAAAGACGCAAAGAATGTGATTAAATGTTACTTATTTCTCGCTGCTTGTATTTTATTTAACCCGATTTGCGTTTCTCTACCTTTCACTGGTTCATTACAATCTTGCTCTGTTTATGTCTTAAAGATAGTCAGCTCTGTTGGAGGTCAACCCATGGGCAAGGTCGTTAGTGCTTCCAGCCTACCCAGCCACATCAAGTGCCGATCCCAAGCATGGATAAATGGTAGGGTTGTGTCAGGAAGGGCATCCAACGTAAAAAAAACAAAACTATGCCAAACAATATCCGGAATGAGACGATCCGCTGTGGCACCCCCTTAAAAAGGGGGAAGAGCTGAAAGAAATTGCTTGCTTGCCAAAGGTCCGTCCTGGGGCTTTGATTGACGCTTAAGATTTATGCCTGTTACAACAATAGTGATGGTGTGCGTTGAAGGGTTTTGTTGCCTGCTGTAGCTAATTCCATTTCTGCTAATGCCCACAGAACAAGCTTCCATGGGTAGTACAATGATAGCACAAACTGAACCAAGAATTAGTGTGGTTCCTTCTTCCAGAGTTCTTCCCAGATGATCTGTCGACTAGTTGTATGTTCGCACTTGGTCCCTTGCTCCTACTTGTACATTACCGCCATTCTGGTGTGATAAGCTTGCTCCTTCTCTGTGCACAACTCTTACTGGATTACCTCACCTCCTCCCCGCTGTCTTTGTTGTAGCAAAATTTTGGATTGCTCCCAAGCCCGGCCCTCCCTGTTATCACAGTGCCCATCAGGACGTTGTGCCTCAGCATGCTCCACTTTCTCCTGCGTGCACCACTTCCTTCCTGTTCAGATGTCAATATATACAGAGCAGAGCTGGATTTCGATAGAACTTTGTAAAGCAAAATTGCTTGGCCCTGTTGACCTTGAACTCCTGCTGGAAGGATGCCAAAACATGGCATTTGACTGTCTAACACAGTCACCTACTCCGGAACAGACTGATCTACTTAATGCCCTCAATGATGGTGACTGGGATTCTGTCGAAAAGCAGTGATCCGCGGAGTCTAAAAATGATTCCAGGTGGATTTTCCATGGAGCTCTGATTTGTCACAAAGGAAAACAAGGTGTCGAGGTCATCACCGGGTGGCCTGGTTTGCTAGTCTGCTTTTTTAGATCTTCAGCACAACAGAATAGCTTCAGAAAGATTTCAGCTTGTTCTTATGAGAAGACACTCTGCTGTCTGTCGTGACAGAAAAAGTGGACAGGACCATTCATGAATTCATCTGCAGTTTTAATGCCAAAATTTTGAGACTGCTTTGTCAAGGTCTCCTCCCAGTCTGACCCCCAGAACACACCAAAATGAGGGCTGGCTAGCACTGACAGAATGCAAAGAAGGTTTTTCCTTTCCTCATTTAGAACCATTTTGCTGCCACCAAATTATACACCCACTTTCATTGGGACTGCTTTATTCTAATTAATATGTGTTTGCCTCTTGTTATAGCTTTAGATCATGTTGACTTTAATGTTTTGCTATTTGTTGTCTTGATGTTACTTGATAAAACTAATACAAAGTTTTGCTGATGTGAATGTGGATATTTCCTGCAATTGCTTCAAGGTTCAACTGAAGGAATGTGGTTCCCCAGCATCTCTACCAGCCCTGAGGCAGTAGGAGAGCCCCTTGCCACTGTTGGAGAAGATGAACTCGTATTCGCTTTGAACTGCAGTGAGAAAGTTGTTTGACACCCCTTGTGCGTTGGGAATCATATGTCTACTGCCCATTGCAGTGAAGAACATGGCTGACCGTGTTCTTTACTGCAATGTTCACTATAGGTATTAACTACTTATAGTCAATATTTACAAATGTTGACTATAAGTGGTCAATGTTTGTAAATATTTGTCTACTTACAAACTGAGTATTAACTCACAAGTATATGCAATAAAAACATTTTAAGACCTTTTATAGTCGCTGTTATTTTCTACAAAATCATGACACACTTTCCAAATTGATTAACTGATGTGTTACATTTCAAATGATCTAGTCAAACTTGGCCAAACTATGGTCACTAATATTAATACAGTAAAACTACAAACCAGAAAGATTTACAGTTTCAGTGTGTAACATTGAGGGTTTTCTCTTTGAATAAATGTTATATAATAATTAATATTATTCTATTTTGTGTTTTTGATAATCTACAATCAGGGGAGATTAGGTTTGTTTTTTTTAAACGTTAGGCTAGAAAATAAAAAATTAGATTTTTGTGACTAAAGTGACTAAATTTCACATCTGCACCAAAGAGTAACGATAATTCAAAAAAAATCTACTTCTTGTCTTAACAGGATTGATTCGTTTAGCCAACAGTATCGGGCATCCAAAGCCGTGGGAATTCCTTTTTCTATAGTTCATATTTGCCTTGAATGTGTTGTAATTGTCAGTGTGACAATGTTTTCGTCAAAGGGAGTTCGGAGCTGGTAAGGAATTGAAGCAGAAGTTTTCGAAAAAGTATAAATAAATATATTTAATTGACTGAGAATAATATCAACAATACTGTGAGTTTCACACTAATTCAAAAACTGAATAATTACAAGGAAATGCCCAATCTTTGGTCTACTAGTTAGTCCATTCAAAAACCTCTAGTTTCTTCCTTTTAGTCCCTCTGGTTGCTTCCATCTGGACAAACCTCTGGCTGAAACAGATCACAAATGTCTGTAGCAGATAACTTATTATCTGAAGTGCAGTGCAGCGACAGGACAGTAGGATGCTGCTGCACCCTGTTAAAAAATTCAAGCTGGAAAGTCCATCCTTGAATCTGAAATATAATAACAGGTTCCCTGAAAAGTTAAATTTGCAGAATGTAGCAGATGCTAAGCAAGGGAATGAGAAAGCATCAGCATGTCAAATGTCTTATGCTGAACTTTTTTAACATAAATAAACCCCCCAAAACTACCTTTCATTGCACTGTGGCTCCTTTCAATTGTGTACCACCTGAGGTACTCTTTCACAATTGAGCGCTTTTCCTCTACTGATGGAAACTGTTTGAAGCATCCAGCAGCTGCAGCATTGAGCTGTTCTGCACCATTATGTTTTTCAGGGTCTTCAAAGGAGATGAGTCTGGTTCTAAATAAATGAAAATCACTCATTTCAAATGCAAAAAGTAAGTATAAAAAATTCTAATATCAGAAAGTTACCTCAGATTAAAATGCCCCTTTAATAACCAAATACTTTTGCAAAAATGTCACACCTTTCCATGACTGGCCATAACTTGAAACTGGACTTCCATGTGAAATTAAGAAATTTGTGACTGTGCAATGAATGGGATATACACCCAATGTCTATGTGCAATAGATTAAGTATTCGGATTTGCGATTACATCTACATTGTTAAATACCATATTTAGTGTATTTTTCTTGCTTCACTTGCTAAGTGTATCATCATTTGTATTTACTGTCTTCCTTGTCTGCTGCTGCTGCACAGAAATTTCCACTAAAGGGGATCAATAAAGTCCTAGCCTATCGTGAGATGTGGCGCACCAAATTCCTTGAGAGGGAATTTGGGCCGGGGCCACCATGAACAATGGACACAGTAATTGTCTTCCCTGCCAACATTCATCCTCTATGACTACAGCTTGTGAAAATGCAGAGCAATGAAGCATTGAATCAGTTTCACATTAAAAATGCACTGCATGATGAATAACACACTTATACTTTTAAAGGATTTTACATAAAACAGTACCCGTTGAATTGTAAACATGGCAGTGTCTCTCTGCAGGTCCGTCAAATATGAGTCGTTTGCTTAGCCTTTTCATTAGAGGAGAGAGGAATAACTCTTTTTGGGTCACTTGTATCGGTACCTTCGTCACACCTGCCAGCATCATCAGAAAACTACACAAGTAGGTCCTTCTTTTCAGAGAATGTTCCCCTTTTGAATCGTCTGATGCCTCCGTCTCAAATATCAAAGTGACAGATGTTAAATCTGCTGAGGTAATTGCGGTCAATCTGGAGAGCCAGGTTTGCAGTGACCTCAGTTTCAGATTGCTACTCTGACCAACCAATAGATAGATAATGACCATGTAACTTCATTGACTTAATGCCACAATGTCTTGAGACATATTTAACCAGAAAAAAACAAATAATGCAGTAACGGAAAGTATTAATTTCTTCCTCTTCCTCCTTTGGAATTTAATTACGTTCTGAATCATTAGCTGACTCCTCCTCATCCTCTACCAAAGGGGTGCATACAGCTTTGTCTATTTGCGGAGAAATTAATAAACATAAAATTTGCTAGGTTTGTCTCGACATCAATCATACTTAAAATTTGATAGGAAGGGACAATATCTATAGTTTGTTGTTTGCTTTTCATCTCTTGATGTTCCAGAGCTATTTTTTGTGTCACAAATTAACGTCTTCAGAACAAACCAGAGGTTTCTAATTGTGCTCCTTCATTAGGCTGGTCCCTTTTGGGGTCACCAAAACGGATCATCGGTTTACATCTTACCCGGTCGTCTGCATCTTCCTCTCTGCAACACACCTCATCTAATTGCATGTCCTCTCTAATCATTTCCAGAAACCTCCTATGGTCCTCCCGTTTTTCTCCTGCTTGCCCTCTCCATCTCCATCTGTGCTGTTTCTCTGATGTGCTCATTTCAAATCCTGTTTATCCTCGTCACTCCCAAAGAAAATCTGAAGGTCTTCAACTTTTCCCCCTCCAGCTCTGCCTCCTTTCTTTTGGTCAGAGCCACCATCTCTAAACCAAACAGCAGAGCATCTGTCACAACCATCAACCTCTACCTTCTCTCTTGTTACTACTCTTCTGACACAGTTAAACCAGAGGTATTGAACTGGTGGCTGTACTTACTTAAGACTTGGGACTGTCAGATATCCTATATTTAAAATATGAGGCATAAGACTATTTACATCTTTTTTCTCTTTCGGCTGTTTCTTTTCGGGGTCGCCACATCGGAACATCTGTTTCCATCAATAATGTCCACCCATATCCTTCTGGCAAATAGTACCAGTGACAGTATTTGTTTACCCAGGCCTTAATGGTTCCAGTTTGGAAATCAGTTTCATGTTCTGCATATTGATTTTTCATAGATTTTTTGCCGGGTTCCCTTCCTGACACAAAAATCCCCATTTCTCCGGGCTTGGGAATAGCACTAGAAGGACATTTGCTCGTACCCAATCGTGGTCGAGTTGGGCAGAAGTCTAATGTAAAGAAATAACATATGGGTTTAAAGTACTAGCGCACATTACTTTTTATAATGCATGACAAATCAATTGTCAGACAAAGGACAAAGTGTAGCTTTGTTTGGACACAACAAGCACACCATCCTTCATCCTCATAATGCCTAATGAAACCTATAAAGGAGACATAGAGTAGTCTACTATGAACAGGTTAACTGAGATAATGGGGTACCAGCAAAATGAGTAGCCTACATAAGCAAAGCAAAGTTACCTTAACCCGGTTTCTTTCAGCCGTTCTATTTTCATTGAAACATGATGCTCTCACATTTTCCTTTAAACGGTGCAGATTCTGGAATGTTGCCAATGCCCTTTTTTCTGTACTTCCTGCTCACAACAGAATCAAATCAATTATTTATTACAGTGGATAGATCCTTGCTAATCACACTTTCACACTCATCCGGTTATCTGATCAATATTCATACCATATAGTTCTTGGGTAGCCAAAGCCTAATTAAAAATTACATTTACTTGCTCTAGGCATATCGGCATCAGACACGAAGCTCATGTCCATGTCACACAAATCGTAGAATGTTTTTTGAGTCTGAAGGCTGAGGCCACAGAAAGGGCAAAACATTTGAATTTATAATTAAAAAAAAAGAAAAAAAGATGTATCATTAGGTTAGCAGCAGCTCCCTGTGAGACACTATACCAAAAATATATTTCATGTCAGCTCAAACAGCAAGAACTAAGCAAGTTAAAAACACCATGTGATTTAAATTGACATGCTGATAAGTAGTAACCATAAACCTGTCTTCATATTGCGTTGTTGCCATGCAGTTTAGTTTACATTAATCTGATTGACTAAAGTTAGCCAAACGACCTAGCAATGATGATAACACCACTACAAAGTTAGCCCCATAATAGTCTAAGTCACAATGAAAAGTATATAAATATCAAACTACAATGAACAACATTGCCCCTTTGCGACAATTACATAGTAATATTAATCCTCGACATGATTATTAGCAAACAAACATACTTACTTCTCAAATCCTTAAATAAGAACTCTCCTGCTGTTTCTTCAACTCAAAATTTCCACTGTTGTCATTTCCATTGACAACATTTTTATTGTGGTTTTTTTTTTTACATTTGATAAAAAATGTAACGTAAGGGAAATTAGATCAATTGTTCTTACAGTCAGAGAAATCAAGATGTACTGAATCGAGTTAGCTATAAGGCCTGCTTCCATTTCCTCTTCCTCAAAGTTACTCCAAAGATGCTTTGAAAAGTATAGTTCTTTCTAGAGAGGTAAAAAGGTAAATAAGTAAGTTAGAAAAAATAAATAAAATTAAAAAAAAAAAAAAAGCAATGTTGACATACATAAATGAGCCTGCGTCATATAAAAATGAAAATATTTGGATATATTTTGATATATAATATTTGAATTCACTTTGGTGGTTACACTTGTATAAAACAATGACAACAAGTCCAAATAAACATTTTTCTTCATCCTGTGCCCTTTTCAAGTCTACGTTTTTACTGACATTGTAGCTGTTCCTGAACAATTTCCCTGCTTAAATGTTTAGCTTCGACCGGAGGGCAAGAGTGGAGTCCTTGTCAGAGGCCAGGGCCTGAAGAGGAAGAAGGACTGAGATAGGTCAACATGGGGATTTGTGGGAGGTTGAATGAAGGTTCAGCATTGGTATTATTTGAGTCTGTGAAGATAGCAAAAGTACATGTAGAAAATGTTTCTTTAGAAGTTCATATCAGGCAAGATTGTTTTTTTTTTTTTTTTTTTAATCAAGCCAAGATGTTGTGCTCAACAATAAAGTAATCTTATGCAGCCAAGGACAACTGCATCCCGGCTACCCACTCAGTTGGTAGAGTTGGTAGAGTGGCCAATCAGAAGATCGGAGGTAGCTGGTTCGAGTCCCACCAGGGTCTACTTGTTGTAGGGTCCTTGAAAAAGACCCTGAAACCCCAGTTCCCCGGGCGCTTCAAAGGGGCTGCCCACTGCTTCCCCAGGGATGGGTCAAATGCTGAGAAATAAGTTCACTATGTTGTTCTGTGTATGGCTGTATGTGATAAACAAATGATTTCTTCTTCTATTTTGTATGCCTCAGCGGTGGAACACTCTTAATTAATATTTATTTCTCCTCCTCCTCTTTCACTGCCTATTGGCTAAAACTTTTTTGATGCACCTGCATGCCGGGATGTAGCCTTCGTGTCAATTAGCTGAGAATAGCTAGCATCAATTTTACCCCTGTCTTGTTCTTAGCAATTTTGTTTAATTAAATATCGGTTGTGTTGAAAGAACCTCTGAACAACCTGTAAAGGTAAGATTTGAGACATTCTTCCTCTGGTTTTTCTGTCGCTCCGCTCAAATCTGACCTTGTAAGTTAAATTTATTTTTATTTTTTATTTAATTTGTTTTAAACTGCAGCATTATTGTGGCATCTCGGATTATTTGAGTTACTCTGAGCAGTGGTAGAAGTTAAGGATCATAACATCGTATACATTAATTATGTAAAAGAAACACCTGCATCCAAAAATATTCCATGGCCGACATAGAGCCAGTGGAGGCTTAATGTCAGGAAGAAAGTGTCGGTGAAACAAGCCGTCTGGAGCCAGTGTTCGGATTGCCTATTAAAAATACTTCACAAGCATGGCAGACAACTACCGCAAAATAGAATTATACACACTGCACCTTTAATCTCTGAGGCTTTTCCAATGTGATTCATTTCTGCCATAGATGTTTTATACAAATGCCATAAAAATAAAAAATAATAGAGAAGATTCAGAATGTATTTATATAGTGTATGAATTATCAATATGTAATATTATACAATGAGTAGATACAGTATAATAAGTTCAATATACTACATATATATATATATATAAGTGACTAGAAAAGTGCTGTTCGTAAAGTTCATTCAACACTCACTGCACTCATCAAATCCTCTTTGCAAGCCTTGTAAAAAAAAATATTTTATTAATATAATCAAAATTATGGTGACCTTCATTCATTCTTATTTTTACTCAATAGTTTTATAAGAAACTTGCATTTATCCTCTTAAGTACTGATATGAAATGTCCAGCAGAGCAGCCTCACCTCTGACTCAGTGTCACTCCTCATTCCCAGTCTTACATGCACTGGTGCACATTGTCATATCTGTTGTTAAACATACAGGAGGCTCATGCAGCAATTACCACGTAGACAGTGTTGGTGTCCTAATAGGGAAAGGCAAGGTTTGACATCAACAATGTCAAGTAGGATACGGATCGAATAGGATCACATTCTGCCTCAGGGATTAATTTGATTCGGGCTTAAAGAATGAATAATTGTAGCTCCACAAAGTGAACTAAAAGAAAAACAGCTTCATTTTCATCCTGTGATTTAATATGATCACATGACATTTGTGGAAAAGCTTAGAAAGGCAGACCGACCAACTATCAGTGACTATCATTGTCGCATTTGAACAGCGAAAGGGACCTAATTATATCCCCACAAGTCGGGGTTCGGTTATATATTTCCGACACAAGAGGGAGCTGTATCTACCCCCACAGACGTGCAAAGAAGAACTGAGTTCATTTTCGGAAAGATCATTTGTATATTTCTGACACTAGGGGGAGCTTTATCTCCTAAAGTTTGGGGCCCATTATTTCTCAAACATTGCTATTATTTATTCCTAATTTGGTGAAAATGAATGGACTCGAGAAGATCCATTATTTACTTAGCATATTTTTACTCTAACAGTTCACATTTTCACATAACTAGGGTAATGTTTTTTTTTTGGGATAACAGTTTTCCGGACATAACTCAAAAACTATTTAATGGATCATTATTAAACTTTACACTCCTATATATCTTGGTGCAGGAAATATGTGGATTGATTTGGGAATAGTTGGGTTGTATTTTTCTGCCCCTTAGGGAAAAAGGTGCAGAAAGGGGCTTTTTTTTTCTCCAAAAGCTTTGGGCCAAAATTATTCAATGGTGGATCCGATTCAGTACAAATTGAATGCGTATGAATCGACTCAAGGAGTGCTGTAATGTTTGTTTAATATTTTACTCTCTAATAGTTCATATTTTACTGTATAAATAAATTCATATTAAATTTGACAGGGTTCAATCCGGGGGATTGTTTGTAAAATGCAGGGGGATTTGGGACTTACCTTTGCCGTGCTGGATGAGTGCGTAGCGTAGGCCTAGCTGCGTTTGAGTTGCTGTTGAGCCTCGTTTTTTTCAAACTTCAGTATGACTCATTTTATTGTGAGAATAGACTATTGAACGTATCTTGCAGTCTCCTAGGGTAGACTCAGTGTTCATAACATCCTGCGTTAGTTTCATTTTGTGATAAATAGCTCCTTCACCGCATGCTGGTGCTCTAGATCTGGTGGAAGGGGATGTTATCTGCTGTGCTAAACAGAAGCTTGGCAGACATGGATTCTTAATTCACTTCCAGCTGTGTACCAACCAAAGAGTAGCATTTTTTTTAAAACACACCCTAGGAATACCTAATTAATGATCAAAAAAATTAGTCTTTCCTTTTTCAAGCAAAATACAGACTATGTCTTTATGTGAATTGCAGCCTGCTGTGTTTGCTGACTGAGGAAAACAAATAAAGACCAGTCAAGTTATTTACAAGTGGATATGTTAACATTTTTCTCTGAGCCTTTTGAATTGCAAAACCCTTAAGGTATTTTTGGAGGAACGCATTTTATTTGGGCCCTTGTCTGATGTCATAAGCTCTCTGAGAAGTAAATAGTACTTTTTTTTTCAATGATGTGTTGATGTGTGTCATTTTGTAGCATAAATAAGTAACAAATTAAACAAATCATGTGACCATCTGATCTCAGTTATTGATTGCAATTTTTTCATGTGTTCCATGTGATTTTTTTTCATGTGAATGCAAACTCATTGATTTAAATCCATTCATAGCTAACTGGTACTGACCTTGTGTGGTTAGAGGCATCTTTGTGAATGTAACATTGGAACCAGTTTACAGTGAGATATCCCTTTGAAGACGTTTATAAATGCTTTGGTTGTTAAAAGCTTATAAGTCATTTTATTAAGTCATTAATAAAAACCTATTGTATCTTTGTCTGGTTTGTCCCCGAAAAGTCCTCCGTCAAACAACAAACAAACAACAAAACTAAACATCGTTGTTAGTAGTAAAACATATTTTCTGCTAGTAGGTTAAAAAAACGTGAATGTGAATGATCTATTATGTGAATATACAGAAATATTGAAATAATCTAGGGTCTCATGCAGTGCAACTTGTTCAGTGTAAATATGACATGAGGTTTACTTCATGGTTGCAACACGAGAAACTGCTACACAAACAGTCGGTTGTTAAAGAATGTTCTCTTAAAGAAAGGACAAAAGTTTTATGTATACTTCAACTTTGAGGTACTGAAATAAGAATTTTTTTTGAAAGCAGCAGTAAGGCAAACTATGACGTGCTTCCTTCACTCTCTTATCAAATTAAATGTTAAAAAATAACAATTGATTATTATAACCCCGGAAAGTCGGCGATATCATAGAATCGTCGTCCGCTGCGTCCTTTGTGTTAACTTGATAACCCAAAAAACTACTTCATTATGTATTTTATAATTTCTTATTTACATAGACCTTTGGGCGAGGAAGAACTTGATTTATTTTGGGAAAGGTCAGTTGTATATTACCAACACTAGCTTTAGGTCAAAAGGTTTTTTCTCAACTGACGGTTCGATTCAATGTAAATTTGGTGCGTAAGAATTGACTGGAGAACATCTATCTTGTATACGTTGTGTTTAACTTTAATGGTTCATATTTTACTCACTAATTTAATTAAAAATACTGTTTTCCAGGCATAACTCAAAAACCATTTCATGGATCATTTCCAAACTTTATATATCCATAGACCTTGTTACAATATTAGGAAATAGTGGATTGATTTTGGGAGGGATTGGTTGTATATTTGTGACACTAGTGGGAACTTATCTCCAAGAGTTTCAGGCCATAATTTCCGAACCATTGGTTGAGAAATTACACATACAGCCATACACAGTACAACATAGTGAAATTACTTCTCTGCATTTGACCCGTCCCTGAGGGAGCAGTGATGAACAAATAAGTAGTGACATCACAAAAATCATGACAATATCATACGTTTGTTACTTGCCAAAACAAGAATTCTCTGTTTTGCTTGCCAAAGAGACTGAGAAGCTGTCTTTATATTAACTGCTGTTGGATTGTTGGAAAATCTCAGCATGTTGTGTTTCCCAGTTTTTCATCTTTGGCTGGCTAGCGGTTCATACTGAGAAGTTAATAGGACTTACTTATCCAGCCCCAGGGAATGCATACCTTTTGAGTGTCCTTTTAGCACTATTGTGAACAAATAAAGGAGGTCCGTTGGAGGAAAGAGAGAGAATGCTTTGCGTTTACCATGTTCAGAGTAACTCAGTTGAAAGAATATTCAGAGCCGCAAATGGTTGCATCCAAAAGCGGGGTGAAAACTCATTGAAAGATTCAAAGTACAAAATATTGTTAATTAACAATCCCTCATAGTCGGTCTCAGAGGCATGTTCTGCATAGGTAATAAATGAGAAACTGTTAAATGTATTCTTTGTTTCTTTTGAAAGAAAGCGTTTGCTACATTTATAGTAGCTTACATATTAAAGCAACAGTTACAGCTGCTGCACAATAAGACCAAAAGTGTTCTGTTAGATTTGTATTTCTGCCTTTCCATGTCATTACGGCTCAATCTGTTCAGTCTTTTGTGTTAAATGCCTCTGAGTATTGCTGTTTGTCTTGGCCATAAGACATTTCAATCCATTAACTGGCCTCCGTCAGTCTCATTTCTGATAAAAAAAAAGAACCTTTATGTATTTCAATCACCACATATTCTCAAGGGTAAGGAATAATTATATTGTTCAGAATAACTCAGTATTAATTAGTAAATTGTTGTTCTTTATTACTCACCCTGTTTTGTTTTAACATCAAAAAATAGCAAAAATATTTATCAAAATAGGATCTTATGAAAAGTAAAAGCATCTTACATTTTTTAAAAGCTTACATTATTGTATCAAGTTCATTTGTTCATTGCTGTCACGTCATTGGAAGCAAGTATAAACAGTTTTTCCCAAACAATAGTATTACTACTACTAGTATCAAAACTGAATAAAATACTTACCACAATTTACCACATATACAAATTTGGAACCGAATCCGATTCACAGTTAGGAAATTATGTCCAAATTTGAAAAAAATCTGACTAATGGTTGATATATTATGTTCCAAAAATATTTGGAGATAAAGTTCCCCCTTATGTCAAAAATATACCACTGGCCTTTCCCAAAATCTATTCAGCTCTTCTTCACACTAAGGTCCAGTATAAAATTGGAAAATTTTCGATGAAGTAGTTTTTGAGTTATCAAGTCAACAAGAAGTATCTTCAGGAGACGCGGCGATTAAGATTTCATAACCTCCTCGACTTTTCGGAATATAAAAAGTCACGTGTATCATTAATATTTCTGTTTAGTGTTGGCTAAATACCATGAACACTTAACTCAGCCGTTAAATAAATTTTAACAAAATAAGATTTTTCCAATTTGTGACCTGCCTAAACACATGTATACATACAGCTGTGTATCACATCCCATTGGCCTGACCGAACTCAGCAGAAAGGTCCATGGGTATGTGGATCTTCAGCACATCTACTCACATATATTAATAATATTAATAATATTAATAATAATAATAATAATCAATAAAACCCATTTGTGTAGTGTTTTTTCAAAACAAGGTTACAAAGGGCCTCACATGATGAAACAAGGAGTTAGAAGACACCAGCAGTGATAGAAAATAATCATAAATAACAAGAACCGATAGAGACTACGAAATTAGATTTCTTAAAAAGGTTTCTTGAAAGTATATGTTTTAAGAAGTGACTTAAAGGATGATACTGATTCTGAAAGCCTCAGCTCCTCAGGCAGGGAGTTTCAGAGCTGAGGAGCCCTTCCTGAAAAAAACGCTGGTCACCTTAAGTCCTGAGGCGGGACTGTGGAACAGCCAGCAGAGTTCTGTATGAGACTGCGCCCAGGCTCATATGGGTGGAGCAGCTGGGTGACGTACCGGTGAGCTTATCAATGAAGAGCCTCAAAAGTATCCAGCATGATCTTGAAATTCATTCTAAAACTAACTGGTAAACAGTGAAGAGAGGCTAAAACAATGCAAGACTACAGGGCATTGCATTTTATTTTATTTACTACGAAGGTTGTATAAAGATATTACAGTTATTTTCTTCAGTGGCAGTATAATGGAGATCATAGTTTGACATTTTTTAGGAAATGCTTGTTAAAGTTAAAAAACATAGGCTTTGCTTTTGCCGGTCATCACTGACTCTGCTCCTCTTTATAAGGTTGTATAAAGATATTACAGTTATTTTCTTCTGTGGCAGTATAATGGAGATCATAGTTTGACATTTTTTAGGAAATGCTTGTTAAAGTTAAAAAACATAGGCTTTGCTTTTGCCGGCTCTACTGTTCAAATGTCACAGAAATCAATTTAACAATGAATACCTATGTGTAGATATAACCCCAATTATTCAATAGTTGAATAATCCATGAAAACCAATGCCAATAAAGTGGATTAAAAACAAATAAGTCACTCAAATCAAGTTGAATGAAGCACTTTGAGATTTGATCCAAATGTAAAGTGCATTATAAATTAAATGTATTATTATTATTATTATTATTATTCCATTGGTACATGTGTGTTTGTACACATCTGTCAATGCCTCAGTGGGACACACATGAGTTCACTGTTTGGCCACGTTAAAGCAAAGCATTTCAAACAGTAATGAATCTGTTCAACATGTTCATTTCATGCTTCTGGAATCTGATTCTTTCAATCATTGAACAAAATGAGGCATTTTCTACAAATGAAAAAGGGCAGCACATATCCAATTATGAGTTAAACAATCAGTCATGTGTTGCTTGTTTAGAAGAGGACCTGCACAGTTGGCATCTGCACTGCATCGCCAACTAATGCCCTCTTCCGGACATTGCAGTCTTTACCTGAGGAAACAATGGACAAAGATGGCAGCAGGTGATTATTTTGCCTATATGTTGCTAACAAAGATATTGACAGCGTTAATATTGAGGGGAATAAAGTGTGTTATTGTTCCAAAATTACATGCTGCTGCCTAAATATAACAAGTACGACCTGATGGTATCATTATTTTACACTCTAGGGAGACAAGCAAACTGGTTTCAGCTTGCATTTTTATGTTCTTACCTTTAGACCTCTTTATTTGTCCTGTTTATGTTTGTGATGACAGGGTTATTTATACCAGTGGTTGTCTGTTCAGAGATGCACACATTTGACCAAACATCTCATTTGATGTCCACCATTATTATTATTCATCATTATTTTTGAACCTATAACTTTAATTAACATTGTTGCTTTTTGGTCATGTCTTTATATAGTTATTTTTTATTTTTTTATTGATGCTTTTATCTGCTTTTACTTTGTAGCACTTTGAAATTTGATCCAAATGTAAAGTGCATTATAAATTAAATGTGTTATGATTATTATTATTATTATTATTATTATTATTATCATCCAGGTGACCTTGTTGGATTGGAAATCACAGTTTAGGTCCACAGATAGTATTAAAAATAAGAGTCTCTTTAATTATAATAAATGTTCATGAACAAATCCAAGAAACAGCAGGCAAAATAAAAAGTTATAGGTCCGAAACATAAAAGAAAGAAATTGGAGGAAAATTAAAAAAGGGAAACTATAAGGCAAATCATGAGAGAAGGAAAGCATATTAAAGTATTGCGAGGGACAAAGACAACATATAACATATAATGGACTGAACAAAGCTTACCATGGTTTATTTCTCTTTGAAATGTGATATAATTTGTTTAAGAAACACACCGCAAGGAGGTTGGAGCACATGTAAATTTAATCAACTCAGAACACATACACAATGCCAACCAACCCTACTACCGCTCTGATCTTTCGCAAAAAGAGCACTCAAATTACACAACAGCAACAGGAATTATAAGCATGTGCTAATGCCATGAAGAAAAAAATTGTTCAGAAAATCATATTGTCACAGCTTTTTTTTGTAGATATGGTATCATCATCAGCAAGACCGCACATACTAACGAACAAGAGGTGGCCCCTATCAGCTACCACTTTCTTTTTAAATGAAGCGGGGTGTAAAGTAGTGCATAATAATATACCTAAAAACAGTTACTAATATCTTGCAGTCTATATACTTAACTCAATTGAAGAGGTTTTGTTTCACAAAATAAATGTGAAACAGTAACGTCACAATTGACCGTAAATGACAATTTAATTTGTTAAGCCACAGATTTCAGAGAAATAGAAATCAAATGAGTATCATTAGTGCAAAATAAAAGACAAAATACATGACCAAAGACATTCACAAAACATATTAAGTTGCAATAAAGGCTAATTAGAACAGGGGAGTTTTCAGTTGCTTTAAAAAAATTATTTGGAGGCTGGAGACCCTATTTCTAATGTTCCATTACACATTGTTCTATCGTTTGATCAAACGATCAAATGATCAAATGATCACAGTGTAGGAGCCAAAACATCAAAAGCACACCTACAGCCCCTACTGGGGCTGTAGGTGTGTAGAAGGCCACAGATGTACCTGACCTTGAAGGGTTCTAAATGTAAAATCCAGAACCTTGAAATGTATTTTAAACTTGATCAGAAGTCAGTGCAAAGAATGTAAGATGGGTGAGATGTGAGTCGGTTTTCTGAATCTAGTTATCAGCCTCTCAATTCTATTTAGAGCTAACTGCAGAAGATTTAAAGATGACTTGTTAAGATGGGTGAAAAGAGAGATACAGTAATCCAGTCGAGAGGACACAAAGGCATGGATAATCATCTCCTGCTCAGGTTGGATACAATTGACCTCAGCCTGACAATTGCATCCAACATTTTCGGGGATAAAATTAACAGAGATATGGAGACCTCTACATCCACTCATCACCTTTAACTCCCACATAGTGGGGAGCGTTGATTAAATGTTTTAACAAAATGAATCCCGTCGTAAATAGTGCAAGTAACCTTAACGTTGCTTATAATATCCAATTATTTCTGAGACACTAACTATCATTTCCATTGGTCAGTAGCGTTGCCACAGACAGTTAATACTGATCTCTGTTTTAAAGGAAAAAATAAGAAAAAAGAGTCCATCGATGTTTTGTATCCAGGTCAGTCAAACGCAAAGTGATTAGCACAGGAAGGGCTAACTGGAAAAAGTCGACTGGACATTCCCATCAAAAGTAAAGTTTTACCACTCAGCTCTCATGTCCTCTGAGGCTTGGGGGTAATTTATTGATTTCTGCTATTCTGTGCAGGCGACAACCTAGCAGTTTCTGTCCTTAGCTCTTACCTTCAGCACAACACTCATGGCTGCTGCCCTTGCAAGAATGTTTTGTTTTTTTGCAATAACTGGATAAGGCAAAACTCTGGTAATGAAACATAAAGATCCTAAAATGTGAATGGAAAGTACGTCACAAACACATGTTGAATTCCATGTTGTTATTTTTCAAGGTTTGTGAATCGAGAGAACAAACAGCCCCCATTAATGGGTTATTGATTTTAATCACTGCTTCTGTATCCTTTATTCTAACGTGCTTCCATATAAATTAGGACCTTGTTCAATTCCCTCCAGAATTGTTGGCACCCTTTAAAAAAATTAGTAAAATATGATACAAATATTGTCTTTTTGTGTCTTTTCCAAAAAATTTAGTTCACAATTTTCAGAAAATAGAAGGGCTTTCGCTCAGGTAACAAAATAAAAAAATAAAACAAAAGCAAACATTCCATTCTTAACTCAAAACAAATATTTTATATGTTTTAAATATATTATCGTTCAATGTCTTTAAAAAAATATTACTGGGGTGTTATGATTTAGATTATGTGGCACAAAAGCGAAACACTAAATAAAGATTATTTACAACAGTCTTTTTTTGCTGGATGCAGGAGGATGCAGAGAGGTAACAGGATCTTCAGAGAGAGAGAGGCTGGACGGAATCAGCTGTGGCCTTGTTTCTTTTTGGCCCGACGCCAAAGGAGTGTGGTCAGACAGAGACACTGGGCAAATTGTAGCTGGTGGCTAGAGGAGACTGGCAGGATGGAGTTCACTGACGACCTGGAGCAGAAAAAAAATATGTGATCAAGAGTAAAAAAAAGCACTGAAAATACCGGCTTGAGAAACCGGCTTAATCTGAGAGACATGGATGAATCTTTATAGAAATAGGTGGCTTTAGTCTGACCTTTGTAGGATTAAGTAGCTTCTCAATTTCAAAGGGTCCAATGTAGCGAGGAGAAAGTTCCTAGAGTCAGTCTTTAAAGGAATCTCCTTAGCTGTTAACCAAACAGAAACTATTCCACACCTAGGCGAAGAACTGGGGGCCATGGTCTGATCTCCACTGGGATACCATGGAGGTGAAAAACATGGGAACAGAGGACATCTACTGTGTATTGAGCTGATGAGAGGTTAGCAAAGCGACAATGTGGGCAGCCTTGGTAACTGGTCAGCAATACTAAGGGTGATGGTATCACCGGTGTAGGGAGGAAGTCCTGTGATGAAGACCATGGCAATGTGGGACAATGGACGCCCTGGAACAGGTAGTGGTTGTAACAAGCCTGAGGCAGGCTTGTGAGAGGCTTTACCTCAAGCGCACATGGTGGAAGCAGCCACATAAACTTGTATGTCTCTTTCCATGTTAGGCCACTAAAAATACCTCTTCAAGAAACTCCGTCCGTTGGTCTCCTTGTTGACAGGTGAGTTTCTATGCATGACCCACAAAGAATCTGCCTGGAGGACCTTCTCCATGGTCTGACCCTTGTGGCTAAGCTCGCTGGACTGCTTCTGCTACCTTCCAGATGAGAGCACAAACAACACAGGAGGATGGGAAAATAGACTCAGGGGACTCTGGAGTCTCATCGGAGAAAAACTGATGAGAGAGAGTATCTTGCTTGGTGTTCTTTGAGCTTGGACGATACGTAATAAAAACCTGAAATGCACAAAAAACAAGGGCCGGTTTCCTACATTATAGTTCTGTAATGCTGCGGATAGTTCCTGAGAAAAGAACACATGCTGGTGCATCTTATCAGAAGAAGTACAGCGTTGGGACAAAACAGCTACTACCCCAGTACTAGATGCAACCACTTCCACAATAAACTGTTTGGTAGGATCTGGTTGCAACCAAATGGGTGCTGCAGGCAACTGCTCCTTGAGGAGAAGGCAGGCCTGATTTGCCTCAAAATTCAAGTTGAAGAGTGTACCTGGAAGTCAGTTTTGTGAGGGTAGCAGCAACCCAACTGTTGTCCTGAATGAAACAGCGGTAAAAATTGGGAAACGCTGACGTGTTTTCCTATTGGAGGTATGACGCTGGTCTGCAAACGCTATTACCTTCTCAGGGTCATTTCTCACCTCTCCCGTCTCAATGACGTAACCAAAAGTAGAAAGAGTTAGAGTGGAATTCACTCTTTTTGGCCTTGACAAACAGTCTGTTTTCCAAAAGTAATACCTGAAGAACATGTTGTAAGTGCTAAGACAGATTCTGAGAGAAGATCAGGATATCTACCAGTAAGATAAAGACTTAGCGGTTAAGAAACTCTCTCAGGACATCATTGACCAGGGCATGGAAGATAGCAGTGGTGTTGTTTGGACCAAAAGGCATGACCAGATACTTTAAATGAGCCAGTCGGTGTTACGGATGAGACGCTAGGCGTTTCTAGATCCAGTTTACTGATGATTGTTGCTCCCTGCAGTAGTTCAAAACTAGGATTGATCAAAGGCAAAAGATATTTTTTCTTGATGGTAATGTTATTTAATTCTCTGAAATCAATGCATGGATGAAGTGATTTTTCCTTCTTATAAACAATCATTTACATTTGTCTCCATGGCCTCTCTGTCTGGACGGGACAGGTTGTATAGACGACTTGAAGTCACTGTGGCTCCGGGAAGTACATTGATTGTACAGTCGCATGGGAAGTGTGGAGGTAGAGAAAGAGCTTGTTGTTTGATGAACGCTTCTCCTAAATAATGATACTCAGAAGGGACATTCGAAGATTCAGTAGCAGGTGAATAGCTTGTAGGTGACAGGGCGGATTGCAAACAGTGAGATTGGCATAAAGTACTCCAGTTAATTGTTGTACCAGCAGTCTATGTAAGGGTTGTGTCTCTTGAGCCATGGAAATCCTGAAACCAGTGGAGAAAGAGGACAGGAAAACACAAAAAACTCCAGGTACAGGATGATTTCCTGAGACAAAGAGATGAAGGGCTTCAGTCTGATGGGTGACATATGCCAAAGGTTCTCCATTGAATGCAAATACTTCAACAGGACATTCCAGCAGTTCAATTTTTATGCCCATTTCTGCCAGCCCTCATCCATGAAAATTTGCTCCGACCCAGAGTCAACGAGAGAATCTAGTGGAATAGAACGGGAAATAACACAGTGTAGCCTGAAGTTAAATTCTTGGCAGGGATTTATCAGACTTCAGCTCTCCCACAACGACCACTGCTATTACTGGTGGGCACGCTATTTTGGGAAAACTGGACAAGTAGCAATAAAGTGATTGGTTGACCACAATAAAGGCACTAACCGCCCGGAGTCTGTGTTGTCGTTGCCAGTTTCTCTGACCGCTCCAATGGGAGGAGATGGCAATGCAGCAGGAGCAGTAAACATCGGGCAGATTTAGGGACGGACGACCGGAAGCCAGTGGGCTGATGGGACTTGTACTTCCACTCCTTTCGCCATTCACGGATACAATTATAAACATTTATGCAGAGATATCAGAGATTCCAGTGAATACAGCTTTGGATTTGGCATTGGGGTGTCAGGGAGGAGGATGTGGAAATGGGTTAGGGTTGACTACAGGAGAATCTGAGTTATTTCAGACATCTGAGAGGTGAGTGATTGAATCATACCTCCAAGTTCAGCCAGTTTTAGTGTGTGGTATGTTGTAAGTCCATGAGGGTTTGCTGTGTCTCAATGAGGGATTTGAGCGCCTATTCATGTTTTCCTAGGAGTTCTCCCTGATAACTTAGTCCTATCTGCACTACATTAGCGTCTGCTGAGTCCATAATAGGCCAGATTGTTGTGGTAATATTTAGACTAAGTGGCTGGACCCAATGTGAGATACTAAATACAGAAGAGGATTTGCAACAGTCTTATTGGCTGGATGTAGGAGGAAGCATAGAGGTAACAGGATGATCAGAGAGAGAGACAGGCTGGACGGACCCAGCTTTGGCTCTGGTTCCTTTGGGCCATACGCCAGAGGACACTGTTGAAATTACATTCGAGAGCACAAGAAAAGGATTTGAAAAAAAAGTAACAGAATACATAGAAAAGCTTTGCATCAGCGCATGAATGCTCCACTACCACAGAAGTAAGCTGTACAATCTGGTGACAAGTGGAGGTTGAGACCGGGCTTAAGTGCTGCTGATCTTAATTTGTAGATAAAACGTCAGGTGATGAGCTGCCAGCCAAAGATGAGCAGGGAAAGCATGACATGGGGCCTTTGGAACACAAACAGCCCCACAGCAACATAAATCCACCGCTGCATACCCACACGGTGGATATGAGACGCCACACAGTGTATGGAATCAGTTTTGGAGGCAAATGTTCCTCCAGGCTCAAACTTCTTGATTATTGATCTAACTGTTTAAAGTGATTTTTTTTTTCTGTTGAGAGAATTCATTGTATCCATGGCCAGATTTGTGCAGCTCTACAACTTTTCTTCACGTCAATGCTGTCCTCTCTGGAATTGTGAATTGTAGAAAAATATCCAAGAGATTAGGCCAGTGTAACCTCATCTTTATACCCCCTGTAAGACAGCAAGACATTCTTCACCACTCAAACAGATAAAAAAATAAAATAGGAACGGAAATATGATTTGGCTACCCTTTTAATCGCAGTATTTCCTGGACATGGAAATATTCTTGGCAAACATGCTTTGGAGAAAATAGATTAAAATGGTGCCAAAAACTCAAAAGCAATAAACATTTATAAGTAATAGTGGTCCAAATTAAAACATTAAAAACATTTTAAAAAATCTCAATCTTCTTGTCTTGTTCATTAAATCTAGAGAATAATTTAAAAAGTTACGATATTTTTATTATTGAACAGTTAATATACGGAGATTATCTCATTGCTTCCATTTAAATAAATGAATTATTACTATTACTATTATTAAATACTTTGAAATTGATAAATGATAATAAACTTTTCAAAAGTCAGAGTTGTTTAAATTAATGACAACAATTTTTCTCATCCACGCTTCCTGTATTTAAAATTTTTTTTCCACTCAGTGTTCTTTATTTCTTAATTAAATATTCATTAAACTTGGACTGTGTCTGGTCTGATGTGATTTTGCTTGATTACATCTGTTATGAGTTGATCAAAGGGGTCCTTTAGTTGATGGTGAAATTCCATTTGGATTATAAACCCACGCTTTTCATAAATGCAGTTTAAATGATACTAATGATGCATCCTTAATAGATAACATTGAGTCATACATAGTACAACTGAGTGAATTTATTTCCCTGAATTTGAGCCATCTGAGGTGGAGCAGTCTCCCAGTTAAAAAAAAGTCTCACTTTAAAAAAAATTCATATCAGTTAAAATGGGTTCTTTATTTCAAACCGTTTTTCATTACTCTACCTGGCTATCAGGTGGATTTTTGGAAAAGCAAACTAAAACTTTTAAAGCATTCTCTCCAAAGCCATCAAACTCCCTAAAAAAACAATACCTAGCAGAAGGTTTCAGTTGCTAGTCTAGTGCTGCCTCATTCAGTTAGTCACTGTGTCACATTAGGGAATTTAAATCAACTTTTGAAGAAGAGAAGTATTTTTGTTGGTGAATATATTCCTGCTAGTCTCTTTCACAGCAGTATATTGCTTTTCACTTTTGTTAAAACTGTCTTTTTCTCAAAAATAGGACTATGAATGCCAGCATCAACCGAATATATTACATAGACTGGATGGAAAATGCCTCATGCAGCAGTACTTCATTTTTTTCATATTTCATTGATAGTTATTATGATACATTTTATTATTTTGTCTTAAACAAGATATATTTGTTCATTTTGTACTATACCAGTCATATGACCGTGTATTATGTAGGTTACGTAATGTTTCTTTTTTTGTGTGTTTTTATTTTTTGTGGTGGCTAACTGGGCTTTATGCATCTTCCTACACTATTCACTGATTCTACTTGTTTAATTTGTAAAATAAATAAACTAAACTAAACAATTTCAAAAGAATCAAAACCATGATTGTGATTGTAAAGTAGAAATAATTATGAAAAATGTCAGAATGGTTTGATCATCATCAGATGGTCTGCATACCTGAGAAAACGGGTTGTAATTGAATGCGTGTACACTATGTTGTCCTTAATTGCTTTTACCTGTTAGTTTCTAAGGTGTTTTCAGGAACTGAAAGGTCAGAACTCAAAGACAGGAGTCGAGTAAAAATAGACTTATTATTTTGTCCCTGACTACAAGGATATATAATCAATAAGCCCCTAATCCAAAACATTGTACAAGCAATCCTCCTGATTTAACTCCACACATTAAATTTGAAAAAAAAGTCTGGAAAAAAACTTCCAGACTTTGGGAGAAAAAGCTCCCCCCAGTGAGCAAAATATGAAGTAATATATAATTTATACAGGGTAGATGTTCCGGGGTTGATTCATGTGCTCAGATTTGACTAAATTAGACAAATTGTTTTGAAGTTATCTCTGCAAAAACATTGTTGTTTGTGAAAACCTCCCTCTACTGAGTAAAATATGAAGCATTAGAGTAAGACACGATGTATACGAGATAGATCTCCTCGAATCGATTCATATGCACAAAATTGGACATAATCAAACAAACAGTTGAGAGATCATGTCCCGAAAAGTTTTGGATAAAGCTGCCCCAAGCGTTAGAAATATAGAACAGCTCTTTCCCAAAATCCATACAGTTTTCCTCATGCTAAGTTCTACATGGGTATAAAAAATTGAAGATGACACATTAAATAATTTTCGAGTTATTGTGCTGACACAAATGTCTGTGGCGTCTGAAGCAGCGTTGGCAATGGCAATTCCACAATAACTGTTTGGGGCTATAATATCAATGGGTCTCATTCAACAATATCTTCCTAAGTATTTTCTTACATTTGAAGCCTTCTTGAACCGCCAAACGGTTCCCACCTGTATTTTCTAAACTTGGTGAATCCCAATTGGAGCTTTTACCCCACGCATATGATCCTGATTAGCATAGAAAAGCACCCTGCCAATGCCCATGAAGGGATATGAACAGCAAACTGCTTATTTAGTAGTGTCAATAGGGGCTATAACTGAT
This sequence comes from Lophius americanus, assembly GCA_037951165.1. Lineage (NCBI taxonomy): Eukaryota > Metazoa > Chordata > Actinopteri > Lophiiformes > Lophiidae > Lophius > Lophius americanus. The sequence goes on from JBBDHG010000014.1 coordinate 24,320,726, forward strand.
CGGTTATTTACTTTCAAACCTGAGCAGCAAGTCGGTTATATGGCGTTTATATATTTTAAAATACCATAATGCCTTGTAAAATAAATTAAAATTAAAATTCTTCTTCTTCTTCTTCTTCTGGCTGTTACCTTGAGGTGTCGTCACCTTGGATCGATTGTTTCCTTATTGCCCTGTCCTTTGTATCTTCCTCTGTCACACCAACAAACTGCATGTATTCTCTCACCACATCTAAAAGTCTCCTCATCTCCAGCCTCCTTCTACTATTATAAACACTATCCCAAATTTTCGTATGTTTAAACTATCTTAATCTGGCCTCTCTTACTTTGTTTCCAAGATGTCTAACCTTGGCTGCCCCTCTGATGTGCTCATTTCTAATCCTGTCCTTCGTCAAAGAACATCTGAACGTCTTCAACACTGCCACCTCCAGCTCTGCCTAAAATGTTTCGGTCAGAGCCGCCATCTCCAAGCCACACAGAAAGAAAAATAGTCTCATTAGCGTCTTGTAAACCTTTCCCTTCACTCTTGCAGCTACTCTTCTGTCACAGATAACTCCTGACACTCCTCTTTCACCCTGACTGCACTTGTTTCGTCACGTCTGTTCCACACTCTCTGTTCCATACTCTATGTTCCACACTCTCTGTTCCACACTTTCTGTTCCACACTCTCTGTTTCACTGAACAGTTGACCACAAGTAGTTAAACTCCTGCCCCTTCTTCACCTCTACCCCTTGCATCCCCACCATTCCTCCTGCCTCCTTTTCATTCACACACATATACTCTGTCTTGCTGCGACTGACCTTCCTTCGTCATCTCTCTAGTGCATACCTCCACCTCTCCATGTTTTCTTCCACCTGCTTCCTGCCCTCACGATAGATCTTTTGCGAACATCACAGTCCATGGACACTCCTGCCTGACCTCATCTGTCAGCCTGTCCATCACCATAATAAATTCAATTCAATTCAAATCACTTTATTTGTCCCCTATTGTCAATTAAAAGGTGCATTGAGTAGCACAATACATCCAAACAGCATACCTACAAGCACCCACATATAAATGGCTTGCATGCAACAGCTCACAGGACAACATATAGAAAAATTAAGAGGACGTGTCATAACAGGCGTTATGCATAGTCCATTAAAGTGCTGAAAGTGCTTGAGTCCATAGCAAACAATAAGTGGCTCAGGGCCGATCCTACCTCCACCTTAAACCAAACTGTAACTCCTACGGTACATCTCACTGCTGTCATGCTGCTTTCATACATACCCTGCACAACTCTAACATATTTCTCTGTCACTCCAGACTTCCTCATGCAATACCCCAATTAATCCTTGGCACTTTGTTCTACATTTTCTCTTAGTTCACAAAAACACAATGCAGCTTCTTTTGGCCTTCGCTGTATCTGCAATCTGAAAGCAGACATTGCATCTGTAGTGCTCTTTCTTGGCATGGAACTATACTGCAGCTCACAAATTCTCACTACTATTCTTAACCTCGCTTCCACTATTGTTTCGTAGATCTTCATCGTGTGGCTCATCAGCTTCATACTCTTGAGGTTGCTACAGCACTGAACTTCACCTTTGTTTTTGAAGATTGGCACCAGTACGCTATTGCTCCATTCCTCAGACATCTTCTCATTTTCCAGGATAGTTTTTAACAATCTAGTTAAAACTCCACTCCCTTCTCTCCTAAACACCTCCATACCTCCAACGGCATGTCATCAGGACCAACCGCCTTTGAATACTTCATTCTCATCAAAGCTACTCTGACTTCAACATAACTGATCCTTGGAACTTTCACACGTCACACACCCTCCACTCTTTTCTCTCCCTCATTTCCTCATCATCAGGTCTCCAAATTTTTCTTTCCTCTGCCCAGATGAGACATAAAGCACCTTCCTTCCTGTCCCCTTAGGGTTAGGATCACAATTGCTGTGGTTGCCCTGTCATCGGGCAGTTCTTGATTACCCCCCAGAGTGTGTCTCCACCCTTTCCTGAAGTTCCCACAGCCATCCTAAATGGTACCATTCCATGCAGTCTGGCTACTTTCTCCCCTGTCACCACCATACAGTCTCCAATGTCTTTCAGGTTGCATGTTCAGTATAGGATGTATTCCACCTGCGTGATCCTATCTTCGCTGTTATATATCCTCCTAAACTCCACCCTCTTCTTGGAATACGTGTTCACCACAGCAGTTTCCATTCTTTTCGCGAAATCTACCACCATCGGTCCTTCCATGTTCCTGTCCTGTCTAACACCCTACATACCCATCACCTCCATATCTCCTCTGTTACCTTCTCCAACATGACCACTGAAGTCTTCTCCAACCCCTCTATCCCTCACCACTGGGGATACTCTCCATCTCTTCATCCAACTCACTCCAGAAATTATCTTTCTTTTCAAATTCACAACGAACTTTTGCGGCATAAGCACTGACAACGTTCATCATCATCCCCCCTCCGATTTCTATCTTTAAAAATCAGGTTACTCAACCTAATCAAAAAATCAAAAACACAAAAGAGAATAAAAAGTAAATGCACTGGTGTATCAGTGAGGGTAAGTAGATGACGGATCTGACCAAGAAGGGTGTGAAGAGCGTGAGTGATCTGTGAGTTTGATCACGAGCCATGGCCTGGTAACAAACACACAAAGGGACCAAAAGGAAAGAGAGGCGCACTTGAAGATCCTAACAATACCAGTGTTATGCTAGACTTTGAGTAATGAAAATAGACTTAATCTCTCCTGTGGAATACTTAATGTTTTGTTCTATTAAGCTCTGCAATCTTCAATTACAGAAGCTACTTCATCAGTTCTCGGTTTGAGACACACATGGTTTCATCCATTAAAATGTATTTCTGTTTTCCTCTTTATCATTGTGAAATAAAAGTGGCAACTTTTTTCCGGTTTAATCCATTAATCTTAGAATTTCCAAGTCCTTTACGTAGTCACATGGGAGCCAATTGCAGCGTTAGGATTATGTTTTTATGTTTAAGTCTGGTATTTTGTTTGTTTGTTCTTTTTTGTTCCACTAATATCACTGAAGCATCTAATAGACCACAACTCATGGAGGCTCAAAACTGTGTAGAGTTTATATAAATATTTATATTTATATATATTTATATATATGTGTGAGTGAGAAATGTAAAGCACTCAGACTTAAGTCCTACAAGGCACAGTGACTGATCTACTTTCATCAGAATGATTATGATCTGTTATGATTCATTTGAGTTCTAATGCCTCCTATTAATACATGAATATTAAAATGTTCACGTTATGAGAATGAGCTGAAGGGGGGATGAAAATAGCAGGGGCGAGAACATTTATATGCAGCAAGCTACACATTATGAAGACAAATTCAGGAACAGACTAATTGAGGCAGTGTAATTCGTCAATTAAGGATAATTTATTTTTCAAGGCAGCGCTGTCTCCCTCAGATTCAAATATAGTTTTTTATGATAAATTCAATCAAATGGTACTTTGCAGTTAAACACGAGATATAATGCTCTCGTAAAAAATTAAAAAGACAAAAAAATTGTCATTTAAACATTAATCTCTGTGACCAAATATGGTTACACAATTAAGTTAAGCTGTAAGTGATTAATGAGTCTCAGGAGAGTTATAGTTTCTTTATGCATGAGAAATGGCAGTGTTCTGCAGCGGTGCTTAGAAAAGGTAAGGTAACACAACACAATTCTAAGAATTTTCTGGTTTGAATTACTATTTGATTCACTGCTACTGTCTCTATTCTGTTTGTGAGAAACATGAAATGAGCCTTTTGTCAATGTATGTAGTGATAAATGAACATGTCTGTCCCGCTGTGGACAGAGACTGGCATTTTTGATTTTGGTTTGGCTTAAGGATGTATTTTATGCTTATAGATTCCGAATTAAAAATCTGTAATCAAAATAATGCATCATTTTGAAGCATTCTTTTAGGTTTTGGAGATTGTCTAAATGAGCAGGGATGTATTTTTATTTTTTTTAATATAAAGTATGTTGGTCCGCAGGTTCTATAGTGGAGAGCAAAAAAAAGACAGTGATTATTCCAGTTTTGTTTACAAATATATATTAATACAGTATATATTGCACACACAGTGGGGTGGGGGGATCATAGTGTCTTTGGTTAGGTAATAATAAAGGGAAATATGAGCAACTTTGTTGGAGAAGCATGAAAAACAGACGTTGGATGTGTGGCAAGAGAATAGGAATGTCAGGGACGTGTCATGGAGCCAAAGATCCTGAATGCTCCCAGTTGTATATCAACTTGCAAACCAGATCCCTGTAGACAACAATGATCCGACTGCAGGACGGTAACAAATATGCTCAGTGGGGATTCTGTCCTGGCGACCTGGGAGAGAGGTGGGCCCCAGGTCAATGGATGAAGGTCAAGAGAGAAGAAGAGTGTGTGGAGGGTAAATGGGTCAGCACTTGGTGTGTCTGAGATACAGATTGGGCTGGTCTATATTTTCTAAGGTGAACTGATGATTTTTTAATTTAATTTGTCAAAAACTAATAGACAATGCTAATATGAGTTCTACAGATTTTTCCCACTGATGCTGAAAGTCTCACCTCTCGTAAACTCCACATTGAGTACATACATGCATTTCTATAATAAGAGACTCGGTTGTGTGTCACAAAAGAAGGAGTGATCATCACAACCTGTCGGCACTGACAGATTAACATTTAGGACAATTCAGAGTTAACATCATGGCCTCATGGCATTGCTGGTCAAACTACTGTCAATTTACCCATTGCAAAAGCAAAAAACCACTGAAATGTGCAATCTGATCATCTGGACAGAAGACACTTGATATGATGTGCAGAACAGAGCGAAGTCCATGAGTGCAGAAGTATCAACTTGAAATACAGACATTTTCCAATTCAAGAAAAACAAAAACTATTCTCTGCATCCTGTTATGTTTTACTGAACAAAAAGTCTTATAGTGTCAAATCCCTAACAGCATGTTTTGACTTTTTATTCCAAAAAGTCAAAATAAAGGGCAAAATAGAAAAATACAATATATACAAGAAGGATTTTCTGTAGTTGGACGTGTTGGAAGTGTTAGAAATGCATGTTAAAAAAAAAAACTTTTTGCATAAAAAAAGCTTTCCCTAGTGAGTAAAATATGAACTCTGAAGAGTAAAATATGATAAATATAGGAAAGATCTCCTTGAGTCCAATTATATATACAAAATTTAAACTAAATTGGACCAATGGTTGCAAAATAACGGTGACAACGTTTGGAGATAAAGCTTCAAATGTTCCAAAGGAAATATAGATCAGACCTTTCCCAAAAGACATTTCTAGTTCTTCCTCCCACTAACTACTATGATGGTGTTAAAACTTAAATTGAGCAGTGAAATCATTTTTGAGTTTTCATTTAAACACTTAAGGATCTACAGATGTGGCAATGATAATTCCATAACATCCCCAAATGTTCAGGGATAATACGGCAAAGGTTTCCTCCCAATGATACTTGGCATGTGTCAAGCGAGTCTATATTTTATTATTTTTATTTCCGACATTTTCTGTCAGAAATAAAAATACTACAATTACCTTCTTATTTGTTGGGATATCGGTCTTAGAGCAGCTTTCGACAGAGAAAGAATACAAAATAACAGACTTGTCAATTATAGGAATGCTTTAAATAAGCTTTAGGGTTTTTGGTGATACCTTATATTCTTTGCTATGCTTTTTTTTTTGTTGCATACTATCCATCTCCATTGATGTCAGGCAGCGCCCAGCAAACATGTCACAAAGGTGCAAAACTGTCCAAATCAGGCTTAATTCTTTGCAGATCCTCAAGTAAAATACTTCACCATTTTATCAGAGTCTGACATTTCCTATTGAACTGGTATAAACGACATTTCCCCAGACAACTTGTTAACTTTTAAAGGTTGATAGATTCGATATACACTGGCCTCAAATAAGCAGTGGATCACCCTGAAAAACAAAGCTTCCAGATTAGCTGCTGACAACTTGAGGATATGTGCAAGTTTGAGGGGTAAAATGTGAAGACCATCTAAAGTGATATAGAATATTTTGATCAGGGAGCTTTTTTTGAAAAGAAAACACAAATTTGTGGTTCTCCGTTAGAGCAGTTTTTGCATTTATCCTGGGACTGGAATCCAAACATTTCTTGGATTTTGATTTGATTGAAATATTGAAAATTACTGCATAAGAAAGGCTTTATAATAATAATAAAAACAATGTCAATTCAGAACATATATGCAGACCTATAACTTGAAACATCTCCAAGTCAATATATATTCAGGCATAACACATTTGCATCATCACGTGGTTTAAATGATCAGCAATGAAATTATTCACCCTTCAAGAATACATTAGGATGATTACAATTTGATGGTTGTTCAGAGAGCAGTATCATTAAGGAGTCGTATCGAAAGCCATTCTCCATGAGGTCCCAAGGTCATCCCATGTACATTTCCAGGTCTATGCCTGATTGATATGAGCGCGAAAAATAATTACAAACCTAAAGGTCAAAGAGCGGCAAAATTAAGTCTCCTGAGGAGAATGAAGAATTACCACATTCACAAGGTGGATCACATCCACTTACAGTGAAAAAAAAATGTCCTGCAACTCTTACCTTAAAGTGACCTCACAATTTTGTAATCCTCTACAGATATTTGTAAGTTACTGGCTCTTTGAAAATACAATATATTTACAACTGTATTGCAACAGGCGAAGCTGCAAGTTTTTAAAGTGTTGCAATTCAGAAGCAGAACTTTTTTTTTCAATGTAGTTTTTCTGCAAATATATATTATCGGTTTTTCTAAAGACTAAATAATTTCTTAGAAATAGATGTATTTTGATCTTGTAACAGATACATTCTTTGCATGTGTGCTTTTGCCCTCGTTTAAAGACTAGCCTTATGGTTTCTGGAACCAAAACTGATTTCATTAAAGAGGGCAAGATACACCTTGTGTCAAACCAAGAAATGAGACATGGCAAACAAGGATCTTACTGCCTGTAAGATCACTGTTAGTTGATCTTACAGGCAGTAAGATTAACTAGCAGTGTAGTGTTTGTTGTTCTATGTTCCATGCATCCCAGTCAGCCCAGAGCCTTAATTGTCCGGAGAACCAAACACAGAATTGTGACGTTGACCTCAAACATTGGCTTGGAGCCAATGGTGGCCCATATCAACACAGAAGATTGGGTGGTAGTAGATTCTGTTGTGTTGTACCAGGATCAAGCATCAAGACCCCCACGAGCCCCACCTCATATGCACCCTCTATTGCTTGAACCCTGGAAATGTTTCGACTTTATGCAAAGTAAAATTATCATAATACACTGTGCTATTAAACTAAAGCATATAATAATAATAATAATAATAATAATAATAATAATAATAATAATACATTTAATTTATACGCACACTTTACATTTGGATCAGTAATGAAGCTGAAGTCTGACAGACCATGCAACTAATTTACTGCAGCTCTGGCAGTGCTGTGTGTGATACACTGACAGCAGCTCATATCTGGGCTATGCTGAATGACAACAAATCCCAAATGATGATCATCAAGAACAGAACATTGGTAAGCAGTTCCATGATATTTAAGGACGATGGGTTGTCTCTAGACATTTTTCTCCTGCCTCAGCTGTGCCATAAAGTTGTTTCCAGCTGGGAGCAATAGCAAAGTCATTACTCGTGTCAGAGTGAATTTAAAAAAATGAATCCAGTGTCATGAACAACATTACAATAGTATTCCAGCATGCCTACTACTATGGCAACTCAATGGACCTGACACTTGAGTTGTGGTGACGCCATTGTGGAACATAATTTGTCTGGCAGAGATATATACTCATGCTGTGTTCCCTTAATCATACAACATTATTAGCTCATTGGCTATAGCGCTGTTGCTCACCTGGTAGAGCGGCCGTCTCCCAATCGGAAGATCGGACGGTAGCCGGTTAGAGTCCCACCAGGTTCCACTTGTCGTAGGGTCCTTGAACAAGACCCTGAAACCCTATCGTCACGGGCGCTTTAAAGGGGTCGCCCACTGCTCCCTCAGGGATGGGTCAAATGCAAAGAAATAATTTCACTATGTTGTACTGTGTATGGCTGTATGTCATCAATGAAGGATTTCTTCTTCTTCTTAAAAAGAAAGTTAAAGTTCAATATAATGATGCGCTTTGATTTCATATATTTTGGACTGTATGGATGATGAACAATATCCATTATATGACGAGGCCTACGTTGTTATCCGAAACAGCAAGGGCATACCTCAAAATAGCACCAAATTCCCTGTGTAAAAGCGGGTGCAAACGTGATAGCACCAGGAATTAAATGAGCAAGGTAATCTACTAACGGTGCGCACTGAGGATTGCATCCGTCAAACATACCAAATAATACGTGCTGTCCATTTAGGACGTTTTCCTGAATGAATATGCAGCACAGGGCGTTTCTACTCGAGGGGTGGATGCAGATGATTTAATTTAGCACACACAGTGGGATTTACTAAGCCTAGAAAAAATCGTGGTGCTTGTGATGGCATATGTGTTTAATACGTTTGAAAGGAAGATGCTAATCGACACGGTGTTGCGCAAAGACACAGTTTGGCATACTGATAAGCCGGTTCCGTTGTTTGAACTGTTATTTGCACAAAATTGCCAAACATCACTGGTTGGAGCAGGATGAAGAGGAAGAGAAAGACAACTGGCCACATGTGTGGCTGTGCAAGCTCCTCTTATGCGCCCTCGTTCCTCTACAATCCCTAAATGCTCCGCTGTGGGACCGCTTCGTTAGACCCACTGCTTGTAGCCCATTTTCGGTTCCTCTTGCCAGGGCACTAATGGCCATCTTCAGACCAGATTCAGACCAGATGAGAAGCTGCCTGGTGGTTGATCTCTCATCCCCTAAGCAGTGGATGAATCCATCTTCAAGATTACAGCTCAATTATATTCAGCAAAAAAGTTGAACATAGAGCACCTTCATTTTTGATTTGGAAATATATCCACATGTGCCCCCCACCTGTCTTTTTAACCAAAGTTTTATTACAAGCTATATAATAATTTGTTGTTCTTCTTGTATCTCACTATCTTCTCTGAATTTCACCTGTTGTCCTTGTTTTACGCACAGCATTGACTTTCTTGCAGTGACTCTCCCAAATCTCGTACTAAAACTACGACAAAATTAATATAATCGTTTGATCTAAAAAGTCAACACATTAAGCAGGCCAGCAGTTATTCAAACGAGTGTAACTGATAGTTTGCAGCCTTGTTTTGCACACCTTAATGAAAGTGATAAGTTTAAAATTCAGTTACACTAACAAATCATTGTTATCATTGTAGTGAATGTGAGCAATATTCTTAATTGCCCATGAACACTGTGAACATTGGGTCATTTTTCTCATTTTTCAGAGTAATAAACCAGCCTCCCAAAATATAAATGGAAGGAAGAAAATAAAAATCCAGAAATTAGTTGTATGGGGGTATGATATTAGAATATACGCTGTTAAAAATTGATGAACTTAAAATTAGTTTAGCAATGAACAGAAATGGCACGATAAAGCACGCTGTAAATAATGCACAGGGGATTATTGTTTTGGTATTTATGACTATGCGAACTCTGCCTTATACAGCAAACACCTGTCGAGCATACATACACATGCAGAAGGGCTGATAGGTGGTTGTTTTACCTAAACACATGAACCGTTTGCTCCTCATGTTTGGATTCACAGATGGGTTAGTTGGTTAGCTAGTGTCATGTTACGTAAAATATTGCTTATAATAATACTGATGCACAATTGTTAGGGCCCTAGGCTAGCATCTATTTTTTTTTTACTACTGTGGTAAACGTAAAAGCTCATTGGAGAATAAGTGTGTCATTTATTTGACAAGCTATTGTTTGTATAGCAAACAGTGACCATGAGCCATAATGACGAAGTGTATAAATGTCAAACTCAAGGCTTGCGGCGCCACTTTTGAACCGCAGGACAATTATATCCGGGCCTTGAGACAACATCTAATTTCTATAATTATTCGAACATTATTGGAACATTATTGGTATAATGCACAAACACCATGGATACCAAAAATCTCTGAATGCACTGCGATAGCCAGTGCATCAATCAAGTGCGCCATTGCTTCTCCTTTCACCTCTGTTTTCAGATCTCAACATTTGTCCAGTAATTTTTTTGCTAATCCTTAGAAGAGTTGATACGGAGCCCGGGAGGGGATATAGGTTTGAAAAAATATTTAAACTGCAAATAATTAATGCATGTTTTAACTGAAAAATAACTGGCAAGTTGCATTGGCGTCCTCCAGCCTTTCAACAGGTGTCAGTGGTGTTAAGTCAAAAACAAAAAAAAACAAAACATGAAGTTGTTTACACATATTGTGAAATGCAATTGGAAGGTACCCATACACCATACTGTTTTTCTGAGGTTCAGATGCTTCTGACTGCCGGAACAGATACGAGGAGCAACATTCTGCTTTTATTGTTTTATTATGGCACAAGAAATAAACGGCATAAATCGTCACAGCCATTTGGCAAGGGTTATTTAAAGTCCATTTTGTTGGTATAAAAACCACTGATTTAAGATGTAATTACTAACTTGAAATATATAGTTTTCTGGCTGTTATTGATGCCTGTGAATAAAAAACTTTTAAGTGCCAATGTTAGATTGGGAGATGCCTCGCATTTTCAAAAATTATTCATCGCAACCAAAACTTGCTCCTCTATTTTCAGCTGTTATACACGATCTATAAAGGTTCATAAGCTGTTTCTCAAGTTATGCCATCAAATGAAGAGAAAGGCCTTGTTTGATTCATATAACACTCATGACACCTGAACTTCATAACAGAAATTAAGTCATTCTCTAACCACCTGCAAATTCTCCCGTCTCGATCTATTTGCATCACAAATCGGTACAAGTAAGCTTTCTCCTTCTTTAGTGTCCAATCACTCTTTGCCTTACTTTGCATCTCTTTGTACTTCTGCCTATTTTCTTCATCGCTCTTGCTATCCCAATTCTTATTTGCAAACCTTTTCCTGTTTATACTGTCTTGAAGCTGGTCATTCTTTGACATCATTCCATTATGACAGGAAAACAATGTTTTCCCCCTAGTGTGTAAAATATGAACTACTAGAGTAAAATACGATATAAACAAAATTAAATCTGCAGTGAGGTACAGATGACAGTTCCTTAAATCCCTGCCTTTTTGGGGATATAATTATCCCCACATAGTAACAAAAGTTTGTATTTCTGTAATATATCATGAACACTGCGAACATTGGGCAATTTTTCTCATTTTTCAGAGTAATAAACCAGCCAACAATCTCTATAACTAACAATCTCTAACTATACAATACTAAAATCATTGTATCCCTGAAAGTTGGAGATTGTGTGGTTTTGGCATTGCTGTGTCTGTATGCGATAACAATTTCATAGATCATTACAAAATTTTGAAGCCACATAGACTGGACTGATTTTGAGATTGGTCCATTGTATATTTCTCCCACTGGGTATATTTCTAACACTCAATTATACTTTTGGAGATGAAGTTGCCCTTTATCTCCAAAAGTTTAATCGACTCTTATTTTACTCAAATAGATCATATTTTACCCATATTTATTTTAACACTTTCTAACAACTTTTACTTTGGGGAGTTCAAAGGAGGATTGCTTGCACAATACAGGGAATTGGGGGCCTTTTAGGGATTGTGTAGAATTGTTCCAAATTAGAGAGAAAGAGAATGAGGTGTCTTAAAGACATTGTGACAGAATGTTATCTGCAGCATTAAGGAATATACCTTCTTGGATTCTGGAAAAAGCAGTGGTGGTTGATGACTCTGCTGAGACTGATGAATGTTGACCTTTATGGATCTTTAAGGACCGGCTGGGCAGACTTGGTGAACTGGAGAATTGTATTTACAGTAAAACAACAGCAGCAAGATGAAGGCTAATGTTAAATGTGTGTCACCATGTTATAGGGTAAATGGGGCCTGCTGTTGATCACAGCCGATATCCATTAATGCCTCAGACTGTGAAGCAGGTAATTGAGACCAAGCATGTGTGGAAGATGAGAATCATTGAGTAGTATGAGCAGTGACTGTCGCCCCGGAGCTTCATTCTCATCCAAAACATAAGAAAATGTAATACACACTCTGGGCTCCTCCAAAGCCCTGCTGGTCTTCTCTCATTTCTCCTGTCATCACTATATTGCACTCAGGTTGGGGGTCCCTTCTACATCCATGTCATTAGCTCAGCCCTCAGCAGGACGCTTTCATGCTTTGGACTCTGTCCTTCCCTTTCCCTCCCTGGTTGGCAATAGATTGAGTGAGTTGGGAGATTTTTTTCTTACTTTGAATTACCAAAGATATTCTCACTAATACAAAGTATAGTAAAGTATACTATGATAGAAAATAATAACCCTTCCTGGCCTCATTGGAAAAAAAGCATCACCTTTGGTCTCAGCTATATAGGCTGTATTGCAATTTTGAATTTTTTCTCCTTATATTGAAAATGATGGTTGAGTACAAATATATAAGTATGCTGTATGATTCGATCAATATATTTGTATTTCAACACTCTATCTTAACTTACATTGCCCTCAGAGCAGAGAAAATGCACTGCAAAAGCATCGATTTCTTACTTTCTGACTTCCTACATGTTGTTGGTATTAGTTTCCAGATTACAGAATAAGTACTCTGCCTGATTTAGGGAGGAATTAAGTTGAAGGTTTATAACTCCAACTTTAACGCTAATCACTTAGTTCTTAATGAATAAATTATTTTACAAAAGTAAGAATTGATGAGGATGATTTGCGAACATTAATGACCTGTACTAAAATTACACTTTTAATTAAACCTCCACTCAAAATAGGGTGCGTTCTATATTGAGTGTCAGTGGAATGAGTAACTTTTCTAACTATCCCATATTAAATGGAAGTTACAGCAGAGAAATTGAGAATAAAAATCTATTAATCTATTACAATAAGCTTTGTTTGGCCTGAATGTCAACAAACTTATCATGATAATCACTAAAAAAGAACAGCATGAAGCCTCAGAACTCATCATTGCCAGATGTTATGTCCCCGAAATGTCAGGTATATTATGGAATCATCATCGGTGCTGCCGTGTCCACTATCGCAGTGTCCACTACCGCCGTCCACAGCAGATAGGTTGTGTAAAATGATCATTTTCAAACTTTATAGCCACATAAAATTTGGTGATAGGAATAACTGAATTCATTTTGATAAAAAGCTGGTTGCATATTTCTGAAATAGGGGCAACTGCAACTCCAAAAGTTTTCGTGCCACAACTTTGATTTTTATGTAGACTAAATTTAGTGTGTATAAATCAACTCAAGGAGATCTATCTCATATATGTCCTATTTAACTCTAATAAATCATATCTTACTAACTAGGGGCAGCTTTTTACGAGACAAGTGCTTGGACACAACGTTATATTTAATATGAGGAGTTAATCCAGGGGTATTGCTTGTACAACGCAGGGGTTCGGGGGCTTTAAGGGGATATACCTGCTGTCGAGTAAGACAGCACGGGCATAGTTTTCTGAATATGTCCACTTTATATTTGCATACATTATAATATTTTATTTTCCCAATCACAATCCTCTTTGAGGAAACCATGTAGTGAATAAATATAGTTTCATGAATTGTTTTTCATAACTCAACTTATTATATTCAAACTTTTGTCAATGATTTCAAAGAATCATGGAGAAAGTGAAAGAATGGTTATCTAATGCGACCTTGCACAGTGATTTGTCACAGTTGAATGAGGACAAGACTTTCTGTTCCCTCTTTCAATATTAGCATAATTTGAGTTAACTGACCCTGTGCATTGGCCCGTCATCTGTTGGACAGAGAAATAACTTTGTGCTTTGACAGTTCAAATTATTAACATGTCAATTATTGTTTCAGTTTTTTTTTAAATGTTTTTTCATTCTGTATCATAGATGGTGCATAGAGTGTATCTCATCTCCACAATTCATGCACCTCGCTCTCTCTGTCTTCGCTGCTGAAAAAAAAAGTAAAAATGTTACTAATATTTGACCTCATTTACATATGGTGTATGTTTGATTCGAGACACAGACTGTCTTCCCAGCATTTCAACTTCTTAAGTCTACTGGGTGCTACCAGACCTCTGCAAGCTGCTTTGTCTTTCCAACCATATGGCATCTTGACAGTGTTTTCCACACTAATTAGTCTTTAACACATAAGCCAAATTCAAGTGACTGTAATGTCAGGGCTGCAACGAAGACCCGCGTTGCATCAGAAATGAGTTTTGTTATAGTCTATTAACAAAGAAAAACATTCATCTTTTGTGTCAGGTACTGCATAAAATATGCACTAATTTTAATTATCATTTGAATCCTTATACAGCAGGCAGTACTTCTAATTGAATATCAGAAATCCATGAAAGCTGTTTGTGATGGATCGGAGCCAACACTCCCAAAGACCTGTGCTGTACATATCTTTTGGCATAGGACACAACTCAGTCCCTCTGCAGAGAAAAGACATACTTGACTCAATGTCATTTTGAACATATTGTGTTTATTTACTGTTTGAGCAGCAGTTTCATGAAGTCAATTGTTCCATATTCAGCAGTCCTCTGAGGAGCTCTAGCCCAGAGAAGACGATGTTTCTGGATGGGTTTGATAAATGACTTGCACTCCGCAGGGTAGAGCCCTAACTTTCTTTGCAGATGTAGTGATGAACTAGCTGACAATGGTTTTTCTGAAGTGTTCCTGAGCTCACGTAGTAACATGGGCAATTCATATATTGGCATGTGAGATTTATTTTATTTTTTTCTGATATTTTATGAACTAAAGGATAAGATCCTAGAACATTCCTTGCTATCGCACATTAGGAAATATTGTCTTTAAATTTTGGGATAATTTTCTTATGCAGATTTTTACAAAGTGGTCAACTTGTCAAAATCTTTGCATGAGAAAGACTGAACCTTTTGCGGATGCCCCCTTTACTGCATACTTCAATATACCCCCGAAAAATTGGGGATATCGTCACGTCTACCGAGCCATCGTATAAAGTGGATATATCAAAAACTATGCCATCGATACTTTTCCAAGATAATATCTAAATTAACCTTGGTGCATAAGACTTGACTCAAGAGGTATATCTTGTAAATATCATATTCCATTTTAAAAGTTTATATCTTACTCATTAGGGGGAGCTTTCTTTTTTTTACAAAAAAAGACTGTTTGTAGGACATAACTTTCAAACTGTTCTTCCGAATAAGTTAAAATATGGTGTTGACTCGAGGAGATCTAGCTTGTTTAAACCTTATTTATCTCTAACAATTTATATTTTACTTCCTTTTTGAAAAAAAATAAAAAACACTTTTTATTTCACATAACTTCACATTTAATTTGAGGAGTTCAATCAGGAGGATATATTGGTCAACAAAGGAGAGTGAGGGCTTTTTAGGGATAAGACTTTGCTGTTGGAGAGCATAGGCCCAGTTCATGAACCTATCGCTTAGCCAGATGTCGTCAATTTGGAATGTCTAAATCAGATGTCTTTACTTTGGAATGGTTTAGGCATATATCTTTACTTTGGAATGTCTAAGTCAGATGTCTTTACTTTGGAATGTCTTAGCCAGATGTCGTTACCTTGGAATGAATTAGACAGATGTCGTTGCTTTGGAATGTCTAAGTCAGATGTCGTTACTTTGGAATGTTTTAGTCATATATCTTTACTTTGGAATGTCTAAATCAGATGTTTTTACTTTGGAATGTTTTAGCCGGATGTTTTTACGTTGGAATGTTTTAGTCAGCTGTCTTTACTGTCAAATGTTTTAGTCAGGTGGTTTTAGGTTGGATTTTTGTTTTGTCATATATCTTTTCTTTGGAATTTTTCATTCAGCTGTCTTTTTTATGAATGTTTTTACGTTGGAATATTTTAGTCAGGTGTTTTCACGTTGGAATGTTTTAGTCAGGTGTGTTTACTATGGAATGTTTTAGCCGGATGTTTTTGAGTATTCCACCACTTTTCTGCCTTTTCAGCCCGTGTCCTTATTTTTTCATAGCCTTAGCTAAATTGTAGGTTTGTTGTCTCTACAGTGTTTCCAAGTGAATTGATTTAAAAAATAAAAAAAAGCATAAGAAACCAAGCGTATTCTGTCTAGTTAATATTATACATAAAGTATATATACTGTATTTGAACATGGCCCAAAATACTATATACATGGACAAATCTTTATACACTGGAGGGGAACCATCAGGATGTGGCCATCCTGAATCTATAATTTGTCCCCTAACACTTCTGGCAAGGTTGCATCCATGTGGTCAGGTGTGTCAGGGCTTGACCAGTCGATGTTGAGCTTCCTTGCACACTAAGGAGTCTGGCACTCAGGTCAATGGTAATGTGCCACTGCCAGATGGTACCTATCCACTGGGGACGAAGGACAAAGACATGCTGGTCGTAGTTTAACTTTGGAGGTTGCATATTCAGGCATTATTAATGCCTGATTAGATGCATCATTTATCACAATTATGTCCTGATAAAAGTTTGATACAAAACACAGCAGAGGCATGCTGAATATTCAATCTTTGCCCTCTCCTATCCAACCAACCCCGAAGAGAAGAACGAAGGAAGGGAGAGGGAAAAAAAACAATGCTGCAGCAAACAACGCTGATAAAATAATATAGACATTTTGGTATTCAAGAGCGCCGGCCTAAGCACATGCTGAAAAATAAAACGAGCCATAAATTAATGAGAACAAAGATCCAAAGAGGATAGATATGAAGTAAATGATATTGCATCTATTGGACATAAAGCATTATTATTATTATCAGTAATAATAATTAATGATACTGAAAATTCTACCAAATCATTATGTACCCTAAACAGTGAGATGCTGAATGATACCCTTTGTTATAAGGAATGACTTTTATTGGTTTTGTGTTTTTTGTCTATAAATCAGATAGGTTTGACTGAGTGGCAGGAAACAGACAGAGGGGGCAGACAAAATGCAGCACAGGTCTCAAACAAGAAATGTTGGGATTTTAATAGTATGCATCTGTCACCCATAGTTCACCGGGACGGATTTTGGATTGATTTTAGGCTGACAATGAATTAAAGATTTTGACATAAATGTGACAAGTAATACATAGAAGGTCGACATTAAGGGTATGGGTTTTACTAAGCGTCCTGTGCCGCATTTCAATGTGACATATGCGTGTCATTTATCAAACAGGCACTCAGGTCAGTGAAGCTTCTTTACCTATTCAATGTGGCGCAAGGTCTGTGAGCAGAGCTTCAGATTTATGCAGAGCTTCCTCAGTCTTCTCAGCTGTAGACTATTGGTGCTCCGTTAAAAATAACGCTGTTTTAAAAGCTGGTCGAAACGGTCTGAAGAGTAAATGCATCTGAATTCCAGAGACGTCTTAGGCATGGCAGACAAAAGAAAAGGTGGGCTCTGAATGACCTGAAATTAAAATATGCAGCTTTTATTTTTGGAGGAGTAGGATTTAGCCAAAATATCTGACAATTTAAAACATCACACAAACAAAGGGCCCTCAATGGTGGGTTAATGCACCTTTGTGTGCAACATGAACGCCTCTGCATTACACTGTTATTATCCCAGAACTTGTCAGCTGCATCATTGCCACATACATCCCCTTTGGAATGCGTTTAGTCATGCTATTATGACTCCATTTTATTTGTACTTGATGAATAGATGTTTGCTGGTTTTATTCTTATTATTGTTGGACTTGGAATATATCTCTCCAGACTGTCATTATGAGCTGTTGGTACCTCATTAATCACTGATTGTGAGTGTCAAGTGAAACTCTCATTTCTCAAATTTCATCACATACTAAAAGAATAGAAAATTAAAAAGCCATGATTCACCTCTTATCAGGAGTAATGAGACCAGGTGGAACCAATCTCCTGTCAGCCTGAGAGCCCAATCAAGACGCCAAACTTCCATGAGAGAAAACGTTACATGCCATAAAACTGTGCAGAACTGACCAACAACAGAAACCAGAGAAGCAGCCGGTAAGATGATGAACTGTCTGCTCTTGTCGTATTGTTTGTGTTAGCTTAACATAGACGCGGGGTCGGTTGCCCAGCCAAATGGGGCTGAGAGTTAACCCTTTCATGACCGCCTGAGATGGGGTCATTATTACAGTTCCATTCCGTTCAGACAACTTTATTTATCCCAAACAGGCAATTCATATGTAGTTTTCCCAGTCCTGTCAAGCTGGCACCACAATTAGGATCCAAAAGCACAACTTCCACAATGTCTGGTGAATAAACTATTCACTATGTAAAGGCAGGCAAAGAATAACCAAGGGGGCAGGCAAAATACAAGGTTTGGTACACGTGCAGAGGTCAGAACCGTAAATCACAAGGAACACGAAGAATCACGCTGGAAAGGTTGGCACAAGGGAACAACACGATCTGGCACAGGTGGAGAGGGGACCACAGCTTAAATACACTGTGAGGCAGGGTTTTAACAAGACGCAGGTTTTGACAATCAGAGTGGAGAAGCAATCAGTACACAATATGAAAACAACTAATTACAAAGCATGATAAGTCCATGCATTCAACTTCAACAGACAACCAGAAGAGTTCAAATGTCCGGAACAGTAAGAGGGATAAGTTTCTATAAAATAAATTAAATCAATAAATAAAACTTGTCATTATCAATAAATTAATAAAAACGAATACTGATGAAAAAGGAAACACGTTTCCTCTAAAGTAAAAGTCATTTAAAAGGAGTACTGTCTACGTTTAGCGGCTTAATAGCTGAAGGAATAAATGAGTCATGACTTGGAGTAATGGTTTGTTCTCCTCAAGGGTACGTCGTAACGTCGGCCTGAAGATATCAGCGAGAATTCAGTCGAAAGAAGTTGGTCTGATTGGCTGATCTTTTCTTTTTCTTCATTTTCTCAGCCATCTGTTTCTCCCAAATGGAGCCCAGGTCCCTCTGCTGAACTCCAATTATCTTGGAGCAGACTTTGAGTATACTAATTAGTTCTTCTTAATGATGGTTAAACTGTGTATTGAAATGGGGTGTTTTTTAAATAATATATACAAAACATTTATATATATGATGAATATACTGTATGTATAATAAATTTATATGTTGTAAATATATATATATATATATATATATATATATATACACATATTTATGTGTAATGTATGTATATAGTGTATAAATAGGAATGTTAGATATTGATCAAATTTAAGAAAGTATTGCTTCTTTAAAAATAATCATCCAATTTATTATGTGGAACATTACTATGAAAAATGGTACATTAATAAAATTATAGATATACATTTCCTGCTAAATTAAACCTATTTATGTTTATAAATATCACTAAATATTTTTTGTGCAAATAAGTACGTTAAGCTTTTTCTGTCTTTCATTTATTTAAAGGTTTTTCACTTAATGACTGGTGGTTTAATGATCCAAACTAAAAGAATCGAAATGGTCAACAGGACTGCTCATTGACTTGATTCCGGTTTATAACTCTGAGTTGTTGAGCCGATCGCTTTCAAGTGAGGAAGCACGGAAAACACCAACGACTTTTGAGTGAGTGGCTGCAAGTTTAAAATAAATAATTCAATAAGTTATTGTATTGCATTTTTAGGTTCTTAATTTCATTGCGGTATTAATAGACACTTTCTGTCGGGGCACCTAAATCTG
The DNA here is from genome assembly GCA_037951165.1 of Lophius americanus. NCBI lineage: Eukaryota > Metazoa > Chordata > Actinopteri > Lophiiformes > Lophiidae > Lophius > Lophius americanus. The sequence goes on from JBBDHG010000014.1 coordinate 24,340,394, forward strand.
CCAAGCAGTATCGGAAGACATTATTATATTGTGTATCGGCATCGCTTCTGGTGTACGGGCTTTTGTTGTTAAAACAATAACTCAAAATGTAATCCATGGTACAATTTTTAAGTTTTATACTTACATAGACCTTAGTTTTAGGAATAAATAGATTGATTCTCGGAAAGTTGGTTGAATATTTACACCACTAGTGGGAGCTAACTCTCCAAAGATTTTTGGCCTTTATTTCTCAAATGTTGGTCATATTTAGTCCAAATTTGGTGCATATGAATCGACTTAAGGATATATATCTTAAATTCTCCATATTTTACTCACTAGGGGAGACTTTTTGCAAAAAAACCCCAAAACGCTGTTTTTCAGATATAACTTTCTAAGCAAATGCCATCAGAATGTCTTAATTAAGTGCAACATTATACTATTATGATGACTTTAGTATACAAAGATATGTTTAATTACCAAACACACTTGATGTTTCATGTATTAAAGGCAGTTATGTTGAAATAACAGAACGCAATGTGATTCCAAAACCTTTAACAATGACATCAATTGAAAAAAACTACCTTAGTTATTTTGACATAAAGCATAATAAAAGTCAAATAATACAAACAACATTACAAGCTCCATTATCTGAATAAAAAAATGCTGCCTGTAATAAAAAGTTTGTTAACTTTAACTGACACAATAACACAATTTCAAAATCTATTAACGTTTCATCAAACTTCCTTGCTTTAATTGAAAAATATGCAATTATCATTTTCATTTAACTTAAATTGGTATGTAATGCATACATAATACAGAATTCACTTTTCATTTCTAAAAGTGTACCTGCAGATAAAAACATTTCTTCCATGATTCTATTTCAATGTACAGTCCAGCATATAATATAATAAAAGCTATAGAAACTTTGCCTGCTCCGTCAAACCTGATGTGTTCGAGGATGCTTCCAGTTTTTTGATTGGATTATGTCAAATAAAATTGAATTCTAAATCCATTTAACTTAGACTCTCTGAAGGCCGTCCAGGGACGGAGACATCATTATGAACATTAATTGTATTAAATAATTAAAAAAATATCCTTCTCCCCGGGGTAACTTGGATTTCAGGACAGTGAAAGTTGACGAGGAGAGGAGGAAAAAGGGATGGAAATGTGAGACAGTCACGGAGCCTAAAAAACAGATCTAAATAAAGCAGGGGAAAAAATTCATCAGTATCTTTATTGACATTGAAAAAATGTCTTTAGCTTGTTGTATACATCGCTTAGTGGCTTCTGGTATTAACATGAAATCCAGATTAGTGTCACACCATCTGCTTTTGAATATTTGTATGGAGTCAGAAGATTTCACTAAATACCACCACAGCAAAGAGAAGTGTCAGAAATTTTCTTAGCATTTGTAAAGCAGAGCTGTCGGTTTCGAAGCTCTGAGGACACTTGACTTCTTCACACCATTCATTGAAGTTCTTGCAAGAATGCTGATTGACTCGTTCATTGTCTCTTTGGGGCTGTTATATAAATGTGTGTGTAGCTCGGTGACATTAGGCTTTGAAAAAATGTACTTTTATTTTCTTCAAGTTTAAAAGTTTGCATGTTTGATGAAATCAAAAGATTGGATAGTGGGAATTATAACATGAAATAAACTACTTATCATGATGATTTGTAGTCTTTCACCCAATCTAATGTAGGTATAACACCGCCGCTATCACCAAAACTATGACTTTGATTTGCCTTACCTTGAATTTCAAAAAAAAGTCACAATGTTGCCCTAGTGAGGAAGCCACAGCAATGAAGCTTATTTTCCGGTCGATCTTCACTCAATAATGTCAATGTCAGGCTGTGGTGTCTATAAGAACGGCTGTGTCACCTCAAATGCTCTAAACTACAGCGTTGAGGAAATTGTTTTCTGCATTATCTTCAGTCATCAGACTGAAGAAAATTATTGGCTAATGAACTGACAACCATTTGTTGACTGAGAAAAGCCGCTCCTCCAACAACATTTTCAAAATTGCCCATAAGTGGCAATGTTGCACACTGAGGATTGTGTCCGTTAAATGTGCAAAATAACACTCGTTGTCCATTAAGTACGTTTGCCTTAATGAATATGCAATACCGGGCGTTTCTACCCAAGGGCACAAAATACTGGGAGGTGTCAATGCAAATAGGTTAATTTAGCACACTTAATGTGATTAACTGAGCCTGAAAATTTATTGTGACTGGGTCTGGATTCAATAGGTTTGAAAGGAAGGTGCTAATCGGCAGATCGTTGTGCACAGACACAGTTTGGCTTACTGATGAGCTGATCCGTTGTTTGGACCTCACTGGAGGAGTGTTACTGTAGAGCTCAGAAAAAGTGGCCCAGATTGTAGTTGTCTGCTGAATTTGTGCACAACATTGCCAAACATCACTGATTGGATCATGATACCATGGACGTGGATGAGGAGAATAACCACTGGCCACATGTGTGGCTATGCGCTATTGTCAATCTGGATTCCCCGGTTAGTCCTTAGGGGGACCGCTTGGATTGAGAGATTCCACCTCTAGCTGTACCTCTTCTTCCATCGCTCTTGCCAGGGCACTGATGACCAGATCAATCGCTGACCAGCTGCCTGTTGTGCGCTACAATGGCCCGAGTGTCCCACCTGAACGGTACTACAAGTATTACTGGCAGATCCTGAGATGCCAACTTCCTAATATTAGTTATTTTAAGAAATCTTACCAAGCAAATTTTAAGTCGTTCTATAGAAAGAATTTTTTTTTTACTTATTACAAGCTAAAAACTCTTTCTATTTTTTTCAAGTGTACCCTTTATCTGCTCAAAGCAGAAGGTGAGCTGCCCCTGCTGATGTCTTCCACCGCGCCGCCATATGTTTATTTAACCAAGATTTTATATATTATAAGTTATTTTTTATTTTGCTCTTGTGTAGCTCAACAATTTGTTTATTTGCTTTTCCATGGCATTAAATTTCACCTTGCGTTTGCGGTCACTCGGCTCTCCGTCCAAACTCTCATTGGCAGAAACCGGTAACCCCCACAAAACCCTAATTTAAATAGTACTGCCTCCACCATGTTTGCACCTACACAAAATTATTCTTATTTGAGTACATGCAAATTGCCACGCAACCAAATGTGCAATCTGTTAGGATGCACACACAATTCAGCACTCTGTGTTCCGTGATTGAACAGATTCTGAGAAAAGCAACCTTGTATCATCAGTACCCCATGTGAGGAAGACAACCTCAAATGTTTTGGTGAAAATTCTGTCTGAATTTTGGACTTCTTGAATTACAGATCTCACACCTTCCACCCTTCTCTCTCTCTCATTCTCTTCATTCATCAGTTCTCCAAAGTTTTATTTCCATTTTGCACTCACGTCTCTTCCTCGCCAATTCAGTCCTTTTCTCCTTCCTAAGTGTCCAATGTCTCATACAACTCATCATGGGCCTCTTGTTTAGCCTTTGCCTACACTATTCGCCTTACGTCACATTTCTTTGTACTCCTTTCTTCATCTCTCTTCCCATCCCACTTCTTCTTTGCTCACTTTTTCCTGCTTATACTTTCATAAGCCGCCTCATTCAACCACCGTCTCCTTATTTTCTTTCCTCTGCCCAGATGAGACACCAAGCACCTTCCTACATATCTCCCTTATCACATCTGCTTTGGTTGCCCATTCAGTCCAGAGCCTTCCTCATCTCCCCCCTGAAGTAGCAGGGAGGAAGCAGCCTTGACAGGAAGTTAATGTGATCATTCGTTGAATTTGAGGTTGTTATGTTTTGCAGCTTGGGGTTAAAAAGGGTAATTTAAAGGTATTAACAATATCTGTACCCATAATAATTAACTCCCTCACTTCGAGATTAATATGGCTACTAACTCCATAATATTTTAAATATGCGTCATAAAGTGATCCAGGAGTTATTGTTGGATTTGGAGAGCGCTATGATAGTATATATAGATAGTCATTTTATGAGCTGTAGAGCTTTAATCAAGATTTCCCCTTCAGACTCCGTCATCATAATTGAAAGCAAAGTTTAATTTTCTTCCCTCCCTACCTTGACAAATTTGAAATTCTCCCTGTCACATCACCTTTAGACTGAATTAAAATGGAATTAGCAGTAATTGTGCTGGCTTTGAGGACTATTTTATTTAACACAGGGTTTTGAACACCTGAAAGACAGGATGAAGATAAGGGCTTTCCATTAAAACAGTAATGAAAAAGACTTTGGTTGAGCATTACCAGAAATAAGTGCTTCTAGTCATTAACATGCTAAAAATCAGACAAGAAGTTTTCAGGAACTTCCTCAGTGACATTTGACTTGTATCGATTTGAGTTATAGCGATGTATTAAGATGCAGTGCATGTGGGACCCGCAGTGTTGAATAACATGATTGATAACTGTATAAGTAAAAGATAAGATAAACAGTGTAAGTATTCATTTATTGTCTATGGGATTTGTTTGCATGTGTGCGTGTGTGTGTTAGGTACAAATCTTACCATACACTCCGCCTTCATGATTGTTGATTATTGTTTGTGTTTTGACTGCTTGAACAAACTACATAAAACAGCAAATGTGTCTTACATGTGATTTTTGTAATGTATTTTTTATTGTTGATTTTCCCTAACCAAGAAGAACAGTCTCAGAAATACCTCATTTAATCACTCTGTAGATTTAATTTCAGATACTGTGTCTTTTCTTCCCAAAATATCTCACTTTATTCTCAATCAGTCCACGAGAAACTTTCTATATGTTCGGAAACTATTCTGACAAATGAATCTACAACACTATCATATTGATTTATGATATTCCCATCCCTTTAGGCAGTGACGTTAGGTCAGGTTTGTGGCAAATGGAGCAGCGACCCTTCCAGAGTCAGATTTACAAATATATGAAACTAAAAGTGTAGCTTAAACTACCATTTAATTGCCAGATTGCACACTGGTTGTGATTCAAATCTCATATTTCTCTACACACACATACTCTTGTTAAGACACGTTTGGCCAAAGAAGAACGTCACATTTTTATCGACTCAGAGGAGGAGCGCATTTGCTCTGCACTTTCCTGTGTTTTTGATTTGCCATCGCAATTCTAAAATTCATACAGCGCCAGAAGAAATCATAGGTTCAGAAAATTTTTTAGAAAAAGAAAAAAAAAGACAAGAAATTAGAAAAAATGTTAAATATAAATATGTTAAAATAAATATATATATATAGATTACCATTACTCTTACATTTTTTGTTTCAAAATATTTTCAATTGCATACGAAGAAAAATGATGAAAAAAAATATTATATAGATTCTAAATGATAGAAAAATATATAAATTATAGATTTATTTTTGAAATTTAATAATTGATTTATTTTCTTGGGGTGGCTTAGAGTAAGAATCTTCCATTTTTGCAGTCAGAGCATATTATAAAAAAGATGGACTACTGTGGTGAACCTGAGTCTCTGATTTTGCGTAGAAGAGCAGCCTCCGGCTTTTTCATGACGGTTTTATGTCAGATCAGCAAGACTAAATATGTTATAGTGAAAGAAAATACCTATTCTATGGAAAGTGAGAATATATAATGAAAAGTGTCAACAAACATGACATTTGTGACAAACGGTGAGAGAGAAAAACAGACATGCACTCAACCCAGTTCGTGAGGGACTGAGAAGAACAGGAAATAAGCAAATGCAGCGATTTTTATTATAAAAAATGATCGAAATGATTTATAATGCATAATAGTAGAATAATATTAATATTTATTTTATCATTATTTCTTTTTCACTTTTCATGACAACAGGTCAGGCTCTTTTTTCCCTGACTGCACTTTCCTGCATTCAGCTTATCCTAATCAGGGTTTGTGGGGGGCTGGTGCTTATCCCGGCTGACGTTGGGTGGGAGGCGGGGGGTACCACGAGTTGATCATAGGACCGACACATAGTGAAAGACCAGCTCTATGCTCACATTCTCTCTTACGGGCGATTCAGAGTCACTAAATCACCCAAACTCTGCACAGAAAAAAAGCTCCAACCAACCAATGGCTGAGAAATGATGACACGGAAACTAAACTCCCCCTAGTGTTGGATATGTAAAACCGACCTTTCCATAAATGAATCCAGTTCTCCCTCACACTAAGGTCTATGAAAGTATAAAATAAGAAAATGATCCATTAAACAATTTTTCAGTTATCGCGTTAACAAATAATACCGTTGACCTTTCAGCAATATAATTGGTATATTTGCTTTACGAATGACGATTAAATCATAGGGATCGGATTGTTTTTACTTAGAAGCTGTCTGTTTCAATGTTGCCTTCAGTGGATCAAGAGTTGAATTCCAGGCTCACAGAACTTTCATTGCTGTTATATTGCTGAGTGTTTGAGGTTATATTATAGAATGTGTCCAGTGCCCCAACAAATTTAGTGTCACTGTAATTACACTTTAACTTTTCAGACATAAAATCACATTAGATCAGTAGGATTGATTATACAGTCCAGTGTGGCCTGGGCTTTTCTGAGATATACCCTTTGATGTCGAGAACAACAACCAAGGCCTTCTTTTAAAATTGCCTTTCAACATATTTGGGGATGTCTTCTCAGTCATCGGTATTAGAATTCCGGAAAGGAAACTAGGCCAAAGCTTTTTTATTAGTTTCTTAAACAAAAACAAAAGTTATTAAAGATGATATACACACGCTACGCAGTTTCTCCCATAATCATGCATGGAAAGACGAGCAAGCAGCAACACCAGGGCAGATAACTAGAAATAGATGAAAAGGAAATTATTCACTCTTGTTTGTGGTTAAAAACGTCAAGAAATAACAACTTCAATGGAAAACTGATAATGAGATGAAAAACGTTTAGAGCTCACTGACCACACATGTTCAGCCGCACATCTGTGTTCTTGCGCAGCGAGGCATTCGCGGTACATTGCTCTATTACAGCTGTGATGCTTTGAATGATGAGTGACACATGCCTTTTACAGTACGAGCACTATTACAAGGATATAAACATTACCTCTGCCAAAGTAGAAGGTTATGTTTTTATCCCTGTGCATTCTGTTTGTTTGTTTGTTTGTGACCAATATTATGGAAGACCTCAAGGAAAAATTCCATGAAATCTTACCCAGGTGTAGGTGTAGGCATATCACACGGATGACACAATTTTGGTGACATAACGTGTTTTGCAGCATTAAAAAATAAGAAAACAATATTACTGTTTTTTCTGTTTTGTAGCAGAGTTTTTTTTTGTTGTTGTTGCCTTTTTGTCTTTTATTCCTTTGATTTTCCTTGGGGGGGTTGGGATAGAGAGCTAGGAGCGAAACAGGAAATTACGCAAAAACGTGTGTTTACAAGAACGGAACAGGAGAAGCACAGAATACGCCATGAAGAGAAAACCTTTATCATTCTATGTGGAGTGATATCTGAAAGTTTGTTGTAGTGGTCGGTAGATTTCGGGGCTGGAATTAACCAAGACATTAATGGAAAAATCTGCATGAATTTTTCCATAAACCCCGGGTACTGTTGTGCCTCGTTCCTTTGACGTTTTATACTGGAGAGGAAGAGGAAATGACGAAAACATTGTCTATTTGTTGAAGTTATTCAGTTAAACGTTATGATTTTAATCACTATTGTTCCTCAGCAAATTTATTTGTGTGAAGAATATATGTTATATATAACAAAATTGAAAATCTTCATCTAAAAAACAATGCAGGTGACTGATGGTAGAAATTGAAAGACTTATTATTGGTGGACATTCAGGCATTTTTTCCAAGGATCGCAAAACTCCTAGTTGTGTCCAAATGCAACCAAACACAAGAAAATGCACTTAAAGAGTGAGGAGATTTTCAGGAGGATATTCTTCTTTCATATAAGAGATTGTGCTCAAGAGAATCTTAACATCTGGGAAAAGAATGTTCATTGGTAACACATAATTAAATTATGTATTATTTTTTGCATAAAGTTTAGGGCTAAAATACTTAATTTAATTATGTCTCCAGTGGTAGTAGCATTTTCCATATTTTAGGATTTTATTGCATGGTAAAAATGTGAAAAGTTTTGGAAATTCCTTTTTTTTATGCTTTGGGTGTCTAATCTTGCATAATCTTCCATTTCTTACAGTGTACCACAAGTATACTTTTATACATATCAGTATATGTAAGTGTCTGTTCTTTTAATTATTGGTGGGGATTAGTTTTGAAGGAGGAGTAGAAATAAAACTAAGTCTACAATGTCATCCCCAGCAGCAGGCTTCCTCCAATTGAACCCCTTGAGTTAAATGTGAAATTATGTCTGAAAAACTGTTTTTTGAGAATCAAGAGTGAAAAGTTAACTGTTCAGAATCTCCAAAAAACTGTATTTTTCATAAAAATATCCTCTCAGTGAGAAAAATATGTACTATCAGAATAAAATTTGGAACTAATTGGATTAACGGTCAGGAAGTTATTTTCAAAACACATAAATTTTGGTTTTTGAAAAATCCTTCTAGTGAGTAAAATGTGAACTATTATTTTATTAGTAAAATATTATATATTCAAGATAGATCTCCTTGAATCGACTCATATGCACTCAATTTGCACTTCAATTCTTCCTCGCACTAAGGTTGAAGTAGGTATAAAATTAAAATTGAAAAGATCCATAGAATGGTTTTTGTGTTATTGTTAACACGACCAATCTGCGGTGGAGGCAGACACAACGTCACCAATGATGACAATGATGACTGGGAAATAATTAGGGTTCCATGCTAGTTAATTTTTCTTAATCATTATATGTACGATAACTCCAAATTAGTCCCCAGGTGTTGCTAAAGTAAGAATGGATCCATACAAAATCTGTAATATATAATATGCCATAACTAATTAATTCTCTTCCTTTCATCCTATCTTGATACTTTCTTTTATTAATAAATAAACAAATCTCTGAGGGAAACCAATGAGCATGAGTCACCAGCATCGCCATCACTATCAGCCCCTTAATGGAAGGCAGAGAACAAAAAAGGGCTCTTCCTGACCTTGTGCTTGGTTTGTAATCTCCTTTGTGGAAATTACACTCTCACTTTATGAATATATTGTAATTAGGCATATGTATTCTAAGGGGCAGTAAGATATAGTTTCTGCCTAATCTCTCATTTATATGCAAAGGAGTGCCAGTTAAAGAGCTTAGACTTTCTTCCGTCTTACTGATTCCCTTTCCCCCCCTCATCAAGCGACTTTTATATTTCGGTTTTCTTGGGCTGCTGTTTCATTTTCCTTGTTCCGGTCGAAGAGCAGTAGTCTATTATCGGCTCTTTCGAGGTTGCGTTATTAGAGTGTCATTGGTTTAATATCACAGAAAAATGTCTGGAGTCACTGAAGTAATTTCTGCTCAACGAAAGTTTTTATTCCTTGCTTTCCTTTGTTTTCTTTCTCATTTTTTTTGGTGTACTAAAGAAATATGGAAATTTCCTAATCAAATGATACAGATATGTTATTAAAAATTAGGCCTACCCTGTTATCCCTGACTGCGAGTGTATTTCCTAAAAAAACAAAAAAACAATCCACTGTGTTTCCAAGCTGTTCCCCTGATTGAATTCCACAAATTGAATGAAGTCATGAAGTTATTTAAGAAAAAAAAGCTCACTCAAGTCATTAACACGTGAACTATTAGAGAAAAATAGGATATCAAAAAGGCCCATGATCATATCTTGTATCTCCATTCTGATAAAAGCGGTCGGCACTGTTTACTCAAGACACAGTCTATACAATTAATGTTTAATCCCTTAAGACATGGGAGCAGAAAAGTAAACAGAAACCTGTTTGTAAATCTGATGTAACAGAACCTTACATCTCCCTTTTGGAGATGTAAGGTTCGCTCCCGACAGAGTCGATAAATAGACAAGATTGATCTCCTCAAGTTATCAAAAACTTACGAAAGCTCGGAATCGAACCAACGGTTCCGACATTTCCGACATGTGTAAAATATGATATTCACAAGACAGATCTCCTTGAGTCGATTCTTATGCGCCAAGTTCTCGACTAAATCGGACCAATGATTGAGAAATTTTGGCCTTAAAATTTCAGAAATAAAGCTCCCCCAACGTGGAAATATACAAACTTTCTCTTAATCACTCAAATTCTTCCTCCCTCTCAGGATTATGTGAGTTATGTCGGTTTCAAATTTAAAAATGATCCATGATATAGTTTTTGAGTTATCAGGCTAACACGGAGGATCAGAAGAAGGTCACGACAACGATTCCATAATATCTCCGACTTTTCGGGGATATAGTTATGGTCCCAAAACTTTTGGAGATAAAGGTCCCCCTAGTGCTGGAAATGTAACTGGCCTATCCCAAAACCAATCCAGTTCTTCCTCGCACTAAGGTCCATCTATTTACATGAAAATGATTCATGAAATAGTTTTTAAGTTAACGCATTAACACGGATTATCTGCAATGATGGACAGGCTAGCACTATTACACTATACACTATATTGGCTAGGACTATTCTACAATATCCCCGACTTTCCCCCCCCCCAACTAACATTCGAGTTTTGATTTTGTACTGACGTTGCGCTATGAATGCCCTGTATTTTTCATATTAAAACAAACTGAACATCATAAAAAATAATTTGATTAATTTGAGTTCTTCTGGAAATAGAATGTTCGTAACATATAGCACAAAAGAGGACGGTGAAGCTCCTTGAAGGTGTCAAAGGTTAAGATGGTAAATTGTAACACAAATGAACAGAGCAGTCCAATTAATTTGAGCATATCATTTCAAAATTTGGAAGTCAGTTTGAAGATTTCATGATTCTAGAGAGTTTCAATCACTGACCAGGCATAAAAGTACATGCCAATAGAAGGAGGAAAGATAATGGGAATACCCTTTCTCATAAATTACTTGGGAGAAAGCCTTCAGCTGGTGGAAATTAAGCCCCAAACAAGTTCATTTATTCCCAGATGTGTTCAATTGATTTTGCACCTCAACTTCAAAGAGGTAGTAGTCAGCCTCTGTGGGGCATGGCGGGAGAGGCAGAGGCCTCGGATGGATGGTTTTGCAAACCTGATCAAATCCGAACCTATCGGTTCCACCAACTGTCCCTGCAACCACTATTAGTATTCATGGAATACTATTGATTTATTATACTATTGGGTGGATACATGAGGCATAGAAAATCTGCCTTCTAGATCCTTCTACCACAACGACTGATGAAAAATGCGCAGACTGTCTAACCTCGGGTGCTATTTACACTGGTCCCAAAAAAAGCAATGTATCTGCTTATTGATGTCCTAGCAATGAGCTGCTACTTGAAATTAGCATTTAAAATCCCATTTAACTTGTTGCCGATGTTTACAATACTCTTTGGAATGTTAGCGAGTTGTGGAGATGGAGATTCTTCCATTAACTTCTCTTCCCGTGGGTAAATTCCTCTAAGAATGTACTTTATGCTTACATTTCAGAGACACATTTAAGTTGGGGATCAGATCAGTAATTAAAATGAATTTTTGTGATATGCAAGATTCCCCTTTTTGACTACAAAGAAATGTCAATGTTGCAAAAACATGTTCATTTCTCAAATATATATAACTTTTTGCACTCAAGGGTGCACCGAAAAGTGTGGGATATCTTGGCATCGTTGCCGCCGCATTTGCAGATCGTTCCTCTTAATGTGATGACAAAAAAGCTTGATCTTTTTCAAATTTGATACCCATACAGACCACACTGTGAGGAAGGCCTGAAGTGATTTGGCAAAGGTTGGTAGAATATTTCCGACTTTCTGAGATTTTACACAATAATTTCTCAACTACTTCTCTGATTTGGTCCAAAAGCTGTGCATATTAATTGCCTCAAAGAAATCAATCTTGTCTTATCATATTTAAATCCCCGAAAAGTTGGGAATATTATGGAATCGTCATAACCCCATGTCCACCACTGCAAATGCTTAGTTTTAAGGCTATAACTTAAAAACTGTTTCCTTAGATTAACTAGGTCTTCAGATTTTAAGGCTATAACTTAAAAACTGTTTTCAAATTTTACACACACCTACCCTTTCTGAGAGCAAAAACTAGAGTGATTTGTGGAATTGTCAGTTGTGTTTTTCCAAACCTAGGGGGAGCTCTATCTCTAAATGTTTCCGGTCATAATTTCTCAATCCCTGCTCCTGAAAAATTTCCCAATTCACTGCGTAGTCCAAAAATAAAACATGGTTTATACATATTAGATTTTCCCCAAATTCACATACAACAAAATTGGACTAACTTGATGAAGTTTTGCCCCACAAACAATGTTTTAATGCAAGACAAGCTCCCCCCACTGAGTTAAATATGAACTATTGAAATAATATACAAAATAAAAAAGGTAGGTATCCTCAAGTAGATACATATTCATATAACAGCTGAGAAATAATAGTCTGAAAAATATGGCAATAAAGTTCCGCCTAGTGTCGGAACAATACGACCAACCTTTCCCAAAATCAATTTACTTCTTTCTCGAACGTCTATTTGGGTATAAAATTTGAAAATGGTCCATTTCATAACTTTTGAGTTATCATGTTCAGACGAAGGAGCTCTGACGGTGTGCATGGAGGTGATGACTATTCCATAACATCGCAGACTTGACGGATGGGGAGTGCTGCATCACATGACCTGGCCTCCACTATCACCTGACCTCATCTCAATTATGTTGGACCATGACAGAGAAGCGGCCAACAAGTAATCAACATTTATGAGAACTCCCTCAGTTTTACTGGATTGCTTCAAGGACAGTTAAGCAACAATTATTGAATACCTTCAGCATTGTCAAAAATATGTGCGTTTAAAGTTAGAGTTCATGATGGCAGGATATCAGTCCCCAGAAAGTTAAGCTACTGAGCAGGAAATCAACTGGAGTTTCGATAGTTTGTCAGTCACATGCTTTGATTAGGCTATTGCTAGATAGCAGTAGCTAAAAGAAAACTCCAAATACATCCAGCTGCCAGCTTAATCCTAATCACCAATCACCCACGTATTGAAACGATGTCTGCACCAAAAGCATATACACTTTGCAACCGCGCAACTTTTCCTGTTTTATTTCTTGTTTTCAGATGGCATAAGATTAAATCTAGGAGCTAAAGAATGATATGAGCCAGGAGGAAATTGTAATTTGACCTTCTTGGGCGAAGCACTGGATACATCTAAACCACCAGCCTGAAGTGGGATACAGACAGTTGGCCGATACACCCGTAGTCCCCGTTACAGTCCAAGAGCTGAAAAATGAAGTTGAAAAAATCCCAGCAGCAACCCTCCCCACACACTCACAACCGATTCAGAGCTTGCTGCATTAATAAGCTACAGTTTCTATTGATCCTGATGAAAGGTGAACACTTTGAGTCAGCATAAAGAGTACAGACCAATTATAATCCCCAGAAATGTCAAGGAATTAAGTTTAGGCTGCAAAGATTAAGTGTTAATCCCTCCAGAATCTCTAATGCCGAAAAACATGATTATAACAATTGAGACTTCATTAAAAATTATACAAACAAACACTGAAAGAAGACACGGGAGTAAACAACATTGCTGCATTCTTGGATTCTAAGTTGAGGCGACTCTATTGTCTCATACTGCATCCCAACATTTGATCACAGTTGCAAAAATAATGTCCTTATGAATATGCACAATATGAAGGATATGTTTCGAATGAGAAGATTTAATTAAAGGATTTTAAAGTTATTGCCATGTAGAGGACAAATACATAGAAGCTGTCAGCGAATCAGTACATGTCGAGTCTAGTATCGGCATTCTGACTCCTGCTCAAAGTGCTTGGGATCGAACCAACAGCCATCAACACAGCTCTGAAACATCATTGGATGAGAACCTCATAACTTTTATTTTCATATTAACCAGTGTCAGGTCTTAAAACAAAATTTGACTTGAACCAAGGAAAACTGAGGAAACACAAAATTGAAGCCTTAAATGCTTTCATCTAATAAAGGAAATTAATCCAAGTAAAATGTAATTTGTTGTGCTGAGGCTAATTGCTAATTGTTCCACATTCGGCAGCAAATGCAACCAAACCATTCTGATAACTGAAGATCAATGTGACATCACTATTGACGGACTATTTACACACCCTTCTTTGCAGAATTGATTTGGTGAAGCGCCACAAGAGGTTTTGAGAGCATGTCAAGCTACAGGTCCGGACTTTGACAAGGCCATGCCAGAACATTGATTTTGTTCAATTAAAACCATTCAGAGGTGGACTTACTCTTCTGCTTCAGATCAGTTCTTGCTGTTTGACACGATCTCGCATGATTTTCAACGCACTGATTGATGACCTGATATTCTACATCAGAATGTTCTGTCATACAATATTACAATGTTACAACAATACAATATTAACATAGACCTTAATGCGAGGAAGAAATGGAATGATTTTTGTCCTCCAAACTGCTCAAAGCTTTGACTCATCAGCCCATTAAATATTTTCCCAAAAGCTGTGCTGTGGCAAAAATTCAGATTCTGGCTTAGTAGTGGCTTTTTCCTCAAACCTCGCCCATAATGTGATTTTATACAGAATAGTTCAGCCCTGAACAAAGACATTTATTAAGGTGAGATCCCAGCAGTCCTTGGATATTTTCTTGGATGTTTGTGTGACTACCTGAGTGAGCCTTCACTCTGAGGACTTTTAAAAGGTCATCCACTTCTGCAAAAGTCTCAGAGCCTTAGAAATAACTTTGAAACCGTACCCAGACTCATGTATTTCAATCTCCTTTTCCCCCAGTTCTGGTGAATTCCTTTTGACTTTGGCATAATCTAATTAAGTGATGATATGATTGAACAGGGCTGACTGGTAGAAGTGAGGGGAACTGAGTGATTCTATAGCAGCTGCAATCAGTTATTACTGCAGTTTGGTAGTTTTTTTGGATGGGTTTCTAAATAATGTATAATAGCATTAAATAATAAATATGAAATTCTACCATCGCTTATACAACTTTGCCCACAGATGACCCAGGAAAGACAAATCCTATGGAGAATGCAGAATGCTCAGGTGGTTTAAACGATGGAGAGTTATGCACATTTTGATGTGATATTTCTGAACCATTGGTGCAATCTGGTTCCCTTAATCTAATTAATCAATTTACTATTTTATTTTAGTGTATTTAAGAAATGTTTTTTATTTATAACTCCGACAAAAAATAAGGTTATGTCAGTTTGTTTGGTTCTCTGTTTGTTTGTTTTCATGAAATTTCAGCCAGAGGAAGATTTTGGCATATCCAAGAGGTGATAAATTTTGGTGATGTTACATGTTTTGCCGCATATATAATAAAATGAAATAAAATAAAATAATAAGATACATTGACATCACAATGTGGCTATTGCTGCCTCTGTTCGTTTGATGTTTCTTTGTGGGTCAATCTGGGAGCTCAGTTGGCTGAACAGAGAAGCTGAAGTGAAATGCGAAGAGAATGACTGGCTGCAGAGTAATTGCCAGATACTCAGAGTTTGTGGAATTGTCCGTAGAATTAGAGGCCGGCAATAACTCAGACATTAATGGAGAAATCTGCAGGAATTTTCTTGAGCCTAAGGTAATGTTGTGCCTTGATGGAAGTTTAAGGAGTGCTTTTTCTAGTAAATGATACTGTATAATGTTTTTAATACATATTGAAATGCATACTACCTTAAATTTAAAGTGTCTGCGTATCATTCTCTTTAAAGAAGATACTGGTTGCTGTCAAGTGATTTAACTTAATTTGAAGATGATAGTTGTTTTCTACTTTGAAACACTGCAATTTCGAAAAAGCGGATCAATTAAGAAAAACAACATTATTGCAGTCGTTAAGATGTTTACTGATGTTACTTTCCAGGACACCATGTTTAATGTGTTTTATACTACTTTATAACATTTTATTAAGTCCAGACCATTCTAAGATGTAAGTATGATGTAAGCAGCATTGACAATGGGTGTGTTTGATACACAATTTGCAAATCAACCATTAACAATGATGATTAGTATTGATGCTGGGGGCCCAAATCAAATTTTTCCTTTAGGCCCCATAAAGACTCTGCAACTAAGTCAATGGTAATTTAGAAGAATTGACAAAATTATTGAGTGTGAGGAAGCAGTCAGATAGCCTAGATATGCATTAGAGTAGATTAGAAACACTTTAACACAAAGAGATAATTAGGTAAAGAGGTTAGCAGTTTAAACATATTGACTCTAAGCTCTCATTTGTAGAGAAGTTTCTCTTATTAGGATGGTTTTTAGTTCAAGGTCGGAACTGATTCACTGTGGAGGTGTGATGCATGGCTGCTGGATGATCCTGCAGATGATGAAACCAGTTTCTAATTATTGTAGACTCTAATTTCCTCAAGGTCCTTAGTTTTTGTGGCTCAACTCTTTTGACATACATTCAGGGAATTCAAGATTCAAGATTCTTTTTTGTTATCAGGCTAGCCACCATACAGGTACACAGCAGAATGACATTCTGTGTATTTGGCCCCATACACAAAAATAAGAAATTACAATCTACAAAAGAGGTAAAGAGAGTTATAGATTAAAAAAACATAAAACTAATTAGCAGTCTGTACATTAAGTTACTGGGATAATGCACAGGATCAGGTCTACTGCACTGGTCAAACAACATAATTAATACCAAGATAAGTGTAAAACAAGGATACATTGCACAGAATATATGAATGAAAGACGAACAAAACTCTTTTCTTAGATCAGATTGTGGAACTTTTGAAGTGAAATAACGCTGTAGTGGTGGTCTTTATGTTGTAAGTGCACGTTATTCACATAGTTATACATTAAATAATCAATTCATGTTCAAAATGTCATCTTAAACATATTCAAGTAACAGATTAACATGTCAGGTTCAAATTATGTATCACACTAGCGTGATATTATTTTTAACAAGACGTATTTGTTATGGCGTATGCCAATGGTGCTGAACAAGCAATCCCCCGGATTGAACTCAGAATTAAACTTAGAATTAAATGTGAAGTTATGTCTGAAAACAGAGTTTTTAATTAAGAAATCTGTGACAAAATTTTGACCTTTCGGACTGAAAAATAAAAAAGGGAGATCTCCTCAAGCCGATTCATTTGCACCAAATTGGGACGGAAGCACAGTAGCAGTTAAGAAACAAATGCTCAAAATATTTTGTAGCGCCCCCTAGTGTCGTTGATATAGAAGCAACTTTTTCCAAAAATCATTCTTCCTCGCACTAAGGCTATGTCTGTATAAAATGAAAAAATTATCTATAATGTAGTTTTTGAGTCATTGTTTAGGGTTATTGCATCATGAACAATCCGTGGCGGTTGCGGCAGACACGATGACGATTCCATAATATCCCCAACATTTCCGGGGATATTATTATCATCAAATAAATGATGTTATTTGTTCATTAATAAAATGTATTATTATTAATATTATTATTGTTCTTTTGTAATGGACACAAAGCTCATTGGATGTCATGTACTGTGACATAAACACGATGTTTTGTAACTCAGATCATATTTTGCCTTTTAGTTATTGAGATTTGGGATGTTGTATGTAAGTGCGGTTAACCTGTCTTTAAGTCTGTACTGTGCCTAATTTTCTCATGTTGTTTGTGGGATGTTTTATAAACAATAGTAAAAGTTTATTTGTAAAAAATGTGTCTGAGAAATATAATCTGCCACTAATGGATTTGATTTATTTTGCATAATAACCGTTTATTTATCACAACCCCTTGTGTTGGTATTAGTAATGCAGCAGAAGAGAAACCCACCGGATGTCGTGACTGTTTCCAGATCTCATGGAAAGCTTACTGACTGTTTCTGTTGACACGAGGTTATAAATTGACAGCAAGTTGCAATGCTCTCTCTCCCTCTTTCTCTTGTTAAAAGTCAATCTAACTAACCCATCTGTCTCCCTCTCCCTAAAAACGATCTGTTCTAATTATACATCATCCAAACAAAATGTTAGAATTAAAAAAGCAAATTTTTATCTCTGCTATAACCGAATTGCAACACAACTACACACAAAAAGTGTTGGAGATAAATAGTAAACATTTTTATGAATATTTTGTGAAAATATATTTAATATCATTCACATTCGCCGTAAAACATTTTATTTTATATTTTCCCTATTGAAATTAAACACATTTGGACAATTCTAATTTTAATTCAAAACTCTTGGAGCGTGCAGGAGCTAATTTTCACTTCATGTTTTAGAAAAGACTCCAGATGCTATGAAATGTAATTTACATGATAACATGAATAATTCACATACACTACATCAACTTTTGGTCTCATTGCGCATCGTACTTATCACGGAGTCACAGAATTTCAGAAATAGAAAAATAAAACAAATTAGTTAGAGAAAAATGTATAAAAATAGAAGAGAAGAATCTGCTCACTTCTTCTCTTTTCAGTGTGTTTCCACACCATGAAGACGGTTGAGGTCCAATAATTTGATATTGGGTAAAGCATCTCATCCCCTGTGACGGTGAGAGAACTCTCTCGGCGCTAGAAGGAGTCACTGGAATGAGGATGGGATGTCAAAATAAAGTATGAAATATCTGAAATGACTAGTGGACCCTTTCAGACATGTTTGCTGTAGGTGTGAATGTGTCATAATTCACAGTAATTTGAGTTCTCCGTGTGCAGAGTGATGATTGTCGGTTAGTCTCTAGCTGTCAACAGTTTGATCGCAGACTTGATGTCTTAGTCGTTGGTGTGGTTTTCCCTACATGTCTTTCACTCTTGAGTCTGTTTTTTCTGATACCTATATTATAATTAAAATACATGATATATTAGTTACCTGACATCAACAAAAAGAAAATGACTGCAACTACCTGACTGTTGTTTAAAAAACATCAATATAGTAGGCCCCGGTTACAAAGCTGCCTCTCTGGTAAACTGTTTCCTCTAGAACCCTGAGATCATCTGCTGCAGATTCAGTAGAGGGTCCTAATTTCAGCCGGTAGAAAATTGGAGATGCAGCTTTTGTGAGCTATGCTCTAAAGCTGTGGAACAGACATCCGCTAGATATAAGAGAGGCTAGCTCAGTGAATGTTTTTTAAAGCAAAGCTTAAAACATTTCTATTTACATCAGCCTTTTTATAGCTCTTGCTCTTTCCCGTTGTCCTGTGTTTCTTATTAAATGCTCTCTAGTTTTATCTTTTTACAATTTTTTTTTATTGCATTCTAGGTCTTTTATTTTCCTATTTTATTGTATGGTTTTATTATATTATTGGCTTTTTATGGACTTTGTTTGAATTTATTTTGCACTATAAATTATGCATTTAACATGCTTTTACCTTCACAAATGTTTTTATTGTTAATTTTATCCTCATCTAACTGTATGTAAAGCACTTTAGACTGTATTTCTTGTATAAAAAGGGCCATACATTATTATTATTAATACAATATGAGCTTTCTTACCTCTATGACCTTAACAGGACCTATTTTAATGCAATAAAAATGTCTTGGTTGAGGTTCAGTGGCAGTTGTCTTTTTAAACTTTTTGTTATGCTGTAAGTGTTGTTCTCTGAATGAAGAAATCATCTGTCAGCTGGCAAGCGAATCCTCGGATATATGGTGTATGTTATTGGGTGGAGGTGGAGAAAGAGTCTTGTTTTGATAGATAACACTGAGAAGACTCAACCGAAAATTCAAATCCGGTATTTATCTTCTTTTGTAAAGTCAGGAGAAGATATTCAATTCCTCTAATCATTGATGGAGATACACACCAAAAGTGCATCCCAGTATTCTCCTGAAAAACTGGAGACAATTTGAGACTTGTTTACATCATACATCACACAGTACTATTGCCTAAAAAAAATTTTTATTGACTAATTTAACTGAGGCATACTTATTACAAACCAACAGAAAATAAAATAAAACACTTTCACTACATTTTTTCATTCATATGTTCTGTTTCAAATATTTTTTACTCTTGCTATGCATCTTAATTAAATACATTTCATGTAACTATTTAATGTCCTCACCACGAAAGAAAAATTATTTGCGATAAGATCTTGGACACTCTAAATTTAGCATAAAATGAAAAATTGTTTGGTCAAGCAAGATTTTAGCAAGCAATTAAAATGTTTTATTATCTTATAATGACAGTTTGTATTTCATGGAAAATAGTCAATTTTAAATAGATTAGCTCAACCCTTTAGTAAAGTTTGTTTTAAGAAAACTCCTTTGATCCTTATTAGCTTTGATCCTTATTAGCTTGTATCAAGCTGGATGATTCTGTTGTCACACTATTTAATATGCCAAAAAAAAAATCCTGCCCATTGAATAGGATTTTCTCAATAGCAATAGTGAGTGCCTCCTCCTCGGTGGCCCCTCTGACCGGCGGTGTCCCTCAGGGCTCCGTACATGGTCCCTTACCCTTAAGTATGTACACACTACCACTGGGTCCTATTATAAACAGGTTCAGTCAAGATGCATATATTTTTCATTAAGAAAATAGTGACTCAAAAATGTGCTCAACCAGGCAGTTGAGCAGGACTTTAAAGGGGTTCATTTGTTTTTTGTCTATGAAGCAAATGTATTGAATGTGAAGATACTTCCTATAAAACACAGCTGTAAATCATGTTTTTAAGGATGCAGGGCAATTTTCGATGAAATTGTTATTTACCCTCTATGGTCAAACAATAGATGGTTGATTTTGGTAATATTAAAAATTCAACTCAAAGCAATACATTCCCTGAATATCTCTTTCATTATTTCCTTACAGTCTTCTTAAAAGTGATTAATCATATGTATATCTAAAGAGAATATCATGATAAAGGTTCTTCAGCTTTATCTTTTTCCCACTTATCTCAATAAAGAAAGAGAATCATGGACTTCGAATTGTTGTTGCCAGCTTTATTCAGTGAATATATCATTCATTCAAGCAAAGATAACAGAAGCAGATTGATCCGTGCGGTTTCAAAGCGAGAGTTGTGTTTCAGTCATTACGAGGTATACCAGAGAGAAAACAGTAACAGGTGAAGAACAACCCTCTCTTCTTCAACGTCTTCCAACACATTGTATTTAAAGAGAGCCGGTCTTGACAAGAATCCTATTGATACTGCCGTGGTGGACAGGTACAAGTGTGCTCTGCTGGCGCCTGTGCTTCTCCTTTCCTGTGTACAGATTTGCTGCAGACCACAGAGGTTAATCAACAATCCCTCACTGCTCTCTTTTTCATCTCACCCCTCAGTGCGGAGCTTGGGTCTCATCTGGAGGGAATATTGGCAGAGTGTTTGCTCTTTGATTGGCTTTGGGGGAGCGATCCATACAGATGTGTCTGCTGTGCCCACAGATCAGATTTCTGGAAGAGTCGAGCCAGACGGAAGCTGATTCTTAAATTGACCTTTTGGGTCCTGGGAATGACTCTCTCAAAAATTAGAACCATCATCAATCATTACTGCGTTATTAGCTCT
Organism: Lophius americanus; assembly: GCA_037951165.1. Taxonomy (NCBI): domain Eukaryota; kingdom Metazoa; phylum Chordata; class Actinopteri; order Lophiiformes; family Lophiidae; genus Lophius; species Lophius americanus. The sequence continues at coordinate 24,361,751 of JBBDHG010000014.1, forward strand.
TCATGAAAGAGTCCAAACTTTCTGTCTTTGGTTCTAATAATCAGGAATCAGGAATGGTGACTGTATGAGTTGCCAAAAAAGATAAGAATCAACCACATGTGGTGTTTTCACATGCCGCCTATATATAATTGTACATACTTAATTTGAACACGACTGTGATCTGTTCAGGGACTGTTTCTTGCCATGACACTGTCACGTAACCAGCGCCAACGAACGCAACAAATATGAGGTAAGTATCACCGGAAATATCATTTGATAAATATTTAATTATAATCATACATATTAGAAATAGCTGACAGAATTGACCAATAACATTGATATACTCTGCGCATTGACCGAATTATACATTTTTAAGAATGTGTTTCCTGATGCTTTGTATTGAGCATTATAATCTTGACTTACAATATTACAGAGAACATTACCAGTACAATTGAACTATTTCTATGTTATCATGCCCGACAACAGGAGTATATCTTGAAAAGACCCCAATCCGCTGCATTGTACAAGCAACCCCCCTGATTGAACTTCTCCTTAAATGTGGTTAGGGGTTAGGGTTAAGGGTTAGGGTTAGGGTTAGTATTTTTTGTAGAACAAAAAGCTCATAGTGCGTAAAATATGACATAAAACAACCTATATTTCCTGGGTTGGATTCGTATGCACCACAATTGGACTAAATCGGATCAACCATTAGGAAATTGTGTCTGGAAACAGTGGTTTTTTGTAAAAAAAAGAAAGAAAGAAAGAAAGAAGCTCCCCCTCTGAGTAAAATATGATCTATGAGAGTAAAAACCATGTATGCAAGATTGATCTCCTTGATTCAAATGCAGTAAATTGGGACTAAATTGGAGCAGTGCTTGAAAAGCGTTGGCCGGAAAACTTTAAGAGATAAAGCTCCCCCTAGTGTCAGAAATATTCAACGGACCATTCCGAAAATCACTCCAGTTCTTCCGCGTATTAAGGTCTATGTTGGTATAAAATTTGAAAATGATCCATCGATTTGTTTCCCAGTTATCGCGTTAACAGGAAGGATCTTCTTCTTACCTACACATGCATATAAGAGGTAGAAGAAACATGTGATGTCATTTCTGTTTGGATGGACCTGAGCCACATACATTTGGCCAATGGTTTGAAACCATGTGATGAATAGTCTGTCAAGAAGGCATTTCATTTTGCACAGGGTTTTGTGCTTGGGGGTGTGCGGGGTGGTACACTTTAGACCAATGCCAAATGAAGCCCCTTTCATGTGCTAATATGGGCCGAGATCTACTGTTCAACTTCGTAAAAAGTCCACGGATGTTTAAATTATAATTAATACGGTCTCTTTTGTTTACCAGGCACAGAATGAACTCGGATACTTTCACCGTCTCTAATGACTAGAGGCTAGGAATAAATTACTGCAGAACATGAACATTGAACACAGTTGAAATAAAGAGAAAACAAAAATTCGACACACAGACGCCACATGTCTACGAAAGTGAGATAAACAAGAAAATTAGCTACTAAGGAGTGTCACTGAAAAGTATGCAACACATCCCACAATTCTAAGTGATGAGAGCAACTAGAAATAAGAAGAATAAAAATAAACCACAGGTGTGGAAATGCAAAGTAATACCGACTAACACTTCAGTTTCCGGCCATTTTGACCATTTAATTGTCAAATTGTAATTGTATGTTTATGAAGCACAGTGTGAACTGCAACAAGAAGACATGAAGTATTTTGCTCAGTCTTTCATTCCAAAGGAAAAACAAACCGTCTGAAATCAGTGGGATGCTGTGACTGGAGATTATCGGGATAATCAGGGCTGGGAGGGAGGATGTCGGGGCAACAGCACTTCAGAGGACAAAAGCAATGGAGCACCGGGGAATTCCAGAGGGTTGGGGTTTAGAGACCGGGTTGACTCGGTCGAGAGGTTTGGCAGATGATGGCAGTGGAGGAACACAGAAGCCATACCTATGGAGACCGAGGCGGACGAGTAAAGCGGGTGGAAGAAGTGTAGAGAGTCCTCCTCACCCCGACCTCCACCTTTCAGCCCCGCCGAGCAGTAGAACCCCTGACCTCGTTCTTGACTATCTGCCACCGAAACATCTATCTGCTGAGTACGCTTCCCTCTGACGGGGAGTTGGCGGCCCTGGTGATGCTCCTTCCACAGGTTCACCCTGTGAAACTTTAACTTCTTCCACATAGTCATATTTGATCGCTTTCTGTGTGCTTGAAATGACCTTGATGAGCTTCTAGGTTAGTAGTGAGTAAAGAGTACTTTGCCTCACCCATCTCCAAAGTATCCCATTTTTAGCCAGCGTCTCCTGTAGAGTGGAGACGTGAAAACTGAGCTTCATTAAAAGTGTTGGGATATAGATAATGAGATTAGTTCCTCGGAGGCTTCTTTTACATCTTTTATGACTTCCTGAATGAGAATTTGGAATCTTCATAGAGAAGTTTTTGAAGTCAGTTTTGGGAAGGTTCACTCGTGATCAAAGTCCTATCCATTTGGAAACATTGTGTCTCACTGCATCTTGCGAGTCCTAAAACTTTGTAAATTGCTAGGGCTCTAGGACTCCAACCCTCCCAGACTGAAGTATTTCCACCATCTCCTCTGGAAATTATTTTGACTTTGAGTGTGGCGTGATAGGGGGGAGACTCACGAGTCAACTTCCTGTTTCTGATATAATGGTCTAAGGCCAGACCTAACCTGTCAGACTCAAGACCCGCGGGACACATCCGGCCCGCACAACAATTATATCTGGCCCTCGAGACAAAAATTAATTTTTACAACTGGCCTGCTGATATACAGCGCGAACACCACATATACTGCAGATACCTGAATGCACTGCGATAGCAGACACGTCAATCAATAGTGCCAGCGCTTCTCCCTGTTCCTCTGTAGTCTGATATCAGCGGTCATCCAGTCAATCTGTTAAACATTAAAGCGAATCTTTAGAGCAGATGCTTCGGAGAATGGGACGAGATATAGTTGATAAATCTCTTTTAAAAATGATAAATAATAAATGTTTTAGTAAGTCGCTCGCGCATATTCGTAAATAGAACGCACATTTTCATTAACTGATGTCCTCCAGCCGTTCAACATGTGTCAATGCTGCTGCCTTAAAAACAAGAGAACACATGAAGTTGTTCACATTTAATGTGAAATGAACAGTTAGGCTATTCATGACGGTTTTCTACTTTTACTGTTTTATTGTAACAGAAGATTGAAATGGCTTAATAAGTCTGATTTCAGATATTATATTTAACTTGTAAAATCTATTTTTCTGGCCGTTATTGATGCCTTTGAATAACAACTTTTAATTGCTAATGATTTTTTTTTTTTGGAAATGAGTAGTCCTATTTTGTTGGTTAGTTCAAAATTCTATACAATGAGTAAATCAAATAAGAATAAAATTGTCAAAGTGTCTCTGATCGAAAATAGCCAGTTTGAGTCCTTTTTGGCGCCCTCCGCGATTGAGTTAGACACAGGTGATTTTTTTTTTTGTATTGCGTTCTGCCTTATTGAATATTATTAAATTATCATTTAAAATTTACATTTTGTATCTGAAGATCCAACAAAATGAAAGAGATAAACACAAAAATAGAATGAAGAAGGAGTGGGTCCAATAGTTTATCACAGCAATAGACTATATTATCTATCCCTCTCTTCATTTAAATGGAGGCCATTAATCTTCAAAAAAAAAGTTTTTTTTTGTTGTCGTTGTTGTTGTCGATTGAGACATAGGCTGAAGCTTCAGATTTGGCAGTATGTAGACGCATAACCACACACACACACACACAAACACACACATACACACACACACACACACAGAAATAAAAATCTCAACATGCTGTCAAGTCTGTCCAAGTCAATGTGCTTCTGCTGAAACACTGCTGCAACACACATTTCCATTTCTAAATTGATTACCACCATGCTGCATATTCATGTCGTGTTAAAGACCAGAACAAACCATTTCAAATGTTCTCTGAATTGGAAGACAGATGGAAATTTCTCATTGGATTTATCCTGAATGGGCAGGCAGTAATGGAAGAACTGTCAAGCATGCACGTACCCTGTTACAAAGAATATGACTGTGAGGTATCTGCAACTCTGCAGGCTTTTTAACCAGTTTGTAGCTCTGGTTTGAATGAGTTAAATTAATTCTATTTTAATGAAGACAGTATGGCGAAGCATGAAAAAATCTACTAAAAAGTCTCAAAATCTGTATCCCGATTAAAGATTACTGCTTTGAGTCTTGTAAGTGAAAAACTCATACATGATAAATAGAGCCAAATTGTGTAGACAAATGGGTCATTATTATCATTACTTATATGTTGTTGTGCAAATCTGCAAACCCTTTTTCATGTACAAAATAGTTGGGGCAACGATGGCCCCATATTTATGTATTGTATTGCTACTGTCCCAATTTATTAACTCCCCCAAAGAGGTTATGTTTTTACCTTTTTCTCTTTGTTTGTTAGCAGGATTATGGAAAAACTGATGGATGGATTTGCATGAAACTCTACCCATGCCAAAACCCTCACAAGGGGTATGATTTGGCACAGACTAGAGATGATTACATTTTGGTGACGTTAGGTCATGACATCACGATGTAACGTCATCACAATATTTTATTTTTTTATTTTATTTTTTCAGCAAGATTAAAAAGTGGATAGATTTGCAGGACATTTTACACACACGTAGGCTTCAGCATAATCAGAAGATGATTACATTTTGGTGACGTTTCATGTGTTGCAGCATTATAAATAAAATAAAATACTATAAAGCCCATTGGAACGGTGATATCACATTGAAGTGAAAGCGCTGTTTTGAAAATCTGTCAGTTCTGGCTTGGAGTCTATAAACAAATTTACATTAGAGATATAGTTCTGGGATTATGTCTCTGTTATTATTCATCGTATGAAGAGATGGAAAAAGGGGGTTCGGGTGGTCGGGGGTAGGACCTGGGGGCTCTGAGCACAGGACGCTGAAGTGGAAGGCGCATGAGAATGAAGAGAGATGAGCGGTTCCTGAGTATTTGAGAGATACTGAGAGAGTTTGTTGGAGTTTTTGGGTAAATGTAGAAGCCGACAATTACTCGTAAATGAATGCAGGAATCTGAATGAAATTTTTCTGGGAAAAGTAATAATAATTCTGCTCTGAATAATATCTACCTTGGGTACTGTTTGCCTTGGCGGAGTGAAGGAGTAATTAATGGACTTGCATGATATTTTACTCAGAGGTAGGTTTTGGTAAAACCTATTTATTATTAAATTTCAGTGATGTTTCATCATTACCTCACAACATGACATCATAATGACCATTTCTTAACCATTGCAAGATTTGAATTAAATCTTACTGCAGTAGAGTCTACTTCGGGTTCTGGTGGGCCTCTCTGAGTGCACTTTAGGTGAAAATATGCTGCTGGCAATAAATGAAGAGTAGGCATATACTGTATAAAAACAGTCTGATGATGGAAACAAGATGGACAAAAGATGCATTTGTATATAACCATCCGTTTTGTGAGATTACCGAGCATTCTTTTGGATATTTTATGGAGATGACGGTGAACTTTCAGCTATACATCACAACCTTTCCTCAGAAAACTCTGAATAAATGAATAAATCATTTGAAAAATATAAAAATACCAGTGAGGGTTCTTCTCAAAGATCAGCCAGTTTGATTAACACAAAAACAAGCTTTTTAATTAATACTTATGAAAAGTTTGGGGAGCTAAGTTCGTGTATTGCGCGTGCTCGATGAAAAATAAGGAAACAGGATGTAAAACTAGCTTGACTTGAGCGCATTTCCAAATCAAACGTAAGATTTTTGTTATATATATTCATGTTTAAGTTTGTACAGTATTCCAACTTTCTTTGGTTTCTGGGTTGAACATAGTCAACATACTTTTTTTTTGGAGAAACTACTCAAATTAAAAAGTTTGGGATAATCGAGTTATTAAGGCTTCATTACACATACCCACGAGGTGATAAGTCGTTCGCATGACTCAAGATACGGTCATGAGATAATTTATTTTCTTCTTCAATGTCACCAGAGGGGCTCTCTGAGTTATAACAAATTTGTTTTTTGTTTTTTTTTCTTTTGGGAAATTCTGTTGCTTATATTTTGCATATCAACCTAAGAAAGCATACTATGGGTCACTTTGAAATCCTGTGATGTTGAATGCGCAATTCAGTCACATTTGTCATCTCTGAAGGAGCATCCTCCAACCCCCACACCATGAGGGGGGTGGAGGGGTGAACAGCTTGGGTTCCATAGCTTAAAGCTAAACAGCTTTTACCTTCTATTGACGCAGCTGCATAAAGAAACTTGGTCTTTCTCAAACACCACTTTCACCAGTTTTAGATCTTGGCATCCCGCAGAGATCCTCTTCGAACAAGTCAAGCAGAAATCTCTCCTGATTTAAGATATTTAAGCTTACAAGGCCATGCAGTCTGCCAGACTGGCTGAGACTGACTCCAGACTCAATTCTCCCGCAGTCGTCACATGAAACAAAACTAACTGAAGTCTTGAAGCAGACTAGCATTAATTATTCATCTCATTATCTTCAAATACGGCCTTCAAAATATGTAGATGGTACTGTTTCTGTCTTCTGTATCTTTGTGGATAGTTGTCTCTTCTTCTTGTGTGAAGTGCATGCCTTCTCTGTGACTGATTCCCTTGCTGAAGATTCACTCTGTTCCACTTTGTGCACGGAAGCTTCCCTGAGAAATATTTTCAAAGCCATATAGAAAGGAAATGCGATTGGGAAGCTTTCCTCTTGGTTGTGGCGTGACACTAATTTACTTCCCCTCACACTTCCAAGGCAATTAGCTTTGAAGATTCTCAGAAACTCTTCTTGCCCAAGTTGATAGCTAGCATGGCAAATACGAATTTAAGCAGGTCCATTGGGCAACAGTTGATAAATATATTAAATGAGGTTACATTCAGAAGCAAAAACCTAAAAGAAATTTAGAAATATAATTACCTAGATGGGGTAACTGGCCCTTAATTATGGCCCGGAGGTTCCAGCCAAATATATTGTTGATTTCTTATGAGCTAAGCACTTCAATGCTCTCCAAATATCTGTAGAAAAATACTAAAAAGATACTTCATCATCACTGAAACCATGAATGCACATATGTGTTAGTGCAAGTGGGACTGGTCTTACAGTTGCAGACATTTGATTTATCAGACTGTGCAGAATGACGAAAGGAATCCCAGAATACTTATTCCCCCGGTCTGCTCCTTACTATGAAATACCTTACTGGTTTTTATTATTTTTTAACTGATCATGTAATCCTATGCAACAATTTGGATTTACAAACAGAATCTGATGGCTGTTTGATATTTTTGTCGCTGTCAAACCTGATCAAACTGCACACTCTCAGTAAAAATAAACAGAACACTAAACCCTATTAGTTCCCGTTTTTATCCACTATGCAGGACCACTCCCACAGTGGAAGGAAAATAGCGACCCATGCTAATACTCATATCACTATTCCTTTATTTCTTGAGGGCATTTATTAGACACTCTAAATTTATTATAAAATGGCAAATGTTTTGGTCAAGCATTTTTTTAAACAGTAAAGAAAATCAGATTTATTCAATTACCTCATGATGATTCTTTTATTTCATGGAAGTTGTCAATATTCATTAGATTAGCCAAACCTTTCTGGAAAGCATGGATTTAGGAAACTATCGGCCCATTATTAGACTCTTTGATTGTATAAAGTTACATCATTCTTTTTAATTATTTTTTTTAACATTAAATAAATACATAAATAAATCTTTTTTGATCGCACTTATCCCCTTTGACCTGTGTTGACCTCCAGGGCTCCATTCTTGGCCCCTTATACTTTTAAGAATATACTTGCTGTCACTGGGTCATATTATATTATAAATAGTTTCATTCAAGTGTCACACATTTTTCAATTGGAAATGGCTCAAAATGTACACAACCAAACAGTTGTGTACATTTTGAGAGTTAATGCATTTTATGTACACATTTTATAGATGTGAGAATGTTCCCTGTCACCACTCTGTCACCTGTCACAACCTGTCCATCATCATCCAAAAAGATGATTATATTTTAAGTAAAAATACTTAAAATAGCTGTATGTCATTCCCCTTTAAGAAAATACTGCTACCGAGAAATTCATCTCATTATTTGCACTTGTGCTGTATTGGTGTTTTCGTACTAGTGGTTTCGGCTTTAGTACGACAGAGAATTCAAGCCAGAATGAAAACTAAAAATAAATCTAAGATTATGAACATTAAGTTGTTACTTTATGATTATAAATTCATCATTTTTACAAGAATAAAAGTAAAGTAAAGGTTAAATGTTACATACTTTATGCCTTTTTAGCCTCAGGAGTCACAGCCGGATCACTATTTGTGGTACAAGCCGCTATCCACATTATGTGACATCTTAGTTAATAACTTTATAGCTGATATCTTTGCTTATACTGATATCTTTGCTGCTTTTTCCCTCTCCTCACCAGTGTCTCTCTCTTTCTCTCTCTCACTCTCTCTGTCTCTTTTTTTTCAAACCCAGTCATGGCAGTAGGCCGTCCCCCCTGAGTCTTAGATCTGCTCGAGGTTTCTGCCCCTTAAAAAGGCAGTTTTTTTCTCGCCATTGTCTCCAAGTGCTTGCTCAAGGGGGAATTTGTTGGGTCTCTGAAGGTAATTATATAAAGAGTTTGGTCCAGACGTGCTCTTTCTGGAAAGCACCATGAGACAACTGTTGTTGTGAATTGGCGCTATATATATAAAGATTGATCGATTGAGCTTGACCCGTAAATGCAGTTATCCTTTCCAATACCGTACAGTTTTAAGGTGTTGTTTTGAATGCAGAAGCAGTTGCACATGCCGCCATCAGAGACTCCGCTTTTGGCATAGTTTCCCCCCTGGATCTAAACTTAATAACCAAATCTCATTGTTTCCTATAAAACTTCAAACCCCTCTTGAATAGTTTGCTGATGCAACCAACGATAGCCCTTCAGTTGACCCGAGTTGAGCTGAAAGAGATGATTGTAATATGTGCCTTTGCACATATTACAATTTATTCATGGTAGAAGTGCAGTTTTATTCTTGTGAAACTACAAATTAATTCTCATAACATTAGCGCTTTTTTTTTCTTGTAAGACTTCAACTTAATTATCATAAAAGTAAGACTTTATTCTTGTAAGATTATATGTCTTTAAAAGTATAGCTTTTTTTCTCATTGACTTTTTTCTTGTCTAAATTTATGTAGACTTTATTTTCAAAAACCATCGTCACCATTTTGATGTTATAAAATTAAAACTTTTTTCTCATTATAAAAGCAATTTTTTTCTCAAAATATTACAACTTTTTTTTATTGAGATATTAGGACTTTTTTTGTCCGCTAAAATTTAAAGGTTTTCCTCCTTGTATCATTACGACTCTAATCTAATAATCTTTTTTTCTTTTTTTTTTTATTGCTAAGAGGCCTTACTCTATCATATCTCCGGAAGCCAATAAAGTACTACCTGGAAGGATCTTGCTGTCCCCTCTTAAAAATAAAAGGACTCACATAAAATGAAAAGTTGCACTATGCTCTAAAACAAATCACTTGTTTTATGATAAGACTGCCACAAATTATTTAGGTAAAGTGGTTCCTGTAAGGATCAAGTAGAGGATCAGCCAAACAGAGGTGACTGTCTTGCACACAAATGAAAGATACACATAATTAAAACATTTATTGCAGTAGCTGTATACCTGTAACAAGGATTAACTGTTTCAGTATCTGTGATGTCAAACACCCTCACAACTTACAAACATACTGCGAGAAGCAAATCACTCCATCCCACTTAACTTCGTTATATTGTGACATAAATATGGAAATGTATTTCAAACTGAATGTTCTCTTAATGCACAAATCAAATCGATCCCGACAAAGTAAAATGACACAAAAATGATAAAGTTATTTATATATTTCTTTCAAAGTTATATCTTTTAGCATGCTTTTCCATTGTGTAATTTGCCTCCCATGCTGTGTAATAAAACAAACCTATTCAGACACTGGAATGACAGAAGATCTTCCATGGTTGATCCGTTATCTGCAAATAAATTTGGCTTTTTCTAAAGTAAAAACAGCTTTATTTTTAATTTTTTTTTTTTTTTTTTTTTACTGTTTGATTTTTTTTCTTTTAATTTGGCAAACATTTAATGCAAAAGCATTTGATTATTTTCGACTGGATACTTCCTGCAGCCGACATTTCAGTGTTTGAAGGAACCTCATGAAGGCACAGTGATGAAAGTGTTATCTTAACTATGCATGATAAAATAATAGCTTCTGAGGAAATAATATATATATACATATATGTCCATAAATTGCAGGGACGGCTGAGGGATTGCACTCAGCTAAATCACAATTTTGAATAAAATCTATACAGTTGTAAGATCAACGCTAGATAAAACATTTAGCCATTTACAAATATATTGCTATGCAATTGTACTGAACACTTTCAAAATCAGGTTTATAGAGGAGCACTTTCCGAGCTTTTCACTTTTATAATGCACATATTGAGCACTGACATCCTTCATACAAAATGTTTTGTTTATAAGTTTTTCCGTGGTTTGCCAGAATTTGAGGAAAATCATTATGAAATATGGGCAATACTGATTATATTGTGAAATGGAAAGTAGTTTCAAAATGAATCATGGGTTGTTGCTTTTTTCAGGAATAAGGTTTTCTTGTTGTAGTTGTACATCATGTCAAATTGCAGATCTTTGTCTGTTTGAAATCCAAATCCTGATAACAACATAACCAATACCAGTCCTATTCACTGTGTACTTACGGGTACATGATAGTGGTTAATAAGTAGTATTTACAAACACATAGACAATGACAGAATAAACAAGTGTCCACTAACTGTGACATCAGATCAACACTTTCTGAAAGGTTACTCCTTTTTCTTTGTTTGTGTTGATTAATATAGTCCTGAACAACTCAATTACAACCACACCACATATATCTGTATATACTGGTCAGCCATGATAGTAGTTTTCTTGTTTTGATTTTCTCCATTGTATGCATGTCCTCTCTCCGTCGGTCCCACTTGAAGTGGATGGAAAATGTTAAGTTGAAGTAATCCAAGAATGTTTGTTTAAAAGTGTTTTTCTCTAAAGCGATAGTAAAGTTAACTGGTAGCGAACACAGCTGAAGCACTATACTTTTGTGGCTTAAATAGTACATGTGGCGATCACACTGCAGAAGCGTCAACTCAAGGGAGAAGAGATGGAAGAAATGATACAGAAGAGATCAGATGAGGCCTTTTTTTTTCTCCCTCCTTCCGCTGTGTCCAAATGTGAGGACATCTCACAGCAAAGACACAGAGTCAAGCTTATAGCTGCTGGTCCTTTGGGCTGTCTGGGCAGGAGGCGGACTGGCAGGACTTAAGATTCACCAGCGGAATATCAGCCATGCTACTGCTGGTGAATTGTCCCTCTCCACTCCCAAACTGCTTCCTGTCATCGAAATGCTCCGACCTTCCACTCTCATTTTTCCAGCTTCGGGTAAGAGTATGTCCATTGAGAAGTTTGTCCTTGGCACTCCACTCCCTCTGAGAGCCAAAGCTGGACATGGGAGACTTTGGCTGCTGGTATGTTCCCAATGTAGGCGGCATCCAGCAGTTGTCTGAATGTCCCAGGACTAGACATTCCTGTGTGCACATCTCTGTTGCTTCCACTAGGCCACGAGGTCCCAGGATCCCATCTGAAGAGAAGAGAAGAAAAAAAAAGACCCTATTAGTGGATTCAGCTCCTATTTATGAAAATATTATGCACAGTTGTATAGAATCAAGGGAGTACTAATAGTCACTTTTGTATATTTCTAGCACAATGCAAAATACATTTCCTACTGAAGAAGGTTTTCATTCCGGTCAACTAGTATTGCAAGTATCGTAATGTACCTGCAGAGTAAATGAGATTAATCCCTACCTTTCACTCTGACATTGAAAAAGTGTCACTGCAGATATAAGCTTAGAGGGTTATAGCACATACCTCCGTCAGGGCCCGAGGGTCCATTTTAATTAAATGAAATCCTAATCCAAATTAAGAATTTCAATTTGAGTAATTCATTAGCACATGACAAAATGCTCAAATGAGGTAATACTCATTTGAGCATTTTAATAACTAAACGCTATTAGTACTAAATTGGCTTGCGAGAATTGCTTTCCCAGTTATATGCCCAACCATTTTATTTTCTTTCATTTTTTTGTAATTCTGCTAACAAACCTACAAACAAATAAACAGACCCTGGGGAAAACATGACTTTCTTGGCGGAGGCATTGAATTTCCTCGATGACATGACACCACATTTCAAACAACCCTATCTAACCCTAAATTACATTTTATACCAAGCGAATTGTTTTGATAATAGAGATACAATCAGGTTCCTTTTCCTCCGTGACGATTTCTGATTGACACAATATTGAGTAGCAGCTATGTGTTATTAGTGTTCTGATTTGCCACTTGAGGGAAAACAACATCCATGTAGCTTCAGGTGTGTGTGTGTAAGGCCTTTTTAATGAGAGCGGTAAGAGGACAATGACCAGACTGATTAAACCAGACAGGGAATCAATAGTAACTCACATTACCATACGTTAGAACGGTACTGAAACTGACGCTTCAGTTGGCCCAGGAGGACCTGAACACGATAGAAGATTTGGAACATGTTGCTTTGCCTGAATAACATTCTATTGCTGCTTCTGCAGGCAGATGTCAGGGTGAGGACAACATGTAAACAACATGAATCCATGGATTTATCTTGCCTTGTGTCAAAGGAACACGCTGGTGAGGGGGACATTTTCCTGGCACACCGAAAACCAATTAAACATTGTTTAAATGTCACAGCCTACCTGGGTAGTGTTTCTCATCATGTGCATCCCTTTGCAGCCACTCATCGTTTAATGTCTAGTCCCTGCAGCGAAAAGAACCCATCATTTCTAACTGCTTCATTGAACATGACAGTGAGTTCACTTTAGTGAAATGGCCTCCACAGTCACCAGATACTAATCTAATAGAACACTTTTGGGGTTCAGTGGAACCGGGGATTAGCAGCGTGGATATGAAGCAAGTCAAATCGGCACAAGCTGCGTGATTTTATCATGCAAAAACGGACCGGATCCTTCATAGAGCATTTCAAGTTTGTTGAATCCACGCCATTGAGAAATCGCTGTCATGTGGGTAAAAGGGGATGCTGCCCAGCACGAGGAAGGTGTGAAGATTATAACGAGGTCGCTCAATCTTCCATCTCCAACATGCTAATCTTGCCACATGTAGGAGTCACCAGAACTGTAAAAAACAACAACATCCACCTCACAATCTCTCTGTTACCTTTCTTAATAATCATAAAACCAACAAAACTAGGCCTATGACGTCATCTCCGACAGCAAGCGTAAATCCCCGGAGAACCCAAAATCTTCTGCGTTGTGTAAGAAATGATTGAACTCTTCAATTTAAATATGAAGTTAAATCTGAAAAACAGGAAAAACAAAACCTATTGGAGTAAAATATGTGACATAATAGATAGATCTCCTTGAGTTCATCCATATGCACCAAATTTGAATTAAATTGAGCCAATAGTTGGAAAGTAATGTCCGTAAACTGCTTGAAATGAGGCTCCCCCTATTGTCAGAAAATGTACAATGGACCTATACTGAAATTAATCCAGTGTCCCTTTGCATGAAAATCAATGATCTGGGTGTAAAGTTTGAAAATGATTCATGAATAGTTTTTAAGTTTTGTCAGGAAAAAAGAGCTCAAACAGAACAAAGCTCAACCTAGTGAATAAAAAATTAACTATCAGAGTAAAACACAAAATAGAGCTCCTCAAGTTATTTCATATGCACCAAATTCGTACGGAACTGTACCAATTTCTAAAAAAGTATAGCCAAAGCCATTGGAGATAGAGTTCCCTCCAGTGTCAGAAACATTAAACAAACATTCCCCAACATCAAGCCACTTCTTCCTCGCACAAAGGTCTAGGTGGCTACAGAATTCGAAAATGATCCATGAAATAGTTTTTGAGTTAACTTAAAGGACCTGCGGCGGACATGGCAACCACAATTCCATAATATACCCGACTTTTCAGGCATATAATTACATATCAGTGGTACTGAAGACAGAGTTGAGAAAAATTCAAAGCCATCGTTCTGTTTTGTCAAGATCTGGTTACACTTCAGTTGCTCTCTGCTTTTAAATTCAATAACAAGGAATATAGAAATTCTAAAATGTCATTAGTCTGCTTGCTGTAATCACATAGTTCAGAATATGAGATAAAGGGCCTGTGAGCTGAGAGACCTGGACTTAATAGTAGCAGATCAACGAACAGTCTGAAAAATAAATGAACTATGCTGCCAGGAGCTGGAGGGGGGCATTGGGGTCTGGGGTGCTTACTGATCTTGAGGAGGATGAAACCATGAAGTCCTCTTTGGGACCGTCAATTCAGTCCAAGGAGAAATGTACGCAGTGCTGAATAATATTGAGTCAATAATTAGATAACCCGATCAAGTTACTTTTTTTTCATCTTTCTTCTCCGCTCATTGAAGCAAAGTCTTTTGAATCACTCAACTTTCAGATACTTTTTGAAAATCAACGATATTGACTGACTAGTGTAAAAAGAAAGGCTTTTTCAAATCCTTGGAGCTCCAGATCTCACATCTTGAGAAGGGATGATTGATGTTAGTCTTTTCAATAGAAATGATTTCCGATTACATCATTATTCCCAAACATTCATCTTCAAAAAAAAAAAAAGAAAGAAAGAAAGAAAACACCTTCAAGATCAATCAGCATCAGAACAAATAATCATTGAGACGATGCAACCATCTGGTTACTCCTCTGATGAGCATGTATCACATTTCACTCCTAAAAAATAACCCATCAGTGCTTCGGGTGGTATCTGTTGGAATCATTTCACAGAAGAGAAAAATTTTAGGTTTTTTTATTTTCTCATTGTAAGCAAACTTTTGGCATCAAGTATTTAATGTCTCAAAAAAGGATGATTAAAAAGGCTATTATTTTCAAGAACTTTATTTTGCTTAATCTTTATTCAATGACTTAAAAGCACCTATTTTCCTCTTGGATACAATATTTTCATCACGATATTAGATTTTCATTACGTTTATCTTTAAAGGGATTCATATTTCATTTCTCCTATGTTTTCTTCATAGCAGAAAAAGATGAGAAAAACAGAAGATTTTTATCCACTCATTTGCAGTTTTCATGAGAGGTCTTTGCGGTAAGTGTGTAATGTGTGAGGCGATATGAAGGCATGTAAGTCCAGTTTAATAGGAATGTGTATTCATATTCCACTCAGCCATGTGAAGAGATTCCCGCACAGAACTGAGGGTGCAGGCCACCCTTCAGCGTGAATGTGGAGTCTATCACAATAACAGGCATCCATAATTGGCTTGTGAGGAGTCTGACCAAGACAAACATTATCATAGTTGCATGAAGAACCACAGAGAGCAATAATGCATGGTGCTCCAGAGACCGCAAAATGAGATTGCAGACAACCTGGGGAGCTGTTAAGGAAGAGAGATGGTAGAAAGCGAATGGAGTACGTGGTGCGTGCTATTGAGCCGAAGAACTTTTTACGGACCTGCTAATTATCTGACATTTTACCTTTTTGTATTGTTGGTTTAATGATTATAATGAGGGCATGGAAATAGTAATGTCAATCATGTCATTCCTTTTCAACTCGTTAATCACAAGGTGCTTGAAAAAAAATGCATAAGTGACGGGATAAGAAAACACAGGCTGATCTGGAATTAGCAGTTTGTATGATTGCAGGAGATTAGTGTATCGTCTGGCTTTCCTCCTTTTTTCTTATAAAATCAGAGTCAGTCATTAATCAAGGGCACTTTGTGCGTTGCTATTCTTCTGGTGTAATAAATATGACAATTTGCATGTATATTGGTACAATCAGTGACCCAAGTGGGCAGCAGAGAATAATTTGAATCGGCCATTTTCTCACCTAAATTGGGAAGGACTGCCGAGTGAGACAATGCAAAAACACGGCCTGATTGAACACTTGAGGTATAGAACTAAAAGAAAATACCTACACTGCAGTATTTGGCTGTAATACCACCAGTGATTACCAGGGAGGGATTAATTCACCTCTGTGAGAACCTTTGCAGTTGACCAGGGAATCTTGAATATGGATAATCACAAATATAAATCCAAACACATGCCTTCAGAATGTTAAATGTGATGGAAAATAGCATTACATATTAGAAGTAAATAATCCAAAGCAGTACCAGCTACAGTAGACTTACTATTGGTATATGCAAACTTGACAATATATATAGCTGCATACTATCAGTTATACGATAAAGATACTTTTCTCATCGGGCAGAGGTGGATCTAGATAAATTGTAATGGGGTTGCAAGAGAGTGGCATGGAAACTTTGAGGGGTGGCATTATAAATGATATATTAATACTGTGTATTTGGATAAATATATAATCTTGTACGTTTCTGAACACCGGTAGATGATCCAAAACTGTTGTGGCGGGGCCTCTTCTATGGTTGGCAGCTGCCACCCTGTCCTGCCCCCCAGGTCTACCCCTGCCATTAGACTAATAATTCAAAAACATTTTCACTTTAGTATCTTTTTTTTTTAGTGATCCTGCTAGTTATTTCTCATTCTCTCTCTTCCTGTACAACCACATGGAGACAAAGATTTTTGACCATCTTTCCATTACATACATTACTGGTCTGGGTGTCATAGAAGCGATGTCAGGTGCTCATCATCCCATTGTGTGCGTCAGTTTGCGTCAGTGGTCTGTAGACATAAAGCCTCTCCTAGTGTTGGAAAAAGGCAACTGATCTTTCCCAACATCAAGCCAGTTCTTCCTAGCACTAATGTCTATGAGTGACAAAATTAGAAATAATCCATGAAAAAGTTTTTGGGTTATTGCGTGAACAAGAATATGCAATGGGGAATGTGTTTGTTTGTATGTTTTTTTTGAAAAAAAGAGCTCCCCCTTGTGAATAAAATATGAAATATCTCAGTAAAATATGACATATACATCTCAGATCTCTTTGAGGCCGTTAACACGGGCAAATTTGGGCTAAATAGGACAGTTATGAAGTTATGTTCCAAAAACAGTGTTTTCCTTAGAAAAGATACCCTGGTGAGTAAAATATGAACTACTAGAGTAAAATATGATATAGAGAGATCCCATTCATATTCAGTCCATAAACTTATCCAAAATCAATCCAGTTCTTCCTTGCAATAAGGTCTATATGAGTATATAATTTGAAAAGGATCTGAGACTAAGTTTTTGAGTTATCGCGTTTCCACAAATAATCCGAGGTGACGACGGCGGTGGACATGACCATTCCATTAAAATAACGACTTATTGGACATAATTAAAGGCTTTGTTCAGAATTTTCAAAGTTTTTCTTTGCTATTTTCGTTTTTAATTTAATTTTTTCTTTTTACATTTTCATGTTAGGTGGTAGGAACTTTAGCTAAACTTGGCAGTATGCTATATGATTGGCAGCCATTATGAAATCATTGGGCTCCAGTACAGCCATTTTGGATTTACTTTGAAGAGCCAATGTAAATCTTAAGCTGCCTTACAATTTCTCTGCTGTGCCTTTTTACTCACTGTCTGTGAACAATTACATATAATTAATTATTATAGTTTTATACGATTGTTGCTCCACAGTGTGCACTCGGTCTTGATCACAGAAGCGAGCCTCATGTTGAACAGCACAAGTGATTCCTATTGTTCTAAAATTATTGTAGAAGTGAATTGCTGTTGCATAAGTTTAAATTTAAGATCCTAACCTTTTATATATTTTTAGCAAGTGCTTGATTAAAAGTGATTAATACTGATGAAGCCCTTATTCATGAGCCGCTGGCCTCTCTTTCCATTTATTTTGAACCTGAAGCTGGGTATTTGGTGAATCAAAATGTACACTTCCTGGCTACCTTCTCGACCACAACACAGACAAAGCAACAAACGTAACATTTGTTCATCAATCTTTTCTTACTTGCTCTCTATCGATGCATTTAAAGATGGGATCCTAACTCTACCAGATTTAAGGAAATACATAAGCCGATTTTGTTGAAAAGACAATGCAGGAGGAATAACCCTAATTGTCTTCTGACATTGACTTAACAACATAAAGTTAACAGATCATCTTTAAATCCAGTGTTTCCATCCACACTCAGAAACTTCTAATGCCTCTGGATCTGACTGGATCTGACTTTATATGACCGTCATAACTTATTAGCAGCTAGCTGATTATCTATTGCCCAAGTATCACCATGTTTGCCTCATTGCATTCTCACTTCTCACTCTTACATCTCATATCACTATTTTACATAGCATTGTGACACTGAATTTGGTATTTGCATTAAAAACTCCATGCATGCGTCGTAAGAGAGCTGCATATGCAAATCGCACAATCAAGAATCTCTCGCTTCTCAGACGGATGTGACTTGGAGAAGCCGGGAGGACATAATCCTGCTGCTCCTGCTGAAACCCTGAAGAGCTGTGGACAGATGATAAGCACCAACACACCAGGGTACTACATCAGGAGATAAGAGACCACTGGGTATGCTCTCCATTCTACTGTTGCTACACAAACAAACTCATAACCCTGAAATAGATCCCATCTGTCCAAGTCAAATATAGAAATTGAACTCTTATGACTTTTGCATGTTTTATCACCTTAAGTAATGTCCTCCCCGGTGTTTGTCAGGCCGTCTCTCTGATTATCAGTCTGTTTGACTGTCTGTCGGCAGGGTTAAATAAAAACCTACTTCCTGCCCCTTTGTTAAGATCCAGATAAAGGGGCAGAGTCCGGAAAGTATTTCTTTATTGAAGATTGCATGATTCATGTTATACGTAAACTGGTAAACATTGTCACCACATTTTTTAATTAAATCCTGAAAGAAAAATGGTTTTACTGAAATATTATTATATAATTTACTTTAAAAATGATCTATGCTGTTGTCTCTGACAGCAAGGGTATATCCCTGAGAAGCTGCAAAGACTTGCGCTATGAAAGTATTTACGAAACAGTGTTTCGTAAATAAAAAACTCTCAATAGTGAATAAAATTCGAACAATTACAGTAAAACAAGGTAAACACAAAATAGATCTTTTAGTCGATTCATATGCACCACATTTGGACTACATTGGATAACCAGTTAGGAAGTTATGTTCAAAAACAGCCGTTTTCATAAAAGAAGCCCCCAGTCATGAGTAAAATATGAACTATTATTCATAAATACAATATAGAAGATAGATCTCCTCAAGCCAATTCATATGCACAATGGAATAAATAGTTAGAAACATACAACCAAGCTTCGCCAAAATCAATCCAGTTCTTTCTCACTCTAAGGTCTAAGAATGTATAAAATTTGAAATTGATCCATGCAACAGTTGTTGAGTTATCACATTATTGGGGACATTATAAAAATGATGCTAAAACATTTCTAAATTCAAAATTTCAGCTTTTCCTGTGATATAACTGGTACATAATAGGGAGCTGCCTAGATGAAGTTTTGTGCTCTCTGAATGTTGCCTAGTTTGTGTATGCCGGGATTTTTCCTCAATTTCATCCATGTAATTCAATTGTACCTCAACTTTTCTGCAATTTTTAAATTTTAATTAAAATTTACCCATGCATTCTCCCGCATGTATGTCTCTCAGCCCTTTTTTTTAATTCACCTACAATGCTTTCACAGGGCTATCTTTTTGTTTTTCCCTGGTGTTGCCTTGCAGGTACCTTGTGGGCGGAGTTAATCAGTGGAAACAACTGGGAACACCTAACCAATCTCCCAAAGGGTAGTTACGACCTGGCTGTCACAGTCCAAAGCTTTCACTGCGTCCTCCTCTTCCCCTTAGGCACATTTTTTTCCGGCAGACTTCAGTGTGGTTATTAGCCTAGGCTTTCCAAGAATACTCTCCACTCACTATGTGGATGGTCAGCCATCTTATGACGCTCTTGAATATTTCGCAATAAACCTTTCAGTTTAACAGCATGTATCTGTAGGTCATGACAATGACAAACTGATCCTGAGTAAGCCACGGTGTGTCCGTCTCTTATAGCACCTCATAAGTAACGCCATGACATCAGACAAAATGGCATCTGCATTGTTTAGTGGTAATTTATATGTGCATAGCTTGTTGCTAATGGTTACTATGCTCAAGAAGTTTCTCCCTGCTCAGGCACCAGCATAATTATCCACACACACACACACCACCACACACACACAAACACACACACACAAGCAAATAGCCGCTGGCTGGTGTTTGGTGCAGCACCCCTGAGTGCTTTAAATAACATCAAGGCACAGGTGTTGAAGAATGCAAGCGATTCAGAACTGTGTCAAATGGTTCAGACTTTTGCTTACAGCGCTGTGCAAATGTCTGCAGATGTCCACACAGAAAACTTAAAGACAAAGAAAACATAAGATTGCCTCTTCATACGTGGTTGTTAGGATTAGCCACGGGCCCGTCTGTTTAATTCTGCAGAATTCTGTTGAGTAAAAATGAGCCGTGAGCAAACGCTGCTTAATGATGGACGCTTTGACCACAATGCATTCACACGGCTCTCTTTCAGTCCTCCTACTCAGCATCAGCAGGTCACAGAGGTTAGAGAGTAGGAGAGAATCATTTTTGTCTAGAGGTTGTTTGCCGCTACAAGGAAGTATGCTTGTTTTCAGTCTACTGGCTATTTCCAATGAGATAACATTTGGCTAATTAATTGGATGCACACTATCAGTGCTGATGTGTCAGACCCATACCCCACACCAACAACCTGCAGCTTTCCGAATGTCAAGGGGAAACGAGTGGAGAGGGAGTTAGAGTGATTGAGTGCGGGGGATTTGTCCATGGCTTGTGTATTTATCCGTGCTGTTAAGCACGCCCAGATGTTGTTATTTGGCGATGAATGAGGGTTTGTTTTGGTCCA
Organism: Lophius americanus; assembly: GCA_037951165.1. Classification (NCBI taxonomy): domain Eukaryota; kingdom Metazoa; phylum Chordata; class Actinopteri; order Lophiiformes; family Lophiidae; genus Lophius; species Lophius americanus. The sequence continues at coordinate 24,382,700 of JBBDHG010000014.1, forward strand.
CCATCAAGGCTCAAAGTGCCTCACCGCTGTCTCCAGCTGCTGTTCATAAACCCCCCCAAGATACAGCTGGTGGATTAATTTTCTTTGTGCTGCCTTAGGTTTCAGATAACCTTTCTTCCTCCACTACATACATACATACGTACGACAACAATCTATCGCCGAACAGTCGGAGCTGTACGATGACACATTACGACAAACATCGCCTGCGTTCGAAGGGATTAATAGTAAATATACGGGGAAACATGGGATTGGTAAACTTGTCAGTGCCCAACAAGGCAGAGCATTATGCCGCCATAGAGCTTTGTAGAAACATTCTAAAACAGGTCCTGTGATCTGCAGTAAAGGCTATAGTAGTGGGTAGAGCAGAACAGAGCAACACGCTGGTTGCACCCTCCAGAGAATACTAGTCTGGCTGATGGATCCTTTCTAGCGCTCCGTTTGAGGCCAGGCAGCAGCTTCTCATGAGACGAGATGAAGGGCTGGAGGGAGTCGGCATAAAAAAATTAAAAAAAGAGTTTGAAAATGGCAGGGAAGGGTGGTGAGAGAAAAACAAAAAAAAAGAGCAAGCAAGATGTAAGAGTAATAATAATAAAAATAATGATAATGATAATTAATAATGCATTCTATTTATAGAGCACTTTCCATAAATTCTCAAAGTGGCTTTACAGGTACATAAAAAAACCGAGGTAAACTCAAAATCTGATATCAAAACATAAACAGCTCAAGTAACAATAACAACAGCAATATAATAAATTCACACCTTGATTACACTTTAAAAACAAATCTGAAAAGGTGGGTCTCGAGAACTGATTTGAAGAAGCAGTAGAGAAGCGAAGTGAAGACAAAGAAGGAAAAAGGAGCCGAGCCTGTCAAAAAATGACCGGCATTACCATAATCTCCGCCATCACTGATGAATATTATTGACTTGGACCTCACTTAAAACTATTCTCAGATCCATTTGTAATTCAAATCCACTCTGTTTTTCCCCTGTTTAAAAGTACCGTTTGAAGCTTGAGTGAAGGAATAAGTGTGATTTTGAATGTCTTCGAATATTAGCTGTTCAACTGCTATTAATATTTATTCATTTATTCATCTATTTGGTATATCTATCAGTTTAACTTGCAATGAATGTTCGTTTATAGTGCTGTTGTGGCTATTTTGTAAAGCAGAAATATAAATCAATGATGACGTGACAGTATTTTGAAGAGAAGTTCTCAATACACTTTTAAGAGATTAAATTCTAAACCTACATGTTAAGTTCCAGTGAAGCTCATAAATATGATTTCAATCATATGCTCTGAGTTCTCCCGTGAATGTCTTCCACGCTCTGGGAGTGAGCTTAGAGCTTTCCTGAATGAGTGAAAAGACCACTGTGTCTGCAAAGCTGAGTGTCATGTCATGTTACAGAGTAATAACACATGGGTGTTCCAAAAGACTCTGACCTTTTCTGCACCTGATCTTCTACTCTGTGCTAGAAATTCCATTTGCAGTTCTAGGTCATGCAACCTCCATATGTTCTTGGGAGTTCTCAGTGGAAAAGACCGGTGAGGGCTTTTATCAGTTGGGATGAGAGAAATTGAAAAAAAAGAGTACTACTACCACCAGTACCATATTCCTTTTGCCACAGCCCGGATCAAAGTCCCTTACAATTCCATTTTCACAGACATGAAAAGAGCATCTATATTTTTATCATCTTATTCTTGTTTACTTGATTAATCCATAGGGCGCAGAAATATTTATACATAGTTTACAATTTTGTGAAAAGTAAGTAAATTAATTTACTAATAATCCCTCTATCATAAACCCATTAGCCCTTAATATTATAACCACCGACTGCCAATGGGTGGGATAAAACAGCAAGGGAACATTTAGTGTACTCAGGTGTTGTTGGGTGTCCTACAAAAATAGTCTAAGGAAAGACATCAAGCGAACCGCTTATAAGGTTAAGGAACCCTAATTTGCATGATGAGCAAAGGTTTGCACAGGTTGTCCAAGAGATATTGTAGTGTTAAATGGTAGTAAAAAAAAATTGAATATGTTTTAGCAGCAAACATATTGATATAATGCTCAACGTGGTTTTACCGGTACCTCTGTAGACATCAGTGCCATTTTGAATCTGATGCACAAAGGTTGAATGGAATTACCGCATATGCCGAAGTAAATACAAACTAGTTTACTCAAAGGGAGTGTTTCAGAAATGTGTTTGGAAAAGATGTTGATAAAAGAAAGGGTGATGACATTTTAATGCTCAAATTTATCCCAAGGAGTATATGGGGATTTTAATAACTAGAGTTCTGAGAGAAAGCAAATAAACAAACCAAACCAATCTATGATAAATAGAATTTCCTGGAAACTAACAAGAAAAAGCCTAAAAATATACCTCATCAACATAGAATAAGCGACTAACACTGTGTCAGTAAGTACGATGAAAAAGTGGTGAAGCCGCGGTACTTGACATTCGTGCTTTTTCTTTTTATTCATCCCTCCATAAAATGTTAGAAAAACAAATAACACCATTTCCCGTGGGTCTTTTTCTCATTTGGAGGGGACCAAATCACTGTTATTTGTTGTGGTATGCCAGGAGAAAAGGTGCATAAAGTCGATTAACGTACTTTGAGTAACACAGCTGTCTGGATTGGAGACACCAGCGAGGGGGTTGCGATGAGTAAATTTAATTGTGGAAGACGCAGTCCTCCCCCTCTTAGTAAGATAAAGTTCCGGAACATCTTAACTCTGAATCACCATCCAACATTTGTGTCGATGACCATTAGACTGTACAATGATTTGAGTGCAAACAACTCGATTCCCAAATTCGCAAATTTGTATCAAATCTAAAATTGTTTACTATGTACTTTACCTACTTTTTTTCAGTAAATTCTGCTGATATTTGGACAATAAAGACAAAACTCAAAGGAAAGTACACAGCTTCATTTATGACCATTATTGACTGTTTCACAGTTTTTCACAATCTGCATCAATTTCACTTCCTTGCATCAGTTAATAGACAAATTAGGCCGAAGCTGTCATCCCGACAGCTTGGGTCTATCAAGCTAAAGCCCCTAACCCCTGGCGTTGTACAAACAATCCAATAATTGAATATCAAATGCAAAGTTATGTCACAAAAATGTAAAACTCATGTCTTAAATACAATGTTTTTCATCCAAAAAAAGCTCACTGTAGTGAGTAAAATATGAAATATCAGAGAGAAATAATATATATATATATATTTATATTTATATATATATATATATATATATATATATATATATATATATAGGATAGATTTCAAATCAGGACTAAATTGCACCAATTGTTAGGGCATTTGGACAGTAGGATTGTTAGGACAGTGTTTTTCTGTGAAAAGCTCTCCCTATTTGGTAAATTATGATATATATATATATATATATATACAATATAGATCTCCTCGAGTTCATTCATATACACTATGAGCCTGTGTCTACAAACTTAGCACAGACACCCAGATCAGAATTACAAATGACATGTCTTTATTACCATACAGGCATTGGAGCCATCCCCGAGGAGCAGTGGGCCGCCCCTTTGAAGTGCCAAGGGTGGTGCTAAAGTTAACGACATGTAGGCAGCAGGCACAGTGAGGTAATGAAGCCGCTGACCTTAATAATCTTGGGACAGTCACGACACCTCCTGAGCTACAGCCGACCAGCATACGTAGGTCCTACAATAGCGATATTGTCTCCCACATCTAATTTAGTTCTCTGCACATTTCTACAAATTCTATTTGTGAGTCAATACATTTTATAATTCTCTGTAGACATGTTTTATTCTCCACGTCATTTGAGTAATACTATGAATATTTTGAAAATATGGCCCATGCAATATTTCATGTGGGTTGAATTAGAAAGGAAGAAGCGCAGCCTCTTCGATGAGAGGTGGGCGTCTTCAAGCCGAAACAGTCCAGTTGCTTTGGATTCAACCCACGTGGATTACTATGACCTGGATAAATGAGAAACTACTCAGACACATGCAAGTTTATATATCAATCTGTTTATGGTATCATTTGTAGCAGGGCATGTGGAAATTGACTGTGTCTACGAATATATAAGATTCCGTTCTATACATCTGGTGTGATGCTTTTTGCCAGTCTTTACACAACACCTTCCACGGAACTGAATTTGATGATACAAAATTGCTGACTTTTTTCCCTATTTTAGAGCTAAAAGCTGCTTTGACGGTACTGCCATCTCTGACACTATTAGACCATTTGAGATTTAGAACGTCAGTCTGATGTTTATCTGTACTGTCCTCATCATTCTATTATCATCCATCTATCCATTCATCAATCCATCCATCATCCAGCCTTTGTTACTGTCAATTCATTTTTCCTCCAACAAATGACACAGATCCGTCATTGCAAAAGTACGACTACGTCATTTGCATGATTGCTAGTTTGTCCATTCAATTTGCAATAGTTATTTCGGGACGGCTGATGTGTTTTTCAAGCCAGCAGAGGACATGCAAAAACTACTACTATGGTTTTTTTTTTTTTTTTTTTTTAATTTTTATCATTCATTCATTCATTATTATTGTATGTTCATATACCATGCCCGAACTTATAAAATGCAATTCCAATCTAAATATGTATTTAGTTTCTAATTAAGTGAAATTATGTTTTATATTTCAAATGAATATGGTAAATCAGGTCTATAAACACATGTTTTTAAACTGCTCTTTAACACAGCTCAATGCAAATGCTCATTCTCCATGATGACGATACCCATGTAAAAATGGTTTTCATCAATCCCCCCCTCATCTTCCACTGCATTACATGTAGCGACTGACCTTGTAATCTAATTTATGTTCAAAGCCAGAGAGTTTGACTGCTCAACAGCGGATCAAATACTTTTCTGGTCAGAGTCCTTCGGTTCAGAAGCACTGATTAAAAACAAAGAGACAGATGTGTGATTAGCCGTATGTGATAAAGGGGTTTTAGCAATTGTCCTTTATTTATTTATGTGTTAATTATTGTTATTATTATAATTATTATTATTATTACAATGACATTCATACAAGATAATGATTCTTGATTCAGGATTGAGGACAAGTGGACCATTTAAACTGGTGTTAATGGTTTGAGTCAATGCTCTTGAGCTCAAAAATATCACATTTGATGTTAAATCTTAGCCAAAGTATTACAGCGACAAGCCATGTCACTAACAGAGTTTTAAAAACAGCAGGTTTACAAGAACTGTCTAAAACACCGAATCCCAAATAACAGTGACTAACAGGCTCTGTTGACATGTGAAGGATGAAGAATTGATCTCAAACCTAATGGATTGTGATGTTTGGATTTTGAGCTAGCAGTGGCTCTGATGGTTTTACAGATACAGTTCCATTACATCCATTCATTACAGCCATCCATTAAGCATTACAGTCTAAATGTGGAAGAACACTAACAAATATCTTTACTCAGTGTTTTGTTCCAATAAAATCATGGTGGGCCAGATGCAGCAAATGTGTTTAATCATAGAATGAATGATAACTATATGGACTGTAAAAAAATATTAAGTAAACTGTCATTTTAACTGTAGCGATACCTTCAGTAATAGGTTTTAAATATCAAGTTGTTTAAACAAGATATTGCTTATAAAGTTATACCAGTTGCAAGCAGAACATTTGAGGTCCATTGAATGAAGTAATACAATCCTGAAATTGTATTCCTACTCTGAATTCAACGTGGTTATGAAATTTATGAAAGCTAGTCAGAAATTTGATACTCATAAAACGCTGCATGCAGATTTTACTCCGATGAGAACGGCCTTCATTTTATTTTTCTTGGAATTACAAAGCCAATATGAGTCAAATGGAAGCTTGATAAAAATTATTGTTGAAGATTCAAGAAAACTTTTTTTGTCCCAAAGGGGCACTTGCAAGGCACATAGAGTTGTCATAAAGCAATTAAAAAAAAAGTGAAACGTCTTAAATAAACAAAAAGGAAATTTTATGTATTTAAGCAATTTCATCAAATCGCCCAAAAGGCCTCCACACAGAGAATATCTGATAAAGAGTAGTGGAAGCTTGGTTAAGAAAAGAGGTGACAGTTTGGCAGCAGTATGATATCATGACAAGGAAGGATACCACAGTTGTGATGATTTTTTTGGGAGTGCTGATGAAGAAGTATAAAGAATATCAGAAGGAGTTCCATTGTGTCTTTGTGGATTTAAAGAAAGCGAGTGCTGATGGAGGAATTGTTGTATTACATAAAGAAGTCTGGAGTGTCAGAGACGTACGTTAGAGCTGGGTAGGATATGTATGAGAGCAGCATGACAGCAGTGAGGTGTGCTGTAGGAGTGATGGATAAATTCAAATTGGAGGTGGAACTGCATCAAGGATCGGCTCTGGGCCCCTTTCTCGTTTGCTATGGTGATGGCCAGGCTGACAGATGAGGTCAGATAGGAGTGTCCTTGGTCTGTGATGTTTGCAGATGATATTGCTATCTGTAGTGAGAGCAGGTAGTAAATGGAAACAAAAGTTGGAGAGGTGGAAGTATGTGCTGGAGAGAAGAGTATGAAGGAAATATGCAGCAAGACAAAGTACATGTGTGTGAATGAAAGGGTATCAGATGGAATGGTGAGGATGAGATGAGGTGAGGGAGGTGCAGGAGCTTAAGCACTTCGGTCAGCTCTTAAGATCAACAGGGAGTGACCCAGACCAAAGAGGAAGTTTCTGGATGTGGTGAGAGAGGAATATTAGTTGGTGTGACAGAGGGAGATGCATTGGACAGGGAAAGATGGAACGACATGATCCAGTGTGGGGATGCCTAGAGGGAACAGCCAAAATTTAGTTTCAATCAATCAGAGAAAAACAATGACTCAATAATCAGGGACAAGTAAATGCGGCAAAAAGCAACAGATTAGTAGTTGTGTTGCAAAGTTTTCAGAACATTCTTTAGGAATACTTTCCAGCCATGAGCTCTTCTTTCAAAGCAGACAGGTATTCATGAGCATGAGGCATTAGCATAAAGACGGAGGGGACATGGAAACGGTAATGAAAAAATGAATGAGTGAAAGAGGAAGAAAGCAGGGAAATACAGGAGCTACAGATACACTACATTACTCTACAATGGAGTAGTGACAGGGGGATGTGTAAGTCTCTGTGTTGATCATTACCTGGAGCCTGAAGGAATTTGATAATAAAACAGAACCTTGTTAATCCCCTGAGATCTCTGTAATTGCAATGTTGAGGTACATCTCCTCTCTCTTAATAATTGTAATTTCAGACCATGCTCTACCTACATTTATTCATAATTACCTGAGGGAGAGGACGCTGCCGTACCTCTATTAACAGTGCACCAAATTAAATGGATATATTCATGAAAAATTGATGCCAGTAATATATATCGATTTGATACAAAAACACAGCTTGTGGACTTCTGTTTCCTGTATTCAAATGTCATCAAAACGATGCATAAATTGCGTAACTACTCCACATTAAGTTGTAAGCCCTGACTAATTAAAATAAACTCGCAAGCCGTGCACTTGCACCTCTGTTGTTGATACTTGGCTTTGTTTTTGTAACTCAACTTCAGCTCTTTTTGCGTTGCGTAGTTCACAATCAGGTCTACCCTTGGAATAAGCAAATGTGTCATAAGTTACAACACAGGCATTTAATTGGAAGAGATGGGGCAAGTTTGCACCTCCTTCTCAAGACTGTGATCCATCTGCCTCAGCTACGTTGGTGTTGACATGTTAAAAAAAAATACAAATCAGAAAGTAAGTTGGTGGACTCATTATATCATGCAGTTCCCAGCACTACATAACAAGTTGTCGGTTAAGGCTATATAAGCAAGTTTGATGAAGCCGCATGTGGCCGAGCTCCACTAGCTCTGTTTAAACTAAACAAGCTAAAAGTAAAAGTTTCACCTGCCGGGAGGTTTCAATGTAACTTTTCTCGCCGCTGCTCTCCACTGGTATCAGCCTAATCTTAACGTTATTACAGCTGCTAGTAAGAATTTGGTGTATTATAATTACAAACACTTTGTTTGTGGGTAAATGTGAACTTTTTGCATAACTAGACTTCCATCATCTGATTATTTTTCTTATCTTTTTTTGGTTCTTGATGCACTGTTAAAAAATGTGTTTTCTGGTAACACACAAATTAATGAACTATTATTGAGTGTAAAATGTAACACTTCATTTAATTGCGTCACCAATGAAAGTATTTTTTCATCAACTCTGTTTTGGAAGTGTATAATATTTGTCTTACAATGCTGCAGAAATAAGTAATGTCAAATTTGTGCATCAACAATAGACATAGTATACTACTGTTTTGTTTTTTGATGGAATAACCGTGACAAAAAAACGAATTTCCAAAGCTGTTATTTTGCTTTGTTATGCGTAATGCTGTCTAATAATGCACTACTACAAAGAGAAAACTGTTGATGAACTCAAATAAATAACTTCCTAAATTAAATTAAGTATTTTTGAGTCCAACTTATTATTTTAAGTTGTAAATACTTAATTTAATTGAGGGTTACCATTTGAAGTGCTCTTTTTTATTTTTGTTCAACAACAATCCGTTTTTCTTTGCAGTGTACATTTCATTTCAGGTGCTTGTCCTCTGACTTCACGAATGGCCATTTTAAGTAATGCGGGAAGGAGAGGACATTTAATATATTCAATGTTATACACAAGGGGGGTTGTTGTCTCCAGTAAACCTGGAATTGATGTGCTGTTCATACATGAAAAGAGCCTGCAGGTAATTTTTTCATCTTTATTGGAGGTGGTCTGCCTGTATTTGCCAGAATTCCAAATTTACCATCCATGCCTGTCTCAAAGAGAAAATCCTGTATACCCTATTGTGGTGAATATTGATGATTGTTACGATTCACATTTCCCATTTCAATTATAATATACTGTATAAAAGCCATTCAGATATACAGCACAGATATGGGGGGATAATATTAGAAAACATTTAATGTGCAAAATCAGTAACTGATCATTAATTTTACAGATTCCTCACATAAATTAAAACAATGTTAACTATATTTGAAATCACCAGTGTTGGCTCGAAAATAATGGCAAAACAATAAACTAGAGGAAATAGTGACCTGATTTGCAGAACATGAAATATGAGCGATGGCCATATGCATAAATCTGCTTGGTGAGACTGAGAGGAAGTGGAGGTCAGGGCCTGGCAGAGACCCCTGTTGGGTGCAGGTGGCAAATAACTTCTGTCAGCCAAGTAATTAAGTGTCCATCATATCTTTGCAGGAGGGCTGAGCAACCTGGAATCCTCTTCCAATCTCCTTCTGTGAAATGGAGTGGAGCTACAATCTGGCCATACATGCTATATAATTAGTAGATCTACTACAAAAGAAAATGTGTTTGTAATATAAGTTACATGAAAAATATGGTTCAATCCATTTTAGAAATGACGTCAGGTCGCATAAAAGTGTAATGGAATACAAAGAAAAAAAAAAGCATAAAAATACTTACATATTCATAATTTTTATATTCATATTAGGAATCAAATCAAATAAATCAGTTTCTTGATTTTATATAAAAAGTAACAAGGCATACGTTGTTGTGAGTGACAGTAAGGGAATATCCCTGCATTCCTCATGATTGAACTCAAATTAAATGTAAAGTTATGTCTAAAAGAAATTCTCACCCTAGTTTGTAAAATATGACATTTTAGAGTAAAATATGACAAGATCTCCTTGAGCTGACTCATATGCACAAATTTGGACTAAATCGGACAGATGCGTAGGAAGTGTTTTTGGTGTGAAGTACCCCCTAGTGAATAAAATATGAACTATTAGAGTAAAAGATGGCGGAACTTGGGTTTAAAACATAGATCTCTTTGAGTCGTACATTTGCACCAAATCTGTACCAAAACGTTTGAGAAATTATAGCCTAGAAACTGTTTGTGATAAAGCTCCCTCTAGTGTCGGAATATACAATCAGCCTTTTATCAAATTCCATCCAGTTCTTCCTTGCACCAAGGTCTATGTGGGCATAACATTTGAAAAAGATCCATGAAATGGTTTTTGAGTTAAAGTATTACCAGGAAGGATCTACAGCGGTGACAAGGACGATTCCATAATATAATATGTAATTCTACAGTTGTGTCCACTAGTTTGTACTAGTTTGTACTACTTCCGTGGCACAAAATAATTTTATAGAGTAAATACCACATATATATATATATATATATATATATATATATATATATATATATATATATATATATATATATATATATATATATATATATTATATTTATTTTAATATATATATATATATATATATGGTTCTATTTAGTAAGTTAATATCTTAGGCACCTTGAATTTACCGTAAAATGACAAATCATTTGGTCAATCATGTTTTTTAACAACAACATTTTTTTTTAACTTGACTCAGTTTTAACCAGACTATTTCAACCTTTTAGTAAAGCATGTTTTTAGAAAACTTTTTGCCCCTTATTATTTTTGTTTTTATAAAGTTACATAAATCTGTTAAGTAAGTCGTCACAGGCTTTAATATACAAGAAAATAAACTTATAGAATGGGTCTTTCTCAATAGCCTTGGCTAATGCTTTTCCACGATGGCTCCGTTGACCTGCGGTGTCCCCCAGGGCACCATCTTTGGCCCCTTTAGCATATACATGCTGCCACTGGTATAAATTCTAAACATATTCCGTCACATTTTCAAATTATGCATTCATTGATATATCATGGGACTGTTTATGCACGTTGACACAAAGTTGCTCATATCTAAACTTTAATTATCGGGCCATATCTGTTGTGTTTGCGGTATTCATGACTGAACTTCACCCTTAACCAAAATGATCTGAGGAATTCATCAACAACATTGATTGAGTGCAAGTATAATCTATCACATGGATGGATTTAATTTAATTCTTTCAAGCTTATATGGGGTTCCTGAAGACAAAAATGTTGAAATCAAATCAAAAACGACATATCATCACGTAAAGATGTTGACTCTATGCAGAATGTTAAAATGTTTGCTTTTTTGCAGGTGTAAAATGTGACAAATGTTTGTGCCACCCGGCTCCAATGTAGTACAACATTTTTGGACAGGGTAAGTGTTGATATGTGCAGTTACTCAGTCTCAGGTTCGGAACACGTGTGAAACTAATTTGTTGTTTTTGAAGATGGTAGCAATTAATCTCTCAAATGACCTGGTTAGATTAAATGGGGAAAAAAGAGAGGATGCTAGGAAAATAAATGCCAGCATTAGAGAAGAAATTACAAGATGACCTTACTGAACAATGATTTATGGATTCCCTAGTCAAGCAATTACAGCAGGTGATGCCTTTGAAATTTCAAACCACGGAAATTAAATTTGCTCCTTTGCAAACTGTGCAGATGTCAAGGACATTTACACACTTACTACATCGGGAGGCTCCTCTGGACATCCCTCTTGGCAAATCACTCAGCCGTCAGAGTTAGAGAAGACATGCGAGGATGGACATAAAAAATTAAAACACCTAACTATACATCCACATCATATGCCTAAACGGCTGCACAAGTTATATTGATATTAAATTACCTAAACATTTTGTTTATTATCACCAAAAGAGACTTTTATTAACTCAGAGAGTTTATAGCTGTGCCGAAATCAATATCACTAAAACAATGTTTTCGCAGTTATGTCAAAAATCAACAATATTTGGTCAGACTGTCATCATGAGTGGTCCATAGCTGGATATGTGTATTATTTTAAATTGCCTACTGTTATTGGTCATGAAATTGGCAAAACTTTAAGAAAGCCCCAACCAAAAAGTGCAAAATTCTAAATGTAATCAAAATCTGTTTCAATGCTACAATCAGGACAGACGAACGTGGTTGATCAAATAATTTCTGTAATTGCTGGTTGCAGTCACTACTTGGATTAAATAACACAGGAAAATTGTTCTTGAAAAAAAAGAAGAAACAAAATATGAGAATGTTTTTGAGTTCTCATTTCTAAGCCGTCTCACACAATATATTACACATTAAATAACTGTTTTTTATGTTGAAAGAACTAAATAGTTAAATATGTGACAATCCAAACAAGAACAGTTAATCCCATTCATGTATAAGTAAAAGGTATTTGGAGAACATAATTGTGTTTGGTAAATTCAAGATAACTGTTTAAAAACCATCAGCTGTGTTGAAGAGAGAATGCCACTCAATTGTGTTCAATAAATTAAACATGGATATTGTTTAGTTGTTTCAACTTGAAAATAAGTTGTATAATGTAAATAGGTTTGTTGCATTAAAATAATAGTCAATGGTTTTGTGATTACATAATTGTGTTTAGTAAATAAAACATTACTGTTTAAAACAAAATTAGCAATTTTTAGGGGCTTCTAACACAATTGTGTTCAGTAAATTAAACATGGATAATGTATACATTATACGACTTTTTTCATATTGAAACACCTAAATAGTTGCTTCTTTGAAAATAACGATAGCGTTTTGTAGCATTAACATAATAGTCAATGGTTTCTTGATTACATAATTGTGTTTAGTAAATAAACATTACTGCTTATAACAAATCAGTAGTGTTTAGAGCATCTAAGACAATTGTGTAGAGTAAATTTAACATATATGTTTCCACCACACACCTTTCTTTTCGTGTTTAAAATTTAATTGAAAATTGCAACTTTGACAATTAAGAGTTTCATTGAATTAACATAATAGAAAATTGCTTTAGAGATTACGTAATTTTGTTTAGTACATGCAACATAATTGTAGTCAGTGAATTAAATATAATTCATTACATTCAACATAGCTGGATGATGTAGAAATAAATGAAGAGGTTTTGGAGTATTTAGCTTTGAAGTTTTTAGTAATAATTCATTTTTATTAAAATAAAATGTTCTATTTATTTAACTTAGTTTCATTGAACTGGTAAATGTGATTATATATTTTTTAGATTGTAGTTTCATGATTACTACAGCAAACTGCAATCAATGAGAAGCATTTTGGTATCAAAAGCATACCAGTTTTATAAAATGTTGCCATAACAAATGCTTTGATGTGACACCAAAGATGAAGTACTTCCTTAGTAATAATTTGTCAGATTACATTATATCATGACTTTAATTCGTGTAAGTCATTCATTTTCTATTTCTGTATTCCTCCCTCCTATAGAAAATGTTAAATAAATGCTGGTGTAGGCTGTCTCTCAAAAAAGCCGGTCACTTAATAACAGTAGAATTAGTTGTTCGTCCAGTGAAAGCTCTGTGTTGTTTTTTAACCTTTCATTGGTTTTAATTTGGAAAATTAAAAAACAAAGGTAGTTATTTTGAATCATGTTTGACAAAATCAAACCATCCAGATTAATATCAATCATTATGTTCCCGTCATTACTTCTTTGACCATATATTTATCAAGCTATCTTGTTTAGATGTTTTTAAATGGCTAACCAATGCCTCCTTCCATGAATCTCCGCTTCCACTGTAGTTAGAATGGCTATTTCTGGCATGCAGCTACAAACAACATGGAACATGAGCATGAAACCAGTGCAGCCCACCAATAACACATGCCTGCACCGATCCATATGCCACCATCTATAATGACATCATTCGTATGAAATAAAATGTAACCCTTGTACATAGCATGTTTTTATAGAGGTATCTGATTTTGCAGGTATTATGTGCAATTATGACTGATTACATTTATTCAGTGTGGCAAACTAAGAGCGGTTTACCCTCTATTTTATGAAACCCTTATATTAAGTCGATTAATTCTACAGAGGGAGCAAGTCCTTTTCCAATCTCTTTCAGTAAAGGGTGAAATTAAATTTACTCAGTTGATTATGTGATGCAGCCACACAGCTGGAGGCTTTTCAATTCTAAAAACTGGAACTTTAAAGGAAAATGCCGTATATTTTCAATCCGCCATGTTTTTTTTTTTTACAGTGTGGGTAATATATATATCTCTTTATTGAACCCTTCTGCTCAATAAAGAGTTACAAGGCTGTTGTTTGACGTGCACAAACTTCCCAACTGTTGTACACCTACATTTACTCACACAAAAGGTGTAAACTAGCCATAATGTTATAACCACTGGCATCGGGCCTTCTGTTCTGCTGCCCCTCGTCTGTGGAATGTCCTCCCTGTACATCTGAGGGCTCCACAGACGACTGACACATTTAAAAAAAGGACTCCCCCAATTAAATTAAATAAAAAATATTTTAAAAATACGATAAAAAACAAAACAAGATAGGTCTCCTCGACTCGATTCGTATGAACCAAATTTGGACCAAATCGGACCCATGGTTGAGAAATTATGGCCAAAAGCTTTTGGAGGTAAAGCTCCCCCTAATGTCAGAAATATCCATCCAAACTTTCCCCAAAACATACTCCACTTCTTCTTCGCCAGTCTATAGTGGTAAAAAGTCTGGAAAATGGTCAATGGAATTGTTTTTGAGTTATGTCAAGAAACAGTGTTTTTTATAATATGACGAATACCAGATATATCTCCTCCATACGATTTATATACACCAAATTTGGACAAAATTGGAAAAACTGTTGAGGAATTATGACCGAAAACTTTTGGAGATTAAACTCCCTAAAAAATCACTCCAGTTCTTTCAGGTCTATATGGGTATAAGTTTTTAAAATGATCCATGATACGTTTTTTGAGTTAACATGAAGGATTATAAATTAAATGTATTATTATTATTATTATTATCTGCGGCAGACGCGGTGGCAGACGTGGTGGTTGATTTTATATGGATAACATAATATCCCAAGCTTTTTGCGGATATAATTAAAGCTCAAAATGAGCTCAACCCAATATTAGATCAGGGTATAAATTAAGCATTTAATGTCCCGGACAAACAAATCCAATCAATTTATGTCCTACCTCTCAACTTATAGACTTTAAAGGATCTGCTGCTAACGACTTGGTGCTACGTACCACAGCACACCCTCGGAGGTCAGGTGGAGACCATGCCTTGATGGATCAAAGCTATTATGGCGGCTAAAGGGGTAGCTACACAATAGCAGGGACGTGGTATAATGTTATAGCTGATCAGTGTCGACACATCTGTAGAGAGAGACGTCTCTCTTCCTCTGAATTGGATTGGGTTTCCAACCTCTGTGAATGAACTCTAACGAGGCAAAGCTCATCAACTATGAACCCAATTTCCTTACTGCACTGCCTAAATCGTTTTCAGAAAAAGTTGTATAAATAGAAATATAATGTACTGTAAAATGTTTTATTGTGTTCAGCCAATGGCTGGCTGACTGTAATTGGAAACGGGGAAGTAAGCAGTATTCCGGCATAAAAACTTGCAGAGACGGAATTTCAAAAACTGAAATATATTGTTAGGTGTAAATATTAACCTCTTGCAATATCACATTTAATGCATTTTTTTGCATGAACATTGATATTTTGTCTATTTCTTTGTGACGTGGGGGTTTAAGGAAAATAATATATAAAGAACAATAAGAAACCTTCAGCTGTTGAGCTAGTGAGGAACAGCCAGTAAATCGTGATGACATTGTGTCAGATCACATTCCTCTGACAGTCCACTCAGTCGTTGCACGTCTGATGAGTAGTTGTTGTCTGTTCCCCTCTCAATGTCAAAAAATCAGCAGGCACTCTGACTCTCTGATGGGGTCAAAGACCTCTGCTGTGACAGACTGACCATGTAGAGCCGAGGACAGACTGTCATAGCACGAAGACATACAGAAGCACATTTCCAGAGACACAAGCAAACGAGTAAGAGGCAATGACAAGCGCTTTTAAAGAAATAAAATGTATGCGACAAAAATATGAAGCTGACAGCCAGACAAGTGTTGTAATCGCTGTGTATGTCTACTGTAGTTATTTTTATCCAAAATTTGAATCCTGTGACATATTCAACAATACAAATCTGAATCCGCTGGCAAAGGAGTGGATATGACAGGGAAGACATGTATGGGACACGAGGAGCAGAAAGGACGCCAGCGGCCTCGTCATTTCATTTCCTTTAGCCCATCTATAAATGGCATGCATTTTAATCCTTTTAATTATGGATCTTTGCTACAATTACTTCAAATTAAATTACTTTGCAAACCTCAGAAGGATACATAGCTAACTAAGAGGAAGAGGATCACTCTGCCAGGAATTGAACCTCACTTTCTCTGTGACACATTCAGCTATCACCCCCACCTCCTAAATCCAACTCCATATGGAAATGAAATATTAAGCATTCCTAAAAGCCTGTACTGTCCCCATTAAGGAACCCAATCACCCTTCAAACTTCCCCAAATCCCCTCTTTCCCAGGCCTACTCTATTCATAGGGCTACAGAGATTACGGAGAGGAACCCTGCCTTGCAGGCATGCCACACTTAAATAATCTGTGGGTGAAATCCCAGTGTAAATATGGGGTTTCTGGATCACGGCACTACAGTGTGTTGTGGGGCTTTATGGCATGCAGGTCACAGATTACGTTCATGCATCGGGAGTCAGAGGATGTGCAGAGAGAGGGGGTTGAAGATTATGAAAACAAGGAGGGGGAATAAGTGATGAGTGGAGACATAAGGAAATGGAAAATATAAAGAAAGCAGAGTCAGTGAATGCAAAAACGGCGGCATTCAGCAACGGAACTGATGAAGAGAGGAAGGAGGGGAGGAGGAAGAGAGAGCATGGGAGAGATAGCACTGTGGAGGCGAGATAGTCCCCTGAGTGGGCTGCAAGAAGCTTGCCAAGGTCTAAATGACATTACTCTGCATGTTATATACTTCATGGCCTTGGGTGTATGTCCCATGTGCCAAGAGATGCATAAAATCCCGACTGCTATTCTTACCCTTCGCTACAGCTGACCCATAAACACACTCGTCTCACACTTGAAGCTTGGCATCATATCAAGTCGGCACAACACAGAAAGGGAATTAATTACTTGATGTTTCCATTGCAGCGCAATAATTGCTTTAGACCACACGATAACCGAGAAAGTGAGAAGATAACATGTGCCAGTGAAGACGACGGCATAATTACAGGATTAGTGTAGGACTTAAAGACTTCATCTTTCATAGATACACATGGTAGCGTTGGGTAGAGCGAGAAAAACAAGAGAGAGAGAGAGTGAGAGAGCAAGAGACAAAGTGAAATGCTCTTTTTATCAACACCACAATGGGAAATAATTGTAGGTGTTGGAGTGCTCCTTTCACAAATGTTTCATGAAACATTTGTAAAGTGGAAGAAATAATCACACACAAGTTATTAAGGCTATGTTCACACTATCAGTTTTCATTTACAATTGCTCAAATACTGTATACTCCTCACAACCCTTTTTTCTCTTTTCAAGTATTGATAATAACTTATAATTGTTTTCTCTCCCACTGCACATTGCCTTACCATAATGCATTATGTATTTTACAGCTCATTTGCACTGTTCTTTTCTCTTTATAATTATTTATTCATGATAGACTAGATTTTGCTCCCGATGGTAACTTGGTAGTTTTCAGGTATTAAATTATTTCAATTTTCTTGATTTGTTTTGCTTATATTTCCACTTATCTTATGAAACTTAAATGTAGCTGCTGCGATTGACCTATTGCCTGTAAAGGATCAATAAAGTATCCATCTATCTAATTCCGATGTTTTTGTATAGCTGCTCACAACACTTTTAAAATTTGGCCTTTATCAGAATCCATTATGAACATTTCACAGCCCTAAACCTACGCAGCCTGCTGACAATGCAAAGGCAAAATGGGAGCCATGGTTTATAAAGTGTATAAAGTGATGTTTCCGATTGAAAAGCGACTGCTGCCAGTACACCTTTGGGATGAATGTCAATGGAAGATTATGTCAATGTCAATGGAAGAATGGAATAGACATGCCAATGGAAGATAAGTTAAGCGCATTAATTTCGATCTGACGGTTTTGACTGAGGTCGCACTACACAGAATCAGACCTGTGTCTGATTGAGGACCAGAAATGGAAGTGGCCCAAATCGTAACTGCAAACAATCAGACTCTATGTGGTTTATGGAGTTCACAACGCCACGAAGAAGTCACAGATGAGCCAAATTTTTCCTGTAGCCTTACATTTACACTTTTCTTCCACCAACAACTCACTGTTCTTGCTGGTAACCTTGTCGTTACGTCATCTGCCGGGCTTGATTGTCTTATCTCCAAGCTCAACACCACTGCAATGAACTTCCCTCTCAGGGAAAGACAGCAGAGTTACTCACTGAAAGACAAAACTTTCCTGTTGAAAAGATGCCTCACACACAAGCCCCCATTGCCCCTTGAATGACACATGATTGAGTGATATCCTCCTCCTCAACCTGCCTACCCGCGCTCCCCGAACCTTAGGGCAACACATCTACACACTATTAGGGCACAAGGGTATTATGATTCAAAATGCTGTCAGGGCAGCGGAGTGCTGTCTTAAAGGTACATTGAAGAAACCGGCCAAAAGATGTCACTGAGCACGTATTAATTCAACCTTAAATGCTTTTTAACCACTTTGGACAACGAGACATATGTAGTACAGTTTGACTCCAAACTAAAAACGTGACCCCGGCAGAATGCCCTGACAAGTTGAAAGCAGGGCTAATTAAGACTAGATCATACAACATGATGTCATGTCAAGGCATTTGACTCTTCTAATTGCATGTCCTTATTTCAAAGATCGGACCTCTTGGTGTCAAGGAAATTCTTTCCACGGCGCTGAGGCCAGATTAACCTCCAATGAATGTCAAGAAGCATCCAATGATAAAAGGTGGTACTAACAAAATTCCAGTGCAAGCTGACTAATCTCAGTTTCATACATTTATTTGGTTTTTATTTCCAACCCCTACAAATGTATCTGCTGTCGCCCTAATCAGAGCAAGAGAGAAAAGATGGAAAGCAGAAAAATGAAAATGAAAAATCAAAAAAAGTGTTATGAAATTGGCCTTCAATGTCACAATATGAGGATAAAAGGATAAAAGCAAATTCAGATCAAGCAATTGATTAAAAGGAAGTACTTTGCAATTGGCTCAAACAGCCACATTGAGAGGCTACCTGAAGTCTATTGGTCCGGCAAAAATTACCGACAGGCGAAGCAAGACACTTCAGAATTATATGTTTCAATCACTTGAAGTCTGTTCAGAGAAACATTTGTAGGTAAAGGCTTCATTCAGTCCAGAGTTTGTCCTTGTGTTTAAGCATGCAGATCCAGTACCTCTCTCTCCGAGTGAAAGGTTGCACAATGGAATTATGACTCAAATGCTATCAGAGAGATGAACTAAATGGTGCATTGAAGAAAATTATACGAAACACATCGTGGTCCTCAGCCGAAAAATGTCAACGGGCGCTTATTAATTCAACCTTAAATGCTTTTTAACCACTTTGGACAACGAGACATATGTAGCACAGTTTGACTCTGAATAAAACGTGACACCGGCAGAATGCCCTGACAAGTTGAAAGCAGGAGTAATTAAGACTAGATCATACAACATGAGGTCATGTCAAGGTCTCTGACTCTTCTAATTGCTTTTTTTTTTCAAAGATCTGACCTGAGTGTCAAGGAAATTCATTAGACGTCGGCAGAGCGGCCGGAATAACCAACAATGAATGTCAAGAGTTTGTGAAGAACACGGTTGTGTGTGTTGGCGTGGGGTGAAGAGACTGTTGTAGAGGGGTGTGTATGATGAGGGGGTGGGTTGAGTGGAACAATGAGTATTATTTAATTAGCAAACACAAAGGGGCAGCAGGGGGGCCCAATCTAAATCCTTCCCTTCATCTCATGCCACAACAAAAAGGCCTTCCAGGTTAACCTGAGTGTGATCATTTCAGCCGAAGGGCTCAGTACGCATGAGAGCTGGACACGTTCGACTGAAGCAAGAAAAACACACATTCAAAGTAGGATTATTAGCTTTAGTGAGGCTTGAAATCCTGTATCCCAATTATTTGACACAATGCCCGAGAGACCTGATATGGACTTGACACGTCACCAAGGCTATCTGATACCTAAGCATGGCTGCTTTATTTATTTATTTAGTTAAATAGAACAGTCAACTAAAATCAAACTCTGAATTCAGTGAATAAAATGTTCAAATAGGATTAAGGGCTGATATCAGGTTAAGCCTGTCATGCATCTCTGTAGATAATGTGAGGAGGTCTTAAAGAAGAAAACAATTTTAAATTTAAAGCAAGAGCTGCTGAATAAGCTGGTAAAGAAGTTCAACTCAGCTTTTTTATTTTGGCTGTTTTGAGAGTAATCACACTCAAAGGTCTATTCCCCCGCCATGTGACTAACACAATAACAGAAGGAGTTGGTCCTATGGTTCACTGAGCCTGGTTACATTATTTTAAATAACATTTTCAGACAGTGATTTCACTAATTAGTGTGTTGGGCACAACAGTAATTTCTCTCGCCTTTTAATCTTTTGGAATAAACCGCAGACTTTTTCTCACATTGTTCAAAGATGTCTGGGGATGCACAAGACATGCATGCATGAATTTACGGCTTTTTGAAATTCTTTTTCCTTTATTCTATTCTGACCAGAGGCCCATTCTGCTCTTCTTTGTGCTGGCTCTGCATCCAAACACTGCTGCCATGTCAGCCGTTCAACTCGCCTCCAAGACAGTGGAGACAATATGGTGTTGTGCAACAACCTGCTTTCTTATTTGAGCAGCTTCAAATTTAAAATCACGTGGAGTGGAACAATTAAGCAATTTCTGTTTTCTCTCTGATTAGGATACTAATTAATTAATTGGCTATTCAGTGTTATTGTTAAAGCGTGATTTGCGTGAGAAAAAGAGCCATTTTATAGCTCATTCCCGTTTTGAAACACATTGACTGCTTTTAAACCATGCCCGAGTCTTCTTTGAATCTCAACTATCCAGGTTATAAGATCATCTTTAATATATTGTAAAACAATGATTTCTCATTGCTCAGGAAGTGCAGACGGACTTTAAGGCTTTTTGAATCCCATGACATGTAACGACTATATATTATATATATATAGGATATATAATATATATATATATAGGATAGGATATTATGGAATCCTCATCACCGCATCAGCCGCCCCAACCACTGTCCACCAGCACAAAGTTCGACGCTGCAGATAGCACAAAAGTTTTAATGTGATAACTCAAAAACCATTTTAGGTGTCAGTATCAAATTTTGTACCCACGTAGAACTTGGTTATAGCGAAAGATTTATGGATCTTTCGTAAAGGTCAGTTGTATATTTCTGACTCTCAGGGAAGCTTTACCTCCAAAATCCTTTTGTACCATAATTTCTCAACCGTTGGTCTGATTTAGTCAAAATCTGTTGCATATGAATCGACTATAGAATATCTATCTTGTATACATCACTCTACTAGTACATATTTTACTCACTAGGGGAAGCTTATTTATGAAAGCACTGCTTTTTATACATAACTTCACTTCCATTTTTAGTCAATCAAGGGAATTGCTTGTACAAAACAGGGGATTGAGGCTTTTCTTTTTGCATGGGATGACAGCATAGGCCTTGATGGCTTTGCTATTGGCAGGATGAAAAATTATTTAAATATGACTATCATGATGAATTCTAATTATTAGAAGGTTATTTCATCATAATATCCTTGTGGAAAATACCATCTTAGCGGTTTGCAAATGTTATTATATATTTAATTGTTGAAGAAGGGCCCTGTATGGACATAGAGGCATGGAGGGAATTTCATCACTACAGCACTTTTGGGAGATCTTGCTGCAAGTTTTATGTTACCTCGCAAGTTTAGTGTTCTCAAATATAATTTTTGCTCCCAAGAACATTTAATATGTCAAACCAGACTAGAAAAAAATTCAGTCACAGTTTAAGAACACACACTGCAGACTCTGTAGAATGTAGAACGGAAAGGAGAGATGATGTGATACTTATGCATGGCATTGCTCATTACTGCCTTCAAACTGCCGAGCTCTGAAAGTTTATAGCCACTTGCTGTGGGAACAGCTGCTGCTCTGCCTGGCTCTGAATATGGTTATTGCTCAGACCACAATACATTTGTGGCTGGAACTATGCTGCAATGGATATGGCAGTGATGGCTGTACTGGGACAACTCTTTGCCGCTCTTATTAACATTAGCCAAGAAAGCACGCATGTTTGGCAAATGAGATTCTCTAATCAGATGTGTTATCGGTTCAGCAAAGTCATTCAAGAATACTGTAGCCTCAATAAAAGCCAAGCCATCATCATATCAATTCACAGCACAGCACCAGCAAGTTGTTAGCATTACATTAACTTCAGACTGACGTGCCATTTATAGCATTCATGAAAACTATCTGAACAGAAAAGTATTCTTACAAGATGGAGCTATGATCAGTATGATTGTATTTGCCTGAATTGGTTCTTTGCAAGTGACCCCTCCATGAGGAGCAGTGTTATGCCATATGGTGACCAGTGATCAGTCTTGCTCAAGGAAACTATGGCTTGTACACTGTAGGGGCCGGGGATTGAGTTTGGGATGAGACTTGAACTTTTCTTTAGCTTTTGGACTGAGCCGAAAGGAAAGAAAGCTTCATAGGTAATGCAATTTTTCCTTGATTGTACTGCAGCTAATGTACCAACATTAGCTGCAGTACAGGTAGTGGAGATGGTTTAGAATCTGTCACACATCAACCATTAAACACATGATCAAAAGTCGCTCCCTTTCAGGATATTTCTAGCTCTCTTTACTCTGTCCTTCGCTTGAGGCAATTCTCTTTAAAGGCATACAACATGCAGGGAAAGGACCCAACTTTTTTTTCAATAAAAGATAAAGACCATCTTATAACCTTCCCGTTATGAACATAGCATTTTGTTAAATGGACTACCATTTAAAATACTCCTTCAAGCTCGGAGCAAGATCCAATGAATCTCTGCTCCACGTTAATCAACTCTGGCACTGTGCTGTTTCCACACAGTCTTTTCATGATTAAGAAGAATAAAATTCACAGTATTTGATTATTCTGAGTCCTAATTCAAAAGAAGAGCCAAAGTCCCCAAAGGGTAATCTCACACATATCTACATCCCTAGTATGAAATATCAATATCATTTCCATTCTACGCCAAGTGTAAGTGACACAGGTATCAGATTTGAAATAGCTTTGTCTTTCTCAATTCTC
This sequence comes from Lophius americanus, assembly GCA_037951165.1. Taxonomy (NCBI): domain Eukaryota; kingdom Metazoa; phylum Chordata; class Actinopteri; order Lophiiformes; family Lophiidae; genus Lophius; species Lophius americanus. The sequence goes on from JBBDHG010000014.1 coordinate 24,405,771, forward strand.
ATTCTCTCTCCCACACAGACAAACACACGCAAACACACACACACACACACACACACTACTACTACATACAGATACACACACTCACTGCTAGACAAGATGCAGAGAACCAATTGCATGCATTAAGTAACGCAGCGCACTAGCGATGTAGAAAGAATCCTACGCACGTACACACACGCACACACACACACTCACACAGTGCATGTGAGGGCTTTGAAGAGTGTGAATAATTTACAAGTCAAATATGCTGCATCAATTTAACACCATCTAGACCCCATTGTATAAACTAATAAACTGATTTTTGAACTTTTTATATTCAAGACAACAACACAGTTTCTTCGTATATACAGAATATGATTGGGGCCAACTGTAAATTGTTGACACAAGGCATTAGTTGGCATTGAATTTTCTGCAGTGCTTAGCCTTATCATCCCCGATCATGAAGACTGTGAATAACAGAGCTTTTGGCAGAAAAGGTTATGAACATTGAAGACGCTGCGCAAATGGCAAAACTGCTACACAAACAGCTGCATCAGCTGTTCCCTTGCAGACAGCTCCTGTACCCAATGGAAAGGTCACAGTGGCCCATTTTTAAAGGCATCCGCTTCAAGTGTGTCATATCAGGGCTCATCATCGCTGATCATGTCACACCCTGTGGCACGAGCTGACTGTTGTCAATTACTAAGTCCTTGTCATTTATTCAATTGTCAATTTCAACCCTGTCATATATCTGTCTTCCTAGCTGGGATCCACAAAATGTTTTATATCATGGCCAGAACCCTTAATGCTTCGAGGGATGTGATTAAACCAATTTGATCTTTTACTAATTTTTTGGTGTGTGTGAGTGGATTGCAATTTGTCATAAATCTAGTCTGACGATGCACTATGTTATCTGCCTCGCACCATACTGTAGAACTTCTTCCACTTTATAGTTATTGTTGCTGTTTTTTTTAAAGTGTGGCAATCTTAAGCAAACATCTGCCACATTTACGCATCAAGAATTGGGATGCAATCCAAGGCCCATATGGCCCCCCTGATAGAGTAGGTTTACTCTTTGTCTCTTCTGTAAACCCATCTGCTGCTGCTGTTGTTACATCATGTCCTTCTATATATGAAGACTTTATTTCCTCTCCAAGAGGCCATTTTGGTCGAGTAAAGTTTATATATTTTACACCCAAACGGAGCGCATAAAATGGACAGTTACATTGAAATTCATAACATGATGAGACATTAGGGAAAGCGAGTAAGGGAATTACAGGAGTAATTCTGTAATGGCATTTGTTTATGAATAAACAATACTGCCTAAACACAATTTATTTGTCCGTTGATTGAAACATACATACTATACATAGCAAACTTTCTAAAATGAAGAGAAAAGTTCTATGTTATCATTGTGAGGTCCTAATCAAGCAAGGTCAAAATTATACATTAACAGTATCAGATGTCACCCTGATTTTTTGTCATCTACTACCCATCATGCATTTCATGAATCGTGCACTGCAGTGAATAATGGCATCAAACGAGAGAAGATCTTGCTCTCCCCTTCATTGTGACATTTGCATACGCTGTGACAGTACATTACTTCCAAATTATTTTCAAATTAAAATATGTAAATTAGTAACCACATAGCATATCTGATGCCCTCACAGCCAGCAAGTGTCATTAGCACAACTCTTTTAGCTCTGTGGCTTTTGTGGTGTTACGCTTTCATATTAGTGGTGATTATGTTACTAATGTGAATATGCAGCTCCAGATTGATGGTTGGAAAAATACAGTATATGCCCTGCATCACAGCTTTCCTTTAATATGTTTTTTCTTTATTGTAAAAGAAGGAAATTATGATTTAGTAGACAAAATACAGTTTGCACCCAAGTGTAGCAATCTAAAGGCATAAAAAAGAGACAAAAAATTCTCCATTTCATCATTCACAGACATAATGTTAACTGAAAGCACTGCATCCTGTGAACCCCTTGGTTGACTCCATTAAAAGCATTTTGAGGTGGAGGACCCCAGAAAAGATATATTGCTAGCACAAATTGGAAAGCAATATCAATGTTTTCCTCACACACCTCAGTTTTTCTGAAGTGAACAACCAACCAGTGTGAAAAAAAAAAATGTACCACTTATATAATCTTTTGATCTCTAACCCTTGGGTGAAACAAGTCAGATGGATAGATTCATAGAATATTCAGCGCATGCATGTATGGTCATAGTGCAAAGTCTTGGTGATTTGCAGATGATGGAAGGCTCATTTCTGGATTGCTTTGACTCTTGGCTGTTTGAGGGCCTCCGTGTTGTTTTGACTTTTGTGCCATTAATAATCTGTAACTGCAGAAACCAGCCTTTATAAATCACACTAGTTGTGGATATCCTTGAAAATGGATTCATAAAGTAGCAATGATGATAATTACCAGCTGACCTTGAAGTCTTGCAAATTGTCTCAGCCTTTCCTTTAGGAGCTCACATTCTCTTTATGGTCATATATCATATTTTTATATATATATATATATATATATATAAACACTGTATGTTCTGTTGGTTGTTGCATAATTGTCATTATGGTGGTACTGTGAAGCCCTTTTAGCTCCGAATGTTTGAGTAACCCTTATTTGTGATTAAGGACCATTGAACTAAATCCCTCTACTTGGTATGGGCGTGTGGGTGTATGCCAGTGGTTGAATGACATTGGAAACGGTTTGCAGTAATTACTGAGAACTTCACTGTCATTCAGTGGCTTTATTGTTGAATACTTTATCTGTATCTAGAATTTCCGTTGTTTGTCTACTATTAAATTATTAGCTGCGAAGAAGAATAGTGCAAGACCTCATTGCAATTTAATGAATCTGTCTTCACTTCCTATTCACATCTTTGGGAAGGTTTAGTTTTCAGATTGAAATGAGATGTACAATATCTCAACATATGAAACCAATCAGCTCACATCGCTCTCAACCTTGTTTCGATTGTTTATTTTATCAATATATATGTTGCAAAACTCAAAAACGATTTCATTGAATACTTTCAAATATTAAAGCCATATAGGCCATTATTCAAGGAGTCTTATAACCCAAACCTTTTTGGGCCTAAATTTTTAACTTGGTGCAATTTAACGTATTTAGTTTGATTCCTTTCCCTGTAACCCAAAAATTCTTAAAATGCATCCTACGTTTTATAAATACATAACTGAGAACAGTCTCTCCAGAAAAGTCTTGGTCCACAATGGGGTTTTCTTCACAGTTCAACATGCCTGAAAGACCTCCAAAGGATTGCGTTCTGAGAATACAAGACAGCGAGACACTTGAACTGCTTTGCATGAGGCAGCAACTCACCCCAATGCCAAAGGGGACAGTCCACTGATTCCTGGCAAAGAACCATGGCCTCAAATTAGTAAGTGCTGACTCTCATAACGGGCGATTCACGCTCAGCCGAAACCGATCCAGTGCATGCATCTCACCGTGGAGGTCACAGACTGATGAAGCCAACAGGACAACATCATCCTGCCAATCTGTCTGCATCTGTCTGCAATTCTAAGCTGTCCAAACTGGATAAACCCTTCACCTCAATCCTGTCAATGAATATAAAGAACAGAATCGGAGACAAGGGACAACCTTGGCGGAGTCCAAAATTCACTAAAACGTGCCTGACTTTCTGCCGAGCATACGGACAAAACTCTATCTTTGGGAATATAGAATCCTGATTGCCCCAGTACCCCATGCTCCCGCAGTATCTCCCAGAGTACTCCCAGGGGGACACAGTTATAATCCGTCCCCAAATCCAGGAAAACATTTTAAACTGGATGGGCAAATTCCCAAGACCCTGCAAGCAAGCGTTCAAGAGTAAAAATTGGTGAGCGACCAGGATAAAGTTGGCAATTTTCCTCGTGAAACTGAAGTTCAACAATTGGTCGCAGCCTCCTTCCCAGAACACTGGAGTAAACCTTCCGAGGAAGGCTGAAAAGTGTGCCCCCCCTATGATTTGAGCACAAGCTCTTGTGCGAATCTGCCACTCCACAGGCGTGTCAACCACGAAAACCCAACAATATCCAAAGCCTTCAGAAACTAACTGCCATTGGGTAGCCAAGGGACATGGGTGGGTATTCCCCCAAGTCCTCTTACTCTGCCTCCACAATAGAGGGTGTTGCTCCCGGGTTCAGAAGTTCCTCAAAGTTTTCTTTCCATTGTCCAACGATATCCTCAGTACGGGTCAACAGTTCTCCTGTCCGGCTGTACATAGCATTAACTGTGTTACCTTAAGATCAGTGATTAGTGCTGAGAAGCTAGCTGGTGGGGATTGAAGTGCGACAGGCTACTGTTGAAGTCAGTTTCTACAGAGATTCATCATTTGAAACTTGCTGTATTGGCCCTACTTTTCTACCTTTGCTTATTTATGAGTGCTTATGCTGTAAATACAACAGTGTGGGACAAAGACGATTCATGTTATCTCATGTAGTTGATAAAATGATTGAAAAAAAGAGAAAGAGACGTGAATAGATACATTAACAATTATTCGAAATACTTGTTGAAAATAAATGACATAATTTGGCTAGATAAAACTACCAAGACCTCCTTCTTTTTCGCAGAAATATGCATTTCAGGACGTCACACTTCAGGACCTCACACTCATTGTTAGTATGTTTATCCATGCATTGAAACACCTAAGATTTTTGTTAATATACATAGAAACTGCATTTATTGAAATAGCTCAGGATAGCAAGGGCTACACTGTCCGATTTTGGTCAAGTATTTTGTAACATAATATTCAAGTCTTACTGCATCATTTTTGGAAATAATGCAATTAGGACTTTGCAGCATGGCTCAATATATCTCACAATGCCTAAGGAACCATCTGTACTTATCGTAGACACAGCTGCGCAATGTTCCAAAAATTAATAGAATGGATGATGCCATGACCTTAACTGGTTGAGTCTAACCTCGGTATAATAATGTACGGTGCAGATTGCCTAACAGTATTGTTAGACGGGTGAAGACATTTGCATCAGTTCATACAGGAACATCTGATAAACTGCATTGTGGGTACTTATGTGCAGTATACCCAAGCACTTACATTTTTGTATGTTTTTGCATTTGATCTATATATTGAATTATTTTGCAGAGGTGGAATTGGATTGCTTTTTTTTATTCGCTTATCTACTTATTGTGTGTTTAGATAGCTTAGTTGTTAAATATTCTTAACATATTGTAATTTTGCATGGGGACCTTTATTGTTTTTTCCTTTAGAAGAGCAAATTATGGTGCTAATTTGTGAAATGATGCTTGTACCTGCTGTTTCAGAATGAGAAGAAATGAATGACATTTTGCATTTAAGCGCATATTCAGTGCAATGACCATTACAATAACAAAACAGGCTCTACAGCCTCCTTATATCTATATTCGGTATCAATTTTTTTTATACAGGCTTTAGAATGGGATCGGTTGGCTCTCACAGCTGACATTGGGCAAGAAGCATGGTCCATCCTGTTCTCCTTTTATCCAAGACAAACAACCACTCACACCTATTATCAATTTATAGTCACGGGTTCACTTTTATTCCATGTTATTGGACTGTTGGAGGTAGACGGAGAACTGATCAGAAGCATAACACACCTAGTCCACACACAAATTTGTGGCTTCCACATTATTTTCAAAGATGCAACATTTGAAAATCCATCCCAAAAAAACATGTAGAGATAAACACAAAATAAAACATGTGACACCCAGCTTACATTGCACTACTAAAAATGAAGAAAAGAAATCTCAACTACGGCTAAGAAATCTTGCTTAAAAACTATATATTCTTTGTTCAGAAGGTGTTCAGAAGTAAGTTTGAGGACGGCGCTTTCTGGATTTGTTCTCTCAAACTCCCTGCAGGTTAGCCGTCCCCAGACAAGAGCCTCAGCGCTGCTTCAGGGTCTACAGGGTACGGACACCAGACATACAGGCCTTGTATTCAGGCAGAGCCGATAGGCCTGGCAAGTGTGTCCTGTTTGGCATTTAAAACACCTCCGCTCACTCCTATGTCGTGGGAGAAGTGACAGACCTGACAGGCTCAGTCTCTTGGGAGCCGCTGGGCCTCTTTCCAATCTCCCTGGGTCAGTGCGGGGGTGAGATGCCATTGAGGAGCTCCTGGCTAGAAACACTAATTATCATGGCTGCCTTGCATTTAGTAGTCCTGTGCTGAGCACGAGGTAGCGCGCACCTCCTGGTCATGCTGTCACATACCTCACAGGATTGGCTCTAATTGTGGAGATTGTAAAGCTTTGGGTGTTTTGGTTCAGGCGGCCATAGGCAACTCTCTGCATCACTGACTTATGTAAATAAATTAGTAAACAAACAAGTGTTAAATGCCCCTCCCACAATGTACTGTTGCTGTTGATATTGTTAGTGTGGGTTGTCATTAATGGTCCTCCTTTTAATTTGTGCAAAATCTTTGCTGAATCTGGGAGACACACAGACACCAACACACACACACAAGTCCACACACCATTACCGCATTGCAGGGCTCTCACTAGCACACACAGTGATACTTCTGCCCAAACTCATGATAATTTAATAAATGCCTGAAGGCTGAGTTTGAGGCAGTGGACAAATATAAATATTAATTAACACACAAGGGACCAAAGCAATATGTGAAAACTTCTCTGCATATTGGCTCCTGACATATTAAAAGAAAACTCTGGTCAGATTTTTAATGTGGCTTGGAATATGCATTAAACTTCAAACATTAGCTTCTAAAGTTAACGTCTTCTCACTGGTATTGAGTGTTTAAATTGGGAATTAATGAAACTTGCTCCCGATTGAAAATCTCTGTGAAAAACAGTATGTTTTTTTGAAATGGCAAATAAAATATAAGTCCGTTGAAACTTCATGAAAACACTCTTTAGTCTCAAACCTCTGATAAAAGGAACCGATTGATATAGACACTCAGGAAGCAACCAAAGCGTTGCATCAACCGTCCATTCCACACCGCCAAAGTTGCCCGACAGAAAATACAGTGTGCGGCTACTGAGCTTCATTAATGTGCCTGTGTGACAGGTTTGAGGACCCTATGGAGCTCTGCCAACCCACGCTGTCTGGTTTGATAGTAAAACTGAGGAGGTCAGCAGTGTGTGACAGGTAGTGTTGAAAGAGGTGGGCTGAGTCTTGACATTGCTCATTTTCTTCTAACTCAACAGCTGCCGATATGAGCTAACTAAACAACTGTCACCGCCTCAGTGACTCTAAGGGAGTAAATAGTTTTAATAGTGCATGTTGCTTAGCATGTCACATGGAACGTAAGATCAGTAAATACTGACCGGTTTAAGCATGTGACAATTCTGATATAGTTCTGAGAATATCAAATGTCAAATTTCCAGACACAAATACAACAATTAAGTTGAAATTCTAACACGTTTCTGAGAATGAAGTCTAAATTCGGACAAAATTGCGAGGATATATTTCACATTCTAACAAAAATAGGGGGGTAGAGTCCAGATTCTGACAGAAAGAGTGAATTCAAACGTTTAAAATATCCCCAAAAAGTCGGGGATATTATGGAATCGTCATAGCCGCATCGACCGTAGATCCCTTGTGTTAACGCAATAACTCAAAAAACTATTTCATGGATCTTTTTCAAATTTTATACCATCATAGACGTTGGTGGGAGGTAGAACTTGAATGATTTTTGGAAAGGTAGATTGTATTTGTCTGACACTAGTGAAAGTTTTCCAAAAGATGGACCGATTTAATCGAAATTTGGAGCATAAATATGAAAGTAGTTCATATTTTAATAACTAGTGGGACACTTTTTTTATAACACTTTTCGTACATAACACCCTAACAATTGGTCAATAATATTTTGCATAAGAATTAACTCTAGGAGATTGATCTTTTATATATCATATTTTGCCCTAGTAATTCATGTTTTACCAACAAATATAGTAACTTCATGATGGGCAGTAGTACAGAGAGATTTGAGATCAACAAAAAAAATTAATTTATATGTAGGTCAAACGGGTATCTGTGATTGTCAGCCCGGACCTCTGAAAAGTTGAAACCTCAGTGGCTTAGCTGGTTTCCAATCTGGTCCCACCAAAAACTTCTCAAAGGTCCACCTGATGTCGCTGATTTTCACAAATGTTCCCAGAACAGCCTTTTCTTGTAGAGTTATTGATGAAAAACAGTGTTTTTCAGACATTACGTCCTAAACATTTGTCCGCTTTAGTCCCCCCTTAGTCCGCTATATTTTACCCACAAGGGGGAGCTTTTTTGTGAAAAACACAGTTTCTTGGCATAAAATTCAAGTAGAAACTAATAATTAACGCTGTTTTTATGATTTCTATGCATCTTTAAGATCCAGTATTCGATGTTGTATGTGATCATGTGAATATATAGTATTGCTTGGCATGATATGGAAATCATGATTTTTGTAAGGAAATGAATGGGGACTGTGTCTCCTGCGCAGCTAACTGGATTAATATAAGGACAAGTGCCAAAAGTGGGATTTTGGCTCGGATTTTCCCGTGCTAACTGGATATAGTTAACTAGCTGAGGTGAGCTCTCTCTCTCATGCATTTACAGGCTGTCAGCCCCAACTTAACTACTTAGAGGGATCATGTCCTGATCCCTTATTACAATATGTTGAAGTGCTGCCAGTGGAAGGGCTGAGACGTTACCATACAGAAATCACTCCAGTGATTGAGCCGGCACCGAACAGGTGTACCAACGTACATGTTCAGCTTAGCTCAGCCACAGGAGAATTGCAGAACCATGCTCACAAGAAGCACTCTGGTCTCCGGTATGGAGAGCTCTACGGCACCAGATGGAGTGAAGACAGATGGGCATGAGTTCTTCTTGCAGCTGTCTATACGGCCTTACTCTATATGATTAAGGTTTGGAAATGTGGGAGAAGAGCCGAGATTTTCAGGAGTGTCTCATCTAATGAAAGTTATGACTATAAATTGCCGTGGAGCGCGTGTGGAATAAATTATCTGGTCATCATCTCCACCCCAGCAAAACTAGACTGTGATAGTTACTGGGTGATGTGTCTATTATTATGGACTGCGTTCATCATCATCATCATGAAAATGGGACAGAAGGGATACATGTTACGGTAGGAATGCCACAGTTCTGGATGTAATGACATATACATGTAATATTAATACAATCACATTATGAAATAAATTGCATCCAACATTTTCAAATAGATAAACCTAGAAGGGACATTGATCATTTCCATTATTCAGTTCATGAAGGAAAAGAAAAAAAACAAAACTGCACAGCTAATTATGTGAGAAGAGAATTCTTATCATTATTTAATGAAGTTCAGAATGGTTGAGTTTATTTACCAATTTAGACCCAACAGTTGATCCAGTGTGCCTCTGTATGATAAATAAAAATATAAACAAGTGAGTGAGTGATTAGGTAAATGAGTAAGTCAGTGACTGATCGACTGAGTGAAAAAGAGTGACTGAGTGAGTTACTGAGTCATTAAGTTAGTAAGGGAGTTTTATCTAATTGAGTTAGTGAGAAAGTAAGTAAATAAGTGAGTTTAAGTAAGTAGGTAAGTGAATGAGTGAGTGAGTGAGTGAGTGAGTGAGTGAGTGAGTGAGTGAGTGAGTGAGTGAGTGAGTGAGTGAGTGAGTGAGTGAGTGAGTGAGTGAGTGATTGAGACAGTGATAGACAGTCAGTAAGTTAGTAATTTGGGTGAGTTTAAAGTAAGTGTGTGAGTGAGTAGCTGAATAACTAAGTGAAAAGGACTGAGTGAGTGAGTGAGTTTGTGAGTGAAAGAGTGAGTGAGGGAATCAGAGAGTGAGTAAATGAGTGACAAGTGAGTGAGTGATTGAAAGAGTGAGTAAATGAGGGAATTAGTAAGTGATTGAACAAAAAAAAGTGAGTTAAAGATTGAGTAAAACAGTGAGTGAGTGAGTGAGTGAGTGAGTAAATTAGTTTGTAGATGAGGGAGTGGGTGAGTGAGGAGTGAGCATCTAAATAAATAAATACATAAGAAATGTCCTTCTTGAGGCTGGCTGGAATTCTTAGATAAACTATTGTCTTCATTCACCGTTTGTTTGGTGAAAAGGATGGAATGTATACTGTTGAAAACAATTGATTACAGAATCATCTAAAATGAAAATGTACAGAAAATCCCTCATCTAGTGAAGAAAATATGTTTAAAATCTCGCACATAGCCTGATCATGCTTAATAAGTTATTAAACATGTTAAGGTCGGCACTTATACAGATATGCTTGACATGAGGTCTAATTTAAAAGTTTCCTAATTCCATTAAGTTGTTATTAATGCAAAGATTTTTTTTAAAGCAAAAGTTGGACTTCAGCTCTTTGAGGATTGCCCCGTGTAAATCACAGTGTGACGGTACTACATACTTTATCTGGTAATACTGTCTGCCATGCAAAGTTGCAGCTTGTAATAGGGGGCTAGATTAAATGGAATCACTCTCACCTAGTAGCAAAACCCACACCAGTAAGCATCAAATACCTTAGCAAGCTCTGGGTGACATTTATAGGGATTAACTGTGTTGCTGAGGTCGAGACGGCAACCAGTGGGAGGGACAGCGGCTGAACATCACAGCACCAACAGACACACATTTAGTGCCCTGTGTGTTACAGCCTCATAGTAGATCTGGCGATACATTACGACTGCGCCAAATAAACAGAGGACACTAATACCGACTCAGTCAATTGATCTATTTTTCAAAAAAACCAACAATTTAAGATATCTTTTCAATTTGAGTTCATTTAGGTTTTAAGAAAGGGCCAGTATCTTTCCGCATGCACAAACACTTGTAATCTTCAATGAGCAGAACCACATGGAGCTGCTGCCAGAGGAACAGATGTGAATGTCAGAACAGTGATATATCATAGGAGCATGCACCTAAAATTACTTTGAGGGGTTTTATTTTTATGCTGACTCTTCGTACATTATTGCCTTGTATGTGTACATGCATGAATGTGCCGGAACAACATCAGGAGAAGCCTTCATTTTAACCTTGTTTGTTTTTTAACAGAATTTCCTGCATATGACTTATAAAAAGTCAGGGATATTATGGATGTATCCATGCCGGCACCACTTCCAACGCTGTCGCAGATCCTTAAGGATGACGCAATGGCTATAACACTTTAATGCTGTAAGATAGTATAGCATAGAAAATTGTGTATTTTTATAATAATTATTTTGATATTAATTTACAGAAACAGGAAAATTACACAATAATGTCTGTTTACAGGAGAGGAACTGTAAATGACACAACACGATCATGAAGAGTAAACTTCTTTTTGATTCTATTTGGATCAATTCTCAGAGAGTTTGTTGTAGTTTTCTGGTAGTTTTAGAGGCTCGCAATAAATTGCACATTAATGATGAAATCGGTTTGAATGTTTCCGAAACCTTGGGCATTGTTAGCCTTGTTCCTTTAATGTTTTATACTTGAAAACCAAATGAGGAAACAAAGTCTTTTAAAAATTAGGTTCAGAGGTCCTTTTGGTGGATTTTTGCGGTCTCTGAGTGCTTTTTCTAGTACATATATAATTTTACTGTAATCATTGAATTTTAGCTCACTAGAGGGAGTTTTTTTATGAAAAACATTTTTCAAACATAAACTCCTAACTTCATATTTAACTCACTAGGGGGAGCTTTTTTTTCCACATTTAATTTTGGTAGCTCAATCAGGGGATTTGCTTGTATAATGCAGGTGACTGAGGGCTTTTGGGGACATACCCTTCCGTCAGGGACGACAGCACATGCCTAGTGTGATTTGACTTTCCATTTTCATTTTGTCCTCCTTCAATTGAGAATTGATTTGCATTTGATTCTAAAGTCATCATCTCTCCTGATCTTGCCTCCGCTGTGCAAAGAGGTAGAGGAAGAGGGAAAAAATGAAAATGATGCTGATGCCAAAAATAAGGAACAAGCACAGACTCAATTGGTAAAAAAAAAGCAAGAAGCTGCTGATGGAGTCTCAGACTGACGGGTGGTGCTCGGTGGGTGCTGAGAAGTTATGTGAGGCAAAGAGACGACATGTAGTTGAGAAAGAGTGGGTGGAGGAAATTCAAGGAAAAACTGAATGTGTTGATGTAACAGAGGAGAATAATACATCAGCTCAGAGTGTAACCACTGTAAAAGAAACTTAGACAAAATACTGTCCATCAAGACTCTGTTGGAACCGAATGAGGAAGAATTATATATAAGTATTCAGCTCGTAAACCAAACACTGTACAAAACAAACCTTTGTAGAAATTACGGTACAAAAGTGTCAAATGGCAAAAGACCATACAATTCCATAAAACTGGTAAGTTTAACCTCGTAGATACACTGAATTAACATGAAATAAGAAACGGTGCATTCACCTCTGCTGTCATTTCATCTAGAAAGGCGCAATTTAAAAAAAAAAAATTGCTTTTGGTAAAACTAGACCCAAACAGTGTATTCCAGTGTAAAGAAACACTAAACTGAACTATTACAGTGAAATGTGATAGATACATTATAGATCTCTTTGAGTCTATTCATATACACTGAATGTGGACTAAATTGGATCAATGGTTATGAAGTATTGTCCGGAAAAAGTGGTTTTCGTAAAAAAGCTCCCCCCAGTGGTAAAATATGAAGTATTTAAGTAAAAGACATATTCAAGATAGATCTTTTTGAGTTGAGATATGCATGTATTTGGACATAATCGGACCAACGGTTACGAAGTTATGGCCCGGAAACATTTGGATATAAAGCTCCCACTAGTGTTGTATATACAGAAGGAACCTTCAGTCCAGTTCTTTCTCATTAAGGTCCATGTTGCTATATAATTAGAAAATGATGCCACAGATAATATTTGAGTTATAACGTTAACAAGAAGGATCTGCAGCGGATGCAGCGGCAGTAATGATGATTCCCTAATATCCCCGACTTTTCAGGGATATAACTATACCTACACTCATGTCCCCGACAGCATCCGGGTATAACTCTGAAAAGTGTAATCCCATGTTTTGTACAAGCAATCCCCTTGATTGACATCATTACCTTAAATGTGAACTATTTAAGTAAAACATGACATATACAAGAAATATCCTCTTAGAGTGGATTCAAATGCACCAAATCGAACTAACGGTCGAGAAATTATGTCCCATAAATATTTGGAGCTCAAACTTCTTAGTTTTTAAAAAAAACAATCGGTCTTTCCCAAAATAATTCCAGTTCTTCCTCACACTAAGGGTATGTTGCCATAAAATTGGAAAATGATTCAAGATATAATTTTTGAGTTATAACGTTAACAAAAAGGATCTGCTGACACAGACGCGTCAATTCTATCATATGCGGTGGGAATAATTCCATTTTTTTTTCACATTTGATTTCAGAATAATTAAGAAAACATGGTTTTACATGCACGCCAACATTGAAAGCTGTTTGCTATTATGTTGTGTTTGATCCTCTTATCCAACTGAGAGAGCAGCGACTTGGAGTGAAGTTGGTTCTACACAAATAAAGCAAAACCCTTTGATGTATTAATTTACTTTGCTCTCTTACTCCAGTTTAGTTTGCTTGGTTAATTCAGATGCAGTGAAACTGACAGCTTAAAACAATACACTTTGCAACAAGCTTAACCAACGTTGCACAGATGTCTGTTTACCATCATTGAGGGATATTTACAGTCTGCTGTTTAATTCATGATAGGAATTTCCCCCAGTAAGATAACGGCATACTTTGGTGCAGTATCGACAGCCACGCTGATTATATAAAACCTGCAGGTTTGCCTTTGACCTCACAGCATGTCAAAGCTCACTGGATTTACCTTTGGAGCAGGTAAAGACAATGAATGAATCCATAATGCAAAATAGGATGCTGGACCGCAATCACCAGAGCTTCTTCTGCACCGCTTACAATCGCCATTAAACTGTCAGGCTGAGGGAAATTCTGCCTCTTCTTCTCCCTCCATGACTAGCCTCACAGCTAGCTTTCCTCCCCTCTCATCCTTGCTGTATTTTGTCTATGACCTTTTCCCTTCCATCGCTTGCAGTATCAGTATGCATTCTAGTCTAGAAGTGATTACTTCTCACCCTGTCAGCTCACCTTGGCTTCACCTGTCATCCTTCCATCTATTTTCAATGTGATATTTTCTTTCTCACCTCTTATTAGTTGAGCCTATGTGAAGTCTCTGTTGAGTACTTGTCTGTCTGCTTCCCTGTCTCTGTCCCTGACACTTACCTGCAAGCACACACACACACAAACACATTGGGAAGGATAACAGATCCTCATTATGGCTCAGTTATAATCCTTAAGATTGTCAAGGTTCCCAATTGTGATACTTCTGGTATCCGTGGTCGTCATTTCTGCAGTAATTTATTTGCACTCAGTAATTATGCATCTATTGTAGATGGATGTGGAAGAGACCGCTATCCAGGCCATTATTTCAGATTTCAGCCTGTGAGAATGAAGAATACACCTTATCTAACTGCTAACAGCCTCACTGGAACGCTTCACTATTAATACAAATGGAATATTTCCTACATCCCTATATTATATTTAAAACATTCAACTGGTAATAGAAAATGTGGGATTAACTGTAATATAGGATAAAGCAAAGTGTATACTGTGCCTTCATTTAGTGCTGACCACGATCGGCCATCAAAAATCCAACAAGAAGGTTAATTTATTCATTATTTAACAAGCTATTTGAAAGCTGATGCTTTTTTAATGATCAACTCTAATAATTATTGGAATTGATCATTTAACAAACAAAACAAAGCTATATATCCTGGAAATACCGTTCTATCTCTAATTAAAGATTAAATTATGTATGTTCAAAAAAAATTGACTGATTGTATTTAATTGCTATAAATTATTATTTTTTTGAACAGTTGTGAACAGCAGGTTGTGGTTAGAATATAACATCCACTCTGTGGGATTTAAGGGGGTACTTTGACCTGACCATAATTTTAGTTGTATCTTCTCAAAAAAAGAAGCGGCATTATCAAGAAAATGAAGAATTAACCTTGCTGGCATCATGCCAAATATTGCAGAGGTATTCACTTGTCTTATCTTGTAATACAACTTGTGCTTGGAGAAGCCAGAATGAGTCCCTGTAGCCTCCTGTTCGCAACATGAAATGACAGACAAGCAGAGCTGTCCGAGTGTTGAGCAACCGTGCTGCGTTTCAAGCTCCCAGTCAGTGTTAGAGAAGCACTCAAATAATAGAAGCTGTTGGTATGCGACACTTATCACCATCTCAAACACTAGTTTCCCGGAAAGAAACAATGTAACAGCAAGGAATTCAAAGGATTTAAAATGAACCATTTTTTGATTATTTGCTTCATATTTTAGACGTCTTCTTCATTGCTGTCCTTGACATCGAAGTCACTACAATACATCATGAAATTTTCCCTTTTTTTCTCCCTTCTTTTTTTAATTTAAGGATAACCTTGTTCACCCACTAGTCATTTGGGTCTATGAGGTCATGATCTCTGGTTAGTGACCGAAAGAATGAGGGCAAGGATACAAGCAGCTGAAATGAGCTTCCTTCATAGGGTGGCTGGCCTCAGCCTTAGAGGTAAGGTGAGGAGCTCGGACTTTTTGGAGAGAGCTCGGAGTGGAGCTGCTGGTCCATTGTGCTAAAAAGAGCCAGTTGAGTTGGTTCAGGCATCTGATGACACCTTCCTATGCAGATTTCTTTTAGGCACGTCCAACTGGGAGGATACCACGGAGTAGACCCACAACTCACAGGAGAGGACACCTCAGGAAATTCCAGGACGAGCTGAATGGTGTTGCTAGTTAGAGGGATATTTGGAATTCTCTTCTTAGCTTCAAGGACCCTAAAACATGTAGAACGCCGACGCGCAAATCTTCAAATTGGGAGACGACTGCTTTACCCACTGAACCATAGCTGAGATGTACAGGAGTCTTCCCTTTCTTATAAATGGCATAAATGTGAGGCATTTTGTGTTAAAAAAATAATTAAAAAAATTATAACGACACATTCCACCTGTCAAAAAATGGCCTGGGTGCTTTTACAATTATTATTGTTATAATTATTATTGCTGTTGTTTTATTATTATTGTGCTATACACAACATATACATTCAGGACATCACCATTAAACTAGTTCTCTGCATTTGATGAACCTTGACGAACATGGGATGTCAAGCATATACATGGAAATATACCTGATAGCGATGTATTAGCGATGAGACGGTACAATTAAAGACTGTTGAATAAATAAGCAAGTTTATTCAGACACAGCTGCAGTTGATAATGAGGTTTTACAGCAGTAGTAGAAGTAGTAGTAATTTGTTTCCAATTATGATATACTATTCTAAAAATCTCCAATAATGTTTTCACAGTCATCAATATGGAGATGACTAAGATTTGCTTAAAATGGTAAGTCAATAATCATTTTATGAATTATACTGTATCAACATTTTTCTCCCAATTCTGTTATGGTTTATTTATCATACATTATTTATATATTCATTTATTTTTTTCATATCTGCAGTCTTAGATATACAATTTTATGGCTTCTTCTGTTTATGACTGCATATGCAGACGCTCATATAATTCCTTGCCCCAAAACGCTCTTTGAGATGAGACTCAGCAATTTTATTTGTTCTAAAAGTCTTCCTTGTATTTTTTTATGCCTCAAAAAAAAGACATACATTTATTTTAATTTGTCTTTCTGGTTTTGTTCTGGTTTTTTTTTAACATATTGTGAAGCACCTATTTGATCAAAGCTTTTTTAGTTTAAAATGTACGAAAGAAAAACACTGACTTGACTATTATTAATAATAAATATGTAATAATATGTTTTTTAATTGAAAAGAGCACAATGAATATGAAATACTATACAATATACTATATAATCTGTGTATAAAACATGTTTATCTTTGTTAAAAATAAAAAATTCTATGCTTCGTTCCCACTTTCTGAAATGGAGAATGTCTGCAATTAACCAGGAGGCATCAGCTTGGTTCCTGGTGGATATTTACACAAGCTAAACACCATATGTTTCACTCAGAGATCCATGGTGCGTACAGACTTTCACACAAACACAAACTCCCCCACTTCGCGCTCATCCACACAATCCCATTAAGATTCCATCCCATTTTGTGAACGATACCTGAAAGGATTCATCACGGTGACAGCACCACTTCAACACATTTTTCAGTTTGTCAGAAGTCTCTTTAGGGCTTGTTCGTCACCTCTCCTTCGTCTACACTGGTGTATTGCTCTGAGTAGCCGTTCAAAGCACACAGCGGGGGATTAGTGCCCATCACAGAACTCACTACGCTGAGATTAGTCCACCAGGGTAAAGGGGCAGCTTCCCCATTTTGTTTTGAGAACTCTCACAGTATCAAACTTCAATGCTATGATAACCTGCTGAATTTGTCTAATTTTAAATAGTCCCTGTTTGTGGCATCTTTGTCTCAACCTCTTTCTGGCTGCCAGGACCTCTGGCTTTATGTTGCTGTTTAACATGGCAGAGAATGACCATTACTATTGACAAAACGTCCTAGCCGACGGGTTATGGATATCCATTTTTTAATTAAATTTTTTTTAAATGCACGAAACAGAATAAGGCCTACGCTGGCGTTCCTGAAAACTAACAGTTTTCCCCAAAAAAGCCACCAACAATCGCCCTTATTGAATTCCTCAAATTATACGTGAAGTTACGTCCAACAAATTCAAATGAAATTGAGATATTATGTCCCAAAAACCTTTTGAGATAAAGCTCCCCCTAGAGGCAGAAATATAAAACCAACTTTTCCAAACATCAATCCAATTCTTCCTCACACTAAGGTCTCTGTGGGTAGAATATTTGAAAATGATCTATGAACTGGTTTTTCAGTTATCACGTTAAGACCAATCTGCGGTAGCTGATGATGCCATAACAATTACATAATAACTCTCGATTTTCAGGGTTATACATATTTTAGGAGTACCACAGTAATTTTTTTTCTATCTTTCTAATTAAACCCCACCTTCTTGATCAAGGATTTTAATAAGAATAATTAAAAAAATGAATCATATAAGTTTCTTTCATTCTATATTTAATTTCAGAATCATTTTGATTTGAACAGGTAAGTAAAATTAAATTCACATCTCTTAGTTTGAAGACCACCAATTCAGTGTGAACGTGTGAGATCAATTGAAAGAAGTGGACCTCAATTGACCTCAAAAGCTGCAATTGCACAAATTGCAGTCACTCAATTTAAATGGTGAATAATTATCACTCCCAGCAGTGTAATCCAAACGTCCTCAGATTTTTCTCCTCCCTATTGTGACTAATCGTCAGCATAGAGGATGCTCTCCGTCAGCCCAACTGTCTGCTCACCCGGGTTGTTGGCACCGACTGCCACGATAATGACTGAGGATACCCTGAGACGATGTTTACCAGCTAACAGCAGCACCCTGCTCTCTCTATGCTCCAGCAACCATTTTCATTTAGCTCACTTCTGAAGCTCCTGCCTAATTTCTCTTTAGAGACAGAAATCCTTTAAACCCCATTCTATCCTGGGGCAACATATTTACTGAGGGCTGGTTTTCCAATACCTGAGAGAGATTAACACTACTCCCTGATTTATGAATCCTTGCCACCCAGCCACAGGCTTGGTCAGGGGCCCTGGCTACTCTACCCTGCTACTTCCTTTTCACACAATGGGATTTAGGTATCAGGGAAAACACACAAGCTCCGTTCCTCATGTACAGCAGAACTGGGTTTAAGTGAAGTTTATACTGCAATTATGCATGGCTCTCCCCACCGAATTTCCCCTATGAGCAGAACAAAGAACAGGCAACAATAAAAGTAGCTGTCTCATTCCACCATTGGCAAGTGAGCCAAACTCCATCATGGAATATATCTCAAACAACATATGGTTGTTTAGAAACTACCTATTGATTTGTTACCTTGTTATACGGTTAAGTGATATGCAATCAGGTACTCCAGGTTGGTCGCTTGAGGATATGTGACATCCATCTTCTCTTTTGGCAAACCCCCATCGCTCTGGCTTCTCTGTCTGTGACTGAGATGGTCAGATGGCTGCCAGACCGAGTGACAGTCTGATATTTGTTTATCCTGAATACTCAATTGCAGGCTGTCTGTACAACATAAACAACAAAGCTGTTGGCACACAGTTCACCGTTTCTGTGGATTGGTTGGTTTCTTATTCAATAGACAGAATGTTTTTCAATTGCCCTAAATTTTGCAATCAAAGATTCATAAAAGGCATCATGTTGAGAGTTCCTGCGGATGGAAACGCAGTAAAATTTCGGGCAATATCCTTGCAACATATTTTTTTATGGTCGTGATAAAAATGCATGCATAGAGGTTTGCAGACATATAAATGTGTCTCAACTGCATTGGTATATGAACCTGTCATGCTGTACCGAACAAACCTTTGTGCGTTGTACATCTTTCTTCAGCCACTTCTCATTTTTGTATTGTGTTGGGATTTGGATCATTGTGTGACATCGCATTAAACATTTTCTCTTAATGAGTGCACTCAACTGTTTAAACTATCTATTATGTACCCCGGGCAGCTCTATTGAAATGTTAGCACATGCCAAATTTGTGTGCTTAATTGACTGCCCGACCTCTTATTAGTGGCTTAACAAAGACATATGGGATATTTTTTGTTGGTGTAGTCTCTCACATTCTTCCCAATATAGTTTAGATTTCTATTGTATTTGTATTTGCTAATCAAATTTATTGCAGATACCTTCTAAGCAGTGATAGAATTTGTTTATTGTTTTCCTATCAATTGGAATAAACTGAGAAAAAACAAACAAAAAGTATGCTGAGTTACGGTGCAAATGTTTTATGATATGTATCTTGCAATCATCATGTTTTACTCTGATAGTTCATATTTTCACTATCTGGAGGGATAGAGGGATTTTTTTTTTCTTTAAAAAAAGAAACGTTTGCCAGACATGACTTCCAAGCTGTTATTCCAATTTAGTCCAAATTTGTTGCACAGGAATTGACACGAGGAGATGTATCATCTATATAGCATATTTTCGTCCGATAAATCGTATTTCATTTACTTGGGGGATTTCTTTTTTCTGCAGTTTTTCGTATATAACGCCACATTTAATTTGAGTTCAAATAGGGAGAACAATGCACGGGATTGGGGGCTTTTTGCGGATGTACCCTTGCTGTATGGGACAACTGCATAGGCCTAGTTTTTAATCTAATTGCATGTACTACGCACTACAATGATTTTTCTCGGCCACTGCAGAAGGAGTTTCACAGTCATCCACATTCAGAAAATGCTGTTTTTTGGAAAGAAATATTGATGAAGGATGGGAAAAATAACATTCTCATTTACCTTCTCCTATGTTAAGGTTATTTCCACCACAAATATTGAATTAACCATACAGCTACCGATACAGTTAAAGTATGCTGATGTCAAACTGGGATAAGGTTAATTTGATACTGCAAATGTTGGGTTGTTTCTGATATCTGTTTCTCACTAGGATCTAGGGGGGAATGAGTCAAATTTTGTTGCATCAGGGCCTCAACTCCATTTCCTTATCACTGCAGCACGGTATTCTCTGTGACAATAAAGGACTTTCTTCTACACTGCAGCTCATCCAGGGTGCTGTAGTCTTCTTCAAGTGCACCGAAAGTCAGAATTGTACTTAAGTCTACATTCCAAGACCTGGTGGTATACTCTTACAGTTTGCACTGATTTCAGTAGCAATTATGTCAAATGTACGCACAATTGTCAAATGTACGCACAATTAGCAAACAAGTCTACTCGTCAGCTTGTACTCCAACCCCTTTCAGCTTCCTCCTCCCCTGTCTGGTTGTCTGCTCAACGGAGCAGCAAGAGCTTCTGGGTCCTCTCCAAGTGCCCCACCTCGTCATTCAAGTATACCCCTCCCCCTCACCCACCCACCCTACAGGTACATCACCTTTCTAAAAACCCCATGCATTTAAATGGGAGCTTTCTTCTTAGCTCGATCCAGGCCACAATCTGGCCGGGATCGTGGCCACATCTACTGCCGAGGCCGTGCTGGACACCATCTTCTACTGCTATCACTAATAATCATATATCCAATACTTAGTACGACTAATACTACTGTATATTTTTATTGTAGTACCACTACTACTGTATGTACTGTAATACATCACAACGTACCATCATCATTGCTAGAAGTCTATTTTATGTGTTTATTTTTGTTGATCTGCTCTGTATACGCAGCATCTATTGCACATACGTCAATCCTGGAAGAGGGATCCTTCCTGTGCGTCTCTTGCTGAGGTTTGTTCCCTTTTTCCCTGTTAAATATTTTTTTTGTTCCTCGTTCCTTTCCCAGAACGAGGGTCTAAAGACAGAGGATGTTGCATCACATACAGATTGTAAAGCCCATCGATGCAAATTGTGATTTGTGATTTTTGGCTATCCAAAAAAAATTGACTTGACTTGACTTTACTTCATTACAGAGAGACCATGTTTACATTCACTCAACAAAGCAAACATGTTGACATTGAATATTGGTGAAAAACAATCTGCGTTTCTTACATCTATTTTTAGTCCCTTGAAGCCTTTTTTCTTCGTGCACTGCTGCATAAATTGGTATGATTTGGTAATGCATCACTGAATGTGTACAACTACATTCTCATGCATGTGAATGAGATAATCAGAGGAGGGAGTAAAACGTATCTGCAAGAAGTCTGCACATATCTTCCATCATTAATAAAATTACATTGGATTGGTATAGGAAAAAAAAGGAATCAACAACTTCACACAAGATATAATGGATTTAATCAAATTGTCTTCAGAAAATCTGATAAATATAGAAATTATAAGATGATAGGATACATTCTGTGCCCTTTTTCCTTCATGGAAATTTACCTCAATCTGAGGTTAGATTTGGTGATCTTATAAGAAGAGCAAGAGAACAGAGCTACCCTGCTCCCCTCTCATCAGAGACTTCTAAATAAATAAATATCAGTGTGTGTATATTTCATGTAAATACACTTTGTGTGTATTGCCATGAATGCAGTGCAGGCTCATCGTATATCTATTCTGTTGGTGCTATAAAATGACAGAGTTTGCTGGGAACAGGTTGTGAACATCTGCTTGAACCTGTTCAGGGACAAGCTGTCTCAATCCAGGGCTTGAATACATAAAAATAATCACATTCAGGCTCAGAATGACATCCCTGAAGAAAGGGTACCACCCTGATAAGCCCCAAATCCCCTGCGTTAAACAAACAATCCCCCTGATTGAACTCCTAAAAATTTTTATGAAGTTATGTCTGAAATCAGTATTTTCGTAAAAATGCTCCCTTTAGTGGGTAAAATATGAACTATTAAATTAAAATATGATATACGCAAGGCAGGCATCCACAGCTCAATTCATATTCATCCAATTTGGACTAAATCGGACCAACATTTAAGAAATTATGTTCCAGCTTTTGGAGATCCACACAAATTATACAACTGGCCTTTCCCAAAATCAATCCTGTTCTTCCTTGCACTAAGGTATGAAATGTGGAAAGGATTCATGAAATAGTTTTTGAGGTATTGCGTTAAGGGGATCTCCAGTGGCGATGACGACAATTCCATAATATCCTGACTTTTTGGTAATAATATAAACTCTTCATTATCACCCATATTACACAGTACATACATACAATACAATATAGGGAAGTCATGTCCCTGTATTTGAGTGGGTAGACCCTGTGAACGGCATATTGGGTATCAGGTCTAGGACATGTAGATTGAAAGGGCTGGGGTCATGGATTTTTAGGTTGGGGGACAATCATTACAACTATTGAGCTACAACCGCTCCCACCCCTCACATATGCCCCTTTTAAATTGCTACATAATGGCTGGGCTGTGTTTTGCATGAAAACTTGTTGACGAATACACCTTTTCTTCATTGAGTCGTTTAATTTTAAGTTAGAAGATGTATAGGATGAAGTAGGTTGCAATATTAAATAATTCCTGTTAAAAAAGTAGAATGCAAGCAATAAGTCAGTTCTCTCTTCCATGGAGGGACACTATGAATAGTTTAGTAAATAGCACCTAATTGTTTTCAAAAATGTAATGTGAAGCATATTTTGACAATATTGTTAAAAACAATAACCAACATTTTGATAAATTTGAGGGAAATATCATAAAAACAAAGAACTTGTTATTAATGACACATATGCTAATGATTCACCCCAGCCTAATTGTAATATCGCACAATAGTTTCGCTTTTATTAAAATATTTTTTGGCGGCCCCTGTCAAATCCAGTCATTTGGTTTTTGGATCCGATTCAGTTCTGTGAGCTGAATGGGTGCTTTGATCCATCAGACAAAGCAGAGCCTGGAATGAAGCATCTACCTCAACAAGAGAGTTATCCATCATCTCCTGCCCATCAATGATTAATGTCGAAAGTGGTTCCATTTTCATGGTAGAGAACATAACAATCTTGCATTTGAGCATTTTGTCCCTCTCCACCAGGCTCCTTAATAGCTACTCTCTTCCAGTCACGTTGTGCTATTTGAACAAGCACTCGCGTCCACTCATCCCTTCTCCCCGTGTGCTTCCTCCTCTGTTTCCGTCTGGATGTGTTCCTATGCATAAATACTGTAAGGAACCGTTTTGCTAAACCATGTTAATGTTAACATCACTCATCTTCAAACAGCACAACAGCTTAAATTCAACTAGTGCTCAAAATGAAGCAGTCCTTTTCTTTTTTCTTACAAGAAAAAAGGAAAGCTCACAGTGTGTGCTTGTGCCTGTGCAGGTTGAGTGTGTTGATTCATGTCTTTTTCACCTTAAGCATGATTATAATTATGAATGAGTGGGAGGATTATTGGCCCCAGTAGATAAAACACTTATTATGTTTGCTGTAATCCCCAATACAGTAACAGATATATTAATTGCTGATGTTGGTTTCTCAGTCCATTTGATCATTTAAGACATTTAATACATTGGATGCATTGTTGAACCAGTCTTCACTGGAATTAGCACTCACTGTGCAGCAGATACCCTCCATTACCATGGAGTGACAGTGGTAGCCTTTGGCATCATGAATAGGATGCCATGAGGCGCAACAAAGTGTGAATTAATTCACCATACTCGTTCAATGATTAGTTAATTTTAGATAAACTATTTTTTATTTTTCATTTTAAGGACCTGTCAGGTTTTATTTACATATCAAGTTGAAGTTCTCCAAGGACGTAATAAAAGCATTTCATTGTGCATGTACTGAGCACTTGTGAGTGAGTATATTTAAAAGCATTACAATTCACCTGATGAAAAAAGGCTGCTTCAAATTTTGGTGTGTAAAAATATAAGTCAGATGGGATAAAATCAGTTTTATCGTCCTGAAGGAAATTTGTCTCGGACACATACAGATCTGCTATTGAGAAACTACAAAAACAAAAAACATACATGGTACATGTTTAGAGTGTCATCTATACAGACACAAAGCACCATCAGCAACCCATTGCAGATCAGATACTGAGTTGCACCAGAATGCACATGCACAGAAGTTTCTGTGCATGTGCATTCTGGTGCTTAAGCCTTTATAAAAGTAGTCTTATTGTAAAATGGTTCCAAGAATCGTATCCAAATTGATGGTACTTGAGTACACAATGTGCTACTTTGGCATTACCTATGACAAGTGCTTTATTCTGTCTCTTGATATATGTGAATGAATTGTATTACCTCAAGTATCTCACAGTAAAAGTTACCTACCATTAATTACGACTAGCTTGTATTACTGGTTTGGTAAATTAAACTTTAAATAACTATTTTCTCCCTGGTTTAGATTGTTCCAGGTTCATCTCAAGCACAGTCCCAATCCAGCAGAAGTTATTGTTCATGGCATTATTTTGTGAAAAAGACCAAATAGGGTTTTATATCGGTATGGTTTTGCCTGAGTTGATAAGACATTAGACAAAAAAAAAATCAATCAATCGATAATGGAGATAATCATCCTTTCACTACTCACACTTGCAAAAATACTGTTTTGATTGAAGAAACAGGCTGTGCTTGGATCTATAGAAATAAACGCTGTTTGTACATAAGGCTGTATGTACAATGATGCCATTCTTCTCAAAAGCAGTTTAATTATAGTTCATTAGTAAATCTCAGTAGAGAGCCCAGCCACAAACAGGTCACAAGCCAGTGTACTTCTAGTGACAGTCCCAATCCCGGATAAATGGGGAGTCTTGTCAGGAAGGGTAGCTTACGTAAAGCCTATGCCAAATCAATATGCAGAACACAAAACTGATATTCTGACAAACCAGAATAGTCAGAGTTCAAGTCAAATAAAGAGTTACAATGAAAACTTTTTCCTGTATTTCCAAGAAAATATGAATGTCTGTGAACGGTAAATTAAATTCTTAAGAAGATGTGGATGTCATTGTCTATGTTGATCAGTTGAATACACAACACAAAATTCACAATGTTGGAACCCGTCACTGTCCCCAAGGTTGATTCAGAAGGGTTGTCTGTCTATGTCTTTATTTTGCCTGTAGTCCAACATCACCAGACATGAGGCTTTTGAATGATTCATAGATTTGAAGCTTAAGGTTTGTTGACAAGAAAAAATTGAGCATCAGAATGCTCTTTGCTTTGCAATTGTTTTAAATCGACCCTTGAGATGCGTCAACTCTTTTTCGAAGGGGTCCCAAAATATGTCACCTAATCGAATGTATTATAATGGTTTTTTTAACATGAATTTTTTATATCATCCACTCTCCTCTCTGTTTATTCCCGACCCCCTCCTGCCATTCATTTTGTTTTCTTTGTAGTCTGGAGAGACCCATCCATGCACAGACATTCTGTTATAATTCAACAGTCCAGTAACCCATTATAATATTTTTTTTTTTTCAGGAGTATATCTGATTGACAGAATTATGTGTCATCCAAAATAAATGCGAATTCAATTGAGGATGTATGATTTGATTCATCATTAGTTTCATTATGCGGTCTAGACGAAAAGAGTGACTTCAGTCTATGACTGCGGTATGATGTGTATGGTGGGGTCGGTTCCCTCTCAGATTAAATCAAACGAGATGAAGGATAAACATTAGATATACAGCTTTTCTCTAAAAGCGCTTTTGTCACTATTTTAAAGATTGGGATATAGAATAGATTCAAAACAAGATTGTCCAAACACATCGTTCAAACAATCCTTCTCTTCAGCACCATGGATAGCACTTCTGTTTGTGCTATCAAACAGCACTATGTGCTATCCAATCAGCACCATGGATAGCACATGAAAGTGCACAGCATATTTTTTTCTATTTTCAATTTCATCACAATTACAACTTAACATTGTGTGTCTCTGTGAGTGCTCTTGAAAACACTATTAATAGTTAATCAATGACTTGTTGGAAAATGGGTCATGTAAGTTCTTGTCTCACCAGCGAACAGGTAAAATATGGTGGCAATATCTCTTAAAAAATTGTTTTAGTCTCTTGGTTGTCTTTCTGTTAAATTTTATTATGCATTTGAAAATGGATTTCAACATACAGACATAGACAGCATAAGAACAGCTGCATGAGAGAAGAAGACGTGAAAGGGCCTGTGTCTTATCTGTAATAAAATGAGGGGCAGATTAGGAAAGTCAAGGTGTATTTCTATGTTTATCAGTCCATGTCCCAATACAGATTCCTTAGAGCCATACAGGCCTGATCCGTTCCCGGCTCCCTAATCTCTGAGAGGTCCAAAAAAAAGATCTGAGGAAAATATTAACCCTAGCATGCATGTAAAGAAATAAGTTATACATATATACATTTGAAATATGTTTAAAGATGACATTTTCAAACACAACACAAGTGCTACTTTGAAGTTTTGCACGTCTCCTTGAAGCTTAGCGCAATGTTACCTGAAACTAACCCTGAAGACAACCCAACTACTAATGTAATTTTTCTCCCATCACTGATGTTTTTCTTGTTTTTTTTCAGTTTACAAGCTTCGTCTTTTATTGTGGCAATGCTTTTGGGTCAAAAAGAAAAACAAAGTATCTATTAATGTTACACACCATCATAAAGAAATACTGCTCCACATAGGATTTTTCCAACTCTCACATTATGTATGTTTTGTTTTTTTTTCCTTCAGCTAAAACGCACCACATAGACATAGGTTTGATTCATTGCTCCTGTTAGATAGAGCATAAATGCCAATGTTTGTTTTTAAATAAACAGATTAGGACAAGACCAAAAGTCAATTGGGTCAGTTTCCCCTCTGATCACTTTTTTAGTGCATTCTATGTTATGTATTCTGATTTCATCATTTCAGTTCTGGACTAAATCACTTCACTTTTATTTTTGTAATATCTTATGTAGGTTACACCAATAGCAGGACGATTGTTTGATACGAACAAATGACCTCACCAATGATATAATTATACTGACTAAGGTTAAGGAAATTGTAAAAGTTTGGAAAGCAAACATTTATAAACAGTTTTTCAAATAGCCGTGTAAGTTAATAAACTGGTGTCAAATTTTAATTGGAAAATTATTATTTTGTTGCAGCATTGCATTTCCTTTTAATATAATTTCCTATAAACCTACTCCAGTCAGAGTCAAAATTAATTTCCTTTGGCATTGTCACAATTCAAAAAGGAAAAAGGATAATTTTCAGATTTTTTGTTAGAAAGCCATAAACAGCTATATTCATATGTTAATAAAAGCTATCGACACATTACAGTAAAATAAAAGGAGTTTTAGAGTCCAAAACCAAAATGTGCCCAAATTATCTATTGGAGATTCTTCCTGAAGATGTCTCTATGGAACTTTCTGTAACTTAATGTTTGACTTCATCATCATAAAACATGACATTTGTAACATTTCGGTGAGTACTATGATTTGTCAGAGCTATCGGGCTTCAAAATCATAGATATTCATTTAAAATTTAAAATAATATTACGATATATTTTTGCTGTGCCCGGTCTTCATTTGTTATCTATACTGATGCTTAAACGTGTACAGGAATCTCTGAAGTGTTATCTTTACTACGATTTAGCACTTTGAGATTTGATCCAAATGTAAAGTGCATTATAAATTAAATGTATTATTATTATTATTATTTATGATCCCAGTATTATTCATAGAGGTCTTGTAACTGCCGTGATGTTGTCCATTCACTTTGTTTATGTAATTTTTGATCTTGAGCATCAGCCTTTGGCCTAGACGTTTATTTATTTTTTAACCACATTTAGTGCTGTCACCTTTAAAGGTCCAGTGTGTAAAATGTAGAAGGTATTTAAGGGTATGTGAATGTAGAAAAAAAACTTTTTATCTCCTTTAATCGTCAGATAGCGGGTCCTTATGGAAGCCGCTGTGTTTTACACATGTCTGGAGAGGGATTTCTGATATTAAAGTATTGCGTTGTTCTGAGAAATGGGGGATCACATTTATCATTTTCAACCAAAAAAAGTATGCCGAACTTTATTGATTTTAAGCCTAGATTCTACTTTTACATGTAGAATCCTCCGGCAGCCCGGAGCTCGCTCTGTACCACCAGCCTCCTTCCCATCAGGTGCACAGGGAAATAGGCTCGGCCACCAGGCGCCAGTAGAGAAGGGGAAAGAGAGAGCTTGCGGCGCCTCTGCCCGATCAAATAAAACACAAACATGATCTTTAATGCCAGGTAAGAAAGCCAAACTCTTCAGGCTGGGAAAGGATTGGATGTCTTGTCAAACACGAAAATAGAGTCTGTTGCCATAAAACACAAGAAAAAATTCACATTATACTCCCAGCCTTCCACCAAAGATGCTATCCCATGACTGTTTATTAGTTTCACTGATGTTCTTTATCTTCCTAGCAGAAACAAACAAGCAAAACCTCATTAACCAATACAACATGGGCTCTAAATGGAATTTTCCCTGCAACACTGCTAGCTGGTTTTTTTAAAACTACACATGTGCTGTGCCATGTGCGGCTCCATTCATTTGTGAAGACAGAGAGTCAGTAGGTCTTCCCATTATTCAGTGAGTACATCTGCCAACTGTGTGTACATCTGCTAAGTTAGAATCTGTATGAAATCACTTGCATAAACAGGTTACACGAAGCACTTGTGTTTATGTGGTTCTGCCTGCTCGGTGGCAAAACCTGGCATCGACCTTGGGGTGATTTTTTTGATCTCCACACATGCCTAACCTCTTAATGGTAAAATGAGAAAACTGGGTCGGAGATGCACATTCCCACCAGAAATAGTTAGGCGTTAACATTTTCAGCCCAACACCAAGACTTACAACTGGGAAATCATCTCTAAATAAATCAAATGAGTTTCACAAATAGGTGAGGAGCCTATGGGAGGAACAGGTTGACTCCTGGGAGGAATGAACAAGTCTAGATGATTAACTGAGAAATGAATGACCTGCTTGTACATCCACTAGAAACCTACTTGAGTATTAAAATTACTGCAGATGAAATGGCATTTGGCACTTTTAGATGTTATACACACTTGTGTTGTTTTTCATAACAATGATCTCCGCTCAATGGGTTGTTCACTGAAACAAAACTGGAACTCTGTCTTAATTTTTTTTAAATTGTAGGGCCAAGGGTGTTCAAATTTACGTATGAAACGTTCCATCATACTGATTTAAACTCTGAGTGTTTGAAAAGGAGAAATAGAGTGAGTCATAGACTGAGAGTCAACCATGCATGTCTATCAAAAAAAAATAATGGCTGTCTGCCGTGAGATATATTACAACTCACCAGAGTTGGGATCGGAGTTGCCATCAGCTTCAGTCCTCTTATCAGGGGAGGCCTGCTCGTAGAAGTCGTCCTGCGCCTGCACCAGAGGGAGAGGTTGTGTGAGGAGGAGGCCACTGCCTACAGGCTCATGGTCCCCAAGACCGCTGTCACTGCAGCTCTCCTGAGAGCCATCTGGCAGGTGAAACGTGACGCGTCGTTGTGACTAGAATCAAGAGCACAAAACAGAGCCTCTGATGTTAGCGCTCTGCTGTGCCTGCTCATTTTTTTGTTTTTACCTATTCAAATTAAATATGTTCACTAAGCTGATCAGCACTGCAGTCTGAAATGCATTAGTCTGAACAAAATCCTTTTATTAAACACTGATTAATAAAGACATAAGTGGGGATGAACTGAAAAGTTCATTTCCAGTTATTTAGGTTTTTATACAAATGATTGTGAGTAAAATATGAACTATTACAGTCAAACCTGATGTATAAAAGATAGATCTTCTTCAGTGGATCCTTATGCACCAAATTTGGACTATATTAGATGAAAATTATGGCCTAAAAATCTTAGATGAAAGAACTCCCCCTAGTGTCAGAAATGTACATCCAACCTCTATCAATATCAATCCAGTTCTTCCGCGCACCAAGGTTTATTGAGGTATAAAGTTGGAAAATGATCCAAGAACCATTTCTTAAGTTATTGTGTATGCAACCTTTTCAGGGATATAATTGTACTTAATGTTCTGGAAA
The DNA here is from genome assembly GCA_037951165.1 of Lophius americanus. Lineage (NCBI taxonomy): Eukaryota > Metazoa > Chordata > Actinopteri > Lophiiformes > Lophiidae > Lophius > Lophius americanus. The sequence goes on from JBBDHG010000014.1 coordinate 24,436,151, forward strand.
GAAAATGTATAAATGGTTTTTCACCTGGGGTTAAATGTTAATTGTAAAGTATAATTGCATTGCATTGCCTTGCATTTCCTTTTTAAATGTGTTTGATGTTGCACATTGATTAATTAAATTGTTCACTCGCTCTGCTTCCTTTGATTTGGGCCTGTAATTGATGGGAAGGAGCATCGATGCACCTGATGTACAGGTTAAATACATGTCGCACTTAACTGTTAATTATCAACCAATAATGAATAATACATGCAAAATCACACTCCATGCACTGTGAGGGGGAAAAAAACAGAAGAGGGAAAAAAAAAACTCTTTTCAGACCATTTAAGATATGAGATGATGCAATAAATGTCAGAAATGATTAATGATGGCATAACATTTCCAGATATTCGAAGCTGAAGAATATAATGTTGTTGAGGATGTGTGAAGGAAGTTATCACTACAACCTGATTGCTTTGGTTGTGCTGTCAGTTTGTTTGTATGCTGTTCAAGTCAAAATGGCCTGCCTATTTCTTCATGCAGTCTGGACCCTCCTAGGAGAGGTGAGGCATATTTCAAGATTCTAATCTCTTTTTTGGAGAACACATACACATACGTCACGATTGGATGTCAACAAACTTTCTACAACTGAATTCGGACATAAAGTTATGAGGGTGATGCATAAAAAAAGAACAAATACCTGATCCCTAACACTTCATTCAACCCTTCAGTTTTTCCCATCTCCACTTCTTTTCACGTGCCTGGGTCAAAGCGCCCTGGAACACCTTAAACTAGTGAAAAACGCAGCAGCTTTACTTTATAACTGGGATTAATCAGAGATCAGATATTATTCCCCTTTCAGCCTCCCTGCATTGGCTGACAGTAAAGAGCAGAAAATGATTTTAAGATTATTTCAATGACTTATAAAGTGATTCATGGCTCAGTTCCTGTTCACATTAATGAACTACTGAGTTCATGCGCTCACAGTTCATCCAATCAGAACATACCAACTGATTGCTTGTTTGACCAATTCTTTGAGTTTGTTGCCCCAAAATTCAAACAATCCTGTCCTCCAAGCAGATCGTCTAACTCTGAAAGCTAACACTCATTTCTTTGATTGGACATTTTGATTAACAGCATGCTTTATCTGTATGCAGAGTTCACTGTTTACATTGCACATTTGATATAAAGGGCTTCGTTGTTTAACACGTTTCCTGTGAGGTGGCTGGGCTCAGCTTTAGAGATGGGGGGGGGGTCCGTGAACATCCAGAGAGAATTCAGCATTCTCCTTTATGTCAAAAGGAGCGGGTTGAGGTGGTTTGGATCTGATTAGGATGCCCCCAGAGCGCCTCTCTTTGGAGGTTTTCCAGGCACGTTCAACTCAGAGAAGACCTCGGGGTAGACCCTGTTATCGCTGCAGGGACTACATAATTCATCTGGCCTAGGAATGCCTCGGGATTATCCCCTGGATGAGCTGGAGAGTGTTGTTGGGAAGAGGGGCGTCTGGAATCCCTGCTTGGCCTGCTGCCGCCACAACCCAATCCCACATAAGAAGTAGAAAATGGATGGTTGGATGGATGAAACAAAGAAACTGATCTAAATGGTACCGTCCTGTCCCCAGATTCAGAAAAAAAACAAAATTTGTATATGGATTTGCAAAGGCAATTGCCACAATCATAAGAGCTGTAAATTGCCCATTGTGCAAGACTGTGAGAGACAGAGCTTATTAAGTTAAACATCTTTGAAATGAATAAGTGGGAAAATAATATGTATGGGAAGGATTCTTTGTCGACCAAATGCCTCCAATCACACGATGCACATCTAATAAAGTATTCTATCAGGATCAATTCATGGGTACTTGAAATACTACTGGTATCGGGAATCTTCAGATAATATCCATGCGAAATACATTCACAAAACACCCTTAAAGCCATCATGATTGAATTTCTGATTTAATTCAGTGTCTTTTCACTTGCTCTAACGACATTTTCCTCAGGCTTTTCATAAGTCCAGACACAGGCCTCCAGCTAACCTTTAGTGAGCGCAGAGAGGTCCTTGCCACATCCTCGCTGATGACAGACAGAGATGGGTTTTACAGTAATTATTGGCAAAAGCAAAGGTCAGCCAATCTGCAGTCTAATGCAAATGACCTCATTATATGTTTTAGAACTGCTCTGAATGCGTGCAACTTTCAATTAACCAAAAGTAGGGAATAAATGAAGAAAAAAAAGTGTTGTGGTTAGGGCGTGGGGGTGGGGGGTGAGGGGAGGGTTTACAGGAACTTTAAGGAGGCTGAGGGGGATACAAAAGGTTGCTTCAGGTTTAAGGATGTGATATTTATATGGATGGATGGATGTATGGATGGATTGATGGATGGATGGATGGATGGATGGATGGATGGATGGATGGATGGATGGATGGATGGATGGATGGATTGATGGATGCGTGGATGGATGGATGGATGGATGGATGGATGGATGGATGGATGGATGCATGGATGGATGGATGGATAGATGCATGGATGGATGAATGGATGCATTTATTGATGGATATATGGATACATGGATGGATGGATGGATGGATGGATGCATAGATGGATGGATGGATGCATTGATGCATGGATGGATGGATGGATGGATGGATGGATGCATGGATGGATGGATGGATGGATGGATGCACTGATGGATGCACTGATGGATGGATGGATGGATAGAAAACAAAGGTCCTCTAAAACCGTAGGGATTCATCTAATCATTGTAATTAGAACGAGGGAGATGATCAGTTGTGGTATTTTAAATGAAGACGGTTTAACACAGAGGGAAAATTCCTTTAGGAACAGATTCTGCAGTTTCAAATGAAGAAAAAAAAACAATTAGAGAGAGTGAGAGAAGATAACACGCGTGAAAAAAAAGGAGAGGGGAGCCTTCCATATTTGGCATGTTCGGTGTATCTTCACTTAATCAACAGTGGCTCTGCTCTCCTTGCTGATGCCAATGAAGTTAGCTGCAGGCAAATCAGGCATCTATTTGTTGACTGCCTGGAAGTGTCAGGCTAGAAACGTTGCTACTAGCAGCTTTTTTTAACACCTCTGTCCAGAGTTAAACAATGTATTTTTCAAGGTCAGTGAAAGCAGTGTATGTGACCCTATACCACTGAAAGGAATTGGAGTGATAAATTGCTTGAACAGATTTGTAACTCAAGGGAGGTGCAGATCAATATAATTTTACGAGACCGATGAGAATATTCTGCTTAATACTTTGAGAGTGAGAATACCAATTCAAATGCATTGAATGGAAATATAAATAACTAAATGGAGGCAGCTGGATCTGGAGCGAAGGGGAAAGCAAGCTTTGTTCAATGAGTGATATTGTAAGACATTGCAAAAACATAGGATGAGATTGTCTTCTCTTCAAAGCAAATATAGTGTTACATATTTACTTTCTAGCAGAGAAACAAAGTCTCACAGTGGATTTTGGTTAATTGTTTTAGTGTGTGCCAGGGGACTGGTGGGACCTTACATTTATACAGAATTTATGAGAGATCTTTACTGGCCAAAACAATAAGAACATTATTAAAGCAAAAAAAATCCAAAATTATGAAATGATTTTCCTAGATAAATATTTTTGTAAATCAAAGTAGATCAAATAAAAGAATGTCTCATTATTTAACTGCATTGAATGAAATAAAAAGTGGCACATTTGAATGGCAGCCCTTGGACCGTGTAGTATGTGTGTGTTTGTGGGTGAAATGTGTGTGCTGTATTTGTTTGTTTGGTGATATTTGATTCTGTTGCAGTCACATGTAGTACCATTAGCATAAAACCGGATTAAACTATCCCTGCTGCCAGTTTACAGCATATTATGGCTTATCGCGCCTGCTAACCCTTGTTATTCCCTTGTTTTCATAATTTGCCTGACCAAACACACTGGCTTTGACAAACACACAGCAAACAGCAGCAGTCATGCTGCTGGAAGGTTTATATTCCAGCAAGGCTGAAAATGATCAGAACAGAATTTTCTCATTGTACTTCATGGAGAAGATAAAATATTTAACTAACTGAAAATATAATTTCACAGAGGAGAAGAAATGCCAGCTTCGGAAACAGACGTCATTCTGTATGCTTTGTCGAGCCTCAAAGCATACGGAACATTTTATTGAAAAGTTTGAAAGAGGACCATTTTATCATCCATCAAATAAACATCCCTCCATAAAACGTCATCTTCTTCATTCATTAGTTTAATTACTAATGACATTAAATGCCTGATTCCGACACAGACTGATTAAGTTTAATAACCCTTTACTGTCTTGCTCAACTGTTTGGTTGAGAAAATTTTGAATCTCTACTTCTTATTGAAAAATGTCACTGAAACTTTTTATAATAAGATCCAGAGGCAGCATGTTTATTTTAAAGAGTAAGGGGCCAAGGATTGGTCCCTGGGGGATACAATAGGTCAAAGGAGCCACAGGGGAGGAGACGTAACCATGGTAACAGAGAGAGTCTTTTTCAACAAATTATTTTTGGCACCTGCATTTCAAGGCCCTAAAGTGACCCGCATACGCAAAATAACAAAGACATCACACACAGATGGGAGCTACTGAAGTTAGTTTGAACGCATTCATATACTCTACATGTATAGTAAGAATGGTTTTAGAGTTTGTAGTGATGTTTTGTAGTGAAAATAACATCTGCCAGTGCAGCGTTGTGATGAATGTCACCGGATGATGTCATCAAAGTTGCATGAATTCAGAAGTGACAGTTCAGAATAAGGTCGTATGCAAAAGAAACTGACCAGTGTCTGATTTAGGACCACATCTTGAAGTGGCCTGAATTAGAACTGTAAAATTTACACTGTCCCATATGGGCAAAAAATCAGACATGGGCACAATTTTCCTGCGGTGTGAACTTATTTATCGAATAAATATGCCAAAAAATTATTTTATCATTGTTTATTTTTTCTTGGTGCAGACATCACATGGTTAATAAGCATGGTCAGCAATCAGAAAACATGACTGACATGTTCCTGTGACCCATACGTTTATATCCATACAGAGCAAACTGAAGTCATCATGATGTAAGGCTGCAGTTTGCTCCTGTAGCGACTCCATCAACACCTCGCACAATGAGTGGGTGAAATACAAAGTCCAAGTCAAGGTGTTTGGTATAATATGACTAAAAATAATAGGTAGGGGGCTCAGGAATTCATCTTCTGACTGATTCCATATAGAGCTGAACATGTATGTCAAACAAAACCTCTGAGTTTAACTGTGTTCCAAACAAGCACAATGTAAACCAACATTTCTATCAGGGAGAGGTTTGATGAGAAAAAAAAAACATACACTGAGCCGACCACAATCTCACACACATGCTGACAGCACACACTAATGCAAGCCCTTCGCCCCCACAAATAATCTTATCTAGCAGCAGTCTGACACCTGCGGTGAGAGCACACTTCCCACGAGTCCGTTCTCACAATCAGACCACTGAGGGAGATCAGTCAACCAGGAAAACAAAACTCACAAAAATATGTCTCTTTTTCTCCCACTCTGCTCTCACACTCGTTTCCCCCGTCCTTTCGAGACCAAAGGTGCTGTGCCATCTGCTGGCCACTTTGGTAAATACTTGTCTATTATATTAATCTTATCTTCTTTGTTCTTCCGGTCATGCTGACTGATTTTATTCTTTCTCTGTCATTTCCTGCCTGGCCTCCACATTTATGCATCTCTGGCTGTACTTCCACACCTGCCTAAATAACAAAACAACTCAGCTCGGGGCCTTTCTTTCTTCATGTTGGACTACGTTTGTACGTTTCTGTGTTATACTCTATTTCCCCCCGCTTTCAACAAAAACCCTGACAAGCTGCAATATTCCATGAAACAACAAATCAAGTGCAACACAAACAGGTGATAGACACTGTTTCCTGTTTCAGATTTCCTCTGGGATCATCCATAACATGAATTGCACTCTCAGTCAGACAGGGCTCCATTCTGATGACATAAACAAAGTTTGGAAAAAGAAAAAAAAAAAAAAAAGCTTTCCGAGCAGCTTAAAAAGATGAAAGATTGAGACAAAAAGAATCTCAAAACTCCTGTCTGTAAGCAACAACCCCACTTAAAAGTGACAAATAAATAGATTCTGACTCTTTTATTGATGTAGTCTGCTCCCGCCGCCTCTCTGCAGCAGTCTGATTCGACTGCCTTCTACTTCTTTATCATGAAATCATCAAGAGGCACTTCTGAGAAACATCTGCATTCTGCTACATCCACAATGAAACCTGATCTCTCCACTCAAGCAACACATCACCTTTTTGTCTTCCCAAGGTTACGATTGGGAAATGGGTCAGGTGTGACTTTGATTTATGAATATTGGTGTGCTTGGATGTACGTGTGTGTGTCTGTGTGTGTGTGTGTGTGTGTGTGTGTGTGTGTGTGTGTGTTTGTGTGTTTTGTCAAACACTGGCTTGCTTTGTGTCGCCTTTGGAACCCTTGCTTAGCATGTGATAATCAGCACACTCCATCATTTTGACCCTTTCTAAGCTAAATGATTTCACAGAGATGTATGGATGCGGTATACAGCGTTGATTTATTTACCCTTCAACCTGTCGTTTTTGGTTTTTTTTTAAAACCCAACATTTCCCTTCTTACACCAAAAAAAAAGATAAAGAAACAGATATCCATGTGTAGTCACTGCATGTTTGTCACCAGACTCACACTTTCACTCTCACTCTCATTCTCACTCTCACTCGTCATCTCTCACAGATGTCAGGGTGTGACAAGTCACAAGATATGTCTTGCTGATGCCCTTTAAGTCCAATTGCTTTTCTTTTCCCCTGCCAACACCGTCTTAATTAACTCAAGCCTACTCTTTGTATTTTACGATGGACATCCTTCCATGCTTGTGAAATAAATACTTGTGTTTAAGTCATGGTGTCCTGTTAAAATGATATTAGGCCATGGAAGAAAATGCTGCAAAGGACATTCAGATTCAAATGTATGTTTTTTAAGTGATAAGGGGAGGAACACAGGGACGGTTTAAGACACTGTTGTAATTAGGTTATTAATAAGGTCGTAAGCATGTTATAAATCCTTTATTATAGTAGCCTGTGCAATAAGGTTTCTATTATAAAGGATTTATAAATTACATTTAATTAGGTAATTAATGAGGTTGTAAACATCGAATAAGGGATTTTGGGGGGTTAGTGCATACAACAAGATTACTATTATAAACGATTTATAAATAATTAATATATAGTTTATTGATTAGGTTAAAAATACTAAATCCTGTTAAATAGTACCCTGTAAAAATGAGCTACTATTATAAAAGATTTATTTCTAAAGGATTCATAAGTAGGATATAAATTAGGTTGTAAACAACTTATAAGGGATTGTTTTTTCTTTGGGGGGGTACAACACTCAACAAGACTCCTATCATGAAGGATTTATAAATGTTTTATAATTCGGTCCTTAATTAGGTTGAAAAACACTTGATACGAGGTTGGGGGTGGGCATCATTCTACAATAATGCTTCTATTATAAAGGATTTATAAATGGTTCATTCATAGTTTATTAATTAGGTTGTAAATCCTTTATACAGGGCAGGGAGGTTTACACCACTGAACAATAATGCTTCTATTATAAAGGATTTATAAATTGTTCATACATAAGTTATTAATTACGTTGTAAACTGACGATAATCAATATAGGGGCTGCAACACTTACACTTCCGAGACTACACTGTTTCTTTGACGCTTCAACCACTTTAGCTTCACTAAATCTTTACTGAGCAGCCGGTAAAAAAACTCACTTCTATTGTAAATCATTTTCTCAAATCTGGCACTTTTCCAAGCACATTGAAAACTGCAGTCATCAAGTCTCTCTCAAAGAGGAGTAATCTTGATTCCACTGCACTAAACAACTATCGCCGTATATCACACTTACAGCTTTCAAGTTAAGTTATTGAAAAATTTAGCTAGATAACTTTCAGTCTGGTTTTCAGCCCATCACAGCACCTACACTGGATTCATAAAAGGTACTTAGTGACATGAGCCAGAACACCGACTCAGGCAAAGTCTCTGTTCCAGTGCTGTTTGATCCCAGCGCTGCGTTCCACACAGTGCACCATACGATTTTTGTTGCAAGTACTACAACTCTGGTTGGGACTCTCCGGAATTGTCCTGAAATGGTTCAAGTCATATCTACATGACAGGAACTACTTTGTCTCAATTGGTAACTGAAAGTCAGAGCAGATGGCTTTGAAATAACTTCCGCTGCCATTTAAAAAACCATTGCTCGAGTCAGAGGAACGATGTCAAAGCTAGACCTTGAAAGGCTCAACCATGCTTTTTTTTCTAGTCGATTAGATTATAGCAATGTTCTTTTTTGTAGGCCTTTTCAAAACAAGGTGTTCATCAACTTTGGCATATTCAGAATGTTCTAGTATCCTGACAAAAAGCGCCGCAGAACTCCAGTATTAAAATCTTTACACTGGCTACCAGTCACACAGAGAGAGTTAAGTTCGAAATCATCTAAAATTTTGATCAAATTATAAATTCCTATTATGTTTGCAACTCTTGACTGCCATCTCTCAATTTCAATTGTACTCTATATGTATGTATATGTATGTATGTATGATGTACACTTATACATTTGTATGTATAAGTGTGTATTTTTGTGCATGTATGTATGTACATACATATACATTACATAGATAGATATAGATATAGATAGATAGATAGATAGACAGACAGACAGACAGACAGACAGACAGACAGACAGACAGACAGACAGATAGATAGATAGATAGATAGATAGATAGATAGATAGATAGATAGATAGATAGATAGATAGATAGATAGATAGATAGATAGATATGGACATAGATATATATATATATATATATATATATATATATATATATATATATTGACATAGATATATTGAATGCGGTGCATATGAATCAACTCTAGGAGATCTATTCTGTTTAATAGTTCATATTTAAAACACTACGGGGAGTTTGAAAGATATATATATATACTGTGGATATATCTTCATATTTTCAATTAGGGGTTTTAGTTGTAAAACGCAGAGGTTTGGGGACTTCGGGGATTTACCCTGACAACAGCATAGGTCCAGTTGGGTGCAGTCAATGTGATAGCAATTGATGTCTCCGGTGAATATCTATGATCTTCGCCTATAAATTGATCAATAGGTTAAAACAATAGGTTAAAACTCAAACTATTTCTCTCTGTCATTTGTCTTTGGACAGGTGACATGATGGTGTCGTGTGGTCCAGGTACGACCACACGACACCGGGTTAGACCCTTTGGATTTTCCACCAGATACATCTCCATTATGTTTTTGTTTTTTTATAGTTTATTCAAATATGGATCTGTATTGCTTTATGATAACAATCCTGTTTGATTTGTCGACATATATGGTAACTAGCGGCATATACAAGTACATTTTCAAAGCACAGGTCCAACAGCTCTGTTTGAAAATGGTATTTTTATGGATTAGTGATACTAAGCAATTTGCCTTGGGGAGATAATCTAAAAAAAAAACCATTGGACATGTTAAGGGTGCATGAAGTATATTCACTTATTCACCTCATACCCTCCAACCGTACAGTCAATATATGCAGCATTTGACCGTGCTAGACTGAGATGAATGAACTGAAAATAAGTGATTTACTGCTTATTTGAAACTAAATCGATATTATTACAATTCTATACAACTTTATTCCATATATATAAAGTTACGTATATAGATTAAAACATATTTTTAAATTTTGTTATTGGTATTTATTTGAACAAAAGGCAAAAGACAAACTAGCAAACAATATCATCAACAAATATACAAATAAAAAAGATATAGGTACTTACTACGAATTAAAAACCATTGCTCGATTCAGCGGAATGGTTTGATATATATATATATATATATATATATATATATATATATATATATGAGTAGAATCAGAACCGTATTACTGTTATCAAAGCAAAACACTAACAAAACCCAAACACAACCCAAACACATGACCCAGAATGCACCTCTTCATAGGGATAACATTTAGTATTATTGATGTCTTCTAGCACAGCGTCTGACACAACATCTGAACATGTCAGGTCCATCTCGCTCTTCTTTTCCTCCCTGCTTTCACCTCTTTTGTTTTGTGATGAATGTCAGCAAACCGGCACCGCTTTCAGTCTACATCTCCCTCGCCCTCTTCATCCTTACTTTTATGTGCTTTTAAATAACCTTGGCTGACTGAGAAATATGAGACAGGAGAAGTTCAACCAGCTTACCTCCGCGCCTAAAGCACTGCTGAGGAAACCTGCGCGACTGCCACAGAACATTAGCTACAAAGTTAACCGCCACTGACTCACTCACTGGTTCTATACCCTCCGCTGACATCCAAAGCCATAGAATGAGGGACACAGCAATTCTTCACCGCGTATGTCTCGCGAATCAGGATGAAGGATTTGACACTCTGAGACGGTTTACAACAGAAGAGAGCAGACTAGGCCCTGAGCACTGAAAGGGGAAGCTTGATGTGTTATGAGACTCAGATCAGATGATCAGGGTTCCGCCCTCAACTGCAGAATAGGAGCCGGTTTTGAGAGTTTTTTTGTGTCATTGTAAAACTTGTTGGAAATATTACACAGCGGTCTACATAAATAAATAAATAAATATATATGTTGACACATATTCATCCGCGCTCATGCAAAATTCCAGCTCATAATCGCAGCCTGACATGAAATCCTGTTTGCGATTCAAACACCAGCAGCTGCATAAGTGCACATTTGTTTAGTTGGATCTCTGTTTATTCTGTGAAAATAATGGCTATTTACACAGCAATGATTATCCAGCTTTGTGAGAGATCGAATGTAAATCAATGCAGTACGGAGGCCTGGTTGACTTTGGCGAGTTATGATCTAAATTTCCAGACTTTGTTTAAATTTTCCCAAAAATGAAGAGGGAGTTTCAGATTGAAAACAGATGATGACAAAAATCCAATACCACTACCAATGGAAATAACAGATTAGCAAGGTGTTAACCTATTAAAAAAATGTACAACTTATCAACTCATTAATTTGTTATCAGCGTTTACGTTATCACAATCTCCAAAGTGTTAAAAGGTACTAAAACTTAATGACAGGGAAAACAACTGATTAGTCTGATGCTCCGTCTGTCTGCAGGGTGGCTGCTGTTTAATGACAATGCATGGCCGTAGACTCAACTTCCTTTAGCAACAGTTTTAATGGCCAGAAATTAAATCAGAAATGTTTGTTGTGCATTCAAATTTATGAGAATGAGTTTAAATAGAAAGAGACAAATCACCTAAAGACAACTTATAGCCACTCCTTAAATTAGCCCTTTTTTCATTCTCAGCACATCAGAGTTCCTACCCATACTTATACAAATATATACATAGATTTCACATAAAACAGGAACCTTCTGTTGCAGATTCGCCTTTTGTTTCCTTGACACCTGCATTTTGGGTGACAAACTTTTAATAACAGGTTCCACAGTGTAATCATTTTTACAACGCCATCTGTTACACGACTGAGTAAACAAGCACAATGTAGTTCTTGTGAAAACAGTTACGAAACCTTAGCCTAAATTACGAATTGCAAAAATTAGGTCGCAACCCAGACCAGAAAAGCTACCAATTATTTTCTGAAGACACTTCAAAGAAGGCAGTGGAAGGCCCTCTGGTGACATTGAAGAGAAAAAGATTATCTTGTGGCCACTTCTTAATCAGGCGTGGCAACTAGTTATTATCTCGTGGCCACGACTTAATGCGTGGAAACGACGTATTATCTTGTGGAAACGACTTAGAAGGCATGGAAACGACGTATTATCTTGTCATAACGACTTAATAAGGTTAGTAGTAAGAGGGAATGAAAGGTGAAAAGTGAGTAATAAGACTTACTGGCTGGACTGTATATTTCCTTAAAGGCCCTCAGATTTAGGCATATTCTCTGATTACCAATTCATACTCTTTATATAAGGTCATGTGACTATTGGTTGGAAGGTCAAGCAGGAAGTGTGTGGGTAGACAGAACGCTTTTCTCCCTTTGACCTTTGTGTATGTGCCTTCGAGGGCTTTTCTTATAAATTGGTTTCCTTTTCTTTCTTTTATACATATAGACAGTTTACAATTAATTTGTTTGGATTTAAAAATGAACTACTTCCTGATAAATTTTCTATGGTTAAAACATCCTAAGTTATGCTCCATGTAGCCAATAAATAAAAGCTGTTGGTTAAGGAGTAACAATTAATTTATTTTATTTTTAGAGCAAAACAAACAGACACATTCTTATTTTTTTCCCATTTATTCCAGTTTTAAGAAAATATAACACATCTATTATTAAGGACAGAATAAATAGATGTATGATCTTACAAAATAACTATATATATATATATATATATATTATATATATATATATATTGATACTGATTTTTTTTATTAATTACTATCTTAATAATGTTTACTGTAGATTATTTTATTTCTTATTCAACAGATGAATTATCAAAGGCCAACAAAATTGATTAAAAACAACGTTCAAGGTGTTCATTTAATGCTTCTGGAATCTGAATCTTACTTACTATAGTTTTTAGTTAGTTTTTTATTTTAATCTTTGCATGGAATGTCACGCTGCATGCGTGGGAATCAGACAAAAATAATGTCATAGAATCATTTCATAGTAAGTCTTTCATTTTTATGATATGGATCGAATATGAACGGTGAAATAAACGTTTGGATAAATGGCAAATAAAATATGCTGACCTTTGAGGCTCATTATTTTTATGAATCCATTGATTTACTCACTCAATGAAAATATATATAAACATTAGAATTTAAACATTTGAAATGCTTCTCAGAGCAAGTGCTGATATATTCAACTAATTATTATTAATTATTTACAAAACACATGATAAATTAGATACTTTTTTAATCGCCAGACAGCCCCAGTTATTAGAAGTGATGATCTTACATAATAGTATGATCTTTTCCTACACCTAACCAACTATTTTAATAAGATAAGTTTTTGCGTAATTTGCGGAGCACCGCACCTTTCACCCTAACACCAGAAATTCTCACTCACTCTATATACTTTGAAGCTGTAATGGCCACTGGCAAAGTTTTTAAATTTGAGTAGTTAGGACTGAGGTCATATTAAAGCTGGAGATATGTGCTATGTGATTATGGCTGGAAATTATCACGGAGAGATCTTTCATGGTGAAGGTGTTGAGTGAGCCATCAAACCAACAAAATCAACACTCTGCTTTCACCATAAGGGCCAGTTGTTGGTTTGACGGGCAATTCTGTAATCCGAACAATGACGCATTGTTTACAATGAATAGCCTTTGTACTTAATATTTCACATTTATAGCATAGGTAAAGGGTAACCCTGCCACAAAGGGGTCATAAGCCAGTGTACCTCTAGTGTTGTCCCAAGACCTGATAAATGGGGAGGGGTGCATCAGGAAGGGCATTTGGCATAAAACCTATGCCAAATTCATATGAGGAACACGAAACTGATTCTAAACTGGATCGGTTGGGGCCTTGTTTAACAAATACCATCACTTTGGTGTGTTAGCTAGCGGGATACCGACCTATGGATGGAAACAAGTGATCCGCTGTGGCAACGCCAAGCATAGGTGCAGGCTACAATGTACATTTTCAGGCGCATACTTTCCATGCTCTCACAAACTGTTGGTCTTATACACTGGGCAAACTGGGACGTTCAATTTATTATATTAAATATTTACTGTACTATTATGGTTAATGGTTCCATGATGTGCACACATGCGTGTCAGAGATTAGTTTATGTCATTAGTCTCTGGAATTTTTAACATCATCAGTCTATTGTCACTTCCATTATTGCAAATATGTGGTCAGGTCAGCGGCCCTTTGTTTTTATATATGACACCATAGATATTATTGTGGTGTCATTTCAGGAGTGTTTCCTCAAAGCATACATGTCAACCTCATAGGAGGCTCTCCTGTATGAGGCACTCATACCAAAAAAAAAGAATTAAACACTGCAAGTGGTAAAAACTCAATATATAGATGTAAAGACACTAGAAGAATCCAACAGCATCTAATCTGGCATATTTTTTTTGCTTTCAACTTTGATTTTTTCAAACATGTATTGTATAGAATTATTTTCTATTTGGAAATCGTCAGGAGTCACAGTGAGGGGATAACAATTAAGCTCTTAATAATGTATATTACAGTCATTTCTGATGAGCGCAACTGATGATTTAGAAAATAAGAATCACCTGGACCTTTTTCCATTTGTTTTGTTTGCCAAGCAGCCAGCAATTTCCCTCCAACAGTTTCTAGCAAAAAGCAGGCACAAGCATAATGCAAACTGCTGGATATTGTGTCGCAGCAAATCATTTGTTTTTGTTTGTACGTGATTGCCTGCCCGTTTGCATTTTGGGAGACTGAGACTGAACAGGAATACTCCCCTCTCTGTGTGTGTGTTTTTTTTTTTTCATTGATGGAAAATCATTCAGCCAAAATGAAAACTAAGGTAGCATTATATGTTTTTTACAGCAGCGTAGGTGCAATTTTCGGCATCGTTGAATATGTAGCGATGATGTCTTTTATTTTTAGCTCTATTGCGGACAGTCAGCACAATGGTGACTAAATCTGCAGCTGAGGGAGAAAAATTACATGCAAGCAAGTTAAAGATACTGATATTTAAAACAAATTTATATTACTAAACTTACAGACATGTTTTTGTCCATAAAGGAGGTTGCTGTTCATAAAATAGCATGCTGTTTTTGATTAGCCCTTTCTTCAGGGTTTATGCGTCACAAAAGATATTCTAATCAATAGAAAATATGATGAATGAATATAAGAAACGACACCTTTTAAAAATATGGAGCTTGGAAACCAGCTGCAATTTCCAGACTACTACATTTTTTTTGAAGGTAATGAAACAAAGGACAAAATTAAGCAGTTAATTTCTGACAATTTAAAGTATGAAAAGCACCCGGAGAACTTTGGTAATTGTTTCTATTTAATCGTGTTATACAATATTCAACAAAGCACACACAACTGTGGCTTTTTGAGGGAGGCAGCAGCTGATTGAGAGCTGGGGAACAAGTTGCATTCAGGTACGCATAAGACCTATTCCTCATAAACATGTGTTTTTTTGCCTTATTTTGTGTTTGTTTATATCTGTTTAAAACGTGAAACACCTCCCCAGAGTTATTTTTCCCCCTGATTTTTTTTAATTAATTACTATCTTAATTATGTTTACTGTAGTTTATTTTATTTCTTATTCAACAGATGAATTATCCAAGGCCAACAAAATTGAACAACAAAACAACGTTCAACATGTTCATTTCATGCTTCTGGAACCTGATTCTTTCAATCATTGAACAAAAAAAGGGCGGCACATATACAGTTATGAATCCAACAATCCATCAAGTGTTGCTTGTTTTGAAGAGGACCTACACAGTTGACATCTGCACTGTATCGCCAACTAATGCCCTCTTCCGGACATTGCAGTCTTTACTTGAGGAAACAATGGACTAAGATGGCAGCAGATGATTATTTAGCCTATATGTTGCCAACAAAGATATTGACAGCGTTAATATTGAGGGGAATAAAGTATGTTGTTGTTCTACAATTATATGCTGCTGCCTAAATATACCAAGTATAACCTGATGGTATCATTATTTTAGACTCTAGGGAGACAAGCAAACCTCTCTGTCCATTTCGGACAGATAGTTTTCAGGCAGGTAACAACTTTGACAAGAAAACCCCAACATTATCTCACGAAGCTTCATTTTGTTCGATGATATTTAATAGCCGAGTAATGTGTAAATTATCGTTAGTTAATACTAAACAGAACTATTATGGTTTATGTGACTTTAACATTCCGGAATGTTCGAAGATTTGTCATCTGATCTTCCACACAGGGAATTGGGTGCTTTTCAGGGATATGCCATTGCTGTTGGGGATGACATAACGACATGTCCAGTTCAAGTTCAGATGAGACCAGAGGTTAAAGTCAATAACCAGACTTTACAGCTTTGTAGTTTCCCGAACTAGTGAACCTCTTGGTTTTTTCACTGAATCAGTCTCAGCTATGATTTTGATTCTTTTTAACCTGTTTTGTCTTAAAATATATAACATTTTGCAACCTGCCATGTTCTCACTTGGACAATTGCGAGGCTTTCTCCAGGTCTCCAGAAGGTAACTCTATCTGTTGTCAGTTCTAGTGGAGCATTCTGGCTGAGCTGCACACTGGAGTGGCAGAAATGTTGACTTCTTCTTATTCTCCAGCGAAATATGGACAACTTTCAACACTTTAAACGAACATTGCCCTCAATACAGGGGTGAGCCAGTATTGCTCATGAATATGTAATGAGTACAGCACGCACTGCCTCCTCAATGCCAGCAACAAACTCATTATGTTCTTCCTGTACATATTGTGTCGTTTCATTTTTTCCCCCCCTTTAATTCACCATGTCCTTTTTCAATGCACTTCTTTTATGACCCACTCAGACACAGCCTCTGTATTGTAAGTATACTTACACCAAGAGCCTGAGGCTGCACGCCTTGATTTGCCACTGCAGGATAAAGCATTGCCTGCGGTGATCACACCTTTTTAGCTGTTTTTAACTGGTGATCAGGTTCTGCAGATTGATTGACTCAACTGCCAATTTCCTCCGGTCATCACCCACAGCACAAAAAATCCTCGGTACAGCTTTTTCTAGCTATGGGTGAACTCAAACAACCTATATAAGTCTGTCATCAAGCAAACACCAGGTTCCCTTATACCGTAAAGCAACCTCATCACTTGAAAGTCATTCAGTCATTCAGTATACTTTGGCACCTGAGCGCCACTACAGCTTCTTAGCCACAGGTGTCCTAATGTGTATCTTAAGTTGCAATCTGGAACTTTACAGCTAGATGCTACAAGATTTTACACATTTTACCTTTCAATCATTTAGAATTTCCGAGGGTGTCTCATTTGATGTCTTTGATAGGTGTCAGGCCTGACAGGTGCATGGTGCAGCTTAACAGGCAAAGGTTTCTAAAGTAGGAATAAAAGAAAATAACTAAAAAAATAACTCAGAACCTCTAAAGGCTAAAGCCTACCTCTGAACCTAATAGTTATCCTGATCATTTCCTGTTCCTCTCCAGTATAAAACATATTCGGAACAAATAACTGCGTTATTGCCAGCCTCTAAATCTACCGACAGCTTCATAAAAATCCAAGTATCTCTCAAATACTCTGTGGCTGTTCGTCTCCCGCACATTCCACTTCAGTATCTCTGTTCAGCCCACTGAGCCGTTGTGACGTTACCACTCCAAACAACTTCATTTTATTTTATTTAAATGCAGCGAAAACACCAAAATGCATTCACCTGTAGGAAACGCCAAAACCCTCTGGGTTAAATTTCATGTAAATCTGTCCATTCGTTTTTCGTTAATCTTGCTAACACACAGACAAACAAACAGGAGAGAAAACAATACCTCCTTCCTTGTCGGAGGTAATAATTCAGTCATTGATAAAACATTATCCCATTAAATAAGATATAAATTAAGGTTAATAATAATGGTTGCCAATAGAACTATCTTTAAAATATGTATTGATACACAACAGTTGGGGTCTTGGGTTGTTTTGTTATGCAGTGTAAAGGGGAGCCGACCGATCAGCTTAGTAAACTAAACCTTGATAATGAACTACATCTATGCTGTTGCACACAACATCAAGGGGATATCCTCGAAAAGTCTCCAATCCCTTTCGCTGTACAAGCAAACACCCAGATTGAACTGTTAAAATTGAATGCAAAGCTATAAAAAAAAAAAGCTCCCCAAAGTGAGAAAAAAATTAATTATTAAATTAATATATGGGTGAAATACGATATAAACAAGACAGATCTCCTCAAGGAAATGCAACAAATTTGACTAAGTTTGAGGTTTTTTTGGCAATAATTGAAAAATCATGGTCAAATAACCTTTGGAAGTAAATATATCCTCCTGATTATTAATAGATGCATGCATTGACAGTATTAAATACTTTGAATATGATTCATAAATATATATTTAATATGTGAAATAACTCATATCTTATAAAACCACTGTAAAATGCAATGCAAACCGTTATTGTACCTAAACTGTGGCAGTTCCTGCGGCCAAAATCTTGAAAAAGCACAGTAGGTGAATGAGCTGACTCAGTTGATTCAAATACCAGCGGAAGAGAAGGTCTAATGAATAGTAGCTCTTCTAAGGAGATAAGGACTCCGCTAATTTTCCCACAATTCAAATTAGAAATCAACTGGGAGTAGAAAAACCAACCTTTTCCACTGTGACACTGTGTATAGTGACATTTGTATAACAAAGAAGAGGAAG
Organism: Lophius americanus; assembly: GCA_037951165.1. Classification (NCBI taxonomy): domain Eukaryota; kingdom Metazoa; phylum Chordata; class Actinopteri; order Lophiiformes; family Lophiidae; genus Lophius; species Lophius americanus. The sequence continues at coordinate 24,454,518 of JBBDHG010000014.1, forward strand.
CCGTCACCAGCCATGTAATGCGGAGAAATCACACATAGAAGAATAATCAGATGCAGCATTCCTCTTAAGGCTGCAGGCTTGTCAGCACGCTTCCATATTTGAATATGTCACATTTTTCAAAGTAGTATTTTCAGTTTAGCACAAAGAAACGCTTTCCAAGACATGGGTTTACACTCAAAATAATGACTGCTGCTAAAGAATATCCTGAAGCCATAATGTATTGCACATCTAGTAATAAAATCCCTAGAGAGAGAAGAGCGTCTGAGTTACATAAGCTATAACACAAACTCAGCTGTTTTTGTAAAGATGGTACTTCCATAGAAAAGATTGGCACAGACAAAGAATAAGGGATATAAGCGTGTATAAATTTGCATGTGCCCACTCGGGACTCTCCCACAACCTGCAAAATAATATTTCAATTGGGACATAGCGATGCCGTCACATAAAAAAAGCAATATATATATTGGTTTTTCCTCTTACCATCCCTTGTTACCAATTTATGACAGACCAGAGGTGTAGAATGCTAATATTGGTGTGAGAAAAATGGGGATGTGAGAGAGGATGAAGACAAAAAAAAAGATGAAAGTTGCAATATTAGTTTTATGAGATGGCTGCGATATTCAAACAATCATTCACAAGAGCTCATTCCGACGACTCGGTGGGAGCATGTAAACAAACCCTAATGTCTACAGCCTTTATCCCCATGAATCTCATAACCCAACTTGGCCCAGAGGCGTTTTCTCAGCCTCCCCCACCAGTCCAGTGGCTTATCACATAAATGATTATTGACTGCTTTGCAAGCCATCAATATCATCAGTGCAGTTTAACATATGGTAAGCCCAGCGACTCCATCATTGTAAGCCAGTGGAGGTAGACGCTGCAAAGATGTACCATGTTCTACAAACGTTCCTTTATTTGGCTGGGAACATTCGGCGGAAAGCATATGATTGAACTCATCCTCTCTGATTAATGAAAGCATTTGTTAAGACACTTTGAGAGTTAAAGAAAGAGCACGATTAACAGTGGATTATTTTAAAACAAAAGCTTGTGTAACATTGCGTTGTGATGGTGCAATGTATTGGTGTATAGCATGGTGCCTCCAGTCTAGCAGCTGAGCCAAAACAACTTGAATGGATTAATTGGTAACCAACAGAGATAATTAGACCTTTGGGGTTGTATGTTTCCACTCCTCGTTGACTGTTGCTTCAGAACTGTGATGTAGTGCATTCCTGCTGTGTAATCGAGATAATTAGCAAGAATGTTGTGTCACTGTCCAAGGATTAGCAAAAGGGAAAGGCCAAACATGGCTCATTAAAACGGTGTTCCAACCTACAGTCCTGTCAACAAAAATAGTCTTTTTTTTTCATTTACCACATTTGTGTACTTATAAAAGTAAGGATGAAAGATTGCAATTGCTTTAATCCTGTTACAGGTATTGGTCCCGCCAATCAGAGCATGAACAAACGCCGCAGTTAGAGGAATTGGTCCAACCTTTAACTTGGCAGCTATTAACCAATGTCCTCATGCTGCCCTGCAACAGATTTTTCAGCTCATATAAAAAAAGATGCACGTGGCGGTCGTATATTTCTTTCGCCTGAGGAGAAATGACTATGGATAGCTAGCTGTTAGCTGAGAGTAACTGAGCCAGGGCTTCAGTTGTTTACTGTGCTCCTATTATTGGATGCCAAGGTGTCCTTCTGTGAGGCTGACAGGCACTGAGTAGTAGGCCAAATTGATTGGTCTGCTCTTGCCCACCAAAAGGACCTGAACTCAATTTGCTTGTGATGGCTTCAATTTCCTGGCTGGACAAAATCCCCCGACTCCCCTCTCCCTTGCTCTCCCCCCTCTGTCTCTCAGTATCCCTTCTTCGCTCAAGAGCTGTCATTTAATTTCATTACTCAACAGGGGAGGTTCATGCCCTGTCACATTTGTCTGTCTTTCGTCCTTCGGTCTGCTCATGTGAACATCACCGAGAGAAAAAGCCAAAGAAAGGCACGTTTTATAAGTCCCTGTTTCAGATTTTTGCCTCGCAAAATCCATACCAAAATTTATTTTTTAAGAGAGTCGGTAGCCTGCTCCTCATATGCTCTCTAGATGAAAAATGTACATGGGTACATTTTTAAGATGAGCTAGATTTTTACCAGGATGCCCCAATCAAAAACGTAATAAATTCCCCACAGACTCCCGGACTTCACTTAAAGGCTATGTTGAATGGAGACGCCACAGATAGGTCTCTGTGTCATTATTCCCTCCAGTGTTCAGCTGGATTATTCAGGCAAAGGTCATCAAAGGTTGGCAAATACAGCGCTTGCTTTAGGAAGCTCATTCTCTACCACAACATTTCTCAGGAGCAAAGACCCAATTTCCTTCTCTTACGATGCTGTAGCAACATCTTGTAAACTACTTACAGATGCACATAATGCCCAGTAAACATGATCAACTACTGATTAGAGAGAAATCAGGTTCTAATGCTGCGATCCGGCACACAAGTCTTTGAAGCCACAACTTCAGCTTTGCTTTTGTTGCTTTTAGATAAACACATGGAGCAACTCAGCAGATGCCAGCTTATTTCGAGTCGATGGATTTTACAAGCCGTCCGAGAGTATTAGCTGACTTGACAAATCTGCACCAACTGCAAAGATCTTGCTCTGATTCGAGCCGATGTGGATAGGGGTCAGCCTCTCAGCACATTTAGATGATCTTGATGGCAGGCGTGAGATTAAGGCCAGCAAAATATGAGGTCCTAAGGGGCTGCGACTGTACAGTATAAGTGAAGGCAAGGCATTCTCTACTGGCCCAGACATTGTTAGAAAAAAAAAAGTAATTCAATAAACTTTTTTTAAATGAGACTACATGTATTTAAATAGTCTGTTTCCGTCCATTTACTGAAGGCATTTTATTTACTCTTTCCATGGCTGTATCCAGTGAGCTCTTAAAAGGGAGCTTTGTTTTATCCAATCATATTTCTCCAATGCAGTGTCCGGGTGAAACGTCTACGCTGGAGCAAGCATCTTTCACAGTGAATGCCTCTGTCCGTCAAAATAACCGGGATGCTTTTCTAGATTTTCATATTTTTAAATGATAGGATTTTAAAGTTTTCATTTAGGTTGTGTTCTATGACATGCAAGTATATACTAGGTAGGCTTGGTCGTGTTCTTGACGTAAGCTCTTCCAGCGTCAATATAGCAAACGAGGAAGGCGCTTCATTCATATCCTCTGCTTCTGCTGATCAGTTATTTTCAACAAATTAAAACACGGGAAATACGACTTCCATGCCAATGTTAAAGGACCGGTGTCCTCTGTTTCACCGGTGTGCTTCCTCTTGGTGCTTACTTGGTGGTCGGATAAATGAATGTGACTGGTTTTTGAGGGTTTATTATTAAGTCATGACAGTTAAGTTAGATATAGTTATAGTTAGACTTTATTAGTGATGCAGCATCATGTGATTCTATGTGATAGTTGTTCATGCGAAAAATGTTTATCCCTCATCGTGGTTGAACGTCATTTTAACCTCTTTATTCCACTATATAAATGATACTCTCTTTGAATATGTGCTGGTCGAGCCCAAACTGACAACAGACTGTAGATGTATAGTCACTGTGAAGTTATTGGAGGGCGGATTAATTGCGAGTGTATAGCCTTGATTGCAGAGGTGGAAAAACCCAAAGCCGGTCCCTGCAGTATAACAAGAATAAAGTCCAATGTTGACCTGCTTTATAAAATAACACAATTTTCTTTAATTAAATACTAAAACAAACCAAATGTCCTATAGTTAATACAATCAAACAAAAAGACTGTACTAGGAGTTATCAATAGGGATAAAAACTAAAAGCAATGTACTACCTCCTCCTATGTCCAACCCAGAAGTTTATCTTGTTTTTACATTTTCTCAGAGGATATGTTCTCTTTTGGGTGTATTTACCAGTAGTCTTTCAAGCGAGGAAAAAAAGGGAGGAAAGGAAAGAAACATCTGATCCGGCTCATATTTTACAGTGACTCATCCAAACAGTATCATCCAGGAGGCATAAATGTGATACAACCAAATTAAGACTGCCAGCCAGGCAAACAAACAGGGGAACTTCAAACGTACACTTTTTTTTAAAATTTCATTCGTCTTTGAAACCTGCTGCAAATTTAAGAATGATTTTTTAAAAGCTTGTTCCATATTTTAAGTTTTTTCCTTGTTGTTTCCTCTTCAAATTTCCAAGGATGACCACGCTGTGTTCACCGACAGGATGTGTATACAATCGAAAAAACCCTGATCCCCTGCGTTCTGCAAGCAATCCCTCTGATTGAACTCAAATTAAATGTGAAGTTATGTCTGAAAAACATAACTTACAATGCTTTCACAAGAAAGCTTGTCTATTGAGGTAAATATGTTATATACAAGGTAAATTTTATATAACGTTTATATGACGTACTGTGAGAGCTCAGTTAACAGGAGTCAAATTCCTTATATGCATTTAATTGGCCAACAAAGCTAATTCTGGAGTTCTGATTCTGATGGATCTCCTCTATTTGATTTGTATGCACGACTTTTTGGACAAAATAAGACCAAAAGTTAGGAAGTTTTGTCCCCTAGTGAATATATTATGAAATATCTGAGTAAAATAGAATACATAGAAGAAAAATCTCCTTGCACTGATTATAGAGACTCAATCGGAGGGAATTCCAAAAAACATGTTTTTTTTGCATGTTTCTGTTTTTGCTAAATGACATTTACTGATCAAAGGTAGGAAAGCTTTCAAAACATCATGTGAAAACAATGACCGTTGCCTCCCATACACGTGGACTCATTCATAACCAGTCTTACATCCTCTGAGCTGTTTGATCAGCAAACTCAAAGACGACTCCTGTAGAGTGTGTGTTTAGTCTGCACAGATATGCTATGACCTGCCATCGCTGAGGGTGTCTGTTCTATTTCTCTTCAAGCGAATCAAAAAGGCCGAGAGGGACAAAGCCAAGAGCTTATCCACGGTGTATTGAGAACAAGGCAGAGAGCACCATGTGAGCAATGGGTGGAGAGCAGGCTGGACACTGACAGGTCCACTTAGCTCTGGGGAAATCACACACATCCATGAGTGTGGAAAAAGGACTGCAATATAAAAGAATCCTCTGTTCTGATCATATTCATCTGTTTCACACGGTGAAATTATCATTTCCATTATCTTATCGATCCGATCCTCAGCCAAAGAGACATATACCACCAGGATTCTTGTCGGTTCCTCCGACTGTGTTACGGATGAAGGGAGTTTGATTTGAAAATTTGTTAACTAATAACCCTTCGTTGTTACTTTTCAATCAAACTGATAAATCAATCCAAATGTTGAACCCTCCCTCTCTCCCTGTCTCTGTCAGTCTTGAGCATGTACATAGACCAGCTCTTGTGGTATCGTTTAATGTTCGGTAAGTAAAGTTGTGTTAAATATTATCTCTCTCTCTCTAACTATCTCTGTCTCCCTGTATTTCATTCCATCTCTTATCCACCCATCCACCATTCACTCTATTTATCCATCTAACCATGCATTCATCTATCCATCCATCCATCCATCCATCTATCCATCCATCCATCCATCCATCCATCCATCCATCCATCCATTTACCAATTGCTCTCTTTATCCATCTCTCCATCAAGTCATCAATCTTTTTGCCAATCTCTCCATATCTATCTATCTATCCATCCATACATCCACCCACCACTCTCTTTATCCATCTCTCGATCTTTCCATGCATCCATCCATCTCTCCATCCAACCATGCATCCATCCATCCATCCATCCATCCACCTCTCCATCAATCCATGCATATATCCATCTCCCGATCCATTCATCAATCTTTTTACCAATCTCTCCGTATCTATCTTTCAATCCATCCATCCATCTATCCATCCATCCATGCATCCATCCATTTATCCATTATATACTTAGACATCTATGCTTTGTGTGGATTTTCTGTCAGTGAGCTGTTGTGATGCATTCAGTCAAATTGGATTATAAAGCAAGATAGATTGTAGAGTACAAACATCTGTGCCTGGCAGATAAATCAATTTAAATGACCTGATCTGACAAGTAGCCACATCCCCAGACACGCTTAATATGAGAAGATGCATACATACCACTCATGCCTGCATACTGCATCTCGCCATGCTACCTTTCTCTCCAGGCCTTGATTAAAAGGTATGAAATACCACGCGCAAAAAAAAAAAAAATTGATATATATATATATATATATCAGGTTGAGTAGGTATATGCTGCTGGCCATGACGGGACTGAGATAATGACAGGACTACATTTATTTTACCTTTCTATAAAAATAACTGATCAAGCTTTTTGCTGCAGTCACCCATTCCTGCACACACTCCTGATGGCAATGAGCTCGGAGGCTGCTGACCAGACCGCCACTGGAGGGCCTTGAACAAGGACTCACCAACAAGTTGTCAGAAGGAGGCGGTAAGAGTAAACTTAACCCGATGCACATTGAACTCCTTCTATTGCGCCAGGGATGTGCTTCTACCACTTGTAGTGCAATGAAACTCCACTTCAGCTGCAATATATTGGTAAAATGGAAGAGACACTGTAGCTTATTGGTACTATATAGCAGGGAGGACTTTCCTTGCATTCCTTATTCCTCATATTGTGTGTGGAAAACAAGATGCTGGCACTTTAAACCTAGAAAAATCAGCCTACTGGAGTTACTCAGTGTGAGCTGATGGATTGACTATACAATTTATCTTAGGATAATGTGAACAACGCAAAGGATTCGGGTATTTTGGTGAATACACTCTTACTGTCGAGGCTGGCAGCGTAAGCCTAGAAGTTTTTGATTCCTCCCTACACAGATTTATATAAAAATACAAGTCATAGTTGAATGGTTACATAGGGCAGTCAGTTTCTTTTTACCTTTGCTTGTTTTTATTCTCTATCTGTAAACTGTGCACATGGCTCAGAGATTAGCATCACTTTTTTTTCTATAAATGATCCAAATATAATAAGAGCTAAAGTATTTCAGAAAATCACTTATCGGATGAATAAATGTTGATGTTTTATTCAAGTAGAGGCCTTTCCTCATAAGACAATTTTTAGAAATTTAATCAAAACAGTTTAAATAATCAAGTTGGACTTTAATTTATGGCTTCAGAGGTGAGGATACAGTTACTCTTCTGCATAATGGCACCAGTCAAAAGTGTTTTATTCTTCAGTCATCAGTGGTTTTAATCGTATGAGTCACTTTCTGTCATAACAGTGCTCCGGCCGTCAAAAAGTCCTAATGACAAGAACTAATGCAAACACATCAAAAGGATGTTTTTAGATAGCTGTCTTTACGGCATGGCTATTTCAAAGTGTAGTCCCTCTTAAGACACGAATGGATTTTCATTGCACCTTAACATGACAAGAGCAGACTGAACACTTAACCAAGGTGATCACGATCCAAGGCGAAATTGATTTGGCTAATTAATGCACATCTAGAGAGGTCCCGGTTTTTAATCATCTCAAGTATACACTCTCTTTTATCGAACCACAGAGGGAGTAAAATAGTTAGGCCCCTAAAGTGCTATTTGTCTCAAGTACATCAAAAAAAAAAAAGTTTCATTTTCCGTAATTTGTCTTGGGAAATAATGTAGCTCTAAATTTGTTGCAGCTGTGAGGACCGATCTCTCCAACATTAGTGAGTTCTGTTCCCGCATTCGATATCCGATGGTATAATGACTTAGAGATTAAGCAAACGAAGATGCTTTACAGGAAAGGAAGTCAAAAGATTTGGATGGGAAAACAGCAGCAGAGATGGGAATATGAAGAGAGCATCATAGAGGGACAAAAATAGAAACCCTAACATTGCAGAGGCATTAATCAATATTAATACTTCTATAAATCAGAAACAGTTACAAGACTTAGTGAAGTATTATTATGTTACTACCGGTTACCTGCTGTTACCTACTGTAGGCTGCAGGTATATACTCTTTGTGTGTTTTATTTTTAATTTCCTTTATTCATATATTGGTGCCAAAAGTTTGGAACCAATGATTTGTGATACTTGAAAAAACGTTAAGACTATTTCAAATTAGTAGTACTGCATAAAAAAAATAAAAGATAAGACACACAAGACATAGATTGAATAATATCTGATCAGAGATTATCAGATTATTATAATCATTATCATATCACAAGAGCTCTTCCTTACTCTTTTGTACCTGCTATGCACCAGACAGAAGATACCAACGAGCTGGAGAACATAGTGAAGCATTCAGATATTTTCCTCAGGAGTCGGTTGGAAAAAAAAGGAGGGGGATGCTGGACTTAAATAAATTTAATGGAAGGACAAAAAGCCCCAGCCGAAACAAAATGTTCATCCGTACATGCGTCATGTGTAAACAAGCACACATTTTCTTACAAATTCACCATCACAAATAGAGATGCGGTATCTTTGCTGAGTTCACAACTTGTTTTCCTCCTAAGACTGCCTTCTCTGATGTGTCCTGACATCGTGAATTCAATTTCTTAGATGTTATACATCTTTTTTTTTATGCCTACGGAACAGAATTTCTCTTTCTTTCTTTTTATAGTTTATTCCCTGTCATGTCAATTTGCTTTTTTGATCAGCATACAAACTCTAAATATCACCAGGGAATAAATGTCAAGTTTCCCAGCAGGAAATTCACAGAAAAGACTACAGCAGAACCGAGAAGAACAGCACAATGCGGACTTGTATTGATAGCCAAAATAAAATAGAGAATACAAAAAAAAAAGAAAATAGGAGAAGAAAATACAGCTATCAAAGCGATTTTATTTGAGCATGCATAATACCTTTTCTTTTTTTTACATGTCATTTGTGGAACAAAATAAACATTTCCATTTATCTCTGCTTGGTACGATAGGTTAAATGGTCTCAATGACACTTACACAAGGGGTATTTAGCTCCTGCTAACCCCAGACTGATCTCATGAGGTTTGGTAGCCCCCCCCCCCCCCCCCCCCCCCCCCCCCCCAGGAGGGGTGAAACATCAGTTCCAGGTTATATTACAGACTTTGCTATGACCTTCTAAGGTATCCACCAACCAATAAGGCTACCTCTCTCTCTGTTTGTGACTCCATCTTAATCACTCTCTCTATATCCCTATCTTGCTCTTTTTCCACATACACACGCACACACACACACACACACGACTGCACAAAACTCCAGAGTACTTACCCTCCTGAACCAGTAATGTGAATCTAGCACTTGTACTCAAATTATTCTCCTGTACTCGTTCTTGAAAGGGTTCTCACTTGCTTTCAGCTTAAGAATGTCATGCCCCCTGTGATTTCTGATGGACCTTCACAGACTTCCTCCCTTCAAATGTATCCATTTTCAAATGCACATCTTAATGTTATTTGACCTGAAATGGATTACAGGACATTTAATTGAGGAAAGAGTAGGTTTTCCAGTTTGAAAGATTGAGTCTGAAACAGTGAGAAGACATGAATATTTATTTGTCTATTAGAAAGCCAAACAATATTTGAAAACCTTTCAAAAACTCCTCATCTTCAAAAAAACAAAAACAAAATTTGATGGAAAAAAATCTCTTTGCATGTTATATTTGTTGTGTTTTTTTTTTAATTTGATATATTAGACACTCTAAATTTACCATAAAATGAAAAACACTTAGGTTGAGCATGTTTTTAAACAGTAAGAAATATAAAAATGTTGGTGAGAAAATTATTTTATGATGAAATGAACCTTTTGGTAAAGCATGTTTTTAGAGATCTGTTAGACTCTATTAGACTTTTTCGGTTGAATCAAGTTACATAATTTTTTTACTGTTAGTCCTGACTGGATTTAATTTGCCAAAAAGAATTGTACTTATCAAATAGGACTTTCTCAATAGCCATGTTGCCTCCTCATCAGGGGCCCCTTTGACCTGTGGTCAGCCCCAGGGCACCGTCCTCGGTCCCTTGCTCATTGGCATATACCTGCTTGCCACTGGGCCGGGTTTTAAACAGGTTCAGACACATTTTTCAATCAAAAATAGAGCAGAACAGTAAAATGTTAGAAGACATTGAGGTTCTAGTAGATTTTATTAGTCACTATTGAAACAGGATATTTGAATTAATACTGTATATAAGACAACAGCAAAGAGGAAATGTAAAATAAATGAAGTAAAATAAGACTGAAATAACACCCACACACACACAGATGGCTCTATGTATTTCACAGCCCCGGTTTTTTCAGAGTGGTGTTAGTGGTCAGTCTCAACTTGCTCTTTAGTTTTGCTTTGAGCAATGACACTTTTACACCATCTCTAATAAGCAGATTCTCTCTGACCTAAAACAGTTAATCCTTATGCCAGATCACAGCAATAACATACATATATTTAGACGACAGGTCCGCTCTAATGTCAAGCTAAAAAAACGTTTGTACTGGCGATGGCAGCATTAACACTGTAGTGCATTTATTGTGTAATTCCTTTCGGAAGGCTGACAGAAAGTGCAATGTTCCGATATCATGAATAAACAAAACCTTTCAGCTGCATGCAGGCGAGCATTAGGCTGCCAGGGGAACTGAGAGCATCGATACTAAGTTAGAGCAGTGAGGAGAGATAATCTGCATCATCTCCCTTGCACATTTGAGGAATAATCTCCATCGTTGAAGGGTCCAGTGTCATCAAGAGCTTAAAACCAGTGGAATGATGTTGGAGATGGGTAATGCCATCAAGTTATTGCAAAATGGAAGCTGCACACAGCATAAGCTCTCAGGGAGTTGTGGCATTAATAGCGTCTTTACAGTCAGAAGGTGACCATATGTTTGTGAAAATATGTGCACATTCACACACACAAGCACACTTACACACACACATTGCATGATCAACTTATAACAGCCAATGACACAAGGTGCAGCTCCTATGTGCCCCCCCCCAGCTTCCATCTGTTGGTCAGTTCATATACATTCATATAAATCCAATCTAAGCTTTACATAGTTTTCTAGATGCAACAGTGTATATTACAACTACTCAACTAGTACACTTGCGGAAACATGGTGCAGTCTCGAGTAGAGAAACGCTATGAATCATCTCCCAGCCGTCCAACATCTTTCCCTCTCGCTCTTCTCTCCATCGGTCTGTCTCTAATTCGTGCCCTCTGAAAAACTGTGGTCAGCATTAGTGGGCTGACCTCCATTGTTCAGTCCAGGAAAGAAGATTCAGAGGATGTAAAAAGGAAATCTGTCCGGATATGACAGAGATGTGGGCTTTCTACTGGTCACTTCAGTTAAAGCATAATCTCATTACTTTAGTGAGACAGTACACAGCACCACTAGAAAGCAAGCAATTGCAGAGATAGTCACTCAAGGGATATTCAAATAACCATTTGCTCTAAAACATCTATCAGGGATGACTGATAAGATTTCCCAATTTACTCTACTGACAGAGGAGAAAAAAGGACACATCCATAATATTCAGTTGGTCTCTTTTTTCTTTAAGATGATAAGGTCATATAAACTAAAGTTTTAACAAAGACCCATTTTCTTTTTTATAATTCCAGTATTTAAATTATTTGAAATATTTAAAAAGAATGCTGACCAAGAACACCGCCCTTGAAGAACTATGGAAAAAAGAAAAAATGAAATTAAGGGGGCACCTGTGAGCTATAAAAGCCGTGCTCAAACCAGGAATGAGGCTTATTGTGTCAGAAAGCTGCAGGCTGGTGTGAATAACACCTGTAAAGCTGCTGTTTGCTTTCACGCTAATTAAAAATGCTCGGATTTTGTGTGGAGAGCAAGTACAAGACAGGGATAGAAAGAGAGTAGGTTAGTTCGGGAGACAAATAGACAGAGGGATTGGAATCTAATACAAGGCTTAATTTCCATGCCCTTTTTGTTCTCCAAGGGGAATACAGCCACTGCCCTCGGCAAACTCTAGCCCCCCCCCCCTCTTTAGATGCTCTGCTTGGTTCAAAATACTATCTATAAATGCAGCCTACCTGCTTACCAGCACCACAAGGGGGAAACATTGTCCATCAGCTCCACATGGTCTACAGTAGGACTCATTTTCCCCTCTCTCTTTTTTTGCTGTAATTTCTATGATTGCTATTTGCCGATCGTCCTATGTCCTCTCCCTTGCCCGGTTGCATAAAAAATATGTTCCATTCTTGTCAATCTAAAACTTAAAACTCACTTTCTGCAAAGCCCCACATCCATCCAGATCCATCAAACATTTCAAGGTCACGGATGGGCTGAGGATGAAGGGGGCCAAGATAAATGTGTATTGTTTTCCCGTAAGTGTGTGCGGTAAGAGAGAGAAAGAGAGAGAGAGTCAGAAGATTGAATGTATGGCTGTGTGTCCGTGTGCTGGAGAGAGACAAGAATTGGTGACAGAGACAAAGGCAGTGACAGTAGTGGGGGGCGACTAATGGAGGAGTAGCACAGAGCTCAGCACCATCCTAAGAGCTTCTGTAAGCCAAACTGAGTCGTGGTCTGAAATTAGCTGATTTTTCACTGTGAGCACTGCACATTATCTGGGTGGGGTATAGGGAGTGGAGTACAGCGGAGGAGCATGGATAGAGGAGGTGGGGGTCGACGTTTAACTTAACAAGATTAATATGTTTGCCACATCTCTCTGGGTTTTATTTCCCTCTCCTTGCAGGGCCCTTGTCAAATCTCTTTGGACAGGCTCACACACATCACGCTGGAAGGAGCCCTGAAGGACACATTTGAGTGTAAAGAGAACGGAAGAAGCTCCATCTTGTGACTTTGTGATTAACACGGGAGCAAATGGACGTCAAAGCATGACGGAACCTCCTCTCTGGTTGATTTCAGTTGGCGCTCTGAACTTGTAACATGGCTTGAAAACATCATTTGTGCGACATAAATGAACGTTTAATGCCAGATGCTTCAGCCCACCGCATATCTCATGCATTTGAACATCTGCATGTTTGTGGGGGCGGGGGCTGCGTATGTCAACGGGTACCCACACAGATGTTTGGGGGGTTAGCTAGATTAGTGAGCAATAATGAAATCAAATCACGAGCTCAAAAGAAATGAAACATGTACATTTAGGCCATGAATAAGTGTGTATGTAGAGTATTCCTCTGCGGAGATTATGGAATAGGTATGATGAGATTAAGGAAAGGGATGAAGCGATTAAGACTGACTACTTTAAAGTGATTATGAAGGGCTTAGAAGGGTAGGTTGTATACAGCATATTAGATAGACAGAGAAAGAGGCAGGACACAGAGCAATCTGGACTTATTTGATTCGTGAAAACAACAAAGAGGTAGCTGGGCTTGTTACCGTCTTGTGTCAATAGCATTTTCAAGACAGTTACTTCATATTATGGGGAGAAAAGAGGAACAGCAGCGGGAAAACAAAAAGAATAAAAACAAGGCGTATACACTCCCACATGACCTAGGAGAAACAATGACAATCAAATGGCCTGCAGCAGACTTTTCCCTCCCTCTCTCTACTTCACTGTCTCCTCCGCGCTTCTTCTCCTTTTTTGTGTACTTTGATGTACAAAATAGCCCGAATCCATAAACAGCACCATTACTTTCACTGCCTACCTACAGTGCTTATCTTTTTACTCTCTCTTTCTTCCCCCATCACCTCTTCCTCTCATTCTCTCTATAACTCTCTCTCTCTCTCTCTCTCTCTCCTACACACACACACAAAAAAAAAACCCAAGCACACAGATTTTCCATTCTCTCCAAAGCTACTTTCAAGGTATATTTTAGCCAGAGGCTCCTTTTCTGGCCATAGGTAATATCGAAGAAAGTGGAAAATTGCGGGTCATCTATAGCCTCGATGCACGCAATCAGATATTACAGCTTGAAAAAATTCGGTGTGACTGGCAGTGACACAGAACATTTTTCCGCTGCCTGCTTTCTATCATCGTACCTCTGCTGTCAAAGCTTTCACACCTCGGTAGAAAGCAGAGACATTACAAAATCACAATAGCCACATAATGGCGCACTGTCAAACATCACTCTGTGAATTAAAGTGTTTAACCAAAGGGATGGTGTACTTCGGTTAGATTTATCTTTTATATTTACTGTGATACCGTCTCCCAGTCCGAGCGCTCAGATAAAGGGTCGTTAGTTCAACTCTGCAACAGCCAAGTTTGATGTTCGCTGTCCCCATTGGATTCAGCACACAGGGTGGTTTTAGCTTCAGTGGCACCTTGGGCAGATCTCCCTTTCAGGTCTATCTAATTTTACGATTAGAACGTCAAATGATAGACATACCTAGGTGTACCGATAGTCTGTCTAGGTGTATCTGCCGTTACATTTTCTGATCGTTTAATTAACTGCTGAGCTCCGCCGCTGCTCACTATCTCCCACCTCTGACCATGAGATTTCTCTCTGCAGGAAGGAACCTGTCTGTTCATAAACTAGAGGATGCCCAGTCCGACCGATTCAATTGATCCACACGTTTACGTTAAAATCATCATGAAGTGCAGTATGGGGGGGATTCTAATGATGCTGCGTGCGCGGTGCTGCCCCTGGGTAAGATGCCGCCCTAAGCTGACTCTGCCACTGTCAGAACAGGAGTAGAAAGGAGTGCGATTTAGGATATCATGAATCAGAACTTACAATTTTATCCCCAAAATGTCAGGGATGTTATAGAATCGCGGATCATTACAGAACTTTCTTTTATACCCGATAGCCGACAAACAATTTCATGGATCATTTTCAAATTAAGACCCGTATAGATCGAAGAGTAAGAAGAGTGATTTTAGGAAAGGTTGCTTGTACATTTCTATGGGGGAGCTTCATCTCCAGATGTTTTCAGGCCATCATTTCCTAACTGTTGGCCTGATTTAGTCCAAATGTCATATATGTGAATCGGAGGTTTATCTTGTAGATATTATTTACTCTAATAATTCAAATTTTACTCACTAGTGGGGGACTTTTTTTTCGCGAAAAAATACTTTTTTCAGACATAAATTCTTAACCGTTGATCAAATTCAGTCCAAATTTGGTATTATGAATCGTCCAGTATATAACATAGTTAACTCTAATAATTCATACTTTACTCACTAGAGGGAGCATTTTTTTAGGAACATAATTCCTTAACCGTTAGTCCAATTTAGTCCATATTTGGTGCATATGAATCAGCTGAAGGGACTCTATCTTGTCTATATCATATTTTAATTCAATAGTTCATATTTTACTCACCAAAACGTTCTCATGAAAAATATGTTCTTTGTATCTAACTTCACATTTACGATGAAGAGTTCAATCTTGAGAATTCCTTGTACAATGCAGGGGATTGGCGACTTTGCTGTCAGGGACGACATCCTATAGGCCTAGTTTTCATGTGCTTTACTTCTAGTTTCCTGCAAACGCTCCACAGTGGCGCCTCTTATCTATGAAAGAAAGTCTCAATAGCCTTGACCACGTTACCCAAACTCTCAATACATGTCTGCAGATATTTTAATGAAAAATATTATACATTAATGAATACCTAAAAATGGTTCTTACGTTTGAAGGTAACCTATTATAAAATCAAAACATAATTATACCTTTAACATTGGTAACAATGATGGATATTAGAAGGCTTGAAGAAGAACAAAATTCCCCAAATATATTAAAAAACTAAAGTTCACCTCCAACATTTTAGTCGTAGAATTGGCTCACACATGAGCGCTTGAAAACAGATCAACGGTAACATGTTTGAGGTGAGGAGAGTGAAAAGACAGCGGTGACTCTTTATTCAATAAAAACATATTCCGACCGAAACGTTTTAGAAATGTTTGACATGAAGGTTGAGAGAAAAAACTTGCTGCTGGTAGAACAACTCCTCCAACAAAACACAATACTGCACTGGAAATTGAAGTGTCTGCTGCAAGATTGTTTCCAAACAAATTGAGATACAACACATGAAGTGAAAATATTCTTGCTCTTAAGGCCATCCAACATAATCGGAAAACAAAATAAACAAATTGAATGTTGGAGAAGTTCCTGGCCTTGGCAGGAACATGGAGAAAGTCCAACACTTACAACCACGCAAAGAGACTTAAATGTCTTTTGTAAAACCAGTCGTGCATTAGGAATCCTGCCTGGCAAAAAACAGTAGATTCAGGTAAACTCAAAGAAATATTTCTTATTTTCTTTCTATTTTACCATTTTAAGAAGGGGATAGACTCTGGAACTGAATGGCCCTTCTGGGATTAATAAAGTATTCGGAGTTCAGAGATTTATGATTCTTCTATGAAATCTGAAGAAATACATTTTCAAAATCAAATAACTTAAATTATCCGATGATATTTATATTTATACATATATATATTTTTTTTTTAAACATCTGACATTTCATTTGTGGATATTGAGTGAATGGAGCGTTGAATGCCGAGAGATGTATTTCAAATATCTGCAGCTGTTACTTTAAGTTAATTGTACAGGACTGTAAATGCACATATTTGAGAATTTGTCAGATGGAAGTCTTCTCAGTTTTATGATATAGAAGAGTTATCAGGTTCTTCAAAAAGATATTGAGAACAATACATCCTTTTAATGTTAGGAGCCATGATTTTCAAAAAAAATAGGGATTTTTGCAAAATATTCTTTCAAATTATATACATTTCATCAAGGGAGTCCAGTTGTTACAAAAATCACTCTACAAATACAATGTTACTAACAAATTAATTAAAAAATATATTATAATTGCATATTTGTAATAATACTGAGTAGACATTTACTCTTTGTCAGGCCACCTTGAAAGTGATGAGTGTATCTTTACAACCTGAGAGAGAAGAGGGTAAAAAAATATTCTTCAGCCAATGTGAGAGGATGAAAGCACCAACAGAACAAAGGACTTTGGTAAACTGTGAACGGAAGAAGGAATATCCTTAAAAATTCAAGGAAACTTTGTCAATAACTTGAGATAAAACAGACCTAGAAAAGGCCTAATTTACCTGAATTGTACCAGCAAATCTCAAATACTAATGTTAAGTTTTTTCCTAAGAACAGTGCTGTTTTGTTAAATAAAAATTTTTTTTTTTAAAAACTCCCACTAGTGAGCAAAATATAGACTTTTCCAGTAAAATTCAATGTAATCAGGATATATCTGCAAAAGTCGATTCATATGCACCAAATCTGAATAAATCAGACCAGCGGTTGAGAAACGATTTCCCGAAAAACTTTTGGAGATGACGTCCCTCACGAGGGTTTTACAACTGACCTTTACAAAATGAATCCAGTTCTTCCTTACACCAAGTTCCATGTGATAATAAAATGTAAAACAAAAATAGAGTTATTGCGTTATGTAAAGATCTGCGGCTGCGATATTCCTTGTAAATAATTCTGTCAGAACTTCCTCCTGCTCTTGAAATAGAACCTGTTGCATATCAGCCTCGAGCATATGGAAAATTCCACTTCCAAATGCGATTGGAACCACTTGAACCATTTGCAACACTGCTTGTGCTTACTTTTGCATAGTGGTCATCCACAAAGGAGTAAAACGGAACATTAGCAACTGCAAGTGGCTAACAACATTAGCCACTTGCAGGTTCTGTTTGGCTGAATGGCCTTCATGTCACATATCTAAGGACATTGGTGCTGGCTTGGCAAAAACATATAGATGAGTAATGGGATGCCGTCCACATCCGGACATTCCGCGAAGGTGAGGGGCTGCTGCCAAGCACCAGTCCCTGTTGACCTTTTATTCCTGTGCACTCAGCAATTTAGATGATGACACCTAGTGGGCCTCTCTCGCTTGCAGTGACATATGTCAGCCATTTTATTCTTTTGTAATTGTGTTATACGACTGTACAGTTTGAACACTAGGCCAGGAGGTAAGAAATTTCCCCCCATCCCAATGGAGTTAGTACAGGAAAATAATATCTCGACCGGTGTTCTACAGTGTTGATTAAGTAAACAAGGCACAACCTTGAAAACCAAGCATTTATGACTCTTGCCAAATTATTCTCTTCCTTTTGTGATGACAAGGTCTGGATCTTCTCTGGGGCGGGGACACAGAAAAAGCCCGGTCCCATACACCCCGACCCCCAGCACACGGCTGATTCAAGGCCTTAGCCCGCAAATGTTAGAGCTGAGAGTAAAGAGTTGGCCATTTTACAGTTTGCTCTCATCTGCCAATCTCTTCCTGGGGCTTTCAGAGTCAATCAAAGAGCTACCAGAATGCTCACACCAGTCCTTTAATTATTCATGGTAATTCTATGCCACTCTCTCTTTAGCCCCCCACCCCCCACACAAGTGAGGTGTGCTCTGATGTGTTTATGTGTCCTGAATATATAAAGAAATCCTCCATGCTCGGCCTTGTGGTCCACCTGTCGCTTTTTCCAGGACCGCCTAGCTTCTTCTTCTGTGGGAAGCTGAGTTGATACATTCTTGGTCCCACTTTATTTATTTATTTTGCTCTTGCAGTCCTTTCACTGGACATTTTACAAATTCACATCACGCCTCTCCAACCTTGAGCATGTCCTAAATTAATTATTTTGCAAATATCAAGCATTCCATTATGATCTCATGCATTTAAATGTAAATAACTCGAGCACCTGATGCCAACCATGTGTATTGTGCCCATTGAAATGGTTCCAATGCCTGATAATAGTCTTACCTAGCTCGGAAGCCTGAAATAAAAAGGCTATCTCCAGGCGGATTGCAATTTTTTGATAAACGCTAGTCTCGGTGAAATCCCATTCACTTTCTTCTGCGAGCTAATTAGCAAGAGAGCGGGAAACTCTGCCATACTTGGCTGTCCATCAACCTTCCACCAACCACTGACATCACAAGGTAGATGTCAAGTTCAGCCTTTTGTGCCTGAGACAAGCATATTACCAGGAAGTGTCAGTAAGTTTAAAAGGAATAAAAGGCAGCGGCCGGATGTTATCAAACTCATGATGGAAATAACAAAGCATTGAATTAAAAGGTGTAGATTAAATTGAAGAAATAAGGAATTGATGAGGAAAATATCATTGTGACTGTACGGCATATGGTCCTGATGTCCCTTCACCGCACTGAAGCATTTTTAGGATGCAGCAGCAGTTTGGGCCTCAAAGTAGAAAGGTGATATCTCAGAGAAGCTGTTTTACTTTGTTGCTGAAGGATTGGGGGAAAATGGCACATTTCATCTCTTTGAGTCTTCTTCATAAGCCTTGTCAAAGATGAAAAAACGGGGGAGAGTTTCCTGTCGGCTGTCTTTTCCTGCAAAAAGCGAAAACAAGGAGGGTAAAGCAACGCTGGGATAGCTGCAGTGACATACCAAGGGAGGATGCGGCGGTGATAAAAGCAGATCATTTTGTAAGGAATGATCATGAAACCATGCCCAACCCCCTTTCAAAAAAAAAAAAAAAGGCTGCCAGAATTTGTGAGATATAGTGTTTCTGCTCTGCCCTACGACTAGAAAAAGGCATGGCACTTTGAAATGTTTGCAAGTCCTTCAAATGTCTCCTTTTGAATTTAGTGACAGGAAGATGAAAAAAAAAAGACTGCGAAAGTCTTTAGTTAATCATGCCAAATCGCTCATCTCAGTCAAACTGTAGAGATAGAGGCAAAAAAAAGAGATAAAGAGATTTATTTAATACAAAATCAGCTATATTTATACATATTATATTTTTATATTTATACTTATTTACTATATTTTATATCATATTAGTTCATCATTATATTTCTAAATATATATCATAGGGTGGACACCCCTATGATATATATATATATATATATATATATATATATATATATATATATATATATATAATATATAATACATATATATATAATATATAATATATATATATAATATATTATTTAGAGAGATTTTTCAGCAATTTCTCTCATCCTTGAAGATGTTTGGGATAAGATTTGACACAGTGTGCAGTAGTCTGTGCACACCACTGCAGTGAACAGGTATTTATTATTTAAACTGTGTTATCTCTAATAATATGTATCAAAACTGTTTTGGCCTCATTTTTTTTAAGAACTACTGTGAAAAATATTATTTTCAATATAATTCATAACATTTGTATGTACGTAAGTAACAAGTGGTGTTTATATAGCACAATCTTGCATTTCCAAATAGAACAGTAATCACATAATAAACGCACTACTTTGAAAAAGTATATATGTGTGTATATATATTAATCACACTACATGATATAATTTGTAAAATTATCATAATTAGTTTAGATCGCTATAAATCAATATTTTGATATATTTTCAATATTCGTATAATGCATTATCTGTTCCCAAAAAATTATAGTATATAGAAAACGATAGTAATTTAGATGTTCCATTTACATGGCAATCTTGATCAACCTGCGGGTTAGGGATTCCAATTGAAAGTCCTCTAAATTATGTTAGAAGACACACTTGGCTTGTAGCATAATGTTTATCACTGGCATTGCCAAGAGACTGAGTTCCCATAATGCTACTCTGCATTCATGGCATGCCTCCTCCATCCCCACAGCGGTGGTGATAGATGGCTAACACTGTAGCAGTGCTCACCTCTGAGAACCCTTGCCTTACCCTTGTGAGTGTCCTGTAAAGCATTTTCGTGATTATAAACAGCGACACTGGTTCACACGTGTGCAACAAAACACAGCGGACGAGGGGATCATGAGTTTTACACAGCCCTCAAGTGATTTCACTCATTTATAGCCATCAATAGGAGTTATATAGTTCTGTTAAAACATCTATTTTATGCTATTGTGATTTACAGTGAGTGATGTCATGAGTGTGTTTGTGTGTGCACGTGTTTTTGTGTAATCACGGGTACTTAGGGTGGGTTTTTTTCTGTACTTTTCAGAAAGCACACAAGACAAAAGCAATCAGTTGAAAAATCATTGTGGGCCATATCTCAACGGCTTGGCTGAGCATCCAGAATGAGATCAGGAACGCGTGAGCCGGTGCACGAGTGTGCAAAGGGTCATGCAGGGTCATGCAATATGAAATCCTGATAGTGGTCAACGCATAAAGAGAAACTGAGGAAGACTCTTGGATGAGTGGTGGGATCTCATCTACACTAAAAAGAGTCAAGTTGCCTCTGATGCAACCTTGAAGGGTAATCAAATAGAAAGCATTGCTGTTCTTCATAAAATACACCCCAAGCTAATCACAATGGCAGTGCTGCGATCACTTTCAACCTCAACGCTTTGATTGAAGAGCCAGTTCAGAAAATGCTCAATTTGTCCTCTGTTTGTTGGAACCATGTATGAGGAGTAGAGAATAAACTCTGAGAAGCATCAAGTAATCCCTGAATGGATATTTCATATTGAAAATAACACCAAAGTGTTGGGGGTCATACTGAGCCTTTAGAGGATAACAACAGAGAGCGCACAGGCGGCAAGGGAAATAAAGTGAATTCTGTGATGTCTGTAGGATCCCTGATTTCCGCTGCTCAGTTTAAAAAAAAAAAAGAAAAAAATCGCTGGGCTGCCAAGTATTGCCTTCAAAATTTTGACTCACTGTGATGTAGCTGTCATCCCAT
This sequence comes from Lophius americanus, assembly GCA_037951165.1. Classification (NCBI taxonomy): domain Eukaryota; kingdom Metazoa; phylum Chordata; class Actinopteri; order Lophiiformes; family Lophiidae; genus Lophius; species Lophius americanus. The sequence goes on from JBBDHG010000014.1 coordinate 24,475,930, forward strand.
CAAAGGAACTGGAAAGCAAGGGGGAATGGGTGCATGTACCATGTCTTTCACTGGGCTTTTCTGAAGTCCAGCGGAAGATGCAGGACTTCTATTTCAATTTGCATCCAAAGAAAGCTGAGCTGGGTATTAATTCAGTATGTCATTCCTCAGGCTTTACTTTGGAGTAGTTTGACTGCTGGTGGAAGACATTCAGCTGCAGCACATTTGAAGGAGAAAACACTTCATGCAAAAGCAATGTGCTCAATGAAATTAATGCGAACATTTATTTAGCAGTAGTGAGCGGGGGGTCAGAAAGGCTGCAGCAAATCACATACTCCTGCTGTCTGCCTCCATGATTGCATTGTATCCTGGCTGTGATTAAAGTTAAATACCACTACCAATGTTCGTCAGATGGTATGTGAATAATGGCAGGCATATGCAAATTGCAAATAAGATATTGGAGAAGCATAAAATACCCTTCATGCAAATAATATTGCCTCCGTGGTTTTAACCAAAGCCAGTTCTTTTCCTGAATGATGTCCATGCAACTTACATTCTCAAAGAATCCAGAATGAACAGCAATTGCACCTTCGCTAAGTGAACCATGTGCTGACGACCTGTCTGCCTGACAGGCTTTTTATTGCCACGATTTGCCTCAAGGCAGAACATCACCCATATTCAGCACTATGCACAGGCTAGAGGGTACTTCCAGACCTCTAGACTGCTACATTAGTGTTGAAAACACACATCGGAGAAAAAAGACACTATAAAGAAAAAAAATACTCCCCAAAGCTCCTGTCACTCCATCGTGGCTGTCTATGTTGTGCATTTCTGTGCCTTTGGCAAATAAATCACAATGCTTTGCTAAGAAATGCTTTTGCGAGCAGCTGACCTAGATCTCATTGGTTCAGATGAATGACTATTTCCTACAATTAGATGTTGGCATTTTCTTTCAATTTTTAGTTCAGTTTCTGTTTAGTTCCTTCTGATTTTGGATTTGTTCTAATTATCTCATTCACTAACTGGGGAGTCTCCTTGTGGAAGATATTGTAATACACCCCTGAAAATTACACAATCCCTTGGAGTTCATGCTTTTCGAATCGTATGATTGATCTGAAATGGATTTGAAAATACGACAGTGAGCCTTTTTTGTTTAAATGACTCTTAAAACTGTTTTTGTTTTTTTATGTAACTTGAGTGGATCACAGCCCACTCTACGTCAGATGGTTGAACATTTTATACGAATCGTTTTCCAAAATCATGTATACTTTTAAAACTTTTATATTATGTCTGTAGATTGCGTTTGTTGTGATGTCACTATAATCATGTTTTGTATTGGTTAAAATCCGTCTTTTTTAGTCTTACTACTTGTGGTCCAGGTTGGCGGTTAATGTCCGCATATTCGTTATCTGTTATTACTTAGTAATAAACTCTCAACAAGCAGCCAGCTCATTCAGAGCTTTGACTGATCCAACCACATTAATCTACTCCTGTCTCCGGGTGAAAAACACACACTGAGGCCTTCACATTTTCAAATAATATCTGTTTAATGAAAATACGGAAAGTTTTTGTTGGATTTTCATATTCTCTATCCAATCAGATTTTGAATTGGAAATCCTGGGCGTTCTTTGACACACCTTCACCTCCTCGCTTGTCTAGTTCTTTGACAGCATTGCATAATGCAGAGGGCCAGTAAGTACTCTTTATGAATTGGCTAGTTTGGCAGTGACCATTACAGTATCTGATGCTCAGAGGAGTGGACATTTTCATCTTTAGAATGAATTGAAATTTGACCGCCAGAACTGGCTTCCATATCAATGCGAAATGTCATTATAATGTAAATGAAAGACATCGGTTACCTAGATGGAGCTCTTTTTAAAGAAATATATGAGGATAGATTTTCAGACAATGAAAAGCTTTGGCGAGTCTAATGGATTTTGATGTATTTTAAATAGCTGTTGTTTAGTGCTGGCTTTAGATGGGGACTGTTGTTATGAAAGATGTCCAGGTTCAGTGGGCTGCTAGTGCCGGTGCGCTTAAGCATGTATATTTATACCAAGCAGCTTGGTTGGGGTGTGTGCGGAAACCCTGTTGAGCCTTGATTGTGCTACTAACGTTTTATGGTATTTTTGCTTTCTTGGTGGTCGTATGAGTAAACGTGTCTGCTTGTTGAGAGTTTATTACTTAGTAATAACAGTTATTTGATGTATATATGTACATATACATATGTACATTGATGTATACATGTACATATGAACAGGTGTGATCCTCTTTTCTCACCACTTTATTCCACAACATAAAAGTTACTGTCTCTGTGAATAAGGGGTGGTTATGTAGTCTGACAGCAGCCTGTATCTGCCGTTTCACAGTGAAGTTATTTGAGCTTAATTGTGGGAGAATAGCACTGAAGGCCCAGACAGAAAATCCACGGCCACTGCTATAGTCTCCTCTTTCCATATTGTACAGACCAAAATAGTTGAGTGTAAAACATTAGGCGCATTAAGCTGTTTCTCCCCTGACCAATGTAATTTACATGAACAACTAGTGAAAGACAATCCTCCTTAGTCCACACTTGTGGTTATTTGACGGGTCTTCATGAATTAATGTTAAAAATTATGAGGACATTTTTGAAGCCCTCACGTATTTCACATATTTATAGGGCCAACCTCAGAACTTGATTTGGCAAATCAATAGGATGTTTTAAAATTGACTGCATGATCAAACACGTGCACACACACCTCCCCACTATCAACGGTTATTTCTGTCTTACCAAGCTAATGTGCTTTCTCGACAGTCACATCATTATCTACAGATCAGAAGTACCGATCTCCATATGATCGAAAGCCTTTGAACTGCTTTCCATACAGCTACATTTTTTATTCCCTTCCCTTTCTCAAGTACTTGGTTATTTATATATTTCTTCTGCGCTGAGCGGGATTAGTGAGGAGAGGCAGCCCACTATCAGCCCAAAGATGTACTTTTCCATCCTGCTGCTCTGCTCTGATAAAGGAACTGCTCGACAACGAGCTTGGGTTCATAGAAAACCTTACGGAAAACAACATTTCTCTTATTGAAGCACGGTCCTGCATGTCAATGACTGACTGTGATCTATGCCGGGGTCTCTCTCATGGTGCATGCAACATTCTACCGAACGTAGATGAAGACAAGGCGCCTGTTTCTGGAAACGTAAACGAAGAAAGTTCCAAAACGCGTTTAAGTCAAACTTATATTTCATCAATTCTTTGCAATATATTCAAAATATGTTCCTACAATTATGCTAACATTTATAATTAGGCATATCTACAAATACATTTATTTAAATTTCTATCTAGTTTTCGTGAGTTTATGAGCCCATCATCTGCATTCTATTAAAACACTGTAATTGTTTCAATAATAAATATTTTGATTGTGCTAAATAAAGTTTCAGAAAAAATTGTTAGTTTGTGCGCTTTTTTAATGAAATCCCTGAACAGTTGGCGATATTTTGTCATCGTGTATATCATAGCTCCTTCGTGTTAATGGGATAACTCAAAAACAATTTTAGGATAATTTTTCAAGTTTTTTGTCCACATAGATTTTAGTGAGAGGAAAAACTGGTTTGATTTGAGGAAAGGTTGGTTGTATATTTCTTACACTAGAGGGATTTTTAACTTTTTCATCAAAAGTTTTCGCCCCTTTATTTCTTAACCGTTCCAATTTAGTCCCAATTAAGGGTACATTGATTGACCCAAAGATTTTTCTATACTTTTATATATCATATTTTAGGCATTAGGGATGACAAAAAGTTGTTTTTCATATAACCTTTACACATTTAATTTGTGGAGTAAATAAGGGAATTGCCTGTACAACACAGGGGATTGGGGGCTTTTTGGTTTGACCCCTGATGTTGGAGGAAACAGCATTCTACATCCCAGTTTCTGCATCCATCTCCCCTCCTGTTAAGTTCCTCTGGAAGAGCTGACATGGATGTTTGTTGGCTTTTCATCGTGTGTTACAGTATGTGATCATACAAGCCCTGGCATTTCCTCCGACTGAATACAAGGTGACAGAGCTGACCGCTGACCAGAATTTCAACCCTGATGAATAGATATTATGATGAATGAAAAATAAATTCAAGTTTATTCAAGGTCTATTTCAATCAATTTGTATTAAAAAGCTATTTCCACATCCCGCTCCTTTGAATGGATATTTATCTTCTTTCCGGCGATCAGTCATCATTGTGACAGTGAAACGAGAATGTAGGAGAGAGGGACAAAAGTGGTAAGTCACCACATAATTCAAGCTTAAAAGCATTTTCAGTCTATTCTATTAACATTTAAAATTCTATCTAGAGATGATTTGGCTAATTTAAGCTATAATTTGATGCTGTCACTTCAAGGGAACATTACCGTTTTTACAAATTCAACTGTGTATTTAACGAAGCATGCTAAGGAGGTTTGAAAAATTGTGCACAAAAGAAATTTAGACTAAACTTATGCTTTCGTAATAGACAGCGAGTGAATACCCCCAAAACGTCCCTAATAACCTGTAAAACCTGTTGTACAAGCAATCCCCACATTTACATCCTCAAATTAAATGTGAATTTATGTCCAAAAAACAGTGATTTTGTATGATAACACCCCTACTGAGTAAAATTTGAACTATTAGAGTGAAATATGACGATTAAGAAACAGATCTTCATAAGTAAATCCTACCAACAGAAAGGGAGTTATGTCTGCCAAACAGAATTTTTGAGAAAAAGCTAGCACTAGTTAGTAAAATGGGAATTATAGCGTAAAACCTGACATATACAAGATAAATCTATTGAAGATGGCATGGCGATGACGATTCCATAAAATCCCCAAGTTTTCATGGATATAACAAACTGCTTTTATCGACCGCATGAATGTCCTGGGTCCAGTCTCACTCATTCTGTCAAAACGTTCCCTGCACAGTGCATGGCTGCTAAAGTGCTCTGAATCACAAATGATACATTCAGACTTTTTCCTGCCATCTCCTACGACTTCTGGAGGCAAGTGGGAGAGCTGGTGAGGAATGGCGGACGATGGTGGACACGACCATATGTCAGCAGACGAGCATCCGGAATGGGACCAGGGATGCATAACCCAACGCACGAGTATGTAGCGGCTCATCATGGCCAAAAGGATCATCACTCTTACTTCCATTTCAGGTTTTGTCTTCTGCCGACATGTCTTGGTCTTCATTCTTTCCTCTCCGACTGCAGAATCAAACATCTTGATTGAGTGGATAATTAAGAAATTGGAAGTGAAAATGAAGGAATGCACTTCTGCTCGTTTATGGATTGTGGTACTGACAAATGCTTCGACTGGAGTGCCGGTTCCACAAACGGAGGAGTAGAAATTCAACTCTGAAAAACAGGGAGTAATCCCTGGTTGATATTTATATTGAGAACAACAACAGAGTGATGGGGGTCATATCGAGCCTTCAGAGGCTGACGACCGAAAGAGAGAGAGAGAGAGCGAAGGCCGACAGCAAGGGAAATAAAGGGAATTCCGTGATGTCATATTTAATTTGTCACTACCGACACCTTCAATTAACTGGTGAGATCATGACATCTCATCGTTAACCAGCGCTGAACTGAAGTTGCACAGAGACAAAACTGTTTTACAGAGCTGTTTGAAAGCATCGGACCCTTTCAGATATTTTCTGCTTTTTTATCTCGTTTTAGACCGTATTGGATTTTCAAACTAAATTCTAAAACTCTAAAAGTCTAATTAAGGCAACCTGAGCAAAAGCAAATTGCAAAATGTAAATGAGAATATTACTCAATAAGGCACAAAGATTGACTTAATAAATAGCTGTGCCACATTTAGCAGCAACAATGTCAATTAACTGATTCTGATATCTGGAGCTCAGTCTCTAATGTCACTTGGGTGGAATTTTCACCCACTCTTTTCTGCGGAGCTGCTTTGGTGCGGCACTAATGGAGGTGTTTTGACCATGATCTGCTCTTTTAACATCCTTCTGCAGAACTTCAATGGAGTTCTGGTCTGGACTTTGACTTGGTCGCTCAAAAATGTATTTTTATTCCTTCAGAGGTGGACTGATTGTCTTCCTGCATGAATCAGTTGTGCTTGAGCTTCCACTTGATAGAGAGCGGCGTTGCAGCAATTTCATCTTCACTTATTGTGTTCACTTATTGTATATTAACTCGCTGTAAACAATCATTAAAAGACGACCCACGCCAGCTGCTGTTTTTGGATCTTCTCAATCCTCCCCACATTCCTAGAAGGGGTAAGGTAACCTTGGGCTTTGAAGCAAACTAACTAGCAGGAAAAAGATGAGGCTGAGTGGGAGTTTTTCTTTCTTCTTATTAATTATAAAAGATGAACGCTTTAATGATCTGGGCTGCCTTTCCTTCTGTGATAACTCAAGGTGGGGGAGTCATTTCGCAACAGCTTTTCCAATAAACTCACAAAGATACATTTCTGGTAATTCTGATCTTTAATCAAAGTTTCCAGCACATACAGAATTCATTCCCTTAAGACTTTTTGCCCAGATAATCAGTCAATGTGTGGAATCCCACAAAGTTGACAATAACTTGTTTATTAAGTGTAATCCTCTGTATGTATTTCAGTCACTTGTTTCCCCATCTATCCGAGGGTTTTCCTGATTTTGGCATGGTTTGCGAGTTTTTATCAGTAAGGACTTTCTATTCCAATAAGTACTTTTTTTTTGTTTACCAATTTTGACTTTGTTTTATGTATAATTCTTATTTCAATTTGTGAAAGTTTAGTAGGAGATACCCACTGAAACAGTTAAAGTTAGGCGGGGGTTCAATACTTTTTCACAGCACTGTGCATAATAATAATAATAATAATAATAATAATAATAATAATAATAATAATAATAATAATAATAAAGTGTACTCTGTGGAGTCAACTGTGGAATTTGGTAACATATAGGAATTTACAACAAATGTTATTACTATTATCGGATCCTGCAAGTTAAGGCTACGGTGCAGGCAGTGGCTTCACAGCGCCGCGCCTCTGAAGTGCTCTGAATGGCAAATGATTCATAAAGACTTTAACATAGATCTCTCCAGACTGGGAGCACCAACTCACAAGTGCAGCAAAAAAACCTGATGCATGCATCTTTCACAGAAAATAGGTGAGAGATGAGTCACCTTATGCTCGATTATACATACTTTGCCTTACTTGTACTTTTTCTTCCACGGGCCTTTTTGTTCTGTCCTTTTTCCAAATCTGCTCACAAGGCAATGAGGGACCCCCCTGCTCCCATCCATCCTCTCCCTACTCTCTCCTTTTCTCTGAGTCTCTATCTTTCTCACTCACAGTGCTTAACCCCAAAAAGTAATGGCTGGGCAGAAAAAGCACTGACATATTAGTACAATAGAACTCCTCATGCGTGGACCGACTCAAGGCAGTGTGCAGTAGAGGCGTATGTGCAGGTATAATATGTAGTAAACATTCTAATAGTATAAAGCATACCGGCTTTTTGGTAATACTGTAGATCATACTAGCTTTTTATTAGGGGATACAACTGTTCTTCTAACCTTATCTAAAACAACAAGCTTAACCAAACCAGCTTCATTTGTTGGGGTCATATTTTACAGATCAACAATATTTCTATCTAATAAGAACATCATGGCTCTGCATATAAAAATGCGTTTTTTTTCTGAAGCTCACATTTTAGTAGTGTTTGCATTTCAAATTAATGTGAAATAACAAAAATTAATTAAGCAACATAAAACAAAAAACAAACCCACATATGTTATCACCACCATAAACAGTTTTGAACTAAAAATACTCGAAGTTGTCGACATATCATGTCATTTCTTTCAGCCGAATAAAAGCTTTTAGAGAACTGTCAACGTTTCATGCGAGGGCTGGATGTGTATCTTAGTCAGTGCGTGCCCTAAAATGTCACAAGCAGTATGTCTGAGGTGAATCATTTTTAAATAATGAAGAAAGGAAAAAAGGGGAAGAGATGTCCAACTGAGAGGCCTCAAAACTAAACATGTGAAATGAGCAAAATATGAAATGACACAGAAATGGTAAACAGTCCATCTGTATTTTCCCAAAGGATGCCTGCCATACTTTGAAAAGCACTTAAAGAGGAAGTAAGGCAATTCAATATCAATCTAAGAGCATAGAGGCATTGCAGCTTTACTTTGCTGTCTGAGGTATAATAAAATAGTGACTGTATAGAACAGAAAATGACCAAAAGACTGATGCATTATTAATAAATTCACAATCCCATTATTTATTTTTTTCCACAAGAAGCACAAAGGCAACATATCGGCCTACTTTGTGTTATAATTTCAAGGCATTCTGTCAATAAATGTTACAGTTTAATATCAAAATACAGCATTAATTCAATTTCATTTTAATTCACAAAAAGACAGAACGGTTCAGCGTCATTCGGAATGAACGGCATCTAAAGAATGTGCAGTTGCTTTCAAACAGACAGTCATAATCAACATCCATCCATAAAGTGTGATTTGATTCCAGTAATGGACTATAAGTTTGGGACGCCCACAATGGATCTGGTATTGGTGAATAATAGGCAACCTCATGTCTCTCTATATTTAGTTCTATTTCCATCAGCATTGATCAACATGTTGTTTTCCATTTTCAGATGATGATTCTGTTTAGCAGGGATTTTGTAATTTGAATTTGGTTTTTAATTTAAAGGTTGGAGGCCAGAATTGGAGGTTTGATAAAGTGTGTTTTTGCAACAGTATGGCTCAAACATTCAAGTAATATAATCAGCCTCAGTAAGTTCATAATAATGACCATTTTTATTTATTTATTTTACCTTAAACAGTATATCCTTTTGAGATTAAATATTAGATTTGATTAATTATGATTAATATTTGTTGCCGCGGCCACTGCTACCAACACCACCAACCCTTCGTGTTAACTAGAAACTCAAAATCTATAATATGGATCATTTTCAAATTTTATAGCCACATAAACCTTAGTGCGAGGAGGAACTAGAGTGATTTTGGGTAAGGTTATTATAAATTTCAAACACTAGGGGGCGGTAGTATCCAAAGAGCAGCTATCGGATGCACATCCTAACTATCGGATGCACATCCTTTTTTATCTAGTTTACCTATTTATTTATTTTATCCATTTTTAGCTGTTTATCTATTTATATATCTATTGGCTAATTGGAATTTCTGAGCACCCACAGCTGAGGAGGACATTGGAAAGACCCCATCAGAGATATCATCAAAGGAATCTTTGTGACAAACAGTGAAATTTGAAATTATGGTAGAATAAAACATATGTCAAACCTAGCTGCCCGACTGCGAGAAAAACCTTCTCCTGATGGGTGTCAAACGATGTGAGTGATTCTGATGTCCTGGTTTTTCAACCCATCAGATTCATTTATTGCCTCATTTTACTGGAACATGTTTCGACACTTGATGTACAACAATATGCCTGCATGTGACAAGGAATCAGCAGCGGGTGGTGTATCAGAGAAGGAACCAATCATTACTTATCGGGACACACTTAGAGTAATTAATGACTTGTGCAGACTGTTGCAAGTGGAAAACATTAATGAATAATTTTCAATACATAATCAAGTAATTAGGAAATTAACTCAAGAGTAAATCCAGGAACCACGATAATGAATACTGGTGATTATCAATTTGAAGCCATCTCCCTTATGCCCCCAAGGGACCTGTGCTAGTTTGAGAGGGAGGGGAAAGGGGGAGGAAGGATTTCTGTTCTGACATCATGATAATGTGCCAGTGCCACTCAAAGATCCAAAGTGACACACAGCTGTTGAGAAACTGAATTTCTTCTATTCCAATTTCTTGTCTGAAGCACTGTCATGTCTGCTCCAGTTCTGTCCATTTCTGTTTTAAGTGGAATCATCTTTAAGTCTACTAATCTGTAGCCTTGTACGCCAGGCTTTCTCCACTTCTAATGACAAACATGTCAAAAGCTGTGCTAATTATTTATACCAGGTCCTCATTCTGTCAGCGATTCAAATATAGAGTTTTAAGTGTCTCATGAAGATGAGACACTGAATTTTATGACATGTCAGGAGTGGTTTGAGCCATGCCTGTTTAAACCTCCAATTTATTTCCCTGAATCGCCCTCTTTTCACAATTGTGACTTTGTGGATACGTTGTGACTTCAAAGGGAATCTTTATCATAACTGCATCTTTGACGTCTTCTTTCATTTTAAATAGGTGTCATAATTTAAAACAAGTGCTTCTTTTTCAATGAGGTACACCTCTGCACAAGCCTCCAATTTAAGACTCATCAACCTGCTCTTTGTTTTGCGGTTGTTTTATTATTATAATTTGTTATAATCACTCAAAAAGTTTCAGACAGTCCTTCCTCAATATCCCTTCTATCACGTCCATCACGAAGTAGGTAGAGAAATGGTCTGCATTGGTAGTTCCTTCAAGCTGGAGTAGATTTTAGCTGCATCAGCATATTAATCTCATGCTAATTCATACAAGTCCCATTTAGAACCCTGGATTTCAAAACGTTCTGCGAGATGAATTCAAGAAGAATCTTTGATCATTAAAAATGTGTACATGAATCCCAATCTGTCCGCTATGCTGGTGAAATTTTATCACTTGATATCTTAATATTATATATGCTGGTCTCAATGATTGTGTTCTAATTTCCACATATGTATTCAGATTTAGTGTCAAACTAGTAAAGAATAACTTTTTTCTTTTTTAGTAAATAACAAATCAGACCCCTGAAATGAGTTGCTTCTAAAATGGGACACGGGATGATTTCACTCAAAAAATGACCTATTTTTCTGTATAGGTGTATTGCCTAGTTGGCTGAACGGGACCTTCAGGCAAGCTCATTATTTACGGTGGCTATTAACAGAGGATCAGGCAGTGGTGGAATAAAAATAGCAGCTGTTGCCTTGAGAAGGTCATTGTGGTAAACTGTGCAAACATAAACTCCCCTACTAATACATCTTGACTTTATGTTAAAACATCCATCAACTTATATCAGATTACCCATATCATAAAAATAAATAAAAAGAGAAAAAACAAAGTTTGCCACACTGTCCAGTAAAATATTCAGCTCTGATGTTGGAGTACATCAAAGAAGTAATTACTGCTCCTAGTCACAGGTTTGTTTATTTATCCACTTGTGGAATACAAACTTCATGCATGTGCAGCACTTTCTATTACACCATTGCATATTTCTTCATTTTTATTCCATGCATGTGCTGGTGTGGTGGAAAGTTTAGCATACGCACACACCTGTTGGTATTTTTTTCTTTTCACATTGACATTAATCTCTCAACGTCTCACGATTTTGGTTCACATTTTTCACTATCTTCAAAATTACACATGATTCGCTTAATTCAAGGGATAATAGTGTGTTTGCTCATTTGGGTATCAGACATTTTAATAAATATATTAATAACCCTCGTTTATGTTGTATGTAATACACTCTTTATGTGTATTTATTCATATATTTATCTATGTGGGAAGAAAGGGAGATATATGTATTCATATAATTAGAAAGTGGGAAGAAAGGGAAAAATATAAAGTGGGACAAGGAAGACACTTATTTCTAACCCAGACCCTCTGCTGGAAGGAGCTGTCTCAGTGTCATCTTGGACACTGACTTAAGCTTGGAAGCCTACGTTTGCAAAGTGACTAAGACAGCATTCTTTAATTTAAGAAATGTTGCCGAAGTGACGCCTTTCTTAGCAAAGCAGGACGCTGAGAAGTAGGTTTACGTGAGTTTATTACTAGCAGGTTAGACTGCTGTAATGCACTGGTTGACCAACTTCAGCTAGTTGAAAATGCTGCCGCAGGACTTTCAACGAGAGTCGAGGAAAGGAGAGCACATAACATCTGTTTAAGCATCCCTGCACCGGCATCCCGTTTCTTTGAGAATTGATTTTAAGGTTATTTTACTCACTTACAAAGCTCTGAATGATATCGCACCCTCATTTCGGACCTTTGAATCCTTTATCAACCAACAAGAACACTTAGATGTTCTGATGCTGGTATTTTAACGCTCTCTAAAGTAACACACAAAACAAGTGTGGAAAATGCTTTTAGCTACTCTGAAAGACTGTGGAACACTGCCAATTCACATTAGTCGTGCAATCTCTGATGACATTTTTAAAACTCAACTAAAGACCTGCTTGTTCAGGCAGACATGTAGTTAAGTTGGTACATTTTTAACTCACGCTGTAATTTCTATTGCCCGCATTTTATTCGATTTTCTACACTATTTAAGATTTTTTTTTTTTGCATTTCTCTTTTTTCCCTTGTTCTTAATGCCGTGTGATTTTATGTATTCTTTTATGAATTTATGTGTTTTTGTAATGCTTTTTAAATTTTTTGTTTGTTTTGTAATGGGGGGAGGGGAGGGGGGGTAATGCATGACAGTATGTTTGTCTGTGTGTGCGTGCCTGCGTGCGTGCGTGCGTGTGTGTGTGTGTTAGCATGTGATAGTTCTTTTACCATGAACCAAGCTTTGTATCAGGTAGTGCAACTGAATTGCATTTTACACTATTCGTGGAAAGTCAATCTTGAATTGTTATCACGTGGTTCTACCGGTCAACCAAAACCTTTGAGAAAAACTTGTTGATGGCCAAAAAACATAGTTAGTTATTTTGTTAGCATTCCATGCCTGAGAACAATGTGTCATCAGGAATAGGGTATTGATAAACAGACAATACATTTTTTAGCTATGTTTGCAAATCAAATGAAAGGAAAGTAAAGCATTAGCTTATAACCAAGAAAACAGAACTCAAACATTTGGACGAATTCCATATATATTATGCCGGAATACATTTTGAGGTCATAACCTGTATGGTGTCTTTGGATCACTGTGACTGCGTTACTCTCACTGCACTGCACAGCTGTATAGCCATAAATCATAATTACTTCAATCCATAATCATTGACCTAACCTCAGAGTGATTCAAATTGTTTATATATTGATGGCCGTAATGATGTTTGTGTCCTGATATGTGCAGCCATATATTTTCTAGAATCAATCCCTTCATTTGGCTTTTTTTGTTTTCCTCTGCTTTACATCTCTATGGATTTTCTGTTTAATTTGGGTCAGCATTGTGAGGGAAGACAGGCTTTTGATTTCTGTCTAAGGGGGCTTACAATAACCAGAATAAGCATCACTTCGAGAGGCTTCACATTAAGTCGTGACTGCATGCAGAAAACATCTTTAAATGGCAGTGAAAATCTGCAGACAGACCAGACTAACCTCTGAATCACCTGATGCCTCCCAGCTTAGCTCAGGTGGGCAGTCTCTTACACTCGTCCCTCTAGAGAGACTGGTGATGAAAAATATCTAATTGTTGACTGACTATGGGAGCCGTAGAAGGATCTTGTCCAGTAATGAGAGAGTGCAGCATCCCAAACACAACAGAGGTCAGGATGTCGACAAGCTCAAGTTGTTCATTGTTCCAAAAGTGTGATAATTGTCCACTGTCGCATTTGAAAAGGGCCCGGTGGACAACCTAGCTCCTCATTTCCTCACTGAAGAAATGTTTTTCACTTTTATGAAAGAAGAACAAGTGGCTCAAAATACAAGGGGAAGCCAAATCCTATGCTAAGCACCATTTTTAGCAAATTAGCATAAAGTGGAGATGCAAATAGCATATCATTGCAAAAAATGTTCATCAGGGTATCTGAATATCATAGTTAGATGCAAACAGCTAAATGCTTTACTGCTGGGAATTTATCTAGTAGTCCGGGGATAATTGATGTCATTATTTGACTAATTAATTTTTATTTTGGACAACCAAGAGACAGTATTAGCCAAATTGGCCTCAAAACTTAATGGGCCGATCGTTTGTAAGGTAAATGCATGTGAAGCATGATAATGGTAATGACATGGCTATAACAATGGCATTGTAACAGAAAATCATTTGCGTTTTTTACGAAGAGCCTTACACCATCAATAGATGAAGATCTTTGTGTGTGTTTGATAAGGAGATAATAATTGTATTTAACAATGCAAGGAAATAGCAGCATTCAGTATACAATTACAGAGCTTGGCTCATGCTGTACCTATAAGGATTTTTGCTACTGCAGCACCGAAACACAAGAATGCAATTATAGTATTGCTAGAAGGACATAATGGAATGCATTATTGGCGTATATGTACCAGGGAATGTAAAAAGGTAAATAGAAAGACCACATGGGAAATGATAGGTGCGAGTTTTACCATAAAAGGTTTTTCGTTTTTCCATAGCTTATCTGATGCTTCCTGCTTCCCTGATTGGGTCAACTATCGCTGAATGGATTGAAAGGGCAGGAGGTGACTGCTGAAGGGAGGTTTAAACAGATTGTGAAACACGCTAGTCTGCAGAGCCATGATGCAAAAACCCAGAGCGGTGCAGAAAAACAGAATTCACTGAGAAATTTTCCCGGGGAATGGGTGCGTTTTCATTTTTCAGATGTTATAACTGACCGGGGATGATTGAAAATGGGCACTGCCTTGGCCATCCCGATTCCATTCTCATTGATGAAACCACCACCATACAAACACGCGCACAAACACCCACACATTACAAGCAAATGAAGGATAATAGAACAGCACATACAAACCCTGCATCAACATAACCCTGCAGGGATTTTCTGTTATTTGGTCCACTTTGACTCGTATACTCCATTCCTATACATCACTGCTTGGCTGCAAGATACTATAATAGGGGTACTGTTTATTTCAGCATAATCAATAAACCATGGCATCCTCCGCAGCTCCAGTTTTCACCTGGACCAGTGACTGCCAGGATTTATTTTTGAGACAATAGTGGGGAGCAAGTATTCTTCAGTCAAGTGATAAACACTACTGACACGTAACTATGATCTGAATTATTTGTTTGTGAGCATTTCGAGAATTACAACCAAAAACCGAGCCAACAACCGCTCAGAAAAAAAGAAAAGAAAAAAAAAACAGCAATGAGTGTCACTCTGGCTAAATTAGTTCCACTATTTCACTTTGGTGACATCTTTTATCTACGGTTTCTTCCTCAGCTAACAATGTGCCCTTTTTATCATTCATTTTCTGTCTATATTCTGCTTTATATGAATTTATAATACATATTGCAAAAAGAAAGTCTCACAGCTCGACCCTTTGCCACAATCTAACACTGATAATACGCATCCTGTCCGGTGACGTTGAAACCATTAATTTTGCAAATAAGGTCAAACTGTCTGTCTGTTTTGTGTACACGTCCTGTATTACCAGCCACTTTGGTAAAAATGACATCACTTCACAGGTCAGCTGTCAAAAAGGAGTTATTTTTGAAAGTGAGTGATGTTTGTTTCTTCTTCTTTGCCCTAATCATCTTCTGCAATAATTTATCATATGGGTGTTTTTGACTTCCCACCCTCTTTTCTTCTTCCTATATTGCTCCCTGCTTGTGTCTCTTACCAAACACTTTGTCCAATTGATCCATGCTGTGCGACCCCTCTCTTTGTGTCAGCACCTTACACAGGATCACCAGCCTCTTGGGTTTCTCTCCTCTGTTTGCAAACAAACTTCTGCCACGATGGACACAAATGCACAATGTGCAACCGTGCACCCTCCGATGCACACAGTCGTCCATCCCCTGTTTTTTCCCACAGGAGCTTTGACTTTTATTGGCCTCTTTGCTATTTCTACTCATGGGGAGCAAGGCCAAGCCTCATCAAATTCAACCTCAGCACCAGCCTCGGATTAAAGGTTGTGACTTCATCCTTCATCCTTTCTTGACCTCTTATATTACCATGTCATAATACATAAGGATTAATGCTTGACCTCACCTTTGAACTTCTTAATCTTATATCACACCAGTCCCATTTCATTTATAGGAACCAATCACCTGCTCTGCTCCTTACTTTGTGTGTGGGGTGTGACTGTATTTCTAGAATCCCCCTACACTTGGTGGGCAGCTCAATCTCAATATCATGTTATCGGACTCAGGGGCCAAGGATATAAATACCATGCACCATAACTCTCCCCTGTTCAATAACCATTATATGCTCTACTTATACATTAGAAGCACCTGATGGGGCAGTAAATTCACGGCTGCAGCCCGACCGCCTCTGAGTGCATTCAGAGAAAAAAGTGGACAGCGTTACAAAAGGAATGGGTAAAAATAGTAGAAACAGTGCAAGAAGTGGAAAGAATGCAGTGGAAAGTTGAAAATGTTTCTCATCTCATGAAGGGTCCAATTGCTCCGGATTCAATCATGCCTTTGATGAATGAGAGACATTACTGATGAGCACATGCCATGCAGAACATTAGCTTGTGAGCAGCAGCGACACATGAGTTACACGCTGTAAGATGAGTTTTGAGTTCTTGAGAGATAAAGTGAGGGGAAATCTGAACATCTTTATTGAATTGGATTTCTCACCGTTACAATTATATATTGTTTTCCATTTGTTTGTAATAAGCTTTGTACTGCCGATGAATCATGTATTCAATTTCCTCAAGCAATTCTTATCCCTGCACAGCCCTGTAGTACGAGATCTATCTGCTAAGATATAACGTTCAAGTTCCTTATACCACCAGCAGCATCTGTTCACTTTCCATGGACAGCAATCAGTAGAAACGTATTTCCATCCAAGTTCACACACGGAGCACGACCCACACTGAGCAGACCATGGAAATGGCAATAAATACCCATCCTCACATCTCACAACACACTGCGCACACATGAACACACAAGCCATTGTTTCCCATATAAGCATGACTGGATGCAGCAGACTTCACGCTTCAATGCACTTTTTCATTTGGAAAGCTAGGGTGGTTACCCACAGAGTGAGAGCTGATTAAGAAAACAGTCCCGTTTAATTCCTTTTCTCCTCACCGGCCAGCAAGAGGAATGTAATTAAAGCCACTAAATCTCAAATGGGCCAAGCTACCTGCTACATGACTTACCTGACACGTTGTGTAATTCTCCTGACTTACAAAGGTGATGACAGTTATTTGCCATGGTTACAGGGTGAGCGTGGGTCTTTGAATGAGACAGGCAAAGAAAGAAATAGAAGGACAGAAGACGATGGAGATGAAGGAATGAGGGGGCTGACCTCTGTTGGAGGTCCAAGGACACTGGCAAGCCTTCATGTGAAGAGTTTCGTTTTGAAAGGGCACAGCCACAAACACTTTTATCCACACGACACATTGTAGAATCGAGCCTGCAATAATCTGCAAGCCACAATTTGTCTATTGCTTTTCCCTGAAATTGGTTACATCAAACAAGGAGTGCATATCTAATGGCAGAGACTGACAAATGTGATAAACAATGTACAGTGGCATTGATTACCCGCAGTCTATTCTCCATTACTTTGAACACAATAACCAGTGTCATTGAAACAATGGCATATGAAGGCTGCATCATAACAGTGTTTATTCTATAAACAACAGACAAACTTTTAGAGTGTCCCCATTGACTTCTTACATTACAATTAGATTGGAAGAGTATTGTATGTGACATTGTGCACGTCGGCATTTTCTTGTGCTACCAATTTGCGTGTCTCAAAGGGCAGAGTAATTGTCTCATTGAATTTTTGTGGCCTGTGTGACCGTACTTTTGACTTCATGTCTGACATTCTTAGCAGTGACGTTCTTGCAGCCATCTGCCCATGAGTTATTGCAAAAGGACAATTATAATGGTGATTAGACATATTTGGTTGATCCAAAAGAGTATGCCAAACATATGGAGGATATGGTGGTTATAGTAAATACAAGGGCATTTCCCCTCCTTTAAATGACAGGGACACTTTGTTGCAATGTAAGTTTATTAACTTCACATGAACAAAGCAGCATTATGCATTTATCAGGCATAACATTAAAACCTCACACCTCATGAGATTGATGCGCAATTTTTGCTCTGAACTGTTCTGCGTACACTAGGTGTTCCGATACCTTTCTATCAGAAATAGTATGAACCCAGTCGGCAAACTGTGCTACGGTAGTTCTTCTTTAGGATTGGCTAACGGTTGCTCCCTCAACGCCTCTGTGAGCCACAACGATCCCGTTGATGGTTCACTAGTAGTCCTCCTTTCATTCACCTTTGGTAGGTACTTACAACTACAGACCTAGAAAACCAAATTAGGCCTGCAGTTCTTGAAATACTCTAATAATAATAATAATACATTTAATTTATAACACACTTAACAGTTGGATCAAATCTCAAAGTGCTACAAAGTAAAAGCAGATAAAAGCATCAATAAAAAATAAAATATGACCAAAAAGCAGCAATTTTTATTAAAGTTATAGGTTCTGCTAAAAAGGAACGTTTTAAGTCCTTTTTTAAATGTGTCAGTCGTCGTGTAATTCCTGAGGACCTCATGTGATTTAGAAGTTACACCCCAATATCTGTGTTTTAACGCGGTGCATTCGCATCGGATAAGCGACAGTCATCACTGAGGCATGGGTTTTGGGGCAGGCAGGAGTTCTGGAGCCCGGGCCGACATCGCCGAACCAGATTCTGAAACGATGCTCTTACCCCCCAATGCATCCTGGGTACCCAACCCTCCAATATCAACCCTAACCACCTAGGGAATTGTTTGGTGGAACTTTTACTTTCTAATTACAGGCATTCACACTGGATTAATATCACGGAGGTCCTTCATCTCAAATTATTTCAATCGCACATTTTTCCTGCTTCCAAAACATCAACTCCCATTCACTCACTTCCTAATATATCCCATCCACGAACAGGTACTGTTGTAACAGGGTTATTCAGACTATTTAATTCAGACTTCACCTGTGGGTGGTTACAATGTTATGGCTAATTGGTATGGCCAAATGTATTTATTCCAATGTGAAACATTTACATATTTCAATCCCGATCCACTTATAAATGTTTGTGCTGTAATGCAGGTACAGGTGCTGTGCCGCTCTGTATTCATAAAATTACCCTACATTCATTAAAATAAAAAGCATTAATTGCTTTCCTCCATGCACTAACTACATGGTTTTGTAAGTCATATATTTCCTTTTTTCAATTGTTAATGAATGCTGCAAGGGTTTTTAATAATTAATCTCCTTCAGGCACATAAACAGAAAAATGCTTTTAATGATGATGTTGTTTCGCTGACCCAAACAACAGGAGCCATCATGTAATATTCAAAATAAAGGAAAAGTAATGAAAGTAAAACCTCCTAGAGCGCCGTAAGACGTCAATCCAAACACAGAGACATTTTCTGGCAGATGGTAACAGGAGCAAACCCAACACAGAATCCCTTCTTCGCAGCTTTGAGACAATGTCCGTAAGAGGTAGTCTTCTCCGTGGGAGATAAAATTCTCTGAAAGTAATAAAAATATTCAACTCCCTGGTAAGAAAATGAAGCGGCCATGTTTTCTTTATGAATGTAAGAACAAGAAACCACTAGTATCACACACTATTTAAATCTAACCAACATTTTTCCGGGCAAATATTGTCCAGCTAGAAGATCTAAAATAAAGGGAAAAATACCGGTTAGGACTTTTGTTTATTTCCACAAAATAAAAACAAGAAGAAATACTTTGATGCTGCTGCTTGAATGAATGAAAAAAAAAAATCAGCTTTTTTGAGTAAATATGGTTTAATTTATATAATTTTGCTTCTTCAAAAGTAAACCAGGGCGAGACATTGGTGACCTTCGACTTCTAATTATATTGTTTGTCATTCTTTTACTATGAGCCAATTCACATAAAACCATCCTTTAACACAGCAGTCACAAAGACGAAACATTTGTGCTCTCAAAGCCGTTTAGAAAAACAGCAGCACACGGGCCTTCTTTGTGACAATCTCTCGCTGCATGGAGAAAAAAATTTGTGAAGGCAGCATGAAATATCTGTGGCAAGCGCTGCTTTGTTAGCTGGTTTCATTAATTCTTCAGGAGGGTATATCTCAAAAGTGCCAACAAATACAGTGGAGAAACATGTGCTCTGGCACCAAGCCACACTTCTAATTGGGAACCTTGGGCTTCAGGAGTGCAGGATGCACCTTTGCAATGAAAGTGTCCTCCATTATTCATAGAAAAATGATAGAATTCTAGAACAAGAACCAGTTGCCTCTCTGACTGTCATTGTTGAAAAGAATGACGCACGCACACAAATAAAATGCATAATAATCTAATTTCCTATAAGAGCTTAAGAATGTACATGTTTCCACATGCAGACGTGATATCATATGTTTTAGAAAAAAAGAAAAAGCCTTTTCGTCATCAATACATGTTCAAACAGGGTAATTAAAAGCTGTATACATTCACACACACACACAAACACACACACACACAGATATATATATATATATATATATTAAAAAATTATCCAAGTGGCTTGGATCTGTTGCGTAGGATTAGATGTCCCAAAGTGCCGGTGTGGGAAGTACCTCTGGGACACTGGGACATGGGAAGCAAGGTGGTTGAGAACAACAGAGTCAAGGTCCGTACTGAGAGCATCTACTGGTGAACCAACCAGACATAGTGGTGGTTGACAAGGACCAGAAGGGTGCAGTGGTGATAGATGTGATAATTCCAGCTGACAGTAACATCAGGAGGAAGCATCAAAAGATGGAAAAGTACCAGGGGATGAGGGAATAGCTTGAACTGAAGTGGAAGGTGAAAGTCAAAGTGGTCCCAGTGGTGACTGGAGTATTAGGTGCTGTCACCCTAAACTGGAAGCGTGGCTCCAGCAGATTCCAGGTACAGAATCTCTGACCAGAATTGCAATGAACTTGCTAAATTCGCCTTTTGCTAAATTGCTAAGAACGGCTAAGGTACCGTGCAGAACCCGTTGGGTTTCAAATGAAATATTTAAAGCATAAAAGCATAAAGCAGAACACGCGAGAGCAGAGGGAAATCTGCGACAGAGGAGGATTGTCCTTAACTATAAATCCACTCAAGGACATCTATCTATAATCATATTTGACTCTAATAGCTCATATTTTACTCACTGGGTGGAGCTTTTCTACCAAAAACACTTTTTTCAGCCATAACTTCCTAATCGTTTGTCCAATTAAGTTGAATTTGGTGGATATTAATCGACTGGAGGAGTTCTGTCTTGAATATATCAATTTTACCCTTAAAGATCATATTTTAGTCACTAAGAGGGTTAGTTTTTTTATAACAAAAAAACATTTCTCAGACATACTTCACATTTAATTTGACTAGTTCAATTGGGGGGATTGCTTGCGCAAGGCAGGGGACTGGGGACTTTTTCTGGGATATACCCTTCCTGTTGGGGACGCCAGTGTAGGCCTAGTTTTTGTTGCACTTTTGTGTGATTAGCCGAGGGGTTTATTAAACACCCTTATACTTTGTATCTAAAAACAATAAAACAAGTACACCTGTCAACATAACATCCGCTCTTCTCTTTTAAATTAAGAGCACTGAGCGTAAACAGCAAAATTGATCGGCAGCTTGTTGGTAAAAACATTTATTTGATCATGAATTTCATGAATAAATGTCTCGTGTACAGGAGCTTTAATTTCAGACTTCTTCTCATTATGTAATTATCATAACTTCATACGCTCACATTTTGCGAGGAAAAAACATAAATACAAGCTAGGAAACACAGCTGCCTCAGCTGCCTGACATTCTAAAGCAATACAATGGCAGTGCAGGGACTCCTTTCCTCTCCATACCTCCATTTTCTCCTCGGATAATGCTGGAAAATACAAAATCGGAGAATAGTTATTGCATTTGATCCTGCCTTCATCTCTCATGTGGTGGGCCTAACCAGCTCCCATAGGTAGATATGAGACAAGTAGAAAGTAGAAAGCCATGACCATCCTTCAATAGTTATTAGAGATGCATCCTGTGAATGAGCTAAGTCGACAGCACATGGCAGAGAGAATAAGGGAGAGGAACAAAGAGAAGACTCAGACGGAAATGGAAGTTGGGGGTTGAAACGCAACAAAAGAGAGATGAAGGCAACAGAGAGATTATAAAAGAGAGCCAACACATGAATGGGATACATAGAGATACTAGGAGTACTAGAGAGGTATGTGCTGGATTGTGGATTTTAATGTTCGCCCTGGGTTCATGTTGATGATGAGAATCATTGAGGATGTGTGGAACCGGGTATATATATATTTTTTTATGGCTGGAGGGTTTAATTTAAGCTAGAGACCTTCCAGAATTTTGAGTTAATAATTAGTTTCAGTTATAAGTGGAGTTCTCTTTATATATGGGGCACTCTTTTTCACCATGACGGGCTGACGACCTTAAAGTCATGTGATAAATGTCATGTGTGACCTCTGCCTTCCTGGCCTTCCATGTTAAATTTGTTATGCACAGATCAATCCAAATACAAGGCGTTTCTTCTGTGCCATCTAAATACGACTTACTGCTACAGCTTGTTAAATAAAGGATATGAATAATCTAACCCTGTGATGATGAAATAAATATTTATCATTCAAACCTCTCCTATCTTTACACCAAGACAGTAGGTGGGAAAAACTGATAGCGGTAGGGCTGCCCATGAACTTAAATCTGCATTAAATGAGCTGAGGCAAGGACAAGGTCCACGTAACACTTAATTCAGCTCCCAAAGTGTGGTCTTCTCAGTATTGAACAGATGATCAGACAATAGAAGTCCATCTTTTCACAGGTCACAGTAATATCTAATTCGGTCACAGAATGTTCTGCCTTCTGGTCCGGCAAGCTACTCCAATTAAAGGAGAGGGATCAATTGGTTCAACACAAGACACCTGAGCTAATTAGACTCTCTCTCTGACACCATTCCCTGAACCACAATCACTGTCTCCCTCCTGAGACTGATCTAACCAAACAACACTGCCACAGTGTCACCAAAGGATGTGACATGGTGTTGATGTAACAGAACATCAGGGAACAAGGACCAGGAGAACTGGGCTATGATGCCGATGTCTTTTCTAATTACAAAGTGGCAAAGAGGACTTAAGGTTATGATAATGATGTAATACTGTTAACCGTCATGTGTATTATGGAGGGCAATATTGGAAACTAGGTCTACCCTGTCGCCCCTGACTGATTGAACTCTTCAAATTCATTGTGAAGCTGTTCATTTAAAAGAAAAACCACGTCCCCCTAGTCTCTAAAATATGAACTATTAGAGTAAAAGATGATATTTAAAATATAGATCTCTTTGTGTCGATTCAAATGTATTAAATTTGGACTAAACGTTGCAGAGGTTGTCTGAAAAAGCAGCGAGCAAAATATAAACTTTTACAGTTAAAACACGTACATCTGTAATTTGAGTTGAGTCATATACATTAAATGTGGACTAAATTTGAAAAAAGGTGGACAAATTATGGCTTAAAAACGTTGGGAGATTAAGCCCCCCCAATGAAAAATATAAAACTGACCTTTACCAGAATCAATCTAGTTCTTCTTTGCACTAAGGATAACACGAAGGATCCAATGCAGACGTAACGGCGGCGATGACATCAGAAAACCAGACTTTTCAAGGCTATAATTATTTGCTTGGAGCTGTAGATAATGTCGAAAAAATTGATTCATGTCATTTATTCAAAAAAACAAAAAACAAGAGCACCAATGCCCCATGGCATCTACAATTTTATTTTCAGCCAACTTGTGGAGAATTAGTGAAGTTTTTTTTTTTAGATCAGTCTGAGAGACACCATACCCAACTGTTCAGTTAGATAAACATATCCCCTCCCCTCTGCTGACGGTCACACAAGCTCTGCACAGAAATATAGAGAGAGCGATATTCTCTGGTGGTGCATCCCTCCTGTGACTGCTCTGATAGCAGCGCAACCTATACTTTTTAATGTAAGCCTGCTTATCCTTTTGCTTTGTACAAATGTCTAAACGCACATTATGAAATGCAATGGGGTATCATGTTATTTTCAAAAGCCCAAACAATCATTAAAAATAAGCCTTTGCCACCTGCTAATCAGTGGCTGTTGTTGTTGTACTAGTGTAACATAGACAAAGAACATCAATAAAGCAGACAGAAGCCCATTTTGTACAGAAAATTTGCAGCAGCGTTGCAATGCAGACCGGTTTCTATGGTGCCTTTATTCGTTTACACAATTGCCCAACAGTGAGTCATTTCAAACAGTGAGCCAGGGTTCCGCAAGCAAAGAGACGTGAGGTATTAGATATAACGCAGCATTGGCATCTGGTGTCATGACTGACGAAAGCGTCAAGCAGTCCTTTAAAAATAATGGATTTACATAGCAAAAAAATTATTTGCCCCCCTACTTTTGCAAAGCAGCTGATTTCACCCTTGGAGGGTAAGAACCTCATTTTCTGTTGATTTTCATCTTATTTTAGTTAGCGGCGAACATGTACAAGATGTTTTCAAGTCACGCACAAGCTACTTAGCTCATACCGAACAACCACCCCAACCCAAAACCCGTCTTTCTGCTTCAAATTTGTGCAGATGTATGGTTCAACTCTGTTACTACCCGCACTGCCATCTAAGAGGTGGGACAACTGAGAAACCATTATCGCATTTATATAAAAAGGTGAGCCAGACAAAAGGCACACTAGCCCCACATTGAAAAAGCTAAATGGGAATAGGAGGAGAGAGAGGGAGAGAGAGAGGGGTGGGATGGGCGGATTCAAAATGTGAGGTTTAGTAATGTTTTCAGTTAACCTTATTCATGGGGTCATTCAGTCAATGAGTTACCATTTCTAAGCTATAATTTATTTGGGCCCCATAAAAAAGATCTTACTCAAAATAAGTAAGATAATACAATATATATGAAAAAAAATAAGTTTAATACAGATCACAGAGAAGGATTTGAACACAAACTGCCATGTTTATTTAAAATCAGAAGTCAAAAGAAAATCGGGGCAGAGGTTGGATTTCAGAGATCTGAGGAGAAAAACGGGGTTAAAAACCAAACAAATGAAGAAGAAAAAGCCTTGTATGAAGTGCATCAGTTTCAATATTTCTTTAAGCTGGGATTGTGAAAAAATATCAGTTTATGTGATGCACTGGGGTCCTCAATCCAAAGAGAAGAAATTAAAGCATCAAGTATTTTCTTTTCAAAGGCTCCAAATTGCAAAGTTAGAAAGAAATACCTGAGATGGACAGCAGAGGGATAATACAAAGCAGTTTATGACATTGGGAAATGTTACTGAATTAACAAGTGGTTCCCTGATGCAAATCTTTTTACCTTTAACTAATACCTGGATGTGACTGCCGACGCGACCGCCGACACCGTATGTCTTCTTTGTTAACGTGATAACTCAATAACAGTATCACTTTCAAATGATGTACCCATATATACCTCAGTGTGATGAAGGACAGGATTACTTTAGGAAAGGTTGGTTGTATATTTCCAACACAAGGGGAAGTTTTATCGACAAATATTTCTGGCCATAATTTTGCAACCGTCCGATATAACTTGGTGCATATGAATCGGCTCAAGGACATTGTCAATAATTTTTTTAATTTTACTCTGATAGTTTATATTTTACTCATTACATTAAGTTTGTACAAAAAAAACACATTTTTTTTTTCAGATAATTTCAATTTGAGTAGTTCAATTAGGCAAAATTGTTTGTGCAATGCAGGAGATTGGGGGCTTTTGGGGAAAATACCCTTGTTGTCGGGATCAAAAGCCATAGCTATTTTTTCAATTACCCTGATACATTCTAAAAAAACTTCATAACAATATGTGTGGGGAAAGCGTTTTGTTTCCACATGCAAATAAGACTACCCCTACACAGGATTCATAAATGCTTAATAATTAGGTCATAATTAGTTTATAAATCAGTAATAAACAATATACTGATATGATACAGTGTTTTCAGAATCAGATTAACAATCAGGTTCATTACTTGACAAGACAAAGTTACTTATTTCTGCTGTCTTATGCTTTTCTTTTCTTTTTATTTTAACCGTATTTACCAGGATAGTCTCATTGAGATTAAAAATCTATTTATCAAGAGTTTCCCGGCGAGGAAAGGCAACAGCACACAAACATATAGAAAACATACAGATAAATGATTTACATAGAGATAAATTTAAAACATAATAAATTCAGATGAAATATCTGTTTTTGTCAGAGAAATCTTCATCCGTCAAAACATCTGCAGTCAGATGTCTCTACATCCACATCTTTATGGATGAATGGATTCATTTACACCAGCTCTTTTGTTGTTGTGTTATTAAGAGAAGGTTAGTCACAGTCATAGTAATAAATGAAACATGGTGATGTTTAACACTTTACAACAACGGCAAATGGATATGTTGGTCATGTGTATAACACTTAATCAATTTTGTCTCTTATATGTCGGATAGTCATGATAGATGGTCAGAAAAACGAGGAACATCTATCTATATGGATCAGAGAAGAATCATCTCCAGAGACACAAACGGTCTGAGGGAGGAGATAGAGTAAATAATACATAGCTTAGCTGTACGAATAAAAGTGGGCTCACTTTTTGGCATGAAACAGGTCAAGGAGGTCTGATGCTACTCATATCTAATGAGTTATGGCAGCTTATGAAGTGTTTTCACCAACTAATTAATCAAGAAAATTATACTCCATCCATAGTGGCAGTCTTATCGTAGAGGGGTACCAACTTTGAAATTGTTTGAAGTAGACAATGAAGATATAGATTTTACGTCCACATGACGTTCACAGTGATTTACATTTGCTCTTTTTTTTTAATAGAGAGCACACAAAAAAAAATGGATTTGTGCTCAAGCTTCACAAATGGATTTCTCAGCCCCTGGGTGGTATGTAATCTGAGTTACTATAGGCATGAAATAAAAGAAAATGCTCTCAGCATTTAAAAAGCTGCATGAGGTAAGTACTCTGATTTTTTTTCGTTTTAAACTTTTCTGGCCGATACCTGAGTTCATTATCTTCAAGGTTCATGAGATGAATGAGTTTAAAGAAGCTGTGATGGTTTATATTGTAGCGCTCCACAAAATCACAGCCTTCTTAATATGCAATGACATCTGTGATAAAAAAGAAAAATCCAGATTTCCAAGACCTAAATTCTAAGATACTGCATTTTGTGTAAAGCCTTGAATAAAAACAGTTTGAAGGATGAATTTCAATTACTAAATAAACTCTTTATTCCTAATTCATTATGTGTTTATCAGAACTCTTTGTGTACTTCAATAATCATACAATTTTATCACACTATTCTGTAGTTGATCTAAAAAAAAGGTAACTTGGGAAAGTCAGCTGAGCTTCAATGATCGTCACATTGCATTAATTTAGGCTGGTTTAAACTTGACTTAAATAAGACCAGATGTGGTCGATTTGATCTCATTATACAAACAATGTTTGATACACGTAGCAGATTAGTACATCAATATTTGAAAGGGTATGTAATTAACCAAATCTAACCGTTTTCTTTGCCGGAAACAGCCCAAAAGGCAAAATAAATAAAACAAAGATTTACCAGAACAGAGGGAGCGAATATAAACAAAACACAGGATTGTCCATTTTTTTTTCATCATGATTCTACGGGTTTGTTAAAATGAGTCGACCTCTGTAACTATTTATATTCCCTAAATGTCAGGGATATTATGTAATTGTCAACGCTACAGCCATCGTGTCCGCTGAAGAATTGGATTGATTGAAGGATTTGACATTTGCTGCATGTGACTCAAGTAGAGGTGATCTATCTTGTACGTCATGTTTTACTCTAAAAAATTCATATTTTCCTGACAATTGGAGATTTTTTATGAAGAACACTGTTCTTCGGACATAACTTCCTAAACGTTGGCTTTTTACTCAATGGATTTTATGAGTTAAATCAGGGTGATTGCAACTACAATACAGTGGATTGGGTACTTCTGGGGATATAGCCTTTTTGTCGGAGACAACAGCGTAGGCTTTGTTGAAGTTATTCATTGAATTTAGGTGAACTGCAAAGGCTACGTTCATATCTTTGATTCATTTTTGCCCAACTCAAATTTGGACACCACGATTGTTTGCATTCATAATTATAGTTACCTGCATATATCTCTGATGTAAACATATACGGACATCATCCAAAATGGCTGGTATTTGCACCTTACTTTGCATCGTCTAAAGGGAAAACATATTTGTGAGACAACTCACGATATTATAACTGATATGGACGCAGTAGAGAGAAATATGTATGTATATAATAATGTAAGGAATGACAGTTCTTTGTATATACACTGTGAGACTTATAATCTGAATTTTGTTGTCATCTCTCCTCTGGCTGGTTTTTATTTTATCATGTGGCTGGTGCTCACTAATGAGCAGAGCGCTCATAACACGCATGTATGCAAAAAGCGGCATGAATTCTGACAAATCGCAGTCATATTGCATAGATTTGATCAATGAATACTTTTTTCTGCCTTTCGTACTTACAGTACTTACAGTATGAAAGGCAGCCAAATCCAGTCTGAAAACTATCTGACTTGTGTGACATGATAAAAAAGACTCACTTAAGCCTAATAATTTGGATGTAGCCAAAGGAACTACGTTGGAGTTCATCGGCACAGCATGATGTGTTTTTATTGTGTGGGTGGTAGGAGAAGGAGTAGCTTTGGGCCTCATCGGAGGAGAGGAAAAACAACTAAGCAACATTTTCGATGGGGCAAGGAATCCTCATTCCTGGAGGCTGGAAGGCCTGCACTCATCATATAATGAAGTCGTTAAGTGTTGCATTTCAAGGCCACATCCATTCCTACATTCATTAGTTCATTATCCCTAACAACTTATCCTGTTGGGGTCGCGGGAGCTGGATCCTATCCCAGCTGACGTTGTTATAAATCTAATCAATGAAACATTGTATATGTTCAGGAAAGATATGATCTGATGCATTTCAGATATCATAAAAGGTCAGTTTTAATGGATTTATTTGTAGGTAGCATGGGTGTTGTCTTTCTTACCAATAACCTCTTTGTTTCCTTTACCCCAGACAAATGTTGTCCTGCCTTTTCGTATAAGTTGAGTAATATTTAGGTTAAACCATTGCCCCTATGGCTTACATGATTAGTTTTCGTGGATATATCCTTGATGTCGGGGACAACAGCATAGGCCTAGTCTCGTCTGGTCTAGATTCACAGTAGATAAAAATCTCCTCACACGTCTTATAAATCTGCACTTTTCGATAAACATTGTTATCGTAATATCCCCGAAAAGTCTTTGATATTATGAAATCCTCATCGATGCCGGTGCTGCCGCTGCATCGACTGCCGCAGATCCTTTGTGTTCACGCGGTAACTCACAAACAGTTTGAATGATCACTTTTAAATTTAATACCCACATAGACTTGAGTGCAAGGAGGAAGTAGGATTGGAATGGTTACTTATATATTTCCAACACTAGGAGACAATTTATCTCCAAAATCTCTTAATTTCTCAAACATTGATCAGATTTAGACCAGATTTGGTGCATATGAATTTACTTGAGGCGATGTATCTTGTATGTATTGTATTTTACTAAAGAAATTTATACTGTACTTATTAGGGGTAGCTTCTTTTTCTTTTTTTTAAAAAACAATGTTTTTCAAATTTAATTTTAGGGAAGTCCGAAAGTGGGATTCCTTGTAAACGCAGGTGGCTTGGGGAATTTTCAGAGATATACCCTTGCTATCGGTTATGACCACTTAGGCGTAGTTACGCATATATAACCCATTGATAATATTACAATCTCTACTGTGAAAGCAGCTGCCTACAGTGACAAACCAACAGAACAATACAGTATGATCAAAATTCTTCAGCTGCAGTGAGAGGCTAAAATTCCCCCTCCTCTCTCAACATTTGTTCAATAGTATCACTATTGATAGAATAATATTAAGTCCATCCCTCGCACACTGGGGATGTGTGGACAAGGAAAAAAAAATTACACTGATGCTGTTCTCTTCTCTAAGTTATTTTAGTTTGTCAGAAAATCACAGGCTGTTAAAATCTATCATTTTTACTTAGCAATAAATTAGAGAGAGCACATCATGTCTCTCTGGGTAGAGCCTTCAAGATAATCCAAACGGGTGCTTCATTTAAATAGAAATAATTGAAACATTGACAATTACTGGAGTCCATAGTTCCACAGAGTCAGACATATAAGTAGACACGTCCAACCGACAATATGCCCAAATGAATGGAGATATAGTTCAAGTGCTCCTTAAAAGAGAAAGATTTGGGAATCACATCGCTGCGGCAGTAAGACATTAAAAGCAAGTACAGAAAGTGATGTAATTAGACTGAGATGAATGAATGTTACGTGGTTAAATTAAACATCTTTTCAAGGAAAATTGTGGGGCTATTTTGGCTGGATTAGTAGACGGATCTCATCGAGTTTGATTTATTATAAGCATGTCTTGTAAATCATCTACACAACTGCACTTAGAAGCTGAAGTCAAACACGGCGATGAAGGTCACATTTCTGTTTTAATGATGGACTTGACGGTGCTAAATCCATGTCTGACATCATTCACTTCATTTTTAGACACCTTCACTTAATGTGTCCGATACTTCATTAAGTTTTAGTCATTGCAAAAGAAACATTTTTAAAGGTGTAAAATACAACCTGAAGCCTGAGAGTCAAAGGCTGCTAAATCATGGTATTAACCCAGGGAAAGAGATGAAAGTCTTATTTCAACGTGCTTGCTGTTCTCTTGAACGCCGCAACTTTTGTCCTTGATTTTTTTCCCTCGTGAAGTGCTGAATCTTCAGTCTTTCTTCTTTAAAAAAAAAATGGTTGTGTTCCACCATACCGTTAAATAGCGCTAATACTTTAATTGCATGCTCTCTATTAAGTCAGATGAATTATTATTCAACCATTTCTTAGAATGAAATAAGAACAAATTATCTCTCTCTCTCTCTCTCTATATATATATATATATATATATATATATATATATATATATATATATATATATATTGGCCGGTGCTTCTCGAATTGTGATATGCTGACTTTACTGGAAATGTTGAGAAAGTGATTTACTCAAAATGTCCAAGTAAATAGAGCATTAATTTCTAAGTTGTTAAAACTGAATGACACTTAATAATCTTTAAGGACTTAAAACTAACCATCTATTTTGAATATTGAGGATTACAGTTTTTGCTATTTTGAGGTTTGTAATTTTTATCTTTTGCCCTGTATTATTATTTAAGTAGCTCGAAGAGAATACATAGAGAATGCTGCTGGATGACATACATTGACTTTTAACAACAGAAACAATGGCATGTCGTGCTGTCAGTTCATAAGCTTTTCACGCTCAGAACACTCTATATTCTTTCAAGACGAAATGCAAACGTTTGAGTGGGGCAGGAATTCTCAGCTCTACGTTCTGTCTGGTCTGCTTTGTGTTCGGGGTTCTCTAAGTCTTAATCGGAAATACCTTAGCAGGTATGAAATTAAGTGACTCCATGTGAGTTCCAGTCTTGACACATACATTCTACTAGATGGAAAAGTGATCATAGTGACTAAAACTTGAGGAATGCAAAAAGCAATTTCTGTTCTGTACTATAATCACGAAATCCAACAATTTAGTGCATTATTGTGCGATGACATCCAAAACCAGTGTACTGTTCTGCTCTATGTTAGCATGTATTTTCAAAGATATTGGGAATAAAAACAGAGACATTATATCATGCAGAATAACAATAATAATCAATTAATTTATAACGCACTTTACATTTGGATCAAATCTCAAAGTGCTACAAAGTAAAAGCAGATAAAAGCATGAATAAAAAATAAAATAATATCTATATAAAAACATGACAAAAAAGCAGTGATGTTAATTAAAGTTATGGGCTCTGCTAAAAAGGAAAGTTTTAAGTCCTTTTTTAAATGTGTCAATCGTCTGTGGAGCCCTCAGATGGTCAGGTCACCCATGGTGCTGAGCTTAGTCCAGGGTAGGAGGAGGCGGTATGAGTGGGTAGAACGGAGGGATCGTGTTGAGGTCAGTGGGGTGAGTAGTTCTTTCAGGTAGGGGGGTGCGTTACCATGGATGCACTGGTGAGTGAGGAGAGAGATCTTATAATCAATCCTGGTGGAGATGGGAAGCCAATGAAGGGAATGAAGAATGGGGGTGATGTGTTTGTGTTTACGAACCCTCATCAGGATCCTTGCAGCACTGTTTTGAACATACTGTAGTCTTAAAATACTTTTATCAGGGATCCCGATGAGAAGTGCAGAGACCCAAATATCCTGCATTGTACAAGTAATTCAACTAATTGAACTCCACAGAAATGAAAAACTGTTTTTCATTAAAAAAATCAGCTCCCCTTAGTCAATAAAATATGTGCTATTTTATTAAAATGTGACATGAGGAAGATAAATCCCCTTGACTCCGTCACTATGCATCAAATTTGGACTAAATGGCACCAACCGTGTTGAAGTATGACCCGAAAACTTCCGGAGATTAAGCTCCCCCCTAGTGTCGGAAATATAAAACCAGTCTTTCCCAAAAATAATCCAGTTCTTCCTCACACTTAAGTCTAAAAGGGCCTTATTTGAAAGTAATCCATCAAAAACTTTTAGTCTAATAAAAAGTTTTTGTAATTCCCTTTTAGTTAATAGTTATTAATTAACTTCTATATATTAGGAAAAAATGAGGAAATTGATATGTTATACTTCCTAATAACACGCCCTCTTAGGGTCCCTTCCAAACTTCAACTGCTAGAAATAAGTATCATAACGTGGGGTGCCCCCATTAACTAATGTTTTGGTAATTAGCAATGAATGAGTCCTTGTTAATTTTTGCATTTTCCAACAGCTGGTTCAGAGTTATTCTGGAAAAAATTGGGTAAAAAAGCAGGTCTGATCCATTCACTGACATTCATTAACTAATCATCGCATCATGAATTACGGACAGGGAATCAGTAGCTCATCAATATCTACAATATAATCCACCATTAAGGGAAGTATTTATTAATACATTATTATTTATCAAGTCCAAACGTATTCAGTAATTAAGTATTCATTCATTAATCATTAGCTCCTACATCATTTTGATTGTATAGTTAGTTATTTGTTCATTTTTATTTCATTCTTGGGTTTCTATTCTGAATTCTGTGCAGCTTATTGTTTTAAGTTCTATTTATTTGTTTGTTTAAATGAATTATTCTATTCATTTTCAAATATATTTTACAAATTTGTTCAAAGAAGAATTTAAAGCCTCCTGCTGTATGTTTGAAGAAGTAAAACATTGCACCAGATGTACGTAATGATGTTCCTCGCACCAGTGTTTAGCATGCATGGAAGGAAACCCAACACTCATCGATTGAAACAAGCAGTGAGCCTTTGCAAATACAGCCGTCCACAACATTATTACGCTTTCTTTTTGTGTCTGGAGTTCAATCAGCTATGTAAACATGCTGCACAATCACTGTATGCAGAACAAGTATGCTACCGTTTGTGACTTTGAATATACATCTCATCTCAATATTGTCGTAATACAGATAATCATTCTATATCATGGAAGACTTGGATGGAAGACTATGAATGGCCAAGTGACGACATTAACGGTGATAAGTTAATGATTTACGATTCAAAAAGGGTTGAAAAAAAGGTTTCAAAGATGCAAGGTTGGCATCATCCTGTTTGTGAAAATTGATCCACTTCAATATGTGGTTTACCTTCATCTGGTTGACCTTCATCTAATGATAGAAATCCTAGACATTTGACTGAATGTAATTAACTGTCTATAGAAAATGAAAGTGTGTCAAATCTTTGTAAGAGTTCATTTCTTAATAACCATAAGAAGAGATTTTAGCTCTCAGGGCTTCCTCATAAGGTAGGACGTTACAATGAACAAATACACTATTCTCTGTGTCTGTGCCTTTTTTTGTGTGCTTTTGTTTGTTTGTGTGGTTCCATAATAATTAAAGGCAGTGTGTTGTTAAAAATGTGTATGCAAATATTATACTACTATTCATTTTTTTGACTTGTGGTGCACAAAGCATGTCCACACAGTCATATCAATTAAAATCCACCTCATCAATAAATCAAATCATACTATATCATAGAATTCACTTTATTTTCTATATTCAGCAGCCAGAAGGAATGAGAAAGAGAGAAAGAGTGTTGTGAAAGTTGAAGTCTGTCGGGGCAGTGCGACCGTTTTTGTCTGTAGCTCGCCTGCCTAGAACTGTAACATTGTGTGGATTCAGCTGAAGACTTTCTCTCATCACCAGTTTAGATATTGACCAGTTTTCTTCCGTGATCATTAAAAGTGCCAAGAATC
This sequence comes from Lophius americanus, assembly GCA_037951165.1. Taxonomy (NCBI): domain Eukaryota; kingdom Metazoa; phylum Chordata; class Actinopteri; order Lophiiformes; family Lophiidae; genus Lophius; species Lophius americanus. The sequence goes on from JBBDHG010000014.1 coordinate 24,510,007, forward strand.
CATATTGTTTACTTGTTGTAGTGGACAGAACCCGGATGGATGGAGGGATGGTTTGAAGTGTTTTGAGTGAAGAGCCTTCATTTTCTATTTGACTGCTGTTATTCAAGGTAGTTGAGAGAGTTGATCTTTTGGGAGGGAAGTCCATGATAAACAACTCTTTGCACTAATGGAGTGATTTCTCAGTGAAGTTGGAGGGGTTCCCTGATAGCTTTTGGGGATGGATGATTAAACAACATATAATGTGACACTTTATGACGCGCCGTCAAATAGCTTTATCAGTATAAGTATTTGTAATATACTGTTCAAGGTTTGTGATCGATCTGTAATCATTTTAATTCGTAAACTTTAAGTTTTCTAACATAGTCATTTAATTTTACCCTGTTTTAGCAAAGTATTATGTGTGTGGCCCGTAATCGGAAGACTTAAAAGCAGTGAGAAGTCAAAGAAGAAGGAAATCAGCTCAGAATGGTGTTAAATTGAGGAGACATCAGGGTGTGATGGAGCTCCTTACCCTCCAAGCAGAGGACAAGATCAGTCCACATTGAGACCTTCGATGCCATCGAGAAGGTAAATTATAGCTTTTTTTCCCATGTTAATCAGTTTTTTTAAGTAAGCGCTGCGCAACAACACGATGAACATCTTTAACTAGCAGAGCGTCAAGCAGCGCTGTTCCGACCTTCTGGGGGATTGGTGGATCACAAGACTCATTCGTTGATGAAGGATGAAGCTAGGACAGGACACAGGACACATTGATCATCAACACTTCAAAGGCACAGTTCAAAATAGTTTTTCTTCATATCTACCACAGCCGCCATATTTCTGTCGCGAAAGAGGCAGATAAAGTGGCAGAAGAAACAATAAAAAGGAATTTCTCCTCAAAATCAACGAGGGACTAAAATCATCGCCTGAACTCTGTGTTTGGTAAATCTTTACTTTACAAATCGCAGGCATGTCTTCTTCGGACAGGATTAGTATCACAGATATGATTACAAATGACCTCAGGTCCCCAGATAACACTGGTCCCGTGCACATAGACCGTTAGAGAAGGTCATACATTGTGGCGCTGGTGGGTGATGTCTATAAAAATAGCTATTGACACTCACAGTGATTTCAGCAGAATCCATCTTTTACACTCAAATTTCTAAGAGTGGATGAGAGAATGAAATGGATTTTAATTGCATTTGAATTGAATGGAAGAATAAGATTTTGAAATTACACTGGTCTTCAAATTCTTTGTTTCAAAATCCACTCAAAGTGGATCACAGGGGGATTGCTATTTTTCAAGTCGATCCATCAGACATACTGTAAGTAACACAGCTCATCAGACCACCACTTCATGCTGCATTCAAAAAAAAAACAGCCGCTTTCACCAACTGGTATTTTGTAGTAAAATAATGTGAAGGAAGCAAATGATTTGCCCTATTGAATTAAAAATACAGTTTATAATGTCTAAATATAACAAGGCTTTTTTATTGCACATCTTTTGTCCACACCAAGATGAAAAGGAATTCTAGCTATAAAAGCTTCCATATCTAGCATTAAAACACTTGTTCTCGTGAACTTTTCAGAGTTGAGAGGTGCTAAAAAGTCGTTTGAGTTTTAGTGCAGAGAACCTTAATCAAAGGTAAAAAGCCTGCAGTGTCTGCTGGAGGGTAACTGAATCGTATTCATCAGTCATCCACACACAAACTTTAACCCGCATGAGGATTAAGGACATACACATGCAATATGTGCACAAACACATATATGGAAACAAATACACAATGGTCGCACTAACCGAACATAAATTTATGAATCAAATTCCCTGATTACCTTAAACGATTCTTGAGTTCTTGGAAGGCTCTCTCTAATGAAAAAGCCTATTAGAGAACCCATGCGGGAAGGTCAGCTTTTCGTTCCATAAAGTGCTTCGTACTTAGGGGTAGGCTATGTGCTACATTAATATTGTTTGTCGCCGGTATCATCACGAAGTGCCAGCAAGTGTTAGCATCCAGTTATTATGCATTTTCTCGCGTGTAGATCAGGGCACTCCTCCTGGCGTTCCTAGTTCAATGCATGTGTTGCAGATTAAGCAGATAATCTCATCAGAATACAATCTGCGAGGATTTATGCGTTTTGACGGCTCAAGGTTAGAGCTGCCACAATAAGACTATTCAGGGGTGGTAAGAGGAAAATTACATTTTAGAAGTTCAACCCCCTCCCTCGAGAATGGTACTTGAACCAAACACCCTCAAAGAGAGACTTCAAAGACAGTATTCCTGCAGGAAAAAACAGAATTAACATATTGGAAACAATAACCCCTCCACTATTTCAGTAAACCAAAACAATGCACCAACTATACAAAGACCCGATTGTAATGGAAATTATTCAGGGAAATTAGATTGGTGCTTTTGTAGCGTGCTAGGATGAGGAAATCGATCTTCCCCTAAGCAAGTGGCAGGGGGGGGTTACTCTTCACACAGTCTGCCAATACGTTTGATCCAGTGTTACATTTTCAATCTTGACATTTGCAAGTGGAGGATACCTGACGGCGTAGCTAAGAGCACTGTTTTAAAACAAAACAATTTATTTCTCGAAATAGGTCATTCAATCTTAAATGGTGCCTATATTATATCCAAGGATTACCAAGTCAGGGATATTCAATAATAGTCAAAGCCAAAGTAGGTCATGACAGCGTGCAGTAGGATTAGAAAAATAAAAAACAACAATAATGAAAAAACTCAAAACAATTAATACAAGATATTGAGATGTTGTCCTAAAAGATAATTTTCTTCATGATTATATTAAAACGGCAATTTTTCTCAGTGCTGTTTCAGACATCCTTGTTATCACGTGACCGGGAATCACTGGTATATTTGAATATAAGACCGTCAATATTATTCAAAGGAATCTTGTGAGAATTCCAGTCCAGTCTGAAATTCCTTCACAAGTACGGTGGTAACGTTGGTAGGCCTTTTATTCCTCACTCCCACAAGCAGTTATCATTAACAGAGAAAGTTTTCAAGCCCAGCAAAGTATTTCAGTCGATAAATAAATACCATTATTTTAGTTAAAGGAAAAATAAGTACATTCATAATTTTATGAACGACTTTCCACCCGCACAAGTACATCGCCTTGAGGAAAAAAAAAAAAGGGCTTGAATCAAAATCCCTGATGTATAATCCTTCAAATAGAAAATCCACTTCAAAGTCTATTTCATCCATCCAAGGCTCATATACTCACGCCTGCTCCAATACAGTCAGGCCCCTCAGGTACTAGTTTTAGGGTCAATGTGCTGATAAAACCAGCTAATGATGCCTTCAAACACCACTGGTTCTATGGAGGCTGACCACAAGAGATTCGACTTTTTATTTCTATATTTATTAATATATATTTCCCATTTATATATATTTATTAACTTAACCCACTGCACCTTAACTTAATTCTATACTTTTTTTTTCTCATTTAATATTCATCACCGGTCTCTGAGTGGATTTTGTTTGGCTGCTCTCGGGGGCTTCTCATCAGCTGAGGGTTGTTGATGGTTTTTTTCTTGCACGTGTAAGGACCCCTTACTAAACCTAACTTAAACTAAACCTGCACCAGACTCCCAAAATATATTCCTGTGTCGCAGGTATATCACAGATTAGAATCGATGTGCTGACTATTCGATACTCGTCAATGAGCTGCATGTTCTATAGTTAATGAGATATAAACGACAAACAGAATAACATAAGTAAGTCCTGAGCATTTAAATTCATAATCCATACAATAATAATTCCGATATTAAAGTCCTAATTCAGAAAATATAGTCAGAAGTCTTAAGTTTAAAGTCAGAATTCTGAGTTTAAACTCAGAAGTATGGGGGCGGTGGGGGGCACATTATGGTATGGGAGGACATACATTGTGAATTATGTAACCTGACACAACCAAAAAGCATGTAGAATAAGAGTCAAATAAATTTTATGGTAAATTTTTTTTTGTTTAAATTTTTAAACGCCACAAATACCAAATAAATACATATGGAAAAGACAAATGGTTTCCATTTGGGTTTTTTTGGTGAGCTCATTAAATTATTAAATCAACTCCTTTAACAAATCTATTTACAGTGAATAGAAGAAGAAATCCTTTATTGATCATATAGAGTCATACACAGTACAACATAGTGAAATTATTTCTCTGCATTTGACCCTGAGGGATAAATATGATTTAACCAGATTATCGAGAATATATCATTCATAGTATATGATATCGTATATCATGTAGCCACGACGCGTCATTGTATCTCTCCCCCTCACACTGACATCACTGATGTCATTAGGTCACGTCTGTAAAGTAAATATAGTCAGAAATAAAGGCTTCAGGAAAATTGTCGACCCTCTCGATCTTATAAATATAAAACTTGGCTTATTCACCAGTTCACCACAGGACAAGAGAGACAATCACTCACACTCACATTCACACCTATGAGCAATTTAGAGTCATAGTGAACTACTTGTCTCTGGACTGTGGGAGGAATCTGGAGAACATGCAAGAGAACATGCACAAATGTCCCCTCTATTCTATTTTATGCCAGTCTATGTTATTTGATTCTACGCACTCCAGATGGAAAGTACCCTAGGCCAGATGTGGATTTGAACCCCGAACCTTTTTGATGTGAGTCAACCCACCTGACTGGGCGCTGCTGCTACTCTGGAAATAATCCTGCAGCTTTAGCTATGGAGTATCCTAAAGTAGCGTGGAACTTTATTCAAGTATTTGTTTGCCATCATGACAATCTGCTTTATTTCTGCTGAGTGCACCTGATAACTCCATGGTTTTTTTTTACTTATTTAACAGATTTAACAGATAACCTATCGACGCTGTGATCCAGCACCACTGGCACAAAAACAAACCTTTGAAACAATTCTACTATGGCTGAATAGCAAACAAAACAGAAAAGCTCCTTCATCCCACCCTCAACGATATCATGTTTCTTGTGCACAAAAACATTTCTTCAGGTGTCAGATAGAGGGGTCCAGATTCAGTTTCTCCAGTCAAACATCCGAAAAACTTCCAGTCAACTTTTGGAAAGCTTCCAACGTTTGTACTGCACTGCTAGCTTCATGTGGGCACACAGTACTAAACAAGACATGTTGTTAGGATCCAGACTTGAGGCTTTCTGCGCTGGGCAAGACATCAAAAGATATCACAGCATCTGCTGCCTGTGAGGCGGAATTTTGTATCTGGAAAGCTTTTGATGATGACACTTGGTCAGTCACATGGTTCCATTAATAAAGATAAGAAGGTTTTATACTGTCAAACTCACATTGCCTCAAATAAAGTGTTGAGAGAAAATGTATTTGAGGACAAAACAGATCTACAATCACAACGTATAACTGAGTTTAGTTCATGCTAGTCGGTAGTTACAATCATTGTCAGATATCAATATTATGATTGACACATCATAATTATTATCAATAACTACACTGCATATTTTTTATATACAAAGTCCACTCTTTCATGTTAACAAGATAACTAAAAAACTACAATAAAGATTTTTTTTTCAAATTGTATACCTACATACACGTTAGATTTTGGGGAAGTTTGGTGGTACTGTATATTTGTGGGACTAAGGGGAATTTAAAAAAAAGAAGATTTTGGGTAATTTCTCAACAGTTGGTGTGATTTAGTCCAAATTTGTTGCATATGAATAAACCCAAAGAGATTAATCTTATCCTTATCAGATTGTACTTGAATAGTTCATATTTCCTTCACTACTGAGAGCTTTTTACGAAAAACACTGATTTTCGGACATGACTTCCTATCCTCTGGTCCTATTTAGTCCAAATTTGGAGAATATGAATTGACTCGAAAAGATATACCCTATTTACATCCTATTTTACTCTTATTGATCAATTTTTTTTATCCTGAGGGGGAGCTTTTTTTTTTTTTTTTTACAAAAACACAGTTTTTCAGACTTAACATCACATTTAATTTGAGTTCAAGCAGGGGAATTGCTTGTAGAACGCAGCGGCCCGGATCTTTTTTCAGGGATTTAACCTGACTGTTTGGAAGGACATTTGGTCAAGATTATTATTCATATTTTTGGCTTCTTGGTGATCCTTGTATTACAATAATCGGAATAAGGCCAGTGTATCTTAGTTCGAATTTATAAATGTGATGTTTGTGATGCGTTTCTTTTTTGTATTTGTAAGTCTCTACAGGGCATTATTCTGTGCAAACAAATTGATGTCCTTTCTGCAGTTACACAGTTTTTAAAGAAACACGCAAAATAAACAAAAACAACAACAATGGATGAATGTGGAAAATGATGTTGAACACAAATATTTCCCAGGACTTACCCACCATTTCTCCATTTCTTGTTTCCACAGCTCCAATTAACAGCTTTGGTACCAATTAGTACTGTCAAACCATCCTAACAGAAGAACCACGAGGTTATATCTGTCAAGAACTGGGCCAAAGAAAATATAATAAAAAAAGAAACTTAGCAAAACAGGCATTTATCTCAGTCGGGAATAATAAGGGCAATACGATTCAATTTCTTCATTCTTTTTGTTCTTATCCCCATTTTGCCACTTTTTTACAAATCCAATCATATGTGCCTTGTGGCATCAGCAAATTATTTCAAAGTAACGTCAGTGATTTTTTGACATTTTGACAAACGATCTCCTTGGTTTTCCTATGCTGGAAAATCACTAATATGTGTTGTTATGTAGCGGCATTCTTGTACTTTTCCTTTTGTTCTATGTTGCAGTCTCATATCCTAATTATCAGGTATGTAGCGATAGACATGGAAAGAGTTTCTACAGACTACCTGCAGGCTTTGCCTTATGTCAGAGTGTTTATTAGAATGCCAGGGATGACAAATTACTTAACATGGCTCCCTCTTTAATAACCTTGTACACTTACAAGATAACAATAACAGAGATGCCACACTGAGTGCCTCTTAATTCAATTAAAAAAGCATGGACAATGAGCATGGCGTGCGAAGAGAAGACCTTGAGGCAAAGTTTTTGGCTAATCATTTCTATGAGAGATGGCAGACGGATGTTTTTATGTGAGGAGTCTGGTGCTTAAAGGGGTTGTTGATCCACATGATAGTCCTATTTCAGTAAATCCTAACTTCAGTTTCATAACAGTACTGTAATTCAGGCAAATTTCCTTCAATAGCCTTATCCAAGTTAAGGTATAAAAGTCATAGTCAGATAAAGGAGTTTGGATCATTCAATGGTGTCATATGTTTCAGTTCTAGCTCTTCAATGTAGCTCATGCCAGTTAACTAAACAAATCTGGTGCTTGACTGACGTGATTGATAAGTATGCATGCTGACCTTTGACTTTGTAGCAGAAGCGACTTAGGTAGCAATGAAATCCGAACACAAGTGTAGTGCTTGACTGATTCAGAATTGCATAATAGACACAGGTACAAATGGCAATGGGATCCAGTCAGAAAAATTCATATTAAAAACCAAGTCTTAACAGGGTCTTTGACCCCATCCATCCCAGTTTATTCCCTTTACTGAACAAAGACAACCTAAGTAAACAGAAAATTAAGTTTTAATAATAACTGTATATATTGAACCAATACTATTTTTGGCCCCTAAAAATTAATTAATACTTGTTTGTATCCAGACTAGACACATCCACGACTGATTACTACCAGATCCGTTAAGTCAAGTTACGACTTAAACAGTCAATTGTAAGAAGCAATAAGTCAGCCTGTAGGTCTCATAAGCAGCACACAATGAAGAATTCTAGAAAAGATGAATAAGGAGATTAAATTACATCAGTGCCCTAAGGGTTACCAAGCTACTGAAAGACTCTAGGAGTCCATGGATCCACAACAATACACATCGTGAGGGACCTGGTACAGACAACTCATGGGAAGGAGGAGGATTTGATGTATGGCCCTTCAACTAGAGATCGAGAAGACTTGATATAAGAATGCATGTGGAACACAGTCTGATGCCATGCCAAGTCTGAAGGAAACTTCCGATCTCAAAGTATTTAACCTGACATTACGAGTATGATATGACCCTTATAAAGTTATCCTTTAACTTTGAAGTAAGTCCAAACTTTCTATTGGTTCTCTACCACCATGTCAGATGTAGATATATTCACTAAGGTAAGAGCTTGTCGATGGAACAAACAGCTTTGTCTATAATGGAGATAGTTTATCTTGGTGTCAGGGGAAGACAGAGGATGGAGGTATTCGAACCTTGGACGCGATTACAAGGGTTCATAGAGATGATATTTATGATAACCTGGAAACTTATCGGCACATTCTGTGGAAAATTCCTTCACACACATGATCTATAAATGGAGAAGACTTGGAACAATAGTGGTCATTTTCAGAAGCAGCCAGCATTCCAAAATTCCTCTACGAGGAAGTCACATGATAGTCAACAAACACATCCTAGGAATCAGACGCCTATTAGTCTCTCTTAGATAACCAGCCCACAAAAGAGTTTAGTGAATGTGATTTTTAAAATCTTCTTGATTTCCAAAGAAAAAATCCACTGTCCTATTTTTGTTTGTGTCAGAGGGAAGAAGAAAGAAGAAAAGATAATGCAAACTAAATGAGGAAAAAGCCTTCTTGCTTCTGGAGAATGGCTAACAAGGATAATTGCATCCCATTTTCAATAATAAGCACCTGCTGGGGATGTAAACACCAGTAATAAAGAGCTCGACTCAGATATTTAGCAGATCGTGGAATTGTTAGCTACAAGGCATAAGTCTGATGCTGCACAGGCTATATGTAATGGCGAGATTCTTGAATCTGCATTTTCTTGGTCATATGGGTCGATCATTCATCCATGTCTTCGAAATGCCTTAAGGGAATCTTCTTCTGTCATTTGGCACAAATGTTTTCTCAAAGATAAACTCATTACATTTGCGGCCGAATGTTTGGCTGAAGCTTATGTAAGGCCATACACAGATTTTAAATATAATAATTCATCACATTTATGCAAATTTCAGTAAACACCAACAGAGTCCTCTCAAGTCCGATCATGCAATCCACCCCTATATATAAAGCTAGGGTACGATATCCTAATCTTTGGCTTTCAGTACCTCCCCAGTGCGTTTCTCAGACTTAATTACCGCAAATGTCCTGAAAAAAGCAATTATAAAGAAGAGAAGATATAGGTTATCATATCTGTATGTAATGTGACCGAAGCATATGACACTTTTTTTTTGCATAACCCTAAATTATTTAGCAGAGAGACACAAAATAAGTTGAAACTATTGCATGGTAAATTTCACTGATCATTAGACACTTATGACTGTATAATTACTTAATTAAAGACCCTTGTCTACCTGAACCATATTGAAAATATGTCATATTAATCTAATCCATCACGCTCTCTCTCTCTCCCTCTCTCTCCCTCTCTCTCCTTCTCTCTCTCTCTCTCTCTCTCTTTCTCTGTCTTTCTTTCTCTCTTGTATTTTCTCTGCCTCTGTTTGTCTGTTTTTCACTGTCTTTTTCACACATCCATATACCCTCTCCGGTAAGGCAAATAGGGAGGACATAGTATTATCCAGTACAATGGGCCGTACTCCCAGCATCCGTTGTTTTCCATACACATTCCTTCTATATATAGCAAACCAAGACATAATGCAATTTCTGGATTTGTTTACGCACATAAGCATCTCTGCGTTCCTTTCTCCTCCCATGCTGGATTCATCGAAGTGCATCCCTTTTAAAGAACCTGGCCCTCTCACTATTGTCCCCCTTTGTCAGAGACAAAGGGGCTTTAAGACAGTGGGATTTGGCAAGCTCTAGTACTTGCAGGCAATATTTCAAACCATTCATCTGGTGAGGATAATAGAGTGTCCTTGCCTCTCAACACCTGGAGGAGTGACCAGTTATCACAAGCCACCAGCTTCGTTGTTAATAAAACAGGGGATGGGAGGATCACGTTGAGGAGGATGGTAAAAAACACAATATAGAAAAGTATGGAGAGAAGGGTGGAGAATAAATTAATGTATAGTATTATTATTGTAGCCTTTAGTGGCAGGAGTTCTCTTTTGACATCCTCACTTCTGTTTATGTAAAGACAAATGTGTTATCTCCCTTTAAATGTCTGTATGTTGTGTGACCGAATAAATATAACACTTGTTCTTGAAAACAATTCCATCTGCAAAATAGTTTGCACATTCAGTGCAAATTAATAAGCTTTGTCACAGAAAACAAGCCGGAAATATTGTGAGGCATCACTGCTAATTAGACACCTATTTTTAATAATAATTATTATTATTATTATTATTACCTACCTTACCTACCTGTTATCACAAGACACCTAGTTAAAAGAAAAAACACTGTGTATATATATATATATATATATATATATAAAAGTAATGGGGAGACGGATGGAGGAGAAATTAATGCATAGTATTATTGTGATTATAGCCTGTTTAACGGCAAGGTTGATTGTGGTCAGCAGTTACTGCCAAGAGTTCTTCTTTGACATCCCTCGCTTCGGTTTATGCTAGGATAAATTTATCAAACATCACATCTCCCCTCTGATCACTGAGGGGGTGGGGAAGTGAGAAGAGGGGAGATGAGCTGGAGATGAGAAGAATTGGAGTGGAGAGGTGGGGCATGAAGCGAAAGGCTGATCTACTTAATGGCCAAACTGACCTTCAGACAAAGTCAAGCACTATATAAAACTATTGCAGCCTAATCCACTTCATTTCCGTCTTTCGTAACTTCAAGACTGCAGTCTGGTGTTTTCTTGTTAGATCCACTAAAGAAAAAATACAATCTTCTCATTCTATTTGAATAATAAAGTCATATTTATACTAGCTCTCTTCTTTGCCATCACGTAACTACCACAATAAAAAAAAAAACTGTCACAAGCGGGAGTGAGAGGGGGTCTCATTTATTTCAGAGGGTTTGTTGGAATTGACCATGTAATAAAAAAACTGTCACAGATGATGACAGAATAAGATAAGATGAGTATAAAATGAAATGATGTATGATTTTCATTGTTCTAAAGGAAAATACAACTACACAGGCTGCTTTTGATACATACAGCCTGTGTCATTTAGTCATTGCTGTATTTTAACATCTGTTTCGATTAACTTGTTGAATTATTTTAGGTAGTTTTTAGTATCATTGCTGGAGATGCAGAAAGACAGACTTAACCACAGTGATGTATTAAAGGCAATTTTAGAACAGAGCAGAGCTGGGTATATATATATAATAATATAACCCTGGGCCATTTCTCTGCTCTGGTTTTATTTATTCATGGAATATTACTCTGCTGCACCTGATAGACATATAGTCTCAGACAAACACTCTCAGTGACAAGTGCACCTCTCGTAAGATCACAATCTTACCTTTAAGTCTCCCTGTCACCACAGCCTGTAAAACAAGCAAGAGTTTCCAAAATCCATTTCCAATTCTGCTGCAGAAAACTGAATCTCTGTGCAACCATACAGGGCAACCATGGTCGAATAGAGATATATAATAGTTTATTCACGGAAGAATGTTGTTGGCGCGCATTGCCCTGCAATGCACTTTACAGTCACTGACACTGCGAGATCATATCCCTGAAACGCCTAGTGAGTAAAACATGATATAAACAAGACAGGTGTTCTCCAGTTTATTCACATTCACCTTAATTGGACTAAATCAGTCCAACGGTTAGGAAGTAATGTCCGAGAACAGTGCATTATCGGAGAAAAAGCTCCCCATAGTGACGGAAATATGAGCTATTATGAAATATATACTACTATTAAATATAATGTTAAATGTAATTATAGAAAGCTCCCCCTAGTGTTGGAAATATATAATCAACCTCAATCCACTTCTTCCTCGCAAGCAGGTCTATGGGAGTCAGAATTTTGAAAATGATAATTCCATAATAAACCCCTGACTATTCAGGTTTATAAATAGGCTCAGAGAGAGTAATTGTTATTTCTTTGAAAACAAATCAGTAGAACTGTTTTCTGCAAGCTCCACGGCACTAAATTCAGAAACACTTGGTAAAGGCCACCCACTATATTCTTTTTCTAAATAGCTGCAAATACATTGGAAAATCTAAATGCATCCCCTTAAAATAAAAGATAAAAAACAAAAAATTGTGACTGCTATTTGTTTGCCAAAGATTGATGCCCATGCACTAACAGACACAGGGCTTATTAAGAGAAACAACGGTGAGGAAACATGTTAAAACAAACACGCATGACTAATGCTGGCAGCTGCTGGGCCAGTCGTAGCAAGACACAGATTGTGGCAGATATTCGATACATGGGAAAATAAAACGTTTTACTATTTGAAAACCCGCAAAGCACAATGAGTGTTAAAAAAAACGTGCCATAATGCAAGGCTCTTTTTATTTTTATTATTATTATTTCACCTCAGGGACCCCTCGAGTGAAAATGTCTACATAATGCTTAACATCTGAGGGACTGGAATGAAGCTCTGCATATTATTGTCAAAACTAAAAAGCCTGTAATATTCATAACCCTTCAAAATTGGGGGAAATAAAACCGGAAAATTACTCAATACACTGCAAAAAACTCAAAATCTTACTAATGTCTAATTTCTGGTCCAAATATCTAATTTTCCCTGATTATAACACAAAATCACCGAACAACGAACATTTTGGTGATATTTGCCTACAGGGATTTTTCTTAGATAATGAAGCTAATCAAGCTAATGCCAAAACATATTTTATCTTAAATTGCTTAAATATCACTTTCCAATCTTATTTCAAGTGCATGATCATTTTAAATCTGGGATAGTGTCCCTATTACAGAATATAATAGAATACCTTCAATATCATTGTTGTAGAACAATGCAAAGCAGTTTTAGAAAGCTCTTGGATTGGCTGTTGGCAGCGTGCAAAATACAAAATACAATTAAGCATGACAAAAAGAAATACATCTCATAATAAGTTAAATGCAAAGGAAGTGATAAAGATGAAATGTATGTATGGTAACAGAAACCAAAAAGCTATATTTGAAGGGAAAAATATTGCATTTTTAGCTCAATCAGAGACGAAACACTTCCTATTATTAGTGAAAGATATTGTTCAAAATGAGATATACCTTCCCTGTCCAGATATCCTTTATATAAATATCACATCTTACTTCATGAAATCCTACAAAGTGAATTCTCACTTGTTCCATAGATTTCTTGACGTATTAAAGATAAAAAGAAAACCCCCCACTGATTTCACTTTATGTTACCTATTTTTGAAGCGGGTATATTTTCTCTATATTTTCCTTCTCAGCAGTGCAAAAATTCTCAAGTGGTCTTGAGACACTTTTTCTTTCTTTTTACCAATCACATTTTTCCAGTGAGGAAATGATCCAAGACTCAAACTCCAACTCAATTCAAACAAAGCTGATTATACTTGAAAGCACATGAAAGCTTTGCTACGCGCATCTAAGAAGATCCTTCTACCTCCCCTGCGCTGCTAGTGCAGACGGTACTCCTGCTTCTATTACCTCCTTCATCCCAACCTGGTTCAGATGTTTCTTCAGACTTACACTCCTGCTTTGCTGCCTTGCTCTTATTATTTTTTTGTCGGTCCCAATTTCCAACATAATGCGGCGTTCAACTTGTCGAAAGGAAGACGGTGAGCATTGGAATGACTTCAGGGGTTCATGTTCACGTTAGTTCTTGCTGCTGTCCGAACCTCATCCTCATCCCACAATACATCACCGACGCACAGGCAACAACTCAGGAAAAGAAAAGTGTCCTATGCTGTCACCATCACCAGGAGTATACCCCTGAAAAGCCCCTAAACATTCTAAAGAATAAAAAAAGGTCCCCCTGGGTGAGTACAATATGAACTATTAGATTAAAATATAATATATAAAAGATGGAAATAAATCCGACGAAACATTGTAAATTTATGCCCCGTAAACTTTTAGATATGGTTCCCCTAGTGGCAGAAATATGTAAGTGAGATCCCTGCACCGAGGTCTATGGTCAATGTTTATACTGCACATATTTATTTATGTCATATATTTCAAACTATTGGAGGATATAATTATTAAAGAGCCATTAAAATAGATCTGTCTCGTAACAAAATGGGACTTCCGATAAAATGCCTCACAGGAAAGTCCAAAGTTACTTAGAACTAACATGAAGTCGGATTCAGTGACAGAAGATGAAACATCTCACAGACAACGCCACACATATATCCGGCGTTGTTGTTTTTATTTGGAAATTTGCTGTCGGGTGTCAAGCTGAGTTGCATCCATTTGCAATGAGCAGGGTGTGAGGTTCTGGTTCTACAAAAGGACAGCATACATTTCACACTGCTGTCTCATCAGCTCTCAATCTGTCACGGAAGTTTAAAGAGATGTGTGTCTGTCAGTTTAACCTCGGGCCGAGCTCAGCTGAACACACTCCCACACAAACGGCGGACACGATCAAACGTGGTTTCAGCTGAACTCGTACAAAATCTAGCAATGACACACCTTCAACCAGGGTTGTTGTGTGGAGGTATGAGCGTGTTTACTTCTCTGCAGGATCCTATTCCTTTTTTTTTTCCAGATTCAATGCTTTGATCTCAGGACATCCACTCTTTTTATTGACTCCATTTAATTTGACCACCACCGAATTTAGTCCTTTTCACATGGAGATCACACGATCGCACCACAACAAACCCTCCTCTCTATGCGGCCTTTGTTTATTTACACTGAATAAACCAACAGTAGCACTGTGCTGTTCCAGTGTGTGATTTGATTCGGTGGTGCTGCTGCTGCTGCCTCTGCCGCTGCAGGCGCAGCAACAAAGACACCTCAATACATCTTTAGAATGTTTGTACGGAACGGTTAGGCGCAATAAAGGCACAACAGTCACACCTGAAAAAAGGCTTTGTAAAACTGGTATATTTCTCTTTCCGTTGAGCAAGGGCGCATGAGCCGACTTTCAGTCGCGAATGGCGAATTCTTCAAAACAACCAGTGAGGGTTCCACCTACTTGCACAAATGTACTAATTGTAAGAATGATAATAACAAAAACAGTAATTCATTTTATTTATAGAGAATTATTCATAAATTCTCAGAGTCGCTTTACAGATACATAGTTAATTAACACGTTAAATAATGGAATTGTTGATGGAAAAATGTCTAATGGTGGTGTTATATGAAAGGAATTCTTGAAGGGAAGTCTGACTATTGAGACTTATTGGCCCTTTTAGACAAATGCCGTTATTAGATATATAAATTTTATATAAAAATCTCTATATTTCCAAGTTCTTGTATAATTTGAAAATATGCTTTCACTTGTAAGTCGCCATATCTGTTTACATGGCAATGCCTTCTGGGTATTGACATGAAATGGTTTGCCCCATTCTCTTCCCTGCAGTGAAGTAAACATGTCTTTTCAATTTGAACCTGAGGACAACATAAGTGGGGAGGACAACACATGAGACAGCATTCAAAATCTAGTTCAACATGAAGACGTTGAGACAGGAGGTGGAGGAGGAGGAGGCGAGATGGTGTCTGTGCGGCAGCGGAATGTTAATGCCGACAGAGTGGGAGTTTGTAGTGAAGAGCTCTTCCTTCTGTCAGTATTGTTCGCGTTAAGAATATGAATCAAACTAAAGTAACTAAGTTCATGATAAACACTGATTTCCGGGGTTAGCATCCACCGCAGCTGCACGGCGGTGGATCTTTAGGAAGCTGTGTTCCTCCACAAGCTGTTTCCAAACCCCTTCTCCTCTTCTTATCCCTGGTAAATTTGTGAAGAATTAAATCTCTTCTCTTGTTGACTTTTGACGGAAATGTACCCCCCAGAAGCGGCACAGTGCGGCATTACGTTGACAGCTTTTCTAAAGTGGGACGGTAAAAAAACATAATGCTAACGCTATAAGCTCATCTCTCGACAACAACCATTATACTTCATCGACCCAGGGTGTACTGCACACGCATTGTAATGGCGTTTCCGTAGGTCAAACGTATGCATTACAAGTTGAGGTTTCTTCAAATGATAAATATATTTCATTTGTTTCTAACACTGGATTTTAGTAGAACTAATCCAATCATATTAAGGCCTACAAGTCCCACTGAAGTTATTGTCTTTTCATGATCATTGAATTTTATAAGATTGAGGGACAAAAGAAAGTAGAGCAGACTGTTGGTAGGACAATAGATGGTGAGAGCGTGCAGAGCTTTAAAGAGTTAAACCGAGTCTGTGCAGAAGATCCATGATTGTGTGGATTTAAGAAGGTCGCTGTGCTCACAGCAATGGATGTATTAAACCAGTGATTCTTTAAGAGCTTTAACCCAAATAGTTTATGTAACTCCATGACTACAGTCCACACATACAGCCCTCATTGACGTCTGCAACGATCCATTAGGTCAGAAGTCACACTCAGAAAATGTTATTTATGTTTTTCCAGTTGTTTCAACTGGAAATCGGTGCAGTGCACGCTACTGCACCGAAACATTTGAGCCAAGTATAAAGCCGTTTGGGTCGGATGGGCAGTCTATTCTCTTGTTTGTTGGATCCATCCATTTTTTAAGTGTTGGGGTCATGTATAATATAAATACTTTACCGAAGCAAATATGACTAAAAGAAAATAATGTGTAAAAGAAAATTGTTACAGACTGTTTCTGATTTCAGATTTCGCCCTAAATGGTTTAATATGTCACAGTCTATAACTCGCACATCACAAACACCAGAGCAGCAGCAATATGAGATATGCTTTCAATGAATGAGGCAAAAACATAGCTGACAGGAACGCTCTATAGACGACTACTTATTCAAATCAGCAACCTTCTTGTTTCTCTCATGCCTGATCAAACCTTCTACTCACAGACATTTCTAGGCACAAGTTAACCAGTAGAATAATCCATCTACACAATGCAGGTATCACACTGTGTGATATAGAGACGATGATGGGAGGATGAGATGCAAAGACAGAGAGATAGAAAATACACGTAAAATGTATGAAAAAAAAAGAAGCAGTTTTTCCATCTATCTCCATCTACTTTGTTCAACATGTTTAATGTTTGTAATGTGGCGGTTGGATATTTCCAGACAGCAAATTATTCCTCCATCATGAGAGGGGAATAATAGATGAACTGTGTGTTGCGTTTTACATCGAGGCAGAAAATGGTAAGGCGCCGGCTTAACAAGAAACCCTCCCATGTTGGCATATTGCTGTTGATAACAGAGTAAGAAAAACTGACATCATTAAGATTCACTGGTGTGCAAGCACAGCAACACAAGCAAACCTCCTCCAACCCCCAGATGACTATCAAGCCCTGTGTTCTCTAAGAGCGGAGGTAATGAGACAAATACTTATTACTCAAAGTAAAAATGGCGTGGATATTAGCGTCACATTAGACCCTGGATTTAATGAAGTTCTAAGTACAATATCTCTCAGTCCCTAAGAGGCAAATGTGTACTTAAGAACTGTATAGGGAAAGGCAGAGAGAGAAAAAAGAGTCTGTTCAGTTTAGAATCCCATATGGGAGGATTTCTGAGCCAGGATGGCGTCGTAAATGAGCGAATGATGGTGAAGCCAACAAATCACAACATGCTATTGTGCAGGAGGGTGAAGTAAAAGTGATATGCAACATCATTAGATTCCATTGACAGCAATGATTGGTGTTTAGTGAATCTATGGTGAGTCTTAAGAAAGAAATAGGACCATCAGTACTCACTAAAGGGGTGCAAGGGGTCCAATATTCAGGGTTCAGCTCGGCTCGTGGACGGAGGTCCAGATATTCAGGATTCAGTTCAGTTCGGGCACGAGTTAATGTTCCCTTCATGGAAAATTGAAAAAAAGTCAGAAAAGTTAGAATTCCTTATTTAGATATGATTATGTGTCAAATACAAATACTTATATTGAGACTCACTAGCCCCAATAGATTCATGCAAAGAACAGTAAGCCCAATGAAAAATACAAAATACATCCAAAAATACACTTCATTTTACTACATACATTTCAATAAAGTCGAATGAGCTTGATTCTGAGCTGTCTGGTACTGAAATAGAGATATGTCAGCGGAATACAAATGAATTCATCTTAACACTCATATTCATCACAAAATTGAATTTTCAAAAGGAATACCTTACATTCCAAGGGGGCTTTACATCCAGCTTTGCATTCCTGAAGCCCTCTGGCCTAAATGACAGGCCAGTCAAGCAGACAGTCGGGCCCCATGAGGTCTACGATGCACACTGTAATTATCCGCTGATTCTCAAAATGGCTGTGTGTAATGAGACTACATGCTGCATGAAGCTCCAAGCATAAATCACTGTCTTAAACTGACTTCCCAATGACAAAAAAAACAACAAAGCAGACAGAGTAAGGAAGGAGTGGGTTATCTGGGCAGCAGCACCATATAGCATCCAACTTGTGCTCCTTATCAGCGCAGGCCATATTGTTCGCCAAACTTGCTCACTGAGGACAACTCTGTTTCTACTAAAAATAGGTCAGCTTACTTGCACTTATTCTCAGGTTATTCATCTATTTCCATCTTGGCTACCAATGCATTAACTGTTATGGCTTTGTTTAGCTATGGAACACAGCCGCCTGTGTTCCACACTCTTTATTCATACTGTGTTAAGTCTTATCTCTGTGGATGGCAGCCTGTCAGTTAGTCTGTCAAACTACCTGCCGTCATTGGTATTACATTTTTTCCAAACAAAAATAAAGGAATAAACAACAACCCGACCCAAAGCTTGATAAGAATATGAAGTCCCCTCTAACAGTTATATTTCAGAGTACAGTGGAAGTGAGGAAGTGAACAGATCAAAACATCCTGTGTAATTCAATCAGTTATCATTTCATTCAATCAAAAAAACTGTTTCATCAATAACACAATTTTTAAAAAAATCTGTCCAAAAACAGAGTTTTACTCATCATCTGCTCGTTACCTGTTTTCCAACTAAACTAGAGGGGTATCTGAAAAAGGTATTCAGGAAAAGGGTTTAGTGGAAACTGAAATTTTTAACCCTGACATGAGTGAAACTCTGGATTTTCCATTGCTGAAAGCGAGTTAAGTTAAACTCTGAGTCAGATACTATAGTAACTTTTTCGTTAAATATAACCTGCTCATTTGTTCGTGACTCCACCTCCTTCCGAGCCTGAAGCAGCGCTGCCAGACGCGACATGTTCCTCACTCATTTGTCATGTTATAAATTCATGTTGGGAGAGGACTGAGACCCAGATTGAATATTCTTTCATTCCATGATTTATCAGAATGACCTTCTCCAACCGCACATCTCAAACATCTCACACCACAATTGGCTCTAACCTCCCGGTATAAGTCTTCTACACCAGTGAATATTTAGTATTAGAGCTACTAAAAGAATAGCCACTGATTGGTCTAATGAATATGTTTAAAAACAATATGGGGTATAAGTATGAAGCTATCTGCCATCCATCAACTTTATCAGGTTGGGGGTTATGCTGGCAGAAGTCCACGCAAGATATTCCGGAATTCCCTCTTTCCCATAACCCTTTAAAACTCATCCTGGGGGATTTCAAGGCGTTCCCAGATGAAACGTAGAACTCCTCCATTGACGGCTGTGTCCACCCAGGATTTACTGTTTTTCTTTTTCAGATGCGTTAATGCCCATGAATGAAAATAGAAATCGGTTCAATCTCTTTCCATCACATTCCTCACACACAATGTTTACAGAATGCTAATGCGGTAAATCTAATTGATACATTTATTCAGGGAGCACTTTTTCTCCCACGCCAGTTTTCTCTACTTCTCTGATGAAGCCACATTTCTCCTTAAAACGTCTTCTGCTTCACACTATTGGCGACCATAGCGTGTCACTGGTTGCGATGTTGAATCACGGTATCTTAATCCATTCATGATGTCTTTTGACAGTCTTTGGCCACGAGTTTAACTCGGAGTTAACAAACACAGATAAGCCGTTCTTGAACCGAAAACTCAGAGTTCCTCATCTCAGGATTGATTACCCCTGAGTTAAGGGTTTGAGTCAAAGTTTCTGGAATACGGTAAGGTGCACCCTAGACAAGTTGCTCATTCATCACAGGGCCAGCACAAGACCAAACCACCATTTGCACTGACATTCATGCATGCTTTTTTGTCCGACTTGGTTGATGGTGTTATAGCCAGAGGGAACTCACACAAACCTACAGGTTTGTTTTTCTTTGCAAACTGCACAGTGAAATGACCCGGTCTTTCTAAATAAATGTGGAAAATCAGTCAAAAAATAATCTGCACGCATTTTCTAGTACTGGCCTTACAGTGCTGCAGTGAGAAATGAAAACAAATAAATATCATCTGACCACCAGAGTCTGTTGAAATCTACCTTGTAAGACTGAAAAATGAGATCATAATGGTTATCTGAGAAGTTACATTAAATTGCCTCTACACAAAGGCAAACAAGAAAATCCTTCACAGGAACCTACATTTTCACCAAATGACTGTACCAGAACTCAGAAATAAGAGGAAGAAGGGGATCTGGACACGACCAATATGAAGTTTGGTATGACACCACCCATACTTCAGCTTCCACTGTTTTGGATTTAGAAGAAGAAATTGGATATCAACACCATAACTGAAATTGTGAATATATTTTTGGGATGTATGCTCTGTACTGAAGTGTTTAAATCAAAATGCAAGCCCCCAAAAGCCACAAACAAAAAATAACTTTCTACCACAACGGCTTTTATGACACAATCTTCCAATTATTAGAGAACGATGAGGGAAATAGGTGAAATAATGATTGCTAGGAATATGTATCTTATTATTCATCATCTCTAATATAATCCACTTGTCTGTCATTATAATAAATGGAAATCCTTCCTCATAAACCACCCAGATTGTCTAATTATTTTTTAGCAACTAACCATCCATCTCGAGTGTGATAAGTGACAAAGAGAAGAGAAGTGAGAGTTGGCAACATTATAATTGACACAGCTATTGTGTAAATCCCCGGTTAGAGTGTATGGTACTGTCAGCGCTGACAGTAAAAATAAAATGCTGGAATAAAAATGGTTATTGTGATTGATTTAGTGATTGGGTTTTTATGGGTTGACTACCTGCATTTTTCTCAGGATACATGAAACGGCAAAACAATTTGAATCTTAATTCGTATGAAAAAATAATTGAGGGTTGAAGTTATGAGGGCAAAAAGGAGAAAAAATCAAAGGCAAACTCATAACCGTAAAACATGGAGTAACTGGTTTTGATTGAGCCAATGAGAGAGCTGAAGAGACTGAAGGTCATGAGACTAATGGAAAATTCCATATTTAAGGTACTGTAGGAATTTGCAGTGCTGTTGAGCAGACAAATATGTGAAAAGTTATGTGTGAAAAACATAGTTTTTACTAAAAAAGCTCCATTTGTGAGGAATATATGAACTATTAGGTACCACTTTAAAATAATGCTTAATTACTTAAGGATTTAGTTTGTACATAGTTTACTGATTTAGTGATAAACACATTACTAATCATTAATAATCTGCTATAACTCATAAAGAATAAAGGGTATCAGAGACCTAATGCTTGCCAAATAGTGCGCAAACTTATTTTTACAGCTAACTTGATATTGTGAAATAGTAAACCACATTGATAAATCGAGAGCTATGTTAAGAGCTGTTTGTAAACATTAACTAATGGCTTGTGTTAACAACCTAATTTATAACCCAATTATGAACCATTAATAAATCTTTTATGAATACCGAAGTCTTACTTACAAACGACACCGACTTTTAAAATAAAATATGATAGATCTTCTTGAGTCAATTCATATAAACCAAATTTGGACTGAATCAGAGTTTTTCATTAAAAAGCCCCCTGTAGTGAGTCAAACATTAATTATAACAGTAATATATTCTGTCTACAAAAAAGAGTCCCTTAGGTCAACTCACTTGCACCAAATTTAGACTGGACAAATTTATGGCCCAAAAACATTTTGAGACAAAGCTCCCTCTAATTTCAAATATATACAAACAATCTTTCCCAAAATCAATCAATTTCGTCCTCGAACTAAATTTTTGAGTTAATGTGTTAACACAAAGTCCTGCAGCGGCGATGGCATTCCATTATGTACCAAATTTTGGGATACAATACGCTGCAATATCCCACAATGCAGCCTCAACAGCCTCTGGTAATCTGGTAATTTTTTGTCATTTTTTGGAACCTGGTTTTCAGTTGATGCCACCAGGTCTATCATCAAAACTGTGCACAAAAGAAAGAAAGAAACTGGTTTGTTTGTTTTTAAGCTCAGGGAGGTGCGAATACAGTCACACATCTGCTTTGTTGGTCATGTTTCAGAGAAAGCTTTGCTCAATTCAAGTGCAGGTTAAGTGAAGTTACACAAGCAGCAGGGACAGTCTAACAACAAGGGGAAAACACAAGCCATCTTCATCACATCTCCTGAGCTTGAGTCTTACACATTCTGGATCACCGTCAGTGACGATACTCCATGCACCTCAGACATTTAAATTTACACACAGTATGTGAACATGAAATACTTACTGTAGGATAGGTGTTATTAAGTGAGTAATGCCAGTTCAAATCCAACAGAAAATCTTTGATGCTCTAGTTTTTAGCTGTGTGTGTTTATGAGTCTATGTTATTCATTTCTATTTAAAATTTGGAGTTTTCATTTTATTTGAATTGGGAATCGACCCATGAAACGCACACAAGTATGACATTTCCAACCATTGACTTACCATCCTACCAACTGTGGTGACCTTTAGAGTTTAGCATAGCCAAGCTATGCTTAACAGCAGTGGACAGTGGTAGTCCAGCAGTGGACTACCGAAACGCCAAATGGACCAAACAAAAGGTTCAACCATGACTATGGAGTTTAATGTATTTTTGTCAACCTCTATGTTTATATGATTATCCACAAAATGCTTTTTTTAATAAGGTGATAGTATAAATGTTGTAAGCTATTTATTCATGACAGCATTCTTAACTTTCACACTTAGACAATATCTATTTGTATCCCTGAGAAGTTTTCTTTTCTGTCAACTCAAAATCCATTTCATGTATCTGTTCATATTTTGTATACGCATAGACCTTGCTTGGAACAACTGGACTGATTTTGGCAAAAGGTTGGTCGTTAATTTCCGACACTAAAAGGAGCTTTATTTCCAGAATTTTTCAAGCCATAATTGCTCAAATGTTGATCCTATTTAGTCAAAATTTGAATAATAAGAATCGACTCAAGGAGATCTTTCTTGTGTATATCATATTTTACTGCAATAGTTCATATTTGACACACAAGGAGGAGCTTTTTACCTGTTGGTCCAGTTTAATCTAAATATGGTGTTTTATGAATCCTCCCCATGAAATCTATCTGGTATACAGTTTATCATACATAACTCAAACTATTTATTTTTTACCTTCTATAAGGGAGAGCTTTTTTATGAAAAATTGAATTGGAGGAGCTCAATCGGGGAATTGCTTGTACAATACGGGGGATTGGGGGCTTTCGGGAGTTGTACCCTTGCTGTTGGGGAGCGCAGCGTAGTCCTGGTTTCCCATTTTAAGGACGGCCTCTCCTGAGCCATAATGCCTCTTGAATGTTTTAATGGTTTTGAGTTTGTGTGATTTATTTATTGTTTTTAACACTTCCATTCACAAGTTATGGTAGAAATAATTTAAAAGCTGTGGCTATCTTGAATAACACAACTCCCTGTACTCTCCCTAGTAGCATCAGTAAATCTTCATTGAAGCCATGCTGGTTTTGCTTCATTGTGTTGCTTTATCTGAACTCTGCAAGCAGGTCATCTTTGTATCGATGAGGAAGGGTAATTGTTGATTCACACACATCCTTGTTGGGCTTTAACAAAGGTCCCTGCGGATATGACCATCAAAACCACCTTTTGTATGCCATGTAACCTGTGGGTCACCTGTGCAAGTGCAAGTGCTCTGGCACAGTTGCGTAAAAAACAGACATTTTGAAGTGCTCATTTGCATTCGATAGCCTTTCATCCTCACACAACTCATCAAAATGACAAAAGACTTGAACCTACTTAACGAAGACAAACCCGCCTCTATTTTTGCATTGAAGGATCGTTCAATTTTCACTCTATGCAGTTGTAATTATTTTAGGATTTGTTTTTCACAGCAGATCTGTTTGGATCAGTTTGGACTCTCCCAAATCAGGTGGGGATGCGGGTTAATACCTTTCACCTGCTTTTAGGGGAGGGGAAGTCAATAAATACTGTATGGAAAGTATAATGAGCTATTCTGAGGATATAGATTAATATATCTGCTTTCCATATAAGGAACTATCTTTTAATAATAACAGTAAAAATAATAATAACAATTATAACGGTAATAATAATTTACGGATAATTATTATAATAATAAATGAATAAAAGGAAAAAGGAAAAGTAGGTACTGGTGAAAATCTCTGTGGACCTACACGGACGAGGATAAACTCCGTCCGTATGCAGTCGGCTGAGGAGACGTCTTCCATTAGGGCGATGAAACCCACTTTAATCAGCTTTCCTATTAGCCTAGTCCTTCCAAGCATTTCCACTCACAGCAGACCTTAAGTTCTGTTTAATTACCTTGCGATACCTATGCATGTTCTCACCCTTGACATCACAAAACAACATCTATTCCTCAACAAAAGCCTGTGTGTGTACAGCTAAAGAAAATGTGTGTGCAGTTTAGAAAACAAGAGAAGGTTTATCATTTGACTGGTGGTGACTGTGGTGAAACTAAATGGGGAAAAACAACTCTGGGCTACTCACACAATTTATTTCTTTTACAAAAGCATTTTTAGCAGCAGGTTTAACAAATACAGCATAGTCATCTGAATTTAAAATATATCATCTCCACCATATGCCACCTATAGCAGTGTTAATAGTTAATACTTAGAGCAGATCAAAATGAATCAGAGAATCATATGACTTGGAAATAGCCTCTGCAATCGTCCCTGAAAATTGCCCAGTATGGGTTATTATATTATGGCTATAATCACCTAGCGCTGGCACTGCTTTTTCTTTTTTAGCAGCCTGCTGACTTACAGTCCGAGCTGTGGTAATTTAAATGAGCCCATTATGTGGTCCTGTGTGAGAAATTATGCATCGGGTATCAGAGACGAGCTGAGCATCTTATCCCACAAGGCTTTATTCTAAATAAATTGATTAAGCCGTTATTTTTTTTTTTTCTCCTTTACATTCTTGGCCTTTTTTTAATTGTACCTGGACTCCATGGCTGATTAAAACATTATTTACTTGAGAAAAGTACAAGAGGAGCGAGGCTGGAGATGTATGTAGTTTGGATCAAACGGAAGGACGAGAGCAGGATGTAAGGAATAAAAAATGGAATGTAGGGTCGTAAGGGCGTTGATGATTAGAAAAGGAGAACAGGGTGATGCTGCTAACTTATTTATATTAAGCTGTTAAGATGGTATGGAGGGAAAATCTGTGATTATTACGCTTTGATTTGCAAATCAATCCCATGATTGGCCCTTCCTTTGGTGGCGGCATTAAACTTTGTGTTTATGAGCCCCGGTGTTAAGCCCATTTCCACGCTCCCCATTCCACACACTCAGTATTGACATTCCATTTAAGTTGACGACAGTGAGGAGGTTTTTTTTTTATGGCAGATATGTAATGGAATTGCATGCAGCGAACACTGCAGTAAAAATATCACCCAATTACAAGGACATCTTTGCATAGTTGCAGAGTAAAGAGGATAAGCGTGATGCACCTATTTCTTTGTTCTGTAAGAACAAAGGGAGAGGAATTCATCTCAGCCCTCTTCCCCTCTGCCGCATCTGCTGTTTTAAAGCAGATAGAAAAAAAACAAAACTCCACGGATCTATGGTGCATGTGTTTGCAGACAAAAACTGATTAAGATTACATTTGATATGATAATTAATTACGCGACTTTAACAGTACCCCTGCTGCATGTAAATGATCACAGATGTAATATATAAAGTGCATTTGGAGAGGGATGAAAAATAATAAATGTAATACTGTGGATTGTTAACATAGTTATCCAATGAGGGGTCTTTGTGAGTGAATGGAAAACAAATTAGGTTAAAGTCCTGCGACAAGATAAATAAAACCTTGATCAATTAAGTGGTTGAAAAAGTCGGCGGTCCAGCACTCAGTGAGGGAAATCATGCTGCTACGGTTTCATTCTTGAGCCACAGAGAAGCATTGATTCCCCCTGGCACCCCATCCTTGTCATTACAGCCAATGCTGAGTCCAGCCCAAACCGTCCTCAACAACCACTAATGGCTTTAAGGAATTCAGCCCGACTTGTGGCGGAACTGTAATAAGCAGATTGTATAAACTCGGTGTGCGGGAGAGTCCAGAGTGCTGCAGGTCATCGAAATATTAACGAAACATTTTTTTTTTCCTCCAATACTATATGGTATCTTTCTCATATACCAAACAGTAAGAATGATTTCTGCTGAAGTTGCGACCCAGGTGATAGATATGCCATGTCTTTTTAAACAGGCTGCACTACCAAACATTTAATGTGTAAAAAATATTTATTTGTTTCTTCCTTTTATTTTGTTTCCCTGTCTCACCCCACCTATTTTTTAAGTGCCCCTTTCAGCTCTCCAGTGTAGGACTTCTGCTCACTGGGTTCTCTCTCTGCTTCTGGCCACACAACACTGTTACACAGGCAGTTCTCCCGAAGGAGCCGTGTCCTGGAGGGGAAAAAAATTATTGCAGAGAAGCACTTTTTCAAAATGAGAAGGGCTTCCACTGGTAACTCTATTCCTTACTTTTCTAACCTCCAATTTCTTTCCTCACACGACTTTCAGAAGTTTCCTTTAGACACAACACTTCAAGGATTGATTAAAACACAATAGGCATCATCAAATCTGTTCTACAGTCCCAACACACACACACACACGCGCTAATGTCTAAGAATGAACATCTGTTTTCAGAAGTGGACTCGTGGGATTAGTGCCATGCAGCACAACCCACTTGTGCTTGAACTTCAACTCAGAAACTGATGACCTGACATTCTTCTTAGAATTTGCTGGCCGAAAAAGTCTGGAAATGTATGCGTCACACAAGCATGGCCCTTAAAGAGTAAAATGTCAGGACAGCATTACACTGCAGCCTCCACTGTTTTTATTTAAGGTCAGGTGTATCGGAACCCTTTTCCAAAATAATCCAACCTTCATCTCATCATTCATATTATCTACGGGGTATTTATGGTGTGATTTGGAAAATTCAGGAAAAACCTAGTGTGTTCCTCCGGGCTAGAAATGGCTTTCGATTTGTCACCCTCCAATGGAAGTTGTTTTTGCCCAGTGTCTTTTAACTGCTTTGAACTCTGCCCTTCGCCGAGGTTGGATCTTTTGTGACTTCCTGAATGAGCCTCCTTTGTGCTCAAAGGTCGATAACCTCTGGGTACATCCAGTTATTCATCCATCCATTTTCTGTACCCACTACTCCATAGCAGGGCCATGAAGGGATCTAAATCCCTCAAGCTAATATTGAGCAAAACGCGGCGTATACCCCGAACAAGTCATCACAGGAGGCCCACACAATCACACTCACATTCGAGGGATTTAATGTCACCGATGCAGTTGACTCAGGTTTTGGTTAACCTTGTTGCCTTAATTAATATGATTATCATATAAAACTAGTATTTTGCATTTAGTCTTTATTTTTATGCTATATCTTAAATATTTCATAGCATATACTAAAAGGTCTATCTATTTACTGTTTTTTAGTATTCATGGCATGGGATATATATTTTTTCTATTTCTTCTTACTAAATGTTTTGAATAATACCATGTATGTTTTCTTCTTTTAAACTAGTTCTATGACAGCAAGTGTACCCCACGAAGAGTCCCCTATCCGCTGCGTCAATCAATTCCCTTGATTGAATTCCTCAATATAAATTTAAAGTTATGTTCACAGTATTTATTCATTTTTTTTAAAGAAGAAGCTACTGCTAGAGAGTAAAAAAGGGACTATCAGATTAAAATATACTCACAGAAGACAGATGTCCTCAAGTCAATTCATATGCACCAGATGTGGAATAAATCGGACCAACGGTTAAGAAGTTGTGTCTAAAATAACCCCAGTGAGTATACTATGAACTTTTGAAGTAAAATATGACATAAATACAAAATAAATTAAAAAAAATTGAGTTTGAGTTTTTGAGTTCCTTCCATTCTTGTTTTTACGATGTCCCTGAGAAGAGGATACCTTGGAATCCTCTGGTCCTGCCCTTGGTTTGGTGTCCCTCCCCATTGATGTATAAATGAACAGGTGATTATGTACGATGAGATTCAAACCACAGACATGACAGGAACTGTATTTTATGTTTAATATTTTAATATGTATTTGATTTTGTTGACGTTTTCTGTTTCTAAACAACTGCTACGGTTTTTCATGTGATGGGTGAGCCAATAATAAATTTCCACTCTTAGGTGTACAATTAAGATTGATTCACCTCTATCTTCATTCTATTCTTTTCTATTATTATAATGTTTACTATTGCGTGGCATGAATTACGATGCTGAAAAGTACATCAAATTACAATGTATGATCATATTTCAGAATAGTGTCATACAATATTGTTGTTTGCTTAAAACATAGACATAATATAGATAGATAGACGGACCTACTGTATTTCTTATGGGTCGGTATGTACTGTTCACTTTTTATACAGCATTGAAATCCCTTAATGTAGTAATAAGAGTGTCTGTCTTGTGGATGAATCGTATCACATTTGCTGTCATTATTTCACCACTTGTCCTCATTCAACATACATGCATTTTCAGTGTGTCTCTGTATACGTATCTCTGCTCTGTCTTTCCGCCAAGATGAAGGGTTCTTTGCTTCATTCTGATTGAGTTGTTTCAGTAAAACTGCTGCTTTTAAATCAACTGAGCACCACCCCTCGAGACCAGGCATTGCTTTCACTCCAGTAAGCCCAATTTACAAGGCATATCTGCGCCTTCAGTCCAACTCAGTCCCACACTATTAAATCTAACAGTGGACAATGAAGGGTAGAACAGTCGTAAGAATCTAAAGTAGCCTAACTCCACGGACCGAAGGGCTGTCCTGCCATAGAGCATGAGCCATGTGGGAGACATTATTCTCTAACCGCCTGCACTGAGTACATTCCATTACTTCTTTCCTGATGGGGATTCTTACATTTGAGTGCTAATACTAACTCATGAGATTGAATCCCGGACCACCCTCAGGTAGAACACACTGGACATGTTAACAGAATATGCAACGTTTTCCTGTGCCAGATTTTGGACATTTTTGGCAACACTAGCAAGATTAGAGAGCTCCAAGGCTGGCCTTGGTGGTGGTTTGAAAGAAAAGGGTAGCTGAGGCCTATGTACATGTATCTTTAACTCTTAACGCTACTAAGTAGGTAACCTAATTGCACTGACCAAACATGAAATGACTGCTTTGTTAATTGCATTAATTATCTTCATTATGCCTTTAAAAAATGATCACCTGTGCTACTTGTACTAGGCGTACCCATTACTCATTTCATAAGTGCATGTAAAGCAGAACATTGTAAGCGCAGACAGTGAACCAATAAGACTATAATTTGCCAAGGAGTCAAAATGTTCCTCCGTGTTCTGGAGGTTAACAAATGAGGCTTGAACGGCGGAAGTCTGTGTGTTTGGTGGTGGACAGCTGTGTCTGATTGCACATGAACCTGGATGATGTTTCAATGTGTGCATAAAATACGCCTTTGAATAAAAAGGATTTGACAATTCTGCAGCCCCGGAAAATCTAACGAATCTTGTATTTATCTACATATTCATAAACGTTGATTCCTCTGAGCTATATGTGCTCTCACCTGTCATTGTTGTGAAGTAGCAATTATTGAGTTCGACAGAAACATTTCGCCACTTTTACCACATGTATTTACACAGCAATATTTATAGGCTTTGTTTTATTTATTTTTTTACTGAAGCTCTGAATCACTGCCTACATGCTTCCATCAAACGTTGAATCACTGAACATGTTGATGGCTTTCATTCTGGGGTTTATTCTGAAGGGCATTCAAATTCATCACTTAGATTAACACCTCCCATTTAGAATTTAGATTTAACATTTCTAACTTAAATCGAACATTACATTTAACCATAACATGTAATATTTAGATTTACCATTCAACATTTTATTCCATATATTTACTGCCAGAAAGTTGAATATAATAAGGTTCATGATTATTGTTGTGTGTGATTGAAAAAACTTCAAAACACTTTTCAAATATGGGTTTGAGCTGAATGTCGCAGAATCTACAGCTTAACTTCATTGTGTGATACTTGACAATCTGCACTTCTTCTTCAGTTCATCACGAGAAGCGAAGAAGCCTCTTTAATGAGAGGTCCAAGAGGTCTTCAAGCCAAAACAGAAGTCCAGCAGCTTTGGCTTGAACCCACATGGATTACCATGACCTGGACGAATGAGAATCTACACAGACATGTTTCTATCATGTATACATCATATTTTACCCCTATTTTAATCTAATAAATCATAATTTACTGGTTTAAGGGAGCCTTTTTCTTCTTTTCTTGAGATACAGTGGAAATAATTTCACATTTAATTTGAAGGGTTCAATCGGGGGGATTGCTTGTACAACAAAGGGCATTGGGGACTTTTCGGATATAGACCCTTGCTGTCGTAGACGGCAGCGTAGATCTAGTTCCTTGTGTTTTCCCCTTGCGCTTCATGTTGTTTCCTGTGTCTGGGACTCCAGTACTAGCTCCTCCATTCCAGCCACTGCCACCACCCTCCACACTAATTAGCCTTATAAATCCTCAGCCTCTACCTCTCTTCACCTTCCTGCCCCTTGTCTTCACCAGCATTGAATAAATTCAGCATGAAGTCAAGAACAACAGTGTCTGCATTTGGGTGCACACGAAATCAGTTACCGCACCACCTTGTCAATCCTGTTAATGCCTCTGAGTCTTCAGCTCAAACCTAACTCTGTCAGATCATGAAATAATAATATCGCCATGAAACTGCCACTGACAGCAGCTTTTCTTTTCTTTTTTTACTCAACACATGCTAGCAGTAAAAAGTACTAGTGAGTGCCGAATGTAAGGTACCCCACAGGGCTCAGGTGAAAGAATTACCATTCAACACTGACAGTCTATTAAAATTTCATCAATAAGTTGAGAGCTTTTATGGATGTGAGTGTGTCAGCAGGTAAAATGTGGTTGGAGGATGTTTATGTTCTTCTTACATCTGATGGAGGAGAAAATACCCATATTTGTAAGCACTTTTTTAGAGTTTCGGTACTCGTTTGATGGGGTGTAGTTGAATCACGATTCCATATTTTTATGGTATTTACTATCCTCGGGGTGATGGTTGTCACATATTTGACGTCTCCTTACATTTATTTTTCATTTTTCTTATCCACTAGGTTCCGCTGTGAGTAAAGTTTTGATGTTATGTGACAAAACAGCAACACAATATTCTAGACGGATGATGTTTGATTGTATATGAATTATCCATGGTCTTCAAACTTCTCAGAGAAGAATGGGGTAAGAACAGAGAGAATGAAAGAGCAGGAACCAGTAGAGAAAAACAACAAATAGACCAGAGCTCTAAAAAGCCTTCATCAGTTTAAGATGAATGACTGTAAAGAATAAAAATGGACAATTATCCAGCTGCATAAAATGTTTGTTTGCGTTTATCGGTGCAAGGAGCGATAGAGGAGGAACATCCAGGTGAAAATGTGGAATAAGCGTGAATTTTAATAGTTTTATAACCTTATAACATTCCAAGCAAAAACTCTCTCTGCATGCATGGGAGCAGGGTCGTGTAAATCTATTATTTATTTATTGAGTCAAGATTCAACAACCTTCAGCTCGTATAATCTACCAGATGAAAACCTTTTGGAGGGTTATGCAATATGAAAAGTTGCTTTGCTAATGGCCCTTTTTCTTAATCACATATATATCATTAAAATAGAGGGAAGCTAACCCTGTATATAAATGCAGTAAATTGGAACTTTAGGTATATTAAAGGCAGATTTGTATTCATGTTATTATTGTACACCGTTGAGCATGAAATAAACTTGAAATAAGTTTTTGTTGTTTTTCCCATTTACACCATTTAATTACAGCTACATGATCCTAACACATCCCAATAGACCCATGAATGCGATTCTGATGCCACTATTTCTAATTATAATTCAGAATACTCTGGCGTTTTAGAAATAAATGCTAAAAACTGTAAGAATTTAAGAAAAAACTGATAAATGGCAGACCCTCAATGCAAAATCATTTCCTACCTTTGAAACTTCTTTTAGTTATTGAGGGTTAAAATTAAAGCGGTTGTAGCTTCAATATATCACACATTAGTGTCTTGTATCTGTCCTTCATACCTAATTCTCTGTAATTAGATCACTTTCTTGTATCAAAAGAGCATCTGCCGCCTTCATCTGTGGGTTGCAGTCAACCTTCTCCTCATGAATATGCAAATCATCAATGAACCTGAAAGATTCAACCCTAGGTTGAAAGATTCAACCAACCAGGCACTGATAAATCATGAAGTAATAACAAATCATATGTTAAGAGACAACAGTTTGACCACCTGAGGTAATCTGCATTTACTACCACAGAGACACTAGATGGTATCTGCTGCGGTCAAACTTTAATGTTCAAGTAATTACAAGAATTCAAGTTTGACACCGAAGCTAATCGACCAGATAGATTATCTCCGAGCTGATTTTGTACAAAGATAAGCTACAAAGTTTACTCAAAAGTTCCGGTTGGTGCCACCAAGGTTTAAAGCTGCAAACCTGAAGGACTCTGACGATCGTACCGGTTACACACACTGATACACATCAAGAATCTGAAGAAAGGTGCAATCATGTGTGGAACCATCATCGCCGGCGCAGAGCCTTCATGTCGTTGCGATGTACTCAGGAAACTTTTCCATTGATCGTTTTCAAATATTAGACACCCATTGACCTTATTGTGAGGAAGAACTGGATCATTTTGGGAAAGGTGGGTTGTATAATTGGGACACTATAGGGCGCTTTATATTCGAAACATTTATAGAATAGAATAGAATAGAATAGAATAGAATAGAATAGAATAGAATAGAATAGAATAGAATAGAATAGTATAGAATAGAATAGAATTGAACAGAATGGACAGGACTTTATTAATCCCCACAGGGAAATGTGGGCGTTACAGCAGCTCCAACATTGTAAAGTAAGAATAGAAAACAATAAATATACATAAACCTGTGACGTGTAAACATACATAAATAGACATTTATTTGATGAAGACATATAAAGTATAAATAAGGCAAAAAGGGACAAACTCCAGGATATAAATTAAGATAACCCAGTGTATTTGTGCAATAGTGCACTTGGTGGACGCATAACTATCGTGAGGTAGATGAACGATCGAAGAGTCCAGTTTTCTATGTTTTCCTTGCGGTTTTTGAGACGGTCTTACAGTGAATTGTTATCGAGTCTGACTGCAGTCGGGACAAAAGACATGTCGAGTCTTTTGTTGTAACTCTCTATGCGTCCTATAAATCGAATTGAGGAGATCTATCTTGCTTACATCGTGTTTTACTCTATAACTGTTTCGTATAAATTTTTAGCAGTTCAATCAGGAGCGTTGCTTGCACAACACAGGGGATTGGGGACTTTTAGAGGATATACCCTTTCTATCATGGGCTAGTCAGAGATCGGTGCTGGTCATTTGATGAGGATTTAGCTACTAGCATTTCTGAGATGTTCTGTTCTAGGCCTTAATGATAAATGTGATACAAACACATGTCAGCATGTCAGCTGCTCTGCTCACATAATGTAAACAAGACTCAAACGTTGTACTTATGAAGGAAACACTTGATAGCTCAATGCTTGTGACTCATGGCCTGCGGCTACTGAGAGACTTTCTGTGTGAGGTTACTTCTACTTCACTTCTCTGTGGGTATTTCAGCTCTGTCTGTCAATTCTGGCCTCTCACTCAGCGAGGTTAGAGTCAAATGAAAAAACTCACCTGGCTAATTTTCTATCAGCTTTATTGCAGAACAAAAAAAAAAAGTCTGACAATCTTTATTTATGCGTTAATAAAAATTCAAATAAAAATGCTGGAACATCGTTCACAAGCTTCTCCCGCACCGAGCGGCATGAATTGCTGCTGAGGGAAAACACAGCTGGAAGTTTAACGGAGGTTGACTCGATATTGCAGTATTGATTCTACTTCACCTTTTAGTAAAAAGAAATTCTTGTACCCTAAAGGTAACTAGAGAAAATAAAAGTAAAAGAAATCACAGATCCAGGGTTTCAAAGCCTTCGGGAGGACATTAAGTTCAATTTGATTGTAAAGGGGCTGTTAAATGGAATGTTTGGATGTGATTTTGCCGTCAACCTATCACTGGGTCCAGCGTCTGCTATCAGAGTAAATGTTCAGACCTGCCCATCTCCTGCTCTTTTGTTATATTGCCTAAACTATTTTTCTTTCTGCACTCCAGCATGTCATCTATAAAATCCAACCTTGGAGCGCTGGGATGTGAAATGCAGAGCTGAAAGCTGCGGAGGCTGCATAGATCTCTTCTCCTGGGCTCCAGTGCCTCTGAGCACGTAGTTTGGGTCTGTAATCTGGCTATGCTACCTTGATAAACCGTGACTTCATTTTGTCGTTTCATCAAAGGTTTCGATGTGGATCAAAATGTTTAACGTGCACTTGAATATTAAGGGCATATTTAAAAATATGTTATGCTTAAATGTTACTAGTTATCTTGGTGGTTAGTTTACGCACTCTGACAATGAAACACTTCACCGAAATCTAGAAATATATTACAAACATTATATTTTCACATAAAGAGAATTAACGCCATGTAAGGGAAGGGAAGACTGTATAAAGATGATGTGTATTTTACGGTAAAACCATACGCCGATGGTACGACGTTATGGTAAAACATATCCACTGTTAACCTGTTTATGGAACAGGGGCGTCATATAAATTCAATACAGTAGCAGTAAATTCAGACTACTTCAAATCTTAAAATCAACAGTATTTCACAATTATACATTTTTAAAATGTTGATTCTGTGGAAATTAAGGAATGCCCTTACTAAATATTTCTTCCTTCTTCTTCTTCTTTTTTTTTTGTTTTCACAGTACATTCACTGCACATACCAGTTTATACATTTAAATTTTAATTACAAAATAAAAAATTAAGACTTTAACAAGAGCATAGATTCATTGCTACAGAAACAAAATGTTATTTTATGTCAT
This sequence comes from Lophius americanus, assembly GCA_037951165.1. NCBI lineage: Eukaryota > Metazoa > Chordata > Actinopteri > Lophiiformes > Lophiidae > Lophius > Lophius americanus. The sequence goes on from JBBDHG010000014.1 coordinate 24,545,150, forward strand.
CTTATGTAATGCCTTTGTACCTTTAACGAGTTTGCAGTAGATCTGTTGTTTTTTTGTTTATTTTTACAGCGCAAAGATAAGCACGACATGGTCGGGTCATGAAATTGAATCATTAATATCTTCCTACTCCTCAATCAGGATGCTAAAATGCCATAAGAAATATGTGGCTGACACTTATTACTAATCAAATTGAATTAAATAATCAGACGGTAATTGCGGACCAAAATAGACGACAAATGCGAGGTTGATGTTTTGCGGACCCATATGATCTTAAAATTGTATTCAACCTAATGATTCCACGCCTCTTCCTAATCAGCTGTTTTAACACTGAAAGATATTCAGTCAATTATATGTGAAACAAAAAGAAAAAATTTCTTGAGGAAATTCTGATTTGGCTTTATTTATATATCGCATGTGTCCCGACTATCTGAATTGTTGTACCTGCTTTCAGAGGCTGAGTAGTTGTCCTGATGGCGAGTGAAGTGACGTGTCTCTCCTGTTATCAGATTGTTATTGAGGTCCTCCATAAGGCTTCAAACCTCCAACACTTTCAGTTTGACCAATCTGTAATTCAGCCCGATATGAAGTTCCGATTGTTATTGATGCTTGTTTTCTCCCGGCACTGGAATCTACCCACAGGCCTCCAATTTAGTCCTCTGCCTGTCTTATCATATCGAGGAATCCAACACAGGAAATAGAAAACATTTCCAGGGGGATATTAGACCTCTTTAACCACAATACGAACAGAGATGAAAACACTCGCGGCCTCGGAACGCATGTAAAAATCTCAGATATCTTGTCTGGTGTGATTACGTTTTGAATCACAACTCTATCTTTTCAGAGACGGCGTTTTCAGAAAAAACTCACGAATGTGTTAGCGCCGTGAACTTTGTGTCTACATTTTTCTCTAGCGGCGAGCTTTATAAGTGGCTAAAGTGTTGATTTTCTCTCCTTCCTTTTTATTTTAATCTTCACAGTTAGTCCTGAGGCAGTATTTATTTTTTTTCATCTGAGTGCAATCCGAGAAGTCAACCTTCATCGTACTCCACATATCATACGCGCATTTACACCGAGGAAACACACAGTCACACACACACACACACACGCACACATACAGCGAAGCTTACTTCCAAACCCTTTAATAATGTGCAGATCTGCTGTAGTGATCACTGCCTCCCTCCTCGGAGATCCTTAATGCCTAAATCTCTTTCTAACTGGCAGAGAATCACATAATTGGCTGTGGTCCATTTGCTCACCCACATGTGTGTCCGCTCACTAACATCAGATTTTAATGAATCGGTTTTACAGTGATTAGAGCTCCCGGCGATACAGGGAGGTCAGAGTGGGAGTGACCGGTGTTGGCCACCGAGAGAACATGGATGTCTTTACTCTACATGGTCTGAGCTCAGTGTGACGGGCTTAATTAGAATCTCGCCGTTTTCTCACTGCCTTGATAACTCTCCAATCCACGGTGTCACTGCCCCTCGCTATCTCTTTTCTCTACTATGTGTCACGCTGGCAATTCTGCCTGTCCGCTCACGCAAACGTATGCACACGCACCCACATTCCACAGGATATCTCAATTTCCTCCCTCTCTATAACTCTCGCTTTAAGTCTCCAAAAATTGTGACTGGTAGCCAAAGCATATCTTTAGGGGACTGATCTATCAAGTGGTCGAAGCAGTGTGAGATTATGACCGTTCGTGTCGGCCATCTTTGTCAGACAGTTCATTCTTGTGAAACAGTTGATGGGAATGTCAAGAAGAAAACAAATACCTTCCATTGTAAACCAGAGTTTTGTTTTTTTTTTGTTTTTTTCAACAATTTTCCAAATTTTGCAAAAGGAAACAAGTTTGCGAATTCAATGCCTTCCGGCGAATCTATTTTAATGAGATAGGGTTTTCAATGATTTTCTTTCTTCTTTTTCACCATGTAACCTACTTACAGTGACTTACATCTCAGTCCTTCCCTCTGGGAATCAGATCTACTACAACTAATGCCAGAAAAATGTAGGTGGAATGAAAGCAAGTGTGTTTATTCCTCCCATATTTCCAGGTACTTCTTCTTTGCTTGTCAATTACCATCTAATCATCATACCTGCACTTCACCATATTACAGAAGAAGAAATATCAAGTCTTTCCTCTCTGCAATTATTTAAATGCCCTGAACTCTGGTGATTGTATCAGTATTTTTATATTTAGAATATATTATCTTCCTTTTTTATGAAAAAATGAAGATGAAGACGATCTTTTTGCACACTCGGGCCACAGTTACTGATCTAATTTCACACTTGCCAAGTCCCAAATACCCATTTCACGGTCTGGGGCATCAGCTGTTATCAGCTGTGGTCATTCAGAAGCCAAATCCATCCCATCATGGTGACACACCTGCAAGCATAGCCTATCACCATCAGCGGCTGTCTTCTGAAATATGATCCCTCCATTCATCTTGTTCCTTCATGCATCCTCCTCCATCTCCCCTTCTCTCCCTAGTCATCACAGATCCATCACCTCATCAGTCTCAGCAGAGTTATCAGCCAGCACCACCACTCATGTCCACGTTCCAAAGGGGGATAAACCTCGTCTTCAGGGAGACCCTTCGATTACGATCTTCCTGAAAACACTGAGTGCCAAAGACTTTCTAATACACTAATTACCAAATATTACCCGTTGTAATAAGCATTCATCTTTCAACGCTCACCACCTGAATCAAATATCATCATAGATTAAGCTACTAATAAGAATAATTAGTAGCGGAGGATCTGAAAACGTATTCCAACGGAGATATTAGCATGATATATAATTCATGTGCATTATTACAAAACAAAATTTTTAATAAAAGTCAATCAGAGGTGGATCTGAAATACCACAACTTTTAAAGACATCAAACAAATCAGTTTTGAGTGTTGGCTGTCAGATGTTGCTCTCCGTTGAATGTTTGTTCAAAGTCTTTTTCAGCCCAAAAACTTACTTTTGATGTTTTTAGAACCCTATACAGGAGATACTTCAAAAAGCTAAAATCACAAATATGTACAAATACCGATACCTCCACTGTCACGGGCTAGTTTGTAAGAATGCCTCGAACCCTGAAACCATGCCGCTGCTCCGATACAAAGTACGCCTCATAGCACCGAACTGCTCAGCCAACTGCACTGATTTACAATGTCAGCTTCTCTAATTCACCATGTTCTCCATGTTGGCTGGACAATCTGTGTAGACAGCTTCTAACCGAGCACGCTAACAGGAAAGGCAACAGCAGTTGGGGGTCTGCCCAGTCCGTCTCTGGCTATGACACACCTGTCAATCAAATGGAAATACCACAATATACAAGCCAGTAAACTGTTGTGCTGCCGCTCCCGCCAAAAATAAACAGCAATGTAATTTCTCTAGCAATGTAACCAAACATCAATTACAATACAACCAGTTTCTATATGATATTCTTAATAAGTGTTACATGTTTATTTCGGGGAATTACTGTGAAACAAGTCCATTATTATATTTTTAGCATACACTGTAGATTCCCGGGAATTATTGTCGGACAAGAAAAAAGGATGTTTTATACCTTTTTTGAAAGGGAATACTTCAAATATTACATTAGTTTATCATAGATTCATGAATACTTCTTAGGTGTAGGGGTAATATCTTTATTTTTCTTGTTCAATTCCCTTATATAACCTGCACACATTACTATCATTATTGTCAAGAAAACCATTCTTGACAAGCGTGAAACAAATGTAAACCTAAAACATACTGAAAGGATCAGTTACAAAAAGTCAGTAAATATTTAAATGTACTTAAACGAGTCGATTTAACCTACAGTCACGTATGTGCACTGAGCAAACAAAACTATAATATTGTAAGAAAATGTTGTATGAATGAAGGGCACCTAGTCATCTTCAATAAAGAAAACCGTTGGTGCGATTTATTAATATTTACCTCATATGAACCGCGTTGAGGAGATGTACAAATTAATTTTAATTATTTATTTAAATGAAAATGTATGCAATAAATGACAACAAAATACAAGGTGTGACAGATGTATGGACCATTACATATACACAACAAGGTAGAATTTGAGTTTGTGTTTGACACCATATTATGCGTTAATATAATAAAATATAATATAATATAGTATAATATAATACAATATAATATAATACAATAAATAAATAAAATTAAACATAATAGGTAATATGTCTGATAAATATAATAATAATTATAATTATTTTATTATTATTATTATTGTTATTATTATAATTATAATAATAAAATTACCACTTCTTTTCTTTTTCTTCTTTTTTTTGCTAACAGAGAACAAAATAAATTCACACCCTCTCAGAAATGAACGATAAAAAGTCTCACAAACGTATACAGTTTGATTTTCCTCTGCCCGAGTCATTGAAGTAGTTTTTCATTCCAGGATGTCAACGTCAACCCTGACGCTATTAAAAAAAAGTCAAGGACCCTTTGAGATGTATGTTTTAGGTCATGCATAAAAAAAGACTCAAGGTGTCAGTCCTGAGGTATTATCATGATTGAAGGGTGGTGCAGAAAATGTACGTTTTTTTATTTTTTTATATATATATATGTCAAGCTGCCTGTTCTTAAATTTGATCAGTGGTTGTCTTCATTTTATATATCTTTTTATAAATGTAAGAATATGCAAATTTTCCTCTAAGTTGCCCATCGGTGTGAGTGTGAGAAACAAATTACAGAAAACGGATGGATGGATGGATGTAATAAGAAATACAAGTTATGCAACAGGACAAGCAGGATACTATGATTTACAGTGAGGTGATGGACATGGTTTCAGTGAAGCAAGAAAGATTATGCTGTCTAATATTGGATTCACTCATCAACGCAGTTTGAAGGTAACAATAAGGCTACATTCGCACCTAAACAATATATTCTGTGTCCTCTAGATTTGTCATCTCCCATGCCGAGTCATAAAGCCACAACTTTAAAACCAATAACCGGTTTTATGTTGTGACATTTCGGTGTACTTCGACAGTTTCTAAACAATTCAACATTTTTATGTTGATTCGAGATAACAGACATACATCCGAACAAAAATATAACCCAATGCTACGGCGGCATAAATGATGAATGACAGATGTAATAAACACCGATCAGTCACAACACTGGAGCCGGTAACTGGTTTGATTGTTGTGGCTGATGAGCGAATGTACTGTACACTCCATAAATAACGAGGGCAGTGGGAAAACAGATGCCAGAGGACAATTTTTCTATTCATACGGAAAATTAGAAGGACTCAGAGGTAGGGGGGATAGGCTCAAGTCCCACCACAATCCCCAACAGCATAAGCAGAATGAAGGAAACTGAGGCTTAAACGTCTGCCTATTTCTTTCATTGTGGAAAAATATGCCTCAGACAGAACCAGTCAAGTGAAAACAAACTGGTCACTCCGTGTCAATCCATGTTTTTTTTTTTGTTTTTTTTTATTTGCCAGTCAGGGATAAAAGGCTTTGCTAAATGGACTACACTGAGTTTTGGAGAGATTAGCTAGTTGATCAACGTACCGTTAAACAAAATTTATTCATGAGTTCCGGCCGTTGTTTGCTCCAGTGCCCATGCTTACACTCGGCGTGCGCTATAGCGCCGGCCGACTGTGAAGCTGAGCGAGAGAATAAATGGGCTATGGCTTTATTTACGCCTACTATAAAAGTGTAATGTGCCTTTAGAACTAGTATAGTGGCAGTGAAAAATCTGATCATACCCTTGCGTTTACTCGTAGTGTAGTGGATGTCCGCATCCGCTGCGCACGCTTAGTAATGGGTTCTTGTTTTTACGAGTGCTTTGAAAAACAAGGACGTACAGGAGAGGTGAAATGGTTCCACTTCTGTGTGAGGTTGCAGGTGGATGTTCAGGAGGACCGTCCTGACTGCAGCAGCACCCTTCTATCTGGCCATGTGGAAGAGACCACTATGGGATGGTGCTTGTCAATATAAGAACTGGTCTACATCCTTGCTGATGCCACAAACAACCAGCAATTTATATCTGAAAAGTCTGGAAAACGCGATAATTCCAAAACTATTTCCTGGATCATTTTCAATTGATTTGGGGAAAAGACGGTTGCGTATTTTTCCAACATAGGGAAACTCTTTGGGCCATCATTTCTCAACTTTTGATCTGATTTAGTCCGAATTTGGTGCTTATGGATTTAGGAGCTCTATCTTATATATATGTCATATTTTAATCACTGTTTTAATCTATTTTTTTTTAATGAAAAATACAGTCTCTGAATATAACTTGCCTAACCGTAGGTGCGATTTATTAATATTTACCTCATATGAACCGCGTTGAGGAGATGTAACCGGTACTTGCCAGATTTTCCTGCAATAATTGATTTTTTTTTTATGACTGTTATTTTCCAATCATATGTCTAAATCGGCCCATATATATGTATATATATATATATATATATATATATATATATATATATATATATATATATATATATATATATATATATATATATATATATATATATATATATATATATATATACATACATACATATATGCTCCCTATTCTCCCATCTTTTACCCACACAATAAAATGGACGTGAAATAAGTGACTGATATAGATGTTGATCATAAAGATGTGTTTACATGCACACCTTTCTACATTCTTATTCAAATGATTCATATGAATATTTTGGATCTCGCCGAGTGTCAACTGGGATAGAATCCAGCCCTTGTGTCCCTGGATCGGATAAACAGTTACGGATAATGAATAAATGAATGAACGATTCCATGAAATGCTATATTATACCTTAGTTTTACAATTTGAAGTGAAGTGATGTCTGCTAATTTTTGATTGTCAGTTGTATGATGGTTGATATGTCCTCCCATTTATTCGTCCATTGCTTCATCAAAACAGAAGTGGGTTCAGATAAACTGAGATTTAACCTCATTACAGGCAGCTTTCTATGGTTTCCAGTGTTTTTTCAATTTGAAAACGGTTTGGTCCTTCTTCAGCAAATCATCTGTTTTCCATGGCCTTTTTTTTGTAGTTGATTATGTCCCAGGTTCCTACCAACCAGGTGTCTAATAATGCCACATTCTCTGAAAGTGTGCAATTATTTCATGTTTTGATTCAGTTCCACTTGTATTGCATCAACATAGAGGGACAGAAGGTGCACAGCCAGACACTGATCATCTCTGACTACGTCTGGGAAGTTATTCTGAATGAGGTGTGCATATGGAGCATTTTTATTCCGATTGATTAGAACCAATTTCAATTGAAATTCCATTTTTTTTTTACCTTAGGCTGGAAATGAAAGCCTGTTTTCCGGTATGCTTCCTTTAGATGACTCTCCCTGATTGATTTAGAATTCGATAATAATAGATATTTCTTCGGCTTTTTGTTTTTTCGCCAAATCTTTGTGTTCATTACAAAATTAATTTAAGAAAAAGGAAGAACTTATCGGCAGATGACAGTCTGCTGTCTTAAATCACGTATTTGGCTCATTCCACAGAGTTCTGTCTGAATGAAGGATTGACATTAAACCATTGACATTAAATTTAATGAAGATTGTTACCCAGATGGTTTGGCAAAAAATAACTTCCATAACAGTTCAGCAGAAAAAGGTCAGCATGCAAAAGAGTGTTCACTAATTACTGAACTCCAGAGGCATTTTTTATTTTACTGTTACTTGTTAATAAGCAATGTCGACGTTTCTGCCAATTGCTGCTTTGGGATATTTTTCTTTTAGCGGCTTTTATCTGAACTGCGGGGGAAAAAAAGGAAATAACTTTAATTGGGTGTCTTTCACTGATCTCACATGAAGTTTTGTTTATTTTGATGAAAGTACACTGATCTGGTCTGGAGTATGAATTGAGCATTTCCAAGATGAGATGCATTTTCAACAAACTTGGACCCAGATATACCGTTTGATAGACGGCGGGAAAAATTGCATCCGTTGGCGAGTGAAGGGGGGAAAGCTATTGCTATCCCGGAAGGGCATTAAGCCTTGAAGGAATTGTGCCGTAACATACCTTGATGACCTTCAGAGCCTTTGAGACAGCATTCTACGGACTTATAAGCGGAAACTGTTTGGGAGACAAGAGTCTCAATGGCATAAACCATAACACAACATTCCATGGGGTTCAATTCACATCAAAACTCTCTTCTCAATATCAGTCATTCAGGATTAATTGACCAAGACTATGAGTTGTTCATCATCACCATCAACCAAACCATATGTTTTGAAAATGAGAGAATAGTAGTGACACAGTAATTGGGGGTTCGCTGCACACATTTTCTGATTATTTGACTCAGACTAACAAAGCCTAATGGGTTTAATTAGGGAAAACATTAGCCACCTAATTTCAGGCAACACCATCATATTTAAATTCCTCTAAAGTTTAGAATGCAGCTGGGTGAGACGAGAATACGATGGATCCCCAGCCTCTCGAGCGCCACAGCTGATGTCTGGTGAAGACTAATGCATGTGGAACGGCCCACATGTGCAGGAGGACCCAGCTTGCAGAGATTCATTTTTAAATACTTTGATTTGGCAAAAGCATTTGTGTAGATTTAAGTACAGGAAATAACCCCAGTTATTAAAAGTAAAAGTCATTATTTCCAAAAAGAACAGTGAAAACCTCTGTACCCTGCAGGTAGTAAGGGAAATTAAAATTACGATGGATAGAGTGGCTCTAAATCCAAACGTTATTCCAGGTCAGCATCTTATTAATATCCGTAGTATGGTTCTTACATTTATGTATGTGCAGAAACATCAGCCACAACAGAAAGGTTTGATGAATAACATATATTTCTTCTTTCATAAAAATCTATAAAGTATCCACAATTATAGACCTTTTTACAATTGAATATGTTTTAACGCCTTTAGAAGTAAGAAGTTAAACTTTAAGCTAGGAAATAATGTGTCTGCTCTGTAAAATATCAACAGTAAAAAACCCTGAGCAGACAATGACATTCAGTTAACAAACCCTTGAACATACTCACGAAGAAACAAAAGCTATAGAAGAAATATTTTAATTCATAGGACATTTATTAATTTAATGAAAAACTTCAAGGGTCCAATTTCCATAAAATACCAAATCATTTGGTCAAGCGTGTTTTTAAACATCTGACTTATAAAATCATTTCATGAAAAAAAATGTATTTCATGGAAAGTTGGTATTGTTCAATAGATTAGCTCAGCCTTTTTGTAAAGATGGGTTTTAGAAAAACAAATTGATCCTTATTAAACTTTTTTCAGTTGTATCAAGTTACTAAATGGGGCGGCTGTAGCTCCGAGGGCAAAGCAACCGCCTCACATTTGATTGATCAGAAGATAGCAGATTCGATCCCCAGCGGGTCTACAAGTCAAAGGGGCCGTAAGCTGAACCCAATATGCTACCCCGGTTGCTTCAAAGGCACCGCCCACTGCTCGCTCGGGGATGGATCAAATGCCGACAGAATCACTATGCTGTACTGAGCGTGACCAATAAAGGATACATTATGATACATATTTCTATTTAGTAAGTCCTCACGTGCTTTAATATGCCAAAAAAAACAAAACACTTTGACTTGTGATGGCCCCCAGGGCTGCATCCTTGGCCCCTTACGCTTTAGGATATACATGCAGCCACTGGGCCGTATTAAAAACGGGTTCAGTCAGTCGCTTCAGTAAGAAATAGAGACTCAAATTGTGCTCAAACAAACAGTTGAGCAGGAAGTTAAATGGTTAAAGGAATATTGGTCAAGTTCTCAATCCTACCGGAAGGCATTGTATAAAAACTGATCTGCCTTATCTGTGTGACTATGAAACTTATTAGACTCGGAAGCATCGACAGAGTCGAGTTGGAGATACGGACCCATATGGAGCTCCAAGGCTTATGGACATGAAGTAAAAATGAACTTGGACAATGTCATCACTACACATAAAACTTCCTCTGAATCTGTAATTTATTTTATGACTTTGCAACCTATTATTGTCTCTTTTTATGAATACAGAGTAGGAAACAAGTGCGTCTTTGGTTTCACCTACGTCACTTCATGACGTAGTCTTTGTTCCTGATGTTGTGAGCAAATATCTCTCACATGTCTGGCCACATGATTTGGCATAAAGTTATTATTTGGATTATGACCAACAATGGAGCCTCTCCTTTTATAAAAATCTGGCTACCAATTCAGAAGATCTAATTGATTTCCATTTTTAGATTTAGTTCCGGTGTACCGCTAAAACCCTTCGTCACGGAGATTGACGTAGCAAATTTCTTGGCTCTAAAACTATTTATTTACTCAAAATGGGAGGGCTTTGTGCATCTACCTCTTTACTCTTGGTGGACAAAGACTATCTAAAAGAGGATCTAGTAAGATGCTGCCCCGCTTCAAAACTTTCTCATCTCCATATCTAAACAAATCTAAGTATTACTGCTTTCAAGTGTATTTATAATAACAGCATTTTAAAAGTGCAAAATCTCATCTGCTTGTGCCGCATCTCAAAACTTTATCCAGCCCAGTTCATTATTCTCTTTTCTTCACAAAAAAAAAAGTTATAAATAACTGTTTTCAGAATGTTTGTTCTCAGGAATGTTTCAAGATGATTAAATAGCAACAAAACAACAAAAATTAATTAAAAAAACCTGACCTCATCACCTGCTACACAGCACGTTTACTAGGATCCAAATGAGTTTGCACAGAAGAACAAACTTCAGTCGTGGTGAACATAAGGTTAGTTTGTCAGACAAATGTTGACAAATTCAAATTCATTTTAATAATTTATATACTCCACCATATTTCTGTCTCTCTCTCTTATTCCAAACTTTAATGTTTAGAAATACCAAGGGACTGGATTTGCTGCTCCAAGATATGTAGCATCTGCAGTATCACAAGACAGAGAACAGATTTTTTTTTTCATCATTATTTTGTCCCCCCACCCCCTCCCCCACACCCACCCTCGCCGCCTGTGTTCACCGCACCCTAAATCCTCAGTGTTGACTGGCGAGGATAAGACATCAGCTGTGAGTCATCAGGCACAAAACATGGCCTCCGGCACGCAGCTTTGCTTTGTCTTGACTTGCCTCACAGAGAGAGACACATCTCTCCATCCCTGCAGCAACGGATGACACCCCTTGTCACCTCTTGCCCCCTCTCCTCATCCCCTCATCCCTCCCTCCTGCCGATCTCCTCCGTCAATGACTGTTCTTTTTGCACTTGCATGGCAACTTGTGACTCACTCGTGTATGTACTTGGCCCTTATATGTGCAGAGACTAAATGAATCAGAAGAGCAAACATGGAGTCACTGAGACAGAGGCACCCTTTTGCAACCCCTGCCAAAGAAAGGCAATTAAAAGTTTGCTTAGGGATCTCATAAAATGCAAAGCCTCCCGGGTTTCCATGTTTGCAATAGTGGCTTCAATGTTACCCTTCCAACTGAAATCACTCAGCACCACTTGAACGGTTACGGACTGTTTGCGTTAGTTTAGCTTTTCAATTATCTAAGTCTCACAACCTTCCATCCCCGGAGAGATGAAACTTCAGTACGGCGGAGGATTTAGAAGCTCCTGTGCAGCGATGGAACTCTTGCATATTAAGAGAGCAGCTTCGCCAAATTGATAAGATGAGCACTGAAGACCGACACTACATAAACAAAGCTCACTCCACCTTCACTGCAGGTCTTCATCAGATCTTTTGAAACAACCAGCTTTTAACAATCCGAAAGGCCAAAGCAAAAAAAAAAAAACAACAGTAGATATCTGCAATAATATCTGAAATGTGTGTGTTTTTTTACTGTAACTCAGCCACAATGGAGTCACAAATCGGTGTGATGGTCCCATGCCTGGATAATCAGGGAGGTTTGTGTCGGGAAGGGCATCCACTGTTAAACGCCGAATCAATATGCAGATCACAAAACTGATTTATCTAAAAGAGGATCTAGTGGGTTGGTTTACCATCCCATACCATCACCAGGACTGTAACCAGCAGTAACTATGGATGAAAGCAGATGATCGTCAGTGTTGACCCTGTCGAAAGACGAGGCAAAAGTGTTTTTTCCAATTGTGTGTTAGCAGTGCATGGTTTCATCATGACTGTTGGCAGTGCTGGTCTATTTAATCATCAGCTGTGACGATTATGTGTCACAGCTGTGACGATTAATTGCGAGTTTATTTGTTAATTCTGTGCGACATTTGCATTTTATGATGCTACAAGATTATTTATTGGATGTCTGAGTTGTTTTGGGGTCTTGTTAATCATTTATTTTGCACTTTTTTATTCTTTTGTACCACTGAGAGGAGTTTTTCTGAAGTTGCGTTGTCACAGCTTTGCAATGACAATAAAGGCATTCCATTCTACGGTGAGATTCAATAATAATAATCAACTTGATCATAATGTAATGTAGCACCGTGTTTGGCTATTTAATTGTACTGTGAGAGTTAGCAGCCTGTAATTTTGTTAAATTTTATCTGGAGGGTTAGCACGGTGTTTGTCTTTTTGTCTTTTGTGGAAGTGAGCAGGACATACATCTATTGGCTGTATGGGCATAAAGTCTTTATTGTGAATTGCGCAGCATTTTTGTCTATATGGTTTTGTTGTGAGATTTTGCACTGTTTTTATCTTTTTGTATCTTTTTGTTTGATACATTGAAGTATCTTAGCCAAAGAAACAATAAATACATTCTTCATAAATAATACCCTATCTTCAACTTCTTTTTCCTTTTTTTGTACGGCCAGAATATATGAAAAACCTACGGAACCTGGTGACATTGAAGAAAATAAAATTATGTCATGGCCACAACTCCGTTGGAACGACTCATTATCTCTTGGCCACAACTTAATTACTCATTTCCACAAGATAATAACTTATTCCCACGCTTTATTAAGTCGTGGCCACAAGATTTTTTTCTTTTTCTTCTTCAATGTCACCAGAGGTGCTCCGTAAAAATCCTAATGTCACAATCAAGTCATTGTCGTAAAAGTATTATCCTGTCTGAATGACACATTTTGCTGGTATATACATTAAGATTAACAGTAAAAAACATTTAACCATTAAGCTGGAGCATTCGGTTGTTTCAACGGTAACAACATTCTGAAAATGTGGTACATTTTTTGTGAAGTAATGTCTATTTCAAGGTAAGAAAAGTTTGAATTCATTGCAATTTACTGTCATTTGATGTGCTGCCTTGTAAGCTGTCAACAGGTTGTCATTACATCTGTTTTTCTGTGGTTATTTACTGTAATGTCCTGTACATGGTAATGTTTTTGCCAGCAATCACAGCTGCCAGTATTTTACAGTAAATTATGCAGGTGCTTCTTTACAGTGTACATATCTATCGGGTCGTATTGTACAGTTATCATTGTGTTTGTCTACTGTGCTGTGTTGCGTGTGTGTGTGTGCGCGTGTGGTTTGTGTGCGCTGTGAGTAACCGCACCATATTTGTCATTCTGTTTAATAATCAGCAGTGAGTTCTTTCAGAGGATTTAATTATTTAAAAAAAAAAAAACTGTTGTAATTATGGAGCTTTTTTAATATTTTCTGGGGTGATATCTTCCTGCATAAAATCACAATAATTAGCTAGGATTGCATTTTCCTGATAAAATTTGTGATAAGAAGCAGGAAAGGTAACGTTTAAAAGTCCAAGCTCAAGAGGACGAACATCTGCATGAATAATAGGACTTGTCAAGATCTTACCATGTGAAAAAGGATGACAAACGCTTCAAGCTAAAAATAAATGACACGTTGTTAAATAAATTCAAACGATTCTACATCCACCCTCTGATTAGAGCCAGTCAGACAAAATTGCAAATTGCAATTTTAAACTTGCTGAAAGGGAAACCATTATATTTCAAGCAGCGGGGTGTGGGCGGGTGTGGGGGCATGTGGTTGTGTCTTGTTGGGAATAAGAGTAATATAAGAACCCTTTCCCCTAGAAATGAAGCTTGAACTTGAATGTAAACGTGTATAAGTAGGGCACCATAGATTGCAGTATGTTTCCCGCATCCCTACCTTGCTTTAGGGAATAAACTTAAAACACTTTGGCCAGTCATCTGCCAACGTTAGTATTCACTGCTGTTTACTCACCAGTCTAGGAGAAAGGCTGAAATTTAAGCATGAAAACTACATTTTTCTTACACTCTCCAAGAGCTGTCTTACAATGTCCAGTATTGTAAACATGTCCAGCTTCAGCCTTCACCATGTTTATGGTTTCATCCGTCGTATATCGATGCTTAAATGCTCTTTATTAGCGACAGCACCTTCAACATTACTGACATTATGGTAGAGTCCTTAGAGCGGTGCGCCGTGTTTCTCAGACTGGATACTGCAGTGACTCGCCATCACTTCTTGAGGCATGATGTAGAATATGATTCATTACATAGTATTTTTACAGATACATAAAAAGCTATCGTCCCTGACAGAAAGGGTATAACACGGAATCACCCCCAATCGCCTGTGTTGCACACCTCATGTTGAATGTGAGGATATGTCTGAAAACTGTTTCCTTAAAAAAAAAAGAAAAAAAAGCTCCCCCATGTAAGTAAAAGATAAACTGCTAGAGTTAAATGAAAGAAAAATTAACTATTAGTGTAAAATATGATACATACTTTGAACATAAGGTCACCAATGCATCCATGGCAATGCACCGCTCTACCAAGCCACTTTAGAAAAATATCTCCCGGCTTTTTCACTATAACCAAATGGTTTAATGTGAATTGGAAAGAGCTTGAGTCTCAGTGAAATTTCAGAAATGCCTTGACCGTCTGCTACATAGCCAAAAGTAAGACCTTCGAAAACAGGTCTGGTTTTGTCCCTCAGGATACTAATTTAGTACCTTTGTACTAGTATTTTGAGTGCAGTCAAACTGGAGAGATAAAGTATAAAAGTAGATGGATACCGCGATAGGTATTTGAAATATCAACTGTTATGTTTTCACATTCTGTTGATACATTTTAGCAAATATGGCTATTGTAACTCTTTGGAATGTACGGATTTCAGATTTTACATCTCTGTTGCAGAGACACTGGGAAATGAGGAGTTGCAAATAAACAAAATATTGGGACTAAATCTGAATGAACGCATGAATAGAGCGAACCCACCTTGGGTTGTCTTGTCTTCCATATTGTAAACCTTGTTCACATGTGCGGACTTTCAAAAAAATGGAATGTAGACAGAAGTACACTCGGTAGGAATGTATATTTGAGACAATAAATACTGAAATTTACTCAAATGTGAATTTCTGAATCGTTCCCTGCTTTTTGGGAAATAGACCAAATCAAAACGTTGTTCTTCACTCCCAACCCATCTCTGACTTACGGAGCACAGGTGCTTTACCTGAAGCCTGTGACAGGCTGCAGGCAGAGCACTGTAATCCAAAAGAGAGGGTTCACGGACAGGATAATACAAACTGAATGTTTATTCATGTTAGAGATTGAATAAAGGAGAATATGATATTCAAAATGTCAGCCTGACTGCCACTGCTACGATTGGACCAATACTCTGTGGGTTTCCGAAGCAGCCTCTATTTTTTTTACATCGGTTGCAGCACGTCAAGCCCTATCAGAAATAGCCCATATATAAAATCACAGCTCGCCAACATAAACAAAGATCAAGACTCAACTGTCTCGGTGTGACAATCCTAAAAACTGTTTATGTTTCCATCATCTCTCCATCAAACATGCACACACAAAGTGAAAGTTTACTCTTGCGTGAAATGACATATGCTCGTTAACACTGTGATGTGTATTGATTTATTTAATCATCAAACACAGGGAAGTATTGTAAATGCAGATCCTTTGTGTTAATGTGATAACACGATATTAAAAAAAACTGTTTCATGGATAATTTTTTCTCAGATTTTATACCCCCATAAACCTTACTTAGTTTGAGGAAGAACTGGATTGATGTTGGTGAATGGTCGGTTCTGCTAAATGGAGTTTCTTTTTAAGAAAGACAGTATTTTTTGAACATAACTTTGAGACCGATTTAGACCCGATTTGTTCCATATGAATCAACTTGAGGATATCCACCATACATATCTGATATTTTACTATAATAGTTCATATTTTAGTAACCAGGCGGACTTTTTTTTACAAAAAATACTGTTTTTTAAAAACAAAATCTTCCTAACCGTTCGTTCGATTCAGGCCAAATTGACCCCATCTGAACTACCGCAAGGAGATCTAGCCTGTATTTGTCAATTTCTGTGATTGCCAGGGAGCAGAGCGAAGGCCTAGTTCAGACTTTGCTATGATCGCCAGTTTTAAGGATTTGACTTGAGATGAACAAATTATTTGCTTATTATTCCATCAGCTCTAAAATCAGGATGTCAGTCAAACTTCTGATGGTGTTCAGTAAAACAATGTATCCCACAAGACAATAAGAGGATCCTACCTGTTGTTAACATGGCTGAGCATTCCTGCTCATCTTCAAAGCAACTAGAAAGTTAGATAATTTCCATTGTTTGTTATTATCTACTGGCACGCTTGTTTGCCAAAGTGTACAGCTCCCCAGAGTCTGGGTAATGGTGGGGAGATGCCGCCCTCTACTCCAAAGCGAGCAATGTTTACTCTTATGCAGAATGACAAGCACATGCAGGGAAACTGACAATGTGCAAGTGTAAATTAGGTCCCCAGTCTGCGGTGCATTAATTATGAATTAAATATAATTGCAGGGGGATTTTCTGAAGTCAATTCATTTGGACGGACTGTGCATTTCTAGCACAAGATGTAAGATTCATATGGTTTAAAACAAGAGCTCAGGCAGCGTATGGTCTCTGTCGCAGCCGAGCAATAATAAAGTGAAACACATATTACAGAAAAATCCACAAAGTGCTCAAACTGTGTTGTGGTTTATTGAAATATCGACGGTGACTGACTTGAAATATTTGAGTGTATTTTTTATTATTATCAATATTAAATATTAAAAAGGAAAACATTGTCCCGATTCTATCGACAATCTGCTGCATGATAGTACAAGTACAAACAGATGTCTCTTAATTTACTCTGTCTCGGCTGCATCTTCATCACGCTGCTGATTACTCCGGTGGGGATTATCTTAAGGGGGAAGAAAATTGCTGCTATACGTCAACAGCTATCTAATGGGCACACTGCAAGAAAAGGTGTACCGCCAAGACCAAATACTGTATAACAGCTTTATGGGAATATGTAGACATAGTGCACACATTATCATTGGCATGGAAACTGTAAACCCTTAGAATTGAACTTTGGTAAAATGCAAAGTGTCTCGGAAGTTACTTGTCATTTTTAAACCAAGTTTGGATTTGATTTTAAAATGCCTTTTGGCTGTTCGGATCACAAGTGGACAGCGAGACACATCGCTGTTTACAACTGTGTCTGTCGTGCTCCAAATGAGTCCAGCTCACTATCAGTGTTCACACTTCATTGCTGCTATTGTTACTTCCGCTACAGGGTCAAAGGGCGTTGCGTGTAGTAACCAAGTCAGTCTAGCGCCAGACTTGGTTAGCTAGCTAAAACGGGCTACCTAACAACTGATGAAGATGTTACAACAGCTAATATTGATATTGGTACTATTCGAACTGTTGAGACTAACAGGACAAAGTAATATGCGATTTGCTAGGACCAGGCGAAACTTGAAGCACGTTGGAAAAACACCGGTGCTTTGCTAGCCCCAAGACCCCGAAGAACGACACACGCTTAACCTAAAACACCCACCACGTCCAGCACTGATGACGTATTTTCCTCTTACGTCCTTGTCGAAGAGGCAACACGACACATGTAAGATTTGTTCTGCAAAACATATCTGGTCAAATGCATCCCAGACTGCCTCAGCAAAGTGGTTGGGGTGATCGGATCACAATGTGTCTTTGAGGTTTATTTACTGTTTCATGAGTATAGCGATGTGTCTCGCGGTCCACTTGTGAGCCGTCGCCAGAAAAACTCATTTTAAAACCAAGTCTAAACAGTGTCTGAAATTAATACAAATGTAGCTGTGTAAAGAAAATGAATCGCTGCATGGTTGGTGCATGTTGGCTAACTTTAAAACACACACTGTCTTGACAGTGTGGTGTTTTGGCGAAAGGTGCAGATGTTGGCATTTTACAGTGAACTGAGGTTCTTGGCACCATCACTGCTGCCAGTCATAAAAGCGGATGAGAGCACAATGATTAATCACCGCCACCACCCAATTTGCCCTCCGCGACCCTAACATGTTGTGCGCTGTGCAAATTTGAGAGAAAGCAGGAGGCCTCATTGACCTTCCACACATGACTTAGCGCTTTGCAACGGTTTTGGTGACTGCCCCAATAAATTAGAAACCCGCAACTGTGAAGAGACACACACAGCATTACACCAAATGAGTTGAAAGATGGTGTTGAAATTGGTTGTGCAAGCATGCGTAAAGTAACTCAAACCACTACAAGCCCTCACGTGTTTGTTTATTTTATGCTGTACTTCGTATTATTCAATTGCTGTATCTCTAAATTGTAATTCAAGCTGAATACTATTAAGACAGCGTGAATATTTTGTTCAAACGATCAATGATCCCAGAGCACCATTTTATATTTTGTTATTTAAAATGGATATCCTTTTCGAAACAACTAAGTGTGGCAGCAGTATTGCTCAATCAAGAAGAAATGGAAAAATTTCGAATGAGAGCTCAAAAATGTCGCCGTTGACAATGTAAGGCACCGGTTCACCATAGTAATCGAATGCAGCTGATTTTCTTTATCTAAATTATGTGTTCATCATAAACATAAAGTTAAAAACAAAGTAAGCTCAGAAATGTTGCCCCTAGCAATGCAAAATGAAAAATCTGTATCTTTGAGTGTTTTGTGAGCATCTGATAAAGGAACACATATTGCCTCTGGTCAGTCCATAAAAATATTTTTTGTTCTAAATTTCACTCCATAACTAATGACTTACCCTCAGTTAAAAAAAAGAAAAAGAAAAACGAAAAAAAGGTCAATTTTTTGGAATTTTGGAAAAAAAAAAACATATTGAAGCAGCCGGAATTAGTAGGTTGAATGGCAAATATTGTGGGATTTGCTCAGGATTTATTTTACAAGATTCGAACATCTGATGATGAAACTAATTAAAGACTCATTATAGAGCTATAGTGTCTTCTTAAGTTTATTTTTATGACGCATTAATCAGTGTGCACATAATTAAATAGAGGGATTGAGAGTGACTGTTACAGGAGTGATTAAATATGAATGTATATAAGAATAAACCTTTAAAAAACTCAGTACAGGATTAACTATGCTATGGTTGATTAGGACCACTGCTAATTTAAACCAAATTATGTGAGATTGTTAACCTTGTTATATTCTCTTGGAAACTTCAAACTACAACTGAGACTAAACTGTACTTTATAGTTGGGCTATTATAATTTTGTGTTGGCCACATGTGAATACTGTTTGCCTTCTTTTTTAGGGTTTTCCAACAGATATGACGGATATGAGAATGCAATAAGCAAATCTAATTCATGTTGTTACATTTAAAGTCCGATTGTAAAACTTGAAGAAAAGTTCAAAAGAGAGGCTACCCTCCCAAAAATCCTGTGAAAACAAAACAAAACATAGTAGCTACTTTTTGCTGTAGATTGTGTAAATGAATCAATCGATCCATTTTATAATAAATTAGTAAGTGGCAAATTTCTGTTGCCACTTATCTTTTCAGGGTTACAGGAGAACTAGAGCCCGTGGCAGCTGGCAAGAGGTGACATACACCCTGGACAGTCACACATAAAAGTACAGACAGCCATTCTCACCGATAGGCAATTAAAATTCACCAAGTCATCTATAATGTACTGTATAGTTTTGAATTGTGAGAGGAAGGCGGAGTACCTTGCTGTAAACCACAACACCACAGACAGAACATGCCAACTCAACACCGAAAGGCCCCTGGTGGATTCGAACCAAGAGCCTTCTTGCTGTGAGGCATAACTATTCCTAACCATTTCAACAATAACATTTTAGCTCTGGATGATTAGTCCTTCATGTTGATTTCAGGGAGAGACAGAGAGAAAGATCAACAGCTGGGTACCTGGTCCCAACGTAGTCAAGCTGCCTCGCACCTCCGCTCTACTCCTGCTGGACAAACTGACGCCAGACCATGATGCTGTTGTTGGTTTGGTTATAGCTGGTTGTTGGGTTGCTGCCTAACCAACCCTCTCCAGATCCCACCACCCATCTAATGGTGACACTGGGACGTCGTTTATCAGAGGGGGCTACAGGATCCATGTGGGCTGGTAGATTCAGCGGATCCAGATTGTCAGAGGAGACTCCCAAACTGAAGTTGATGTAATAATCACGAATGCGGTCTTTAATCTTACCTGGTGCATGATGGTGGTTGGGGGCGGTGTCAACCAGTTTGTGGGTATGGAGCCCTTTCCATTTGTCAGGATTAGTCAGAGCAACACTAGGTCTCTTATCCCTCCTTGTGCTTCTTGAGACAGCTGTGCGACTATTCCGTCCTCTCCATATTGCTTTCAGGATCTTACACAGCCATTCCAGAAGGTTGGGAAACCTCTTGACTGACAGAGCTGGCTGAACTTCTGTGCCAGTCTGTTCTTCTATTGAAGGTCCCAGCTTGTTTTCTTTGCTCCGGTCCAAATCTTTCTGCTGCAAGGCAGAAAATGATGGTTGTCATTCATTTCCGCCTCCTGTCTGCTGGGGCTGTTTCCAGGTTGGGGTCGTTTCCAAGGCAAGTCGGCACCACACTTCCTGGCTCGATCCCATTCGACCCCTCATTGTTCTGATGACCTACTTAAGCATGAAGCTTTGGATGTACAGAGAGTCTGAAGGCTGTGGGGTTTTGCCAAGCCAGACTACTCTTGCGCCTCACCATGTGTCTCTCCTGTGCGCCGCACGACCTGCCCCCTGCCTGCCTATCATCTTGGCCTGGTAGATCTTCGAACAGGCAGGTTGTGATATTTCTTGCTGCAGACATGTTCCACAGATTAGCTTAAACGTGGATTTTCACCTGTAGGACTGTACATTTTGGGATCTCATCCTCACCCTCTCTTGGTCACCACTGGGGACGTTTTCCTGTTGAGTGTTTCTGAGCTTCTGAGGGTTCCTCCTTTTAAGGAACGCAGAAGGGGTTCCTAGCCCTTCAAGCCCCATGTGCCTTCTCTGTGCTCCCCACTGTCTCTCCAGCTGTCAACACTATGTTACTGAATGTCACTGGCCAGATTGTGTAGTTTGCAGCTTACATCTCACGATGCACTCAGACACATCAGGGATGTATGCTGAAGAAGTGGCTGGTGCATTAATGAGACAGAAGAAGGGTCTAGTTATAATGAGCCTTTCATCTATGATCATCCCCAGCTAGTAGCTGAACGCACACGAGCTCTGACACAAGAAGCAAAGCACAGAAAAACTACTGCACCACTCATAAAAAAAAGGGTGAATAAATGTAGCTCTGGAATAATATATGGATTTTTTTTTTCATCTTGAACCAAAGCGTGGTTACAAACTAAATATGAAATATGTGTTTCCCGTAATGGTACCACTTTATAAAGGGGTAGTGTGCTGTACATTAGCTTTATGTTTATGTCAGTTTAATATTTCATGTATCTTGACATAACCCTGAAACATTGATAGGCTCACATATTTTATTAGGAATGTAAGTTTTGGAAGGTTCTAGGTTAACGATTCCTATTTACCTTCTCAATTCGATTTTAATTAATTTCATTTGAATTCAGTCCGAGCAACTTTTGTTCCTTTATATCCCTCAAGGAAAAACTCATAGTCAGCAAATGATACGACAACCACCGTCACATAAAAGCAACATACAGATTAATACACATAGGACATATGAAAAGATTTAAAAGATTAAAAAGACAATTTATGTACAGGACTCTTATTTTATTTTTTTATTTAAAAGTCTTATCAAAGGTAAATAAGTAATGCAACAATGGTAATTACTTTGCAGACCTTAATGTGACATTAGGCATGTGCTTAAGGACTAAGAGAAGAAAGTTCACCTGAGGTGCATCTGTAGACGTCGATGCTGTAAACATTTTTATCATTTGGGAACAAGCTTTACATCAACCTTGATGCCATTCTCTAAAACACATTGTGTGATAACATGTTTTACCGGCAATAACATGTGTTTAGCTCGTTGCCAATCAGTACACAAGAACAACATACCCAGACTTGATTGGTGGATGAGAGGTTTTGACAGAGACAGGTCCTTGTCAGCCGCATCATTCTACATTTGAGGGTGAATTGACATTACGAAAAAGTTTGTTCGTTTTGTCTTCAAAGGAAAATCCTCCATGAGCTAGAAGATATCATACGTTTGGATCTACAGTATTCCAACGTTTGCTGGAGCAAACGTTGAAGATTAGGTGAAGACATAATGTTCATAACAATGGCAGACTGAAAAAGGATGATCAGCCCCAATTTGCAACCTTTTGAGCTGGGTCATTATTTTTAACCCAATGTTAGGTCAAACCATCAAAAACTAGTAACTAACAGCATTAATTCAGAATTTGGGTTATTAAAATAATCGATTTCTTTGGGGTGTTTTATACATTTATACTTTTTTTTCTTTCCTATGATCCGATATCTGTGTATAACAATACCCTGGTTGTCCAACGAAATAATGGAACGTTAAGCATTAGATATGATTTCTCATTGGAGAAAGTTCATTTGAATCAGTAAGATGTTGATGAGACGGGAGATAATATGGAGTATGGCTGTGTTTGCGTTTGGGGGTCACCCTCTTACGTGGAGCCGTTGCATTTAATCTGTGTCAAATTAAACACTTTCCTCAAGGCCTCCTTGTACGGAGGAAAAACAAAGGAATCGTAGGCTTTGTAACAGCATTAGAGTGCAATAGTAAGACCCCTTTGAAGTTTACATTTTTTTCTTCTCAATCTTATTATTTTGTACAATCTTGTCACCAAGAAGAAGCCACGAAGCCTTGAGCTTGTTAATAAGTCCTGCAGAAATGCTGCAGGGAAGGAGGAAATCGCCAAGGTGACACAGACAATACAAAAGCATAGAATGCACTTGTTGAATATTGGACATTTAGTAGCTGTGCTGAGATGGTCTGAATAGGAGAAGGTTAGCCAAACAAACAGATTGCACATGAATGACAATGAGGCAGAAAATTGTTTGCGGCAACAGACAACGGCGTCAGAGTGAGAAGCAATATTGCATGAGAGCTTTAAAATATGCATGATGGTAACTTGTGAAGTCATTTCCAAGCATACATGTATGCTACAGTGCCCCGCAAGCACACCTACGTATCCTCGATTCTCTCTGTAGATCTTTCTATTTACCCCTTGCACTCATTATTTCATAAAGCCGGAGGAGTAAGGATAGTGGAAGGAGAGAACGACAGAGTGGGCATTAGAGGTTGGAGGATGGATTTCTCAGCATCCTTTGCCTCAACCTCTGACCATCTGCCTCTCTGGCAAAAGCCTCGCTCTCCTGAGGTTAAACTCTAAATTGGCAGTCACTAAGTAGCTACTTACCAAGGATGGTTCAGGTGGGTAAAATCATATAGTTATGCACTGCGTTATACATTTTAAGTGCATACTGAATTCAATACGAGACAACACTGGGAAATACTCCCAAACTCAAACCCTGAGACTGGTGAGGTGAAAGCAACGTTACAGGAAGTTGAAAAATTGAGAGATAAATGAAAGCAAAATGATAAATACAGCACATGGAGTGCAAATCTAGAACAGAGAATATTGACGAAGCACAATGGAGCAGAATGAAGCAGAATGGGAGAAAAAAAGAACAATATGCAGGCATGGAAATGGAAATAAAAAAAACAAAGACAGGTAAAGGGTTCAAGGCAAGGAGGAAGCACTTAAAATAAAATAAGAGAAAATGCTTTTATTTATTTTTTTTGTCATCTGTTGGAATGAAATACATGTATGTAAAAAAGAGCGTTTTTCTGAGCTAGACGTTGGTCCTGTCCCTGAGCTCAAACTGAGCCAGAAAAAATGAATGCTGACAGAGAGAGAGGAGCGAGGGAAGAGGATGACAAAAAAAGAAAAACAAATATCAGGCTAATAATAAGTCCGAATTTTAGGCAAACACATTCATCACACTACAGACAGTTACTCTTCTCCTAACATGGTGACTGGAATATAAGCACAAAAGCCCTTGTCAGTTGGTTATTTGTCGTAAAGTTGTTTTTAGTAGGGTAACAACAGGTAGATCTGTGACATTACTGCCACCCTGTCTGACATCACATATTCAGCGTGGCTTCCACACGCTTCCCATTCATTTCCTTCAACCTCACATGCATATATATGTGAGGTTGCATCAAAATGGGGAAGCAAGCTGATTTAAGTGACTTTGAACGTGACATGGTTGTTGGTGCCTGACGGGCTGGTCTGAGTATTTCAGACACTGCTGATCTACTGGGATTTTCGCGCACAACCATCTGGACGATTTACTGAGAACGGTCTGAAATAGAGAAAACCATCCAGTGAGTTGAAATGCCTTGTTGATGCCAGGTGTTCAAGGATAATGGCCGAACTGGTTCAAGCTGATAGAAAAAGCAACAGTAACTCAAAGAACCACCGGTTACAACCGACGTGAAGAGCATCTGCGATTATACAACGCGTGGAACCTTGAAGCAGAGGGCTAGAGCAGCAGAAGACCATATCTGATGCCACTCCCATCGGCTAAGGTCGGGGATCTAAACCTTCGATTCACACAAACTCTCCAAAATTGGACAATAGAAGATCAGAAAAACGTTGCCTGGTTTGATGAGTCTCTATGTCTGCCTCGATATTTGGATGTTAGAGTCAGAATTTGGCATAAACAACGTGAAAGCATGAATCCATCGTGCCTGTATCAACGGATCAAGCTATCATATCCAAATGGACAAAATACTCTGAAGAATGTTTCCAACGGCTTGTTCAATCTATGCCACGAAGAATTAAGGCAGTTCTGAAGGCAGAGGGGGATCCAACCCGGTACCAGCGAGGTCTACCTAATCCCAAAATTGATACCAGTAGTGAGATATTTATCTATATTGGTTAAAATATTAGAATGTCATTTTTGGTGAAATGTATTCTGTTTGCTGTAAATATATTCATTTTATGCAAACTAAACAGTATTCAGTGTTTGTATGTGGGAGCACAAATGTGTGTGTACGTGTGTGTGTGTGTGTGTGTGTGTGTGTGTGTGTGTGTGTGTGTGTGTGTGTGTGTGTGTGTGTGTGTGTGTGTGTGTGTGTGTGCTTGTTGGCCTGGCAGCAGCTCCTCAGAAAGTAGGACTGAGAGCCTGTTAGAGCAGTCCCAGTGTGTGGCCTCCCTTGGCACACAAACACAAATTAGCTGAGGGACAACTGCTGTGGCAGAAAGCCTCTCTGCAGACAAAACCTCTTAATATTCTTTCCAAGTCCATTAAGGCCTCAAGAGATTGGCCAGTATTGATTGTTTGTGCTTGATATTACCAGGGCATTCAAGGCCAGATCTTCATTGAAATTAGAGATGGCATTTTGTAAAGCCTAAGGAATTGAAAAACTAAATACAAACCTGTGTGTTGTTATCATCGGCTCGATGAGGAATGATGGAGGAAGCCTTCATCTAGTCAGCAAATACTCGTCGCCATTTCGTTTAAGCGTCGTTAGCGATGTCGTCAGTGACTCTGCGTTTCCTTTTCATATGTTACTACGTTTTCTGGCAGCTTTTCCAGTCAATTATTCAATTAAGGCAGTTAAGTCTCTCCAAACCCCCTCCACACAGAGATCACACACATGCATAGAAATGTGGAAGAAGGGATTCCTTTTTGTGAAGCTCGAACGCAGGCAAGCAGGTGCAGAATAGAAGGCGCTGACATCAAATGATGCTTTATATTCTGAGGAAGTCAAAGGAGATTGAAAAAATATCAACTATTGAGAAAAGAATAATTCTCTTGTCACTGAGACTATATATTGGAATCCTTATTTTTTTTTTTTTACACATTGTGAGGGATCTGTGTATTTGAGATTAGGATAAAAAAAAAGAAAGAAGGTATGTTAAGTTTATTTTCAATTGAAAAAATGAGATAAACTTGCTTGCTTAAACTTATTACCATGTATGATTGTGGTGTAATGTTTACAGGAAAATGATAAAGATCGTATGACACCAGCAAATGTAATTTATTTCGGTTGGCTATGAGCCTTCCTTTTACTATGCTATGAAGTGTAACAAAATGAAGGCTTGAATTTTGGCACCAAGGAAGCATCTTTCCCATTGCGCAACCAAAACAGTAACAGGATTTGTTTTCCCCGCCAGCAATCCCTTGTTAACCGTGGGGCCAACAAGAATACATGAGTTAACCCCTCCCCGCACTAGAGCATGTATTGAGTTGGCATTCCTTTAACAAGACCGTGAAATCAGCATTCCTCAACCTTCTATCAGTCAAGGAATCCTTTAATAATGTGCCAAAGCTGGAGTCACCTCCATCCAAACAGCATTATAAAAGATTCAGTGCACACACATACCCAAACACTCACACACAAAGACATGCATAGACAGGAAGTAAGTATTGAGACAGAAAGGGGTTCATGTGACTTACTCTAAGTAGGAAACCTGACATCTATTCTGGCAGGGATAAATGAGACGCGGACACAGAGCTACTGTCCGACAGCGTCAGCCGCACTCTGTGCTTGTTCTTGATATAAGTCAAGCTAATAAAAGTTCTGTTTGCACAAATATATTGTGGAGGATGATGGAAGAGTTGAATTGGCACTACTTGAAACTACTGGGTACTCCATCTCCCATGCAACCTAAAACCTAGGTTTTTGGTATCAATCAATGTCCAATCTTTGCAGATCTCTGCCAGTTATTCCAACAGCAAATTTCATTTAAGCCGGCTTGGAAAGACTGTTTGGTTTGCATTTCATATCACGTACAAGACACATAGGGAGAGCGCATGATGTATATCTAGTAAAATGAAACCATCGATGGGTGGATGTCATCACGCTGTGTTTCTCTGCGGCTAAGACTCAAGAGCTATGTGATTCTGGAGCCTTTCTTCTCAAAAACTGTTAAACACCTGCTGTGTGCCTCACATAACACGCTTGTAACGCATAAATATACACATATACAAACACTGTGGTGGGCTATTTGTGTAATCATACACTGACCAGTCTCACGCTCAGTGATAGTCATTGACATCGTGATATAGG
This sequence comes from Lophius americanus, assembly GCA_037951165.1. Taxonomy (NCBI): domain Eukaryota; kingdom Metazoa; phylum Chordata; class Actinopteri; order Lophiiformes; family Lophiidae; genus Lophius; species Lophius americanus. The sequence goes on from JBBDHG010000014.1 coordinate 24,572,253, forward strand.
GAGTGGGTTATTTGTTGGACAAATTCCACAAATCTATCAAGTTGGAAATCATAAGCACCTTTATGTTAAGTTACATAGCTTTTTTTGGAATTCTAATTCATTTCATGGCGGCAGCATTGACAAAACAAGATAGAAAGAAAGGCTGCATGATACAAAGTCTACAGCAGGGGTGTCAAACTCAATCACAGAGGGAGCCAGAATGAAAGATGGCCACATCGCAGGCGGCACAGCACTCAAGCTGGCCATGTTTAATCTGAGGTATTAGGGAAAAAAATGTCTTATTTTATCTACTGATTTTTTTCAGAATCCTGAACAAACCAACGGAATAGAGACGATTTAAATTTAAGATTAAATTAATAAAAGATGAGCATAACTCATTTTTATATCTCCCTCTCTATTTGCAGATTCTCACAGAATAATTTCCAATGATAAGTTTTTATTCACAGACATCAACCACATGTCAAACGGGCCACCAAAGAGGAAGCACAATTTATCGTTCTATGGTTAATTTAGAGTGTCTACGATATTAAATAAATAAATGTTCCAAAGAAGAAAAAAAAAATGAAATAATTTTTACATAGTTTTTCTTTCTTGGTCAGGACATTAAAGGGTTGAATGTCAGCAACTCCGTGTATTCTCTTGTTTTTAACGCAACAGCACTGTCACATGTTGAACAGCTGGTGAACATGAATGCACCTAGCCAGTTAATTAAACTTTACTCTCATTATTTATTTTGATTTATCTGTTATTAATTTTTCTATTCATATCCCCTCCCGGCTCCGTAGGATCTCATCTAAGGATAAGCCCAAAGTTCATTAAAGCGACTGAAAAATCACTAATATCTGACAACAAAGGAGCAGAGAGAAGACAGGAGCTGGCGCTCTTGATTGACGCGCAGGCTCTCGCAGTGCATTCTGGGACTTGTAGTATCCATGGTGTTCGCACTGTACACCAGCAGGCCAGTTATCATAAAAATTTGATATTGTCTAGCGGCCGGAAATATTAATTGTACGGACCGGAAGTGGCCAGCGGGCCTTGACACATTTGGTCTGTGGAGCAATGCTAGCAGGTTGTGTGAGAGCTGGTCATAGAATTAGTCAAAAAGTTCATGGAAAGGTTTAGATGCATGAATGGAAGATGATTTTCATTGTGGGTTAACCACAACTTTAAAGCTGTTCTTGATGTAGGAAATCAGGTCACTTTATGCTCACTGGCCTCGTAAATACAGCCAAAAGGCAACTGGCCAATAGAATGGGTTTAACACATTAAAAGGACCTGTTTGATAATGGGAAGCGACCAAGTCTGGACCGTAGAAAAGATTAATGCCAGAATATGTGTGTGTGTGTTTATTCATGCAAAAAAAAAAAACAGCAAGCGACAGAGTGACCCTTGAATTGTGTCTGGTCTCAAGGAGCCATCAACACTATTTGTCATCAAGACAGTTCACAGAGGAACAGTTTTGCCTGTATGGTGACTTAATGCCCAGTAGAGTTTGCATTGTTTCACAGAAAGAAATTTCAGTCTTTATCCTGCCAAAAGGCACAGCCACACCAATGCAATGCAAAAGAGCTCATTTTAGGATTCAATTATACTCGATATATATATATATATATATATATATATATACATATATATATATATATATATATATATATACGTATATTTCAGTGCACACACCACAAGGACATTAATCAATAATGTCCTTCCTTATCCGCAGGGAATGGCTCAGAAAGTAAACACAAGATCAAAGAACGTGCTCTCCTAAGATATTAATCAGTTGAAGCTGCCCAGCGTGTTACTTTAAACCCTACCTGTCCGGCGCTGGTTATGGATATAATCCCAGAGGCTGGGCTATTAGTATGAATACAGACACACACTCACCCTTCCTATTGTGAGGATATGGACAAGAACAAGGCGGTCAGTGATCTCTACGGTTTAACAGCTACGAGCAATTTCAATAAGGGCTGAGGGAATAAAGTCCCATCATCATCATCACCCAACACATGTACACATTCAGACAGCATGAACACCATTTACAGGGGATTTCGTGTCATGTATGGCCCGAGGCAACTACAGTCCAGAGTCTATGGTTGTGAAGGAAGCTCATTGTTCCCTAGACAGAGGATGAAGTGGTTTCTGGGACACTGCAACCCCCACAAAGCTACCAACTAGTTACTAGAGAGAGGGAGGGACAACTTTACAGATTACAAGGGCAGTGTTAAATAGGAGCAAACGAGGGGCTGTGGTGGGACTGCAGGCAGATCTATTAGTGTGTCACCGTACTGTATTCTACATGCTTTAACCGATTTGAACACTGGCTTCATGCACTGATGTGTAAACAAGGTCTATGAGCTCTGGTCCCTGACAGCAAGGATCCAAAAATTAAAGCCCGAAGACATTGGAGATAAAGCTCCCCCTAGTGTCGGAAATACACTAACAACATTTCCCAATTTCAACTTAGTTCTTCCTCGCACTTTGGTCCATGTGGTTATTAAATTTGAAAATAATCCATGAAATACTTTTTGAGTAATCACGTTAGCAGAAAGGACCTGCGACGGCAATAATGATTCTTTTCATTCCAGAATCCGAAGACAATCTTAGGAAATAGTTAGGACAGCAGAATAGCAGTCAGGTTCCTGAAAAAACACACCATCCTGGTGTTCCGTTCATTTCCGGCAATCATCCAAAGTGATATAAAAACCCTTTGACAAGAAAATGGAGGCAGAGGAATCAACGTAGCGAATAGAGGTATTCCTTCCTTTTCCATCTGGGTATGTATGATTTGTACGTTACACTCAAACTTTTTAACATCCTCTTCCTTTTTTATTTTTATTGCATGCCAAATGTCTCCCCCCATGCACCAGTGCTGTGTGCTCTGCCCTTCTGAATGTGACATTCAACTGTAAGCAGTCCTAAAGCTCATCACATTAAAAAAAAAAAAAGTTTCCTGGAAAAAGCAGCTGTGGCAGGGAAATACAAAATAAATCTTGGTGCATATATCCGATATCAGCGCACGTTATCTTCAGAGGGGAGTCTGAGGAAAGAGAGTAAACCAGGATGTTTCTATGTGCAGTGTAAGATAGTGGAAACCAATTTTCACCTCTTCCCTCCTCAGCCCCAACACACTACTTGATTCAGCCCTCGCTAACTCTGCACAAGCAGGAATAAATCACTTCATCTAAATAAGCTAGCCAAATGTTTTACACCTCTGCATTTTACTTAGTGCCGATAAGGTGCTGGTTCACCATTCGGTGCAAAGCACCTCTTCTTTCCATTTTTTTTTTTTTTTGTCTGCTCTTGGTCCCCGACAGAGATGAGCAGGACTGTAAGCTTCTGTGGAGGCACGGGCTGAAGAGATAGGAAAGTGCCGAAAAAAGAGCAGGGAGTATTTTAAAACCCTGCCGTTTCTTATGCCCTCGACGGTAAAACAACAGACATGCCATATTTTATGTTAGCGTTAAATATTCCCATGCGCGTTGCCCCTATGACAGCTTATTCTCGGCCAGATTTATCACAACCTTTATCCGCTCAACCCACCAGACAAAGGCATGGCACTCAGTTTACAGTGTAGCGTTCTGATGCCTCAGGCTGGAGACACGGCACACAATCAATAGAGATGCAGAGTCTATACATTGAACAGGACTGTGTTGACACACATCATTCCAGCAGCCATACATCACATCTTTTTTGTCTAATTAGCTCCCTGAAGAGCCTAATACATCCGCTCATTCACGCGTATCTCTCACTGTAGGTTTCACGGAAGAACCCCACGCCGTCCGGGCTACGTGTCATTTCTCTTTGTTGCTGTGATGAAGGGAATCTATTAATGATGTTGAACACATTTAAGAAAATATAAGATCGGTTCTGAACACCAATTAATCAGCGGCCCTGGTTTATTTCATCAAGAGAATTTATTCATGCTTGGTATCATGTATGATCATTGTTAAAACAGAAAGATCAATCCCGCGCTGACGTTCAGACTAAAGCTCTCATCCTGGAACAAGAGATACCTACTGCAGTTACTGTATTAACATTAAACGTTTGACCCGCAGAATCTGTACGGAATTGAATTTATTTTGGAGTTAAAGGGCACGCCGTCCATCTCCAATTTATTGCCTATTAAAAATGTGGAACCATCCTCTTCATCGTATCCTGTGCAGAGACGAACCTCAGTTTATGATTTAAGATCATGTTTTTCTAAGCAAGCTGTTTGTGTTTTTTGTTTGTTTGAAATGTTACTTTCATTTCCTAGTTGTTCATTAGTCTCCACTTAAATGCAAATCCTTCAAAGTGCCCATGAAATCATATTTAGGGTGTATTCTATGTACAGTGTGTTCACTTTGTAAATCCTTGTGGGTCCATGGAGCAAGGACATCTCATTTAGTTCCAGTTTCAAATTCAAGTAAATATTACAAGTTCTTATCTCTTGTAACATCATTTTTTTCTGTATCTTGGTAAGCTTTTAATGTCTTTGGGGTTTTTTTCGGGGGTCTTCCATGGAAGATTTGCCACAAATTCTGGTTTCCAGGGTTACCCTGCTCCAGAAAAGCATCTAGAAGTTGCCCAAAACAACAATAATCTTACCCATACTGCACCGGGGCAAGTGGGGGCTAAGTACCTTGCTCGCACATCATTGGGGGTTCCTTCTCCGCGGTCCAATTGTCCTGCCTGAACAAGGATTGACCCAGTAACCTCTGGGTCGAAAGTTCCCTCCTGTAACTTTTTATTTTTTATATATTTGTAAATTCAGGGCCAGAGTAGAAGGAGTCACTTTTAGAAAACTGTTCTTAAATGTTGTTCCTCCCAGCATTTACAAACTCTAAATTACTGTGTAGAATCACACCACTAAACTTCTTCATTTGGAGGAAGAGAAGTTTGAAGGCGCTGAATCAGGTGAATAGGGTGGGTGTCAGACAGCAGGTAGTCCACGAGCAGGAGTGTATCCCAGTAAAATAGGGCTACAGACCATGTTTATTTTACCTTCTTGGAAGCTGGAGACTCTGAAGTTTTCAGTTGTTTCCTTTGTTTTATCGGCTGGTTGAAGTTGGTGAACCCAAAGTCTCATCCGTGGTTGGAAATTTCTGGAGAAATCTCTCCAGAGCTTCCTCAAAAATGGCAAGATAAACCATTGACAAGGACTGAAAACCAATTCCCATCAGGCGCTTAGAGTTTTATCACCTGACAAGCAGACTCCTTAGTCATTTGGAGTTAACTAATAACTAGATAACTAATTGGACCCGTTCATGGGAGATTCACTATATCTGTGTAGCGATGTGCAGTATTATTGACTTTCTACATAAATTATAATAACCTTTTCTTTATTTATCACATTACACAGTACATACCTACAGTACGACCTTTTGAAATTTATCTCTGCACTGCATTGGAAACACAGCTGTGTGCATATGTTCACTAGTTTCTGGATACGAAAGGGGATTTACTTTAGCCTGCCATTGGTGTTTCCACAGCACTCTCCTTCAATACCATAAAAAAATAGGTGAAGATCTGTTTAGAGTATTTACTCCAACTAATAATTGATTTTTTCAAGAAGAACATTGCTTACATCATTATTGGTTCACTACCGTAACGTGATATCAAGGACAACTCACACTATTCGCACAGTCAGCAAATATACAACTCATCAAGAAATAACTGTCAAAACAAACAATTGCTAAAGGGAAAATACTGTGAAATCCATGCATTAAAAGCACAATATAATATTTTAGAGAAAAAAAATATGCCAGCGGAGAATCGCGCTATGGAATTATATAAATATATAAATTATATAAATAGTTGGAGTGTTCGCCACGCTTGTAGCAGATTTCTAACTGGGTCTACACTTTGGTCCCTGATAGCGAGGGGTAAATCATTGAAAAACCTGTAAGCCCCATTTGCTGTATAAACCACAATTACTGGCGACCCTTTGAATGAACTCCAAATTTGAAGTTATATTGGAAAAACAGTCCTTTCCTTTAAAAAAAAATTAAAAAAAAGAAGCTCCCTCTGGTGAATAAAATAAAAAATACTGGAGTAGAATATGAAATATACTAGAAAAGTCTCCTTAAGTGGATTCATAGGCACCAAATTTGGACTAAATCTGACAGACATTTTGGAAGTTATGTTCGAAAAAGAAGATTTTTGTTCAAGGTTTTTTGAGAAAAAGCTCCCCCAATGGCAGGATTATGCAACCAACCTTTCCAAAAATCAATCGAGTTCTTCCTCACACCAAGGTCTATGATGTTTTTGTGTTATCGCTTTAACACGAATAATATCCCCTATTTTTGGGGATATAAATGTGTGGACTCGCGACTGCGTTGATGGTTGATATAGAAGGAGACATGTAATCTCATTATATTGTGTACGTTCCCAATAAGAGGGTTATTGCATGTTTTGTTTTTTTTAAGAGTATCCAACAGTATGGATTCGGTTCTTCTTTGGAACAAGGTTTCAGGCAAAAACGCTGACGTTATTCGGAGGGCTGATCCCTTCATTTCAACATCCCAGTGTCACTCATGTCTGAGTGTGTGCCTGTATTATCTGTCGTGAAGGATGCTGGTCTATTAGGGTTAAAAATGGAAATTGTTTCTTCTTTTTTCTATAGTCATTTGGGGATTCATTCTAAGAAATGCACTCACCTCATTTTTACCCCAAAAGGGGAAATATGAGTGACAAGATAATGGTGAAGGAGAGATTACACCAGAGGAAAATGTCAGCGGGAATGGACCATTTAGTCTCTAGAGGGGAAATATGTGTGTATCAGCCACAGTAAGAGAATATACATATACAAGGCTCAAACTCTTGGGCTGTCTTCAAATGTCGGACTGATTCTGATTCTCACTAGGTGTCAGCCAGACGGCTATTTCTGTGACGCTCCCAGTAAATGTTGAATATTCAAAATGCGTCTGTCCATCAACTCTAGGATTGATTTGAGAATGTAGCATTTTTAAGCATCTAGTCAACTCAATATGCTGATAGTTAAAGTCAGCTATGAGCCTAAGTTAGCTTTATCTATGACCAATGACAATAAAAGTCTGTCTAAGTCTAAGTCTAAGTCTTCACTAGATAAATATCAAATATTTGATCTGTGCTTTTTCATGTTTTTGTTTTACTCCATTGTAGTATCACTGTGTTTTGGTTTAAAACACAGTGTTTTTCATGAAAAAAAAGGCTTCCCCCTAGTGAGTTAAATATCAATTATTAGATTAAATATGACCTATACAAGATAGATCTCCTCGAGTCCATTCAGATTCACCAAATTGGAGATAAAGCTCCCCCCTAGTGTCAGAAATATAGAACTGACCTTTTCCAAAATCAATAAAATTCTTCCTTACACTCAGGTCTATGTGGGTATAAAATTTGACAATGATCCATGAAATTGTTTTTGAGTTATCAAGTTAACACGAAGGATCTTCTCCAGCCCATTCGGTGTCCACCATGACAATCCCATAATATCTGCAACTTTTCCGGGATATTATCAAGTCGAGTCTTGGTAAGGGACGGAATTAATCTGATTCCGGAGCAAACAATGTTAAAACGGCATGTAACATCATGCTTGTGTGGATAATTGTTGGAGAGGATGTTCTGTTCTGTCATGTGGAATCAATTTCACGATGAGAAAGTGGCATAAAGGAACCATGTGAAGACACTGGCTTTTGAATCCGATGGCTGGAAGGCTTGTGTTCACATTATTTAATGCAACTCGTCACTCTAGCGGCTTGGTTTGTTCGACGTATGTGCCATCTGCTGATTGCGTCCTCATTGGCATTGCCATGTTAATTGAGGAATGTTTTGTAAAGAAAATACTCTATATTCACTAATCAGGGGATTCATAGGTCTGTTTCAGCCATCTCCTCTGCAAAAGCAGAATAAAGTCAGCCAGCCATTTTCAAAGAGTGTTAACTACCTTTACTGAAGTCCAGAAGGATTGATACAATTTGGAAATATGACCACATGAGGTGGGAAAATACTATCAATACATTCTGAAAAACATGTAAAATATGAGCATTATCTTATTTTCCACTATTTGGAAAAGACAGGCAATATGATTATACTTCATGTCAGGAGTCAGGTTTCAAATTCCAGTCCATAAGTGCATACAGCTATTTGAAAGTGCCCGTATACATGAGGTCAAACTTTAAATCCTTTATTTATTTATCCGCTTTACCCCCCTCTTCTTCACTCCAATGAAGACTAAGCTCTGCTTCTGGCTTTAAACTGTGTGGACCGATTAAGCTGAGTTAGGCCTACTTTCCATAGATGTGTTGGCGTGGCACTTTTAAATCCAAACTCGCCCCTCTCTCTCCCTTTCTCTCTCTCTCTCTCTTTCAGCAAAGGCCGGTGAAGAGGTGACACAACTATACTTCTTAAACTGGAAGGTAGCGGGAGATTAACAAATGGAAGTGTCACATAAACTCAGCTCTGGCAGAAAAAAAAGTGTTTCCATAATATTTTATAGTTCCATGATTCAATACAATTTGAAGGCCCTAGCTGTTATGATAGTGTTGGTGGGGCTGATGATGATGATGATGATGATGATGATGACAGCTTGGGTAAGGAAATGCCCTGTGATCCTATGGACACAAGATTCAAGTTTTACGCTGCAGCTTTTTACTGTTAATCCACCCCTCAAGGTCAAGATCATACCTAATGTTACTAGGACTATGCTGACAGCAAGGGTATATCTCCCAGAAGCCCTTAATCTGCTGCGCTAACAAGCAATCCCCTTGATTGAACTCCACAAACTAAAATTTGAAGTTCTAATCAAATGTATTGGATGTTGTCAAGTTGATACACTCGCACCAAATCTGGACTTAATTGCACCAACGGTTAGGAAGTTCTGTCCGAAAAAAGTTTTAATAAGAAAAGAACTTTGAGTAAAACATGAAAATAGCAAGATCGATCTCGTCCAGTCCATTTATATTCACCAAATGTGGACTAAAGTGGACCAATAGTAGAGATATTATGGCCCAAAGACCTTTGCAGATAAAGATCCGCCCAGCTTTGGAAATATACTAGAACCGACGTTTCCAATAATCAATCCAGTTGATTTCGGGAAAGGTCTTCTACGGTCTATGGAAGGAAACGACTACTTTGGGGAGTAAATGGCAAAAGATAACACAATAAAGAAAATATGGCTTATTTTTCACTTTTCCAGTCCGTCTTGGATTCAGACAAACACAATAAAGTATTTTAGAAAGTTATTAATAGGTAGTTCCAAGTGAATTTGCATACATGAAGACACTTGCCAACATCAACTTTCTACAAGAGATACCTTTTTTAATCTGTCCAAATAGATCCACGTGCTAAAAGTCCTTGAGGGAATTTCTGCTCGTTGGGATGTATCCATCTGCTCGTGCGTTTATGTGCCTTACTTAAAATATTCGACTCAGGGAAATCTGTCTCCCTCTCAAAACAGATCAGTTGGCATCGCGATCATCAAGAGCACTTGTTTACAGCAGAATGCTATCAGGACAGCTTAACACAAGGTAATGTGAGTGAAACATATGCAAGTTAAATGCACAATATCTTATTACCACATCACAAAAAGGGAGAACAAACAGACAAATTAAAAACGAGAAAGGAATGATCTCTTTGAAACATTTATTATGAAATAATGAAGGTAGAGTAACACTGTTCAAATAAAGCTTTTTTAAAAACAGGAGTTGCAGTCATGGAGTACTGAATAATGGGCAGAGTTTATTTCAGGTGTAATTAATACGTTCCCATCAGCGAGGAAAGGAAAACGCAAGGCCAATAAAAAAACAAAACAAAATAAAACAAGTCCATTATTGTTTACCACAGCACATTAGGATAAATTACCAGGAGTTCAGTTTACATGAAACATCTCGTATATACAGGAAAGATTTACATTGATGAGGGTTACACAGTCTTTATGAGCAATGGGGCCCCGTGGCAAAGCAGTCAATTTAAGTCACATTTCAAGTCAAGTGAGGCTTTTTGCTTGAGAGGGTGGGGGGGTGAGGGGGTGAGGGGGTGGCAAGTAGTCTAGACACTGGCACACACTGGTGACAGAGCAGCGGGCCGTGTGTCTTGACACAACAACCCAATGACAAGGACGTGTCTCCCTGTGGGTGCGTCATGTCAGGACTTTACAGCACCGCTTTGTCCATCTTGGGCATTCTTCCTCTTACCATCTTCAGGATGGTAAGAGGAAAAGCGGGGGCTACGTGTTGAACACAAAGCACCTTCGACATGAAGGTGACCACAGCCTTGGAGATTTCACATTGCGTGTATCAGCATTGACCCCGATAAAACATGAAAAAGGTGTGGGCTTGAGACGGGGGGGGAGATAAGGGATGGAGGGGCACCGTGAGGAGTGGAGAGGAGAGATGGGTTTTTGGGGTTGGGCTGAGGGGCATTCAAACAATGAAGTAGCATCATAACCCTTTTTTATATCATATTTTTGGTAGACAAGCAAGTAGTCAAGAAACATTTTCTTCCACCCTCTACTCCTACTTTTTGGGTAAATTTGAGGAAATCCAGTTCTTGCTGTGATTCAGGCCGCAAGTTTCTCCTAATCATGCAGTGTTCGAAAAATATGACGCTAGTATGTCAACTTGATTGATTGCCTCAGAAAAATGGGTAATGTGTTCAGTGAATTAGTGAAAACATGGAGATGAATTAAGTAATGACAGTCCCACAAAAGACATAATGGCCGTCTTGTGTTCTTGTGCATGAAAAATCATTAAACTTCACAGAGCAAAAGCCTGGAGATTGTTTTCCAATCAGTTAACTTTGAGAAAAAGCTGAGAGGGATGATGAATTTGGTATGAAGTGGGTCACCAAAAGCGATGGAGACACAAAAAAAACAATTTGAACACACATGTGAGACCTTTTGATATTTGACAATATCTGTCAGTATCAAAGTTATACTGTGCATTAGAGCCAGGCAATTAAACACAAATGATGAAAAACAGAGAGTTTGAACCTCTAACCAATGGAATCCTCCCCATTTATTTGATTAATAGTGTCCCCGATACGTGCATTCACTAACTGTCGCTGAACACATCACGCTCTGTCCTGAGGCTTTGCAACGCGGGTTCAATACAAGACGCCGAATAGGTACTAATCAAAGGAGATTGTACCCAAAATGAATCCCACGTTCGCCATTTGATCACATGAAGGTTTGCGCCATGACAGGCATCCTATGGCAAATCAATATGCGGAACACAAAACTGATTTCCAAACCGTATAAGTAGTTCCGGGTTAACAAATACCATCATTGGTACAGTTAGCCAGCAGGGAACCGACTTATGGATGGAAACAGGTGATCGGCTGTTGCGACCCCGAAAGACACCAGCCGAAAAACGAAGAAGAAGAAAAAACCTACAGTGGGCATGAAGTCTATTGTGAAGACCGTAGAAAAAAAGAAACTTGGCATCCATAGGTTACACCATCCAATTATATAATCACTTGCAAATTAAATCATAAAAAACCCACTACTTCTAGTGCTGGTACCAAGCCCGGATGAATGGATAGGGTTGTGTCAGGAAGGGCATCCTATGCCAAATCAATATATGTTGAACATAAAACTGATTTCCAAACCGGATCCATTGGGGCTTGAGTTAATAAGTACCGTCACAGATGATGCGCTATATATATAGTTTGAAATTTGCCCAGCCCTACGGTACCCGCCTGAAATAATAAATCAATAAAGTCCTCATGGTGAGAAACCTTAACAGAAGTACGAAAATATTTGAAATGAGAATCAACAAAATAAATACATTTAAATCAAATGCAGTTGCTCTTAATCTGCCATTATTTGTGGTTTAGAGAAAAAGGTTATAGAAATGTTTTATATGCTTAAAAATATATGTATATAAATATATTTAAGATTAGTTGGACATTCTTTTCCTCTGAAGTGGATTTTAACAAATATATAACGAATTGTTAAATTCATGCAGTGCACCAGAAGGGATATATTTTGATGAATTGGAAAAACTGGACATCCACTGGGGCAATAATCACCTCTGGTTGTACTTCGAACCCACTACCTCCATTTTTATAATCTAAACCTTAACACTGAGCCTTTAGCGGCTAAGGATCCCTGATAGCTACATTTGTTTTCAGGACGTGCTACATCTTAGCTTACTAAGAGAATACAGATCAGCGTATTCTGCATGCTACGGATGTTGATGATGAGAATTATGCTAACATCATCATAGATGTGTATGCGGTGCTGTATGAGTTCATCGGAAAGAATGAGATTTTACAAGTCTGTGTTCTTTTTTTACAAGTCTAGAGCATCTGGAGTCAAAGTGTAATGGACATGTACAGCAAAAGGGATTACAAAAGCGGCACCTCAAGAAAAATGACAAGGCAGCCGAGGAGATGGATGTATGATCACAGTCAGGAACAATCACTAGCCTCCCTCCATCTTCCTCCTCCAGACCACCAAACCCTGTGTCAGCACAACCCAGAAGATATTGCAACAGACTTTTCCCCTCAGGTGCAACATTGTCATAGTTCATTAATCTTCTCAAACTTCTGCGCCTGCCATCAACCCCCGTACGTACTACTAATCCCCTTATTAATGTGGCAAATGAACCTGCACAAGAAGGACGACTCCCCCGAGGCTAGGTAATCACAATAGTCTGAACAAACTCCTGTTTGCTTAGGATGTCCATTGATTAAATGAACTGACAAGACAAAACCAGGAGCAATGTGCCCATATTCCTTCTTCTTCCTCACGGGGCTTCATCCCATCCTTCACGTTAAGATGAATACTAAACCTATATCATGGATTTCTCCTTTCTCATTACAGAGAAACGTGTTGTTTTTTGTTTTTAAGTGTTCTTAGGACAGATTAATTTGACCACACTGAAAAAAAAAATGAAAGATGCAAACCATATATGTTTGCATCACGACTGTTATTAGCATAAAGCAGTAGCACAGCGGGAAGAGCGGCCGTCTCCAAGAGGGGTGATTGGAGAGTCTACATGTTAACGGGTCCTTGAGCAAGAGCCGGAAGCCATACCTGCAGATAGCTGGGAATGCTCCTCAGGAAAGGATTAAATGCGGGGAACCAATATGGTTACGTTGTACTGCTTGTATGTTTGTATGTGACAAATAAAAGCTTCTTCTTCAAATGTAGCCGTCGGCTTTCTATGTGCTATAGCGAAGGGGTCACCACATAAATGAAAGCTCTAATGTTCTTTTTTTCAGAGCTGAGGCCGGCCTTGGCAGCAGAAAAAACCTATCAGTTTGCGATAGTTGAACTGTATAGGTCTTTTCAGTCTTTGCAACTCTGAGGCCATGCAAAAAAAACACTTATAACCCACAGAGGTAAAGCCTTTTCATACGTCAGGACCAAAAGGACACATAGGTCGGTGTTTCTTCTGTTTTCTCGATTTTCTTTAGAGGAAGTTTGATTTAAAAAAAAAGCGAAATAAATTCGATCAAGAACAGAACAAGTGGTTAGAATCTTCATTTTGTTCAAGAGAAGAACTAAAAACACTAGAAGAAATAAAAAATAAATAAATGTTTGTTTTTTGATATTATATATTCTGAGACCGCGGATCATTTGATTGCCTGCAAGCTTTTCAGTTTGCTTTAGGTCAAGCTAAAATATCTCTGAAATTTAGATTTAAGAGCGGACAGAAAAAGGCCTGTCATCTGCAGAAACTCTGATTGCAGTCAAGGGAGGTATCATTTACGAAAACAAAAAACGAGCCAGACTCAAATTGCAGTGAAGCTCTCATGATTTCCTTATTTGAACTGTTTTTTTTTGTGTCGGTTTTGCTCTTTGTAGAAAATTTCTGTGAAATAATTTTTCCTTTCAGGCTGAACATAATCAGAACAAGGTATTATTAAGTTATTGTAGTGAACACTGAGCAAATCAATGTGCAAGATCAAATTGTACAATTCATAATTGGTACAATTATGTATGGTGAAATAACTCAAATTTCAATGGTATACTGAATATGATAATATTTTCAGCAAACCTCTTAAGATTTGTTATAATGACAGTTCACATTTAGGAAAATGGTTAATTCTCTGGATGATAGACCTAGTTTTTTCATTATAAGCTTCCAGACACATTTGATACTTGGCTGAAGAAAAACTATCTGTCACAATGGCAACGCCTTCCAGAACCATTTTTCTTAACCATAACCATTAAACACATTTATGAACCATTTGATCATCATCATCAAATGTTACCAGAAAAAAAAATAAAAGCTGAGATATGAGTAAAGTGTGAGGAAATTGATGGTTTTACTATACTTTAAATTGATTTTGTGTTCTTTTTGGAAATAGCTCTTTATCAAATTAGGACATGTTTTGTAACAGCAGATTTAACGAGACTTAACTTAATCACAATTTTTAATAAAAGTCATGAAGGATAATAACAAGCTAGACTGACCCATAACAATATCCAAGCTCGATGTCTTGGTCTGAATGGAGCGGGCTCAGATGGGTAGAATATGTCTTTGGACACCTGGTTCAGTTCTCGAACCATGCTGTCAATCTCAGCGGCACCACACGCTCAGTCTTAATTTCTTGCTGCCATAATCTGGGGATGTCAAGGAAAGATCAGCTGTTCTCAATATCTCGTCTCGCTAATAGTAGAGCAACACAGCGCCATTATTAGCCTATTTTGCATCTGTCTTTTTCAAACATAGCTTAACCTGTATGTCATTCATGCTGTGTGCACCCTCCACCTCCAATCACTGGCCCAGTCATCACATTTTCACCACTTCATCAACCTCTTCATTCTCAGCAGAGTCATCACTCACCATCACCACCAGTGTGTGGACTCCCCAACTCCCATTTCCACATAAAGACAGTCAGATAGTCATCTCTATAGAAGAGTAGGGATCCAGAGACATTCTAGCCTTGAATAAAACAACACCGTCGTACATATTTTAGAAAAACAAAAAGCCGAAAAAGTCAATAATCTGCTAACCAATGGTGTGATTTTTGTATTTCATGGCCTGGACAAATAAATAAACTACAAAATAATTTTGTACGCCTGTACAAAACGCCTGTATTTTCAATTTTTTTCTTCATTGTCAAACTTTTCTTTTACTTCAATCACGACCGAGAAAAACAAAAATGTAAAAGTTCTATTTCAATTGGTCAAAAAGGAAATCAAATAATGAAATATCTTTCACTTCTCTACTTCTGAAAGATAGTTGAATAACCAGAAGATGCACTGAGCCGCGGGGTAACTCAACTACATAAAGTTCATCTGCAGGTTGCATCCTTTACTTTTACACCAACAAAGCGGTGAGGAGGGAGGAACATCATGTGACCCAACACTCATGACTCCACATACGCCTGCTAACTCAACAGGACAATAAATTGCCTTTTACTTTCACATACACCATTCGATCCATTGCATGATAAATGAATAGAGTGTGAGAACATAAAATCGGAGTAATCTAATTAAGCTCGATGTTCCTTAGATCATCTCCCTCTGCTTTAAAAACCCTGCAAACCATGTTCATGTGACCATAACACTAGCCGTGCCTTCTGATGCACAGGACATGGTTTACGCGTAGCTGCCGGCCTGATGTTACGTTTTCGAGCCTCATCTCTGTCTCCACGTAAGACCACCGAGAGGAGGAAAGTAAGAGTGATTCTGAAACGGCTAGGATAATACTTGGTTTCTTAGATGCTCGTATTGCCTTTTGAAAGTAGGACAGAGTTTTCATGCTTTTTCCTCAGCGTTGTTTACACTAATGTAGGTCCCTGGAGGGTAAATAATAAGTGGGTGAAACAGAAAGGAAAGGAAAAGATTGCTCTTGCTATCAGCAAACTCTGGAGTTCCTGTAAAGCTGCTTCCACCATTTGTCTGTGACGGCTCTGTCGTCTCCATTTCCTGTATCGCGTTTGAAATTCACTGGGGAAGACACAGCACGCACCTTTGAACCCCTTATCTCTGGGTGTCTTTATCAATTTCTTTATCAATTTCCTTTCAGGGTTCCACAGTTATTGATCTGGGCTGATGTAGCGAAATATTTTCTCTTGAGAACTGCCTTTTCAATTTGAGCAACGGTCAATTATTAAAGGCTCTCCCCCTCAGTTTCATACGTTTTTATTGAACATCATCTTTCACCTAATTGCTTCGTTCTTGACAACTAAAGATAACAATTTGAGATGTATTGGACAACACTGTAACTGCATCCCTTTGCTAGACGTACTGCGTCTGTTGTGCAAAAGCCCATATTTCACAAGTATCGACTTTAAATGGGATTGACTTATTTTTACCAACTATGTATGCGTGTAATAAATATTTCAAATAATGCAGGTTTATCTTCTCAGGGCGGTTCTACTCTGCAGGAAATATGATGATCTGATGATATTTCCTTTTTGGATAGGTTTTGCGTGCCTAAAGATTTGCTCAGAGTTTTTTTGAGCTTATATATATATAAAATATATATAAATATATATATATATATATATATATATATATATATATATTATATGTATAAATTCTGCTCAAAAGAATTAAGCAAACACAGAGTTCCTCGCTTTTCTTTGAGCACATTGCATATACAGTGGCTAAACGCTTTGAACAGTTTTATATAATACGTATATATATAAATTAATCTTGGCTCTGTTTTCATTAAACGCTCAAGCAGAAAGGAAAAAATAAGAATGTTACATACTGGACACGTTTGCTTATGACGGAGAGGACATACATATGTCGAAACGAACTGTTGCATTGGGTAAAATACTCAAAACACAGAATGGATAAAATACTGCGTTTTACTTTGCAAGACAGTGACTGTAGTCTAATGACTTCAAGCAAAAACAATAAAGGCCATTCAACCTTATATGGAGAGAAATCCTTATCCTTACAATAAAAACCACCATTTAACCAGATATGTCTTCATTACAAACGCTGAAAGACAGATGTTTGCTCGGAGAATGAAGGCAGAAATAATAAAAAATAATGATACCGAGAGAGGGAAGTGTACCCTTGTGTGCTGTCAATATATAACCGGATATTGGTTTGAGTAATTAATGGACTAATATTGCTCAAGGGTGGGATATGACACTCTCCCTGCACAATTTATGACATTAGTTTTGTGTGGATCCAATTAATTTTCATCATCTAATAAATTAGTAGCATTTTAAGATGATTCACTTTCCTAGCGGTTATGATGGGAATGTATATTTTCAAGGCTCAGCCGAACGGCTCTGTGTGTCGGTGAAAAGAAGTTGAATTTTACCGAGGTACAGCATGAAGTCGCTTTCAATCATCTATAGAAGTACAAAGGCATATTTTGATCATGTTGCGCAGGATATTCCAGAAGAACAGGTGAGATCAAAAGAGTCTGCCTACGTTATTTACATCGCTGATGGCGTGCTATAGAACGCTGCGTTTACGCGTGCCCCTTTGATTCATTTCTTAGGATTATTGATCGCTATATATCTTGTATGGAATTGTACGACGACGGGCGAAATCAATGAAGTTGTGCTTACAGTATAGCGCCATATCTCATGTGTCATAGGGTTGAGCGCCCACCACACCATAACTCATTTCATCACCTTGTTTCAACCCTCACTCTCACACATCACCACACACACACACGCACACACACGCACGCACAAACTGACACCAACAGTGTCTGGCAAGTGACATCAGACTGAATGTCTCTTTTGAAAGCTGCCTCTCACGGAGAAACGAATTAAAGGCAACCCCTGATGCAGTGACCTGAAGGTGCGCTCCGGGCGGTGTCACCGCTGTAATTCCCCTTCTCTTCCGGACAGATCTTATCACTCACACCTCTAACTGCCATTATCAATCTTCCGTATGCGGCCTCCACATCATTAGGCAAGAGCATTTCCCTATGAAAACCAACACAGGTTACACTCCTTCTTTTTCCACCCTTGCATTTATAAGACCACTGCAGGTTGGCACCGTGCCAGGCTGTAACCATGCAGCGCAACACTGCCACCTAAAGGTTCAGTACCACCACCCACTGACCCACTGTCAGCCCTCTCACTGCCTCTCGTCCACCCGCTGCTCGCTCTATTCTCCCTCCGCACTGCTGCGCCTCGTATTTGTCCATGTGTGTTCCATTAGATTAGAACCGGGTTGTACAGCTGCTTTATTAGCAGAAAAATTCATAAGGCTTTTGATTAAACAAAAAAGAAAATGAAAAAAAACGAAAAACAGCATGGATTACGTTGACATTGGAGGCTCATTATTGGCTAATCCTTTCTGAATTGGATGTGTATCAAGTTCCAGACAAGCCGCACTCAGTTCGCTGGTTTGCTTTGAGAGAAGGCATTTAATTCAAGCTCAGAAGATGTGACACAGCCTACAGTGACATTAACAATACCACCCCAGCAGATTAATTATTGACTGTTGTTATTGCTGCAGGTGCTGAAAAAGGTCTTTTGTGATATTACAATACACATCAAAAACAAAGAAACAAACAAAAAGGCATGAAAACACTCAGAGTTTCATGAGGAGAGAGGTGAGAAGTCGGCTACTTTTTTGGAGAGTGTGCAGCAATTATCTATGTTGAAAACAGTAATCCGAGTAGATTGGCGAGAAAAAAATGTTTCTTTCACAAAGAACACTGATTCACAATTAATGTTACGAAAGCACATCTTGTCAGTGATCTAAGTGGGTTCTGTATAGACAAAATAAGGCAAGGCAATCACTCACCCACTTGCATTTTGTTAAATATGAATTAAATAGACACGAATGACAAAACACCAGTCTATAATTATTCCCACAAATCATGTATGTGATAGTTGAGTCCATATTCAGCTTCATTACTTAGCAATCAACCAAGTTACCTTCTGGATTTTTTTTTCAATTATTTTTCAAAAACCAGTGACAATCTCTCAAGCAATATGTCACCTGTAGTTGTTTCCTGTTGTTTCACAGCACCTAGAGTGAGTCTCTAATCTAGACTGGCACTTTACAACTGTGGAACAGCGCAGTTATAGGCAGTACTTATAGACCAGTAAAAGTGCTCTTTTACCTGCTGTCTGGTGTGCATGGGCCCCTTCGTCTTGAACCCTCCCTGGGAACTGCACTCTGAGGCACTGAAGTGGTCGGAGCTTGTGGAGGACCTCTTGGAAAGGGTGTCACAGCCCCCAACAAATGTGTTATCCAATGGGAGCTCCTGAATCACGTGATGCTTCTTCACGGAGACCGGCGTGTCGGCCTTCAGGTGGAAGGCCGACTGCGGCGAGGCGGACTTGTAGTGCCGGGCCAGGTCTGGGCTGCTGGGTTTGAAGGTAGTGGTGGGTGTGGCATTCCAATCAAAGCGTCCAATCCCTTGTTCCTCCAGCTCAGTCGGCAGGGTGATGGTTCCATTGATGGGCTCGTGGGCTGGATCGTCGGGTTTGTTTCCCTCGATGGTGACAAAGTTGAGCAGTGAGCTTTTGGGGGATTTCCTTTTCTTGCGCTTTTTCTTTTTATTCTGTTTGTTTTCTGTGTTGGGTGACATCCACTCGGCGCCTTGTTTTTTCCTCTGTGCAGCTCGGAACCTGGAGGCATGGCGGCATCGCAGCAGCACAGTGACAAAAATGACAATAATCACCACTAAAGCGCCGGTGACAAAGGCTATCATTATGGTTAAATAGTCACCACTTTGATAAGTTTCACTGGTTTCGCCAATGTTTCTGTCAATTGGAGTCTCCATGGTGCGTCGGATGAGATCGTAGATGAGCGTTGAGTTCCCCACGGTGTCATTGACATACAGAAAGACCAGCACCAGAGTATGGAGAGATTTGGGGTATCCAAGATCACTGATATTGACCACTAATCGGTGTATGCCGGTGTCGGTCACAGCCGGCTTTTCCTCCAGTGTAATATTCCCTGTGACGGGGTCTATTCTGAACAGCCCTTTGCTGTTTCCACTCACAATGGTATATTTCAGCTCTGCATTCATCCCTGTATCACCATCTACGGCAAACACCTCTGCTACTACAGATCCAGGGATAGAGGAGAGAGGGACAAGCTTGAAAGACGTGTTGGAGGAGGGGGAAATGACAATCGGGGTGTTGTCGTTCACATCAATGACATTGATGGTCACCTTGGCAGCTGAGGAGCAAGGAGGCCTGCCACTGTCCACGGCCCTGACATCGAAGGTGTAGGAGCTCTGTTGCTCCCTATCAAATGACACGTTAGATTTTATCACCCCAGAGTACGGATCCAGAATAAAGTTCTCATTGTCATTCAGTATGGAAAGAGAAACAGCTGCATTTTCTCCAGCATCTGAATCTGTCACAGTAATGACCCCCACAGTGCTGTATTTAGGAAGATTCTCAGACACGAAGAACTGAAAGTGGTTATGAGTGAACTTGGGGTTGTTATCATTTTCATCCAGCACGGTTACAATCACGGCCGCCTGCGTTTGCAGGGGAGGGGTCCCATTATCTCTCGCAGTTACAGTGAAGAGAAACCGATCCTGATCCTCCCGGTCAAAAACCCTGGATGCTGTCAAAACCCCCGTTTTGCGGTCAAGATCAAAAAATGATGCATTTGGTCCCAGCTGATAAACAATCTCCGCGTTTTTGCCACTGTCCTCATCTGTGGCACTGAGAGTAGTAAGGAACAGGTCACGTTTATTATTTTCCATGACAGCCAGCTCAATGACTGGCTGAGTAAAAATAGGAGGGTTGTCATTTTCATCCTCCAGTCTCACTCTCACCAAAGCTGTCTGATTCAAGCTTGGTTTCCCAGAATCAGAAGCCACGATCTTAAAGTTGTATTCCTTGGTGCCTTCGTAGTCAAGCAGCGCAGATGTCTCTAATAGATACTGGTTGTCGTACACAGCCTTGAGATGGAAGGGCACGTCCTTCTCGATGAAACAAATGACCTTACTGTTGATGTCAGTGTCTTTGTCCGACACAGTTATGAGAGCTATCTTGGTATTGATGGGATCCTTCTCGGAGAGGAAAACAGTGCCGTTAATGGGACTGATTATGTATCTCAGGTCTATATTAGGTGGATTGTCATTAACATCAGTCACATTGATGGTAACAGTAGCTCTGGCAGGACTTGAGCTGCCATCGCTGGCTAGAACAGAAAGCTTTTGAATAGCAGTCTCCTCTCTGTCCAGAGCCCTCTGCACTGTAATTAGGCCAGATGTTGTATTTAATGAAAAGAGTCTTTTTATAGCAGGAGACACTTGAGTCCCGAATACATAACGTATCTCTGCGTTCGCTCCTATGTCTGCATCTGTGGCCTGAAGCTGCACTACAGACGTACCGATAGGGGAGTTTTCTGGTATGTGGACCTCGATCTGGCTCTCTTTGAACACCGGTCTGTTGTCATTAACATCTGTTACTGTAACTTGTAGAATGGCAGTGCTGGATTTTTGTGGACTACCTCCATCCTCCACTTTAATCTTCATCACATATGTGTCCTTCTGCTCTCTGTCCAGATTTTGCTGCACAATGAGCTGGGGCCATTTCTCCCCCTCAGGCGTTTCCACGATGTCTAAGCCGAAGGCACTTTGCCCGTTGATCAGCTCGTATTTGTGGACACTGTTGGGACCAGTGTCCGGGTCAGTGGCAGAGGGGATGGAAAAACGGCTGTTGATGAGTGTGTTCTCTGGGATGGAGATGTTGATCACAGGGGACGGGAACATGGGGGCGTTATCATTTGTGTCCTTGACTATTATTTTGATCTTTATCAGTCTGAAATAGTCATTAGGAAGGATGACCACCTCGATTTCAAAGGAGCACTCGCTGTCCTCAAACGACGGACCAGGACACAACTTCTCCCTGTCGATTCGGTTTGCTGTGGTGAATATCTCGCCAGTGCTGCTCAGAACACGGACCAGTGGGTTATCTCCGGCTTTGGAGACGAGCCGGTACACCAGATTAGCACTTGCCCCAGTGGCAGTGTTTGTATGAGAAATGTTTAGGTCCTTTGGTATGTTTCCAATCAGGACATTTTCTTGCAGCTCCTCTCTGATGGGGTAGATCAGATCTTGGGCTATTGATGGATCTATCCATAAGCAGGCGAGCAGGATGCCCAACAAGTAATAATCTTTAAGATCCATGACAATGTAAATGCGTTTCCAGCCTTCGCAACTCAAAGGCTTCTATGCAACATTCACAGGCAGAGACTCCCTGGCATGTGATGGCAGGAATCTTCCGGGAGACACCTAAGAACACACGACAGACAGTTTCTCTTCAGTGAAATAACTTTGCAAGGAACAAGAATTACATTATAGAATCAAAAAAATGTGTATCTCATCATCTTACAAAGATTATTGAACTAATCCATAATAAATGTTCAAAAGGCCTTTATCAACACTTGTATAGAATATATATATATATATTTTTTTTAAATACAGGGGCATCCATTAAAAAAGACCATTAAATTGACAAGATTTGAAGCAGCTATGTGTGAGTGGGGCTCCTAAAGCATGAACATGAATGAATCAAGCTTGCAAAATAAGCACAATCTGATTTTAAATTCAGAGCAGACGACCTTTTTCTTCTTTTTTTATTGTACATACCCAAATCCGTCAGAGAGCAGGAGTAAAACTGGAATGTGTCAGCTGAAAATCTTCTCTGCAAGTTTTTTTTTTTTTCTGGGAAAGATAACCTTTTTTCAAGTCAGATCCGGGGTTTGGTCCAGGAAATATAGGAGAAAAAGAATTATAAATCGCCCTCCAGGAATAATCAGGCTCCGGAGCAGGTTTGGGGTAAAAGCAGCTGGTTGCACAAAACGAAGTAAATTAGAAGCTGCATGTGTCGCAGTTCCATTTCACCCCTGGAACTTCAGGAATGGATCTAATTGTGCGACCTGCGGTGATTGCAGTGATCAGCGTCACTCTCCAGCAGACACAGCCAGGTGGTCAGAGCTTTCTGCCGTCTTCCATTAGAGCGGCTCCCAAAAATCAAATCTCATCTCCTGCAGGCTGCAGCGTCCCGATCCAAAGGCTGTTTTTTCTCCTCCTACCTTAACTCCTGCTACCTGTTAAGGTGAAGAACGCGGAGGTGAAGGCAAGGATACGCTCACGTCCCGTCATGTTTCAAGTTCACGGAGCTCCATCACCATCATCATCATCATCATCATCATCATCGTCAGCCGGAGTGGATGCAAGGTTAAAAAGAGATCAAGAAGGCATAAGGCGATGCAGCGGAGGGGAGTCGATCCCACTTGGAAAACGCCACCCTCCACACGAAGTCTGCTCCGAGAGACGCCGCTTATCCTTTCACTCTCACTCCCAGAGCATCATATCTTCCACTAACTCTGTGTAAACCCACCGGAGGGGCGGTAAAGTACACCACACCGACACCCCCCACCCCGCCGACCCTCGTCATTGGATACCGCCCCTCGATTTCACTGGCGTCGTCAAGCCGAGCGGCGTAACGATTGGCCCGAAGTCACGTCACTTCATGCGGACCGGAGGGCTGTCCGCGATGAGATGCTCCACGGAGATGCTGCAAGGACGCTACACCAACAACCCGGAGGTTGGAGGAAGAGGAGGAGGAGGAAGAGGAGGGAGAGGATCGTAGCTGCTAGTAGCAGTTGGTGATAGTGTATCATGTGAAGAATGCACGTTCTTTTTAGGTTGGATCCTGAAATGAAGGTGAATGTCAGGCGCGAGCCAACCTGTTAGGCTGCTGTCAGGTAGGCTGCACTAAGTAGGCTGGACAGAAGAAACCCAAAGACCGAAATGGTTTTCCCGTGGAAATGCCTTGCCAAGAATAAACACCGGCACACACAATGCAAGCCTTGTGTGAGAGTCAATGATAATGTCACGCGGGACAGAGAAGCCGTTGTTTAAGCATGTTTGCACGGGGGGTACATACGCACGCGCTGTCCGCAGCGCTTGGCATCCTGGAGCCAGTCATCAGCATTTGTCTGTGAGAAGAAAAAAAAACCCTGACAGTTATCCCTGTCATCAAAGCGATACAGAAGTATGTGCTGTGAGACCTTTCTTTTTTCCTTTTTTTTTTTTTTAAGTTGACTTGAGTCGTGCCAAAACTCTGGTCATCCAAAGAGAATGTGACGTGACTTTGGAATTGCCCACAAAGGCACATGATCTCCCTTCACAAGTTTATAAAAGCAAGGAAAGGAAGTGGGACTGAATAACTGATGTGGAATGACACACGGTAACAAGAAAACAGCCATTTTAATCAGATGGACTCAGCGATAGTGATCCAGCCTTCATTTAAAAAAAAAAACAACAACAACAACTGCCTGCAATCATTACTTCATTCCAGTGCAGCAGATAACCCTCAAATTCATCCAGGGCTCTCCGTCTGCTGAGAAGGGCAAGCTGTTGAGTTTAAAGGCTCTGCATCCTGCCGCGGTGAACACTGCCATCTTGAGGTGCTCTTACACAAATACTTGGACTGTGCTGTGAGATAATGAAGCCCAGCTCCTCATCTCTGGAGTAAGAGTTGGGTTCGTGCCCTCAGACAGGTGACCACAGGATTAATGTGACTCAGCAAGAAGTTAAATATGAATGACGAGAGAGTTAAAGTGAAAATGAGCTCCAGCGTTGGCAACAGGCGGTGGCAGTGATGCAACTGACGTGAGGCGAGGCACGCTGTTGAGGTGAGAACTAGGCGGCGAATGTCTCCTGAGAGGCTGGCTTATTGCCTGGTCAGCAGTCCATTAGCACAGCCAACGTGGTGGCCTGACCTTTCTGCCTCTGGATGCAGCCATCAATGTTCTTTACTTGGAGAGAGAGGCAAAAAGAGTGGTCTGTCACTTCAGTTTAAAGTTTGACACCCTGATGCAGAGGAAAAAGTGACAACATTACTGGGGAAACACTTTCTTGCTCTGTCGGCCAACTGGAGTCATTAAAAACTCACATCTCGCTTTTAACCGGCTTGCTGTGTGTCTGTGTTCGTTTTTTTTTCTTCGTTTTTTTTTTTCCTGCAAAACAAGACTTATATTTGGATTTAATAGAATTTTCCAACCTCTCCAAGTCTCTCAGGTGTTTGCGTTTGTTAGCTGGGGAAGACTGCACAGTGATTGGAAGCGTTGGAGAGAAAGAAGCCTTTCTTCTGTGAGGGCAGGAAACGGCCATGTCTCGTGGAGTAATTGTTAGGAGCGAGGTTATTGATCACCAACTCTATCCAACCACCGCAGGTTCACTGTGGTCACGGCTCGGTGAAATCCTATGTCACCTTTAAAATAACCTCACCTCACAAACGTATGTTATTAGTGCTTGTTTCTATTGTGATTATACACCAAACGGTGATAACATTATAACCACAGACAGGTGACCTCAAGAATAACATTGATTAACTCCATACGAGGGCAGGAATTGAACATGTCCTGTAGTGGATGTGTTGGAGGAGGTAATAAATGGGTGGGGGTAAGGACTCTCCCGAGCTCCAGGTCTTACCGGATGTTTCCAGTCTGCAGTGGTCTAAAGAAGGACAACTGGTGAACGGGCAACTGGTAATGGGTTCTCAATGCTCGCTTTTGTGCAAGGAGAGTGGTGGCTAGCTTGTGTTCTCCTTTCCCACAGTAGACCACTAGTTAAAGCCGGTTCTGATAAAAAGGCGTCAGAACACGTGATGATTTGCAAAGCTGCTTTGGCGGAAAATAGGGGACACACACAATAATATGCATGCGGTTTTAATGTTATGGTCGATTGGTGTACTGTATGTCACATGACCTTGCCTCAGACAGCAGGAGTGACTAAAATCAGCAAACGCTGCCTCTGAGCACCTACACATTCCAAACATGACCCACCTTACAGGTTTGTTATCGCCTTCTTCAGTCCACCTTCATCTGCCTGCTGCAAACATTTCTGCCAGTCAAGTCACTGGCAAGTGATAAATAGTGTAGTATGCTTATATATGCTCTAGGTCATGTGGTTTACCTCCTACATCTCACATCGGAGAGAGGGCCTGAGGGAAGGGTCTAAATCCAAGGTTTAATCATTCTCCATGTAAAGTCAATCACTTCTTCTCCTTTTTTTTTCTCCTTGGTTTCGTTCTGTCTTTGACTCGTTGACTTCTTCATAATTCTGAACTGGCTTCATGAATAATACAAGGAACAAAAATGTTTATCTTTCCTGTCAATTAATGTACAAGGTCAAACTGGTGATTTATGACTTTTGTAGCTTAAAGGAATACCTGAGGATGTAGTTCTGGTATGGGTTTAAAACAACTGGTGTCCCTGCCTTGGTGTTGATACCCGGGAAAGAAGCGGAAAATACGAACAAAAAAGCTGAAACCAGTGTGGAGAGGCCTTAATCGAAAGTTTGTCCAGGTCTCACTAATAATAAAACCTCTAAAATTAAAACCTCTTATTGTGCTGCTCAACCGTGGTTATACATATTTTGAGATAATATTTCTTGTTGAAAAATGTGTGCCACTTGACGGAACCGGTTTATAATATGATCCAGAAGCAGCTAAGGGGCCGAGGATGGAGCCCTGGGGGACTCCACAAGTCAAAGGGGCCACAGAGGAAGAGGCCCTTAACTATTGCTATAGAGCATAAGTAGTAGGTTTCATTGGGGGGGGACACACACACACACACACACATATTGAAGCATGTGAGGACTTACTTAATAGAATTATGTAACTTGATTATACCAAAAAAGTCAAATAGTTTTCTTAAAACATGCTTTAGCTAAAGTTTGATCCAATGTAATTAGAATTGACTCTTTTCAATGAAGATACTTAATCTTGTCATGAAATAATTCATTGAATCTTATTTAGTTTCTGCTTTTTGAAAACATGCTTGACCCAAATTAATTATCAAATTTTTTCGTAAATTTAGGATGTCTAAGATATTACATTAATAAATACCCGAGAGAAATAAAAAATGGAAATAAATAATCATTTTATCTTTTGAGGAGGACGTTTAATTAACATTTCAATTTCAAGGTTTTTTACATCAGTAAAAATAAATATTTGTTTAATCCGCAAAATGTAAAAGCTAAGAATATATTCACACCAAGAAAATTATAAGGATGTTGGCGTAAAATATTATTTACAGCTGCGATGGAGCTCAATAAGTTTTGGTCTGGAGGAAAAAAAGGCGCAATATAGGATTTACATAACTGTGATTATTCTGTGTCAGGTCTTCACTCTTACAAGAGGGAAAATTTGACTGTGATTCATTTTTTGGGAGCTTTTTTCAGAAGTTTCAACGCCGTCTCTCTCTGTGTGTCGAAAAAAGTAATTCCGGTAAAACATAATTCCAATAATCCTAATCTATTTCGGTATCTAAAAATACCAAATTACATGCGGTATGTCCTCCAAAAAGAGCAATGAGTATAACAAATGCTTATTTTTATCCCTCACTGCCAGCCTCCGTTCCCGCAATCAGCCGACTCACACAGAAAAACATCAGTGGGGCTATTATCACATCAGATGGATCTGGCTGCTTGTGAAACTTCACCACCTGCCAGCCAAGTACTCTAAGTGTTAGCATATAAAATATAAAGGACTTGGAACGTAGCTGTTGTACTCGCCAAAACTCGGCTCCTAAATCTGTCATCCACTGAAACGTGTTTCGAGTAGGACGGCTACTTTGCTAACATCTCCGTCCGTCCTTACTCGTTTTAAAATGTGTTCATGTGGTAAAAGTAAAAAATATCACATTCTGTATATATGAATACAATGTGAAGTCATAATATTATTGATAATCTCGCTTACGTTATCACCCAGTCATGGCAGTAGGCCGTTCACCCTGAGTGTTGGATCTGCTCGAGGTTTCTAACTGTTAAAAGGCAGTTTTTTTTAATCGCCACTGTCCCCATATGCTTGCTCACGGAGGAATTTGTTTGGTCTCTGTCAGATAATTATATAAAGGGTTTGGTCTAAACCGCTCTTTCTGGAAAGCACCTTGAGAATTGCTGCTATATAAATAAAGATTTATTGATTGATGATTGACCTTTCAGTGGGTCAGCTAAATTACTCCCTTGAAAAAATAATCGGGGGGGGGGGGGTTGTCACCTCCTAATTAAATGCAAATGGGGAAAATAAAGATGTTAGTTATTTGATTGCGAGAAATTAGCATTATTTTGATGTGTTGCTTTTGCTTAATATCATCGGTAATGACTGCGACTTAATATAGCGAGTCATTTGAACTCAAAAATTTCATTCAGTGTAGCTAATCATGTTTACAAGTGTGATTGGTCCATTCTTGGATCATTAAGGCTACTAAAAGAGCCCGACATGGAAAGCCTGAAAACAACTAAAGAAAAATCTAATTGACGCAATTTATTTTTTACTGAATCTCAGTTTAAAAAAAAAAAAAATCTTCTTCTCCGTCTTTCGGTGCGCCACAGCGGATCATCTACAGTTTCCTGTTCCGCATATTGATTGGGCATCGTTTTATGCTGGACGCCCTTCCTCATGCAATCCTAGGCCCATTTAACCGGACTTGGACCAAATAACTCTTTAAAAAATAATAATTATGTGCAAATATTAGTGTGGAAAACATTTTTATTCAAAATGTTGCGCAGATGCTGCCAAGCAATTAATTTCTTTCATTTTTTTCTCTTTTTTTCATTTTTTTTTTCTCTCTTCCTGCCAAACAATTACTAATGTTTATATGAAGTCTTTTGAATTTAGAGCAAAAATCCAATGCTCTCAGCACAGCGCAGTTTGTTGGCTGGGCATAATTTCATCAGAGGTTGTGCCAACTCAAAAAGTTTGATGCAAACTAATTTCCTTTGTTGGGTCTTAGACTTTTGTCTTTTCGATTTTACAGTGCAGGTAACAAATGAATATTTCCTAAAATAATAATGCGTTGGAAGCAGGAATAATACGCAAGTGATTCCAGAAGTGCAGATCTAATGAATGTTCCCAGTCTTCAGTGTTCAGTACCTCCAAAAAGGTCTGAGGAGGGACACCTGGGGACCTGTTGAAAGGCTCATTGGCACCCTAGGCTTTTTGAGAGAATGCTAGCTCGTCTTGTCTGATCTAACAGAAGAGCAGCTGTAGCACGATCTGCTCAAAAATGTAATGCTGGTTCTGATAGACAGGTGTCAGAACACACACCGTATCATATAGCTGTTTTGGCAGCAAAAAGCGGAGCCTACACACTGGGTTTAAACCTACTTGTCTCTTCTATCGTGTCGGCCTCATACAAAGTACTGAAGAACTGTGAGCCGCGTCTCAAATCATGGAGAGTCTTCGCCCCAGCTGGCATAAGACGTCAATCTAACATTAGGAAGATGTCGGTATGTTAGACCTTTTGGAAAAAGTCAAAATCACAATGAATACAAAATCCATCTCCGGTTTGACATCAACATTGGACAGGGGTTGGACTTTTGACTGGATTTCCATTGGACATGCAGCAGGGGTTGGGCTGGAGCCGGTGGGTGCGCCCTGGACAAGACGCCCCTTCATCATACAGGCGACACACAGTCCACACAGGGAATATCAGTTAAATCACAACTGAATTTATTTCCGGTACTGATTTTATATTACTTTACATGAACCAACAAGACGTTTTTATGGGACATCATTTTAAAGCTGTAGACTTAAAACGTTAACTCTTCCAGAATTTAAAAAAAAATACTTTTATCAACTGATGGGAAACGGAAAATACAATATTACCTTATTTACTGCTGAGCTTTTGGTAGTGTTGCAGGTTGCATGCAGAAAAGGTCATGATAAACCTTTTTGCATGAATCCAGCACAGCCGGCTGTCATGTCGTGCTTGGTTCAACTGTCGTGCTTGGGTTCAAGCACCACAGTTGGCATCTGAGAAGTATAATTTATTTCATAACAGTCCTTTGAACATTAAGTGACAGGCTGTTTGGTTAAAGACAGTATCAGGATGGCAGAAATGCTTCATCCGTATTTATATATTCTCTCTGACTGCAATTTGCTATATCCCCTCACATTTCCTCTCTCCTCCTTTTTTTGGTCTGCGACACATTTAAATCAAATATCACTTTCCGGACTGTCACAGTAAAATGTCAGACATTCCCTCCCATTCTCTTTTCTTAGTTATGCAAAGGCCAGAATACTGGAATAGTGGCTTAAATTGATCCTGGTCTAAGTCTCCTGTGAACAAGGGAAAGACCGTTGAGAAAGATCCTCTCCTCCTCAGCGCACGGGCGGATCGGACCTCATCCCTGCAGTACCAAGTGAGGTGATGTTTCACACGCTCTTTTAGCACTAATACTCCTTATAGCTGACAGGAAGTAAATGTAGCTATTAACTTTTAACTTTATCTTATCGCTGTTGTTTACTTGCTCTTGTCCTGTAAAGCACATTGCAACCGTTTAAAAAATGCTCCATAGATGAAATTTATTGTGATTAATGTCATTACTGTATAACTTGCCTCCGTCCTGAATGTGTCCACAGAAGCCGATTGCCATACGAACCTCCCCCTCTTCCAAGACCCACCTTGTTGAGGTGGTCTTGTTGAATAGTTTATTACAGCCCTTAAGATTGTCTTTTAATCCATGATGAAAAAATATGAATGAAATGTCATTGCATTAGAGGTTTAGCTATCTTGCATCTTTTATGAGGCTGTAAGATTTTGAGGAAGCAGCCGCTGTCAAACTTGACATATGCGGCGCGTCTATGATGGTTGATGTGCGGCTACAGTGACCATATCTGTTAAATTAAAACGTATCAACTGGAGAACATAACGCAGATTCAACCCATTTATTTTACTAGTAATTATGATTCTTGCAGGGAAGACAGCGTGTCAAGAGGGACGATGACAAGAAAATGACTCGGTACATACTGAGACTCTAATATGTCATCTGAAAGGTCAGACTTCCACGTGGAAGTTTTTGTCACGTGTAAGTCAAGGCACATCACATTTATTAATTGGATTTTATAGGTTGTCGGACTCTATTAATGAATCTCAGTTGAAAAAAATAATATGAGAAAGAGTTAATGACAGGACTTTTGTTCAGGTCCTGATTGGATATTATTGCGATTTGCTATGGAGAATCTGGGATTTATGCTCAGATGAAGCGCTAAAAAAATAAAACCTCAATTCTTTCATGCTGTCTCTTCAGCAGTGAAACACTAAAACCAGTGGTGACTTCAACTAAATACTTTAAACACCCATCAAAGATCCTGAGCGCAGAGAAAACAAATACCTCTGCAGACTTACACTGGTTTACTCAATGCTACAAAACCACCTCATACTCATCATGTGAATCACATTGTAGGTGTGAGTCATGGTTTCAGCAACCCCAGTTATCAGTTTTGATGAAAGCTGTGCAACAGGAGTGACTAATTTCCTCAGTATGAGGTGCCATGGATTTGCTGTGTAATTACAAATAATTACTACGCCTACGTTGTCATCCCCAACAGCAAGGGTAAAGCACAGAAAAGCTGCCGATCCCCTGCGTTGTACAAGCAATCAACCCGGATTGAACTCCTCAGTTTAAAATTGATGTTTTGTTCAAAAAAAACTTTTTTTTCGCAAACAAAGCACCCGCCAGTGAGTCAAATAGGATCTATTAGAATAAAATAGGATAAGCACAAAATAGACCTATCACCTCTCCTTGACTAAATCGGACTAACGATTAGGAACTTGTATCCATAAAAACAATGTTTTTCATAAAAAATACTCCCGTAGTGATTCAAATATGAACTACAAGGTAGATATCCAGTTGATTCATGTTCACCAAATTTCGACTTGATCAAACCGGCGATTAGAAAGTAAGGTCAAAAACTAGATTTTTTGTTAAAATGTGCCAATGTGACTCCACACACCATTTAAAAAAAAAAAACAGCTTTTAAACTAGAAATCACTTCCCTGACTGAACAGGTATTACCAAATGACAGGGTATAATTCCGTAAATGAGACAGAAAAGAAAATGCCACTCTCCCCAGTAGCTCCAGTTCCAAAAGTACGGATTCAGCAGAGAAAAATTGTTGCGCTGCTGTCATTCAAATTCTGTCTGACGCAGGGACTGTCAATGATCATGTTTGCAGAGTGAATACAACCAACAATGGCATGTGAGTCACCATTCAAGGGCACTTAGTCTATTTCGTATTCTTTTTTTACTGTGTGCTCAAATGCACCCCACTGGTTGTTGGCTCTGGGAAGAACCATTATGTCTAATCTCCGAGCTCTCAATTACGCTTGAATAGTAGCAAATTATAAGGATCTTTTGTATGGATATTTTTGAGGACGATCCATCCGTCTGTTAACATAATTATATATACGTTTTTTTTTGTCCTTGAAGACGATGAGTTGGAAGCAGGAGAAATCAGCAAGTTTAATGATTTGATTCTAATCTCGAAATGAAATTTATCATGGCTACACGCCTGAGTCAGAACTGCAGCCCAGTCTGCAGTGTTCAGTAACTCCCAAAGGGGTCTAAGGACAACTGGCAAACCGGCGACAAGATCATAGGAGAGAAGGCCGACCTGGTTTCTGTTCCCGCAGATTCTCTGAAAAAGTTCGAGCTTCTTCCTATTAAAAGGCGATAGAATACACCGATAATTGCCGTTTATTTGTCAGCAAGAAGGGAGTCCACATTTCTGAAGCTAGGTGGAGCTTTATCTCAAAAGGTTTTGGGGCCATTGTTTCTCGACCGTTGGTCGGATTTAGTCCAAATGTGGTGCATATTTATCGACTTGTGGAGATATCTATCTTCTGTATCTCATATTTTACTCTAATAGTTCATATTATACTCCTTAGGTGGAGATTTTTTAGGAGATAACTTCACGGTTTTTTATTTTGAGGAGTTCGATCAGGGCAATTGCTTGTACGACGCCGGGGATTGAGGGCTTTACCGGGTAAATACTCTTGCTGACAGCATGTGCGTAGGTGATACTATTGTTAGTTCTAGTGACCCAGGTCTGACGAGTCATGAGTTTTAGAAATAAGCACTCATTCATTCACCCATGTTAGGGACATGAACGCTACGGGCTCAACAAAATACCTTCCACAGGAAAGCATTTCCTTTTTTAGCCGTGATAGATATTTAAATTTATCTATTAAGTCTGGCCTTTACACGGCTGCATCTGGTGGAGACGTCTTGAGGGAGAATCCAGATGGAAGAATGAAATTTCATTTTCTTCCTTTCCACATATTCATACTGCAGTCTGGGAGAGCCAGAGAGAGTGCACTGTGGGGATCCACAGAAATGTGTTATTGTAATTGTTTCTTAATGAGTTTCCTCTCTAAGGATCTCATTGTCTAGTGCGATCAATGGTTTACATACCGTACACTAACATCAGCAAAATGTAACCACAACTGTTGACTAATGAATTGTGTTCCTCACATAAAACATCCATAATAAAGTCATAAGGAGTGAATTACTTGAGCTGTTGCTTCAGCTGGCTGCCAGTCTGCTGGTGTTATGCCAGTTTGCAGCTGCGGTTTTCCAGCTTGATTTTTTTTGTGAGAGCTCTATCTGTGTTTAGGCGTTGGCAAGAGGAGACATCCATTTTATGAATAATAAAGATCCGTAATTTCATGCAACAAAACATGATGCATGGTCTCAAGTGGCCGATATTTCTCTGAGTCTCACAGTCGAACAGGAAAACTCCAGTTTTCCCAGTTTGATTTCTGGTCGTAACGTCCTTATTGCAGTTTTCAAAGGGAGGAAATCAAGAGAAAATGCAAACTAGACCAGAAATATTATATGACACAGCTCTGTGTGTTGTTGTTTTTTACAATTTCCTCTATGGGATATGTAAAATATGTTGTTTATGTCTGGTAAACCAATCCCTGTGACACTGTGTTGTGTCCGAAACTCTGCTACCTCACTACACATCTGCACATTGCACATCTGCATCTGGACTATTTTAATTCATATCTATAGATGCCATTGGAGATCAGACTCTCTCTCTTTTATCTATATTTGCATGCACTTTATTCCTTTATTTTTGTGCCAATCTATATAATGTTTATCTATACATGTCTATATACTATGTCTTCATTTTAAATCACCTTTAGACCATCTGTCTGTTAGAGCTGCTGCAAGGAGTAATTTCCCCTCTGGGGATTAATAAAGTTTCTATCTATCCAACTAAACTCCCCACACGTGTTAACTTGTATGGCTTTTCACATGTGTGTTACAGGATGCGTGTTGACCTGCTTCATCTCAAGCTCTTATGTTAGCTCCATCTAGATGACCTTCTTGAGAGGATCATTGAGGATCATTTGAGTTATCTGGCCTGTTTCAGGGTAATACGCGTCGATTCTCCAGGTATACTCAAAGCAGCTAATTGTGGTCAAGCACAGAATCCTGCTGCCTTTTTGTGTCAAGCCTGTGGCTGTTCTCTGGCCTTGACCAAAATGATTGAGCAGGGGGTGGAGCATGTTCTGCCGTAGCTGCTGATTCCCATGCCCTCTGCCAAAACGAGTGCTGTTTGGCAGGAACTCTGCCCTCTTCCAGGGCACAGTGGGAAGTTTGGAGTTTCCAGTAATGCACAGCTGAAAAAGTTTCACTGGGCTATAGAAGTTGTTGTACACCGCCTGAATCAGGACGTCGCTGAGCTCCAGTTCTGCCTGCCAGTGATGAGTCCAGGGGGCTCTTCAGTCCATAGCTTGCTCCCAGATTGCCCAGGCCCAGAGCGACCTCGTTCTAGCTGGAAATTTTAAAAAATGCACATTGTAAGATTTATTCTGGTGTCATATAGTCACTAGAATTGCGGATTCAACTCAAAAACACATTATTTCACCCACTTCTCCTGTAGTGCATCATGGCCTGTTTTAGCAGCTCATTTAAATAAAAGTGTTCTGTAAGGCCATTGAATAGCTGACAAGAGAGCTGTACTTTGTCGCAAGACCAAAGTTCTGTCATTTTTGATGTCAGTAATGTGCGCTCTGTCTGACATGCAGGCGTACTGCAACTTTGTGTTAGACAGAATCAATGAATTCCCTCCTTAGGTGGCTCGAAGAGATAAATGTCACGATTTTTTGAGAGTAGTATTAAGTGTTGAATTCTATACAATGATACTGTATTAATAACTGAAATCTTGTACCAGAAATATATGCACTGTCAATTGAAAGTGATGAAGCGAAGCAGAGATGAAGGAAAGTATTTGAGGGGTTGTTTAATTTGCGAGTGTGTAGAAATCTATTTTAGTAAATGTGTCTGAAAGATTGACATTAATTAATGTCAATTAATTAATATCAATTAATTACAGGATCACCCGATCCTGCACAAAGGTTTACCTAGTTTCCTGTATTATATCCTGTATTTTAATTTGTGGCAATCCTAGTTTTCTAAAGATTGTATAGATTTAACCACTCTAAGATAGGACATGTGGTTAACCAAAACTTATTAAATATATATATTCAATGAGGTAGTATTTGCCTTGAATGGGAAGTCTCTTAGTATTCATCATGAAGGGAATTGCTTCTGCAAAGGAAGTTAAGATTTACACCCATTTGTTTGTCAGAAAAATGATGGGGATAAAAGTAAGGGATTGATTGGAATGAAATTGAACTAAATTAGATTTCGGCATTTCCCAGGGATTATTTAATTTTGGTGATGTCTCTGAGCAGAGACGTGGAAGTGGAAAGCGCAAGACGATGAGCGGCGATGAACTGTTCCGGAGTATCTTAGAGATACTGTGATCCTTTGATGTTGTTTTTGGTTGATTTAGAGGCAGAGAATAATTCATAAATTAAAAAGGACGATTTTGCATTAAATTTTTTCTACATAAAGAGATCTAGTTGATTCTGATCACAATAATGTCGACCTTGGGAACCGTTTAGCCTCGGCGGAGGTTTGCGATAATGTTGATCATGCATGTTATTTAAATGCAGTTTAACTGAATGTTTTTAATCTGCCAATTTAAATTAAGGTTTTGGGGTGGGATGATCTATGTTTGTCTACTTTACCATTCTACTTTTATTGCTCATATAGTGGTCTACTGCATAGTGCCTCATATTTATGTAATGAGTAATGCTCTGCACCTATAGAGTTCAAGTTGACACTTTTTAAAGTCAAAACTGATCAACACAGCAATTAGTTAAAACCATAGAAAAGTATGTAATGTATGTATGTATGTATGTATGTAATGTAAAGTAGAAAGTATTAAATACTTGACACAAGGACAGCTGCCATAACTCTCTTAATACTTGATAAAAAAAATCTAAAAACCAAAATACAGTCAGTCCACGGCAGACTAAACGCGGTAGAAGCTGGCAGACGCGCACACGTTAATCCGCTGACACCCTGTATCTTTAAAAGCCGTTATTTAGACAATGTAAAAGTACAATTCCTCTCAAAGCGATATAAAGCGACATAAAGCAGGGGGGGAAAAAAAATAAAAAATCCCACTTGAGCTCACCTTATTAGTGACTAACCAGACGTGAACAGACCGGCGAACAGGTGAGTGAAATTATCAATCATCGGTGCGAACACACCCACCACCACAGCGCCAACAGAGTGAGTGTATACAAAATGATCACATGAACCAGGATGGGACTTACCAATTTGGCTACTACACTTGGATTTTAAGACTATTTGACACAGGTCAATTTTAAGTTAATATAAATCTAGGGTTTAGATGCAGAAGTTAGCACCACCAGTGTATTTTTTTTATAACATTGAAAACAGTTGCTGCAGTATTAAGACCTTAGAGGATATACAATGTGACTCAAGTTACTTTCTCATGAAGAATGGTATGTATTTTAAAAAAATCTCCATTCTGTTTTGAAGCATGTAGAAACTGCCCCTCAAACAGAGAACACTGCCAAGAGTTACAAAGAGGCCTGTCTTCTAGTCTGCAGAGCAAATCTAATTGTGATTGGAGCATTACAGCATTGATATGGCTCACTTCCTGTTTGTGTCTTTCCTGCCAACCTTGTCACAGTCAAATGATCCGAGATAAATGACATTAGGGTTCCTGTTAAAACTGTGCACTCACCTTCACAAGCAGCTTATCTCTGGGATCTGTTCAGCAGTGTTGCATTTGTGACTAGTCGATGAATGTATAAATATTGTATGCGCCCTCATATCACTTACTTTAAAAGCAAGAGTGAAACTCATCGTATTATTGTAGAACTTTTGAGGTGATATGTGGTTCACATTTGTCAGAAACCACTGGATAAGCTCCGTATGGATCACCTACGGTCCATTACACCACTAATGCGTACACTTATCACAATTTGTTAGTCCCATTTTCCTTTCTCTATTTGGCCAGTTTATATTTGGGATCACAGTGGAGTTAGAAGGCCAAAGATATATCAAGGTTCGTCTTGTGAGATATCTTGTTACGGAGACGATGTATTTCGGGGGCAGGAGCTTCAGTACAGATATCTTAATGTCGCAGTGTAAGTTGTGTACTGGGGATCCTGCTCTTGATTAAACGGAAGGAGAATATAGCTGATCGATAACTTTGTCCTGAATGCTGGTGCTCTGCCAGAGATGGGAACTACATGAGCGAGTGCAAACTTGGCACATGACTTTTGCCTCCACTACAGTATGTTCTCGTCATGCTTTTGCTGTAATTAACATGGCTCCTCTTTTGTCATTGAAACAAAAAAAATCTCGGGGCTCGAGTTAATAACTTGTTCCCACGCATTATGTTGTGGCGGTAGTAGTAGGTGAACTACAGGTGTAGGTACCTTTGTTATGTGTTGCACATTGGACACTTTAATCAAGTGCTGAAGATTCCAGATGTTTGGGTTTTGCCTCCTGTATAGGCACATATAATACATCCTACATGCATATGAACAATGGAACATTGTGTCAGAATGTGAGACATTCGCAAGAAATGAAGTTAGTTTAGTTACTTATTTCAGCCGAGATTCCTCCTGGTCTCTCAACACAGCCGTCTAACCACAGCCTATAATGGTATTAACTCAGCCAATATCCTAATGGGCAGGCATAATACAAAAGTCCGCTACACAAGCAGAGGTCAGAACCAACAAACACTGGGAGGACTCCAGGAAAAACCTCTGGAACGGTGGACATGAATGAACTACACGATCTGACACATGAGGACAGGAGAGCACAGATTAAATACACTGGTGCCTTCCAGCTGCTAACAAGACGATGGTGTTCAGTCTGACAGGACAGTACAATATCAGGGACGGGGGAGCAACAGGAGGAACGGGGAGCTATAAAACTAGAGGAATGTGAGTCACCAGACCAAAACTGGAAACAACATGGAATACAAACAATTACTCAAGAGAGATGGCGACTTATTAAGTCAGTGCAACCTCTTTCTTAACTTGTGTGTTAACGAGTTATTAAGTCGTGGTTAACAAGATCTTTTTTCTTTTTTTTTTACTTAAATATCACCAGAGAGGCTCGGTATTATTTTACCAAAGTTCATTCCACATATTCTTGTACGAATGGAACATAATTAACCTCTTACACATGCGTTGCATTCAACGCCTTTGCCGATATTTAGTACAGGCAGGAATTTAGCCAGTATGAAAGGTCCCATAATACAACGGGTCCCATAATGCATTTGCAATGGACGGCAACTAATGATTATATGCTCAATGAGTTTAAGTATGACATGGAAGAAAAACAATCCAATTTAAGAGTGCCTTGTCATAGTTTCCATTTAGAGTAGTTATTTTTAAACATTATGTGCTCCTTTAGTCACAGCTTGATAAAACTTACCCTCCCGTAATGCTGAGCATATTCTAGCCAACAGAGCAGGCAATGACGTCTAGCCCTACCTCAGAATATTAATAGATTTTGTTTTGGCTATCCATTTGTTAGATCGACTTATGGTGCTGTATACATATAATATTCCACATGCATAGGCCGCTCCCCACCCTGTCATGTTACTGACATGAACTAACTATAAACTGTGTAAGGCATATCGTTCCCCCCTCAGTGGATGTGAAGACCCATTGAATAAACTGCTGCAGTGTTTCCCGCTAATTCATTATACTGTGGCAGCCCACGATAGTTAAATTTGTCCAGCCACAGTCTCCAAATAACCCAAACGTATTTTCAAACTTCAAAATGAAAGATGGGAAGCGATGTGTTTTTCAGTGGGTTATTTTATTCTTATATTATCCCTAAAAAGCGACTAGAGACCATCAAATCAAACAAATGTTTGCTAACGTGGCTGTCAGCAGCACATTGCATTGAGGCATACTGCATGATGTATTCAATGTCTATTCAGTAACAACCGGATTCGGCTGGAGAAGAACTGTAACCTCATCGTCATCAAGAAGTTTTTAAAAGTAATCTTGAAAAATGTAGAAATTGGTGAAAACTTGAATACATTTTTTTTGAAGGGGGCATTTTGTAGATGTTTTTTGGCAATATCTAATCTATATTAGAGTAGGATGTTTATGTTTATACTAAAAGGCATTACTCCTCATGGTGTGTCCCCCTACAGGTCAAAAATAATGTAATATTTGATTTTGTATCTACCTTTTCTGAATCCTGCAAAGTGTCTCCCTTATTTGTGTTATAATAGTGGCCATCCTGAGCTATTTTTTCATCAAAAGTATACCCGACTCTGGTCAATTCTGATCCTTCTCTCTCCCATTTAATTTTGCTCTCACAGTGCACCAGATTGATGCATTCAACTTTAAAAAGGTACAAAATCTTCTTGCTGTTTCATCTTCTGCTGTGTGAAAGAGAGCTGGTAATGGTTCAAGATGATGGATGGATCAATACGGGCTGTCTGACCTGACTTTTGTTCTTATTTCACACAAATTCATTTAAAGCCATTTAATGTCCTATCTGTTTGTTTATGTCGCTTTTTGTCTAAATTTGATAATTATATTTAATCAATTTCATTTAGGATATAATACACACAGTGTTTCAGTTTAGTAAAACATTTGTGAGTAAACAACTGGAGGTTTAAAAAAAACAATTAATTACAACATGTGAGGAGAAAACAGGTGGGTTGCTATACATACGCAAAGAAACAGCTGAAAAGGAATGAAATAGTGAGTAGAGAGAAAAAGAGCTAATGACACTATGGTTTGGGAAATCAGTAAGCAACAGATGATAACAGTCAGGGAAATCTCACAGGTGGAAGGATACACTCTTAAAGTAAGGATTGAAATGATCTGAGCTAGAGAATAGTATTTTAAAAGCAAGCCACATACACTTGAACAGCAGATTGGAATTTGAATGTGCGGCATGGATTTGGTGAGGTGTAAAAAAAACAACGTAAAAGAAATCACAGGTGAAACAGAAAAAAGGTGTGTGGTGAGGAGGCTGGTTGTGAGGGCACACCGCGCCTCTGACTGGTCTGCAGAAATTGGACCTCGTTTATAAAACTGTACGTAGGATTTGTGTCAGAAGGTAGCGTATGAAAAAAACATCGGAGGAGCGCATTAAAATAATTTTGCATTGTAGAAACGGAGAGTACGCACATCCTAGGATCCTTCTATAAATCATAACGCGCTGGAAGTGTGGCGCAGCATGTGTGAGCATAATGAGATAAAAGTCAGTGAAACTCCTCTAATATCAACGATCCGTCACGGCCTAGGCAAACAGGAAGAATTAAAAACAATAAACCTTGCACACTACGTGAAACTTTAGTTCTAATTGGAGAAAGGTGGAAACAAGAGCAAAGGTGCCGTTTGGAGGATGTCAGGGAGAGCAACCTCCAGACGACACAGATTTTCCTGTCACCAATTTTGTCGTCAAAACCTTATGACTCCTAACGGTCCTCTTGTGGATGTCAACAAAAAAGAGGCGTGAACGAGTGTAAGCGTTGAAGAAACGCCGTCTGAAATGGATGCACCTATTCTTATATGTAGATGGAGTAAAATGAGTTAGAGAGAGAGAGATGAGGTGTCAGCAGAAAATTCTTCAGCCCCCTATGTAGCCCATCAACTGGTCTTGTAAGTAAGTAAAGATTGCTGGCTGTTACCTTCTAGCAAATTAGTTAGATTTGTTGGTGTACAGGGAATGGCTTCATGTTGTTTATGTCAAACTTACTTGCCGGTAATTTCCTTCCTTACACCTAGCGTTTGACAGGCAAAACATAAACACACTGTAGCAGTGGGTTTTCTGTGACACAGCCACCACAGTGAGGCCAGGTGATTGACTGATGTGCAAACGTTCAAAAATGCATTTTAAATAACATATTAAATACCGATCAGTCACAAATGTCCTATGCTTGGTTCATGAGCTTGCTTCACGTAGTCATTTACCCTGCTGTTCTTTCTTTGGCAGTCGTGTAAACTATGGAAGTGTGAGTCCCGTACATCCTCGTAAGAGGGCAGCAAGAACTGTCATCAGCATCTAAAGACACAAGAGACTGTGAAGGACGGGTGAGAAAGGTCCTGTGTTGCTTAATCAGTGTAGTATTTTGAACAAAGAACATCAGACATGTCCCATTTTCACCCACTAACAACCACAAACACACACACATACACACACACACACACACATCTACATATATATAATCTTATGAAAAGGGCAATAAGATTACACCTGATTTTGGAATTTTGCAAACATGGAAATTGAAGTGATAGGATACCAGAACTTTTCTTATTTAAAAGAAAAGCTTTTCTAAATGATAATTAAATAGTATTAAATGTGGAAACCAAAATAATTTAATCAATCT
This sequence comes from Lophius americanus, assembly GCA_037951165.1. Classification (NCBI taxonomy): domain Eukaryota; kingdom Metazoa; phylum Chordata; class Actinopteri; order Lophiiformes; family Lophiidae; genus Lophius; species Lophius americanus. Next base: position 24,613,644 of record JBBDHG010000014.1, read on the forward strand.
ATTTAATTCCACAAAGGTTATGATTGAATGATTGTCCATAATGACATCCCTGAAAAGTCGGAGATGTTATGGAATCGTCATCGCATCAACAACGGCCGCAAATCCTTAATGCTAACATAATAACTCAAGTTATTCCATAGACTATTTTCAAATGTTATACCCACATAAGCTTAAGTGTGAGGAAGGACTGAATCGATTTTGGGAAAGGTATGTGTGAGTGTGTGTGTGTGTGTATGTGTGTGTCCCGACAGCAGAGGGAGCTTTAACTCCAGAAGTTTTCGGGCCATCATTTCCCATTTGTTGGTTCGATTTATACCAAATTTGGTAAATATGAATCGACTCGAGGAGATCTATCATGTGTACATCGTATTTAACCTCCAATAGATCATATCACTATCACTTTTTAGATAAATACCGTGGACTTAACTTCACCTTTTATATACACTAAACACCATTACATTTGACTCTTGTGGGGTTGCAGAAGGCAGAGGAATAATTGGATACAAAATTGTTATTACACACTCATCACTGGTGTGGCTGACTTGCTTGCTTTAATATAGAAGGAGACCAACATCCCATGCCTTCTCTTGTCCTTGGTATTCAACCAATTTATGACTGCAGTAAAAACTAGAGGTGAGGCTTAGTTTGATGTGATCTGTAATCAGCCGAGCAGCCTCCCTGAGGCAGATTCCACGCTGGTTACACGTTTTACCAAGCATTAGCTACCATGACTACAAAGATCTCACCAGCTTGAAAATATTTCACCGGGAATGAAGAAAATACACGACGCTCTCAATTTGTAACACAGGTAGGGACAAAATGAGCTGCGAGGGAACAACCCCGAAAAGGTTCATTAAAACAAACTTATTCAGACACTTCAAAATGAATCACCCTGAGGAACACGGCAAGTTTCAAGAAGCCAGAGTTAGCAGAGCGGCTAAAGCTAGCGGGACCTCAGAGCCAGCCACCAGCCCGCTAATGATTATATGTATGCCATCAATTATGTAGGGAGGCCCTGAAGTCCCTGACCAATAACCTGCCTTTATTACGATATTTGGATACATTTTAGTTTTAAGGAGAGGAGGGGGCCTGGTAAATATTTTTTCAATTCAAAACTTTTGTATTGCATTTGATCAATTACTTTTCAGTTAAAACATCATCGGGTCAAAGAGTCTTGGGTGATTGCTCTGCTGACGCCTTGACCCCCTGGTCTTGTTTAAAGTGCCTGGGGAGTTTTTACGCAGTTGAAAGTTCGGTTTTTGATGCAGTATTTTGAAAGTATAGTTGCCTTGTACGTGTGTGTGCGTGTGTGTCCATGTGTATTTCTGGTGTAATCCGGTTCTTGCTCTGGGAACTTGCATAAGTTTTGCTCTTAAGTCCAACAGCCAGTTGGCATTGGTGCTTGCGATGCCTCGTTCTCCCACAGAATCTTGCATTATTGTTCAGTCTCTGCTCTGGGTGGGTCTTTTATTGTGCAGTTTAACTGATTAAACTGGATGTCCCAGCAATAAAAAAAAGAACAAGTCATCCAAAATTAGAATTTAAGAATTATCATGACTGGATATCAAATCAAATTATTCATTAATTTCAACTGTGGGTGCAGTGGATGAATAAAAGAACCTCATTACTACAGTGTTGTATTTCTTCTGCTAACTCCCAACAATTCAAAACAGTTAGGCTCAGATAGAGGAAACTGTAACAACTCATTTTGGCAATCGTGTTATAATATAAAAACATAATATACAAAACTGTGAGGATAATTATGTGGTCAATGACTAAATGTCTCTGCACGTTCATATATATATATATATATATATATATATATATATATATATATATATATATATATATATATATATAGTATAATACCCAACAGGCTCAGAACCATGCATTTTGAGTTCACATGTGATGAGTTGGTAGCAGACATTTAAATGATAAAAGGAAATATACACATTGAGGAAAAACTTGGACACACGTTAGTTAGTTATTGATAAGGAATGTGGTTAGAGGCTTACTTTATACAGTATGTAGGGTCCGGTTTTGTCATTCTATGAGGACAACATCGCCAGCCCTCCTCTCTCTGGTTGCATTTGAAGAATTCCGGACAGCGAAGGAGGGAAGGCATGAAAAGTGAGTTTTGGAGAAAACCTTGGAAACCGCAAGAAAAAAAGACTTTATCTGGGCAACCAAATTGACATCCCACAATACCAGCGATGGGAAATAACTCAAGCATATTTAGTCAAGCACTCAACTTTAGTACAATTGTACGGTAGTTCTCTACAATTGGATCATAGATATGATATTTTGACTCTACTGGGTTACATATCTAATGTCTTTGTCATGATTCTATCCTATAGGATGTTTATGGTCCGTCAATATTGAAATCTAAATGGTTTCTGTTCCTGGATCACTATTCCTGCAGTAACACATGCAAAAGATTCAGACCTTAAGCTGAAATGAAACAAGTGGATGCAGTATAAATCAGACAAATAGCATGTTAAGGACCGGACGCCAGACTGGTTACTTGGAACACATTATGTTCTTGACTTTATGCTGCTGCTTTAGTCACAGCACTCTTCTTGAAAAGTATTCCAAAACTTGACTCAACCCCTGTCTAAATTTGACTGAAACGTACCCTCTGCACCCCTCCGTTGGACAGCGCATGCACACGGATCAGTGGTTGTTGACTTAATATCAGTGGGGAACCATTCTGGGACCCAAAACTGCCCCATTCTGTTAGGAATGAGAAGCAGAAAAGACCACGCCACTCAAACTCTCCTTACAATTATCCTTAATGTGATTTCCCTTTCAATCTTTATTTTTTCAATATTTTTTAAACAAACATCTCTTCACAATCTAAAGACACGTCGCTGATTTGACTTTATGATGTATTCTGATAGCAGAATCTTTGCAAATTTCTTGCTGCTTGTGTGCCGAGCATTTTCTCAACATTGGCTGTACACTTTTGTGCTGGAAATGTATCGGCAACCATGTGCATCTTCTTAGCGTTAGCCACTATCTCGTTTAGCATTTCAAGCTGATCATATTTTCTGCACCCTTGTTGGCTATTGAAGTATGATTACTTGTTGGGCTTCTTTTAAAGTTGCTCCAAACTGTTGCCTGGTTTAGTCATTTCTTACCAAAATACCAAAATAGCAGACACATGGGCAGATGGCATGATGGATCTCCAGAAAGAATGAAACCATTAACTGACCAGTAACTGTCATTGTACTGTATTTTATTGCTACTGGCCTCAACCACCCTCACTGCTAAGCTACCAATGGGCTAACATGTACAGTTTATATGCCCTAAAACCCGGGGATATTTGTGAAGAACTTGGAGCGGGTCATAGTATGTAGACGCACAATGGTGGCAGAGCAGGTGCAGTTTAGGGACTTAATGGAGAAAAAAAAGAAGAGGCAACGTCCATAATCGAAAATGCAATGTCCATGAACAGGCAGGGTTCAGGACCGAGATAAGTCCAATAAAGCATATGTCCAAATTATGAGGCTAAGGTAGGTCAAAAAATAAATGATAAAAGCCCAAAAATACTGAAAATATACTCAGTAACATACCAATTGAAAACTCTCTAGGAACACAGGCTGGACTGTGTGATGGATAGACATCAGCTACTAACTGGCACAGAGGACACCGAGACGCAGGTTCAGCTGGAAGGGGAACGCAGGTGATAATAATGACAAAGACAATCACACATGAGGGGAATAAAATCAAAAGTCGGACCCATATGGGATGAAAGAGCACAAGTGAAAGACACAAAGAACAAACTACACAAGTGAGATAAGAAATTAAACACAAAATCTAAACAGAGGGAGCAAGGGGTTAAACCGACCACAAAGAAACACTACAGAAAATGTAAAATTAACAGAACCACAAAGATAAACACTTTCAATATATAAAACAAGAAACAGCAGGATGGTGACAATAAATCTTCAAAAAAAAAATTGGGAATCAACACAAAGTACATCAAGAAATAACAGCATGAACACCGAGTCATGACAATATTAAAGATTTATATCGCACGATTTCTTAAAACTTCCCAGCATTAAGTCCAGTTGTGTCTAAATTTAGCTCAAATGAATTGACACATGGAAATCTTTCTCGTTTTATTACTGAGCTCAGAAAGAGCTCCGAACATTTTGTAACTGTATTTATCTTCATTATTGAGTTACTATGGGATCTCTTCTGAGAACATATTGCTGACTTCATAGAAATAGAAATAGGTTGAGTAAATATGGGCTGTTTGAGTTTTACTAATGAATCACATTTAATTTGGATACAATCGGGGGGATTGTGTGTGCAACACAAGGGATAGGGAACATCCGAGGTATATACCCTTATCTGCTGGGATGACAGTATGGGCCTAGTACAAACTCATATTTATCTTTTTTTTTAATTTTATGCAACACTTTCCTAATGCATCGTGTTTAAATGAAAACAAAACACTGAAGTAGGTTATTGAAGCTATCATACGCTGTTATTCACTTAGCTTATGTTGATGCTACATAGGGGGAGGGTATTATGATGATACATAAATGCTACTTTTGTCATGATAAGTTAGATAACAATAGTTTTTTTGGAATGTAATGCTAGAATTTATATTGCAAATTGTAGTTTGTGAGAGTTTTCCCAGTTGGATTATTCGAACATCTCATTAATGAAGTATAGCCATTCAAATGTAGGAGCGATGGAGGCTACGGCTCTGGAGAAGAAGCTGTTCCTTAGTCTAGTTGTGTGAGTCTGGATGGTTCGGTATCTTTATCCCGATGCTAGGGGGACAAACAGACTTTGACCTGGGTGGGTGGGTCCGCCTGTGTTCAGCATGAAGGTGGAGGACTGTAAGAATTTGTGGTCTGATAGCAAGGTAATCCATGAGCAGAGTGTGGTGCATAGTCCCAGGTTGATGAGTTGTACACCAGGATACTGACCTCGACACGATCCCTCCGTTCTACCCAGTCATACCGCCTCCTCCTTCCCCGGACTAAGCTCAGCACCATGGGAGATCGGGCTTTCTGTTCTGCTGCCCCTCGTCTGTGGAATGCACTCCCTGACCATCTCAGGGCTCCACAGATGACTGACACATTTAAAAAGGGACTTAAAACTTTCCTTTTTAGCAGAACCTATAACTTTAATTAACATTAATGCTTTTGGTCACGTTTGTGTATAGTTATTATTTTATTTTTTATTTTTTTATTGATGCTTTTATCTGCTTTTGCCTTGTAGCACTTTGAGATTTGATCCAAATGTAAAGTGCATTATAAATTAAATGTATTATTATTATTATTATTATGATGTTGAAAGCAGAGCACAGATCTAAAAACAGCATCGTCACGTATGTGTTTGGTTGCTCCAGGTTTGACAGGGCTGCATGCAGTGCTCAGTATTGATGTTGGCCTTGATGGCCTACACGGTGTCAGAGCAACTGGGCAGTAGTCATTACGCTTTTGACTGCTGTCCGTTTGGGCACAGGGGACGATGGTGGTTGATTTGAGGCATGTGGGGATGATGGCCTGTTGGAGGGACAGGTTGAAGATGTTGGTGAGTACGACAATGGCTCTGTAGGATGCGTGCAGGCTCTTCCTCGGGTGGCTCTACCCACTGAGCTACAGCCGCCTTATTATTACATAAAATAACACAAATACACATGTGTTATGATTAAAGTCAAACCAATAATAGAATACATTCTTCTGAAATGGGCTATTATAAGTAATGAGTAGGCTTACTTTAGAGTTTTTGAAGGTAACGCCTCTTAAATGATAATATCATGAATGAATGTTTTTTGCATATTTCCACATATCTCTCACTACTGAAGTAACAGATCTCAGTACTTCCTCTACCACTGCAAACTTCATGTGCAACAAGAGAGATAGGCTGAGAGTCCATCTGTCCCTGTTCACTCTCGTCTCTCTACTCTAGTCACTTAGCGAAGGGCGAGTAATTGCTTCATAATTCATGAGAGGCCATGATCCATTAAGTCATTAAGACATATTTGTGGGCTACTTCTATACATCAGGGACAATTTAATTTGAGTTCTTTTCATGAAAACATTGCATCATTACTTAAATACTGTATAATTAGCAACTGCCTGCAAACACGTCCGTGACGCAGGCATGTTTACAGCACTTCATGCACATGTACACATCATCCTCTAAGGTAAGAAGGGATGATTGAATGCAGGAGGTTTTAAGTGGCATTAGGAGAAAAAAAAAAAAAATTATTTCTAATCAGATTTGCATCCGCATAAACGAAGAACTTCATGTGTGGAGGTTGATGCATTTGCTGTGTTGATCTTCCTGTGCTGCAAAATGTGCTTCATTGAGAAGATTATAATACATTCTCATCTCGGTACCGGGATGTTAAGATGCCTGTGGACGGGGTCAGTAAGGTGTAATCATTGGAATATAATATGTTATTGATATAACTATTGGCATGAATCATAATTGACAAACGTGAGTTTGTCTGATAATGCCATGTCAAACAATGATTTAAAATCATTTGTCATCTCTGTTTCTATAATTTTGTTGTCTCCAGTGAAAAATTCAGTGAAAAAAATAATGATCAGTGGAGAGGACCACTAATAATTCTCCCCCCTTGCAGCTCTGAGCTCAGTAGCTGACCTCATCACTGTTTAACTTCATTGTCTGCAGTCATGCCAGTAGAGATTATATTATCTTATCTTATGTTACGTTGTTTTTCTCCTGATCATTTTATGAGTCAAACATGCTCTTATCGGTCATAGATCATACCTCAGGGAGTCATAAATCCTTCTCCTGACAGAAAGCATCAAATTGGTTAGAAAAAAAAAAAAAGTAGAACTATATATTCATACTTAATAGAAATTTAAGGATTATAGCATACAATGGTGTTTCGGTTTTCGGACCACCTATCACTGTTGTGGAGGTAGACAGGACTCAAAAAGTCCTGCTGACAGGTGTTAGAGCGGTCATTTGTACAATATGGTTATTACTTAATAATGCAAAAATATAGTCAGAAACACGTCGTCACAGTAACAGCTATAAAAAAATAGGCCTACGCTGGCGTTCCCGATAGTAAGAGTATATCCTGCAAAGCCCCCATTCCGCCGCGTTGTTCAAGCTATCCCCCTGATTGAACTCCTAACATTAAATGTCCAGCTATGTCTGAAATACAGTGGTTTCACGAAAACAAAAATGACCTCTAGTGATTAAAATTACAATTATCTACTAAAATATGATATGAACAAGATAGATTTCCTCGTGTCTATACATATGCAGTAAATTTTGACTAAATCCGACCAACGGTTGAGACATTATGTCCCGAAAACCTTTGGAGATAAAGCTCCGCCATTGTGTCGGATTTATGCAACCGACCTTTCCCAAAATCAATCCACTTTCACAAAGATTAATGGGGGTGTAACATTTGAAAATGATCCATGAAATAGATTTTGAGTTATCACATTAAAACAAACAACTTTCCCTCTCTCGTGACATAAACGCACAATATTTACGAGATGGGTTTGAGGAGCCACAAACAAAGACAGTGACAGGACAGGTGCCCTTCAGGAGCCAGTGAGATTTCAGCTCCCCTTCTGACCCCGCCCCTGCATCTGCCAATCACTATACGCTCTGATGTAGTTCAGCTCAAGTAATAACTAACAATTTTTCCGTAAGCCAGTGGTTACAGCTGACAACAATTGGAAACGCAGTGCAATCCGGCTCAGCAGCCTCGACCTGGACCAGGACCGGACGCAGCCTAGAACAACAAAACAACATTTATTATGTCTTCTGAAGTATATGACTCACCCTGATCAAATTGAGCAACTATAAAAGTAGATTTATCGAAGCTAAATTAATAGCTAAGGGAACTGAGTCTAAGAAAATCACTGCCTGGCCATGTAGAGAGTGGGCAAACCTGATTTTGGCGGCCATCCCGTCATCATTTAGAACAACAAAAGATCCCTGTAGTTAAAGCATAGATATTAAAATACCAAATCTTATTCTCTGGAAAGATGCTGTCAACAGTTACAGCAACTTTTGTGAGTAATTCACCAAAATAATTAACAACAGTTCTTTTTTTCCTTTCTCTGCATTTGTTCTCACACGTGTGTGAAGAAACCTGTTCTCAACGGCTGAAACCACTCACAGATACCAGATTGTGACAACACACTCCTGGTATCCAATGTTAACATTTCTCTCATAAATTCCATCCCTTTATTCTCCATTTGTGTTTGAATGCAGCTCAGCTCGTGATTCATGAGCTGTAAGAAGTTCCTCCTCTCCATCTGTACCGCCTCCCACCGCATCATTCAGCGTCAACCGGGGAGCAGGTGCCCCACACAGGTGCTGCAGCACTGAACAGTAAATAACGCGATCCAGACCAAATATTTAACCATTCTATTTATAAGACATTACTGGTCTCCCTATTTAAACCTAAAACCCAAGAGGAATGAATCATGTTTGAAGACACTGGCTGAAGAGGAGGATTTATACTCAAGATATTTGTCTGATCTTAAGTTCATAGATTAGGTTTCATACGATGGAGCTTACCTGAAACATCATGTGAATGTCTTGTAAAAGCTCGTTACTCATTCACACTGTAAGAAATGTGGATTTACCCTCTAAAAAAAAAAAAATGTCATTGTCTCAGGTTGCTGTAAATCCAGCAGAGACTCTTTTCAACGTTACTCCTTATAGGCGCAGGCATTGTGTTGGGAAACGTTTTATGTAAGCAGCATGATTCTTACAGTTTTGGACATTGGTGCTGTGTAAATGAGAGGATGATAAACTGTAAGATCTATCGCAGAAATGTCCCCAATCCCAAGCACTTTACAAGCAATGACATGTTTTGAACTCCTCAAATTATAAGTTATGTTTGAAGAATGTTGTCTGTAAAAATGCTCCCCCTAGTGGGTAAAACATGACATAATGCAGTAAATAAAAGACATCACACAAGCTAGATCTCCTTGAGTTGATTCATTTGCACCAAATATGGGCTAAATCGGACCAATGGTTGAGAAAGTAAGGCCTGAAGACTTTTCGAGATAGAGCTGAACCTAGTGTCTTAAATATTCAACCAACCTTTCCACAATTAATCTAGTTCTTCCTCCACTAAATTCTATGTGGGAATAAAATTTAAAGAAAATCATGAATGAAATAGTTTAGATTAACACGACTAATCTGTGGCAGCGGATGCAAACAATGGTTTTAAGGAATTTCCATAATATTCTTGACTATTTTTTTTGAAGAACCAAAAAAATGGCCTATTTCGCAAGGGTTGAGAAAGGAATATTATGCTGTCATGCTTTGAGCTCATGATGTTAGATGACTAAATGGTATCATCTCTGGGATATGCTTAAACCTACCTCTGGGTTAGGGTCAGATAGTTAAGGTAAAATCTCATGCAATCTCATGCAAATGCATTCCCTGTTTTTTCTGTAGCCTAGCAACCAAACAAACAAACAAATAAACAAGGCCAGCATAGGCTATCATAGTGCCACAGTTGACCACTTTGCACCTAAACAGGAGCTCACCAATCATTTTTTATTATTATTATGGATTCAATAGCTCTCAGGAGCAAACAGATAATCAGTCAGTCTTCAAATATAATGTTGATGATAAGAATAATACGATGGCAATTATAAGCAGACACGTAAAAAAAAATGCTGGTCTTGCATGTTTTCTGTGTTTTTACTTGTCATTAGAATATCACTGAATAAGTGGCTGCTCACTAAATATAAATTAATTTACATCTATTTGAAAAAGATTCCCAGGGAAATCATTTGCATGTTTTTCTGTCTTGTTTTCTTTATCATAGCATTTTGTATTTTAATTAATCCTCTGCTGGTTTTAAAAGAAAACCGTTTTTTTTTGTTTTTTTTCCCAGTGTTCATTTTATATTGACTGCTAGATATCTGAGCAGATATCAGATGGTGGTCAAACATTCTGTTTAAAATCCTTCCTTTCATGTTTATTTTCATGTGATTCTAGTGGACTGATGCCAGGCTAAATGGGGCAAAAGTGGAAGGGGAGGGTTGGAGAGTGGGAGGGATGAAGAATGAAAAGAGTTTTGTGTACACACCTAGCTAAAGATCTCACTGAATTCTTATTATAGTCCTCTATCGTGTTTCTGGGACTCGTTCACCTCATCTGCTTATATTGTCCTCACATGCCTCAGCGTGACAAAATGTGACATAAAACCTTCTCCTTCCTTGTACGTTTTAATAGCCCACAGTCTCCCATGTCTCCCCGCTGTTGTCACTTTTGTGTTGACCAGTTTAGAAAGCCTTCTTTTCTTTTTTATATCTTGCACTCATTCTCTTTTGTCTCTCTCAAAGCTGGCAAAAGGATGCCATCAATCTTCATGAGGCTTTGATACACATCGTTTCACCTGCTGCAGTACCTGCTTTATCAGGAGATTGGAGGAGGACGGATGACTGATCAGACTGATATAGCTTCTCTCGCATTTCAGTGACACCCCACCACCTCCAGCACCACCTCCACCCTTTTCTTTTCTCATTCCGCTTCATTCTTCTTTCCCTGCATCCTTTTTCCTCCTATAGGGGAAATTGAAATTTGAACAGCTTTAGCCGTGTGTTTAACTCACTATTGGCACAATTGTACCTTGTTTTTGCACATTCCTATCAGCTGGGTAAAAGCCCCTGTTTAGAGTGTGTTACATAAAGTTGTGGTATTTTTGAGGTTCAGGTCCTCCAATTTTATTGCACGTTTAAGCTTTTCCAAAGATCTTTTTTACATCTGCAGTGAAATTAAATCATGCACATCATGAAAAGGCTGAAGAAGAAAAAAACTAACCGAGCTTGTAAGTAAATTTGTTCAACCTTCCAAAAGGAAAACCGCTAAACCTTTTTGAGCAGGGAATCAAAAGCAGAAATCTATCTGTATACAGACTGACATTGGGAGCATTTGAAAAAAAGATGACTGCTTTCCTGAAATGACTCATTTCCTTTGTACCACTGGTAGCAGTGAGATAACATGAATCAGAGAGAATTGGGAAATTGAGGAGAAAAAGATGCAGAGAAAGGTCAGATGGTAGGCTAACTGTTCAGACATCCCAATCAGCGAGAAATAGAAACTAAACAATCACAGAAAAATAAGTATGTGTGTTGATGAGTGTTTGCCTGACTGATGAGAAAGATGCAATGTGCCGCCATGTATGGGACTGATTTCAAATCTATAGCTGAACAACCTACAACAACTGCTCATGATATAGAAACGGGATGATTCATTTCTGTGTCTTCACCATAACTAGGCAACAAGAAAGTAAATATTTGTCTATCTTTTTGTCGGGAGAAAGTTTCTGCATGCATAGATGCAACAGTTCATGAACAAAAAAGGGCCAAAATGGTTGATTTTCAGGTCGTAGTTTAAAAAAGAAATGTCAAAGAAACATTGACCGTCAGAAATATTTCAGGGTGAGATGTTTAGTATATCAATGCAAGCTTAATTCATGGGGATGAATCAAATTTCAATGTAACAATTGTGTGTAGGTGGGCTTGAAACTAACAGAACAAGCAATCCCTGCGATTGAATTCCTACAATTGAATGTGATGTTATGTCAAAAAGAAAACACCCACTAGTGAGTAAATATAACCGTTTAGATTATGTGAGATTTATATGCAAATTAGATCTCCTCTAGGTGATTCATATTCCCCAGTTTGGACTAAATAGAACCAACGGAACCAACGGACCCAACGGAACCAACGGAGCCAACGGAACCAACGGAACCAACAGAAGTTATGTGCGGAAATTTGGGTTTTACTTTTACCACCTCAACCCAGTGGGCAAAATATGGTATACAAAAGATAGCGGTTCTCAAGTCGTCTTCACTAAATTTGGTAGAACCAATTTTTAGGAAGTAATGTCCGAAACACAACGCATCTTCTAAAAAATGAAATTTGAACTATAACTAACGATACATAAGCCCCAAATCTGGACTAAATCGGACGAATTCTTTAGGATCTATGGCCTCAAAACCTTTGTAGTTAAAGCTCCCCTTAGTGTTGAAAATATACAACCAACCTTTCCCAAATGTACAATCAACCCAGTTCTTCCTCGCACTAAGGTCTATTTGGGTGAAAAATTTGCAAATGATTCATGAAATATTTTTTGAGTTACCGCGTTAACACGAATGAGCTGCGCACGTAGCAATGATGATTCCATAAAATCTTCGACTTTCAGGGGTTATCATAATTTGTTGAATTTACTTAATGCAGATGTGTCAACAACTTCCATCAATATGTGGCTTCACATTAAATTTGAAGACAGAATTATTCCTGGACGTTTGTTTCCAGCAGAAGGACTCACTAAGACAGGTCTGTGTGATGGAATGTAATTACCTCTTACGTTTTCAATGATATTCAAAAATAAAACTTAAATCTATCCCGACAACTTCAGAGAGGCATTTAAAACTCAGCCGTTTAATCTTGCTTTCTTGCACAGTTATTGCAGCGAGGTACTGAAGCATGGCAGCTTTAATCAGAATGTTCAGTACCAGACTCTTATACATTCTCAAGGCAAAAGTCACAATCATTTTTTCAATATCTTTTTTTTTTCTTTTCTTTTTTTGCAGGCAGTTCCACATTTTTGCAAAATGGTGCTCAGAGTCGATGGTTTAGTTTTCAGTCCTTGCTCCCACAGTGCTGCATTTGCATCTCCATCCCTTCTTTCTGTACGGTTTCTGGAAACGCTCTGGTTTCCACTCAGTTAGAGTAATCTCACACGGCCGACTGGGAAAGTGACTGTTTACATCTGTGTTATCTGATAAAAACATATTTGAGTTAGGAGCACTAAGCCTGAGCGCTCTTTTGGACCTCATAATAAGTATTCTCATAAATCCTCAGAAGTGACATTCTTCACACTGAACTCAAGCACCTAACTCCAAACTCATCCGATATCACTTCTGAAAGGAAATGAAAAACATAATTTGGTCTCAGAATCATTCTCCCGTCCTCATCATCGCCATCCGCCTTTTAATATTAGATGCCATCCTTTTTGGTTTCAATAATTAATAAGAGAACTGCTGGTGTTGATTTGAATGTTTCAGTTTGCTAATAGGGGAAAACAGCAAACCATCAAAAAGCCCCATTTCATCTTCACTTTAAATGCACAGAGCTCTTCATGCACTGCATTGTGCAAACTTTGCAATATGCACACTGTGCTGTCCATTTGCTGCTTGTTGTCGCCATGGTAACTCTTTTTCTGACCAGACGGAGCCCAAATTTCAGCAACTTTGGAATATTAATATTCCCAGATGAAATTATGCTTCGTGGTTAAATTGCTAGCTATGGTTTGCTGTGTTAGCAGATGAGAATTGCTCAGCGTTTGGGGCATGCACATCCAATGCAAGACCGAAAAATAAGAAAACAGTAACGGAGGAATAAACACAGTGAGGCATAAGTCTTGCTGGAACTTGAACTCACTCCTTTACGAAGGAGAACTTTATTTACAGCAACAGGCACATAACATGTCAATCACAGCACATCCTATTGGCTGTCAACAATCTCCATCATGCAGTTTGCCTGATGTGTGACGATACAATTATTCTCTCAATTATACTTATTATACTCCACATCCGAAAGCGCACTGTTCATAACATCACCCCAACTTTCTCTCAAGTTGTTTCGTTCTTATGAAAACGAACGTCAGACGTGTTGTTTGGCACATCGCCAGCAACAAACTTTTGTCATCCAGGAATTGAATGAACTCTGCATTTTTCACTTCATCTTGTGCTTCTTCATCCTCATGTGGCTCATGCAAAACTGTATCCTTTAGTTCTTTCCCACACTTTCCATCTGGCAAAAACTAGCTGAGACCAGACGCTACTCAGTTCTAAAACCCTTCGACTCATGGCGCTAGCATGGCACACTAACACTCACTGGACACACGGTACATTGCAAATAAACACAATGGGGCATCAGTACTCATATAAGGAGGAAAACGTTATTTGCAACGTCAGACACATCACATGTCATTCAGTTTGCCTGATCAAAATTACATAACAAATATTTCTATATTATTATATTATATTTCAACACTGAGAGCACACTCTTCATGTATATCACTATCCTGCAAAAATGCAAAGATGCAGCTGGACATCATTTAAAAGTGTTACCCAACTTAAATAAAATGTAAAACAAAAAAAAATTGTTTCTACCAGGATACCAAAGTGTTGAATTCTGGGATAAATTGGGTTGCTCGGGAACAATTACAACCCAGATTAACTGTGCAATAGCGCAACATGAAGATTTTCTCCGTCTGGATTAAGTTAAAGGATGTGGAAAACTGACAGTAATTGCTCACAAAAATATGAGGAAAAAAAAGGAATGTTTCTCTGGTTAAATTATCTGACATTAATTACAGGCATTTAGATCAGCAGGGTTTGGAACGTCTGTGTAACCGCAAATGGAGGAGCGACTGTGTTAAATTGGGAGCATGCTAAATGAAGGATAAGGTCAAAACTGGGAAGGCAAAGTGTTGGGAACAGATAAAGGGCTTGGGGGAGAAATGAGAGCAAGTAGAGGTGGGGAAGCCGAGGCTTTGCAGGTGGCCCCCTCGCCATCCAAACGTGCCAGTAATAGCTGCCATTCATTATCGAATGTGCGACTGCCTGGTGCAGAACCAAGTACCCCATCCATCCCTGTCATCTGGTGGCATGTCAATGACAAAACCTTAATTACACCATTAATTAATAGAACGATTTTTTTCCCTGCATGCACTCTGTGCCTGATGTTCATTAAGCCGCCTCGTGAGTGATTGTCTAAGCCAAAATACCATTTAGCTGACAGAAGTATATAGAGAAACTGCATCCTGTGGAGAGTAGGCCTTGAAAAGATCGGCCGACATGAATGGATTGAGAAGATACAGAGATAAAAAAAAAAAAGGGTTTTATGTTTATGAAGACATGACAAATAGGAACAATGCTTATGACATTGTGTCAGAGAGACAGTGTCTTTTTTTTTTTAAAAAGCTTCCAAATGATGTTATTTATGAACTATTAGAGTAAAACACGATGTTTACGAGACGGATCTCCTCGAGTCGATTGATATGCTGTGGACACGGTGAAGATTGCATGATATCCCCGACGTTGTCGCGGATATAATAAGATTTGTCACAGTAACTGAAAGGAAATGGCGAACTCAACACTGAAAAGTTGATTCGAGGTACAGAGCAGTATCAGGTGGCCAAGACACATCAGGGATGCAAACCAAAAAAGCTGAATAGAGCATCAAACCACCTAACTGTCAAGGACTGGAACAAGAAGATGATGTGAAATAAGCTGACTTGGCCACATACACTGAATGAAGACCATTTTTACAAAATGAGCAAGTGTAAGAGGCAAATAATGAAGGGTGGAGCTTAGAGCAGGATCACTGATACTTGGTTTCTATGAAGAGGCCAGTTGATGTGGTTTGATTATCTGATTATGATGGCAGTGGTTTCC
The DNA here is from genome assembly GCA_037951165.1 of Lophius americanus. Lineage (NCBI taxonomy): Eukaryota > Metazoa > Chordata > Actinopteri > Lophiiformes > Lophiidae > Lophius > Lophius americanus. Next base: position 24,629,100 of record JBBDHG010000014.1, read on the forward strand.
CACATGCATGTTCAAAGAGGGAGGAGGGAGGAGATCCCGAGGTAGATTCAGAAATTGCTGGCGTGATTGTATGTCTCAGCTGGTCTGGGAGGACCTCAGGTTTCCACTGGATGAATTGTAAAGTTATGCCTTGGAGAGGGATATCTGGAAAACCCTTTTTGGCAGGCTGCCACCATTATCCTAGATGTGGGAGGGGATGGTTGGATGCACCTGATCATTCAATAGTCATTAAAATCACTTTCCCACAGCAGCTATGAATGTAACGCTGGACAATAGTCTATGTACGCAATTTAAAACTCCATTGTAGTGAGGAAAGATCATTTGGGCTTAAATTAAACTTCTTTGTTTTTATTGCCAATCGTATATGGTCAGGGTTGAGAGAAAGCACTGATATTTGGCAACCTTAAGCAAAACCACAATCCATCCTGCCCATTATAAAGTATAGATTACAATAATGTAGCCAATGCTTCTGCGAATGAACGGAGCCAAAAAAAATTATTGCTTGTCCAAAGATGGTAAATATATCCATTTGAACAAAGTAACGATGCTGTAACTTCTTTTTCCTAATCAAAACTATTACTATTCAGACTACTGATTATCAGACAATTCTGGTTTTCTATTTTCAGACACGGTCCCAGATCTGCAGTTGATGGATCGTTGTTCAAAGTTGTCTCAAATGTTACTGCAGTAACTGAAAGGCTACAATCATGATTACTCACGTCTCACGTCTCCAGTACCCTGGGGTCAGAATAATCTAACCGTGTACATGCAAATATACGGTATGTCAAACCATTTTGACGTGTTCAAATGTCATGCATTGGAAGAGAACATTCATATGAAAATAAGCTGATCTAAATTTCAAATTATTAATACTTTGGATTTAGATGCTGGACTTTTGTTCATTTGTCATTATGTTTTAAAGACAAAGGCATTGTATTGACTTACTTTATTATCATTATTCCGTCAATTAAAAATGAATAAATAAATTATACTAATATTTAGAATACTCCTACTACTATTACTTATAATAATTTAACAAGATCTGCAACAAGAGAAAAAAACATTGTTTCACAACGACTATAATGTCATATATAAAATATTTCAGTTACAGGGCCCATGTCTCAACAGTACATATTGACTGAACCTAATTATTTCTATGAAGTCAATAGTACGCTCTAAGATAAGATCCCATAGTGACTCCATAATGAAGATAAATAGAGTTAACAATTTTTGATTTCCTTGTGTCAATATAGATTAACTAAATTTAGACACAATTGGAATAACGGTCCTTACGGACAGGAAACGGTTTTCCGCAAAAACCTCCTTCTTAAAAGTAAAATATGAATAATTACAGTGAAATAATCTTTGTATATTATTATTATTATTATTATTATTATTATAAGGTAGATTTCCTACTGTAGATTCATATGAGCCAGTTTGGATATAATCGCTCATATGGTGGGGAGGTCGGGGTCAAAACTCACCCCAAGTGAGTGAAATATGAGCAACTACAGTAAATTCTGAATAATGTAAGCGAATTATCATTTGAGGTCAATTTTGACAGAAATCCGACCAACGGTTAGAAAATCATGTTAGAAAAACGATGTTTTTCATGAAAAAGCTCACCCCTAGTGAGTAAATAAGAACTATTAGAGTAAACATATGAAAAATACATAATAGATCTTCTCGAGTCAATTCACGTACACAATATCTTTTATCATTTCTCTATGGATAACTCAATACTATCAATGTAATATTGCTCCAGTATTGCACATTTCCTACTGTTGTTCCTCAACTTAGACACCGTATCTTTTCATCTTTTCTGCAATAGCCACTCATCTTTCACCCGGCACATTATTTCTCCAGCACTGTCTATTTTCTGTGATTATGTATTTAATGTTTGTAATCATTCCTCTAAGGGTGATTCAACATGAATGGGTCTATTTTCATTATCCTTCCTTACCAATTATTTCACTGTATTAGCGTGGAATGGAAGCATCTTCCGGATATTGTTGTGCTTCAACCCAAAATTTATAATTCAAATTCGAGGTAGCACAAACAAAATTCAAGTGCAAAGTGACTTAACTCAGTTACACCAATTTATTTTGACCTTGTCCAAATAAATAACGACATGCGTGCGAATATCTCCGCCTAGTGGGGCTTGAACAGAGCACAAATGGAAACCGGAGATCAGGCAGTTTATAGGGTGGTACCTTTTGAGGTCATAAAAGAGTTCTACGAGCCTGGTTGGCTTTGAGGGACCATGACTTTGATCCTCTGGTGACTTCATATTTGTTAAATGGTAATGTGACTTGGATTGGTCTGAAGTCTTTGGTTTTGCCCCTTCGTCTCACGGATATCCCCGTCATATATCTGCTGATTATACGCAATGAGTTCATCTACAAACATTTCAATTGACACAAATATGTCTTCCATTTCTTGGTCAGTGTATTAAATGTCCTCACTCTAGCCAGCCGATTCAAATCACTCTTCTGAGCTTCAGATGAGAGCATCCCCTATTTCATTTTATTATCATTTATCATTTGACTCAAACATTTTCTCAAACATTATCATTTGACTCAAACATTTTCTTGTTTTCATGGTATTTTCCTTATGTCATTTGAATTTTTTGTTGCAGTTTTGTTTCTCTTAGGTCTCTTAGGTTTGTTTTCCATTATGTGACAGTTCTGGTGACTATTTTTTTAATGATATAATAAAGGATTTTTGATCTTTAGAACGCATCGGATTACTCCAGACTGCCATCCATCAACCTACATGTTATACCAGGAAGTTGGACAGTCATTGAATTTATTATCTTCATTTGCACCAAATTTTGACCAAATCGAACCAACATTTAAGAAAATATGGAACAAAAACCTTTGGAGATAAAGCTCCCCCTAGTGGTGGAACTATGCAACCGACCTTTCCCAAACTCATGAGATCCTCCTTGCACTAAGGTCTGTGATGATATAAAATTTGAAAAGGATGCCTGACAAATTTGAGTTATTGCGTTAACAAAAACGAATTGCGGCAGAGATAGACGCAGTGAAGAATCCATAATATTGCCGACTTTGCTTGTATTTGTTTATTTCGGTAACATGTCTGAGCACTGCTTCCAAGTCTTGGCAAGGTCAGGTGACAAGTGGTAACCCATTAGTAGTAATTGTGGGCCCTGGATAATATATGTTAAAATGAGTTGATCTATCTGCAAACATTTTGCGGCGCTGGGAGATGCAGACGCATCGAAAGGTACAGGTGAAAATAAACAAACTGTGTCACATGCTTGCATGTGGGGAGTTGTCGTCTAAATGATCAAACATTAATTACTCACATGTACCGCAAGATCCTCATGACTTGTAATAGAGCGTTGTGTTATGCCTATGTTGGCTGAATGGATAAATCTCATCATTATCATAAAGCAATGCAAAGTCTGTTGGATTTGCTCCAGTGGGAGCTATTTTTTGGTTAGAATTGCCTCTGTGCTACAGTTGATTTACTGCTGCATGCAAATAACACATGCTCACCGGTATTGAAATAGATACCAGCGAAGAATGACACTATAAAACAAGGCAGGATTTCCCCCCTCAGAGAACTGCCTCTTTAATACTGTGTGATCTGCTTCATTATTAAAATAAGCACAGAGGATAATCACGCCTCATTAGTTATGTTTGATATTAATGGGGACAATATAAATGCATTCCCCGTGTGTTTCAAATGGCTAAGCAGGAAAACACAGCGACCCTTATCTCACTGCTAATGCAATCTGGGTAAATGATGAGGCTTCGTGCAGCAGGAAGCTTGAGAGAGTGACTATGCAAACGCTCCTCATAGATCCTCTGAGTGTTGTGAGCTGGAGCCTCCGCATACATGACCGCGTGATGGCGACAGCAACGCCAGTCCAGCACGAATGTTCAAGGTTCCTCGGAAGTTGTTCCTCAAATTCTACAGAAAGGTTACATTGATACAAACAAGCTGTGTGTATGTGGACGTACAGTATGTGGATGTTTGAGAATATGGGAGAGAGCATGCGAGCATCACTCGCGTAAGGTCATGGTATTACATACCCACAGTCAGTAATAGAATAAGGCAGACTATGTGTGTTGCTGAAATCTGTAAGATCTTTCTGCCTGCACCCTCACACACTGTGTGTCCTGCTTGAAATTTCTGTTTGATTCTTCGCTGGGGAGAAGAGGCAGTCATTAATACACCGCAATATCTTCCATGTCCTTTGGTGCTGAGGGAATCCTTTACCGCATCCCTCCTCCGAAGTTATGTAAATCAAAATGTGCATCAAAAGCCATTTGCCACATTAAGCATAGCCTGCAAATATATGTGTACATGCAAGCAACCTTGACAAGCCTAAGATTCCCTGTTGTATTTCAAACTCCCTCACCTCATTTAAAAATCAACCAAGCTAAAAAAATGAAGACATAATCAAGAGGCTTGCTTTGAAAATCAATGGATTTGAGTTGTTTACTTATGAATAAGAGAAATGTGCTATTTGCATCTATCAGAAATTCTCTGTTTGATATTTTCCATCTGAGACATTCTGGAAAAAAATAATCATACATTATTTAAACTACAACGCTTAATAACCATGTTGCTATCTTCTCAAATATGAGTCTGATTGTGTCCAACACATGCTGTTCATATCCAAGTGTGTATCTGTGAGTGAGGGAATTCCCATGACTCTGACCTGATCTGAAGTCATATCCTTATTCCTGTGGTACTCTGACGCAGAGCTGCGTCAGAGTTTTCATCAGAGTGTTCCTGAGGTAAAATTACAGCTACTAAAAGATGTAACTACACATAAGGGGCGGTACAGATACTATAGGAGCACCGCAATGGTGGTAATTGGTCATCGTGGTTTGTCTGTAAAGACTATACATTATGAATACCACATGGGACGGCTTCACATACAACAGATAATAGCTCTCTTTCCAATGATGGGAGATTTTGTTTTAAGTTTTGTGATCCAACATAGCCCCCTTTCCTGTGACCATCGCTAAAGGGGATGCAAAGTAATTGATTTACTAAGCCACACACCGTATGAATGTAATTACACATGCTAGCGAAATATTTACCTCTGCCAAGGAGGTAAATATTTTCACTCTATGTTTGCGCTCTTGTGCGTTTGCATGTTTTTTTTGTTTGTGAGCAGGATTACGTAAAAGCTACCAGACGGATTTTCATGGAATGTTACCCAGAGAAAGATTTAGTCATATCCTAGCCGTGATCAAATTTTGGTGATGTTCCATGTTTTGTAGCATTTAAAATAAAAGAAAATAATAAGCGTTTGGAGTAGTGACGTCTCAATGTGGCTGTTGCTGCCTTTTTTTTACTTTGATGTATCGTTGGGACGTAGCTGGGGGCTCATTTTCAAGAGTTCCTTTGATATTCCTTTCGGTGACACTAGAGCCTCAGTGGGCTGAACCACAAACGCTGAAGCGGAGGGCGCAGGAGACGATCAGCTACATTTGAGAGATACTCAGAGTGTGTTGGAGTTGTCAGTAGATTTAGAGGCTGGCAATGACGCAGAGATTAAAGGATGGTACTCTTGTGAATTGGTGGGGGTTTGTGCGCTCTGTGAGGGCCTTTTTATTGTTAAGAATGATTTTGAGGTATTTGTACTTACAAGAACCTTTGTAACAATGAGTAATTCTGTTTCTACTTAATACTCCCTATGAACTCTGTTTTGCAGACAAACACTTTTACTACCCTAAACTTATATTATCAAGTTCCAGCTCTTGATGCCTTTTCAGAGCCAAAACAATACATTTTAATGTACAGTATTTGTTCAGCAAAAAAGGGCAATTAGACCGGTGCATTATGTTGAGGAAATAGTGCATGTCATTCCCAGTTCCCACAGAGAGGGCGCTTTAGCATTATGTCAAACAAGGGATAGAACGTAACGGGAGAAGAAGCGTAGTTGTCACTTCCTATGAAGGTGAAACTGCTGCATTACACTTCCTCTAGACTGATAAATATGAACATCAACCCCTGTTGTGTTCATTTCTTTCTTTCTGGAAACTTTTTATGGCGAGCTGAGCCCCTCCAGACAATACATGAACAGGGAGCCAGGGATGATCAATCACCTCACATCACACCAGTCCACAGACTCCTTGATAGTGTTCCGATACCGCGGATCGTTCGCCTCTGATATGGATCCGACGATGGCTGATGCATCGGAGAACTTCTGGAAATGGCAGTGACCTGTTTTGTGTCTGAAATATTTAGTCCAAAGTGTCTAAAGAGCAGAAAAGGCAGGCCACCGCTTCAGACACACAGTCCCTCAGCCTCACATACTGTGGTCTGTCAGTAAGGTAGTTGATGGTCCATGCAACCAGGTGTGGTCAACACCTGCCTCTTCCAGCTTATCTTTCAGCAGTGGAGACTGGACAGGGTTGAAAGTACTGGAGAAGAAAAAAAACATAACCCTCACAGAGCTTCCAGGGTTCTCTGGCCTTGGAAGGGATCGGTGTAGCAGGTAAATGACCGCGCCACCCACTTCAATGCCCGGCTGATAGGCTAACAGAAGTGGATCCCGGTTGGAGCTCACCTAGGAGAAGGTGCTTTAAAAGGACTCTCTCCATGGTCATCAGGTGGGAGATCGAGACCAAAGGTCTGACGTGTGGTACCACACAGGACCTTATCCACAGGACAGGTATCCTCTCCAGACTGATGCTGATGTTGTACAGATGCACATCTACTGACATAGCTGGTCAGCGCAAACGCCGAGTAGTCTGGAGGTGATATCGTCTGGACCTGCAGCCATTCTGGGTCCAATCCGCTTGAATTTCCTCCTCAGCTGATCCATTGTTATGGAGGGAGTGCAGGTGGCAATGTGTTCCAGTTGAGGGTTTCTGGGGGAGGGTTGGGGGAGTGGAGTGCTGGGAGGAGGAGGGGGGGGTTGTAAAGCTGCAGCCGATGTCCCAGGTAATGTGGGGGAGGTGGTGAGCCGGAGAGGGTCTGACTGGACCATTCTGGACACTACTATGGTGAGTGTGATGGGCACCAGAATCAAAACGAGTAAAATATAAATTCATGTTCATCGCCCCCTCAGATTATTCTAACAAATTAATATGCATAATTAAATGTTTTACCTTTGACACTATAATGTAATATTATATTATTTGAGATATTTACTCCTCAAGTCATTTGCTTAACTTTTAACATTTATTAATATCAGCTAATTTGAAGCATTTTTCAGGTCATCATCAGGACAACCAGATCATAGTTTTATTATTATTCCTGTTTCATTGTGCTCTTCAAACACTGTAAATGTCCGTCCCACCCTGTGCCTCATTGTCTCTTCATCCTAGCGTGTTAAGTCGGATGGGGGTACAAAAATCAATAAAGCATTAAAATTAGAATATTTTGCAGGATAGTCTTGTACGGATGTAAGATGCCAAGTATCGATTCAGACACATTTGAAGTGAACCTTTTGGTACTAAAATAATAAAGTAAAGGACTTTTGTAAGCCACTAGATTTTTTTTGTATAGAGTTTGTGTCTCGGGACGGCAGTCAAGGCGAGAAGTGGGTGTGTGGGAAGAAGTTGATAAAACAAAGAAAGTGCAATCAAAGAAAGAAAACAAGAAACAATAATTATACAAACTCCCAAAACTAAAAAAAAAAAATCTCCAAGGATCGAACACAGGCCTTTCTGTGAGTTCTCCAGAGCACTGGAATCTGAGTTGTGTAAACAATAAGGAGAAAAAGTCACTCTGGAGAGCGCCAACCTCCCCTTGCTCTACTATAAACCGCCTTATTTATGAAGATTTCGGCGATTCTTTCACTAATTCGACTTATCAGCCTATAAATCTACCATAAACTCGAACAAACACCGCTCCTAATGGATTAGTTATTTTATTTAAATGCCGCTGCACACCAATTATTACTTTTTTTTTCACTTCCTTTTTTTGCTACTGTGCCACGAAAATTATCCCTGTTGTGGGTCTAATAAAGGTATATTATAAATATATAAGTATATTATAAATTCCATACAAATCACTTCTGTAGTTTCTCCTAAATCCTGGAACCAAACAAACGGGTGACGTAACCCTTATCGTTTCAATTAAAAAACAAACGGAAACATCATTTAATCATAACGGCAGTCTTTCCCAAATATATCCAAACGTATCTTTATTCCTGAAATTCTTTGAAGGTCAGTCTCCTTTAAATAGCTATGTAATATAACGATTACACAAACCATTACTTAAAACACTGGGAAGGCACAAACAAATCATTTCACGGATCCTGCAGTTGTTGTTTCGCATTTAAAAAAAACGTGTTTGCATTTTCAAGGACATGTATATAATTTCTTGAACCTTCGAAGCGTTCAGTGCTGACCCCTTTTTCACTTCTATCTAAAGTGAAGTTCTGAACGGAGATTATTCAAAAGGCATTTAAGTTAAATAATATCCGTCAGAAGCCAATTTAATTCACGGGGAATTGATGTGGTGGAGCTGATTGAAGTGCTTTGATCTCAAGAAATAATGGACCTACCTTCAGAAAGGGGGCTCAAACGGGAGAGTAGATTGCTGTCACAGTTGGTAATTTTATGACTTGATTGATTGTTGGCATATTGTGTCGCTCAGACTGAGGTGATTAATCGGTCTTTGCAAGGCTCCGAACCTCCGTGGCTCTGACTTGTTTTCCTCGCGAGCAACGCCGTCGAACACAATTATGTGTCATTTTCCTTTTCATACCATTATTCTTCTCTTAATTCCTCTTTACATATCCTTGTTGCTGCCGGTGCGCGTGAACGTGCGCTCACACGGCAGAGACGGTTATTAACCTTCCATTGTTTACTCGGCCTCGCATGCATGCATGAGTTGGCAGTCACTAATTCTAAACTAATAAAAAACATTTAAAATTTCAGACAGAAAATGAAACCTGTCAAAATGTAACACAATTGAAATTTGTTAAATTAATGAGATGAAAAGAATATGAGAGAGCGGCAGCAGGTAGACCAGATGACGGGGTCAATGGGAGACACTATACAACTGATTATGATTGATGATGACAGATTGGAACATTTGTGCATGCAGAGGACTATTAATTTGAAAATTGCGAGCCATGGTTAAATAGGTTTAAGCTAAAAAACAACCTGCATGTATCGATTTTATGATACATTTATAAATGATGTAGTACAAAACCGTGCAACACAAGCAAGCGCACCCGGTTGTTTGAATATTTAAAAATAAATAAATAACTCCTCTTGTTTTTTCTTTGGAACTGATAATAGCACCAAATATGTTTTGAAAAGAGATCCAATAGAGCTTTTATTTCATCGGCTCATATCCTGGGAGCCATGTTTTAAGATGTATTTTAGGTTTTTGACAGATGCCTTGCTTGGGTGTCCGTTTTCTTTTCTTTAAGGATGCCATGCGTTCATTTACAGGATGGAGCACACTTTCATAACTAGCTCAGTTCAGGATATCGAAGCAGCTTGTCGTAATAAGAAGAAATTCCGTCATGATTGAAGACTTTAAGAAACTAATTGGACATCCAGGCTTTTATACATGTTACGTTGTTGTAGCAGGTTCTTTCACTGCTTTAAAGACAACAAGTGAGATAGAGAGCAGGGTTTTTAATAATATTATTAGATATAGACAGATTGATAGATACTTTTATTAATCCCTAAAGGGGAAATTCAGTTGTCGCAGCAGCTCCAAACAGACATTTGAAAGGTGGCTAAACATATGATATACTATGTAAGAAATACATATATATATTTATACAGAATATATGATCAAAAATAAAAAATGGAAAATACAGCGTTACATTTCACTATAGAAATAGAATGCAGGCAAATATAAAGAGAAGGAAAGAGTCCCATCGCCAAGACATATAACATAAATCGTGTTGTATCTTAAAAGTAAGTGTAGAGCATTAACCCTTTAATGTCCTGTTTGGTTGAGCACATTTTGAGTCTCCACTGAAAAATGTGTTCCACTTGACTTAACCTGTTCATAAAACGACCCAGTGGCAGCAGTTCTATCAATAAGTATAGCAAGTCTGATATTTTTTACGCTTTAAAAACTTGCCTGATCAAAGGATTTGTCATTTTATGGTACATTACAGCATCTAAAATATTACATTAGTAAATGGTCCAAAGAAATAAAATATGTCTAGATATATTCTTTTGGAGAGTTCTTGTTTTTTGGGGGTTTTTTTGGGGACATTAAAGGGTTTCTTAGAAATTAGAGTTTCAAACTCTGACCTAATGTCTTAGGGACAAAGAACCTGAAGAGAAGAGTCTATAAAAAGATTTGATGGAATCACATTCTCTTTCAGGCTATCCAGCCACAGGGTCATTAACATGACTTCAATGCTAGGTAATTTATCATTACAAAATTGCATCACCTGGTGTCTTGGTGGGACTTTGACGCCCAGAGCATGCTTTTCTATATTTGGCAGTATCCAGTGGTCAGTGTCACGGAAAGCAACGAGAGGCTGGTTTCATTTAAATTTGAATTAAGAAACGCTTTAAACACAAAAGAGTAACAAACCCTAATAAAGAGAGGAGACTGATCATCAACTTGTGGTGCTTTTTTCGAGTTGCTGAAGTAGGTACGCAAGGTTTTTGTTTCTTCGGAAAATATTTGTGCATGATAACAAGATAAATTTTGAGTTAAAATTAGAAATGCAAATATAAGTCTCATAAATCAGATTATATTCATTTATTATTATTTATTTAAATGCAATTTATAATTGCTGGAAACTGGAAAGAGCAAACCCAAATATAGATTAGAATCGCAACTATTGTCACTGACATACAAAGCACCAAAAGCGACAGGAAACAATGTGTATTGTACCTGCTGAAAACTCTTAACCATTAGCCATTTGAGTAGCTTTTTCATGTGACATTCTGACCGTTGTGTACACGTTGCCGTGGCGAACGTTGGTGGTTAAGAGTTTTCTTCAGGAAGTATGATACATCTTGTTTACTGAAGCTTTTGCGTACATGTTAGGGTCATTAATAAGTTCATTTGGTGTTTTCGCAATGTGGTCTGTAGATTTAAAGTCAGATAACTGCATGACCCAGAAGTTAAGCAAAGCTACCACGGCTAATCAAAATATCATGAAATGTTTGTGCACCCTACTGTTTTATTTACTAAATGAAGCAATAAAAAAGCGCGTCTGGGGATACATCAATTTTGAGTGTCCTTCATAAACACCTAAATTGTCTTGTGGCTTTTGCAGATCGTCTTTCTTAACGTGTTGTCGCTCTTGCAGCATGCGCACGTTGTCAAATTAATGGTTAGATTGTGTTTGGCCCATGTAGGCCACTGTAGTGAGGTGCCTAAAAAATTATACATAAACCCTTATCACACACTCTTGAGCGCATACGTCTACACACATCCATTACAAATAATAAATACAGCATAAAGTATAATTCAGAGGCAATGAAGCACCAAAGTAATCGAACCATTGTCCAACGTATATTGCACATAGAAGCTTCAAAAGTAAAGTGCATCATATGAAGAATAAAGTAATAAACTAGGCCATTGTTGTCCTCCCTGATTCTCCCCCTTATGAGAAAAATCGGAACTAATGGAGTAAAACACAATTCATGCAGGATGTAAAAGCGGCTCTGTGGTGCAGTGGTTAGTACTGCACCTCTGAGCAAGAAGGTCTCAGGTTCAAACCTCAGTCCATCCCAGAACATTCCCCTTCTGTGTTGTGTTTGCATGTTCTTTCCAGGCTTGTGTGGGTTTGCTCCAGTTTCCTCCCACCACTAAAAACATGTGTGCTAGGAATCAGTGTTTTTTCATGAAAATAAAGAAAAACTCCTCTACTGAGAAAAATATAAACAATAAGAGTAAAGTATAGATAGATGGAATGAACTATAAGGATATTCTGTTCAGAAAACTCTGTTTTTTTTGTCAAAAAGCGCCCCTTTGTGAGGAAAATGATATACACAAAAAAGATCCATTAAACATTTGTTTTCACTGGAAACAGTGTTTCCATAAATACACTCCCCTTAGTGAGTAAAATATGATGTTTACAAGATAGATGTCCTTGAGTCGATTCATATACACAACATTTGGACAAAGTTTGGGCGATAAAGCTCCCCCATAGTGTTGGAAATATACTACTTAACGGCCTGCTAGCTCACTAGCAGCATCCGAGATCCCTGGATTTAGTCAGGTTTCTGTAATAATCATCACACAGGATATTCCCGGATGTTCGTCTTGGATGATAAATCCAGTCTTAGCTCATCCATCTTGTTTGCGAGCGACCTGGGATTGGCAACACCCGGACCGGCATCTGTGCGTTCGTTTGACATCCTCTCCGCCGTCGTTGAGGCATGCCGCTCGGTATGGTATGGCGATCCACGGAGAGTCCGCAGCTCTTGCTCTCCTCGGGGGTATGTTGTTGGAGCGCTGGAAGAAACTCGTGATAGGAACTCGATTCCATAACATTATTCTTTATTATATTGAAACTTTTCCGAACCCAGTTGGAGGATAGAAAGCAGAGTAAATAACATCCAAACAACCTAACTAACACTCATTTTTAGGGAGCACCGACCTCCCTAAAAAGATGGATGCGCGTCACCATCTTGCGGTCTAAAAGGTCTGATCCAATCATGTCAACTATGATTGGAAAATTTTGATATTGAATGACAGAATACTCCAGGACATATTCCTGCGGAGGTTCTCCAGGTACGTCCAATCTCGGAGTACAACTTGAGGTAGAACCAGAATTTGATTATATTTCTCATCCGGCCTGGGAAAGCCCCGGAATCCCTCAGGATGAGCTGGAGAGCGCTGTTGGGGACAGGCCCAGATTATTGATATTATCATTCCTGCTGTTTCTAGTATTGTCACATGAGTTTAAATTTTCCGTAGTATATTTCATAATTAAGTTAGTCTCGTAAAGTTTTTTGAACCTATTGAACTACTGAACAAAATTCTCAGAACAGTCATTCCACAGTTTCCCACCCCTGACTCACAGACAATGATTTTTTTACCATTTGTTCGAATCTTAGGTTTTTCAAAGGTAAATATCCTCTCAGATCTCATTTGCTGTCCCTCATTTTTAACAACATCCGGATATTTCTGGTTTCGTCCATTTTTTGCTTTGCTTTGTGTTGTTTTATAATCTACCATGTCTTTGAATTTCAGTATTCAAAGAATCAAAGAATCAGCTGGCTAAAAAGTGGATTCGTTGGCTCTTGGTAGGGTTTTTTGTTTACAATTCGTATGGCTTTCTTTTGTGGTAAAAAACAATTATTTTCAAATTCCATAGACCTTAGTGCGAGGAAGAATTGATTTGATTTTGGGAAAGGTCGGTAGTATATTTTTGACACTAGGGAGACCTTTATCTCCAAAAGTCTTCACACCACAATTTCTCAACCGTTGGTCCAATTTAGTCCAAAATTAGAAGAATCGAAACAAGTAGATTTATGATGTTTACAAGATAGACGTCCTTGAGTTGATTCATATACACAACATTTGGACAAAAGCGGACCTCTGGTTGAGAAAATTATGTCCTCAAAAGTTTTGGAGATAAAACTCCCCCCTAGTGTTGGAAATATACTACTTAACGGCCTGCTAGCTCAATAGCAGCAAGATTGATATCTTTCATGAAGATATGAATCTTTAGTTCATATTTTAATTAATATAGGGAGTGTTTATTATTGTTATTGTCCGATTTTGGTGCATATGAATCGAGGAGCTCTGTCTTATATATATGATATATATATATATATATATATATATATATATATATATATATATATATATATATATATATATATATCATATATATATATCATATTTTAATCTAATAATTAATATAATCAGCAGTTATTCGACTAAAATTAAGTAATCCAGATTCACATTTACAAAATTATTGAATTGAGTTTCAGCTTCATTTGTTATACACAGTTCGTAATGTGGACCTGGGAGCAGACTCGGAGACCCATATGAAGTTAAAAGGTTTATTTTTCCAAGGTCTGGGGGGAGATGAGGAAAGAGAGGAGATGGTGTGATTGTAGTCTGAATGAGGCAGGTGCTGCCTGCGCATCTCCGAAACCGAACGAGATCTGCAAAGTGCTCGAACGCAAGGAAAGAAAAAAGAAATTACCATTTATCAATAACACAAAAGGAAAATTTACTTTCTAGCAAGTGAGATACTAAGCAAATAGCTAACACGTAACGTGAATGTATAATCTGGCAATGAGTATCAGGGGAACCGGGCTAGAAATACTGCAGGTGATTTAGTGACAAGACTCGGGCGTGAAGCTACGCCAAGCATGCGGGTTCAGCCTCCTCAGCAACGCATGCAGATGGGCAAAGGGAGAGGGAGAGAGACGGGAATAATACAGGCATCAAAACTGTCAGATCATGACTGGGTTGTGACATCATTGCTCTATTAAGGCTTGATTCCACTGGGAGCGTGGCGTAGCTTTACGGCTACGCATCGGTCCCAGCTACCGATGGCCCCCATTCAAAACAATGTGTGTAATTCCACCAGAATCGCCGCAGTGCGTGCCAGCAGCGGCTCGACGCTCCGCTACAAATATGTGCCCGGTCTATTTTTGATGGACGACGCATCGATTTCAACAGAGCAGATCCGAACAGACAAGAAGTCAAACACAGAAACGACATTGTCAAATTTCAAAATACATACTGAATGGATACTTTCAAAATAATTATACGATTCTCCGGATCGTATACATTTACATTACATCTCGATTTTACAAAAGATCAGAAAGCCAGTGTTTTATTCAGAGGATCAACAAGTCACCATGGACCAGGATACATTTATTGTGGAAGTTAAGAAGCACAAGATGGTCTATGACACCACAGATCCTTTTTACAAGGACAACAGTAGAAAGAGGTGGGTTTTTGGTGCAGGATTTTGTGGAGTGAAAGGTGAGCATATCTCCATACATCTACAAAAAGAAAGTTATACGTGGTTATGTCTGACAACAGTAAAGAGCCATTCATCCGCCTTCAATCTTGAAACCCCCATTAAAACATCTAAACAACAAAGCAGCAAAAACGAAACATGCGGGCGCGGACGCTCCGCTTCTGAGACCCAAGCGTTTGGGACAAAGCCAAGTAAAACCGTGACACAGCGACGACACTCCCGTTGGACTCCAGGCATTATGGGGGTTTGTCAGTGTCTTATTCTGGCTTAAACACACTTTGGAACTTTAATCAGAATGATATAATAAAAGTAGTAATGAATAAAAGTTCCTTAGTCCCATATCAGTGCGTAGGCAGTTACTCTAACATGAAATACTTATATTAGCTTGACAGACAACAATAATAATTAAAGTGAAGGTATAGAAGGCTCTCTAAAACTTGAAAGAAAGAGAGACAGTGCTAAGATGAACCTGATAATACGTATGCCACAAGGATGCGAACAAATTACACTATATCTGACATGTTTTGCACATATCAGATCGGTGACCCCAAATATATTTAGCATTTCAAATTTGTTTGACAAATGAAGTGACAAACACATTATTAGTGACATATGACACATATCTGATACTTCCCTGGCTGTGTGAATGCTAATATCCGGTTCTTTTCAGATGATATTTGAGTTACTTCCATATGTGGTTCTAGATCAAATCGTTGATCTAGAACGGCTACAAATCATATTTGTAGCCGTGTAAGTTGAATGTGAACCCTCAGATTGTGTCTTTGTCGTATTTGCAAATAAAAGGTCGGTGCCAGTAGCACAGTAAAGTGAAATTATTAAAGAGGAGAGATGAAAACAAAACTATAGCTTATTGTTTCCCTTCAACAAATGCTCATGTGTACAATCACTATTAGTCCAACCATTTGGGTTTGAGTACCATGAGTTAAAATGTGCATATGCACACTGTTTCGGAGTAGATAAATGTCTACTTTACAGTTAGATACAGGTCACTTACAATTCTAAATCCCTAACCTGAATCATAGAGATAAACCAAAACTGATCCAAGCAGAAAAATCTAAATTGGACCATGTGGCTTTTAATGTAATGTAACCGTAAAAAAACAGCAACAACCAAGAAAGTTGTTGGTTTTGTCTTTTAAATCAGACTTATACACCAATCAGCCATATCATTAAAGCAAACTTCTTTATATTGTGCAGGTCCCTGTGATAGACTGTGCGATATGAAATCTTTTTATCGGAAGCAGCCTTAACTTTTTTTTTTTTTTAATCTGTGCCACAGCGTCTCTCCTGTGGGATAAGACAACATGGGTTAGCCTTTTCTCCCCATGTACATCAGCGAGACGTAGATGTCCATGATCTCTTTCATCAGTTCACCAGTTGTCCTTCTGTCCTTCGAACGCTTCAGTAGGTACTCATCATGGCAGACGAGGAATACTTAATGTCACTTGCAGTTCTTGAGATGCTCCGACGTAGTCATCAGAATTTTTGCCCTTCTCAAAGTTTCTAATATCCTGAGGCTAGCCCATTTTTCCAACTTGCAACACATCAATTTTGAGGACAAAGTGTTTACTATGGTTGCAATATATTCTACCCACTGAGTGGTACCACTATAACAAGATAATCATTGCCATTCGGACCACAGCTGTCACTGCCACTCCAGCCTTAATAGTTTTAACGAGCACTATGACTCTAGAGAATAATGTATGTCTGTTGGTTGGATCATCGTTTGAATCCAAACTATAATATCTCTACAACTATGTTACAAGATAACAACTTTCATTCTCAGTACGCCTCTCAATGGTTATAATGTTATGGCTGATAATTGTACATCTGATTTGAAGCCCAAGAAAATGCAGTATGTCTTCTGTGCAATTAGCAATGTCACTGCTGTCTTTATATGCAGCCTAAAGGGTGAAAGACAGGAAGTGTCCCCCCTGTAATGCCAGCCAATCAGAGCATTGGCTCATGCTGCTTTTCTAATGAACTCAGAAACACTCAATAAAATTCAAAGAGGAGGACATCAAATGATTTTCACAGATATTATACAGTACTGATTCTACTACAACTGCTTTGAAGGCAATTTCTTTCTGTGAAAATGCTGCAGTGTCATAATGGATATGATGTGATGCTGCAAGACTTCACCACATGGTTCCGCCACAGAAATCTGCCACTCATGCATTTTCACCCTTGTTACTTACCCCTGATTTGCTCTTAAAAAATACACTCAGCAGCATTGCACCGCCACTAATGATGTGTAATCACAGTGGATTCCTGCCTTCAGTTTTAGGGGAGATTATCAAGCTATGCAGACATTCAGGGACGTTTGAGGCAGATGGTGATTTCCTACCTCACTTAACAGAGAGAGCGAGATGAGACCAATTTTTACACATCGATAATACGACCACTGAATACATTTCAGGGGTCTGCCTCATCCGTTGATGGTTTCATGCTGTACAATAAGTTCAAAATTGTGAATTACTGAGATTGATGTTCCTCATAATTTGTTGTATGTATTCCATCATTATCCCGAGAGCGGTGGGGAAGTTATTCACATCAGACTCTGAGCTCTTTAGAGAAAATAATGGTGAAAAAGGACTGTTTGAAAATTCATATACATGTTTGCTTATGCTGATTAGATTCTGCCTTGTAGCCCATTTTATTTCAAAGCTAGTGGAAGCAAAGTACATCCACAGTTGAATTCAAATGGAGAGGCAATTAAATGCAAAAGGACTGAGTGAGAATCTGATTATGGGGAGGTTCATGCATTGTAGCGTGTGTCATTGAAGAGAATATTGACTATGCCTCATCTGTCTCTTCCTATAAGACGTGATAGAACTTACCAAATACACGGGATCATGCCAAAACTGGGTGAAGTGGTCAATTAAAAGCAATCGAACGTGATGAAAAACACCCCTCGAAAAGGGGGGCTCCCCTTAAAAAGATATAATAGCTGCTAAGAAGTCACCATACCTTAAGTACGTGATTTTAATTACTAGCACTGTGACTCTAGAGGACAAGTTCTGACTGTTGGTGTCAGGTGATCATTTTAATCCAAACCATAATATCCTTACAACTATGGATTGGATTGCCTTGAATTTTGTTTGATAATCTCATTCTCAGAGGATGATCCTTTCGGACTCTGATGGTTCCCTTACATTCCAGCCCGAACCACCAGCAGGCCAAAGGTTTTATATATAGTGTATATATAAATATTGACAAAAATAATTGATGAATGACAGATGAATAATTATATAATGGCTGTCAGATGATTAAAATGATTCCTTGCTTTGTAATCAATTATGCAAAATGAATTATGGGTATCAATATTTGCCGTGGAAAAAATTTGAAAGTATTCTACGGGGTCTGTAATCTATGAGGAAAACACAGAGCAGATTAAGAAAACACCTGCAAATAGACAAAACATGAGCAAATTAAGAAAACCTCCAAATCAATTTCACAACGCAAAGCCACTAAACAATGGAAGTGGTTACAAAGGACACTTAAAAGTGATTCAGCTAGAATAATAAGCTAATCTTGTTAATTAAGTCACATGACTGCACAAACGGGAAATTAAGTGAAGCGTCAAAAATATAAGAGGACACAGTGGATGAAAACTAATCAAAACTGTGTGTACTTGTTTTTGTATTATATCTGTTCAAAAAGCTTACTTCTAAGCGTGAAAATGTTCAAATTACAGTCAGGTCCAGTCAAAAAGCATTCAAAACCAAATAATGCGATAAAACATGCCATGTTATGCAATCCAAAACAAAATGATGCGGAATGAAGCGATGAATTATAGTGGTAATAAAGATAATATCCCTCTGATCTATTAATTATCGATGCGTCCACACCTGTAATTACTACCCCCCTACCCAAGTCCAAATACAGAGTGTAAACACAGACCAAGCACATGAATCCGGATCAAACTTATATATTTGGCTCACCCAGTACCAAAAATCCTGGCCGCAGGAATTACACAGAACAGCGGTCATATCAACAGTTCAAACTGGGCTTCTTTTATAGGGAAAAGTTTTCCATTGACTGGGCCATCTAAAACTTTGTCTTTTTCTTTTTTCCTTTAAATAGCAGGTGGTAGCCGGCGTTAAGGAGCATAACAACCACTTACTGTTCGAGTGTAGGACCAGCGCAATCTTCCTGTCATCTGCACCCGTCATGTTAAAGCTAGTGTTCATGTTTGGTGACCTTTGAGGTCACGGTAATTTGACCCTTATAATTACGTATGATAAAGAGTATTACAAAGCAAATTATTGCTAAGAGCAAACCCAACCAGCAGCTCGGTCCCCAACAAGCGTTATCTGCAATAAAGAACACCATATGAAGATTTAATTTCCTTCTTTAACACATCATACTTTCAGCACACCAGATTATTTCCATCTTTAATTTCTCATCTGTTAGTGTAAATTCCTTCTACCTCTCCTCTATTACTTCCCCACAGACACTGCCTTCTTATTCTCTGGTTGTGCCGAAAGTTTAGAAATTACAAACGAGGGTAATTTTCATTTCAATTTACCTTTCAAGCGATAAAATTTTATCTGCGCTCTTACAATGCTGCAATATATAACAACAACACACCCGTTACCCTTCACTTGGCGACCTTGTCCTCCACACCCCGTAGCCACCTTTCAAATGCCTACAGCCGCTCCCCGTGTGTTGTCCCACCCGTTTGAGGAGATCTGCATCATTCAAACAGTCAATTTTCCCAGCTAAAGTGTGCCACCTGCTTTTGGCAGCTGGAAGCCCTGGAAAATGTAGATAAATGAGCACAGCCACCTGAGGGATTTTCTGAATCTGCTGCTACTTGGCAGATTTATTTGCTTCCCACCACAGAGAGCTGGAATGGTGAGCACAGATTACGGTCTGCAGCACAACTGCCCCTGCCCACCATCCTGTCCTATATTCTGTGTCCAGCCATACAAGCACCGAGGGGTTGTTGACCCGTAATTCATCAGTATTGTAAATTGTAAACGGCAGCCTTGTGTTTTGTAGGTCCTCTGCTACCTCATCCCTACAGCTCTGAAACAGATTGAGTACCGCCCTTGGAAAGCCATGGATATGTTTTTTTAGTGCCTGATCTAATCTTACACCACTATGCTGAAAATTAAATCTGAGTGAGCTCTAATAAGATTTTTATCAAATGCAAATGCTGAACTGTTCTACACACCATACTTTATACAGAAGACACGTGTATCGCAATGAAGTGTAATGAAGTCTATCGTTATGAAGTTTATTGCCTCTGTCAAATTGCAGCTCCTTTTACACACTTTTGCCAGGATATTAAGTGAAAATCTTGTTGCAGCAAATTTTCTTGTTGGGAAATTTGCTGCAATTTGTTGTGGGAATGGATATATAGCTATCTGATATTACATCAGTAACAGAGAACAGAAAACTAGCTAGAGCCCTGGAGCAGTGGGGTAGTTATTAGGCCAACTTATAAACAGGAGACTGTTGATGGGTAAGTAACTAAACTCTTCACGAAGGTCGGATGTATCCCGATGACCTCTTCTCCAGGTCAAACGCAAACATATTTTTTAAATGGTTGTAACACAGCATCTCTTACGTCTGGTGCAGCTTCACTTTTCAAAAGTTAACGCAGATAACACTTGCTTAATTATCTTTAGTTTGAAATGCTAGTCGGGGCAAGACATCTAACGTAATGCAGCAATGTGTTTAATACAAACTATTTTCCAAATCTGAAAAGTTTACTGTGTTTGGAGGTGTCTTGAGTCAACACATTAGCACATCTGCTAATGAGCTGAGCTGGGCTGAACCCTCCATGCATGACAAACTTTATGTGAGGCATTACAAACTCAATAAACATATTTATGGAATGAAATTACTCGTTGGACAGGATTTCCTTGGTGATCCACATTAATGATACCTTTGCAGTTATACTAGCTTCTTGATACTCAGTATGCCTATGCAGTATATTTTAGTTTGTCTGAAACCTGAATATCAACCAATAGTGAGTGAAATGCGGTAGTTTGAGAGCAATATACCATTAAAGCGAATCTGCCGTTTCTTCCTCAATGGATAAGACTCAAATCCGTATGGGTAAATTGCTGCTCTCCACTCGTTGTTATTAACAGTCACTTTAACGGTTATCTTTGTTTTTATCATGTCCCTGAAAAGCCTCAGTGATTATGGAATCGTAATAACTTACAAAACAAATACTCCTTTGAAGGTCCTTTGTTTTAACACGATAACTCAAACTATTTCATGGATCATTTAAAATGTTGTACCCCTATAGACTGAAGTGGGATTAAGAACTGGATTGATTTAGGGAAAGGTTGGTTGTATATATTCGACACAAGGGCGAGCTTTATCTCCAAAACAAATTTTGGGCCATAATTTTGCAACCGTTGCTACGAATTTACTCTAAATTTGGTCAATATAAATCGACTTATAAATCGATATAATGTATGAAGGGTTTTACTTTAATTGTGCACATTTTTCTCACTACTGAGAGCCTTTCATATAAAACAGTTTTTCTTACACAACTTAGTAACTTCCTAATCATTGGTCCAATTTAGTCCAAATTTGGTGCACAAGAATCAACTTAAGGGGATCTATTTTACTCTGATAGTATAATTTTACACACTGGGGAGAGTTTTTTTCATGAAAAATGCTGATTTCCGGACATAACTTCACATTTAATCTGAGGAATTGCTTGTACAACACAGGAGATTGGGGCCTATTCGGGGATATACCCTTGATGTCAGGAGGACAATGTCGGGCTGGTTTAGTACAAACCTGCGCTGGTATTCCAGTTAGTTTCTTTAGTTTGATCTTGTGTTCTTCGTTCTTGGTGTGTAGTATGAAATGGATTTCCTCCCAGGTTTTTAAACGCTGAAATGACATTTGTAAAATGTATCAATTCCAAGCGAGGTTAATGTGTTGGTTGAAAATCAAACATTAGCCAATGGTTTCCCACAAGTCATCTTATTAGTATGAACAATTTGGTTTTAGACAGCCGTTAAATTTCGCCACTGAGGGAAAACTACAGCTACAAACAGCCTCTTAGCATCGACAAACACAAGAAGCACAGGAGGATACCTGAGTTGACGACTTAATTCTTTCTCTGTTTATTTCGTTTAATATGCAATCATATTTCAGCCAATCCTCATTTTCATTTATGGACCTCAGAAATACTGATTTTCAGGGATTTAATCTTTGTTCCTTGAACAATAAAATCCCAGCTGAGAGTAAGATTTGGACCAAACCTTACAGTATTGGTCTTTTTAAGAACGGCGGGAGAGAGATAAATTCAGCAGAGTGAGAGAGTAAGTAAGAGTAATTAGTCAAGACCACATTGTTATGAAGTCAAATCAGCCCCTGTTTGTGCCCACATTCATTCATTGCAGCAGACTCCACAATGATTTAACTTCATTAAGGGCTCTACTGATATAGAGTTATCAAATGTGGATTCTCCTCCGACTCATCTTACATTTACATTTGCATAAATCACACATAATCGGTTTGCCTGAAGTATTACTCGATTGCATGTCATATTATTACAAAGAAGTGCAGGATTATCCTGGCATCGACGGAGGGAGAACAATGGAGGGCAAGAATAAAGGCAAGAGAGAGCAGAAAAAACGAGTTGAGAAAGTGTAGTCATAGAGTCCAGAATCGTACAATTGCAATACAATCCGAGAGCCAAAAAATTTAAAACAATTCATTCAAAACAAAGCTAGGGTCGGGTCCCAAAACAGATGCTGGTTTACACAAATGACTATATTTATTTTGAAAACTTAACTAGACCTAAGCTGCCATCTCAAACAGCAAGGGTATATTCCTGAAAAGCCTCCAATCTGCGTTGCACAAGCAATTGGGTCCAAACATTTCACAAGCAAACCAGAAAACTCAGAGCCCGGAATTTGTAACACCAGAAAGGAAAAAATAAGCTGATTATTAACGAATGCAAGGCGAGGAGGACAGAGGGTACATTATATTCAACGGGTCAGATTACACACATTACACAAGGCCGACCAGTCTTGTTACTTCCACTGCGATCCTTCAAAATAAGAGCACTTAAAATAAATTATTCATTATGATTTTAAAATTAAAAAAAAAAAAATCTGAATCGTCCAGAAATCGGTATCCGCTGGTTAGACTTAAGAAGTTAGTGATTTTCTTGGCTGATTTAATTCTCAATTGGTACACCTATACCGTAAAAAAGTGTTTTTTTTTTGTGAACAAAACCTCACTCTACTGATTAAAATGACTTTTTAGGGTGAAATATGTAGTTTAAAGACAAATAGAACGACTTGAGATTCAACTCCTTTCAAGTTGTTTCATATGCGCCACATTTAGACTAAATTGGACCAACGGTTAGGAAGTTATTTCCAAAACAGTGAGGGATGAAGACAGAGTTCCCCCTTGAGTGTAAAATATGAACTATTAGATATGAAATCTAAAAGTTAAATCTTCTCGAGTGGATTCTGAATTGGACCAAAGGTTGAGAAATTATGGCCCGAAACATTTAGAGATAAAGCTCCCCGTAATGTCAGAAATATACAACTAACCTTTCCCAAAACTGTCCAGTTGTTCTTCACACTGTGGTCTACGGTGGTCCAAAATTTGAAAATGACACATTTCCACTATTTCATTTGTTTTTCAGTATTACATTTATATAACTATATATATAAAAAATATATATATGTACTGTATATACATATATACATACTTACATATGTGTGTGTATATATATATATATATATATATATATATATATATATATATATATATATATATATATATATATATATATATATGTGTGTATATATATATGAATATATGTGACGTTCCTATTTGTGGAACTGGAAGTAAAAACTACTGGAGGTAATTTTTACCTAAAAGAGGAACGGCATATTCCCTCAAATCACCCACCAGGTACAATGATTTGGTTATCAAGCTTCTTTGCATGATTTTGATTGAAAAGCACTCCACTAAAGTAATGCTGCCATCTTGTAATACTTCCCTCCCTGTTTTCAAAACTCCCCAGTGAGTGTTTTAGTCATGCCTTCTGCACCTTCTCTTGCACTCCTGTTGAGGCGAAAATATCTTGCTTGTTATTTATGAAGCATCCTAGTTGATGTTCTAGACATCATGCTATCATGCTTCATTCACTCATTTAAGGGAAATAAGACCAGGCTTTAAGAATAGTAACCCTCGTAGGACACACGCCTTCCTTCAAATGGGTGCGTTTATTTCTTTTTCCCATCGGTGAAACTCAATCAGACTAACTGTTCGGAAGCCATATTCAACTAAAAATATGAACTTTCAGAGTAAAATATGAAAGATTCATGTGCACCGAATGTGGATTTAATTGGAGCGACTGTTAAGGAAAAGTCCGAAAAGAATTGATTTTTGAGAAGAATATGTTCTGGAATTTCAGTCAAAGTTGTATTGCTTAATCTGCTTCTAGCCATTGCTATATTACTTAGAAAGATGAATACGTGACCTCAGGAAGTTAATTATCATGTGACCTTTTCAGCAACGTACGGACCATCACATTTATGAAAATGATGGGACCAGCATTTTCTGTCATGTTCTAATGGAAGCCACAGGCTGGAACGTTGGCATGATAGTTGACACGGCTGGAATAAATTGAAACTTTGGGCTTTGCTTGTGCTGCCTTATCAAGCTAATCTGCAGTAAAATGAAATCTGGTTTTAAAATAAGTTTTCCAGTGATAAATACTGGAGCTGGGACATTTGTACGTATTGTGTGTTTATAAAAAAAACAAATACAGTTGTTTGTAAAAACTGGAATGCTTTCCAACAGCTTAACTATTGTCAAATTCATAATGAATTTTAAATAAACTCAAGTTCTCAAACTGGGGACCAGGGATCTCCAAGGCACCTTGAAGGTGTTCCATTGGGTCCATGGCAAAAAAAAGATAAAAAATTCACTAACTTGAAGTAAAACAAATTCTGTATGTTTTACATTCTTCTTTTAGGTCCATTCATTTAATAAAAACAACGAGATGGCTGGTCATGATTTTGGATACTGAAGAAGAGCTGGAGGAAACACAGCATCTCAGATAGTGACAGTACGGCTGCATAGGTCCCAATGCCTTACGACACATGGACTCCTGTGATAAAGTCAAACCACGTGACGTTTAAAATTATAGCTGTTAAATTATTGCTGAGAAATGATGACCTGAAGTAATGTGACTACTTCATAAGCGTCAGAGACTGCATGTATGTGTGTGTGGAACAACACATGAGACAACAGATGACAAAGCCCAAGTGGCAAAACTGCCATCGACTTTATTCTCATAAAAATTACTACTTTATTCCCGTATTATTCGATTTTTGTATTTGTCAAGGTCGCCCTAATAGTAATTTCTATTGTCAATAGGTGCGTCATCGACCTGTGGGTCTTTGACCTGAAAAAGTTGGAGAAACGATGCAGTATACCGCTCCTTCTCATAAAATGTAAACTCAAGTGTGCCCCCCATTCTCTTTCTCCCATATTGGCTTAGTGCACCCATGGGTGCATTTAATACTCTCATTAATTAATAGTATGTAGGAGGCAGTTAAACTAACACTGAAGCAGACACTGCTGAAGGCATATTAGAGACAGAGTGTTTGCTGTAAACTTCCTGATTCACATTTATTGTATCACTATTGTTCCAAAGTTAATGCAGAACAACTGTGGCACCTTCTCACTGTATTAAGATTTGACTGTGGAACACATTTCATATTCCATTTGACGAAATATTAAATATTGAGTCAATTTATTCCAAGCAACTGAATAAAGGTAAGTATGGCCTCCCACCTTGGCTATTAACGATTTATATATTATTGTGTATGATAAGTGCATGAGAGACACTTGTTTTTCTGCAAAAAGCATTTCAGATGTGTTTATTCAGAATAGTGTGCATTTATTGACGCATTCTTAAAGCAACCCTTGATAAAGATTTTAATATAATTTAGTTTTCCATCATTTTCAATAAAAAATGAAAACATTTGATTGCAAACGAAGGATGACTATTACATCATCTACGGGGAAACATAGATAAACACCACATCTTTTAACTACTAACTCAACCGCAAACTTAGTTCACTGGGTAACTTTTTCTCTGTACCTTTACTGATTTAATTTTTGGAGACATTACGAGTACTTTAGTGAAGAATGATACAAGCATGTCTATATTAAAGTAGTGCATATGTTGAGGAAGTTTCTCCCTTGTGTTCTTCTCTTAAGTTTGTTTGTTTGATTGTTTATTAAGATCCCCAATAGCTTCTACAAGGCAGGATCTATTGTTACTGGGCTCTACACACTTTCACATGAATGTGAAATGAACATGATGTAATACAAAACATACACTAATACTAATCACAATTCAGTTGCAAAATAACAGCAAAAATAGCTAATTTAAATAAAATAAAGTCTAGAAGAATAAATCAGCTCAAACTGAAATTCATACTCTTCTTACAGAAATATTTTATCAGTTAACCTAGAAATTCATTTGGCATACTTTCACACCAAACAATACTAATTACCAAGGGAAATTCCTTTTTAAATAGTACTCTTTTAAGATTTTTGCAAAAACTGTATACATTCTTTTGATGAGTAATATTATTTTGGAGTTATTCTATTCTGGCATTGCTCTGTGTAAAACAATACGATGAATCAATTTGCTTTAGTAAAGTTAAACAGCTTTCAGCTACAAGCCTTGTTGAATAATAATTTGTAACTGTGACGAAGGATAATCTATTGTAAAAATTTACGAGGATTCTTTGTTGTTGTGACATTCTTAAGAAACACCATCAACAAATATAAAATGTTTTGGACCTAATAAAGTGAGAATTTCATGCATTTTAGGCACACATTTGAAATATGTGCTGCTCAATTCTGGAACAGCTGTAGTTTTCTAATGTATGTATAATCTAATGTATGTTCTGTATGAAGAATGTGACGTGAGCATTGCCCTTACATCTTGAAATGTTCTTTGCTTATTTTTGCTTCATTTTGCTGTTTTTTTCCTTTTTACTTAGGGTTCAGCTATTAGTTTTAAGAAGCTATGGCCCAAAAACTTTTGGACATAAAGCTCCGATGAGTCTCAGAAATATAAAGCTGACCAAAAACAGTCCAGTTCTTCCTTGCACTAAGTTATCTGGCTATATAAAATTTGAAAATGATCCATGAACGAGTTTTTGAGTTATCGTCTTAAAGCATGACCCATCTCTATGCAATTACAAATCCATAATATCCCTGAATTTTCGGTGGTGAAATTATGAAATCTGAAACGCCCTCTCCTAACCTCATAGAACTGGCCTGAAAAGAATACTGTCTGTTTTCATCGGAATTGATTAAATGAACAGTCTGTCGTAGATTGTTACAGAAGATTGAATAGTCAAAGGCTTCTGAACTCTTTGACAGTCTGATGGTGATTCCTGCCTAAATGTTTGTTCATTATATTTCAACTTCACTTAAACGGACGGCTTGCTCTCAATGTCTCTGATGGACCTCAGACAAAAAAAAAAAAAAAAAGCACAGCCGTAATTTCCAATATGTTGACAGCCCTCCCATAGATCAGTCTGCTCAGATGACAAAAAGAAACATCTGCTTTCTCTGCACGGGTTGGAGAAGACTGATAAGGCTTCAAGGTCACCAAAAGTTTGCTTTCCCAAACCCCACCCCTTTGCATGCACCCTGAGGAATATCTCAAATCACGGAACACCATACTACAAGGAAATAGGAATGGAAAATAAGCTGCACTGCCTAGTCTCTGCGCCAAGCAAATCTCCTTAGCTTTGGGTCTTAGAGGAGAGGAGATTGGTAGATAGTCTAGAGCTGACTGGGACATTTGCCCATTCATGTTCCTCCGATGTGCCCATTCTCTCGTGTTGGGCATTAACCCACTGCCTTGTACAGTGGATAGTCTATCCCAGCCCCTCCAAGAGTCACCACAGACGGAGCGCCACGGCAGCTGAGCCAGCCTGTGGAGTGGACTGTGATTGTGGATTTATTTCACCACAGTCGGCAGCTATGACCTCATCATTTACTCAGTTTATATTATCGATTGCAGAAATTTGATTTACGACTTCTTGTAATAATGTTACTATGACGGTTTTACTAGTGCTAGTATTTTTTCACAGTTTTGTCATACAGTATATTTCGGTCATACAGTAACAATTGGCCAATGCCATTGTCCCTGACAGCAAGGGTATATTCCCGAAAACTCCCCCATCTCCTGGCTTATAGAGGGAAACCGCTGATTCAACTCCTCAGATTAAAGCAGAAGTTAAGGCCACAGCATTTTTTTGTAAAAAAAAAAAACAACTTCCCTGGATTGAGTAACATATGAACTATTGGATTGAAATAAGATAGATTGAAGATAG
Organism: Lophius americanus; assembly: GCA_037951165.1. Taxonomy (NCBI): domain Eukaryota; kingdom Metazoa; phylum Chordata; class Actinopteri; order Lophiiformes; family Lophiidae; genus Lophius; species Lophius americanus. Next base: position 24,657,383 of record JBBDHG010000014.1, read on the forward strand.
ATCTCCTCTAGTCGAATCATAAATACCAAATTCTGACTGAGTCGGATCAATGGTTGAGAAATTATGGCCCAAAACTTTCGGAGATAAAGCTCCCCCTTCTGTTGGTAACATACAACCCACCTTTCCCGATATCAATGGTGTTCTACGGGGGTGTAAAGTTTGAAAGTGTGTGTGTCTGTGTGTGTGTGTGTGTACTCTTCTTCATACATGACAAACAACTCCATTGGAGTTCATCCAGTAATAGTTGTTCATCAGCAGGCTGGTAGCAAAGAAATGTGTGACAGGATCATGATGTAAGAGTACCGTCGGAGAGACTGATCGACCTGGACCAATGGATGCACTGCCGGGGCAGCATCAATCAAGACCAACAGAAGTAGTTCCTATTCTATCCAACAGAACCTGACAAAGCCTGTGAAATTATCAGCCTGATGCTCAACATAGACATTTTTCTTTTGTTTGAAAATTACACATATATACTATGTTAACATCCTGCGCTTCCATTGGTACCAATTCCTACACTATAAAACCATTAGCCTTTTCAATTTGAACATTCGTTTTACTCAACAGTTAGGTTGAATATGATACGAATACAAATGCAGAAGGGAAATAAATACAAGGTAGGTGTGCGGTCTGTATTATTTTTGCTTTTTTTGATGGCCAAAACCAACTAGTAAGGGGAGTCATTTGGTTTCCAGTCAGCAGGAAAACATAACCAAGAGTAACAAAGAGCCAAATAAACAGTGCTCTTGATCCAACTTTTGTTAGCAATATGCACTCTAGCCTTAGGCCATGTACACAGCAAGCCAGCATTCTACTCACAAATAGCTGACGTTTTTCTGAAAATCCTCCCCAGATTGGAACAATCTCAAAAATGCTTGTTCTTCAACTATCCACTACACCACACAAACTGAACTCCTTATCTCCCCACTCCTCAGACTTATCAACTGCAGGTATAATAAAGGTAAACGGCATTGTAATAATTATTATTGCTAATAATTAATCATGAAATAATCTTATATGCTGAATCTTGATAATCTTAAAATCTGAATAATAATATAATCCTGTTTGGCTAAAGTTGTATGATTATATGGTTATCATAAGAGTAAGAAATAGTGTAAACTTCAGTTTGAAAATGACACAGTTATGTAATGTATAAATCGTAATGGTTCATAAAACATTACATGTAGTAGTCACCCTATCGAAGAAGCCTGCACATCCAGCCTTTCTGCTCAAGTTATGAAAACCCAACGCACTAGAGATAACATAAAAAACTGCTAATATACATGCATTTTACAAAAAATCCGTACCCTATGAGCTTCTACTTTTTTATTTAGATGGGCAATGACAAAGATTTCATCAGGGAAGGCACAACATCAGGGCCAGTAGTGAACCTTAGTGCAGCCATGATCAGCAAGGGGCAAGAGTGAGGGACTGAAAAGCTGGCAACATCTTATTATAAATGTACTTCTGCAATGAGGAGCCACAGCTGGAGCTGAGCTACCAAGGAACACAGCCTCGGGATGCAGAAGGACATGTAAGGAGGGTAGTGAGGCATATCCAAAAGGTGATGGTAGTTTTCAGCCCAGCAGTTGATAGTCTTATGTTTATCCTTGAACTGCCTTTGCATGAGGCCCACCTTTGGAGCACAGATCTGGTCCATCTAAATACACATTTGCTTCTTACTGGCCTTTTTCCCCCAATATAAGACCTGCTACATAGCAAGTAATACCGACCAACAAAGAAGGTGAGTCAGCCTAAAGTTGAAACTGTAAAGCTATAGGTAACACACCCAAGTACCATGTGACACTGATATTTGTGACGGACAGCAATGGGACTCCTTAACCAATGACTTCCTAAGTATTTTCTTCTATTTGTTCTTTAGGAGATTCCTAAGAGAAAACCTATGTCAGATTCATGAAACCCTTTTAAAACGCCCAAAGGTTCTTAACTTGGTGAATCCCGTTCCGCACGAAAGCCGGAAGCTGGTTTTTGTGATCCTAGGTAGCATAAGTAATAGACCCACAAATGCATTTAGAAGGGCATTAGACTGCAGGTCCATATGCGACATAAACCACTGCCATAGTGATTGCAGAGAAGAAAAATGTAGAAAATGCCATAGAAGGAGCAGAGTGCAGCTCTGCACTCCCAACATAAGAATATGTCAAGAGCAGTTCTGAAGTGGAGAAATTGCTGCAGGAAGTAAAGAGAAACAACAAGGGGCAGTCTTATTTAGTAGAGTAGCAGTGGATGTAAAATGACACAAGAAAATGTGATGTTATTACAGTGAACGCTGTATCTGGAAGGGGGTGCCACTCAACCTCCCTCTGCGGCGCAACCATGCGCCTTCCTGCAGCAGCACACGGTTTCGAGGCACACGCTGAAACGCCGCTGCTTGTCTGATCTACTCCGACGTGGAGACAGCATCAACACTGGTCACGACATCTGACACAATTAAAGAAATTAATGAAAATTTTAAAAAAAGATAAAAGTGCATATCGTTGAAACTTTTATATTTTAAGTGATGTGTTTTTGAGTAGTTGTAAGCTGTAAAAGTCCATTTTAAATCCTTTAATCACAATTCATATTTTCTGTCGAACTTGAAACAGGAGTTGTTGTAAAGCGTTCATTTAACAAAAACTAAATGCTTCGTAAAATAATGAATATTATCATTATAAATTATTATCAATGGAAAATTTTATTTATAATTATTTAATTTGAATCCTGTATGATACAACTGTATACTTGAAGAATACAAAATGAATCGGTTGCTTTTCTCAAATGTGGCATCACTCAAATGCAAGAGCGCTATTGAATGTTCGTAGACTCTATTCTTACCTCAGAACAAATCCAAAGTAAGAAAGCATTGGTGAATGCCAGAATCTTTAAAAATACTGCTTAAGTGGGGTTTAAGTTCCCCTTAAGCATACGAACGATTGGTTAATGAGCCCCATTGTTCACAAAATACCCACATGCCAAGTCAATTTGCCATAATCATCACATGCTACTAAAATGGACAAAGTGACAGCAAGCCAAGCGACTGCCAAAAGCAAAGACAGCCTAATAATCAATCAAAACCTTTAAAAGGTACAAGTGAGAACAAGCTTTTATAATCACTTACCATTCAGGAGGATTCAGGGGGGTATAATCCTCTGGCACAAATAATTATTTAAGTTATAAGTGGAGGTGCTCCGATCAATCGGTTCCGGGACGCCTGTTTGTAAAAATCGGCCCGGCAACCTTACTCAGCTTAGACTGTACCGGTTACATGCGCCCTACACGCACACCAAGTACGAGCTACCACGGCTCCAAACATCTCACAAGTAAACCGGAGAACACAAATCTCGCAATCTGTAACACCAGTAAGGAAAAAATAACCTGTGGAGAAACAATCCAGAAGAACAGACTTAATCACACATTTCATATTTAATCACCCCATGGTACATAACTAATACCAAAGATAATTCTAGAAGCTAATGTTAGCAGGGCGGCTAAAGCTAGCAGGAACTCAGAGTCAGCCCTGAAGTCCATGAACAAAGCCAACATATAAGATGTAACGGACTGAACGGGGCTGAGAAAGTTTTATTTTCACTTCAATGTCGTAAAATTGGTTTAAGAAACACACGGCGGGAAGGACGGAGAGTACGTTGATTTCCTCAGGTCAGAATACATACGGACTACATAATACTGAACAGCCTTGTTTCTTCCACTGTTATCCTTCAAAATAAGAGAACTTAAAATCAATGATTCATTACGATTTAAAATTTTTGAAGAAAAAAAAAAAAAATCTGAAACGGTCAAAATCGTTGATCGGCCAAAAAAATTCCAATCGGTGCAGTTCTAGTTATAAGTTGCTGAATGTGCCATAATATAATGCTAATGGAGTACAATAATGTAATGTAATAACTTATTGCTATAAAACTTATCCGTCTGCCAAAAAGGTTCTTACTTGACATTCAGTTTTTGTAAAGTTTAAATGTCTCCCTTATGTTTGCTTAGGCTTTCATGGTAGTTCAAATTCCTAATACATTTCAAAAACATGCAATATAGTGACTAAATGCCCTCAAGAGTGAATGGAGGTTTCTTGGTGAACTGGTGAGTTGTCTAGAGTGTTCCCTTCCTCCCGCTGAATGGCAACTGTTTAGCTCCAGCCCCCCCGATGACAATGTCAGTTGCATAAAAAGGATGAATGAATTAAATTAAATTTAAACTGTATGTTCCCACTCTTTTATGTTTTTAGGTCTTCCATGTCATGGCCATTGTTGTGCTTGTACTTACATTGTATACCTTTTACAATAGGCAATTATTCATATAATTCATTGAAAAATGAGCCGCTGCACTGACTTGAAAAATAGGGAAATCATCTAAAGGCAAAACATGACCCTGAAAATTCTGAAGCATGAAAACTAGCTTGGTAATTAGATGCTAAATTAGTCCATGTGGACCAATTAGGCAAGGCAAGACTGTGGGGCTCTGTAATGCTTTGTCAACAGAAATGAAACCAGAGAGAAACCGGAGAAAGAGGGGTTGAGGATGAACACGCCAGAATGAGAGACAGAGAATGGAGGGCACCACGAGAGCAAGTACCCTGATTAAAGGGGAGACAAGGATCAAAGAGGCTTTTTTTTTGGCGTTCTTGTGATTCTTGTGTAGATTAAACAAATCTTTGGAAGAAAAAAGGGTCCTGTCATTTCTTGTATTAAGTTTGAATAAAACTTTAATGCAGAAAAATTGCTTGATCTCTTTTACAAATGATGAAAAGTTGCTTTAGATGCTTAACCTGTAACTGGAGCTTCTTAGCCCACTGCTGGACTTAGTGCATTGAGATTTTTTTATTGTATTTTTGCCAAATCTCACTGATCCTTGACTCATAATTAATAGCTTTATACATAATAAAAATTAGTCCATCCCAATTTCAAAACAGGAAAAAAACATACGTCCAGACAGTTTGGGTCCTTTTTCAAAGTTTTTCAAACATTTCAATCAGGACAGACAGAGAAAGCTGTGATGATCTTTCTTATTGCATCAGATGGTTATTGCATCAGATTAAAGGTGATCATTTGTCTTTCAGAAAGTCTATAGACCTTAGACTCATCAGGAAGATTGTGACCAAGAGGTATCTTCCCTGAGCAAGAGTAAGATACTGCATATCCCCCCTAGAGACTGGATACTAATGGGGGTGGCTGATGACCATGCTGAGACTGATGAATAATGGTGGATCTGTGAAGACCAGGAAAACTGCTATATGAACTATAAGGGGTAAAATATGATTGGTACAGGATAGCTCTCTTTGAATCGATTCATATGCACCAAATTTGGACTGAATGGGACAAACAGTTGAGAAATTATGACACGAGAATTTTAGAGACAAAGCTCATCCTAGTGTCGGAACTATACAAACCACCTTTCCCAGAATCACTCCAGTTCTTCCTAGTACTACGATCTATGTGGATATATAATTTGAAAATGATGTTGTCGCATCATGACAAAGGATATGCGATGGTGGGCACCAACCTTTTGGGGATATACTAATATTCCACAGTCTGTAAAAAAAAGAAATCCCTTCATCCTATGTGGACCGATTCTATACAAACATCTTGTCCCTTAAAAAAGAAAAAAATAGTTTAACCATTTCTGATGTAGCTTGGAATCTTTAAAATGGTGCACTTTAATGTGCCTAAAGTTGATCAACAGATAGTGTGAGTGGGCTGCTACAATAGGCCATAAAGCCACGACTGGCGGGAGGTGCACCCTTTTTTTCCTTGTGCTGGTTGCCCCTGCAAGGGGAAGATAAGAGCATGGATGATAACAACCTGTCGGCATTCTGACATTCTACTGGACATTCAGCAATGAGCTGTTGGCCACTGTCCTGCCGAAAGAAAAGGGGGAACAACAATTTGAATGGGAGCAACAGAGTTTATCAACCAATGTTTTTACAAAAGCAAATCATAATGAGTTGTATTGAATTTTTTTTTTTCCATTGATTGCCAGTTGCATCATTACAATTTCCAGAAGATAAATACTCTGGCATCTCATTGATCAGTCGATTTTTTTGATACAGTTTTTGTTAACATTTGTTATCCATGCCTTTGAGCTCAGCACTGTGCCAGCCATTTGGATTTAAGGGGGCTTAAAGTGTTTGCATCCATTTAAGGTTTATGGGTCTTGACATTTACCTGATGTGTATTTTGGTGGCACTGTGCATGTTTACTCCACAGTGCTGCAAAAAAAAAAAACAGCTTGTAAATGTCAAGACCTATAAACCCTAAATGAATGCAAACACTTCACTTTCCTTTACCTGCAATTTTCAGTTTGTCCGTCTGTTAGTAGGATTTCACAGAAACTATTTGACAGATTTTTGTTTTTTGGCAACATGACAAGAACTAACCCATTCAGTTTTGAAGCGGTGTGCAAAAAAAACATATTTAGCAGAGGGAGATAGAGAGATAAATAATTAATTTGTTTATGTTTGTTACACATATACTTGACTATTTTTTTTTTTACTTTGTAAAAGAGTTCTTAAAGGTCCAGTGTGTAAAATTTGAGCTCTCTCCCTTTTTCTTCTCTATATGAATTTTTACAAAGCCGACCCGAAGCACCGCAGCAGAGAAAATGTGACCGGGGAACCAGCGCTAATCTGGTGCGGTCTATACAGTTCACCCGCTGAAATCAACTCGAGGGGCTGCCGATTCTGGAGTGATCTCTCCGGTTGAGGAGAGGTGGCGCTCTGAAGCTCACAGGCAATGCTGCCAAACCTCCTTCCCAGTGCGGCTGCTGGGAAGGAGTTGAATCTTACAACCACATCTAAACGTTTCATCAGTCATGTTTGTTTTTAAGGCGCGGCCTGGTGGTTCGTTGCTTTTTCTTATTCAAAAAAATAAGTATGATCCTCCATTCGTCAAAATACAGGAACAACTTAAAGTGCGTAATCCCTCTCCAGACGTGAGTACGAAACATGGCGGCTTCCATAAGGACCGGCCACATTGAAATAAAAAGAGCTTCTTTTAAATGAACATCAGTAAAAAACTAAAGATTTACTTGCAGTTGAAACACACAAAACGACATATTTGTGAATATTTCATCCCATTTATACGAAGAGATACCTCTAAAAAAAACATCTAAATATTACACACTGGCCCTTTAAAAGAAACTCATACAATTTTGCAGTGGTTCATGAAGGTGTCCCGGGGGTCCTGAGTAAAGCGGAAAATACTTTTCTTAACTGAGGAACCAAGGGAGTCCTTGGTTTTCACCCAAACAGTGTGTCAGTTTTTCTGTCCGTGTGGTTGTCAGCATGATTACAGCAACACAGCTGGTTTGATTTTTCACCAAACTTTGTCTGGAACATGTTCCAAGGAAGAGCAAATTAAATTTTATTGTGAATCTTAATCATGGGGAGGATAAATAAACCTAACCCTTTTTTTCATAAGAATTTCACTGAAGTTGGTCCCTCCTTCAGTGCTGGCGAGAGCAGCAGTGGGCTGGTAGACAGAAAATACACGGCGGGTACATACTTTGTGTCAACAAAACATTAAATCAGATTAATAAAATTAGTTGTAATTTTCTGAACCGTCTGATCTTCAAAGAGCGACGGACACAAGCAGGTAACCTGATTGCTTAATTTTAAGTCTTTAATCCAAATTCACGTCCTCCACACTATTATATTCTTTGTGTGTGTGTGTGTGTGTGTGTGTGTGTGTGTGTGTGTGTGTGTGTGTGTGTGTGTGTGTGTGTGTGTGTGTGTGTGCGTTTACAAACAAATGGCGTTACAATGGTAAGTGTAGAGAACAATTATAAATACTGTATTACAATGTATTAGAACGTTAATGTTATTTTTTATGGTGTTATTCTTATAGATTAACTAGTTGTTAATGATGGATAGTAAAAGACTATATAATCATCAAATAGCTTCTTGTGCCTTGCTCCAAGATGCAATTGGAGGTGATAGGTCAGATGAGGTGATGGAGGCAGAGGCTGGAGTCAGTGTGGGAGACACTGAGACCCAGAGACCAGCAGAACAAGATACAGGCACAGATGCTGGAGTCAAATATCTAAATGGTACCAACAAAAACACACAGACACAGTAGAGGGCAATGTCATCAGCTCAGGCCCAATGATAGGGTATTATGGAGTTTGTATTCCATTTACTACGGGCTGCCATAAATCGACAGGTAATAGTGAAAGTCATGTTGAACATTTAATTCCTTGTGCTCCTTTGACTTTGAACACCTGCTCTTGTAAAGGTCTCTATAAATCCCTGCTTCGCACAACCTTTCATTCGTGGATTTTGGTTTGGGACAGCCTAGATAAGTTCATCACAGGGCCGACTCATAGGCACCACTATAGCCATAGTTATGGAAATATTTCCACACAAGCATTGTTTGCACATTTCTTTATCATAGAATAGTGAACTATCGACCTTTGTCGAGGTGGAAGTGAAACTTCCAGTTTTCCCTATATTCTATCCATAAGTAACCAAATGACATGCATGTACTACGGTATTGTTACATTTTTTATGCAATAAAATATTTGAAAGCAAAAATATCACCAAATGGGAGTCGATGTAAGTGTCTTCGAAGTGCAAGTTTGGAAACCACTAACTTAGACCACTGCTAACATCCACTTTTTTATAATAATATAAATGTACATGGGTTTTGCATGGAACACAGAGACATGTTGTTATTTATATCCCTGTTTACATGCTAGTTACTGATAATGGCCTGCGCCTTGTGCTGTCAGCTGTGCTGTCAAAAATGCTGCAATTTATTCTGACATTTCTGGAACTGCTGTCTTAGCTTAAGGTTAATGTCTATGGAAAGTCACTTCAGCCACTTTGGTTTATAGCACATAGCCCTATCTTATGCCAATATTTTTGTTGATGTGGCTTATTCACCTTTTTGCCAGCAATGAAAGAGGATAGCTACAGGCAATATTAAACATGTCTTCCACTTTGGCAGCTGTCAGCCTGTCGCTGCCAGTGCACAGGTGGCAGGGTGCGCTGGTTGGAGATAGTCAGCTGTGATTGGCGGGAGAGGATAGTCATGATGGAGTTCGGTCACGGAGTGGAACAAAAATTTCCGCATGAGTGTGGCATCCTTTGACCATCTTTGTGAGGAGTTGTGGGGAATATGACTTGCTAATCAGTAATGGTTTTCCCAGAAGCACAATGAAAGAGTTTGTGTAAACTAGGTTCTGTCGTGGTACGTTGACATAGTAATGAGCTACTTCCCCCGTTGTGTTTTTCTGTTACCCCACTTGCTGCTGTCAGAAACCTTAAAAAAAAAAAATTTGGGTTTGTAAAATTGGGTTTCTCAAAATTGGGATGTGGTCCTATCTCACTTTCTGACATTGGGATATCATGTTTACATGCACAAACACAGAGATGAGGTGTGTGGAGTCGATTGTAAAGACGCACATTAACAGCAACAACTTGCCACATTTAGCTCAAAACAATGTGTAAAAAAAAGTGTCGTGAAATACGTCGCATTCACAGCAATATTTATGAACCCGTATTACGAAATTAAACAATAAAGTTAATATTACTTTCATAGGAAAATGTTAAATAAAATATGTTAATATTTTTATATCTAAATGTAAATGTTGAATAGAAATGCAAATTTTGCAAATGAAATAATTAAAAAATAATTATATCTAACCGTTAAATCAAAATTAAACAAATGTTGTATGTAAACGTTAAATGTTTAATCTTAATGTTGAATCTAAATGTTAAATCTAGTCAAAATTTAAATGTGATATCTAAGCGTTAAATGTGATTGTGTATCATGATATTGAATAATTAATTAATATGCAAATTTACACTGCCGGTCAGCAGAAGTTCTCAAAATAAAGGCTCCATAAAGAAAAGGAAAGTGTCAATCCCACAACCTCGCCAGTAATATGTAGCTGCTGCTTCAGTAACTACAGTTCCAGGACTGCTGTCTCAGGGACGCAGTCTCAGGTACCCTTTGTTCTGTATTAGTATTAGGAGTTACGGCAGTACCAAGGCTGCGGTCCTGAAACCGGAGTCTCCGGGGTCCAGAAACTGCAGTCTCCAGCGCTACAATTATACCTTTCTCATCTAAATGAACTTATCCCGGTTCCGCATCACTTCCTAACTCCTCGAGTGGTTCACTGCAGTGATTTCTCTTCAATACTATTCTCAATCTGTCGCCTAGCAATGCTCCATCTTCTGCGGCAGCGGCAACAACATCTGATGAAACCTTTGTATATTTCCAGCTGACGTCTGATTGCTGGAAATACTGATGTTGACAGGGGACAGAAGTACCACAATCCCTTTATTTTGAGGAGGAGGTGAAGTGGGGGTGATTCAATACATCTGAGGCTTGCCTTTAACTTGGATTAAACTGTCTCTCTTCATTTAGCTTTTATTTTGAAATTTCTGCTGACCAGCAGTGTGAATTTGTTTATTATCAAAATATCTTGTTTCGAGATACTCATTTAGATCTAATAATTAGATATAAAATTCACGTTTAGAGTAAGATTCAATACTTATATTTAAAATCAAAATTTGTATTTAATTTACAGTTTTTCTCAGATTTTATATTTACAATTTCCATACAGATTTAACATTTTGATGAAACAAACACAATTAAATGTGATATTTAGGTAATTTTCATAAATATTGCTGCAAAAGTGATTTAAAAAAAAAACGTGAGGATAAAAACTTGACGTATCTTTTTAAGTAGTATCTGGACATAGCTGTAGCATGGGATAATATCAGCGTCAGGAAAAAAAGACATTCCTTCAGGTCATGATCCAGATAGTTACCTCCAGCGAGGGAACAAGGAAACCCTGCATGGATCTTTTAGAAAAGGGATAGTGCAAGGTGATGGTGGGAGAAGGAAGTTTCAAAGTAATCAATTCAGTAGGTTTTGGGTTGTTTCTTTTTCATAAACCCACCAACAAACAGACTGAGGTGAAAATAAACCTCCTGGTCGGAAGTAATTAATTACTATAATATGTACAACAAGTAAAGAAATGTAGGTCCCTAACCCAGCTGTTAGGGCTCTAAAAGTTGAAGAGCTGCTTTGACTCTTTATTCTGTAAAGAATCCTTTACTTTTGGAATTGGCTGACACAGTGTCCAAAAACGACCGTCCGCCATGTCAGATCTAAGAGGGTTTTGCATAATCTTATCAAACATATTGATGTCAACAGTTTGTCATGAAACAATGTGTGGTATCAGACATCAAAGTGTCAAGACGTCATTCAGTTAGCTGATGTGTTCACTCAAAAAGAAATGCCTGTCGCTGTTTACAACAAACCTATAAATGAAGATATTGCTAGATAGGCAACTAATGATATCACAGAGTATGAGAGCAACATCGAGCTGCTTATAGGAACCCGTGCTCCAAAAGTCATAGATCCCTGAGACATTCTAAACAGGAGGAACCAAGTGGGTTGTATAATCTATGGGTCCATAAGAGGCAGCAAATCCAGTCCCTAAACTGCCTCTCATTCTGCCGCAGTAAACATTGTCTCTTTTGAACCTAGAAAAGTTCATAATTATTCAGTGCACTCATGACTTCAGTGAAAGAACCTCAGAGGAAAAACAAGTAGCTGTCAATTGATGATAATGGTTCCTTCAAAAATCAAATGTGTTAGTCTCACTACTTGATGCACACTATATCTCTCAGGAAAGAAGCCCTGTAGTTCAAGCATAATTACTATATTGCCATGCAATATCTACAGAGCCGGAACGAAAAATAGAGCGATGTGAGTTTTCCCACAGAGAGCACACAGACTTTCTAAGTGCTGTTTAAACGGAGGGACATGCTGAGGTAGTCCTGCAGGGAAGCATTGCAAACATCCAAAGAAAGAAAATGGCATCATGTCAGTATAACACTTAGGGTGGTGTTGAAATGTAGTGCAGTGTGTGTCCCTCAACTGAAATCTATGCTCCATCAAGTAAGTGATAAGTAAGTTAGACATATACTTCCTGTGCTTTTAGTGGAGACATTGAGCCGGGGCCAGTAAAGTATCGGATGTTGGTGCATTTAGGGCCAGTTTTGCCCTACAAACCCTGCTTAGGACAATCCCAACATTACACCAGCGGTAATACCCAACATAATAAGAAAAACTATGCCAATGCTCTTGTCCCTGACAGCAAAGGTGTTTCCCCCCCCCAAAAAACCCACTTCCAATGACGATTCCATAATATCTCTGGGTTATGAATACAAATTTGATCACAGTACAGGAAGCAGTGCAGCTTACATGGATCTTCTACACCAACAAACTGTTCAGGATGAAGGTCTCTGCACACTTATTATCCGAGATTGAGCCCCCCCCCCTTTGATTTGGAGCTTCTCAGCCCAAACCACATTCCTCTGCTTCATTCTCACCCTGCTCTCCCTGCTGGTGCGTTTGCCTGGTCTGACTCACCAGGCACCGGTGGAAACAAACACAACGGTTCTGCCTTGTTCTGAAGGAGATGGTTATAGGAATGCATGACCCTGAAAGACAGAATTGCTTTAAGCTGAGAAAATACTTTAATGTTGGAGATATAATGATCGTCAACCCTTCCTCCTCAAGATCTCCGTAGCCTCTGGTAAGAATCCTGGACAAACAACAAAACCCGATGCCAATGGACTGGTGCGGTCAGTTCAACTCATTACAAACCCTGGCATCAGAAAGCGGCGAATGACAAGGAAAAAAGAAGAGTGCTAGAAGAAAAACACAGGGCTGGATTAAAGGATATGCTATGTGTATATATTAGATGTTTGTTCCATGCAATTATTGTAGTTTTGTCAAACATACAGTACAAAATTGTGAAGCGCCCAGGGGCTGGGCTCGAACCCTGGTCACCCGGTTGAGGGACGACCACTTTACCCACTAAGATAAAGCCCCCCCGAGTTTCATTGTTCGACGATTTGATCCAAGTGCTTCACATCTAAAAGTCTAAAATATTCATTCTGCATGTGGAGGAGCCAAAACGATTGTGCTCAATATCCTACCTGGAGGTCGTGGTTTGAGCAGGAAGTACAGTTTTTAATCTCACATCCTCAAGCCAAGGCTGCCACAGTTAATGTCACTGCTTTATTTCAGTCAATTCTCATTTTTATGTCTGAAAATCATTATTTTCAATCAATTCTGACCTTCTGAGTGCTTTACTAATTCATAATTTAGAAGTAACTGTAACAGTGCTGTCCGTTTTGGACATATATTTGCGGACCTTGGTGATTTAAATATGCAGAGTCAGACATTTCTCTTCAGTCAAACACTGATTCAAATTTGGCCAGATTGGCTCCTGTTAGCAGCTTCTTACTGATTAGTCACATTTCGAGTTTCCAGACTCTGGCTGTGTCAACTATTACAATTGTTCATTGTGACTGGTCAACACATAGAAAGAGCAGCTGTCCTTTTGTGTCTTTGCAACGACAATGAAGGCACAACGAATGTGGAAGAAATAAAGGACATTTATTGTATTGTCTTAAAGTACCATTTCATTGCAGCAAACCTGGTCAGGCTGCCAAGCCATATTGTTGCTATGGTTCTTTTTTATATTGCAGACTTTGTCAGGAATTTTTTGTCTTTTGAAATGACATGTGTATATGAATTAATATTCTTTAGAAATATTTAATCTGTTCCATTCAAGGGAGTCAATCTATTTCGTTATAATCGGAATCAATCTCCCTAGAGTGACACTCAATACTCAGGAGAGTGGCGTCGACATGCTTTCACCAGATTGACCACGCAAAATGAAACGTTATATGCAATATTCATGTGCCATTATTTTTATTTAAATGGCTGAGCAGAATTGCATGCTGTTCCATAACACAGGGTTTTTTTTTCAGGATGAAATTAGCCCAGTAGCAGTTCATTATCTTGCCCAGCATGGAGTATCCATTTTACTTATTTATCATCTTGTTCAAATATCTGTCGGTGTGACCTTCATATTTCCATGCTGTGGCCTCCAGCCTACATAATATCAGTGTTATAATCTAACGGATGTTGGTTACAAGGAGAAAACAAGAGCATTATAGATAATAAAAGGGTGTTTTATCCAATGTAGTGAGGTATGATGAAAGACAATAGATGGGCAGTCTGTGACGCCTCACGGTAAGAGTGACAGTGGTGGAGACATATTTTACTTCACCCACACACATTCCAGTTATACAGGCCAATCAGATGACAGTCTGCTTCACACTAATTGTAAATAATTGCTGCTTTTCGCTTTTATTTTCCATTAACATTGGCTGCCATAAACAACCAAGTAGGGAGTATCTAGGTAGAATGAGAGACTCGCAAACATTAGCAAAACATAGCTTTCAAATTGAGAATGGCTTACCTGCCCGTGGGAATATCCAATGAGGAGATAGCTGAACAAAACATTATGCAAGAAACAACAACAGGAAAGCGAAAAGGCGTGATCGATGCCAAAAACAGAAATAATTACAGCCACTGCGAATGATGCCCTCAAAGATTTTGAGAAAGGAGCACCATCCTTTTACACTTAAGATAGGTATACATTTATGTTTGACCTCATTGAATGTCAAACTGTAAGCAGTAATTACATTGATAATAGTTATGTATTCATTGTAGATGTTCTTAAAGTCTTTGTTTTTAATTCATGTGCATAAAGCTTTTTGAGTGATTCTACATTATTGCTGAATCATTTTTTTCCCCCTCTGGTGACTTCATTCTACCTTGGAAAAGCGTCAATCTTGACATTTTCTACCCACATAGACTTTAGTGTGATGAAGAACTGGAATGGTTTTGGGAAAGGTTGGTTGTATATTTTCTGACGCTTAGAGAAGCTTTTGTGCTGTAATATCTCAACCATTGGTTCAACTTAGTCCAAGCTTGGTGCATACAGATCGAGTCGAAGTGATCTATCTTGGGTATCTAGACGTTAATATTTTACTCACTAGCGGGAGCTTCTTTATGTATAACCACAGTTTTTCAGACATTATGTCCCAATTTCTATTCAGATTTAGTCCAAATTTAGTGCATATGAATCGATTTGAGGAGATCTTTCTTGCATTCATCATATTTTACTCTACTAGTTAATATTCTACTCACTATGGGGGAGCTTTTTGTTTACGAAATAGTTCAATCAGGGGAATTGCTTGCACAATGCAGGGGATGGGGAGCTTTCTAAGGCATGTATGCTAGCGACGCTCTGGGTTAGTTTTAGCGGAGGAAAATTAGTCTGAACTAAATTACCTCAGTTCGAACTTGTGATTACAGTGGAAACCTGATGCATGGTTGACAGAGAAACTTTGTCCATTGGGAATTCCAGGTCAATCTGATGAATAACTAGAAGAATTTCTTGTGTCATGTTGCTGTTGAAAAAATAACATTTTATTGAAAATCTCAATAAAATGAATAAGTACACATATTTATTTTTGCAGAATTGCAACCGGTCTATGATTTTCTTGTAAGTGAGAAAAGTTGTGCTCTGGTGGAATAGCGCACGTAACTCTGCGAGTTTCGGCTCAACTCTGAGTGCATCCCCTATGTGTATTATATATTTATTTCAAGATAGAAATCCATGCAGGTCAGGCTTTCTATTAATGCCTTCACGTCCCTTAGGACTAAAAACTACACATGGCTTACTTAGAGAATGCTGTTTAGTGCCCACCCACGCTGGAATAAAGAAAGAAATACAGTCTTATAAATGCAACACAGACAGTATTTTACAAACTTTACTTTTCCTCACTTTCTTCTCTTTCATTTTTTTCTATCTCCATCTCTAACAACCGATATGAAGAACTCAAAGCCGTACACATTACATGCAGTGTATCTGTACACATGTTCTCATTACCACTACAGAGAGCCATAGGCTGCTACATTATATTCTTACAGCTCTTCATGCGCAGTACTTCCAATGCTTTCTCCATGGCAACTATTTCAACACCTGTCAGATCTGTACGGAATGCAGAGCCGGTATGAGATGTAAGCCATGAAATACTGATTAGGACTCCTGAAAGAATATCAACCTCTTAAATGAAGTGAAAATAACAAGCCTTACCAGAAGGCTAACCAGCAATCCGCCTCGAAGAGACGGTGTTGTGATCAGTTAAAGATAGACATCCTGTCATTGGTGCCAATCACGTAATAGGAGCAGAGCCTGACCTCTGTCTTAATACCTCGGAATGAAAAGGAGTTTTTCATGGCGTGGTTTCAGCAAATTAAATGAAAATAAATTACGATAAACATATTTAAATGCAGTTTGAATAACATAATGGACAAATAAAGGGTATTATGCATGTTATGTTTGCACTTTTGTGCAAATTTCCAACTATGTATAACCCATAATTACAAAAATATGCATGAATAACTTGTCTGAAGTTGGGTCATAAGTCTGCATCCATCCAGATATTAAACAAACTTCTAAACAAAATAACAAGAGATCACAAATAAAATAACATTCTATAAAAACAAGAGTAAAAGTGATAATAGATGCAACCGAGATTTCTAGCTGCTGCTTTGTGTCACACTTACTTCACACTCTGATATCTCACATCATTCAGACAGTAAAAATTAGTTATTTTCCTGTCTGTGGATTTTGTTTTCCTTTTTGACACTAATTGTGTGCCCCTCCATACCATCATACCATTGTGCCTGTCCATTTCAAATGAGTTGATGCTGACTTTTCCTGTGAAAGCCAAATCTTTGGAGGCCCATCATCCAGAAGTTGGCGGAGGCCAAAATTTCTGAAAACATCAGATATGGAATATTATAAGCATTTGTTAGAAGTGAAGTCTGACACAAAATGAACGATATAGATGTTAGGAAAGGTCATTTTTGGTAGCCCCTCCAAAGATGTCAGAAAGAATCTGTAGATGTTTAATATCACTTTTGCCTACACAATTCTGAATAGAGGCTCTGCCTGTCTCCATCTGACTTAGGGTTATCATTTATGCGTTCTAGATTTTACCATTGCATCTAATTACTTTTTGTAAATGCCCGATATGTATTTCCTGCCAGCAGCATTCTCTCTGGTATATTAATGCCCAACAATGAAAACACAGAACATAATAGCCAAATCTTTGCCTCCTTGCGCTGGCTTCACTTTAGATATTAAATGAAAATTTAATTCTAGCTAACCGTTGTAAAATTTTGGCACCTTCTTCCAACACAGCTCTACTTGCACCCTGTAGAACCATTATGCCTCTTATATCCTCCAGCCAAGATCCGATAGGCATCCCGATGTCTTGTCTGAAATGGGCCGAGTGTGAAAACCGATTAGCATACAAGTTTAACTGCTTTGAACCGAACACTTCGTAGCAATGACCCAGTAGAATATTTAAAATAAAGAATTGTGTGTTTATCAGAGTTGAGGCAGTGGGGGAGGGGATGAAATGCAGCAGTGAAAGCTTTATCTGTCGCTGCTATGCACTTTTAATGGGATATCAAATCCTACTTCAGCGTGGGAAAAGGTATTAAGGGTAAACAGAAAAGCATAAATTACGGAAAATATACTTTCTCAACATACTCAATAGATCAACATTGGTATAGAAAACCAAGAAAATAATCATAGCTACGTTTTTGACTCCCACATGGTTAATTCTGTAAACGCTTAGCCTCTGCAGGGTCCCTGTGGAACTGAAGCCAATCCCAGCTGACATTACGTTTACACCATTAGAATATGCAATGTTTACTGAAATATGGTTTTAATTGTAACGGAGAGAGATGCTGAGAACAAATCGAAAGACAAATTTGCACATGTTCTTTAAAGAAGGCAAAGTATTGCAGGAGGCTTTGTGTCATGGAGAACACTAATAGCACATATTTTAGGACATTTACATTCACAATTATCACTTATTGCCAGTATAATGATAATTTAAAAAAAAAAAGAGAGAGAGACATAAGAATCATGGGGATATATTTTGCATTTTATATATAATTTGACTATTTTCTTATTTTATTCCTTTCATTTGGTCACAATTCTATGAAATTAGTACATTAAATAAGAATAAATTGCCATAATAAATCAAATTAAATATGGACTCGGGACTTGTTAATTTCGGCCCCTCTGTGATTGAGTTTGACACCCCTGCTTTAGAGATAAACTCCCCCCCTAGTGGCGGAAATATACAACTGACCTTTCCCAAAATCAATCCAGTTGTTGGTTATAATATTTCAAAAAGGATCCACAAAATAGTTTTTGAGTTATTGGTTTAACAGGAATGTTTGGTAGCGGCTGCGATGACGATTCGATAATGTCCTAGACTTTTTGGGGGGGATATTATGAATATTTATGATTTAATGAAAGAATGAATGAATTACACATCTTTCTCCCATTTGGGATGTTGAGTGAATCTATTTGCTGTGCAAAGAAAACTAAAAAAATAAAAACTATTTAAAAATATTTTAAATTCTATTTTTGGAAGAACTAGTATTATACTGTACTGATGTGGGCTGATTCATTTTTTTCCATTCTTCTGTTTCAATAATGGAGAGAGCGCTCTGCTACAGAGGGACTTCTCCTTGTGGGTCTAACCAGGTGCACGGCACTAATTAATAGAGCTTTCAACAAATCGACTCCTGGTGTGCTCGGCTGAAATGTTGCCAGTGCTTCATAGATTTTCTTTTCCGTACACAAGGGAGGACACTCACGATCAGCTTGTTAGAAGCATTTTAAAAGAAACCCAGTACAGAATTATACCATAGAATGTTCAGTGATGATTCAAGGATATACTTTCTGAACAGCAAGTTAGACAAATAAATTATCTTTTTATTTATTTTTTTTATAAAAAGACAAATTCCGTCCTCATTCTTTAGCAAAGTCAACATTGCTTTTATAATCCATATGTTTGTCACCACACACCCAAACGTGTCCATGTGAGCCCTCTTATATTTACAGTACAGCAAAATGACCAAAGGCCCTGAAGAAAGATGATTTAAGTCACATTTGTGTTTTTTAATTATTTAAATGTAGTCTGACGTTATTAAAATTGATGGGACTTTTTAGAAACGCAGGCACAAAACCCTACTTCAGCCACTCAATTTATTTCTCATGCAGCTCCAGACTTCATCACTTGGACCATGAACGCTGCCACTGGAACACACAGTAATTGCTCTAAAGCAATTACTGTGTGTTCCAAGGGACTAATGAATATAACTAGCTTTTTTTAATCTGCATTTATCTTCCATATGAGATCAAACTAGATATTAGTCATAGAGCTTCAGATTTTGATAAGATTGATCTTACAGTGGAACGTGCACAAGAGCACTACATTGTCCGTAGGATGGAAATTAGCATGCACTCAAAGTTTGTATAGTTCCATGGCCTAGGCCATCTATGGCCTAAATCTATTTTTCTCCCCTTCCCGGGGAGGAAACATCTGATCTTTGGAATTTTTTGGCCTTAATTGGACCATGGTGATTTGTTATTCATGAATGCTCCTGAAAAGTACCTTAAGAAGTTGGATACTGTACCACTGTACGTTTTACTTCCGGCTGTGGATATCGCACACGCCAATGTACTCTGTACGCTGTTGTACATCTTTGTACGCCAGCAGACTTCCTGGAGTAATTTCCTGGGAGGAACTGGAATTGTCAGAACTTGTTACCGTGGGGGAGTTCAAATCCATCTTGTAAAGTGAAAATATATAGTAGTTTTTTCTGAAAATAGTTTCTTTGTATTCTCTCATTTTAGTGTTTTAAAGTTGTACACACATATGTATATGTATGTATGCACTGTATTCTATTGTGTCTAATTATGTCAAAGCAGTTTCTATGCTGCTCTCTTGGCCTGGTCACTCATGGAAAAGAGATTTTTTTTTCATCTGATTAAGAATTTTACCTGTTGAAATAAAGTAAATCTCAAATTAAAAACCTTATTCAATAACATGGAGTTCGCTTTGAGCATTTCAAAGCTACGCCATGGCAAAATATAAGCCACGGCAACGCAAATGTTGTTGCTTCTTTTCTTTTGAAAACAAGATAATTAACTGGTTCTTTCATGAAAACGGTCTCTTCTTATCTCATTATCACAACACAACAACCATAAATAAATATCCGCCAACACGTCCGCTCTCGGCTTCCACAGTTTCACATTTCATTGATCTGGGCTTTGAATTGCCCTGGTGGATGAAATGTGCTACACATATGAAGAGGCCTTTTTCTGTGCATGGAAGGGATTTCTCACACCATGGCAGATATCAAAAGAGCTGACCCTTCCATTCCAGCGTTTGAAAAATTGCATACATTTTCTTTCTCTGTTTAAAGATCCAGCAGTTTCAGCTACTGATGAGTGAAAAAAAAGAGTTCTGCTCTCCACCAGCTTTTTCTTTCTTTGTAACATCATCATTTGACTCAAAAAATTCATCCAGCTTTATTTCAACTAATGAGGAGGCACACTCTCAGTAGTTGGACCAAGTTTTGAGTGTACTCACTGTGACTCATTTTTTTTGTTCTCTTTTTGGATTACACAGTGACTTGGGTGAATAATCATCCATGGCAAATTTGAGAGTAAACAAATGGGTTTATATTTAAATTCACGCTGTCTAGATTGGCAAGTTCGAGCATTCTGAGTGCCAGATTATAAACAAGTCGTGACTCAGAAACGATAAATACAAACTCCTATTAATTATCTGCTGTATCAGAAGTGAGTGTTTTATGCATCTTTGATTCATGACTGTATTCAAAAACATCTTCTCTTAAACCTCACAATTCACTCAAGGGAATGTGAAACAGGCCGGAATGAAGAAGAAATAATTATTATATCCCTGAACATTCGGGGATATTGCGGAACGTCATCACCGCCGTTTCCGACGCTTCATATTAACGCAATAACTGAAAGTTATTTAATGGGTAATTTTTTAGATTTTGAAAACCATTAGTGCGAGGAGGAACTGGATTTATTTTGGGGAGGTTAGTTGTATATTTCCTACATTAGGGGTAGCTTCAGCTCTAAAAGTTTTCGGGCCATAATTTCTCAAGCGCTTGTCCGCTTTAGTCCAGGTATGGTACATATTAATCAAATTGTGGAGATCTGTCAATATGTCTATTATGTATCTGTATACATAATATCTTACTCTCATTGTTCATATTTTACTCACTAGGGGGAGCTTTTTGATGAAAAATATTAGTTTCGGATCATAATTCAAAAACTATTTCAATGATCATTTTGAAATTTTATAACCCCATAGACATTTCTGTGAGGAGGAACTAGATTGATTTAGGAAAAGGTCATTTGTATATTTCCAACGGTAGGGGGACCTTCATCTTATATATATAAGATTATATATTATATTATGTTCATTTTAGGTCTATAATTTCTCAATCATCAGTCCTATTAGTAAAAATATGGCACATATTCATCAACAAGAGGAGATCTGTCTGGTATATATGTCATATTTATATATCATATTTCAGTCTAATATTTATATTATACCAACTAGCGGGAGCTTTTTTATGATACACTGTTTTTCGGACATAACGTCACATTTATTTGTGGGAGTTCAATCATGATTGCTTGTACAACGCAGGGCATTAGGGGCTTTTTGGTAATATCCCCATGATGTCGGGAACAACAGTCTAATTAGTATTGTCAAGGCATCAATTTCTTTTGACTGCTGGCTAACGCATTTTTTCCATGCAAGGTAGAAGTGTAATTATCAATACAATATGGCAGCCTTTCTGAATAACTAAAATGTTTCATCTTTCCTAATTATTTTTCTAATACAGCAGATGCACCATGACTGCATTTGTTGAGTCTCTTGCTGATGCACACCGAGAGGGAGGAAGACAAAAAAACTGCCAGAGAAATTTAGATGCAGAAAGAGAGAAACATTCAAACAGACTTTCAAATGAGAATCTATGCCGTGCAGCTCCTTTTTATTCCATTCTTTTAAACCATGGGGTCGACCATGCAAAGTCAAAAGCGTGAATATTTGAAGCAGATGAGGTCCATTTTGCTGCAAACACTGGGAGAACAAGTCATGCAAATACCTGTCTTGTCTTATAAACAATTAATGAGTAAAAGCGTAAAATCCCTTCCGACAGAAGCAAACACCTCTCCCCTTGTGCTACATCACCCATCATCCGCATACATGTGGAGCAATTTGTACTTTAAAGAATGCTCTGACATGATTTCATGGGAGCAATTTATGATAGCGTACTCGATCTTGGCGTTCCCCTTTTGATATACACACCTGTGTACTGTTTCTGAATTATCTCCTGCTAGGACTTTTCTGCCTTCTAACAATTCAAGCAAACGTGTTGCTCTTTCCTACAGACGATGTGTTTCAGTGCTAAGCAGGACAGCACCAAAGGCTTTAACCGTCCAAATACGACTTCACTCTCACAGAGATGTTAGACCTAAAAGTTGAACTGTTTATAAAACTGTACACATAGAACTAAATGAGCTATTTTCCTGCATTAAAACAAGATTCACCGTCACACATTTGGATTTCAAGTGTGTCTCAGTTCTTTTTATTCTTGCTAGCCACTTACGCTGATTGACAAGTATATTAAATTTTCCAACCTTTAATTGAGTCACCCGTCTGTTCTTCATTTTCAGGAAAGTGCAGATTTAAAATGAAATAAACGACACTGCAAGGTGATGCATGTCAAGACAGGAAATAAATAGGCAGTTTTCAAATAATCTTCTTTCACACATTATCCATTCCTTCTGGACCGGATAATTTAACATTGCGAGGGGGGACACAACATTCTCACCTATCCATTACCTCCCGCCAGGACCGTTATGGTTTCACTCGTATCCATTGGCTTCTTTTTCTATTCTTAGCAGGATCACACAAAAATCACTCAACACATTCTTCTGATTACTGTTGGATTTCACATTGAGAACACTTATCAAAATTATGTTATGGATTCGAGAATTTTTTGTCCACTTTCTTTTTCATTGAAAGACTTTTTGACACATTTTTGTCAATCACATATAAGGTACACAGAAATCAGTTTCTTTTATGAGTTTTGTTTAGCATGAGTCAGCAAAGGTTTTTGTAACCCTCTTGCCCTTCCTGGCACAACCCTCCTCATGGGCCCATTGGTACACTGACTTGTGACGCCCTTTTGGTAGACTTCAAATTACGATTAAACATGGTGCCCAAAGGGGGGATATTTCATTTTTGGAATAGCTCTGTTAAAGTGGTGGATTAAGATTACAAGAACCCTGATGCCAGCTATTTTGATTGGTATGCTGTTAGACTCTAAGCTCAGAGGTGCCGAAACATTCTCAGTGAGCCGTACTTGTAATACTGTAAAATAACTGATATACAGTTATACATGTCCAACACTAGGGGCAGCTGTATCTCCAAAAGTTATGGGGCCATAATTTCTCCACTGTTGGTCTGATGTAGTCCAAATACTGTGCACATGTCTCACTCCATGGGATCTTTCTTGTACATATCACATGTCACTGTAATATTTCATATTTTACTCACTATGGGGACTTTTTTTTGAGAAAAACACTGTTTCTCAGACATAACTTGAGTTCAATCAAGGGATTGTTTTTAAGGCGCAGGGGATTAGAGAGTGGAGGCTTTTCATTGATAGACTTTGCAGTCGGGGATGGCATCATATGCCTGGTAGAAAAATAAAACAGACAGTGATGGTGATTGTAGGTGCAGAACGCTGAAGGATGTACCTAAGCCCAGTTATCAGCCTCTGAAACATTCTCTGAAATTTAGTACTGAATCAGCTAAACTCTGGTCACGAATCTCAGGCCATAATTTTGTTAATTTTTTCTTTTGGCAAAAGAATTGAAAAAAAAATGGGACAGTAGTTCCAAAAGTCCAAATGCATTATTATAAAATAAAGCCATTTTATATACTTTTGAGCCTTAGCTATTACAGTATGCAAAGAGCGTCTATAACACCACAGGCAGTGACACAGATGGGTTCAATGATGCTGAAGTTCAACATCAGAATAGACTTTAAACTAATCATGATTGATGCTTCAATGCCCAAAATTTGAGTAAATATAGATTGGAGGTTTTACTCACCAATTATTCCCCCTGCTCAGCCTATAGCTAAGCAATCCGTGTAATCCATCCTCCAAAGAAACGAATGATCCAATCAAAATAATGAACTTTGCACAACATGGTCCTTTGAAACTTTTTCCTCTTCTCCTTCACGGTGGCAAACCTGCAAACCGCTTTGTCCTTATCGGTGTTGATGTCCCGTTCAACCCAGCAGAGTGATGATAGACAGTCGGGCCTCATCGGGGGCATGAATATAAATATCAGGTACTCCTTTGGGGATGAAAAGTTAGCAGGTTGGTAGACAGGTTCGGTCGCTGGAAGCACAGCTAATGGCTGCTGGACATCTTTCCTCCACCTCATCACTCGTCATGCTAGTCATTCTCCTCCTCCGATGTGCTATTCACACCAAAGGAAAGCTTTGAGATTAATGCTGTGTTAACCACTGTCAGGCTAATCCTGCCAGAAGTAACGGTAGATCGACACGTTCTGTTTTAAACAGTTGGGTTGAAAAGTGAGACCTTAGGGAGCACAGACTGTGATTGAATATTATTTATTCCTTCACGCATCATAATTCACTGGTTTTTATTTTCTCTCCATTTTTACCGACTAGTTCAGCCAACACATAGATCTGTGATCTCTACCTGACTTGGCGTTCAGCCAGACGATGAGAATCACAGAATCAGTTTCAAAGTGTCAGAATATGTGTGCGTTACTTACATCGGTTGTTGCTGCTGAGCCAAAATGTAGCTCAGTAGGTTCCATATTGTATGTTTCTGGACTGTGGGAGGAAGCCGGAGAGAACCCACGCAGACACGGGAAGAACATTCCAACTCCGGACAGAAAGGCCGCAGAGGTGGATTCAAACTGGCTACCTTTTTGCTGTGAGGCAGAATCGATACCCATAGCACCACTGCGCAACCAAGATGAAAACATTGATACCTGGAAATATGTAAAAACCTTCAGCCAGCATCAGCTTGGTCAGAAAACCACCTTTTTCATGTTTTTTGTTTTAGAGAGGGACATCTGCCATGTCTTTACATAGCCTGCTGACACCTTGACCAGACCCTGGATGAAAAGTTCAGCTATAAATTGACCTTCTTAACTTTGATGATAGTTGTTTCCCCCTCTTCAAGCATTTCTGCTCAGCTACGCAAACAAACTGCTTCTGGTGGCTTCACAGATGCCCTGATGCAATGGGGGCATCAATCTTCTCATCTAATTCTCAGCAAGAGAGCTCCTGCAGCTTTTTCTAAAAATGAGTCACACATAGCAAATACACAAATCCATCTTCTGTCCCCTTTCTCTCTATCTCTAAGCAGGATCTGTTCTCATCCACACCATCACTTTGCCCTTTCGTGGAGAGAAAACTGTATTAGTCTCACTGACTTTTTGCACACATGAGTAAAATACATAATATTGCAGAGTTAGATTCATGTCCACCTTGTTAACAGTGGGTATTTTGCTGAGGGTAATCTATTACATGTTCAAGCTACATGATTTTGAAAGATCAAGTGTCTGGCATTTTTGTCAAAGGTTTCCTCTTGTAACAAGATTTAACAAAATTTGAATTCATATCTTATCTTAAACTGTTGTGTTACGGCACCTTTCTATTACTGCAATTAATCTGCTAAGTTTAGGTAATATAACTCATATGCAATAGATTTGTTTTACTGCACTAACCTTTTCTGCAGTTTTTGAATGTGTAGTCATGTAGACATATATTTTGCACCCATGCACGGTATGAGTACGAAGGATCACTATCATCTCTGATATGATCGTTTTTTTTTCAAGTAACTATTTAGTCCCTGAAAGGTCAAAAGTCAAAATATTGACCCAGAAATTATCGAAATATTAATTTTTTCTATTAAGATGCCAAGATAAACTTAAAGGCTATGTTCACACTGCAGGGAAAAATCTGACCCTTGTCTGTTTTTCGGCTCATATTTTTGAACAGCACAAACCCCATGTATCTGATCTTTTCCAGTTCTGATTTGGGCCTCTTCCATATGTGGACAAAATCAGACACCGGTCGAATTTCTTTGCAATACGACCCCAGTCTGAACCGTGAGATTGGAATTCAACCGACCTGGATGTCGTCTTTCAACAACAACACAACAGAAGATGATGTCGACGTCAATAACCTTCGCCAAATGTAGTCGGGGCATTAATCACTATCTATACCTTTTCTACTAGTACAAAGTATATGAACTTACTTTGCGGCTTCCATTGTGCTTACGTATGCATGTGACATCCTTGTTATTGTTTTTTTTTGCTTGCGGGTCGGTATTTTTCAGTTTAAATTGTTTATACGGGAGTCTGATATAGTATACGTTTTCAGAAAAATGTGAACAGCTAGACAAAGAAATCATATGATAGAAAATATTTGGAATTGAGCATCAAGACTGGAAATGTGAGTGTAGCCAAAGTCTTTACCATGAGGCAAAGACTTTGGCTACTACTACTAAACCCCACTACTACTACTCAAACCCAACAAAGCTATTTTTCTTTATTTATTTTTTTTCTCCTTAAAGTTGTTGTGGCAGTGTTTTTTCTAGTTGGGATCTAGTGGGACGTTGTTGTCATTAGTTGTTGTATTACTTTTGTTGTAATGGCGATGTATTGAAACTTCAATAAGAGAGACTATCCGCTTGCACACTTGGGCCATAGTTAATATTTATTACTGTCTATTACCCTCACCTTTCACACATGCTCAGTCTCAAATATCTACCTCATGGTCTGGGGCATCGATCGATATCAGCTGCACTCATTCAGGTAGCCTCATCCATCCAATCACTGTGTCACACCTTCATGCTCAGCCCATCACCATCAGCTGCTGGCTCTCTCCGTTGGTTTACATTGATAAAGTTCTTCATGCTACTGGTACGCACTCCCTCCACTTCCCCATCTCTTAGTCCTCACAAATGCACCAGTCTCATCATGCATCATCCTTTGCAGAGTCATCAGCCACCACCACCAGTATCCAAACTCCGAAGGTGGAGTATTTCATGCTGCTGCTCAGGACAGAGACCCTTCAATCTCCCAAAAGAGGTATCACACCTCATCTGTTCTTTTATCTTTTCTTTATTTCCTGTCTTCTCTGATTGAGATGGTTTTACTTTAGGATATAATATCTTATATCTGTAAGTTTTATTTCTTGACCGCCTTCCTTCTTTTTTCCATTTATCGAATGTTGTTTTTTCTTTGTCCCGTCTTTATCTCTTTTCGTCATTTTGTGACCTTGTTTTCGGGGCTATGTGTGTTGTGTTGTTATGACATTAATGGTTAATGTAGCGTGATTTTGTAAAACATCATTGCAAATCTATGCGAACGACGTATTGCTCAGTCATCTGCACCTATAAGGGAGAGAGTAAGTAATTAGCTTAACGCTAACTATCTAATGGACATGGACATCTCAAAAACTGTGACTTCTTCAACAAATACAGACCTCATTAGATTGTTTTTGTGCATTTGCATTGACGTTGCTCATCGAGGTGATGCAAATGATCCAAGGTGGCACATACACGAATAGAGCAGCGCAAAGACAGTAAGTGGAATGATGTGGAAATGTTTGCAGCATTGAGTGGGAACATAGCGTTAATATTTCTGTTCAGCAAGGGTGAGCAGAAATCATGGAATCTCAAATCATGGAAACACCATCCGAGGTAGGAGCTAATCATAGTGGAGGGGACAACACAAGCTGTTTAACATATTAGAGCTTAAACTGAAAGTGTTTGATAGCATGAGGTGCACCAGTCTCTTGTTAGACATTTCGAGGGCTATTTGGGGCCCTAAGTAGCCAATTACTTAATTTATGCCCCTGGCTGGCACTGCATTTAAGGTTATAAATAGACTATGCAGATTTTATCTGTTCATCTGACTAACACTGGGGAGTTTATCACCTTGCAGAAATCCTATCAATAGATGTAAGCTGTATCAAAGTAACCCGATGGGGACAACATTCTTTTCCCAGAGTCCAAAGTAAATGACTAAAATCCTTTTCGGTATCTTTCCCAGACATGTGCTGATTGTGAGCTTGAAAAGGGGATTTCTAAATAGAAAGGCATCTCAGATGAAAAGGGTAGAACTATCTCGGAAGAGTAGAACGAATATCTGCTTTGACCTTGTGTGGCATCAAAAATCCATGAATATTATAAAAACCCTCTGTGTCAGATCCTTTGCCCTAGGTAGAACTGAGAAAGGTCACAGCCCAATTGCATCTAAATCTGTTTTCAAACAGAAAAAAATTGATTGAATCTAAGGTACTACATGAGGTCTGTGCATCTTATCAGCAGTTATCACACTGACCCAGACCACCTAAGCACATATTCCCAACAAAACATAATTTCAATGGAATGGATATGAGTAATATTTACTTAAAGATTTTCATCTAGAATCCTGTCCCTGTTTGGCATTGTGCATGATGTTATTCGAAGAAAAGGGGAGGACATCGCAGCGCATCGCCTGCATGGCTTTAAAAATATATATTAGAACGATGGCTCGCAAAACACAAACCTAGCCTACGCCATTTGTTCTCATGACATCTATACATACATGAATTCCTCTCTAATATATTACGTGAAAAAACAGCATTTTGTCAAGACGTTTCTAGCCTGACACTAGCATGAAGCACTTAGGCTCATTCACGGAGAAAGAGGAGAATCATCTAAGTAAACTGTCAAAATCAGTGAGGGCTGATCTGAATTGATCCTCATGTAGCAGCAACACTCAGGAAATCCATCCATTGATAAACCCTTTTCTTGAGAAAGTCACTCTGTGTCTGCAACCATGGTGTTTTGTTTCCATTTGTGAAAATGAGCCAGCAATTTATTTCTAATCCAAAAATGGTAGCAATGGTCTAAACATGATAGTGTCTCCATCGCTCTCTCGCCATGATTTATGGGACAGAATCTCATATATATCGTTGGTGATAATAAGAAAATACAGCAATAAATCTGTAAATGTCAGGCTATTTTATTATCACCTTGTTGGAATACCCGAATACATTATCAATTGTGAGGAGACGAGACGAGACGAGACGCGAGGAGAGGAGAGGAGAGGAGAGGAAAGGAGAGGAGAGACCTTAGATATTTGTTGAGGGACAACAAATCTTTGTGGCCAGACTAGATTATGTTTATGATATATGTTTTTTTTTATTTCAGCTGTCAAATTTGAGACTTTTTTTTTTCTTTTTTTCTGTTTTATTAAAAAATATTTTTGAATTTTCAACTTTTAAATGGACAAAACAAGCAATTCCATTTAACGCTCAATATCATGCTCAATTGTTTGGTTGAGAAGTTTTTTGAGTGACTATTTTCTCATTGAAAAGTGTGCGCCAGTTGGCTGATGCTGTTCATAATATGACTCAGTGGCAGTATGTATATATAGAGTAAGGGACCAAGGTTTGAGCCCTGAGGTACACCACATGTCATGGATAATTTCACAAATCATGGCTATTGAGAATGTCCTATTTGAGAAGTAGAATTATTTGTAGAATTATTGTCCACACATATATTTGTCATGTGTGGCAATTTTTTTTCATTTAATGCAAAATTTAAAGTGTTTGAGATAATAAATCAATAAATGCCCCCGAAAAATAAAATATGCAAAAAAAAATGTTTTCCTTATTTCTCTTGGTAAGGACATTAAATTAAATTATTAAATGTGGTGACTACAGATGCATAGCAATTTGTTGTTCATATGTGCAGTGTAAGACCATAAAGTTATTTATAATAATTGAGTAATTATGTAATTATTGTCGCTGCTGCATTAAGACAAAAGAGCTGCAGAAGAGGTACAACCCTGGTCGTTACCAGCTTCCCTCATTCTGCAGCCATGATCAGTAATCACCCGGTATAAATAAAGGCCACATGAACAGCCTTGTTCCTGGAGACCCTTGTCATCATTGTAAAGGTCATTGAAGCCTTCTCCGCCGTCCCCAAACTGGCCCTCTGTCACTAGCTTGTAAATGGTCACAGATGCACACACACACACACACCCTCACGCACACACACTCACAAGGGGAGCATAGCAGGGAGGAAAGGGGCTGGTATAGAGATCCCCAGCTCATTTGTCTCTTTATCAGACTGTGTCTCCTTCTCTCCAGAGGAGATGTCTGTTTGAAGAATGTGCCGGGTCGGGAGCATGAATTTGCATGATGAACTTGAAATTTATGTATTTATTTATTTTTTATTTTTTTCCATCCGGCAGCGCCCACCATGATACCCTCTTCTAGAACTGATTTCCATTATATGCCGGGCAGCTACAAAATTCTTTGTCAGTTAAAAGCGATGCCTTCGATAATGACTGCGCCCCTTAAGCTGTCACACAAGGAAAAGCAAAGATTTGTTACACTTCTTCAGAACATTCAAGCATAAAGGCTTACAAATGGCAAAGTATCATTTAGCTTTAGATGCAGCGCACATAAGGTTGGCTATCCGCGGGCAATATCCATAAAATGCATAAGAATATAATATGATGTAACTACACTGAGTGAGCGGGATATAATCTGATTGCTGCCATCACACTTTGTCACATGAAAAACGTCTCAGTCATTGAAGGGGAAGCTAAGCATCTCTTACTTATGTCATTGGAAATGGATACTGCCGATAGAGAAGCGCTTCTCGGAGGATTCATTTCCACGGATGCCTCACCATTACAACCATTCTTAATTCTTTCTTTCAAACCTGAAATGATGGCCATAGAGCCATGAGATAATCTTAAAATAAGGAATTACTTTGTCATCCCAGTCACTAGCATAAATCCAATTGAAAGGATAAATACCATCATGTCAAGAGGCTTTCTCAGACTGGTGTATGCAGCAGTAAATATCATAACCACTCACATTCTGTTGAGTTGACAGCATGTTACCCACAGAGAGATTATTTTTTATTCAGCCTTTTCTTTGGTCACGTTTGGTGCTAATATACTTTGGATTTGACGTTGTGCTTCAGAACGCGACGCTCATTGACTTTGGCGTAGTTCAGCAAATTGACTTCAACGCTTCGAACTATTAATATTCACACAAAGGGGTGCCGATGCGTGTGCATCACATGCGCAAAAGTGAGTGGCACATTATCGCTCTGATGTGTCAGCATCTCCTCATGTGAGCACGGTTTTCCTGAAAGCAGCAATGAGCAGTTGCATATTGATTCACGGTTATGAGCTTGTCCAAACACAGATCCAGACAAATGCGGGGGAAATACGCGCTCAAATTGCATCATCAATGATTAATCCTCTTTTATGTGTGATCCATTTGTGTTTGGACGAGCATGTATGTCCAAGCAGTCTTGGTGTCTCATCAGGCCTAATGTATAGTGAGTGTTTGCCAAAATCTTTTTTAATTCTTCTTAGAAATGATGTATATATGCATGTATATGTATGTACGTTAAGATTTTACTAGATCGTAGAGAAGACTGTATGTGTGTATTAAGTCAATGTCCCTGTAGGCTGATGGTTTTGAAAGTGATGGATAAAGGAAAGCAAAAGACAGGGGCTCAAAACCATTACGAATTGCAATAAATTTAATTGAACATGAAATGAATTGAGTCTACATCTCATGGATTAATCGCGGCATTTCCACAGACAGGATTTATGTATAATATTTGTTCTCATTTGCATCTCCAGATACTGAGATCCGAGTTTTTATCTCCACTAGACTTTAAAATCATGTGAGTAATTAAAAGAAGTCTATAGTCTATATTAAATACTCTCTGTTTTCCTTTATTACTCCGAACTTTCCGTCAGTGTTGTGGTAAAAAGTTGTGATGTCAGTGTTAAGATGATATGTAATCCTGTTTGAATGTTGTGGGCAATCGTTTTTTCTTGTTTTGAGAATACAGCGTTTCATTTATTGTTTGTATGTACCCATCTTGGAGAGTACCAAAAATGATGGCATCGGTGAGTACAGGGCAAGGATCTACACTGCTCAAAAAAATAAAGACAGAAATTCAGAGTACTGACAGATACTGTTAGAACTGACAGTTGAGTCAGTTAAACGTCTGGGATCCAGATTTGTCCGGTTAGGGAATGTAAATGATTTTGAATCAGTTTCACCTGCTTTGATTCAAATTAAATTAACAACAAGTGGACAGGAGACAAGACGAGAAAAGCCCCAGAAAGGTTCTGGATCCGAAGGTGGATGTCACACACCATTCCTATCTTCTCATCCTTCCTGATTGTTTTTTCTCTCGTTTTTCCTTGTCCTAGTTTCCTCGTCTCTACTAAATGCATGATGTTGTACCTGCAGCCCATTCAGGTTCCAAAGGTAGTCCAGCTTCTCCAGGAGACAGATCCAAACATGTCGTCACGACAAGGTGCCGAGTCTCCCAGAACAGCCTCAGAGCGTGAAGGAGATACAAGGAGATGGACTGTTACACAAAGAGAGCTGGACAGGACCATAGAAAGAAAACAACCCAGCAGCAGGACCGGTATCTACTCCTCAGCGTGAGGAGGAACAAGGGGCGCCGCCAGATCCCTACAAAATGACCCCCAACTGCCTACTGGTCTGCATGTTTCTGAACAAACCGTCGTAAACAGACTCCATGAGGGTGGCATGAGGATCCAGTGGGCTCTACTGGGTCGTTGGCTCACTCTCATGCACCATGCAGCTTGATTGGTATTCATCACAGAACACCGGAATAGG
Organism: Lophius americanus; assembly: GCA_037951165.1. NCBI lineage: Eukaryota > Metazoa > Chordata > Actinopteri > Lophiiformes > Lophiidae > Lophius > Lophius americanus. The sequence continues at coordinate 24,689,940 of JBBDHG010000014.1, forward strand.
AAGGTTCACCCTTGGCGCCTCATTCTCTTCACAGATGAGCGTATAAACATTATACTGCCTGATACATATACAGCAGGACCAGATTGGTAACGGGTCGGTGATGGACTGGAGTGTCTCGCAAACCTCCACATGGTACCCGCTGTTTGACAGTGAGCACGATAAAATCCAACACATCAGACTCTGGAAGACTGAAGTGGGTTCTCTGAAGCATCCTAAACCTTTTTTCGACCCGGGTTGGGACCAAATGGTTTTCCCAGTGATAAAACGTGTTAGGAGGGATGTAAGACATTTTAGTAATATCATATATTTTCTTAGTAGAGCACCACAAATATTAAGGACTTCCAGATTCTCATGAGTAGCTAAGTGGACCACTGGAGAGGCAAACATGCACCCAAGAAATCTGCATGGACATATGTTAAAAATTCTTAATAATTGATTATTCTGTGCTGAATTGGTAAAGTAGCCCGACCATGGGGAGCATCACACTCCACACACTCCATTAGAGTGTGTGTGATGGCACTGCTCCTTTCTATTATGGCTGCAAGTGGGAATAAACTAAACACACCGATCTTGTGGGTAATTAAACAAAGACTTGTTGATTGTAAAGTTTGTGACCTAAGTAAATAGCGAGCACAAGCCTTACATAAATCATGTTTTTTATGAAAATGTGTCTTATTGCTGTTCATGTTCACAGTTCCAATTTCAGTGACCCAATGTGTTCAGTGTTCTACTTTGTACAATGGACCAAATCAAAAGCTAAGACGCATTCTCCTTCCTACTTCTCAATGTTAAGTTTCATGTATCAGCACGCACGGACAAAGTAATCTATATACCTTATTGCTTTTATACCCTTATTGACAAAAAGAGAAAAATCAGTGTACAGAATCTATTGAATGCCCATCCGTGGAAATATATAATTTTATGGATTGTTCAGCTCGATAGCCACACATAGAAGCAGATCTATAACTATTGCCTATTGTTACTGACTGTGTGAGGCGGCTTTTCAGCTGAACACCTTGTTATCTTGACGGTGTGAACCTGCTCTTCGCTGAAGTCAGCTAAAACATTAATTGGACACACAGAAAAGTTCACATTCCTTTCCATTATTTATGGTCCCTGATATGAGGAATCCCTTTTGATGGAGCTAATCAATGAGTCCTTTGAGGGCTTTCGACCCGAAGAAAGATCGTAAAGACAATATCAAAAGTGGAAGAGAATAGGCATTCCTAAATTCTCTTTGGGCTGCAGGAACTGTGGAAGCAAATGAAAAATAAAAACTGTGTTGAATGCGATCCCCACTGACGTGCAGGCGCTCAGCTGTCTCAGTGTGAAATATGTTCACCGGACTTTACTCAGAGCAGACAACTTCTCTCTCTCACTTCAGTACCGGGAAGACATAGCAACAAAGAGCTAATGATTTTTTCTGTATCATATTGTATTATATACATACATTTTTGTCAGGGGAGTCTCTCCTTTATAACCCATGGGGTAATATTATATAGGCGGCGCTTTCACATCCCAAACAGCTCCGACCCGTAGAAGCACAAAGGCGATAGCAGAAGTTGCTTTAAATGCTCTAAGTGGACATTACACTGCCTCCGACTAAAAGCTTTCCACATTGCATCAGTGACGCACAAGCACCAGGCTTTCCATGTGATCCTAAAGAAAATGTGACTCACCAGAACAACTTCACCCAATGCGTCTTGATCCACTTTTTGTGCTAATTTGTCCACTGTAGGCGATTTCCTATGTGGACAGGGGTCAGTGTGAGCCCTCCGACCAGTCTGTGGTTACAAAGCCCCTCATGCAGGAAGCTGCGATGAAAAGTGTGTTCCCAAACCGGCATAAACCTTTTCAGCAACATGTGCTACCGAAGCTCTTCTGTTGTATCAAAGCCTTTGCTCCCCATGTGTATCAGCAAACTTTGGACGGCCATGGGCCCATCCCTGGTCTTTCATTAGACCGCTTTTGTACGTTCTAACCACTGCAGACCTGGAACACAAAAAAGTCCTTGGGTTGTCCAGACCCACTTGTTTAGACATCCAAATCTGTCTGTTGTTTTAGACTCTCAAATCCTTACGCTGGACATAATTTTCATTGTCCAACAAGGTTGAAAATATTTGTGTTGGGCTTTTCACCGATTCTGCAGCCATAAAATTAACATTAGATACAGAAGACAAACAAAAAAATATATATTCAAGGAATCATTGGAACACTTAAAGTTAACATTCTCCAATGTCAAACATCACATAGTATATTTTCTTGCTTCCTCTGATTATTCAACACATATTCCAGGACAAATTGTAACATATATATATATATATATTTAAAGCAGCATAAATGTTATGGCTGTATGTTGAATGTAGGCTGATTTATGCACCTGAAAACCAACCTGACCTTAAGATATGCATCTCGCAGCAGGATGTTTTCCTAGCAGTGGATTGCAGCGGTAGCTCAGCTCGCAGCAATAGATGTACTACACATCAACAACATCCCGGCTTAAAGTGTAGCCGTAGTGAGATGGGATTTTCTTCCTCTGCCCCAGCTCTCTCCTCTGTGTTCAAACTAAAAAATAAAAACAGGACAATTCCCAATCCACCGTCAGCATCATTATTCAGAAATACTTCTGTGTTTTGATGAAATCTGGGGCCTGAAAAGCTTTATTTACTTGAAAGCAATCCCCAGCCCTCGATACTCTGTAATGTGGACGATGGTAACTGATGGTCCAGCCGCTCAGTAGCGTGTTCTGTGAGTGTAGCCATCAGAAATTCTCTTTTAATATTCTTTGCAAATAAAACATTGTTTTCTGTTAGTTTTTGAAGATCTCCAAGGCTCTGTCTTTCTCCTTCTAACGCTCTCCAACTGATGCAGCCCGCATGTATTGATCATCTCACTAAAGTATTCCCTCTTGAAGCACAGCGAGGACAAGAGCTCATGACTTAAGAATAAGAACTTGGTTTTAGTTCCAACGTGATTCTTTTCTACGCTTTTTTTATTTCTTCTTTTTTCTCAGGACTTGGCGAAGTACTGCAACTGACTGCTTGAATAACAGTTCTTCGTGATATAGCTATTAATGAACAGATAAACAAGCAGAAGGCCTGCAATATCGGACGAATCATGAATAATCAAAGATAAAAAAAATCCGTTGCTGTGTGTTTAGATGATTTAATGATGATTTAGATTTGTATGTATTTTTAGCTTTTTATTGCTTATCATTTTACTATTGCACTGATATTTGCTGGTTTTATTTTTGCAACCGTAAAGTGAGCTGTAGTATCCTGAGAGACGCCAATAAATAATATATATAGTTTTATTATAAAATGAGACTTATAAGCATATCATGTATATAGACCATTTATCCCATAGTTTTGCCATTGCTATTAACCAAATAATTGCTGAATTCTGATTGAATTTCACTGCAACAAGCTTCATACATGTCTCCAGTTGAGACAAATTATTTAAAAATAATCATATAGTTAATTGAATTAAGCCTAAATGTTAGTAAGGATTGCACAGGAAAACTGTTTGACATCTATAGCAGGTCACATGGGGATTGTGTACCTTCTGTTGAAATGCTCTTAAGAGCCAAAATTCTATGAGTTTGGATTAAATTTCTATTTTAAATATTTTTCTTAGGATCCTGTCCGGTCCTCTTTGTGTTTTACTGCCTTACTTTATTCTTTCCTGGAGTACAAATATTTACATTGCTAATAATACATTTAATTAAATTTAAATTTTTCTTAAAAAGGGACAACCCTTTTCATGACTCAAAGTCACTACTCCATTATTGATTTTGGAAAAATACGATCTCATTTAAGAAATGTAGGGATTTTTACAGAAACCTGGAATGGGTGGAGCCCCTGGTTCCCATCTAACATCAGTGGGCATGTTTACTGCTGGAAAACCTTTAAGAGTGACGTACAATTGATCCTTTTCTGTTAGATTGCATATTAAGAGCAGCGTGGTACCAAACATGGGGCTTCAGAACATCAGTTACCCCTCATTGCAAAAATAATCCCTCCTAAACCGGTGTGGAGTGTCAACCCACTGGAGTCTGAGGCCGTTTTGACATTAACCCATAAGATACCAGGGTGACACACACCGTGTTGCTGCTATGAAGGGATATTTGTACAGATTCATCTGTCATTTTTCATTTTCAGCTTGTTTTTTTTGTCACTAAATGTCCATTTAAATCCATCTAGCAATCCTGATGCCTTACTTCTACGTTCTGATCAAATATTTTGAATTATTTCACATATGACTTTCAGTTTTATTGATACTGTTGTATTTTTTTGTTGTAAAACCAAATTACAATTTTGACATGTGTTGTGGAATTGCAAATAAGAATGGAAAAATAAGTGTTCCTAAGTAAACAAAAAGACTGTCAAACTGATTTGTTTTCAAATTCAGTTTTAAACGGTTTAATTAAAAAAAACAAAAAAATCTCCAAAAGGAAGACTAAATCAGGGATTTCAGCAAACACAAGTCCATAAATGACACAGAGAATCCTGTTGGACACGGAGGATGAGCGGGCTGAGCGCGGTGGAGCGGGGAGGCAGCTGAGTCCGAACCTTCAGACAAAATAAGAGAAAAATTGGTTCCAAAGAAACACGAGGAATAACTGAAGTGTTTGAGGCTGAAGCTTATAATTACCACTGGTAGTGATCAGGGGAATTCCTGCGAGGAGAGCCGGTGTCGTATGCTACCGCCGGATTCAGATATGCTTGATGATGATGATGATGATGATGATGATGATGAGCAGGTGTGCAGGTGTGTGATGGTGTTTCAAAGCAAGTTTGCCGCGAAACATGTTGAGACATACCAAACCTCCAAACAGACATTATATATTCATATCATGGGCAAAAATGACAAAATTTAAGAAATCTGTATAAATATCATTAATGTAAAGTGAATCGTTTCGGACCGATCACCAAGCCCTGTGGTACTCCACAGCTGGCCTTCCTCAATCCCCACTAAGTGTCATTAATATGCACAGATGTTGCTGTTATATTTTCCAAATAGCTTCTCAGCCAGGTATGAGGTATGACTTTTCGATCTGTAGTCTTGAAATATAAGATAAGATAAGATAAGATAGAAATGAATTGATCCCCAGAGAAGTCTTTGTGCCGGAGCGTGCTCATGATATTGAAATGATATTATATAAACATAATTGGAAATGTAAAACAGAAAGTGCATCAGAGGTCAATGTAACCAGTGCCTTAAAAAATAACAGCATGATAATCAGCGTAATATCATACCTGACAATAATATTGTGAAATAAAGTAATATCAGTAATATTGCATATGTTAATGGAGGTAAAAGATGTAATATTGCATGTTTGAATTATTGTTGTTTTGGTATTAGTTTGCGATTTTTCAGCAGCAAACCTTCTGTAAATCAATATAAAGACCAACATTCATCATTTTCTTTTGCTTTTGTTATTTCTTCAACCATCTCCATAACTGCATGAGTTGTTTATCTTTTTTTCTTTCTTAATCCATACTGGTGGTCAAGCAGTAGTTGATATTTAGCAATAAAGATATCCAATTTTTTTGTATTTCTCCAATATTTTTGAGATTTCACTTTAACAAACCGAAAACATGGATGGTCAGAGATCGCGATGGCACGATCTCACGGTCCAGAGGGTTGGACCACCTGAACAGCTCTCTACTACAGTAATGACTTAATCATAATTATTAATAATTATTTAACTCTACACTCGAGCATCCTTTGCTTTCATATGCATTGAGATCCTGAACATCTGTGAAATATTTTTATTTACTGAATTTAAATATTTGTGACAGTCAAGGGTACAGCAGGTGCTGGGCGTCACTCACTCAACATCTCACAAGGTTTATTTTTAGAGTTTTTCTCTGTGAATTGTAACTCGTTATTCGGCATGGTTTCATTTTACGATAACATATCGAAGCAAACAGAAAATAAATGTTAATACGGAGATATTAAAGTGTTTCCGCCACATCTCTTAAACCACCATATTCTCTGTTTTGTGTTCAGAAGCAGATCCAGGGGGACTTCAGGTGGCTTTGCTGTTGTAATCCTCATATTAGTGACACTTCATTTGAGCCCCTCTCACTAATCTCAGGTAGCGGTTACACTTAATGATTCTCCGGTGCCCTCATTCTGCTTAAGTAAATGGGAAAAGGGAAATGAGACAGACAAAGAGTCAGAGACACCGAGATTTAAAAAAAAAAAGAAAGTAAGTGAGAGCGGCGTTTCAGTTAGCGGAGAAACAGTGCCATCTCTTGATACCGGCGAGAGATGGAGAGACGGAGGATCCAATGCAGCAAAAGGCTCAAGTTTAAGGGCAACATTTATGCATATGTATACCTGAAACGCGCTTTTCACAAAATCACACCAGAGGCTCATTTATTCTGAGGCCTATTTTATGAATACAAATTTGAGGAGAATACATATAAATCACATTCGTCAGCTATAATGGAGGGGAGGAAGAGAGAAGCTGCATATGGCAGAATGGAAATGAGTCACCAGTGAATCTTTTTTAATTGATCAGTCTCTTAGCAAAGCAAAGGCAGAGGGGGAAGGAAAACAAACACTCCAGAAATGTTGATTTGGAACAGACACTTCAGAGAACAGATTAGACTAATTATCATCTTTGCCTTCGGATGACGCCTTTGATGTGAATGTGACTGCGGATGCTTTTCCTTTACTCTCTAAATAATGAGAATTCTAATTAAGGGATGGAATAATCGCGGGGCTCATGGCCTTGGTTTACTTGTTATCAGGGAGGCTTAAATCCTGGGGGATGGACGGCGGGCGTTTAGAAGGGCAATGTGGAGAGATGTTTGTTGTGGGGGTTTTTTTAAGGAATTAGGAGTGTTGGCCGATTCACTGGCAGGCAGGCTTTTATGTTGTCAGTAGCGATGGAAGGAGATGTCAATCATCTTAGGTACTGAATAAAAAAGATGTTGTTGTAGATTTTCAACAAGTAGATTATGGCCGCATGGGAGCTGTGTTTGCATTGTGACCGGGTTTTAAAGGAGGTTGATTCAGAACTTTGCAGCGGGCTGGCTAAGCTCACCTCTATTCCACATGATTAGTGTATCTCATTAAAATGTGATTAAGGATTATAAATGTGGAGGAATGCAAAAAAACAAAATGTCATAGTTAAAAGTTTTTACATGGGTAAAAGTTAAATTGTTGTATGGCAGGAAATGAGACTCTACTAGTATGCATTGTTAGCATTTCTCTAAACAAGCAAACCTCTTTTGAGGAATTGGTAAAATTGTCAAGGTGAAAATAAACTCCACCGGTCTTTTGTAAAATTAAAGATATTTCAGTATCCAGTCACGTTCATGTTTCATTTGTGATAGCTTTTAACTGGTGGGGAATTTCAGGAATTTAAATATCTTTGATTTTGGACCCATCAACGTTTCATACTCAACATTCAACGGTTTTGATATTTAAAACATTTGAGGCATTTTCACCTCCACCTTTGGGGTTATGTTAGCTCTCCTGTTGGTTGGTTGGTCGACTGATAACGCAAAAATAATACATTAACTCTTTATTGTCCTCACCAAGAAAAGAAAATACATGGAAAAATAATTTTATTTATGTATTTAATATCTAAAGTATCTGTTCAAGCATGTTTTTAAATAGAAAAAAAAACGTACTTGTAAAGCATGATTTTAGGAAAACTATTTAACCCTCATTACACTGATTTGGGTTGTATCAAGTTACATAATTCGTTTTGTTAAGTCCTCACATCCAATAATGTGTTTTGTATTAAAAACTCTACCTATCCAGTAGGACTTTCTCAATAGCCATGGTTAATGCATCATCACTGTTGGCCCCTTTGACTTGTGGTGTCCCTCAGGGCTCAAACCTCGGCCCCTTACTCTGTAGCACATACATGCTGCAATGGGGTCATATTTTAAACCAGGTTCGGTCACATTTTTCAATTAGGAATAGTGACTCAAAATGAGCTCAACCAAACAGTTCAGTAGGATATTAATAGGTCAAAAGAATTCAGTCAAAGCCTGTGGGGGGATGGGTCTGGTGCCATGGATCTATTTATTTTTCCAAATATTTCTTTATATATTGACGTAGGGTGTTATTCAGCAGTTTTCTTTACCTTCTTAGAAGACGAAGAACAAGTGTTTATTGTCAACGTAGCAAAAAATGTTTCTGCATTTAACCCAAGCCTGAGGAGCAGTGGGCCGCTGATTGGGGTTCGGTGTCTTGCTCAAGGACACTTTGATATGTAGACTGCTGGGGCTTGAACTGCCGACCTGACAATCTTCCGATCATGCGTTGATCTTAATGAGAAGTCAGACATATTTAGGACGGTTGTAATTATGAATGTGAAAATTTGGAAATTTGGATCCACCAAATTTAGATATTTGGCCGTTAAAATCCAGTCTCTTTAATTTAATATAAAAGGGAATTCTGTTGTAAAAAGTTCGATAGAATTAAGGGGAGCGTCGGGATTTGGCAGAGACATACACTGAATTCCTTTCAGATTAAATCCTAAACTACCAAATATAGTTTAAGGTAGTTTAGACTAAGGATGTGTTCACATATGGAGTTTAGTTCTTTTGCAGCACAGTAGAAATTTCTCATATTTAGCCCTCGTTCACATTTGCGTTTTTAACATTGAACCAGAGGCAACAAAAGGAAACACACATGAAAGAAGTCATAGCCTGACCGACAAGCTTTCAAATAAAGTAAATGCATTCTTTATTTCTTACTCATCCTTGAGGCAGCAGTTGGCCGCTCTTTTGAAGCGTCTGAAGACCACGTTGAGTTCAGGCTCAAGGACCCTAAGACAAGTAACCTTGCTGGGACTTGAACCGACTAACTTCCAATTTTCTAATTGGGACACCCACTGAGCTACAGCCCACCATGACATGTGATGTATTTATTAGGTATATCGAGCAAAAGCCCATCCGACGTTTCCAGCGAAATGTAGGGATATTTTGGAATGGACATCACCGGTTCTATTATTATTATTATTTGTTTTAACACAATAACTCAGAAAAAAAAAAGTTTTATGAATCATTATCAAATTGTTTACCTTCATACATCCTAGTGTGAGGAAGAACTGGATTGATTTTGAGAAATGTTGGTATTATGTTTCCAACTCCAGGAGGGGGACTTTATCGCCAATGGTTTTCAGGCTATAATTTCACAACTGTTGGTTCGATATAGTCAAAATTAGGTACATATGAATCAACTTATTTTGTATATATTATACTGTACACAAATAGTATTTTACTCACCAGGGAGAGATTTTTCATTAAAAACCACTGTTTTCAGGCATAATGTCACATTTAATTTGAGGGGTTTAATCAAGAGATTTGGTTGTGCAATGAAAGGGAATGGGGGATATTTGAGAACTAGAGGAATGTTATATCCTCGAGCTTAGCCCCCTACATTGCTCTTATGTCTGTCTGAATGATCAAATTACATGATTTAAATGGTCATATCTCGTGACTTCTTTATCCTAAGCTTGTCTTTGGTTCGTGATGCGTTCATATCAGGCAAGCTTGACTTTGGAAGTGGACCCACCTGTTAAAGGGTTTTGGTCCACATGTTAGGTGTGCACCAAGGTTCGGGTGGCAGTGTTCCTATTCCTTCTTCAGCTGTTCCCGATAGGGGTCATCATACTGAATCACCTCTTCGCATGTTGCCCTGTACTCTGCATCTTGATTGGTCACACCAACCAAGTGCATGTCCTCTCTCAACACATCCAGCAACCTCCTCTTTGCTTTCCTTCTTTTCTCCTGCCTGGCAGCTCCATCTCTAACATCCTTCCACTAATGGATCCACTTTTCACTTTTTTGTCCAAACCATCTCAATCTGGCCTTTCTTACTGTTTTTCAGGTGACAGTATTCACACCTGTTTGACCACCATGACTATACGAACAGAGAAACATTCCAGAATGTGAATGCACCTTGAGGGTTTCACAGTTGTCTTCACCCCGAGAAGCTGCAACTATTAACTGCTTCTCACATACGTTACTCTATTACTCTATTACTCTAATTATTTAACGTGGGTTTACCTTTGAAAATCACAAATGAATAGAAAAAATAAGAATATTTGTCCCCTTCAATGTAAAAAGTACTTCATCAAATCAAGGCTAAAATGTGTTCAACTGTTTTCCTACATGTTCCAAAGGTAAATGTCATCATAATACGCAACCAAATACTTCAGAATTACTCCAGTAATATATCTATTGTTGAAATATTGTCAGTGACCATCAGCCTGCTCAAGGACTCTTTTCACTTTTATGAACAAAAGTCCTTTTCCTGTTAAAATGTTGAATTTGTAGTTACTTAAAATACTGAGAATAGGAAATTTACTTATTTTAATATCATTGTATTGCTATTTCAATGCTGCATGGTGTTGGTGGTCATGAAAGTCACATGGTAATTAGATGAATTGAAATAAATCCTTAAACTTTTCTTCATTATTTTTGTCTTATCGGATTTAAATTTATGTTCCCATGGAGTCAAATGACTGTCCTTTGTCAGAGTCTGTAAGTAAGATTAAAATGACTTTAATTTTACATATCAATTCATTCAATGTACCTTATTGACTATTTGGACATAGTAACCAAGTAAATTTTGATTGGAATCATGTTTCATATTAAAATAATTCTATGTTAGAACATTTCACTGTATTTGTATTTATTTATCAGTTTTGCAAAACATCCTGCGAGAAAGAAAATGTGCACATATCAGATACATTTACATTGCAGGGGCATGCAGATTTTTAAGTTTGCAAGTAAAAAATTCAAACATGAGTTCATGCTAAGTGCTCCTACCTGAGCGAGGTAGGAGAATTGACATAATTGACCTCATGCTAATCCACTGGAATACCTTTGCATGATGATGATGTTGGCATAATGACACCGCGTTAGTGGGCTCCGCCTCATGCCTAATGGGGTAATACATTTGGATTTTTCATCAGAGTGGGGCCGGATCTATTTTTCATCTAATTTCTTACCTTTCACAAACACACATGAAGTCTATTTATCTGATTCTGTATCTGCATCATATAAACTATACCAGACAAGGGTTTCTAGTTTGCGTTGGCCCACATCATTTTGGGTGGGCCTTTTCATCTCTTGAGTGATTAGGGTGTTGCTGCATACAGCTATATCATATTCTTTATACATGATACATGTCGGAAATGCATTGGCGGATTCAGCTATAGGGGACATAGGCAGTCCCAAAAGGGTGACATCTTGCCTGGGGGAGACGCAGGCACACGCTTCGACCCAAAAAAAAACTGAATGGTGAATTCACATGATTGGTTTTCTATCGCTAATGCTGCACGTTGTGGCAATTATAATGTCAACGTGTCATTTCAGTCACTGTGCTAAGAAGAATGTTCCGCAGACGCAGATGTGGACGTGGAGGTGGCAGTGATGATTCCGAGATATGTCCCTGACTTTGCAGGCATATAACAATAAAGGTATGAATTCATGAAAGTTGCACCTCTTCTATAATGAAATACACTTTCAGAGAGACTTTGACTGTCCTTATCCTGTTATCGTCTCCTGTTGCATTCCGAAGGAGAGGTTTGCGCAAAGCGCCACATAAGCTAAAACCGCCACTTTCTTTATGTCTATAAAGCTTCATGGATCTATAGCTCAAACCACAGGATGATGAATGAATACCAAATATGATTTTCGTATTTGCTGTGAGTGTTGTAGAGAAATACACCTATGAATTTGTTTGATTTTTACTTTGGGAGAGAGAGAGTGAGAAACAGAGACAGACTGCTGGGTGAGCTACATTGACTATAACAAGAGAGAAAGAGCGACGCATTGAGCTGCCAAACATTAGAACATTTGCGTTTTTGTTCAAAGCAATACGAAGAAGTGAGATGGGGATTTTCATCTTATCTGGTCTGCATGACTTTCCAGCTGTTTTTACTAAATATGTTACAACTGTGAAATCCAACTAATATAACTAGCTGCTGGTACACAGCAATCACCCACAACATTAGGACCAGTACCCTGTGTTTTATATTCTGCACAGCTAGAAACTAGCATCATTTGGCAGACAAAGATCACGTACACAGCGGATCAACCTAAATTGATTTGGAGGGACAAACATAAAACAGGCTTGTGGGTTGTGATGGGTCCAGACGTCAAACATGATTGTAGCTTTATAAGTCTGAGTATTTATACAGGAAAACAGTCAATTTAATCTTAAGGGAGCAGTTGATCTTTATTCAAACAATTTAAAATAAAAGTTTTGTCATTTGGTTGGGCAGGTGGGTACAAGTCTCATTTGGGTACAGGTGTTTGGGACCAGGCCCACTAGGCCCACCTAAGCTATCCTACATATGGTTGACAATGCCTCAATGCCTCGTGTCACTGTTACCGTAATGTCATCAGGCACATTGGCCCCTAGGTGTAAGGATTAAATTCCACTGATATGAATCTGCATCCAATTACAGATAGTGTCACAAATTTAGTGTAACAGAGTGTTTGGACCCAAGTTCAGACACAGCGCAGATCCAGACCAGATGCAGTTCAGTGATTTAATATCCTCGATTAAGCAGAGCAACAATACAAACAGATCCATAGTGAAAGGCAAGGGCAGCATCCAAACATGTTCATATATGAGCCATCACTTGTACAATGATTGATGACAAACTGGCAAAGGAGATAAGCTCAGACTTAGGCACAAAGAGTAATGAGACAATGAGACACAGCTGGTAGAACAATGCAGGTGAACATGGTTCACAGAGGAGGAAAATTAAAAGTAAAAGACACATCAAAGACACAAAGAGTATGAACTGAATAGGAATCGACTCAAGGTGCTCTATATTGTGTACCTTTTTTACCCTAATAGTTCATATGCTATTCACTGGGGGGAACTTTATGACGAAAAACACTAATTTTCTGACATATATAAATGGAGGAGTTCAATCAGGCCGATTGCTTGCCCAATGCAGGGGACTTGGGTCTTTTCAATCATACTTTTGTTCTTACAAAATCTCTCAAGACATAGGTGGAAGTGATCACATGTATCTTGAATCAATAGATGTAACTTTTTTTAAATAAATGTATATTGTATTGAAAAGTCGTAAATTGTGCATATTCTAAATAAAGTGTTGAATGGTAATAAGACCCAATGAGCACTTCCATTCCTGTTGAACAGAGTGGGGTAGTGGAGGGCGAATGAGTGAGTTCTGATTTGGGCAAGAAAATTAGCCATGTTACTTCTGAGTAATGGAATACAAGTCACACAACGCCGTTATTCTCTGATGAGAGCACAGGACAAGAAGAACACAGACGTAATTTACACGTCGTGGATTATATGGCCTTAGCGACAATTTGAGTAACATATGTTTTAGACAATCTTCAAATTTCTCTACTCTAAATAAGTGCCTTAGTTATGGCTGTAGGGAAAATGTAATTTCCTGTATTCTGCACCTTTGAAAAACGCATTTGTTATTTTAAATGTAAGTACATGTTGTAGTAAAATGGTAAATGGACTGTACTTATATAGCGCTTTTCTAGTCTGCTCAACCACTTAAAGCGCTTTTATAACATGAGCATTAACACATTCCTAATGTGATGACAGAGGTCGCCAGGCAAGGCGCTATCATCCCCACACCCATGGACCAGCCATTGGGAGCAACTTGGGGTTCCCTTCGACATGTGCACTGCAGAGAAAGACATAGACAAAGAGAGAGATGGATGGATAGTTGTTGTTGTAACATGTTGTTATGTGTTATGTTGTTACAGCAGTTTAAAAAAATATGAACGTTGGCAAAAACGTGAGACATACTATCTAATAAGAAGATGTATAGGCATGTATGAATAATGAATAAATATATGTAACATAATGTATAAAATATACATATAACAATAAGATGACAAAAAAATACACATGGATTTAAATATACTTCTAAAGAGCAGAAATAATAAAGGAAAGGAAGAGCGCGATCTCCCATGACATGTGTAAATCTGAATTAAATACACATTAGAGTAGTCAAGGTGCAGATGTGCATTTAGCAGAAACACATGTGGTGCCTGGTGAGTGGATGAATGATTGGTTGCATAGATTCCAGGTTTCAGACAAAACACAGTCTCACGGTGATTTGTTGTAGAGTCTGACTGCAGTCAGGACAAAGGACCTGCGGAGGCGCTCTGTCTCACGCTGTGGGTGTCGCAGACTCCTGCCGAAGGAGCTGCTCGGAGCTCCACAGTCTGATTTACGGGTTGAGATGTGTTGTCCACGATGGAGGTCAGCTTTGTTAACATTCTCATCGCACCCACCTCCTTCACAGAGTGCAGAGGACGGTACACATCGGAGCTAGACCTCCTGACCAGCTTGTTGTGTCCCTCCCTCTCTGTGCTGCCTCCACCCCAGCAGACCACAACGTAGACAACTGCAGACTGCAGGTCTTTAACAGAGTCCTGCTCCAAAGGACCTCAGTCTCCTGGGCATATGGAGACGATCTTGGCCCTTCCTGTAACAGGAAATCCATGTTGTCCGATCAGTCCAGTTAATTGTCGAGGTGTAAACCCAGGTATCTGTATGAGTTCACCTGTTCAATGTCAAAACCCTTCAAGTTCACTGGTGTTGTGTGTGAGGTCTTCCTGCTGAGGTCAAACTTCACACGAGTCCACAGAGTCCTTGATGGTGTTCTTGTACTCCAGATCGTTCCCCTTTGATATGCATCCGACGATTGGCTGAGTCATAGGAAGACTTCTGGAGTTGGCAGTGTCGTGTCGGAAGTCTGAAGTGTATAATGTTAACAGGTAAGGGAAGGGCACTGTTCCCTGTGGAGCTCATTTGCAGGCTATGCTTCCTGCAAATGTAGCAAAAGTGACACAAAGTCAAAATGATAATAATGATAATTACAATAATACATTTTATTTAGAACGCTTTTCATAAATACTCAAAGTCACTTTACTGATACATATTAAAACAACACGTTAAAAACAGGAATTTAGATCAGGAAAAATGAAGAGAAAAAAAAAGGGCAGTCCCTGAATGTATTTCATTGAACGCCCAGTTCTGATCACCAGATTCCAGACGTCTCACGCTGTCCCTGCTGTGTGCAGAGATCGTGTTCAGCCCTCTCCAGGGCCCCTTGTAGCGTTGGCAGAGAGGAGCACTTACAACTCCGACTTCAAGCGTGTGAACTCTCTCGGTCGGTAATATGGCCGCAGGCTTACCACCAACAGCTCCACGTCCCTCATTCCTCACAGTGATGTGTCCTGGGTAGCACAATCTACTGTTAATAAACAAAACAATAACTCCTCCCTTCTTCTTCCCGCTCTCCCGCACTCTCCGGTCCGCACTGACGAGATTAAAACCATCTAAAGAAATGAACGAGTCCGGTGTGAGCTCATTCAGCCGCGTCTCTGTGAAGCACATAACATTGCACTCTCGATACACTGCCTTCAGCGGGGTCAGCGCCGTTACTTCTATCATCATACTGGGGATAGTTCTTACGTTCCCCATGATAATAGACGGTTTAGGTTAAGGTTGGCGCATGCTCTGCTTCGACAATAAAGCCTGTTCTCCATGTGATCAAGTGTTTGGGTCATGGGATATTGTGTTTGTGTTTTATGTAAATCCCACTATGCAGACCATGGTCAGATACTACAACGCCAGTATTCTTACTTCACATCTGATCTTTTGGCTGATCTGTAACTGCTTCGCACTCCAGCCCGATACCGCCAACAGGTTACTCACCTACAGCTGAGATGAACACCCGCTACACCGGACCTCACTGCTGTACAAGCCTTACATCACACAGTCACACACTTCACCCTGTTGTGAGAGGAGCACCATCTCCACCTCAACCTCAGTAAAACTAAAGAAATTATAATTGGAAAAACCTTGTTTCAGCACCCAGTCATCTTCAGAGAACAATCCGTCTAAAAAGTTCAATACTTCAAATATCTGAAGCTCAGAGGTCTACAAGTCACCCCCCATCTCCTCCTACTGACAAACCAGAGCATCATTCAGCCCATACCCCTCTACAGTTCCACCGGCTTTTTCAACATGTTCACTGTTACAAACCGGTCCAAACTCACACATATAACTATCACTGCTGACAATATTATTGGTCTACCCACACAGAACCTCACACAACTGAATAATACAGCAATAAACATTGCTACCTCAATAGCCCAAGACAGCATCCACCCGGTCAACCCCTACTTCACTGAGGTGCAGAAGAAAACTCCTTCCAGTAATCACCACCTTGAACATTAAACCCAGCTGAATAGAACTGAATATGGACTGCTATCCATAAGCTGATGTCATCTTTATGATGTTTTTGTTGTTGCTGTAGTTTCTTCTGTACTTTTGTCATACTTGTGTGCTCAATATGTGAAAAATCATTTCCTCTTGAGGATAATAAAGACTAAAGTCTATGCAGGGTTTATACCGTCTCTTCCTCTTCCGGCGCTGGACTCCGGCCCTGCATCCCCTCTTCCTCCCCCTCCTCAGCTCTGCGGGGATGTCGGGTCGCTCTGTGTGGAGATGTGTGCCTCAGCGTTAACAGCTGATCCCGGGTGTCGGACAGCTGAGCCATGGCTGAGTGGCTTAACTGTAGGGGGGGTGAAAGGGATGAAAAAGAATAACAAAAGGTGAGCCTCCAGTCCCACAACTTGCATATCCATAATGCAGCGGATGATTAGGGAGATAGTTTAGAAAAAGTAGAGAAAAGACAGGAAACAACACAAGAATGAAAAGAAAAAACAAAGAAACATGAAAAGCGCTGCAGCTACAAATGGACACTCACGTGGCGCCATCTTGCTAAGCAAAAGTGGCCAGGGCTTGAACCGATGACTTTCAGATAAGTGGAGGACCACTCCAGCACCTGAGCCACTGTCGGCCATAGTTAAATGTAAAAGAAAAGATCCCCCATTTCCCCAACCGCCCGATGGCTAATTTCAAGGTATTGACTCACTAAAAAGGCAGAAAATAATTCATTGATCAAATCTGAGCTGTCAATAATCACCACTCATTGTGTATTGTCTATTTATGCTCTTAATTCAGTTATCGTGCATTTGGAATTTCTATTAAATGGATTGATTTTATGAATCAAGTCAATGAGGCAAATGGAGAATATATAAATGATTATTCGATTCTATTATAAATATAATAATTCTGTTGCACTTCCTGTCGTTGTTCTTTCTTCTGATATGGTTTCCTTTCTTCCCTCTGCCAGGCGTTTGTTTTTCTTCTCTTTGCATCTTCCCTTTTCCCCTCATTTCTGTGGATTTCTTCTGTTTGTAGTGTGGTGTTTATTTATGGTCCTCTGCAGGTTTCATTCTTGTAATCACTTGCAAAACCACCTATGTCCTATTCCCTGGTGTTCCCTGCATCCCATCTTTTCAAAGCTTTGGCTCATTATTCAGTACTTAGTCATTTTTATCTGTTTTGCATTTTCTTGTGTATTTATCTCACTTTGCCTCTGATTTACATATAGTTGGCCTGTTTAATTCAACAGACCTTTTATTCATTAGACTTGTTTTGTCCTCATTACCCTTTTGACTGTATTTGCATTTTGGGTTCTTTGATTTTGAACTGAAACTTAACATTCTGTCCGCCATTGCTGACAGAACCTTGATGAGAGCATACTCAGTGGGAGGGAATCCACATGAGTCCTGATCCGACTGCTCACACTGACGTCTCATAAACAAGAATTAGATTATCGATTCGATTTAGGACAC
Source organism: Lophius americanus (assembly GCA_037951165.1). Classification (NCBI taxonomy): domain Eukaryota; kingdom Metazoa; phylum Chordata; class Actinopteri; order Lophiiformes; family Lophiidae; genus Lophius; species Lophius americanus. The sequence continues at coordinate 24,707,645 of JBBDHG010000014.1, forward strand.
CATACCAAAGTTTCCCAAATCCGATTTGAAAAATTCATATTCAACACTCAGAACCCTGCTGCCAAGAATTATTCATACCTGGAAACAATTTGTCAATGACAAATAGATGACAAATGGAATCAATGCAGCAGCCATCAGCCACCTTCATTAAAAGTTACTGGCATAGGTGTTTGAGCTATACTAACATTTCGTAAAACCAATTGCTTAAAATTTAACATAAAGACCCTAAAAATCCCTTAAATATTTTAATAAATTTGACACAATTAACCACAAACAATTTAGATGTTGTATTTTTCTGTTATGCAGCAAAGTTATCATTTCTGATGAATGGTATGGAAATGCAAAAAAAAAGGGTGGGGGAATCTGCGTATTACATAAAAAGCTAATTTATTTTCAGAAGGGGAAAAAAATTGTTGAGGCCAGATTTAACACAAATGTAACATGAAATATTTCTGTAGATCTTCCTGTCATACAACTTCAGAAAAGTGCTTGTTCTGGTCCATTTGGTCTATTATTTTCCTTTCAGGAGAAATGGGTGTCAGTTCTTATGGAACATCTCAGCATTTGAGCATCTATTACCAGAATGTATTTACTGAGAGTGTTTTGTGAGAATCTGTCAGCTTCGTATGTTTAGCACAGTTCAACAAGTCAACTCAAAGTGCCTTACACAATAAGTGTAAGGCACTCCAAAAACACACAACATTCAAACAACATAAAAAGCATAAAAATACACCAACAGCATTTACAAATTCAAAATCATTGAGATAGAAATTAAAATATAAAACAAATGCAAGTGTAAAAGGTACAGTGGTGTGTAATAACCGAGTAATAAATCAATTGAATTAATGGCAGTTTGCAAACTGAAAGGTATTCAAACTTATATTTTCTATCTTTTAGAAAACTGATAGACTTTGAGTTGTAATACTGAACTTCTTTTTTATTTTATCTTATTTTATGAATTCCATTGCCATTTAAGCAGAGTTTAAGGCTAATTTGAAAGTTTTCTTGCTGCCTGCTGGTGTTTGTGTTTGGAACTCTGTACGGAACACAAGTGTTCAACAAGCTATTATTATAGTCGGCATTTTGCTATGTGGTGATGGAAGACAGTTTCGAATCCCACCCTGGAGAGTGTGCTGGACGTGGTCACTTGGAGCTTAGATGGAAATGCAGACAGCTGCTACATAGGAGCCGCTGACAAGTCATTCTCTTTGGCACTCGTCGCCTTTCAAGTGGCTCCTCAACAAATGAGAATTTGTCTTCGGGGAATGAAGGTTGTCACTTAGAACGGTTTTACTGCGTATTACTGAGCAGGAGGTCAGTGACACATGACAACATACAGGATGAGGAGTCCGACACGGCGCAAAGTACCTGAGGCGGCATGTCAACAAAAGGCTTGAGTTATAATAACATCTATTGCACATGAGGTTTCTGGATGCTTTTCTTGAAATTTCTTTTCTAAGTGTTTTCGAAAGTGCACTGCTCTGTGTGGTGGTGAAGGGCAGAGGTTGTAAAAGGCGCAGTAAAAGAAGTACTCAGGGCTTCTACCAAACCAAAGACAAGCTTCTATTGTATGAACCTGGGCAGCGCTGAGACTGCGAGAGACAAATATTAAAGCAAATGTCATCCTCATTAACATTTCCCATTCCCTTTATGGTGATATTTGGCATCTGCTTCAACACCCCAATGTGCAGCATGAAGGTCTCTTGGTGCTCATTTGTTCCACCCACCAACAGAATCCTTAATTTCTAAATGGCCTTTGACTGTCTGCGAGGAGGCCATCTGCACTGACCCGAGATTACCGAAGAACTTTTTCATTTTCTGTGGCTCCATTTTCACACGGGACACATTTCTGAGCGTGAGTCTGGATAAATGTCACAGAGATATGCTACTTTGGCCTACATAAATTAACTGATATGACTGAAAGAGGGTTAGCTACTGAGCCTTCTTAAATCAACCTGGAATCTGGAATAAATTCAGGTTAAGGCATTTTAAATAATTAATTGATCAAATTAATTATTTCAAATATCTGAAAGCCACCAAATAATCTCTCTGTTCACCTCCTCATCAAACAACAAACAGACAAGACAAATGTTTGGTCTAAATATTGTATTTATTATATCACCGAAAAGTCGTGGATATTATGGAATCGTCTTCCCGTCCGCCGCAGATCTTTTGTGTTTCATGGATCATTTTAAAATTCTATATCCCCATAGACATTGGTTCGATTTATTCCAAATTTGGTGCATATTATTCAACTTGGGAATGTCTAGCTCCTATTCTACTCTCATAGTTCATGTTTTAATCACTATAGGGAGCTTTTTAAGAAAAACACTGTTTTTCATACATTAATTCCACATTTAATTAGAGGAGTTAACTCTGAAGATGCTTGTGCCATGCAGGGGAAATGAGGCCTTTCGGGGATATGCTGTTGCTGTCTGGGAAAACTGCATTGTACTAATTTGTTTGTTGTTTTTGTCCATGCCCATCTTGAAGCCAACAAAAATGTAGTAAGGTCGTATACTGTCGCACAGGTCACCCTCAGAATTGGGCAAGACAGTACTCATATTCTTATGCTCCAGTTTCCACTAGTCTGGGCTTTAGCAATTGTAGAGAAGAATGGCCACCTCTAACAGTCCTTATTTACTTCGCTTGGCCCCGGGCCATATATGTCTCTTGGAATGGTAAATGGGGAAATGAACTAAACCGCAGTCGAGATATTTTTGGAAAGTACACATCATTCAACTGAGAAAGAACAAAAAGTGCTGCTCCCATAAGGATCCTCAGGTCTTTCTGTCAGCACTATACAACTAGTAGAAAGTAAAAAGCCGTTAAACGCTTTTGTCAAGTCCACGTCACTAAATACACAGAAGGGATCCAGAACTGACGTCACAGAAGTCATATGTCAAATGTCTCTATTATTCGACTTCCTCTTTCTGTTTCTTTGAAAATCTGCGCCTGGCATCAGACTTCAAACATAAAGAATGAAACGTTCAGCTGTGCTGAATACAACCGCTGGCCAGAATTCTTTTATGGCCAACCACTCACAGAACTCTAAATGTGACAGGATGAAGTCCATTGCAGACCCAATGCTGATGAAGGAATGTGATTTTAGATGTGAGTACAATGTGGTGAAAATGCTTGAGTCACAATACAATATACCCCAAAACAGCTTTCTTGTACTTTTATCAAGAAGAAACAGCATGAGGAAATTGGACCATAATTTCATGCAGTCAGATATTTCTCAGAGATTCTCCTGAGTGCCATGATTTTCAATTTCCCTGGATTGTGGCAGAATGAGCCTCCCTTTATTAAAAACATATCCATTGTTCTGTTCTATACATTTAAAAAAATCTATGCAGCAAAATGTCACACAGTGAGTCAACATTTTCACACCTCAGTTTTATATTGATATATTCGGTATAATCCAATGGTTTTGTACAAAGGAATAACAGGGAACTCCGGTGAGCGCCAGTATTCTTTGAGGAACATAGGAAAAAACATTTCAAGAACTGAGGTTGAGGTCTAAATTATAATTAAGGCGCTTCTTAAATTACAGAAGTGCTTCTGGCCGATGCAATGAGATCACTGAGGGACCAAAACATCTTTAAAGATGCAGTAAGTCATTTTAGCCAGAATTTTTAATTGCATTTTGAAGACATCCTTGATAGAATTAGCCATCAAGCCCTCAAAAGATTCATCCATCTTTCTGTCAGACATCGTCTACCGCATCAGAACCGTGATTAGATAAAGGGGGAAAAAAAATACGACCCACTCTGTTGTCATTCCCAATCCGACACCGCGGGTCTATTTTTAGTTCAAGTAAATGAGAAAGGAAGTTGGTTAATTCTGCCTTGATCCCTTTTGAAAGAGGAAGACGGATGTCTAATGGTTTCTTTAATGTGTAATTTAAATATATCTTTATTCGGTGAGACCTTCGAGAAAAAAATAAAAAAAGTACATTTGAGCGAGTGTGTCATCCTCTCATCTCTCTAAAGCCTCAGCTCCTACGTGGACCCGAGAGTGTCCGTGTGTGCGTGCGTGGATGATATCTTCCAGAGCAGAAAGATTATTAAGGGCCACTGAACAAAACCGATATTATCGGTCCAACCATCAGCCATAGCATTTTAACCAGTGACAGGTGAAGTGAGTAGATCTCGTTACTGTTGGTGGGATAAAATAGGCAGCAAATGACAATTCTTTCCTTGAGGGTGATGTGTTGGAAGAACACAGCGACTTTGACGAGACCCAAATTCTGATGGTTAGACAACTGGGTTAGAGCTCTTCCAGAACCGCTGCTTTTGTAAGTTCTACCTGGTTTGTGGTGGTCATTATCTACCAAAGTGGTGTCAGGAAAGACAGCAAATTAAGCACCATGGGTTCTGAAGGATCCTTAGCTTGACAGTTTTCTTTATTCTGAAAGAAAATATTACAAATAAAAATTCCATTTCAACTGTTTTTATAAACTGTGATCTCACAGGATCTGGTGTTCACGTGTGCAATCTCATTTAATCAGAACAGCTGTGTGACAAGCAGAAAAGCGACAAATATAACCTGTTGTTCAACCGGAGGTGGCATGTGTGGTGTGATCAGGGCAGTGTTTCTCGCTGTTGAGATAAATTGAATAAAGCAACAAGTTGATAATACAGGCCTAGTCCTGGAGCTACAACTGGAGACAACTAGACCTATACTCACGTTCCTGACAGCAAGGGTATATCCCCGAAAAGTACCCTATACACTGAGCTGTATAAGCAACCCCACTGATGGAACTCCTCAAATTAAATGTGAAGTTTTGTCCAAAAAAGTGTTTGTTTTTTTTTGCCAAGAAAGCTCCCCCCAGTGTGTAAAATATGAAATTTTAGAGTAAAATATGATATACAAGATAGAACTCCTTGAGTTGATGAATATACACCAAAGTGGGACAAAACGGGCCAACAGTTAGGAGGTTATGGTTGAAAAAATGGTGTCATTCATAATAAAGAAAAAATCCACAGAAATACCTGCTTGAAACAGAGCGGTGATGCAAGTGAAAGATGAGAATAAGAAGACTTAATCACACCAAACAAAACTCCATATTCGGTCTTTTGTGCTGTATTTTGCCGAAAAACATCATTCAGAGGGAGTCCTGCGTGATTGACGGACATTGCCGTCCTCAGAATCACCTTAAAAAACAAACACACACAAATCCATTTTCCCCAGAGTGACTGCTACCCTCCACGTGGTCCTGGTTCCACACCTCGGTTTTCATGCTTTTCATGATGAGGAAAAGAGGAGTGTGAGAGACAAACAGAGCGAGACAGAGATTATGTATAGTGTCTCCACCCTGCAGAGCAGTAAAGCATATCAAAGGTTGGCTGCGCGGCACTGGGCAGCTGCTACGGTATAAAGATGTGCCAGCATGCCAGAAGCACAGATGTGGAGTAATGAGTCGTTGTTTACTGGAATTCTCAAATCCTGTGTCTATTTTTTGCTCCCTTCTTCCACGTGTCCCCCTCTCACCCTCTCACCCTCTCACCCTCTCACCCTCTCACCCTCTCACCCTCTCACCCTCTCACACTTTCTCTATCCCTCCGTTGCTCTTCGTGTGGGACACACGTATGTGTTTAGAGTTCAATGTGACGCGCGTCACACAAGCATCGACTTTGTTTTTATTTGAGGGATGGCACTGATATGGTGCTCAGATGAGCGCTTGACTCTTATGAGCACATTGTATGAAATAAAGTTTAATAAGGTCAGTTTGCACAAAGCAGCAGCAAAGGGCAACATTTGTAAAGGGCACAGGGAGGGACAGAAAGATCCCGGCGTGCCTCTCAGGAAACGCACAAGAATATGCCAGCAAGAAAAACAAAAACTCCTGCACGTATTTCAAATTCTCCTCTTCCCTGGGGTCCTAAAGACTTGGTTGAGTCATAGGTTAAAGTCTGGCTTTGACTGAAATCAAGGTAAATTTATATCCCTGAAAAGTTTGGGGATATTATGGATTTGACATCCAAGCGTCTCCTGATCTTTCATGTTAAGGCGATAGCTCAAGATTCATAGAGCTTAGTGCGAGGTAGAACTGGATTGATTTCGGGAAAAGTTGGTTGCATATTTTCAACACTAGGGGGAGCTTTACCTCCAAAAGTTTTAGAGCAATTATTTCACAACCAGCGTAAAACACGGGGCGGAGCGAGGCTGTAGGACAGGAAGGGGGTGTCACTCTTCTGGAGGGTTTAAGAAACAGGAGGTAGCTGTAAGCCACAAACTCAGAGAAGAAGATAATCCTTCAATATCACCTGCCATATAACAAGGAATTATGATTGATGTTTTCTTGTTGATTTGATGTGATGGTCATTACATTAGCTGAACGTCATACTAGAAGCTGTCACTGCTCATCGGTCCTCTTCCTACAAAACGCCGGCATGCTATTTAAAATCTCACACTGAAACCGCCGTTTAGTCCAGTGTTGTTGCAGGATTAATGGGATCAGGAGTAGCATTCTGCAAATATTCCACATAAAAGTTGATAATTATGAACGAGTTGTTATAATTTTTTTTTAGGTTTTCTGTCAACTACACATAATCTACAGGTTAAGAAATCAACAAATTATGGTGCTAGATTCCCTGAAAACATGGATTTGTCGTGGATTCTGATCAAACTAATAATCATAACGAAGTAATTTGAAATTCTGGAGCTAGTTTTTCGTACATTGATGCTCCGACTCCATTAGACTGTTGACCTTCTTAAGCCGAGACTTCCCCTGTCTGAGTTCTGCCTAATTTGTATGTTGGTTGGTTTATTTGTCTGCTATCAGGAACAAAACTGCTTGCCGGATTTAGAGCTGGAGAAATTGTTGGTCATGTAATGCAGAAGAAGCCATTGAATTTTGAAGCGGATCCATAAAAAGAGACATATCTTTGATTTTTGTTAACCGTTTTGCATTGGGGCTTTTATCATTTCAGGCCATTAGCATAAACAACCAAACAAAGTTTGATGAAAATTGCTCGAGGGATCGAGCATTAAGCAACAAAGAGACCCATTACATTTTAGAGTCAATTTTGAAAAAGGTCTGAGTTCCTACTATGAGTTTGAATACTGCAAAAAAGGGCTTTTATGACTGAAATTGTCAATGTTGCTAAAACACTATATCTTGTTAAAATTTGCATTCATTTGATTTAAATGGGGTCTTGCTGGAGGTAAGCACTCTACTGAATGCAGCTTTTTTTTCATCATATATATTTACACTATGTTCTGTTTGAGCAGGACTTATTCGTGCACATTTGTTTCTATGAAATATTTATTTTCGCTGCACCACTTCTTGGAAGTTTTTTGGTGTGAAGTAAACTGGCAATCTGCTTCCTCGCCATAAGTAATCACACTTTTTGTTTTTCACCTTGTGTTTTTTCCCTGTAACGAGTTCTAGGACCCCCCGCTGCTGGAGCCCATCTTCTTTATAATGATGCTAATCGCAGCCTGGAGAATGAATGAGCCTCGTCCTCGCCACTTTTACCTGAAGGCAGGACACAAATATCTAAAACAAGAAACTTTAAATCGACTCTAACACCCAGCTAGGTGGGTTTGCATGGGACACTATTCTCCTTTCCGAATTAAACCTTTCCGAATTGCAATGTCTTACATGACCTTTCATCTTTTCCGATCCGGTGTTTACGTACATCGACTCACCTAATCGGAAACGCTTTCATACATGTGCAGACGATCCACATTCCCGTTCATGAGGTGGCGATAATGCTCCGGTGAGCTCGGTGCCAACCGCCAACAAGCGCCCAGAAGAAGAATATAAAAAAGAGGGCGTGCGCGGAAGTGACTTTTCGCCCATCTAACCGGCCGAAAATATTAAAATATTTCAAAGTTGCAAAGAACAAATGACTCTCCGATGCAGACTGGTACTGTTTTGAAGTCGGCGTATTTAAAATACGTTGTGGCGCTGAAATAAAACGCTGTTTTTTTTTGGGCATGGGCAGATACAGCTCAAACAGAAAGCTTTCCGATACAGCGTTTACGTGCAGCGAATGGCTATCGGAAAGTCTTTCCGAAAGGATTTTTACTACCTCCTTGCAAAGGAACGAAATATGATTTGAAAATGTTCTTTTCCATTGGGAAAGGGGCGTTTACATGCTGCATTTTCTTTCCCATTAAACGTCTTTTCCGAATCTAATCGGAATTAGGCTGTCCTTGTAAACCCACTGATTGATTTAACTTTAACAGTGCAAGACATTTGTACAACCACAAAGACTGTAGGACAGGGGAAATCTATATTAAAGATTATATTTCATGGGCCGTCTTCACTTCCAAATCTGGACTAGGTAAGAAGAATAGTAATGGTCTATTTCCCTCTGTATTTTCACACGTGGCGTCTGATGCCAAAAAGATTGACTGGCTCTCTTTCATGTGTCTGCCGTCAGCAGCTGTGCTTCAGCTCTCTCTATAGACTCTGTTTTTTATGCTTTTATGCCTGCTTGGATTTTCTGTCAATACAAACAGAATACTACAAAGACACTCAGGCACAGGAATTTAATCCAAACAGTTGTCTGCAGCTAAGATGCTCGTTGTGCTGTTCCAGATATCTTTTTTTTCTTTTTCTTTTCTGATCTTTAGAAGCATTAACGTCAGCCTTTGGTCCCACCAGAGAACCAAAAAGTAAAACTCTTTAAAAGTAAAGAGAAGTGTTTCTCTGCACTGAATTATTTTTATTATAATGGACCAATTTTTAACTCTAGTGTTATGTGGCTAAATCGATTTAGTATTTTAATGATATTAATGATTTATGAAACATTGCGTTACATCAAAATATATAAATGATAGACAAATAAAGTCAGATTCCCACAAATGACAAATATGAGTTTTAATTAAGTCTATACAATATTTTTTGCTTGTTTGATTTTGGAATAAACCAATATGACTGTTGTAACTAACTTTACATTTAACTTTTTCATTGACTAATTACATTCCCGAAAAGTCGGGGCGTCTATGGAATCGTCTTCACTGATGAAGCAGACCTTCATCTTAAGGCGATAAATTAGAAAAGGTTCCATGAAAAGTTTTTTTTTATTTTTACCCACATAGACCTTAGTGCGAGGAGAAACTGGAGTGATTTCTGAAAACGTTGGTTTTATATTTCCAACACTAGATGGAGCTCTATCACCAAAAGTCTTCGGGCCATAATTTCCTAACGGTTGGTCTGATTTAGTCCAAATATTAGTACAAGCCTGGCAGGAGAAATGGGAGAGCATAGAAATAAGGAAAATCAGATGCAAGGTCTTGAGGGAGATGGATGCAGGCAGAATCAATTTCCTGTTAAGAGCAACATGTGAGGTCTTTCCTTCACCCCCACAAATATCCAGCCGTGGTTTGGGTTATAAATTATCATGCCCCCTATGTTGGTCACCATCTTCCCTCATGCACATCCTCACTGGTTGCAAAGTCCGTCCCTCACACATCAAATATCTGGCAGCATGTTTTTTAAATCCCAAAGAAAATCTAGTACCCAGTAGCCTGGGAGGATGCTATCGAGGCCAATGAGAGGAAAGGCTGTGGTACATGGAAGCCCGTGGCTTTGGATGTGGAGGAAAGACCCAAGCTCGGTCCCAGGATGATGAGGACACATAGTCAGGTCTGGGCTGAAGACGCAGTGGTTCATAGTATTAGTATGTAGTATTCAAAGTGTGATGCATACAAGATAGATCTCCTTGAGTCGATTCATGGCCACCATATTTGAATCAAACTGGATCAAAGATTCCAAAATGATGGCTACAATATGTTTGGATGTAAAGTGTCTCTCTCTCTCTCTCTTTCTCTTTCTCTTTCTCTTTCTCTGTCTCTTTTCTTATGCTGTCACTTCATGAATGCTGGACTTGCTGTAAACCTTGAATTTCCCCTTGTGGGATTCACAAAGTTTGTTCTATTCTTTTCTATCAACTGGAACGATCTGAAGTCACACAGGAGTCTGGCCTCCAATGTTGGCCTCCTTCTCAGTGAATCCTTTTTCTGACCAAGTAAACTAGCGATATGCGAGTATTTTATCCTCCCAGACTCAGAACATGAGTTGTGCCACTCTTTCAAAGGATCTGGAATTTGCTAATTGGGTTTTGGGATTAGCGCTTCTCTTAGAATCCACGTTGTACAAGTACAAGAAGTTCCTTTTTGAATTCAATTTAAAAGCAAAAAAAGAATTATCTCTTTCTCTGGCCATTCTATCCAACCGCTTCTTTTCCGAACAGAAGGTAAGACATAAGGTCTTTGTGGGTGTAAAGTTTGAAAATGAACCATGAGATAGTTTTTGAGTAATTGTGTTAACCCAACGGCGTAGGCAGGGACAGCGTCGATATTTCCATAATATGCCCATCTTTCCGCTGATATAATTACAACACGGATTCAAGGACACTTTTGTTAATTCACTGATATTCATTCAATGCTGTTTCTCCGCTGATTTACCTCTTATATCGTCGGGCTTTTGGCGTGATGATTGCACAAGATTAAATCTGAAGAACTTGCAATGTGTGAATATTATGACATTTACATCAAAGTGATGAATGAAAAATGAAATTGAAAATGATAATTTCTTCAGGAGGCCAAACCTAATCCAAACCACATCCAAACAGCAACTCCTCAGCTCCACAGTGGTTGACTGGGGGCGAGCGTGCTGAAAACTCAGGGACAATGCGGGGCGTTATCAGCGGCGACAGTGCCATCCTCTGGCTGGCTGAGACGACGTGTGGACCCACAGCGGCTGCATGGGGAAGAGAGATAGGCCACGCTGATAAAACCCTGGAATGGAAAAAAAAAGAAGAAGAGGATTGTGTGTTGATGAAACACAGACCTGCAGTCGTGTCTTAGTTATGCATCAGAGAACTGGATGTGTCTTCTTCAAACGCCCAATTTCAGCTCCCCTCTTCCCTCTCTGTCTCTCACATCCTGCCAGTTCCCTTGTTTAGTCAGATGTGCAAAGCTTTATGTAAAGACTCACAGAGCGGAGACGGGCGGTGGCTGTCCTACATTTTAAGCTGGTCCTGGTTCTTTCTTCTTCTTTTTTTTGCTCTCCTCGTGGTAACAGGCGGTGCCCTAATAGATTGGAGGCTGGATGTGGAAAACGGTTATATTCCGGAAAAGATAAAAAAGTGCTTGGAAATGAGTCACAACCAAGGAGTTTATAGAGTTGCAAAAAGTCAGGGATGAAATAGGAAATGAGGAAAAATGGCTTGCATTTATTGGATTACTCAGCGGAAGAGTGTGTGTAAGGAAATGTAACAGAGATCTCAGTTGAAAAGGCTTTTTTCACGAAGATGTTAGCTAAATCATGAGAGAGTAGGACCGGCTTTGTCGTGTTACCCCTGTTATTGCATCAGAATTGATCGAATCATCTCCCATCCGTCTCAGTACATTCATATCTGGAGAAAGTGGTTGTTCAAAGCACATAATGGACATATTAGAGGAAAACCTCTGTTCTGGCAGCACTCAATATTTCCCCATTAGAGCGGTGGCCTCTGGGATTAGACCTTTGCCTCGCATTAAAGATGTCAATACTGCTAATAATGTTTTTGGTGATTCTCTGCTTTCTTAGAGCTTATGTAACCAGATCTGTTTGATACAAACTATTGAACATCTGTGAGACTGGCAGGAGGAGACCTTCAGGAGGAGGTCTCGCATATCGCTTGTTTATTTGGTCACAAAAAGGAATCACTGAGAAACCTATCATTGGAGGCCAGACTCCTGTGTGAATTCAGATCCTTCTTGTTGATAGAATACAATAGAACAAACTTTATGAATCCAACACGGGGAAATTCAAGGTTTACAGCAGCTCCAACATCCATGAAGTGACAGCATAAGAAAATAAGTGTGCAAATAAAATATATATATATAGAGAGAGAGAGAGAAAGAGAGAGAAAGATAGAGAAAGATTGATAGAGAAAGGGAGAGAGATTGAGATTTAAATTTGATTTCTTAGTGCGAGGAAGAAGTGAATTGATTTTGTGAGAGCTTAGTTGTATATTTCTGACACTATAGGGGGAGCTTCACCTCTAAAAGTTTTCAGGTCATAATATCTCAACAGTTGGTCCGATTTTGTCTGAATCTGGTGGATATTAATCGACTCAAGGAGATTTATGTTGTAAACATTGTATTTTACTCTCATAGTTCATATTTCACTCACTAGGGGATATTTTTATCTGAATGTGAACCGATTTGAGGAGCTCTTCCTCTTATGTGTCATGTTTTACTCTAATAGTTCATATTTTATTCACTGGGGGGGAGCATATTTAACAAACACTATTCTGTGGCCATAACGTCACACTATCTTTGAGTAGTTCAATCAGGAGGATTGCTTGTATACGACAGGTGATTGGGAGCTTATAGGGGATATATATTAACTATATTTGAGTGCCCTGGGGTTGAATGCTGATATATCCCTCATAGCACAATGCACAATCCAGAAAATGTCTTAAAAGAAAATTAATCTTAATAATTGGTATTCATATTTACTTACTAACATGTAGTTCCCACACACCAGCAAATTGTTAAAAAAAAAAAAAGATAAAAAAATGTCGGTAAACTGTAAAATTCTAATCTAATATTTTGCCTTATAGCTTTCCTTGTTGACACGTTGATGTCTTACTTCATGCAATGGAATGTTAAAATGATTTTTCTCTATAATATTGGTTATTGTTGTGATATATTGACTGATTTATGTCGCCATTTAATGACGTATGTCTGCTTCCATTTGTTTTTCTGACACCATGATTAAGGCTCTTGAACTGAAATGCGCAAGTCAGACGCAGAAGTGCCAGAATAACCTTGCAATAATAAAAGCTTTTTTTTTGTTTCATTCCGAACCTGAACATATTTCCTGACTGACTTAGCCCTCTCCATTGAGGACCTGACTCCCCACACATGAGTGTGGGTCATCAGTGAGTCAAAATGAGTGGGTGATCTGGAACGACGGGGAGTCAGTGAGTGGGTGATCTGGAATGCCTTCCCTGCCCAACTGAGGGCACCACAGATGACTGAGACCTTTAAAAAAGGACTTAAAAATACCTTTTGAACAGGAACTACGACTTTTAATTAGCATTGCCGCTTGCTGCTTCTTTGAGAATATTTTTATATTATTATTACATTTTTTTTATTGATGCTTTTATCTGTTTTTGTCTTGTAGCACTTTGAGATTTGATCCTAATGTCTAGTTCGTCATAAAATAAATAATATAAATATAATATAAAATGTATTAATATTATTATTATTATTATTATTATAATCCCAGTGTACTGATTTTCTTTTGAAGAAACATTCATTTAAAAAAACCCAGTGGATTTGTGTTTCTCTCCAACAGAAACTGCAATGAGGCCTTGATACCACAAGAGGGAGCCAATGCACTTCCTGAGATTATGAATTGGGCTGCTACACATATTTTACTTGCAACTGAATAATGACATAAAAAAACATACTTAAAAAATGTCTGAAGTAAGAAATGAATTCATTTTAGATAAATTATTATGTAGGAAAATGTTCACACATAAGCTCTATTACACAAATCCATTTTTATGGATTTTTTTCAGTCTTGGTTATTTGTGTAAATTACAAATAAAAAACAAAATTGTATAAATTAATCATTGATATTTGACATTATGGCCCGCTTTAAGACCATTTCCTCCCACTGCCAGCTCATGAATAAATGTAGACCAAAGCCTCACCCTCAGTGGCAAATAATTTCACCGGTAAATGAGAACATACACTCCTGCGAGTGTGAGAACGTCCTCTCAGTACAGCAGTGCTGAGGTCATATCCACTGGGATGGCATGGCGATGTGTGGACAGGATGAGGGATAGAGCCCCTGCTTTCTGACTTAGATAAATACCTCCGTTCGCCTTAGAAGAGCATTCACGTGGGACAACACAAAGACCAAAATCAGCAATACATAAGCATCAATAATTAAGCAGCACGGAGAGAGAGAGAGAGAGAAAGAGAGAGAGAGAGAGAGAGAGAGAGGGTGAGGGAGGGTGGGGTCCTGGGTGATGCACAATGTTGGCTCTGAAGTGATCCTAAATGCTGCTAATGTCTCTGAGGCTCATCACGGAGGACAAAATGGAACAGGGAGCATTATCTTTTCACTAAATGACACAGCTGTGAGGCACTAAGCCAGTTCCTTTTATTCTATCTTCTTTCCCACAATCTCTCCTTCGCTTCTATGTTTTCATAGCTTTTTTCCCCAACAACCAGACACATCGGGTCAAATCTATCCCATAAACAAGCACAGCCCATGACCCAACCGAGCTCAGCGCCTCCTCGTTTATTTATGAGGGCCACTGTCGGTGCGGCGCAGCAGTGATGTCACTGCTCTCACTTCTTCCTGTGCGTTCACCGAATGATACAATCTCTTTGTCATCAGCAACCGTCGTTTAGAAAGTAGAAATCTTTCAAAGTTTTAAAAACCATTCTCTAGAACGCAAAGACACAAAAAAAAGTCGTTAAGTGTTTTGTTTCAATCCACGCAAATGTGGCGAGGCCTTTAAGAGGATTTGCAAGCAGTTTTATTTTGAAAGGGGAAAAAAGGGGCTCTGGTTTTATGTTCCTGTAGGGGCTCACGGGGAAAAAGTCCAGGTTTAGAATTTCCAATGTAATTTTGTCCTTGTGGAGTTTATGTCGGTTTTTTTTTTCTTTCGAAAAACTTCCCAGTCACCCACTAACAGGAACGGTAAATACATCTGTTGACTGCATGGAGGAAGAGTTTACGTTTCTTTCCTGAGGTTTGTAATTCCTGTTTGTGCCACTAGGAGGAGAAGTAGTGCCAACACAGGAAGTGTGAAACCAAAGTAAAGGGTAAAAAAAAAAGGAAATGTGATCAATGAGGAGAGCGGAAGCTTCTGATGGCGGGAGACCCTAACAGCTTAACTGAGGCTGAGGCTTCTCCGTGTCCCATACTCAGACATGGAAAGTGTTAAAACTGTGGTCAGAAAATATTTAGATTTCAACAGGCACGATATTAAAGGAGTAAGAACATGTGTTTGTCTCTAGTGTGTGAGAATAACCTGTGCTCCTTCCCAGTCATCTCTGCAGCGGCTTTCAATTCATGGGTCATGGTGGGAGTGCGACCTAAGGGAGACCCTGTAATTATCCCTTGCGTCTGTGACAGGCCCAGATAATCAGTCTCCCTGGGAATACTGGCTGAGATCTGTGGATGAGTGATTCTGAAGGACTTAACACTCAACGAAGCACACACTCACAGCTCTCACACTGCTTGCTGAAGTGCTCCTCCAAGACGGCCGTTTTAACACACTGACCGCTCACACGTGGGCCATCACACACTTATGTCGCTGTTTACGTTGTGCCTCCTCATCCTAACACTTGGATAATTAATATTTTATATTCATTGTGTTTTATAGGTCACGCTGGTCTTAGGAGTGTAGTTGACGATCACTGTATTAAAAGAGTTTGTTTCATAAAAATAGAAGGGGAAAAAATGGATTTAAATTTCTCCTTATGTTCATGGGTAATGGGAGTTTTCTTCTTTTTTTAAAGAATATATATATATATAATCACAACTTAATCAAACTTGCACCTGAGTTTTAGACATCCTGTCATAATTTCATTTACCTCACAATTTTTTTAAATACACAAATTCTTTTTCATGGCATCATAATAATTTTCTTTTTTTTTTTTTCTTCTTTTTTTTTCAGTTAATGGTATTCGATATTGAAGGCCTGAAAAATATGCAGCTTGATAGTCGATATCCAGAACGAATAATATGCAGCAAGTCACATGATAGTGAGTGTTGGGACTTCTGAGGGAAAAGCAACAAAGCAAAGGTTAACACTCCCAGTAATGCTTTGAAGTGCACAAAGACACACACTCATCAGGATGAGCACACACCAACACGGTTCAACATCTCATACATTTTTCAAAGAGGCTTCAAAAAGAAGTTGACACGAGCAACAAACACACCCATAATACATGCAAATGCGTTTCACTTCCAATGAATGAACTGGGGGCAAAAAAAAAAAGCGTATACACGTCGGTGTCATATATTTGTTAAATGTTCCTCACATATTCCGCTCCGACTGTGCAACAGGAGTTGAAACCACTTCCATATCGAGCTCCAAAGTGCTGTGGGTCAAAGTTCATGAAGAAGTAACAGGCTAGCTGTACATGTGTTTCGAAAATTCTCACGTTGAGGGGGCCCGTGCAACTCTGCCATGCAAGATGAGGCGACCGGCATTCCCACCGGGGGGCCTGGGAATCAATTACCGCTCTCCCGAGGCAGTGGATTGGCTACCAGGGAATGACAACATGCCAGACAGCCACACAGTCGGCCTGTCATCGTTTGATTTACACATAATCAACTCCTAATTGTATCACATTGGGCGGCAGGTACCTGTAATTTAGAACGTAGTGTGAATTCACCAGGGCTTTGGCAGGCGGTGCTGTGGTGTCCCTCAGGTGAGGAAGGAGAAGCAGGAGCTTTCATGTCGTCGGCCCCTGCAGTCCTGTGCTGCCAGTCGCTCGCAGTCAAGGAGGCTTTGGGACCAGATGTTTCAAGCTTTGACAGTTTGATCGACAGCTGACATCAGTGGCTCTGGAGTTGCCAGTCAATCCACCAATGAAAGGGGCCCCAGTGCAAGCGCCCCCCGGATCAAGAAATACTTGAAATTATTTATTTTTTCCCGGCCAGATCCGTGTTACAGCAGAATCCTCTGGACACTGGGAAATTTGCAATTCACAAAGTTTACAGCAGGAGAAATAGTGACCAGGTTCTTGCTTGGCCCCGCTCTGCAATCAGCTGAATCACCGGGCGTCTTAAATTATTAATTTAATTACGTGACACTCGAGTGCTCTTACTTGGAGATGCGATAAATCATCTCAGCCTTAGGAGGTAACAGATGGTATAATGCTCCTTCTTTAGCCGTGTCTAAACTTACTCCTGTACTAAATATGACATCAGAACGAAGGAAGCAGACTCCCAGGAGCATTAATATGCAGACAGAGTTGGAAAAAAAAGAGTCACATGACTGCTCTGTTCATCCGCTGCATTATGGGCCGTGATCAATATTTCGGTTGTTTCTTGTTCTACAGAAAAACATTTATCAAGCCAGCATCCTGGTGGAGAAGATAAGCTTGTGAGATGTTAAGAGGAAAGGAGGTAGACATTTTGAAACTATTTACATCCTCAGTAACCCACAGTTTTAAGTCAGTACTTGTTAACTTGTAATTACTGGTCTCTCTGCTGACGATGCAAAAAAGGTTTTTCTTCACCTTTGCTTTATTGAACTTTCCTGTTACATTTTATTTTTTCATACATTGTCTGTAACTTAAAGGATTGTGTGATTGTGTGATTTACACCACCTCTCTCTCCACCTCCTCCACCAGATAATGTCTTCAAACCTGACCGGCACCAAGAGCTGTATGTAGTTCATAGAGCTCATTTCATAGGAAAATAAAAGCCATACAGTATGTGTCGTATTCCATTTATCCATAAAACCGCGGATTACTCTCGTTTTTCGGGCTTTTACAACTCCCTGTAAGTATTTTCAGAAAAGTCCTTATCTCACAAACGTAGCAGCATTTAACACATTTCACATATATTTTCTTATTTTACAGGAAATAGAAGTTGTAAAGCTTTGATTTTTCAACAAAATGAAACAGAATTATAATCTAGTATAATTTTGAGTGATGATAATTTGACATTAATACATGCTGATGCATTTCAGTCACGGTAAAATTATGCATAAAACACAACCCGTTAAGGGTTCAATGCTTTACATAGAAGCACCGTGTTGTCTGAGGATTTATGTACAGGTAAATAAATGAATTAGTTCATGAATGAATTTTTTTAAGTGTCACATTCAGCATTGTAACACATTCAATCCTTTAATGATCTCAGCTGTTTCTTAGTTATTATACGACCCAGTGGCAATGTGTATATGCTGAGGAGTAGGGGACCATGGATGCAGCCCTGGGGGACACCGCATGACAAAGAGGCCACTGAGGCGGAGGCTTTAATCGTGGCTATTGGGAAAAATCCTAATCGATAAGTTGGATATTTTCTGCACATTGAAGCCTGTGAAGACTTACTGAACAGAATCGTGTAGCTTAATACAATAACTAAAAAGTCTAATAAAGGTCAAATAGTTTTCTTAAAACATGCTTCACCAAAAGGTTGAGGTCATCTAATTAAAATGTACTGAATGAAAACATTTTTTAAGACCGGACGATTGCCTTATGATGGTAAATATCGCATTGATTCTGCTCCTCACCTTTAAGACCCTCCATAACCTCGACTCTGTATCTCTGGGAACCGTTTCCAAATCCCATTCAGTTTGATTGTTGATCATCAAACACTTTCATAACACAAACTCTCGGTTCAGACGATCTGCTCTTTAAATTTCTTTTTTTACATTTTTTAATTCTGCCTTGTAAGGTGACACTGGGTGTTTTGAAAGGTGCCTATGAATGAAATTTCTAATTATTTATTAAGATAATTATAATAATCATATAATGATTATTATTAAATTTAGAGTGTCTAAGGTATTAAATTAATAAATGCCCCCAAAGTCTTAAAAATATGCAAAGAAATCATTTTTTCCATTTTTTTTCTTTCTTGGTGAAGACTTTTTAAAGGGTTTAAGCCACTAATTGATTGCTCAACGTTTAAATATGACTGAAGCCGCTGCAGTGATCTACAATCGACACGAACCCCAGCTGCACAACTTAATGGGAAAAAATGCACATAATAAAATAAGAATGGCAGCTAATATCTCTCCCGGCTCACGATCTCCCGATACCATGAACACCAGAAAACTAAGATTGCTTCTCCACTGAATTTAAATTGAAAAGCCATTTAATTCCTTTGTTCTGTTTAGCTTACATAAGTAAGATAGATTTATTTGTTAACAGTATCCATTAATAAATCACTATTTCAATCACCTCATGCGCTTTTTCAGTGTCCCATTCAAACTGTTAGTGTTTTTTTTTAAATTCTTATATAACATTTGAAGTAACACAGAAATCTGATTTTACAATGAAACACTCATCCCTTTCATTGTGATGAATTAAAGGTGAAAACAAGACGGACACAATCACACAACAGTCACGCGCGCACAAACCAGGAAGTGGTGGCAGTCAATGGCGGCTGTGAAGCCAAAGGCCATAGCAGCTACAGGTGAACCTCATTCTTTACTGCCTGACTGAGATGGATCTCCGCAATTTCTGGTGCTAGCGTTGCACTAAGTTGAATCTAAATAATTCAAGACCCAGAAGGATTTTCAAATTGCTTTTATTTTGAACACAATAAAAAAAAAACAGACAAAGAAAGAAAAAAAAACAAAAAAAAGAAAATCCCCCTTTTTCTGGGTGAGCAGAAAGATTTGCTTGTCACAGGAAAGCATGGGGAAACGTTGCATGGTAAATGATTTCATACATCTCTTCTTATTCCTGCAATATACAACACAACACTCCGACGCCGATGTGGACCCGCACGGAAACGACTCCTTTATTGTTGCCATTCTTTTCTCCATTTCAAAGAACAGTTCATCTGCTTCAACATTAGTCAGCATTTGTAGAGTCCACAGCTGTGGCTTCCAAAGAACACATTTACAAAAGCACACACACACACACACACACACACACACACACACACACACACACAGACACACTCACACTTCCACTTAACATCTCTCTCCCTCTCTGCTCCCTTTCTCCGGTGTTTTTTTGCAAAGTAAACAAACATCATTTCCAGTGATTCCTCACAATCCAACCCTCCATCTCTGCAGTGTAGTGCTTGAGCTCGCCGAGCTGCGCTTGTCTGACGAGATCCTTAAATCGCTCAGTGCTGGCATGTGATGTTCAAGGCCCTCTCCCCCTCCCGGCCATCCTCTCTCTCCATCTGTCAATCATGCAAGCCGGAAAAATAAAGCCTGAGAAATAAAAGCCTCGATGCCTTTATTTCAAGAGGTGCCTGATCAATATCATCAATCCTTTCACCTCCCGCGCTCGCATTCCCCACATGTTCTCGCTCTTCATCTTTCCCCTTCATTCTACTTCTTTACTTCTCTCACTCTCTCTCTCTCTCCTCCTCCTTCTCTCTCCCTCTCTCTCTCTCTCTCTCTCTCTCTCCCTCTCTCTCTCAGTTACTGCAGCTGTATCCATTTCCTCCTGGCAAAAAGGGACTTTATGAATAAATGATACTGAATTGCTGAAGGTTCAGATACTAAATAATGAATTTCACCACCAAAAACACAACAACTTCTCCAATCATAAAATAGCTCTCCCCTTCCCTATTGATTGTGCTTGTGCAACCAGATGCAGAGAGCACAGTCTGCATCCGTGCAAGGTAGAAGACCATTCAGGGGAAAATGTATAAAATGATAGGGAGCCACCGGCTTTTTAGCTATAGAAGTCTGATAAGAGAGGCCACCAGCTTGGTGCCTATGGCGGGTACACTTTCGACTCTCGACTCTTTGCTGAGGCTCTAAAAGTGGAGTAGGTCTGAGGGAGGCGGAGGAGAGAAGGAAAAAAAAACTGAAAACTTTACTTCACGGGACATTTAAAGTAAGTGCGGTCATCTATTCTGTGCTACGGCAATGGTGTGTTGCTCTGTGTGTAAGCGTGTGTGTTTGTGTTTGTGAGTGTGTGTGTACGCGTGTGTGAGAGAGAGTCAGTGTATGCGTGTGGTTTTGAGTGTGTGTATGTGTGTGTGTGTGTGTGTGTCTGTGTCTGTGTTGAAGCTGGCTTGAAGGAGAAAGAGTATTGGCTGGTGAGACCATGATTTTTTCTTTTTTTTTCTCCTCAGGTCATAGTTGGTTGAGCTGCAGCTGAATTAGTGAGAGTTGCTTTGCAGTGCTGAAATTGTATTTTGATTAGTCATCGCATTGTTTCCCTAAAATGATAATAATAACAATAATAATAATAATAATAGCACAACCAGAAAACAGCGCACAGGGGCAACAGCATGTAAATGGGAATGTGCCTCGAAGTGAAATGGGGTTTTTTCATTGAAGGTTTTTCAACTATTGTGCCCTATTCTTAAGTTTGCATGAGTTTTAATGCCTCCTAATATAAACAAACATAAACATACATATATATTACATGATAGGGGATGGCAATTCAGTTGTACGGAATTGTGTGTTTGTGTGTGTACGTGAGCAAACGGAGAGGATGGTGATAAATCTGAATTTTTTTTGTGTTGATAATTGAATAATAATTCTAGAATAATAGTTCACCATTAACCATTCTTCTCCTTTGTCCTATATTTCAATGAAATAAAAAAAATTAAAATTAAAAAACAAACAAACATTTCAAATTCATTTATTTAGTTTAGATTTAGAAATAAAAACTTTAAATTGAAATTGTGATGAATTGTGTTTATTTAAATAATTGTTTCTTGGCTTAATTATGGCCATTGAAAATGTTTTACTAAAACAAAACAAAACATTATGGCAATAAAACTGGTGAGCATCTTGAATATTTGGGGGGAGTGTCAACAAAAGTATTCAACCGAGTAACAAAAGAGAAGAGAAAAATAAAATGAACTAAATTATTTTTTCATGTTTCATTCTTTCCTTTTGGCTTATTCTATTTCTGTATATGTTTTTTTTTTCTTTTTACAATATACTGCTGTATATGTCTTGATTCCATTACATCTTGATTTATTCCACTTATCCTATGTATTATTCAGTTAAATGCACACACTGGCATGTTATACAGTGTGAGGGGAAATAGTAATGCAGCGAGTCATTGTACTAAGGAATAAATAATTGATATGGCAATGAATATGCAAATGAGAGATGGCGGGCGAGTCAGTGAGGAAGGAGCGATGTGTACTGCTGGTGCACGGTGCTAAACAAAAGGCCTTTATGATTTCCATCATCCAATTAAGAAATATTATGCCACCATGTTGGGAGTGCAACTGTCGTGAGTTGTTTGGGGTCCCGCGCTCGTGTAGCTTCGTGTTACGCTTTCGGGAAAGCCTTTGAAGGGATTGTGTAGTATATTTCCCCAGATAGGCTTTTATTCCTACGTACATGGTGAGATATAGTTTAACCAAACAGACAAATCAGGAAAAGGATGGGAATTATTAAAAGAAAATTAGGTCTGCGTGTTACGCTATCATTTTAACGAACGCGCGATTCCTTTTAGCGGCATGTGTGAAAATCTCTCTTCTCCTACAAAAACACACATCCAATACACGTTGTATATCCCTGATTTGCTTGGTTCGCATCCCCAAACTCGGGGACAGCTTGTGCAGCAGCAGCATAACAGCCTTTCAGAGCACAGCTCTGAGAAAGAAAATTAAAATTTGATGTTAATCAAGCCGGCCGGGAGCTGGATATGACAGGTGCTTTCTACTCTACTTACCCCGGTCGCTTTTCATTTGGCTTCAACGCTGAGCTTCCACTCAAAGTTGCCCTTTTTTAGCTCCATCAAATGGAACCTGCCAATCAGCCATTTCATGTTTTTAGCGGCATTTATACTTTTGACCAAAGTGCCCGACTTTGACTGATTCTGGCCGCGTGAATAATTAAAGTCATTAATGAGAAAATCTGTAAGAGGGAAAATCCGAGCCTGGACTTTTCAATGACTGACATGAAAAATGTTGAATTAATTTGAGTCTTGCCTACATTTTGTGTATGTAAATATATATATAATAAAATGTGTGTCGGCGCCAGATTACCACTTCCTGTTGATGATTCTTGTAGACGTGAGGATACACAGAAACATGATGTTACTTCTTACCTCTAAGTCTTCTACTCTCATATCCACTGGACCTTTAACCTTATCTTCAGATTAAAGGGGTCGACCCACCGTGGACACACTCCCACACACAAGCCCAAACACACACTCCTATCAACCCCAGGGACCTGGCTCTCCAACAGGAGTCACAAGGTTGAGTTGATCGTTATTAAGGGCCTTGACGAAGACTCAACACAAACTTACGATCCCTAACATTGAACGCCTGGATTCCCCGGTGAATTAGGCGTGGAAGCAAAATGTCTATAAGTGTGTGTGCGTGTGTGTGTGTGTGTGTGCATACATCTACTACCGAATGTCAAATTAAACACAACTAGTATGTTGTTCTTGTAGCTAAATACAATATATCCTCCTTGGAATGAGAAGCAATTTCCTGCCTCCTCCATCACGCTGTAATCGACACTGTCTCAACTTCCCGGTGTGATTCAGAATGAATGAATAGTGGACCTGAAAAGGCTTTAAAAAATGGAGCTTCACTGCATTTTAGAGCCATTTTAAATCTTATTTCCCTGCTTCCTGGCTAAAATGTGAAAGAGAAAAAAAAAAAAGTGTTTCTCCTCCACTCTGTCAGGCCCCTGAATTATTAGGGGCATCAATATCTTTAGCGTATTGCCAAGGGCTTTCAGACAGTATCTGCTTTCATTATTAGTGTCAGCTCAATTATAGCTCACACCCAACTGTTTCTCAACATCTAATAGCATCAATCGACAGGGATAGTTGAGGAGCCGGCGCTCGCGCAAACACACACCCGTTCACACGCACAACCTCAAACATGCATTCGCACCTCCCATCCATCCCTGCGTTCTGTTGCATTCTGTCATCCCGCTAATGTACCCGGCTAAGAGGAAGCACAGGGCTCATAATGGAGGCCATATTCTTAGTGGCGATGAGCAGCTGATGCAGCCTGGCCCATTTTCATCAAATATTAATGGCATGGAAAAATACACCCGGACTGAGGCTTCGTCCACAGCCAAACCGGAGAGGCTGGGGGAAAGAGCAATGGGGAAAAAGTGCAGTGCGTGTGTTTAGAAGTACTGTCTGATGGCCATAATTAGAGCCGCTCCAATTAAAAATTCAAAAGCCCCAGTTTATTTGAGCACATGAATCTCCCACTCACTGCAGCATTTATTTCACATTTACAAAGTATTTTATTTTACAGCGTCGATTGAATCGGGATTTTCTCCCTCTGCATCCATCCTCTGTCTCGTGCTTTTCGATTTCTCTCACCAGTCAGAGTGCGGAACAGAGAGAGAAGCATTCAAAACGTGCTCAGCTCATTTTTTCCTGGTGATAGGTATGCAGAGGGATTGATTTCCTCACATATGCCGGCACATTTATTTTGATAAAAAAAATGAATTCAGTGAGTGGCTTCTTTTTGTAGATCAGGGTTTGGCTGACTCAATAACAAGCTTTTTTTTCTTTTATTGCCTCTCTTCATCCCTGCTATGTTGAAGCATAAAACATCAGTGAAAGCTCTCGGAACAGCGTTTTCCTCGGAACAAAGCGAATCACGTGTGAAAGTTCCGGCCTGTGTTCTGTTTGATTATACAAACAATCGCTTCACCTTTTGTGTCAGCATCATAAGGAGAAATGTGCGATAAGCATCTACGCTGTGGGGAAACATCGCCAGACTTCCCATTTTCTGCTTCATTCCCATATTTGCTCCCCCCCCCTTGCCCCTCTTGCCCCCACTTTCACCATCGTTCTCAATTGTTTTTTCCATCTTCCGTCGTCCATTTTTCCTTTCTTTCTTCCTAACCCTCCTTCCCCTCTCTCTGAATCTCAGACACTTGCACACGTGCAAACATGACACACATTTGAGCGTTCTATTCCTGTTTTGAATAACACCACTTCTATTAGTTTGGGTCTTTTCTCTCTTGCCCGCTTTAAACA
This sequence comes from Lophius americanus, assembly GCA_037951165.1. Classification (NCBI taxonomy): domain Eukaryota; kingdom Metazoa; phylum Chordata; class Actinopteri; order Lophiiformes; family Lophiidae; genus Lophius; species Lophius americanus. The sequence continues at coordinate 24,732,263 of JBBDHG010000014.1, forward strand.
GAGAGGGGAGATAGGAATCTAAAGAGCTGCCAGGGGCTCAGTTTGCAGAGCGCTTTGATGTCACTGAGATGCCGTGAGTGCAAACACGCACACACACACACGCACACACACACACACACACACTTGATAGTAGAGCATATACCTGCCTCTCAAACACACACATATAAACATGCATGATGTGCCGGTGGATGCAGAACCACACGTGGATGTTTGCATTTTCCAATTCCTATCTCTCTCTGTTTGTCTGCTCCTGCTTTTCCCTTCCTGACCCACGTTTTTGAGGCAACATTGCTTTCTATCGCTGTGTTTTCATGAAGGAGCTGTCATAAATTTGGATGTTAAGGCATTACAAGAAATGGCTTTGGCACAGCTGACACCTTATAATGGAGTTATCAAAATACAACACCTCATCACGATTTTGGATCGTCTGAAATAAAGTAAATTGGCATAGCTGGGCTCAGGATACACACTGATTCCCATCTATTCTCCTGTTGGGTTAAGAAGCTTCTATTTATCTTTTCATGGAGAGGTCAAGAGCACTGGGAAATTGGAGAGAGGGGATGATAATCAGAAGTAGGGCCACGTCTTCATTATGTCCAAATGAGGTTGGGAGAGATTGGACAAATACAGCATGCGCGTATGCAGCACTTCATATTCATGACCCTATTAAAGTGGTCTGGAGTCATTTTCAGATCAAATTTGATCAGATCTAGCCGAGGCACCAGCGCTGATAAGTGTTATTTAAACTTAGACAAAATGAAAGAGATTACTGAAATGATCATGTATGGCATAATTTGCTCAAAGTGACAGCACACAGCAATTCACATGTACAAGCTAGCCTGTATGGCTGTGTGACGGTGTGTGTGATGGTGGGATGGAGTGTGTGATAGTGGATTGGTGTGTGTGTGTGTGTGTGTGTGTGTGTGTGTGTGTGTGTGTGTGTGTATGTGTGTGTGTGTGGGTCGTAGAGCCTCCAACCAACCTTGACTAACAAGCATATGTTAATTAGGGAGGAGATCACAGGCAGGTCATCCGGCTCTCTGCCACTAAAAGAGGAGATGCATTACTGGAGGGCATATCCAGGCTGGTGATGGGTAGAACACCATCCTACACCACCACCCCTCTCTCCTTCCAGCCTCCCACTTTATTCAACCCCTACCTCCTCATCTTGCTTTACATTTGTTGTTCATTTTATAAAACTTACTCCAAAAAACACCTGCCTCTACTTCCTAAAATTTCATTAATAATGCTCACTGTACTGCCACTATAACAATAATAAAGCATAGGAAGATGTAATTTTCCATATTATCATTATTTCAATCAAATCTAATGTATTTTCATGAGTTATCATAATATGATAATTCAGGACTTTCTGAAATAAGTAGCTTTTTCAACCATAATAACGCTGTTATTTTGCCAGAATAAAGTAATTTGTGGATAAACTCACATAACCTCTACAGTTATGACAAATTTTATTAAAGCGCTTCATCTAGAGATAAACTTGGAAACATATTGATTATAATCACTCATTGCGAGATATATGGTCCGATTTGAATAAGGATCTAATCTTGGGAAGGAGTTTAAGATGATTCTTTTGGAGCCTGCACAAAAAATTCCTCATGGAAGTTATTACATATTTTGGGTACAGACTATTTCCTGGAAGTCTTTTTCTTCTTCAAATGGGAAAATTTGTGAAATATGTGACAATAAAAAGTCAAAAAAGTTTCCTGATATCTTTAGAGCCAGGTGTGAATCTTTACCATTTCACCTTATACTAAAAGTAAACTTGCAGCTGCATTGTGCTCATCAGAAATATCAATATTAATGACTTCTGTGGATATTTATCAGTTTATATAGTTATTCTGACTTTTCTTTTTTCTTCCCAAGATGTTGGACTTGCCTTCTAGCATTAAAATTCAATGATTTTATTGTACCACTTTAAAAAATAAAGGGCTTTTACTTATTAATTTGTAAACCCTTTACAAATCATTAATTAGCTGCTTTAACTCACCACATATAAAGACCATCAGAATCCTGACACTTGCCAAATAGTGAACACACTTATCTGTAAGTAAGTAATAACATAAGGTTGATGTTGCCAAATAGTGGCCCAGATCGATAAATTAAGCTATGATTTAAGCTGATACAAATATTAATTAGTGACTTTTTAAGTGTTTATAACTTATTTATAACCACATAATAAGTCATTTATAAATCCTTTTTAGAGGTAGTTTTATTTTAAAGTGGTACCGATTTTATTATATCTGGCTTATTTTATTACATTCTTTGTTTTGTAGCCAAAAATGATGAAAGTAAGATCTCACAATGTCATGAATTATTTTTTAATAAGCCATCAGCGAGCAGCAAAACTTCTAAATTCTCAATTATCAATTTTGGTTTAAAACATTCTCCTCACCTTTTCTGCCCCCATGGCTTCTCCCTGCTCCTTCCCCTCTCCCTTTCTCCCTCTCCCTCACACACACACATCATCTATCCTTCATACCTCAAACCCCACCCCCAGGCCTCGCCTCAGAGCACATTGATTCTGCTGTATACCTAATTACTGCTCATAATCTATTCATTTCACCACCGCCAAAGAGGGCAGCAGCTGTCACACAAACACCGCACCAGGGGGACTGGAGGAGGGATACCAGGACAGCAAACCGTGATGAGGGCGAGGATTACGACTTGAAGGAAAGGCTGACTGACAGCAAGAAGGCAGCCGTGATAAAAAGAAATCATGGCTTCATGCTGGACATTTTTGCCCAAATTTTTAAAAAAAAAGTTAAATATATATAATACGCCTACAAAAATGTACAGTTATATGTGTGATGAAGATAAAATGTTATTGACTCTGTATTTGTATTGAATAAGACCACTTTACTAAAAAAATAGTAAAATGAGATACAAAAAATGTCTTTATCGTCTGTACCCATAATCTTTCAGTCAATTTTTTCAAAAAGAAAGAATCTAACATTTAGCTGTAATTGATTTGATCAACAAAAAAAAGACAATATATTCTTAATATAGATCATAAGAATATAAAAAACATGTGCAACAATTATTAGTATTGAAAGATCCACCAAAAGACTTCACTGAGGTTACGGGGGACTTTTCTGAATGGCTTTCTTTCTTGCTACGCCACACCCATCTATGACGTCTGTTGACAAAAAAAACCTTTCAAAAAGTTTCCCTAACCACCATCTGATGGTGGTTCTGACCTCAAGCTTCAAATGGCCACTGCAATTCTCTAGCTGTGGTCCTGGGAGACTATTTTGCCTTTGGAACCATCCTCCTTACAGAGCAAGGGGTCAGTTTACAGACACATCCTCTTCCATTGGGATTCCTAACACCTCCATACTCTTTCAACTTCTTGTTTATGGATGTAACTGTTGAAACTGACATTTTGAGCAGTAGAGTGATGCATTGCCAGATTATTGCAGTTCTAAAAACTTCTCTTAGATGGAATAAAAGTGAAGTGAAGTTGTTTTGTTGTTTTGGCAGTTAGAAGCAAAAGAGCAAAGAAAGTCATAGTTAAACCTCGCTGGTAAATAAAAGCAGTAATTTAATCTTTAGATTTCTGGTCCAACCCCTGAGCATGTCTTTCAATCATATGGCCTGTTTAAGGCTTTGTGCATAAACATTATATAAAACAAAGAAGGAGGACCTTTGGAGTTCAGTGTCATCACAGAGGTTTATCTCTGCCACAGAATTAGTGACGCATGTGGTTGATGACTTACAGGATGTGGTAATATTTATTAGAAATGATCATGACAAATTCATCCTTGTTTTTGTATGTGATAAATCAATAACAGTTACGTCGATTCCTGAGATGAGTTATTTATAACATTCAGGAACACAAGTCATTTTTTACTGTCAATAAAAGACGTAATACTAAAACCCGTTTGAAACCAGGTGACGGTGTCAAGTTATGCCATACGGTGATATCTTGTAGTAAAATATGCGTTTGATCCATGTTGAAACTCATTTCTGCACAAACTGCATAGTGTTAAAATTCTCTGCAAAAAGGTTGACGCCCGCTATCAGGAGGTTGATGAAGGGCATTCTGAGAAATAAAGTAAAGTATCTGCTTGCAAAAGTTAATTGGATAATTTAAAGATTTGAGTGGAGTCTGTTCAAATATGAATGAAAAAAGAAGTCATAACCAGGGCCTTAGATTGTCTTTAACAGCTCAGCAGGATGTGCGTCTTGAGTTTGATGTCCAAATGACACGCCGCCACTACTGTTGAATTCAAAATCCCGCTCTGTTTTCTCTGTTCAGACTCTCTCTCTTCACATCACAAGTACTTTTGCCTTTCATATAAAACGCTTGTATGATAGTCTTCACACAGGAATCGCTTAGCGGGCTTGTATAAAGTTTAGTCGCCTGTTAGTGTGAGCTCAAGTCCTACCGCTGTAACTCAGGAGGTCTCCACAGGTGTGTGGAGACCTCATGACCTCACCGTACCTGACTGAATGTTGAAAGCGTTGCTGTCATGGTGTGAAACCTGTACCACTGAGCGTTAGAGGCAGAATGGCGAGCGTTCCCACAGCAATGCACCTCTCAGCCCGCCCAGGGGTAATCAGCATCTGTTTGTTTAATCTGTTTAATCTGCTGGTGAGCTCCACTGGGCGTGTCTAATTAACAAAATTAATTTGTTAAGACATTAGCCTTGTTAGAGATGGCCAAATGAAGCTGCACTGTTTTATGCAAATGGAGCCGGTGGATTTGGCTGGCTGTGTTACCTCAATTAGACCCTTCTTTGATATCTGCCTCCTTTTCTCTCATTCTGTGTCTCTTCTCTTTCATCTTGCCTTCCCTCCTCATTACTACTGTCAGATTTCCCTAATCGTGAAGAGAAAAAAAATGCTATTGTGTGACAGCAAGTATGGGGGCACAGAGGGGAGCATGAGGAACAAGGCTCTGAAACTGTTAATAATGACAAAAAAAGAAGGAAAAAAAAGGAGTCTGGGTTTTCAATTAAGCCGTACTGCAGAACTCTGCTATGGCCGTTATCCTCAGCACTACCGGTGCGGCGTGTGGTGTGTGTTTGTGTTTGTGCGTCCGTGCAGGAGTGTTTCCTGCAGTGTGTTGGTGGGGTAATTAGTTTCCCGTACGTTGCACCCCTCACAAGCCTGTTTAAGGGTTAATGAGGCCCCGGCAGCTTCTCAGCATGGGTTGTGGGGGGGGAGGGGGGTTATGTACGTGGGTTGGGGTTGGAACGGGCCTAGCTTCAATAAGAAACCACCCATAGGACTTTGCTTTGAAGTGTCAGAGGGTCCCCCCTTGTTCAGGGTGGCTCCGGTTTCACTTGTCTGAGTTGCAGCATAAAATATAGATGAGCTGGTAGGCGACACAATCAATGCACCTCTCCACCAAAAAAAAACAAAAAAAGAAGCCCCTCCCTCTCACATTACTCCACCCTCACCCCTGACATTATTCACAGATTAACCAACGCCTCCCTGTCAAACTGATAATGACCACCTATTCTCCTCCTAATGAAGCGTTGGAGGGTGACGGTAAAATTAGACGCACTCAGCCTTATTTGTGATTTCTTTAGCCTCACACCAACAACAAATGAACCCATTACAGCGCGTAGATTTCAAGATATTATGTAAAATAATACAGCCAATGACTAAGTTTCTTGGCTAGTTTTAGCCCGAAGGGTTTTGTAATGAGTGCAAACACAAAAGAGGTGCGAGTGATACTGCAGCCTTGGGGATTTGTAGTGGCGGACTCTATTTTGGCCCCATCTTTTTCATCTTCCCTGATCCCAGTGGGATGTCCAGTTGATGTCCATTTGAACAGCATCTCTAGTGAAGAGGGAGTCTGAGTCAGCTGCGTTCAAAGAGGAGGAGGATAAGGGCCATCTGTGGTAAATTAGAACTGTGACAACTCACAAAAGAATTGTTAATTCCACTTACATAATGTACTTTTTGTCTTTTGCAGAATAATTTATCAGGGGAAAAAAAATGCTTGCCAAAATTCTATCCTTGGAAAACCAGAATCAACACTTTAAGTAGATTCCCGGATGCATCCCATTAGTTATCAAAAATAAACAAATAAACAAATGGTTGCTCGCACACTACAAGCAGTAGAACAATCATAACATTAAGTAAGTTTATAGATATGTATCCTTAGGAATTGGATATCCTCACTGTAAAGGAAGCTAATAGTTCATGATTCCGCTCATTCGTTCCATCTGGCTTTTTTTTTTAAATAATGTCTGTCATTGCTTTTAAAAACCTTTTGATTCTTGCAGATTCCCCCATTGAGATGAAGTACCAGCGTTCTGTATTATAAATCTACTGTTTGTTGGTCTCTTACAAATTTTTTAGGAAAACGGCCATATTGAGAAATATTGTTTCAACCTTAATTTGATAATTATTGATAATTAATGTCAAAAAAAGAACTGCCACGTATAGAGTCAAGTAAACCAAGACACCTTAAACACAATCCCTTCTTACCTTACTGTAGTCTGGTCTAATAAAGCAACTTCCTTCGGCTCTTTCCACTTTTATTTGTATTTTTTTTTCGTATTTTGTATTTGTATTTGATTCTGAATCCGATTCTAAAGATCTCAGTATTATTCTCCACTTTCTCTTTCAACATAAAATCATGACGGTTTCAATTATTACCCGTAAAAATGTAGCCAACAAGTTCACAAGTTTAGGTAAAGTTGTAAATGACATGATTCATTCTGTAAAATTGAATTGATAATCAATTTAAGCAGTGGACCAAATCAAGTACAAACCCAAGGGATGATGTTTATCCAGATTCCATTTCACCTGTTGTAACGTCATATTTCATGCATCAGGCAGAACCCTGTCCTGCCTGAGTCTCTTGATGTTAAGGCTTTCTTCTGTTCTTTATTCCGGAAGCCTGCATCAATCAAGAGTAGGTTAGAGTGGAGCACTAATATGTCCTCATGATGACAAAATGCATTAGAGTCCAGGCACCGCGTTTCATTAAAGGCTACAGGGACCTCTAATTTCATTCCGGTCCACTTTATAGAAACGACAAAATGATATTATGTTCAGCGGGTGTATCCGACATTACATAGCCACTATTTATTTTCACTTTATTTGCTTAAGTAACACAAGGGCATCTGCAAGTAATTGGTTTAGGCTTGAGAGAGTCTCTGTACATGGAAATTCATCTTTTTCTTCTGTGATCCCCTGGGAACCTTCATACCGAACAACTTTAAATGGATCCTTGGAACAACTTCGCTTTTCCTCAGTCACTTTGTAAAACTTTCTCATCCCAATTTCTTATTTTTTCTTTTTTTTTTGAGCAGGTTATTAGAGATGTGGGGAGATTGCTTTGACCTCTGTCTTTCCTCACATGTTTGCTTCAAAAGTGGAAATAGATGACTGAGTGAACTGCCTGTCGACAAGGTCTGTTCTAATTACTGGATGCATTGTTCATATGAAACGGAGAATGATTCTATACCGGATTAAAGACAGCATAGAGTTATTAGAAAATTAAATATGCAATGAAACGCGTTTGATTTCTTCGTTGTCATTTATGGTGGCACAGTAAAGACATTCAATATGTGGTCTGAGTATGAAATGGTACAATAAGTAACTCTAAACCCATTGGTCAGCGGAAGTTTAGCGTTAACTAGGCCAACGCTGCAGTCCGCCCCCGCAGCACGGGCACATCCATATTCCTCGTCCCCAATCCCCTGCGTTGAACAAGCAATCACCCTGATTGAACTCCTCAAATTAAATTGATATTCGTAAAAAAAAAGACGAAGAAACTCCACTAGTGAATAAAATATGAAATATACAAGTTAGATCTCTGCAAGTCAATTAGTTTGCAAAAAACTGGATTAAATCGGACCAAGAAACTCTGGGTCGAAAACCTTCGGAGATAAAGCTCCCCCTAGTGTCGGAAATATTCAACCAATGTTTCCCGAAATCAAACCAGTTCCTCCTCGCACCAAGTGTGGTTATAAAATTTGAAAATGAACCATGCAATAGTTGTTGAGTACGCGTGTTGACGCGGAGGACCTGCGATGGCGATGATGATTCCATAATAGCCCCGAATATAAATACTCAAGATGAATAATAGCTTGAATAAATGAATAATATTACAAACATTTTTTAGTGGGATCGGACCGGGAGTACATCCCATCTTGCAAACTTACAGAAAGATTGGTTTTCAGCCCTCGAGATGGAATCTTTGTATAAAATACTACCAATATAGTATAGAATAATATAGAGTTTACGTGCTTGAATCTTTTGAGTTGAGTGCTTTAAGAATGAAGAATGTAGACTAATCTTAATAAACTTTGGCCAACTGTCCGTTAACCTTCAAGACAAACGCTCATAAAACGAGACACGTGGCGGTATATAAGTAACCGTTACAAACCACATATCAGTTTTTCCGTCGCCTTAACTTAAGGACAGCATGGGAAGCGGTGAAGAGGGAGTAGTGTGAGAATGAAAATCATGCAGAGGAGGCGAGGGTTTTTTTTTTTTAATCCCAAAATTATTACATCTGGACTAGTGATTCTTCAAGGTTTATCGGATTGCTTTTCCTAATCATTGCACCCTGAGTGTGTTTGATCTCCATGATGAACAGATGATTAGTTTTTCATGAAACCGTTCAGGCAAAATGCTCCAACATGAGCTCTGGCGAGACGCTGTTGATTTAGCCGCTCGAGAGGCGGCAGGCCCCTCCGTCTAGTGCACGCTAGCCTGAGCAGGAGACCACATGGGAGAAGGGAGGGGTCAGTTGGGGTCAAGTCTATGGGTAATGACATATCATGTGCCGTATATTTGGGTTTTGCTAATTCTCCTCTCAATTATGACCATTTTTTTGACCTGTCGGCCTTGGAAGCAATGAAGCGACACAATCAATTTCAACAGGGGTCCGCAATTCTGGCAGGGAAATGACGCCGTCCAGATGCTGCAAATCACACCCGGTCAGCCCAGAGGACCCCCCCCCCCCCCCCCCAATGTTGACTTGCATGCATTATAACACCTGATAATATCTTGTCTCATGGGCAAGGAGTGATAACTCCACACAATTGACAAAGTCAGGTGGGGAAAAATATAGACTGTACTTCAGTAGATGGTGATTTTTTTATTTATTTTTTTCATGATGATGGGTGGAGAGAAAAAATCAATGATTGTTATGAAACAACCACTTCTACAGTATTATGCACAAACTATGAGATGAATTTTGATAAAATATTAAGTGGAAGGGTTGGGCATGTAACAAACAGAAACTTTTTTTAAATTAATATTTTAACCATTTTCCGGCTTTTTATCAAAGGTTTTTGTAAATAAGGCATTCATTAGTTGACGGACTTCAATGGAACTGGTTTTAGGGTGGACCGTGGAAGAAAATATCAACTTTAGAGTAAATCCAAGGGACAAATACTTTTTTTTTCCACTTCTTTTTTTTTCTTTAAACATTTTACTATTCATTATAAAATATTTAGCATATGTACATGAAACCTTCTGTTTAAAGTGGGGAATGCAGCTAGGAACTGATCACTCAATCATCGAGTACATCCAGATAAATGCACGTCAAGTTTGAAATAAATTATTGAGTAATTCATTCATTCATTAATTTCCAATAATCGCCTTTCCCGTTCAGGGTTGCAGCGAAAGTGAAGCGTAAAAGCTCATTTTAAAGCAAATACTACAAACAGTGTGTTTTATATTTCAAAGCAACACTTCAACAACGTAAACACAAGATGTGATTGGTGTGACAAGGAGATTTTGTTTATTTTTTTTACAATATTAAGAAAATTGTCATAATTTATGACAACTCCCCCACCCCGATGCATAACGACTGTGTAATAAACAGTAGGCTATGGAATCACAAATAAATCAGGCAAAGATTCATAATCAATCAGGAAATGGCTAAAGTTTTACATTCACAAAGTATCATTAGGCCATTAGTTTTTTCTCTCCATTTGAGATTTCTTGGCTCAAGAGGTTACTATTAACCAACAACTCCAAAATGTCCATCTTCTGAGTCCATTTGCTTAAGTGAGGTCAACAAAAGAATATCTTATTAACATAAACATCCACTATTAAGAATGGAGAGCATGAACCGGGTGGCTTCCCTGACATCTTCCTGACAAATCCCAGTTTGACACCTATCACATGACGGGGATGATGTCACCTCGTCTGATCTGTTAATCACTTAATTATTATCAACTCATTGAAAGCATCCCATGAGAAATGCAGTGAGACAGGGTATGGCAGCATTCCAATAGCACAGAAAAATAAGCAAAACTGTTTAAGTGTTCCATTAAAAAAGACAACTGTGTCTGAAAAAAGGGGGAAGCCTGACTTTCCCTTGGCTTCCAGGAGAAAGCGTCACTGCGAGAAGTCTCCTCGGATAAACCACCGTTCCCGCCTGCGCACAATGTTCCTGCTCTCAGCATCCCGGCATAATGGGATGACAGCTTGTGTGAGAGCAGAGAGGAGGATGAAAAGAAGGTGAAATGGATTATTTAACTGACAGAGAGCAGCGAACTGCAGGGGGGGGGGGGGGGGGGGGGGGGGGGGGGTTCAGCTCTCCATCAGTATCTTTATTCTACTTGAATAAAGTAGAGAGGAAACAGGAAGTGTGTGCTTACCCATCTGCTTCAAATAGAGTAGTGTAAGAGTGGGCAGACAGCAGGAAGGCCAACGATGAAGGCTGCATCCCTGCAGCTGTTGCGCTGATGAAGTTCATAGACTCTCAAAATGCCAATGCAGCATCTCATTTAGGCCGAGGCCAGCGTTCCGTATCGTTCTCCTAAAACCCTTTAATGTTCTCGACAAGTACAGAAAAAGATGGGGGGAAATATTTCTTTGCATATTTTATTTATTCGGGACATTTATCATTTTAACATCTTAGATATTCTAAATTTACCCCAAAAAAGATAAATAATTTTTTCTTCAGAAACGTTTTACATCACTTTTATGAAATAACATAATGATATAAAATATAAAATATAAAATATAAAATATAAAATATAATATATAATATATAATATATAATATATAATATATAAAATATAAAATATAAAATATAAAATATGAAATATGAAATATAAAATATAAAATATAAAAATTTATTAATTTAAATTAATACAAAATACAAAATAAATCAAACTAAATGATTTCATGATGTTATTTTGTATTTCTTGGAATATAAATATATATATATAGATATATGTATCTCTATATATATATATATATATATATATATATATATATATATATATATATACTTATTTTTTTATATTAAGGCACATCATTCTGATCATTACGCTCTCACATGATTGGAAAAATCCTACTTTCAGAATAGGACTTTCTCAATACTCATGATGAATGCCTCCTCCTCAGTGATCCCTTTGACCAGCGGTGTCCCCCAGGAGTCCATCCTCGGCCCCATACTCTTTGGCCTACATGTTGCCACTGGGTCTTATTATAAACAGATTGCGTCACGTGGCACACATTTCACAATAAAATAGTGAATCAAAATAAGCTCAACCAAGCAGTTGAGAAGAACATGAGGGCTGTTTTGTTTTGCTCCATAATTTGAAAGGTTTCGTGCATAAACACATTTTTGAATGCACATACTAAATAAGTAATTGGGTCGACGCTGTCGTCGTCCCAAGGGTCCAAGAAAAGCAACCAATCCACTGCGTCGCACAATCAATTCCCTTGATTGAACTTCTCAACTTAAATTTGAAGCAATTTCTGGAACAAAAACCCATTTTTGGTGAAAAAACTCTTCCTGGTGAGTAAAATATGAACTATTGGACTAAATTATGATTTATACAAGATAGATCTGACATAAATCTTCTAGAAAAGTTCTAGATCTTGTATAGATCTAGAACTGGATTCATTTCTCATACTGAATCCAGTTCTTCTTTGTATTAAGCTCTATTCGGGGATAAAATTTGAAAATGACCAATTTAATAGTTGTTGGGTTTTGGGCTAACAGGACAAATAAGCAGCCATGTTGATTCCATGATATCCCTGACTTTTCGGGGACATAATTAGATTTATATTGAGTTACATTTATTAAAAATCATTTGGAGATCTCTTGGTGGCATCGGATTATGACATAAAGGAAATCATATGTATGTTGATGGATGTCTTATGTTCGGTAGCAGTGTCTCGTCACATTAAGATGGGTCTTGGTTCAAACCCAACCTGTGTCTGGGCCTACATATGTGGAGTTTACATGGGTTCCCTCAGGATACTCCACCGCATGACTGCATGACCCGCGAGTTAAGTGAATTCTTACACCCAAAATATTAACATGCAATTGGTGAATTGGAGACTCATAATCACCTATAAATTTGTTCTGAGGAAATGACGGTATGGTGTTTGTATGACTTGTAAATCTTTGTCATGCCATTACAATTTTCTCTCTGCATTTGAATGAAAATTATAATAAAATTAGAAGGGATTTCTACAAAAAACCCAAAAAGTTCTGTCTGGGTTTGAAAATATAGTATCTAGATAGGTTGGTTCTGAAGGATTTTTAACAATAGGGAAGATAAAATTATGTTTTTCTCAACAGTTGAGCACCTGGGAGGCTACAATTGATTCGCATCAATGCTGAATTCTGAGAGTACACTTTCTGTCAGTGTCCAAATAGTACGTACACAAGAATCAGTCTGAGACACATGTAATAACACAGATCCGGACCGATCTTCATTCAGCCTCCAGTTTTCTTAAGAGGTAGTTTTCTGATGATGAAAACAGTTTTATTGAATGGATTCGAAGACCGCTGTTAATCTGTCTATTGCAAAAATCCATCTGTTATTTCTATACTGAGATGGAATGGTGTATTAACCCTTTAATGACCTGATCAACTGTTTGTGCACATTCTGAGTCACTGTTTACTTTATTTCCTCTTCTTTTCCTTTTTAAAAAAAATGTTACTGAAGCTGTTTATAATACGATCCGGTGGCAACATGTATATGTTTTATAGGTAGGGGGCCACGGATAGAGCCCTGGGGCACACCACATGTCCGATGGGCCTTATAGGAGGAGGCATTAACTATGTGTATTGAGAAAGTCTGTTTGATACGTAGGAATTTTTCTTTTTGGCATATTAAAGCATGTTTGGATATACTTTACGGAATTCTATAACTTCATTCAACCAAAGAAAGTCTGAGGGGGGTCAAATAGTTCCCTCAAAAGATGCGTTGAATCAAATTCGCTAATCTGATTACAATTGACTGTTTTCCATGAAATACAACATTTTATCATTAAATTATTTTATTAAATATGATTTTTTTTTTATTGTGTAAAAACATGCTTGACTAGATGAGTTGTCATTATTTATTATATTAATTTAGATCGTCTAAGACATCAAATTAATAAATATCCCAAATAAATAAAATATTTCTGTTTTTTTTTTTATTCGCGAGAACATTAAAATGGACATGTGATTCCATTCTTGGAAGTTCTCTCATACAACATCTGGACTTTTGTGTTTTCCAGTAGCATTTCCAGTTGAAATATAATAAATACAACATTTTTTCTGGAAGGTTTGTTTCGGTATGATATTTCTTATTTACCCACTTTATTCAATAAATATAGTTTTTAGTTGTGATAGTCCATCTTTCTGTGAGTGTGGAAGCTCCCCAGGTCATTGTTTTTTTTCCCAAAACTCTGGATGCAGGATGAGAAAAAAAACAAAAAAAACCTAACAAGCACTTGTCAGTTTTCAGCCATCACTCTCCTGACAAGCAACTCTTGTGGACTCCCCTTATTTTCCTCTCTCTCTTCACCTCCTAGTCATCTGAGAGAGCACATTTCATTACATTTGTATGTGTGTACATGTTCATGTGTGTGTGTGTGTGCGTACATGCATGCCTGCATGTATGTGTCTGTGTGTATGCGTGTGTGCTTACATGTGTCAGAAACCCGACATGATCTTGTCTCCGGTGAAGGCCTTGGATCACCCGGCCCTGTTCACTCCAGACCTGACAGTGCAGCTGAACTAATCAATATCTCTCTGCAGTCAAAGGTGGGTTCTGCCATGAGGCCGCAGGGGTGCACTAATTGATGGAAACTCACCGCCGGCAAGCTCCATGCCCTGCGGGGCTGGAAGACAGAAAGCCAGGGCCTTCCATCAGAATAGACAGGGAAATAGAGGACAGAAAAAGGCCGAGATCATAATCAGGGTGGAGGAAGATGTTTAGTTTAAGTCACTTTTGTCTGTTTATACGTGTGGCACAGTCTGATTTTTACATATATGGACATGCTTCTTGTTGGGTGACATGTTTTGCACGTTTGCAGTTTTGGGGCTCCTGTCTTTTATTATTCTGAAGGGCGATTATGTTAAACATAACAATCGTCTTTCAGTATACAGGTGCAAAACCTGTGGTGGGGTTTATTTCTATTAGATTTATTCAAAATGTCACCTCGCCTGAGCTGCTATGGATACATAAAATATGAGATCATACATGAATCCTGGTTTAAAATGTTTCTATTTATATCCCTACATTCCCTATTATGGGATTATCATTGCCACTGCTGCTGATTGGTCGCATTGACTCAAAAACTAAATCATGGATCATTCTCAAATTTTAAATCAACATAGACTTTAGTTCACGGAAGATCCGAATTTATTTTTGGAAAGGTCGGTTGCATATTTTTCTGACACTAGGGGAAGCTTTATCTCCAAAAGATTTCTGGCCATAATCTCTCAACCGTTGGTCCGATTAAGTCCAAATTCAGTGCAAATGAATAGACACGAGGAGATCTATCTTCTAAGTGTCGTATATTACTCTAAAAGTTCTTGTTTTTTCACACTAGAAGGAACCTTTTTATGAAATACCATTTTTTTCGGCCATAACTTCCTAACCTTTTGTCCAATTTAATCCAAATTTGGTGCATATGAATCGAATCGAGGAGATACAAGATCTGCTTTAGAAATAACATCTTTTATTTCTCACCAGGAGGAGCTTTTTAACAAGAATTTACGAGTTTTGGACATAACTTCCCAACTATCTGTCCAACGTATGACCTAGTCCAAATGTGGTGCATACAAATCAAATCTTATCATTCCCCCCAGTGAGTATCATCATATGAAAACGCTGTTTTTGCTGACACACTTCACATTCCATCTGAGGAGATCAATCAGGGCAGTTGTTTGTACAATTCAGGGGATTGGGAGCTACTCAGGGTTTACCTTTGCTATCGGGGATGACAGCCGAGGCCTAGTTAGTGTCTAGTGACCTAAATTCAGTTATTAGTTATAATATCTTTTAAACCATTTGATGTTTGGGTGTGCAAGAACCCTTGTAAAAACTGCCTGAAATTTTTTGAGATATATGCGTTGGAGGCGGAGCCAAACCCTCTTTGTCCAAGTGACTTTTAGTGGCATAGATTATAACATGCAAAAGAATCGGCACTATTAGAGTTTTCGGTCAAGAAGCAAAAATCAACACCATCCCATTAGAAACAAATGATGATTTGAGAGAATGCCCACTGACTTCTTCTTGTTAAGAATATATTGTTATGGTCCAGGCTAAGCATGCCATGATAATTACCATTAATAATTGAGTAAGGGGAAATGGTGGGAAGAGCTGCATTCAGTGCTGGCTAAATGTGCCTGAGAGATGCTGAGATGGACAGTCTGGCTAGCTCGATGATTTGGCTGCTTTTTATGTGGCACTGAAAATTATTTTTATGTTTCCATCCGCTTAGCTTGGGCTCTTATGAAACCTTGGAGTACAACACATTGCGTTTCCTGCCATTGCCATTTATCAATTGTTTGATGGTTCATATCGATCTCAGACAGCATCAAAACAACATAAAATGAGATGCACGTCTCATCCTGTGGGGGATTCTACACTCATTCATGAATAAGTGCCTCTGACTATAACGGACACTAATTCCAAACTCTAAGGCTGGACTTAATGACATCATATTATAGATGGTTCTGCAGGCAGCATCTCATATTACGGCATAAACAATTGTGAGTTGTGTTCTTAAATTTGTATGTATTTATTTCTGACTTATATGTATTTATTCCTGCACTTTCATTTTTTTAAAGCATATTTTTTACAGTCAGCCATCTGTGCAGAAGTAAACCTTTTTAGGATCAAGTGAAAGTTGCGCTTCTTTGGACTTTTCTGTTGTGCTGTGGATATTATGCTTACGATTAGCTTTCTAGAAATCTCCCGACTGAGACAACCGTATTACACAGGCCAGCTGGAGGCAGTTGTTGGGAAGAGTTGTTTCTCATGTCTTCTAAGGAGGGAGCTTTCTTCTGAAATATGGGCCAGAGATCTGCTGCAGTCCAATCATGAATAATGTGATCAGCAGATAAAATTACCCACAGAACCTGCTAAGGGAAGCCTAACCCTGAATCTTGATGCAATATTGAACATGTTTTAGTGCAATATGTGGAAAACTTTGTAACAGTGGAAATAGAATGATTTATCAGGAGAGCCCGTGCACATTTATATTATTTATGCTTTTCTGAATAAACCATCTTGTCAGATTTGGACATAAGAACACACAAGCTGTTGAAAAAGAAGCAACCGTAATACCGCCTGTGTGTAAATGACTGGAGAGTTTTCCACAATAAAGAAAGTTAAGAGTCAGTATTGACTGAAAACGATTGGCGAACCCCGGGGAATGAGCTGCACTTTTCAAAATGTAAATCAGGCCTTCGCTGAGACAAGAAGGCCTCTGCCTCCCCTGCTGCTCAGAAATCTTCACCTTTAAACAGCAGAACAATAATCAATGGAGCATTATTAATGCTGATATCATTCATGTGCTCTCCTGTGTTCCCCTGCCAGGTGTAAAACCTCTGCAGAAATCCAGCCTGTGCAGTGGATTATATGGTACAAAAGTAATACAGTAGTAGAGAAATACACCCGTCATAATTGCATCTGTTCAAGAAGTTCATGAGAAGAGTTGTGTTAGCATCCAACGTGATCTGGATTTTTGGTTTTAATCTCCCAGAGACCTTATTGTTGGCTCTGATCATGAACTATTAACATAGAACTCATCCTCCTGAGGCTTCCGATACCTTTGACTTCCTGTCAGTATTTTCTTTCTCACCAATTCTCTAACTCCCTAAGGTTTTTTTGGGCGCCGCACAAAGAATTTCCGTCTTGAGACAGAAAGCAATCAAATATGTATGCTTAAATCTTTAATATGCCAGGTTTCCTCGCAGTGTTACACGCGAGCACGCACCTTGTCCCTCAAAGACCATGGTGTGAATTTTTCACAAACCAAGGCTTTGTTTCTTGTTCACCTACTGTTACATTGCTCGGGAGCTTATCGGACATTAGGAAAAGGGGTAGTGGGGCTGCCGGGTTCTGCAAAAGGGGAAAGTAAAGGAACGAGCGCTCTCCTTCATTACAGGGCCTGATATAAATCAAACTAATTATGGAGCCACTACAGTATCGAACCCATGGAGAGAAAATGAAATGATCAGCGGCAGGTTGCGGCTCAACACAGAGTGAGTTAATGAAAATATTAATTACCTGATGATATACTGGGAATCTGGAGGCCACCCCCATCAACACTCACCCCCCTCCCTCTCAGACCCCCTACCAAAGAGAGCATTTGTTTTAATTGGGTAATAATAAGACTGTTACATTTGGCTGATTCATTTCGTTTGAGTGGGTAATTGACCAATAAAGGCTCATGATAGCCAATTATAAAATACAACGTAGCTCTAATTAGTTAGTCACTCTTAAGTGTCCTGACTGGCACCGAAAATGTTCCACTTTAAGGCAGGTTTTTTTTTTTTAAGGTCATCAAATAAAAGCCAAGGCAGTTGTCCTGCATGAGTTGGATCCACACAGCGGATACTAAATGAGTTGCCACCTTCCACCACACATTATGTAGTAACTTTCCTGTTAATATCAGATTTTGGCCTCATGATCGATTTCCTTTGTGTTTTTGTTGTGAATTATTCAGTGGTACACTTTATCTCCTCACCTTCCCCTCTCCTCAGACTGCCGGACCACCCTCCCGCCCCCTGCCAAAGCATTTGTCACATTGGTCAATAAGTGAGTGATATTTGGATCTGGACGGAGCGAGACAGGGTGACTTGTAGGGTGCATATATATGAAGGTGGTGGTTCGGAGGGGGGACCCAGACAGATAGTATTACTCAACAGTCAATCACTGTAATTAGAGCAGGTATCAACAGAAGTGTGGTCCACCGAGGTTTGAGGCGAAGGATGTGTTCAAGTTCATTCTATTCTTAGCAGCCGCAAATGCATTCTCTTTAATGAACGAGTGAGACGCTTATCAGACTGGTGCTGAGGGATTTTTAACGTGTTAATCTTTTTAAATATAATTTAAAAATGCATATTATTTATAATTCAGTGATGCCAATCCTCTTTGGCTTGAACAAAATCATATTCTGACCCCCGTCATGGTTTGCGTATGTGTAGTTACGGCCAATTCAACGACTTTCTGAGTCTTCCTACTTAGTTTGATGTGTTTGCTTCTATACCACAAGTAAATATTAAGTCAATATAAAAGTCAGAAAAACTGAGAAGGGATTTTTAGACCGTTTCATTTATGAAAGGGATGCATTAATCCGTCTATTATTTCTATCTTTTTATCAATTACTCATTTGGTAGATACAAAAAAGAAAAATATCTGATTGTCACACATATTCAGAGCTCAAAAGGTCTTTTGATCCATTCTTTGTCATCTCAACAGTCCAAAATAGAAATTCTGCAAGGATATAAAACTACAAAAATTACATTCAAGCATAAACAAGCAAATGGTATTGGACGACTTTTTTTAATTTTACTAGCTTTATCTTGTAAAAGGGTACGGGGGCTGGAGCCTATCTGACATTGGTTGAGTGCAGGGGTACACCCTGGATGAGTCAGCAGTTCATCACAACATAGAGGATGAAACATAGAGACAAAGTACCATTCAAGCTCATATTCTCTGTTACAGTCAATTTAGAGTCCCCATTTCAACTATATTGCGTGTGTTTGGGCCGGGTTCTCTCCGGCCGAGGTACCGGAGAGAACCCGAGAATTAAGAGAGAATTGAAGAAGGATTATTTTATCGTGAACTACAAAATCTAAATTTAATAATTGTATAATTTCGGATTTTTCTACACTGTAAAAACATGCTTGACCAGAAAGTTTTATCATTTCATTGTAAATTTGAAGTGTCTAAGATATTAAATGAATTAATGAAATCAAAAACGTAATGAAATGATTATTCCATATTTTTGTTCTTGGTGAGGACATAAAAGGATTAATGGAGTGGCTTCTTATTCAAAAAGACAAACCGAAGCATAATCTCTGAATGGCTTTCACAGACACATCAGTGTTGGCCAATCATAATTCTTCATCTGGAACAATGTAGATCGATGAGATGAAGCGTTCAGTATGCTACCTGTCTGACGCTCAGGGAGACAAAAAATGAATTTTACATAGTTTGTGGCTTTCCTGCATTCAGAGTGACAGGATAATCAGTACTTTGTGAAAGCCCACAACAGCCCAGCCTGTCAAAGCTAACACTCTTCTGCTGGGCCGATGAAGTCCCCGGAGTAATAAAGCGCAGAGCTGATTTCACACCGTGTGACCTGCGAGGTGTGAAGTGAGGACGCAGAGGACTTAGCAATCAATGTCAGAACCTGTTGTATTGATGAAAGATGTCAGAAATAGCTGAAACTTAACATGGGATCCTGCAGGCGCTCCATCAGTGTCTCTTGGGCCTGATCGTGATTAATACAGAATGTTTTCAGAGTGGTGTAACAGTGGTGTAAGGTATAAGGTGGTGTAAAAAAAAAAAAAAAGCAGCAGCAGCTCTATTGGTTTTAATACATCGTCCTGGTACATGAGAAGTCCATGGATCTCGTTGACGTGCGCATGAGGAAAATTTCAGACTTTTACCTCCTCACTTTTATTCTGTTGAACTCTGTTAAAGATTTTATACTTCAACATCAGTATGGAAGATTTTTGCTTGGCATGAACACCACCCGATAGGGCAGCCCTCTTTATAACGCGTTGGCCATCCGACTTGTGACACTCAGGTTGAGGTGCTGATCTGACAACAGTGTCAAGAGAGTCGGATATTCCAGTAAGGGGATCCAGAGGATAATATTCCAGTCTGTGGAACAGGAGGCTAATAAGATCACATAGAGACAATCAATGGCCAGTAAGCTGAGATCTCTTTTTCTTTCCATCTGCAACTCCCTTAGAAGCTTGTTTCCTCTTGCTGCTGAACGCTGTCTGATTTTACAAGGCTCTCCAAACATCATCCTCAATTCCCTGAACGTACAAGAGATGCTTTAGTCCGTGTTTTGATATGCAGGGAAACTGCTTATCTTTAAGATCAGTTATTGTATAGATAAATGCAGATCTTTGAGAAAACCTAAGGTTTCAACCGCTTTAGAACGATTGAAACAAGCCTTGAATATGAGCTCCTGGAATCTCTATCAGTGTTTTGACCGAGTACTTTCAGATTTGGCTCACATCAGAGGGGACAGCCCAGGTTAGATGTCTTGGAGACGAAGTAAGAGAAGCCAGATTGAGATGGTTTGGACATGAGAAACATGTCTTCTGCATAAGATGCAGAAGACAGGGAAAGATGGGGAAAACATGACCCGCTATGGTGACCTGAAAGGGAACAGCTGGAAGAAGAAGAAGACTTTCAGAGTAGGGTCTAAGGTTGTAATTCAAGAAAGCACACTTGGCCTGAATTAAGTTCAGGCTAAGTTTGAGGTTCTGAGATCTATCAGTTAGTCCATTACTTGGCTTATCTATTAATAACATTTAGTCAAGTTTTCACTTTCTCTTTTCTTTTCTTTTATGTCAAGGCAGGATAGATTTACCTGGATATATGAACTCTGGTGTTACATTTAGAAAAGTTGAAGGTTGGAATTAATTTTCCATTTGGGTTCTAGGTGTAGGTCTTTATGTGATTTGAGCTCAAAGACTTAAGACTTTGTAACTTTGTTTTATTTGTGGGTTAGAACTGTTGTCTCACAAAAAGAAGGTTATGGATTAAAGGACACCTTTGGATCTGGATGGAGTTTGCATGTTCTCTGAGTGTTTGCATGGTGTCTTTCCACAATCTCAAAAATGAATGCATTGTTGGTGACTTGATGACACATTAATGCACAAAGGTGTGAATTGAAGCATGAATGGTTGGTTGTGTTCGTCTCTGTCTCGCTGAGTGTCAGCTTGGACATGCTCCAACCCCTCTGCAACCCTGCACAGAATAAGCAGCTGCAGGGAATGGATGGAAGGACAGATGAGTGGATAACTGAGGATATATTTGTCAGTATATGTGTGGGTATATGTGGGGGTGTGTAGACATGTATAAGTGAGTGTCTGTTTGACAGCAGGGGGGATTAGAAAAAAAAAAAATCTTGTCCCCTGTCGTAGGAGCAAAATATCAAATTGCCATTAATCATCAAATAAGACTTCTGTTGTCTTGCTAAATGAGCCATGAGACTTTGAAGTAGCACAGCCCAGTGGAGATGGCATCTTTAGATGGTGGAGGGAAAGGGGGAGGAATGAGAAAAAAGAAAGTGATGTTATTGTGCTACTATTTGAATTGTCAGTAATCTTCAAGGTAGGAACTCTTCAACCAGGTTGTGTGTGTGTGTGTGTGTGTGTGTGTGTGTGTGTGTGTGTGTGTGTGTGTGTGTGTGTGTGTGTGTGTGTGTGTGTGTGTGTGTGTGTGTGTGTGTGTGTGTGTGTGTGTGTGTGTGTGTGTGTGTGTGTGTGTGTGTGTGTGTGTGTGTGTGTGTGTGTGTATTGGTGTAGGTGTTGGTGGTGGCGGTGGCTACATCCTCCTCAGCCTGAGTCCAGCAAATGAATTGAACCAACCTTCCTGTGCACTCTTTCCTCTCTACTCCAACAACTCATGAAATATTTAACTTGCGTCTCAGTAACCCCCTCGCCCCCTCACCCTCCTCTCGTTCTCTCTCTCTCTTTCTTCTATGTCCTCCTCTTTCGCCGTTTCCTCTCTGCCATTCTGGCTGTTGGTCATGGGATGGAAATGTTAAGCCTCACTAGATTTTTCAGTGCAAGTGTTATCATATCACCTCCTGACATACACACACACACACACAAACACACACATACACACATACACACACAAGTTGGACTTCTGCTTCAGATTGCTCTATTATTTCATGGATGATTTCAGTCCCATTTCATTGTGTTCAGACTGGGTGTAGTACAAAGGTAGCTGGATACAAATTTGACACCCGGCCGATCGGCAGCTGCCGGCTGTTTAATCAACAGTGATGAATATTTGATGGCGTGGCGGCGGGCAAACGGTGGCCAACACTCTCCTCATTATTGAAGTCCATGTGTACAGAGGAAGATATTCAATATCTAGTGATGGGGGGGCTGGTCTCTCTCAGCCACATGAAAATGCTCCCACAGCTCATGAACAAAAAACTAGATGTTATATATGTGGCAATAGAGAATGTTTGATTTCAACAAAAGTGGTGAAGGAAGAATAATGGATGTAAGTAATAACTGTAAATAAAATAATAATTTAGGCCTGCTTTAATCTGTAGGAAGTACAACAAGGAACCTATAGCATTCACTTTCTAAATACACTCATAAAAAAGCAGTTTGTGCAACGTGTGGATGTTAAATTTAACATTTCTAAATGAAACATAGTTTGTAATCATCTAAATGAATCATTCAAACCATGCGGTTATTCTGAGAGGTAAGTTAGTTAAGTTTTTCAACACTTTTTATTTACTATTATCCTTATACTTTGTGTGATTAAACATAATGAGGTCGCTTAACTTTTAAATTTTTAAACAAGATTGATATAATTTCACATAAAAACAGTACGATCAGTGAAGAGAAAGCGATATGGAGAAAGTGAGTTTTAAGAAGACACTTGAAGGAGGACACTGAGTTTGAGATCCTCACAAAGGGAGATCCACTGCTGAGGGTCTCGGACAGCACAGACAGGATCGGTTGTGTGGTCACTTAAAAGCCTGGCTACAGTCTTTGGATGTTACGCCTGCTAAAACAAGAATTATAAATTGTGCAAGAGTCTAGTCGGGAAGAAATTAATACATGGAAGACATTTTCTAGATTTGGAAGGGGGAGAGGAATGATGTGATTTTGAATAGGCATCTCAGTTCGGCAAAACAGGACTGCACTACTAGAGTCACCTGAGAGTCGAAGGAAGATTCAGGGGCAAATACAAAATGACATTTTCTCTATAAAGTTTAAAAGAAAAAATCTCACTTTCCACACATGATGGCTTTTATTTCTAACGGTACATTATTCTCAATGTCATGCTGATAAGAAGGATCTTTTAGAGTTGCACCACCATGATCATGCGATGGAGGGTCGTTTTCAGCACCAAGGTCAGAGGCAAAGACAAAATACTGAATCCTGAGTTTCCTCTCCTGTAATGGGCCAGAACCTGCTGTCTTTCATTAGATACACGCTCTTTTGTCACTGATTTGAAAAGCTGATTATCACAACACAGCAAAGCATGAACTGAAGAACCTGTGATTCATATAAAAGGATGTGAGTTTATCACTAACTGAGACGCTCAGTGAAATCAGAATCTATTTATTTAAGCTCCAGTAAAGTGATGGCTCCATAAAAGCCCAAGAAAGAGCTGAAAAACAGGATGTTTAGGCATAATAAAAGAAGCTAATGTCTTTATTACTTTGGTTTGGTTCTCCTCACCTCTAGACAGAAGAATGGAATTTGATTTTCTTGCTTATGCATGTTTGCTTTACAAAATAAACTATAACGTAGCAATGAAAAAGCTCAGTACTATCTATTTGTTGAAGAACTAGTGAGAGGATTTGATCATATGCCAAATTTAATTACTTTTATTTAGTTTGCTTCATCTAATACCAGCCTTCATCAGGAATCCATTAATTTGGTGTTGCTACGCCTTTTGTTTCTTGTCGCCTCCAATCTTCTGTCTGTTGCAGGTGAATATAGCGATGACAGGGAAATGGGTTCAATAGGAGGGTTCAAAGTGCACCCTGCCCCAGGCGATGATGGCTCTTAAGAGGAAGGACATGTAGGAATAGAAAGGGTATTCTGGTATTAAGGCAGATTTAGCATAAAGAGACATTTAGGTGACAATATGTAGCTTTTTTTTATTTTTGATGAGGTGAAACATCCCTATGAAACGAAAAACCGCAGACAGTGACATATGTTTTGATGATTCAATGCTGCATTTTATCAGTATGGATGTCAATCATGTGAGCGACCTATCCCGGAGAGCAAAAAGTAATAGTTTCGTTTACATGTCTTAACACAGATTCCACACAGCATGGTTGGCATAGGATCAAATTAGGTAGCGTTCATAAATTCATGACTGAGGAATTAAAAATAATTGCTATGCATGATCTTAACAGTGATTCTTGACTCATGTTTGTTTGTATTGGTTCTGTATATTCTGTATTGGACTCTGGTAAACGGAAACATGAATAAAGATTTGAAATCATCAGATGTTTGCAAAAACTCCTGATTGAAAGACGTTCAAGAGAAGTTGGAAAACTGCAACAGCTGGTTTAATTGGAGAATTCAAATGGAGTAAATGAGCAGCTTTATGGGGGCTTTTTATTTTAGAAACGCAAGTTGCACGCCCATGCAGATTGTTGAAATTAAATTCTATAAAGCACCAAAATGTAAATTTGGTACTCTACAGACCAAAGATGTTCAACTAATTTTGATGATATTGTGCTTTAATTAAGTCTGCCATCATTGGCTTACTCAAAATTCAAAGTGCTACCATCCAAGCTGCTTTGCAATTAAATTGCAACTCCCTCCATAATAAAGTAAGTTGTAAGTTTCTACTCCAAGGGCCACGTGGGAAATCACATCTTCACTGAGCACTTTTCTTACTTCGTACACAGATGTTCAGCCGACCTTCACTACCTCCAAAATCTAAAAGAAATATGTTTAAAAGTTACATTTTTACTTTCAATGTCTGAATAGTTTTTTATCCTCTAGACTGCAGGAAAGGTTTCTGTGTCCTCCAGGTCTTGCTGTCTGGTAACATGAAATCTTCAGTGGACATGTGTGCTGGCAGACTCTGGTCTGTTTGTTTGGGCTCCATGTAAATGGGAATCTAAATTGCAGCTTTCTTGTATGCGGGCTACCTGTAAAGCATACATACCCATTTTATCTGTCGGTAGCAAGAGGTCAGCCCCTCAAGATCAAATATTTTTCTTACTAAATGACGGATTTATTAGACAAATAAGTTGTTCGTCTGACTCTGAACCCTCTGTGATTGAAATATACCCCTGTGTCAACAGCGTCGCCTCTGGAGCCGGGTCCCGGGCGGTGGAGGGCGGCCGCCGCGGATTACTGAGCAAATATAAGTGGGAAATGAGTGCAGATCTGGGGGATCTACCCATCCACGTCCCCGACATTTCCGACCAAAGGCCAACCTTCCTTTACATTGTTAGACCAGCGGAGCCGTCGATGAGAGCTCCAATTTATTTCATCTCTAGATTTAAGATACTATAGAAATAGAATAATGTCAGAAAAAAAGGGGACAACAAACTATGCGCCCTTTTTTTTTTCTCTTTTGACTTCATCTTTCAATATTGTAATAGTAATGATCTAATCAATCTTAACCCAGTCGCCTAACAGCTGCGATTAGAGGCTAGACCCGCTCCTTCCGCTCAGAGCCACGGTGAAAAGTCGCGAGCTCGTAAATCTGAGCACCTGCGCGTGACCATAACTGTGCTGAAATCATTATTTGGCCACGTGGTCTCAGAGTCTCTCTCTTCTCGTCTGTCAGGAATCCAATTTCCTTTTATTTACATCCACGGTATAGATTAATTACTCCCCCGACTAGTAGCCTGAAGGAATTAAGTTATGAGATCCTTTTGTAGGCTCCATGATGAATCCATCGCGGCCTGTGAGAGGAGGAGGAGGAGGAGGAGGAAGGGGAGGTGGGGATGTCCACCAACATAGTTTATTAATAATAATAATGATAATAATAATATAAATTATAATAATAATAATAATAATAATAATAATAATAATAATAATAATAATAATAATAATAATAATAATAATAATGAAATAAATTGTCTTTTATTGTTTCGACCGTGATTCACTCGGAATTTAAAGTTTTCATTTGCTGTAATTGGCTCCGATTTTTTTTCATCCAATGCATCCTGGGATGTGATGAGGGGGCTGCATTATTATGGACGTTGATATAAGTAGAGGCCCAAGCCAAAAACTATAGATCGGGCGATGCTGATGCCCACTACTGATGGAGCTTTAAGGGGTTATGATACCGGTGAAGTTAGCGATGAAATAGCCCCTGATTAATAGAGGCCTCCGTCGTAACGGCCTGACATATGGCAGGCGAGGCAGCTGGGGACGGTACCTCCGGCATCCCCTACGGCCATTAACATATTAGAGGCTATTGTGCAGGCAGACAGTCCGACTTCATCCACAGCCCTTGTGCAGAGAGACAGGACCCCAGAACTGTTTGATATAGGCTTTCAATAATGCATTACTCTTCAATCCACCAGCGGAGCTGGTCGTGGTGCTGAAATTATTGCCATGTGGCGCGTATGGTGCCGCGCGCCGTGTGTTGACTGTGGGCTCGGTCCAGTGGTGTTGGGTTTCTTTCGGTGCTGTGATCAGTGTGGAAACTTTGAACTTATTCACAATGGATGCAGAGATAGTAGATTGATAGATGTATAGATACATAGATGTATAGATGTATAGATTCATAGATGTATATATGTATAGATGTATAGATGTATAGATGTATAGATGTATAGATATAGATAGATAGATAGATAGATAGATAGATAGATAGATAGATAGATAGATAGATAGATAGATAGATAGATAGATAGATAGATAGATAGATAGATAGATAGATAGATAGATAGATGTTCACAATATTCCCTCAATTTAGAGTCACTTTCAAGTCACAAACAGCTCGACTGTAAAAAAAAAAATTATTACATGGAAAAAAATTTGAAAGAATTTCTTATTTTCAGTCGGATTTTGTGATAAACTTAATCACGAACGAAAATACACTAACCAAACATAACAGTTGCAATCCTAGAATGAATTTCTAAAATTTTTTGTGTTTATTAAACGAAAAATTGTCAAAGAAACAATCTTTTCCCTCACTTTCCTTCTAATCCTTTCCCTGTAACGTAGTTCGTAATTTCTTATAAATATAATACATAGGAAATTGCCGTAGAAATGCTTTTGACAAGCTGACACATCTCTAAAGATGCTGAGCCTCTGAACTAAATATAGGACGTGTATTATAACAAATATCGATTGTTTGAATAACGCAAAAAAAAAGAAAAATGTAATGCCATACTTACGTTGCGGAGTACTGCACTCTTCTTACGATGTGGTCAAAACCTAAAGAAAAGCAATAAGGACCGTCTCTCTCCCTCTCTCTCTCTCCCTCTCTCTCTCTCTCTCTCTCTCTCTCTCTCTTCTGCTGAGAGCGCCTTCTCCATCCGTCTCTTTCCCCCTCAAACCCCTGGTAGTTGTCTGGAAGAATTGCACAATATATCGGCGAAATGCAATTAATATTGCATTAACTGGATTTGAATATTCGGTTTTATGAATGCAGTGGGAAGTAAAGCTCACAAAAAAAATTAAAAAAAATAAATATCTGGGAGTGGGTTTTCAGCTAGTTGATTAGAAATATTCCCTGGTCATATAAAATTAACTATTCTGCGTCTTTTCTTGAATTCTTCTTGATTCCCCGTCTTCAACTTTGTTCCTTGGATGTTTTGAATCTGCTGTGAAAGTTTATTGTATAATGTTCTGATTTAACGCAGCAAAAGGCCGTAGTGAATAATAACAGACATGTAGATCTTTATTCGACAGCCTGCTCTACTGTCATTAATTATTAACACATTCCAAATATGAACGAATTTATATCAGAGCAATTAATTTGATGTAAATGTAGAATGTTACTTAAATTTACAATTAAAATGTTGTCGATATTATTATTATTGTTATTAGTGTTGTTGTTATTATTATTATTTTTGTTATTAGTATTATTATTAATGATAATAAATTATATAATTTGCACATATGTGCTTTAACAGAGCAAGATTAAATGATGAAGATCTCAGTTTCAAGTGTGACTGAGGCTTGTCATTTTTTTCATCTCCTTATGATTTAAAATATGTTCTGAATTTAACAACATATAAATAAAAATAAATCATTCAATAATAAAAATAAAAAACATCAAATCATTTTTGTTGTTCACAATGTTATTTCTATTAATAAAAGGAAGAGGAAATTGTAAAAAAAAAAAATATATATATATATATACAACAAAAATAGTTTTAAAAAATAAAAACAACGCTGGAATAATTCAAAAGTGTCAACCAATATCGGATTATATTGTGTTTTTATATTGGGTTGTTAGCACAATGAGGTTAATATTCACATTAAAAATGATAAATGTGTTATTACATATTAATAATCATGTATATTAAGTGTGGGCCCGATCACAACCAGAAAAATACACCTTTCTTTCTTCAATTTATTAGAAGATTGCTGGAACACACCTCCCTGTTTAATTTGGCTTACAGGATGAAAAGGCTAGTACCAATGAAAGTAAGAGGACAACAGAGGAGAACTTGTGACAGAGGGAAGGAGACAGTGGGACATTTTCCATGATGCACATGTCGCCGCAGTTTTGTAAACATACTGTGCACAAAGTAAAATATTACTTACACAACGTTTCCGTAACAATTAACACGACAAATAACGTGGTGATCTCAATGTGAAAACAGGCATTTAACAGTGACTTACACCATCCACGATTAAGGTCTGTCAGTACAGCTCTACTGTACGCAGTGGTTCTTTTCCAAATGCATAGAGTGTTTGCACTGCAAACTGAAACCAAAAAAAAAAAGTTGTTTTTTTTTCCTCTTTGATGAGGACGAAAAAGCTCTCGTGCTCGGTTCTGGAACGTTTCCTTATGATGCCAATGTTCTGGATAGACCCTAGAATTTCCCAAAACGCACAACCTTACTTCTGATAAGTGACAAAGTGGGGTTTTCATCATATATACAAAAAAAACTTTCCACATAACCGATTTATAATCCTAAATGTTATTTTGTGCAAATTCAAAATAAATATATCTCTTGATGTAACAGCCAACAGAGGCTAAATTACTGCCCGTCAATTAGAATTCCATACAGGCTTACATTTTGCTTCCTGTCAGCCAAAAAAAGTTTGCAACTAAATTCCAGTTTATATAGCAGCCTCCAAAGAATAAATGAATCAATAAATAAATAAATAAATAAACAATATACTGATGAATTATTCTATATCAACAACGACAAAACTCAAACCAAAAACACAGTTCAACAATCAATGAGGTAATTCGTAAATGGCTATACTTCAAATTATAGGCCTATTTGGAGAAAATAACTCGCTATAGTATCAAGCAAATTACCTCTTTCCACGTGTTTGAAAAGGCAATGTCGACGGCGCGAAACTTTTCCCTCGAAAGAACTGAGCGAAATTTTGTGTGATCTGTTATTTGCATACTTCACATTCACCGATAACGTGAAAATAAACGATATATGAAGCCTCATAAAATGGGGATCTGAAGCCCATTGTACGCCAACGCATAAAAACGCTGGAGACAAAAGACTGAAAGTGGTGTCTTCGTGTCCCTTGGTCCCCAAATTCAGTCCCGCAACTTTGTTCTTATTTTTCTTTTCTTTTTCCTGCCTGGCTCTCATCAGTGAGTGGCGGAAAATTTCAACCGCTTCTGCTTCTGTCTTTGGTTACAAAACCACACTCGCACCACATTTTTTTTCAGGTCCAACTTTTCAGCTATAGCTGCTATTTTCTCGGACGACGGCCGAGGCTGCACCGCGAAGTAAGCCTCCAAAGACCTCTTCTCCGGGGCCGCTATCGAGGTCCTCTTGCGCTTCTTCTCCGCTCCGTTGAAAATGTCAGGTTTGCTCATTTTCTCCCTCTGGGCCCCCTCGGCCTCCTCCAGCCAGGCCTGGAGGATGGGTTTGAGCGCGATCATGTTGTTGTGGGACAGAGTTAACGACTCGAATCGACAAATTGTACTTTGGCTCAGTGAACCCACGCCGGGGATTTTAAGATTAGCCAACGCGCCTCCCACGTCCGCCTGAGTGACCCCCAGCTTGATCCTCCGCTGCTTGAAGCGCTCCGCGAAAGCCTCCAGCTCCCTTGGGTCCGTGTCCGAGTCATTGATGATGGGGAGTCCGTTGTTTGTGAGCCCTGGGCCGCATTGACTCCCCCCGTGATGGCCTGGTAAGAGCCCGTGGTGGGTGAGAGGCGAGTTCATGCCCATGGCCTGATGGGAAAGATGGCTCAAGCCGTGCATGTGAGAGTGCGGGTGGGAGGAGGTGGAGAGGATGCCGCCGCCACCTCCGCCACCCCCGCCTCCTCCGCCGGTCCCGTCGTGCGCACTGCTCATCAGGGAGAGGGACGGAGAGTTGATGTGGTCCATGATGTCCGGGGGCTCCAGGTTCTGATGGTGGTGGTGGTGATGGTGGTGGTGATGGTGGGCCAGTGGAACGGTGGACGTCGACGGGCATGGCACGGTGCTCATCGTGTGGTAGGTGGCGTCGGGCTTGAACGGGTGCGTCTTTCCCTGGGACACGGCGATGTCCACGGCCGCCAGAGCCTCAGCCCGGGCCAGCAGGGTCTCATCCAGACTCGTAAAGATGTTACTCTGCAGCTGCAAGGATGGGAATCAAAGAGGAGAAGAGGGTGGGATGAATGGGTGCAGAAAAAGGGGGAAAGATAAGAAGGAGAAAAAGAAAGACATCAGAAAACAGAAACATCAGTCAGGACTTGGCAACACAGAGCCGGAGTTTTCCTTCAGAAGCGGCAAGTTATGAAAAAGAAAAGAAAAAAAGCAGACAGAAACAGTGGCAGCATGCTTTGCGTGAGCATCTTTTCAAAAAGAATACGCTTCCAACCGATTGTGGAGTACATGAACAAAAAAAAACATTAAGTGCGCGTATTAGCCTCGGAGCAGCGCTTATTACGCACAGCGCTCAGCGCGACATGCAGACACACAAAACAACAGCTCAAAGTTGAAAGTTTTGTGGGGGGATAATTTACCTGAGGAGATTGTAGACAGGCTCTTCTGATAGCTTCCGAGCTGGAATGCAGGGTGGTGTACTTGTGCTCGGGTAAAGAGGGATGCATGGCGAAATGCGCCTGTTTGCTGTTCATGGACATCATCTTGGCGAGCTTCTCCAATTAAAGTGCACGGAAGGAAAAGGGGGGAGCAGGCTAGGAGAGCTGCGAAACAGTCATGGGCGCACCGTGATCCGGTAATGATGCGGTGTAGTTCGCTGTGTAGTGCAGCCTTGAGCCCGGAGATCACAGAGATGCCTGCAGCCTCTCACGCGCACTTATCTGTCTACTGTTTCCCACTACTGGGGATGAGAGAGGCTCTTACACCTGAGCGCCTCAGATCTCGTCAAGCCCGAGCGCGGCTGCTCTCGCGAGACACAAACTGCCAGAATAGTGAACAAGCTGACAGATATAAAAAAAAAAAAGAAGGGAAAAAAAACTGCTCACAGGGCAGGCAGTAACATCTGGAGACTAGACTCTTGCGTTTTAAAGGGCTCATGCACTTAATCCACACACGCAGAACTATATCGGTCCTAAAGCCTCTGGGCTTTTTCTTTACCTAGACGCCCTTAAATCATTGATATGAGACTGTTTATTGGATATCATGTAGCTTTATGCTGGGGAAATTTTTAAATATATTCTAATAATTATAAATAGTATTTTCTGGCACGGCGTGTTTAAGGCCAGGATCGCCTCCTACGATGCAAAAACAAGAGGATAACCCAGTGGCAAGTATTAAAATGATGCAGGTTTGTCATCTTAACCCCTATGTTGTAACGAGACCACCTATCATTAGAGCCCATCACCGCCAGATGAGCACTAAACAAATTGATTTAATGCACCACCGTAACCTTGTACACAGTCTTTACCTGAATTAATTAATCCCAATGAATTAGCACTTCATTTATTCAAACCACAACGGTTGCCCAATTAAATTTTCATGCAGCGATTAGAGGTATGTGAAATATATATTATATCGTTAAATTTGCATAATAAATAAGGTGCTTTCTGCTATAATGGAATTATGGCGCGTGTGGGGTCCCTAAAGTGCGGGGGAAAGGCGGTGCCTTTTCTCCACCTTTAACGGGAGCGCGTTGATTGTTGCCATTTAATGCGATGGAAATGAAAATGATCAGAGTGAGAAGCCCAAAACGTGAGAAATCTCCTAACTAGAAATCAAATACTGGAAAACGTCATCTCAAAATGAAGGCCAGCATACTATAAACCGATCAGCCATTACATTATAACCACTGACAGGCTGAGCTCAGAGTCATATTTTTTATCTTGTTAGAATGGCACCTGTCAGTGGCTGGATTGTATTAGGAAGCACGTGAATATGTTTTCCGCAAAGTCGATGTGTTTGAACTCGTATATGCATCTTCGTGGTTGCCCGAGAATGCATATTCTGTACTGCAAGTTTTGGTTGTTCACTGCCTATCAGGGAGCTCTAAGGAAGGCCAGGTGTTGAACCAGCAACACATTGCGGAAGGAATTAAGGCTAGTTGTGATAGAAAGGTGTCAGGACACACAGTGCATGGCGGAGCTCTCTTCGCAGTAAAACGGATACCAAAAATTGGCTGAGGTCCTGTACGGCTTATGTACGGCCTCATAGCCGTAGGGACAAAATACATCCTGTACCTCTGAGATGTCCTGTGAGATGAGATGTAGGCTGTAGCTGCCTCTCTGGCGCAGCAGAATACTTATAGGGTGGTTGGTATTGTCCAAGATGGCAAACAAATTATTAAGTGTGTCTCCACAAGAGTCCTGACTGAGTCCAACCTCCTGCCAAGCACCGAACCAGCCTTTTTGACCACTTTATCTAGCCTCCTTGGGGTTTTTCTCAGTCCTGAGCCTCCTGAGGAAAAAGTTTCAGCTCTGCCCTTTATGGTGTATGGTGTTCATGTTCTGTACAGGTGCACACTAAGGTATATAAATCATACATATTTCTCCTTGGTTTTCGAGGTATTCAGAAGGAGGTACTTTTTGTCGCTCCAGTCACTAAATACCCTGTCAGATCTCAGTTCTTAGGTTCTTGATGCACGCCGCAATAGTCGTATCATCCAAGTGTTTTTGGACATTGCAAGACTAGACTCAGAGTTGTATCTAAAATCTTATTTGTACTGGGTAAACAGAAACAGAACCAAATAATCCACTCTGGAGTCCCTGAGAAAGTATCCCAGCCTGATGCGCTGTGGTCATCCTGTCTGGTAATCTCTCATCCGGGATTTGAGGGAGGGATCCACCCTCACCCAATCAAGCATGTATTTGAGTGATAGAGGGTCGGATGGTGTTGAAAGCACTCACAAAATCAAAAATCATGACCCTCACGTAGTTGCCTTGTTCATCCAAGTGAGAAAAACTCCCGGTAGAGTGTATGTAATGGGCGGCACCATCCCCTCCAATACATTCCTGGTAGGCAAATTGTAGGGAGTCAAGAGTTTGCCCAACCTGTTGTCCCAGACAGTGGAGAAAAAGCCACTCCAGGGTCTTCATCATTTGATGTGAGAGCCACTGGTCTCTAGTCTTTTATCTCGGCCGAATACCCAACTTTGGGAACCAGAATAGGGATTGGTTTACCACTGTACTGGGTTCTCCAAGTTTGCATACGGGGATTGAAGATACCCTCGACAGGCTCAGACAGCAACCTCAGAGACACTGACTGAACTGGCCGCATTTCCACTATGTTCTCTGCCGTGTTCTGCTCTCACCTCATCCTCTGTAAAGGAGAGGTGGCCGGGTCAGGCGGCTCCATGCAGATACTGGCCCCTTTAGGCAGGGGATTTTAATACATAGAAAACCACGATGACACAAACGATTAAAATGCTATGAAAAGTACTTTTGTTAGTGTTATACTTAATGTCTGTTACCAAATGTAGGTTTAGATTACATCAAATCAGTTCCGATTACATATTTTGGGCAATTTTTATGGAATGGACTTGTAATGATCTTGCTCTTATGTTTTTCTGTTTTTTACTGTCACTTTACGGATGTTGGACCTACTGTAACATCCAAGTTCTTTCTTTTGTATTTCTAAAGCTAAATTATAATTTTGATATATGTTGTGGAATTGAAAATACATAAGGGTGAAGTTGGTCGCCGTCACAGGCCTTATGTAACATTACAGATTTCTTACAAGAGGCAGCATGCCAAAAATCATTTCAGAAATGTGTCCCACATGGTCTGTTTGGGCTACCGAATATCCCCCATCATTTTCTTTTAAGGAGAAATTGGGTTTGGGTTGTTATGGGCGAATGTTATGGCTGATTCGTGTTTGGTGGTCCATGTAAATATGACTGACTTCATCATTCCCTAAAAGCACTAAAGTGCAGAAAAGAAAATGCATGACATAAAAAAATAAATTCAAAAAACGTCACAGCTTCCCATTGCTCCACTGGTTTATTTCCTAATGCAGACTTACATTGCAACACTTCATTTGAGATATTGTTTTCAATGTTTCAGCAAGAGAAGTTCACTACGGTACAACTAACAGCTGCTTTAGCACTGGAGGCTGTAAATACTGACCTTAGCATAAGTAGAAAACATCTGGCCAACCTGTCATGTAGTGTGTTCATTTATGCAAAACTGGAAAGATTTTACACCAAACCTTACATTCGCAAATCTAATCTAAGCAATATGGAAGTAAGGTTTCAGTCCAGGTGTGGCCGAGAAGCCTGTCCTAAACATGCAGCTTTACGCTTTTCAATACATCACATGAGCTTTGAGAGTTTGGTGGGACTGTTGGTGCTGAAGGGACTGTAAGATCTTCTCTTTGTTGGCTGGTTCATGTTTAGTGAGTGTCTGTCTTTTGTTGCACTTGTAGGTTGACCAATGTCGATGGAGGTGGAAGAAAGACTAACATGATCATCTTGGCTTACTCCATTGACGGAGGCGGAGAGACCGGCCTTATTCTTTTCTAGTAAATCAAACAGCAAGTTTAAAGAGAGTTTGTCGGTCTGATAGGCCACTCTGCTCTCATTCCCCGATTCCTGTGCATCAGAAGTTTCCTCTGTAGAATCTTTTGGATCCTCTTTTTCATTCAAGGGGTCGTCCGTGTCGTCACATGGCGATTGGCTCGACAAGACATCAGGGCAGGTTTTCTCTGAGACGAGGATGTTAACTGCATGTGTTGGCAGGGAGGAAGCCAGGGCCAGCTGCGACCCCCGGCTACTGGAACTCTCTCCGTCCAGCATCATGGAATCCAACTCAGAGATTTTGTCCAGATAAGCTGCATCCATGGAGGCCTCGCTAGACATCTGGTGACCATCGGGCATACAGTCACTTACAGGACTTGCAGACGCGGCCCTGTCAACCGAGCTTTTACTTGGATCCGCGTCATTAGACATACATCCCTGCCAGCCGCCCCACAGGACAGACTTTGAGGGTTCCGCATCATCATTTGGGGAAGAGTCTTTGGGGAATTTGTCGAGACTGCTGAATTGGTTCTCCGTCATACTCCCAACAGGACTGGCAAGTTCATCAAAATCTAGCCTCCTGAGATATGAGGCAGGTTTGAATGCTACTTTTTTTTCTCTGATGCCAGGGCTTCTCAGAGTCAGTGACCTGAAGGCAGAGGACGGCGTGGTTGGCAAGAATTCAGATGCATTGCTTGGCCAATCCTCGGTAAGATTCTGGTTAAAATCTTTTTGATCTGCAGATGGAATGCATATGAAATTATTGTTTGTAGAAAATGTCTGATACTCTGCCTCTGGATTGCTGCAGATCAAACCCCTCTCGCCGTCACTCAAGCTCCTCATCATCATGTTCATTTTTTGTTGCTGTGTGAGCACCTCTGGCACAGTCCTGCTACTCGTGCACGTTTCCTGCACTTCAAGACTACTGCTCTCAGTTCCTCCGAGCCGGGACTCCAGGTCTTCAATATACTGGTCACTGCGCTCCAGAGCCCTCTTCAGGTGGTCCACATCACGCTCGTGCAGCTGGATTTTAGCCTCAAGTGCTGCCACTGTGTAACGGCCAAACCTATGGACAGAACATTCTCGTCTTTAAACTGTTCAACAATCATCGAGAACAGCCTGTCGTTTAAAAAACATTTGTCATGTTTTTCGGTAAACACATGTACGTAAGATGGCTTGAAGTGAATAAGGACAATTAAAAATGGTTTCGTCTTTTCTTTGAGATATCAGTTTAGGAAGTGGCCTCTGGCTGGTGTTGATTGGACGATAAAAGGACAAACATTATGGATTTATTTAACAGATTTCAGGTTTACACTTCAGCCGTTTTTATTAGAAGAAACTCCATTACACCAAATGCCTAAAATATACAACTGCGTCCACCTCAACAGTTCTGCTTGTCTGTATATTTACCCGTGACTGTGACTTAGGAGCATTTATGCATCATTAACACATGTTAGGCACTTACTTTTGTGGTGATCTGCTCGCCACCTCGGCCTTCAGTCTCATATTCTCTTGCACCAGGTCGACATTTTGGGATCGTAATGTCTTATTTGCCTGAGGACACACATTAGCAGTAAGTCACTCATTATTCCGCGGAGGTAGCACAAACCAAAAAATATTTATGTCATACAGGTACAAGTATAGGCAAGTTTATGATTAACCAAAATTTCCATTGAAAGATGCTCATCACCTCTGACAAGGAGGATATGTTTTCATCTCGTCTCGTCTATTAGTTCACAGAATATCTGATAAACATCTTTAGATTTCAATCAAATCCTGAGGGCTGAGGTGACTTTGAAAAAGGATCTGGAATAAGATAGAAACTTTGTTAGGTTTGTGTGCAGCCCTGGTGACGTGCCGATCCTGTTTGTAAGTTTATTTGAGGATTTCTGACATAGTGGGGAAAGATTGGCTCGTTAACCACAAGATAACCCAGAAGATTTTTTTTTTCACTTCACATAAAGTCAATAATTGACATTGTCCCTAAGTATGCACAAAGTACATATTATATATATTTTATAAAATTCTTCAATCTTTCTTCCAAGCAAACTTCAATGAAGATTGTCGTATCGTTCAGTCTTGGTAGAGGCCCTCATCCGATGAAGGGTGCATGATGATGCAAACCTTTTTTATGAGGAGGTGGGGGTTATGTGGTCATGTTATAATTCATGTGTTAATTATAACTGAATATAATATATGAAAACTGCAGATAGCCATCTTTACACGGTGCTTTGCACCTCTCCTCTTCACTCTGTGACAGAATGTATAGTTTCTTAAAATGTTAGTCTTCATACCTCCCTGAGCTTATCCATGCTCTGCTGTACTTTATCGCAAACATCTGTCGCTGCTCGCAGCTTGTTCGTCAATTCCTCCAGGATATGGGGGTCCACTTTTGTGTCTTCCGTTTGTTCTGTGTTAATGCTGCAAGGATCCAAAGCCGTCTTCAGCAGCGACTCCAGACTTTTGGTTTTTATTTTCAGTTCCTCATTCTCTCTGATGAGCCCGGCTATTTCCTCCTGTCAGAGAGGAATATCACATAGGCTTACTTATATATATATATCATATAAAACAACAGTTAATTGCTTTTAAAGATGCACAATGCAATTCTGGCACATCATTTGTATTATTGGCTATTGGAAGTAATTAAACTTGAGCTGAGAAAAAAAAAGCGGATGATAAAAAGCCAAATTCAACGATTTCAAAAACACATTATCTACACTCTCCGATGCAGTAGGTGGTGATAAGCACCGTTAAAGTTGAATTGATTCCTGCAAATAAACACATGAAAAGAAGGAGAGTAAGCAGTGCAACATTCTGTGGTCACAATTATGATGTCAAACTCCTGGAATGCGGTAGAGCCATGCTCTTTAAACTAGAAAACCAAACGAGTTGCAAACAACAAATCTTGTTAGAAATATGGACGTATGAAAACAGGAGTTTGGAACATTACAACATCTGTATTGGCCATGAGACAAAGGGAAGTATCTTCATGAATAAAGGGCACGCCTAAAAGTGTTTTTACAAAATGATATTCTGTTGAAGGAATGGGCAAAGTAACGATTGTCTCTGGGCTCTGATGCAAAGTAACAACAGAGAAACAATGAACTGCTCCAGCCCATCCATTGGCGCTGAAAATTCTGTTCCAATCGATGGGCTGCATGATGTTTTGATGGGGATTAATTTATCAAAACACACAGATTATGATCCCATACCTCATACTCCCGTAAAAGAAGTTCCCCTCTGGTTTTTCTGAGACATTTCCTCATGGATGGACTTTCGCTGTGATCGCTCTCATTTGTGCCTCCTGTAAATATATGAATACAGAAACAGATAAACAAACCTGACGTACGACCCATTCAACTCAGGTTCCTAAATCAGTCAGCTTTGTTTGTGGTTCTACTAGTTACATTACAAACTAAAAATGAAAAAGGTCGCGTCACTGCGAAGAACATAAATAATCACTTTCAAATGATTTTTGACACATTGTACTCACATCAGATTAAGAAAAACATTTGTTTTTTAAGTTCAGCTTTATATAAAGCAAATATATGTATATGAATTTAATGACAGCTTTCAAACATGTCGCGATCACTCCAACTAGAGGGCATCTCAGTGTGAATACATCTAAAGCTCTTGACCCCCCACCTCAAGAGTTTAACATGATGTTCACGGAATGGAAAAAGGCTGAAGTGAACTATGAGGGCATTACAGCATCTTGGCCAGTCTACAAAGCCTACGTGTCAAAATTGTCTAAGGTTGATCTTCAAGGTGGCAGCATCTAAGAACATGTTTTGATTTAAGAACTCAAATTACCTTGACCCAAATCCACCCCAAAAAAACCTCTTCCTCAATTCAGTGACCGACTCTCGACAAAATCGCATTGAAATTCAGCAGTCGATACCCACGGTTGATGAAAACATAACCTGCAACCTCAGGAAGGTAGCAAAATACTGGGAAATTTATGGATTGCTGAAAAACACCCGTCTGGAACCCGCCATAGGATTTTGAAAAGCAAAAAGCGGGTCATTTATAGGTAGGTTCGAGGAAGTTATCGCGTGCTGCTGCTATGTATGATTTTGACAGCATCCAAACTTTTAAGTCAAACTTGAACACATTAAATCACACCGGTAAATCAGCCTCATCGGCAGGCTTGAGGCAGATTTTGACAATATGTAGTAGCTTTTACTTAAACAGTTCATAATTCTTTCTTATATGATTGTTTGCTGTCTAACCCAGTGATACTCAAATACAAATCTTAAAAAGGCCCACAAATTTTTTTTTCAACGAGTCAAAAGGTCCATTTATTATAGTCGGTCAAGCCACAAGCCATAATACTGTAATATTCAAAGCAAAATGTCCTTTTCATTCAAAACAACAAGGAAAATACAAATTGCAATGTCAGTCGCCTGTTCGCATGACCTGTGATCTTTTCGGACCCGGTGTTTACATGCATCAACTCCTCTAATCGGAAACGCTTTCATACATGTGTAGACGATCCACATTCCCGGTCAGAAGGTGTGGCGATAATGCTTTGGGGAGTTAGGCGCCGACCGCCAACAACCGCTCAGAAGAAGAATATGACAAAGAGGACGTGCGTGTAAGTGACTTTTGCGGCCATCTATCATTCCGCCACAGGAAAAGAATCATTTGTGCTGTTTGCTGATATCCTAACTTCAACCATAGGTGAATGAGCAAACTGACGCGAAAAATAACATGAGTTTAAATACGCCTTAAAATATAAAGATGGGCATAGTGAAGAAAACAACTATGAGATGCACACATTTAGGGCCCCCCACAAAGCATGTGTGAATAGGTGATGTCGATAGACTATTCAATGCTACGTACAGCCTGAAGAGGTAATTGATATGCCCTGTGTGGTGAGGGAATAAAAACCCATCTTCCAACCACTCCAAAATGGGTATTACTTTCATGCTGAATGCTGTGAACAAACAAGATACCAATTCACCCAGGAAGCATTTGTGTTTTGCTGTGACAGGAACGTGTGTGGCGACAACTTCCTTTTTGAACGGCTGCATGCAGGTGCTGGTCTGGCTGATCAGAATTCAAGTTGTATTTAATACCTCTTAGAGGTCAGAACGTAAAGTTCATGCTGCGCAGAGGTCGCAAGAGAGGCAGCAGTAAAAGCTCTGCTGCATTTCTTTTTTTTTTAAATGCCACGTAAATTTTTGCAATTAAATGTTTAGTACATTAAATAATATCGAAGTATCCTGCGTTGAAAGCCTCGGCCTTCACTTAGATACAAATTTGTATATACAGTAAGGATAAGAATTATTATCTTTTATCAATGTTTTCCAAATGAATTAGTCAAAAAAAAATTGTAAATGTGAATTTCATATATTACCATCACCACTATATGGCGATAGGGTATGAAAGAACTAAAAATAAATATGTAAAAATCAAATACATTTTTTTACTCATATATTAAGTTGGCAATTCATATATTTTTAGTGCTGTCCTTATAAATTTGGCAACGAGTTTTAGCCGTTTTGATTTTCATGTGTTCAAAAGAACAGCGGCATTCAGAATCAGTTCACACATGTATAACTTTGCCTCTCTTAAACTATTCATCAACTGACAAATCACACAGGCTCTACAAAGAAAGAGCGAGAGAAGCTTTCTGGTATTTCCTTTCCTCCTCCGGATACATAGGTTGCACTGTGACGTATCCTGGTTAATGTATGCCTACCAATGCAGTTGTTTAATAAAAGCTTCCATGTAGCCATGCATGGGGACATTATGTTTTGCTATCAAATTTGAAGCAATCATTTTGCTGAGAGGCTAAATCGCTAAAAACGAAACTCCTCAACAGGCGGATCAGCCGATGTCGAGAGAAGGTAATCTATGGGGGGGAAATCCAAAACCTGATATTTTTGTTGAGCGCTTTATAGTCAACATAGCCAACAGAAACTTAATATGGAGTGTGTGTGTTTACACTTAAGCCCCTTTCACACAAAGAGAATAGTAGCAACGCAAAGAAGCGCGCAGCAGCGTATAGTTAGCATGTCTGTCTGATTGTTTGTCACCAGGATAATGCTAAACAAAAAAACTTGCATTGAACTTCGAGTGAGGATGGACCTTGAGCCAAAATGGATCAAATTTAGATACCTTTGATAATATTGCAAAATAGGTTGATTACACATACCAATTGCTTTGATTTCTCAGGGAATAATGCATGGATCTTGAAGAAAATGGACCCAGAAATTTCAACAGATGTAAATGTTTGGCTGTTACAGATGCAATATTCTTAAATAATATTTATTGTACATCTGTAAAACAGTCTAATGTGAGAAAAATGTTTTCTCCATCATTTCCAAGTCATTTTTCCACTGTTTGAGTTTGGACTGGTGTTAAAGCAGGGAAAGAAAATCATGATGTGAGTGGAGAATTAAATTATTAATCTTTATCGCAGGTTCATGGATCATTTACTAATAGAGTCAAATGGAAACAGAGAGGCCGATATCTTGAAGGAGGCCATTTGTTAATTTGGCAGTTAAAGGTAGTTGTTCACGTTAGTGTAAAGTTATTGTTGCGAGACTAACATTTACTTAATTTCTAAGGGAGCAATAAATTCATTTTGATTTTAAAAAGTCAAGCATATTTAGGGGGTTGTATACAAGTTTTTGTAAGTTGCAAGCACCGATCGAAATAAATACGCAGATGGAGAAATCTTGGTCCAAGACTCTATCAATTGACTTAATAGCAACACAATAACATTTAGCTGACTAGAAAAAGTCCTGCGAGAACACAAACCTCAACCAAGGCCCAACAGGACCCTAGGTAATGGAATATAAATGAAGAGTTCTCCATTAATGTCCTAGTTGTTGACAACCTCTAAATCTACCAACAACTCCAACAAACTCTCATTAGTATCTAAGCCCCCTGAGCCCCAGCTCCATCAAAATAATCTAGGGACCAAAGGCAGCAATAGTCCCATTGTGATGTCGTTACCCCAAACGGCTCATCGTTTTATTTTATTCTAAATGCTGCACAACACATAACGTCACCATGGTGATATTACATGCAAAACCCGTCTTGTAGTTTTTCCATAATATTGCTCACGAACAAACAGAACAACGCACAGGAGTCAAAATATAACCTACTTGTTGGAGGTAGTAATCCAGTAACAGACCGTTCCTGATCAAATAATGGTTTTGGATGGAGGAAATATTACTTCAATATTAATATTTTTTCTTGAATGTAACAGTTACAGCATACAGACGCCATGATGAGTCAACAGTGCATTCTTCCAGGCAGAAGAATGATCACAACAGCTACTCACCGATGATCTCCCTGCAGGGGTTCTCTGGGGTGATGGGGACTCTGCAGGTCGGACATTGACTGGCCTTCTTTAACCACATCTCCATGCAGGAAGAACAGAACACGTGGTGGTTGGCACAAATGACCGGCTGCTTGACCTTAACGGACAAAGGCAAAAGTTAACTATTCGTAAACATTAAGTGATAAAGTAGGTGGAAACGAGAACACGCTAAGCTATCTGTAGATAACGCTAGCTAGATGAGTTTCGTGTTGCTTCGCAAATGTAACAAAAGGGTTAGGATTGAGGCAGCAGTGTAAACACGCCATGTTTGTTGAAATTTTAATGGTCATTATACTATGTAAATTTCAACCAGCACTTACCTTTCCGAGACATATCTGGCACGAAATCGGCAAAGTCAGAGAAAGGGTGGATGACTGAAAGTTTAGAGCCATGTTCTTAAGAATACACAATTAAGGATTACGGGTTTTTTCTTCCGCGGATACAAATCTCCCACCGCTACGTTGCGCGCTCAAACACTGCACTACGGAAGCCTTAAAGGTCTAAAATGCCTCTCTTTCGCAATCATTTAAATCCGCGTGCCCCCGGTGGTAGGTTGGGGTACTGCAACGTTGATTTTAACAAAAAATAAATCTTCTGAAATAATAAGTGAAATTAAAATGCAAGTAAACTTATAAACCCCATTGCACATATCTATTTTCGAGTATTCTTATTTCAAGTGCAATTTTTTTAATCTCTTAAACTGACTATAACAAACACAATCATGTTCACTGGGTGGGAATATTGAACAACATGAAGAAATAAGTAAAAAGTAAAAGAGAGCCAACAAAGGTCTGTCACTTACTCAGTTAAGTTAAGACTGTGCAGTTTAACAGAAATTGCCATGGGTTTAATCAAGTGACATCAACCAACAGCTCCAGCGTTTTAAAGGGAGACGTGCTGAATATGTAGAAAATAGACACCATCACAATATCAATTACAAGTGTCATTTTGTTTGTTAAAGACATACATGGTCCAATTTCATCGTCTGAAAAATAAGCCACACAATCCTAATATAAATCCATTTAAAACAAAGTATGAAGACATAGTTTTTACCAGGTTTAGGGATGAGGGGGGTGGGGCTTTTGACAATCACCTGGGGTTTATGGGGGGGTTTATATGTTTATTTACTTTGTTTATTAATATTAATTCTTTCTTGGTATATCTTCTCCTTTTTACGTGAAAAAGAATATTAATTACTATATATGACCCTGAACAGGATAAGCGGTTATGGATAATGATTGATTGAATGAATGAATGAATGAATGTATATATAATCTTATTGAATATGATATATACTGGATGTTATACTACATACATGATAGCATATATCATATGAAATTATAATTACTAT
Organism: Lophius americanus; assembly: GCA_037951165.1. Taxonomy (NCBI): domain Eukaryota; kingdom Metazoa; phylum Chordata; class Actinopteri; order Lophiiformes; family Lophiidae; genus Lophius; species Lophius americanus. The sequence goes on from JBBDHG010000014.1 coordinate 24,775,954, forward strand.
AATACAATTAGTAATTCATGGAGAAGGGGTTTGATTCAATATGTTTGTACGTCTTCTCACTCCTTTTCAAATGAAGACCAGGGCGAACGTTTGACAATTGATTTTGCTTTATGCTTTTCATTGTATGTAAATATATATATATATATATATATATATATATATATATATATATATATATATATATATATATATATATATATATATATATATATTCTTTCCTGTCCACTATGATTTCCTTTTTTGTTATGTTTTTTTCTTACATATTCAAAATAAACATTTCAATTCAATCCAATTCAATTCAATTTGACATCCAGCCATGGATTTAGATAAAATGCATTCATTGAATAGGATTCGCATAAAAAAGTCTATAAAAACAGGGACATGCTGATCAGTCAAAGGTGACCTGTGAAAAAAGAGGAGACACTACTGGATATCTTAATCTAGATAACCTTAAATTAGGAGGTTCACCGATAAAAAACCTCAGTTATTGTGTCTAACTGTAGCTAGAAGGCATAATAAAGCCTGAGTGAATTTGTTTGAAATGATTTCTTTTGTATATCTTTCGCTATTAGTTTGAGATTAATTAAGAATACACCACTGTTAAAGAAGAACCGGTTCATAGTCGCATCCAATGTCGGTCGGAACAGGCCCACGTTTTCCTCTTTTTGTTCTGTTGATGGTTTGGAACCGCGTCATTATCAGTTTTTTGGTAGGCTATAAAAAACAACAACAACAACAACACAGGAAGAAAAAAAAACATATCATGTGAATATCTCATCTAATCAACCGGTTACTCGGAACAGAATAAAATCAAGCCTGGCAGTTAGCATCACTCTACATTCTGCCATCAGAAGACCTCAAGTGACAAATGCACTGTGACTTATTCATGATGACAAAATAATGACTTTCTCCTGATTTTAGTGATGGATTGCGAACATTTGAAATGTATCACTTGAGTTAGAAATTATATTTTTCAATAATAAATCTGACACTTATGATACCACAGTATTGACTTGACTTTAAATGTTTTAGCACTAATCAGAGAGAACTTTAACGGTGGTACATTTTAGAAAAAAAAGTTTGTTAAACACTGGTTTAAAACAGCCACCCACATACCCATGCTGGGAAAAGTACTTGGAAAGTGTTTCAAGCAAAGGTACCCTCCATGTTAAAGTAGGCCAGGAAAGCAAGGGTATGTCCTCAAAAAAGCCTCCAGTCCTCTGCGTTGTACGAGCAATCCCCCTGATTAAACTTCTCAAATTAAATGCAAAGTTATGTAAAAAAAAAAAAGAAAGAAGTGTTTTTCACACAGAAGTTCCCCGTAGGGAATAAAATATGAAATATTCGAGTAAAATGTGATATATATATATATATATATATATATATATATATATATATCACATATATATATATATAGTCCATACATATATATATATATATGTGGAGTCGATCCATATGAACCACATTTGGACTAAATTTGACCAACTTTAATGAAGTTACATCTGTTAAACAGTGTTTAATGTAAAAAAAATACCTATAGTGACTATGATATGAAGTTTTACAGTAAAAAACCTTTTCGGGGGATCTGAGGAAGCTTTACTACGGGTCTAGTTGTTTATATTGAGTCAACGATGTCAAAGCAAAAATTAAACTGTTACTAGACAGTGGTTTTTTTTTGGGTCTCTGCTTGTTCCAAGATGGCAAAAATGCCCCACATAATAACAAAAACCCATCTTATATATATAAATATTTGTGAAGTATGTGTGTGTGTGTGTGTGTGTGCGTGTGCGTGTGCGTGTGCGTGTGTGTGTGTCCCTCTCTCACACAAATAGAGCGAGGGAGAGTTGGGTACTGGCAGAATAAACTGAGAGTAGACTACAGTAGCAAAAGAATGAAGCTATGGACTCCCTCGGGGACAATTACTCCCCATCCTTACTCTCTGCCTTATTTCCATCAAACAAACTGAATCTCACATGTCTGTATCTGCTGCAGCAGAAGTGTCATCGGCATCAACCTAAGCATTGGGGCATGCTTTCACTGTTTTTAAGTAGAGTTTCTTTCAGGCTAAGGCAGAGACTCTGTAGATGTTCAGAAATATAGCTAGTGTGGACACTGCTGCATCACTGACATACAAGTCTTACATAATGCGGAAGGAATAAAACGCCTGGTGAATGGAGTGTGAGAAGAGCTGGTACACCTTCACTGGACATATAATAAATATTTGCCACAATGAGGTTGGCATGTATGGTACTGGATCCTTAAAAGTACTTCAAAGTATTAAGAAAACCTTAAAGTATTAATGTTAACACTACACAAACATGACATGTAGTTAAACTACCAAACACTGTACTTGAGGTCGTTTTTTTTTTTGAGCTGCCTGTAGTTTTTCCGTTTTTAGTTCCATTCTATGGTTATTTATAGAAAATGGGATTCAGACGTCATCTCTTGGGTCACGGGATGCAGCCGAGTTTTTCGGCATATAAAAGATAATGTTAAAACAATTCCCATGAAACAGTGACGCCACCTGTCAAGGCAGAGACTTCTATGCTCTTCACTGCTATTTGAACTGACATAAATTAAAAAAATACCTCACTGAGTAAGTCTTCTGGATATATTCTGTTGAGCCAGTCTTTTTACCGTATAGATGACATTACTGTACATAAATGTCATTGGTTCCCACTAACTTTGTGCGGCAGTACACCCCAGTACAAGCCCAGAAGTTGGTTTCATCAATAACATTTATCAACTGGTCTAAAGAACATGATATCAACTTGTTTTCTATCTCTGCTAAAATTACATCCCATAATCTGGAGTATTAACGCACGGCCACTGAAGTGGCTTCAAGTCATCCACAGAAAAAGACCGCTTGCCATCGGAAAAACTTCTAGTCTAACTTCAGACACACCAACGCTGAGCCAAGAATGTCATCATCATGCCTTTATTGACGACATTGGATCTCAATAAAACGTCTCACAGATGATGACTGGTGCCAGTCCCGACTGTGTATCTACACTTGGTCACATCCTGATCCCGAGCCTCAGTTAGAAAGCTTTTGTCATCTATTCAGATTTGAATTGTTAATGCTTGACTTTTTTTTATAGGCCCTTGTTAGTAATCAGTCATAATCACTACTGTAAACATCTGTCAATTTCTGATGTCATTTCTAGCTTGTAGGCTAGTTACCGTACTTCAAAAAATGAAAATCAAGTAATAACCTAAGTATTAATTAGCGTGCTTTAATGTTAATATATTACAACTGTATATCCATAGATCTGAGATGAAAAGAATAAAGAGACTGGGATTTGGAAATTGGTTATACTGTAGGAGCTTAAAGTCGGGTTTATAGTTTGTAACAAATTCTAGTTCATCACCATCTTTCATTTCTTTTAATCAAAAAAATGTAAATATTCCCCTATAACATTTAAGAGACAGTGTTTACAATGGATTTGACTTTAACTAACCCATGATACGTGACACTTTGCATTAATTACGTTAATTAAATGAATTTTACACAGAAAATTATGGAAGAAGATAGAAGAAGAAAAGACATGGAAGATCCAAACAATAGCACTTCCTAGAGAAAAAGTAAGTTCATGGGTTTTACGGTGAAATGCAGCTATACTCCCCGCAATTATACTGGATGAATAAACACTATGAGAGGGGTGGGGGGGGGAGTGTCCTAGAAGAGTTTCTGAAGATTTTGTGTGGTAAAAATAAGTTAAATAAATAAATAAACAGATAAACAAATATTGAACTGGCAGCAGGATACAGAAGCTTTCTCTTTGGGTTAAAATTATCCTATCAACAAATTTAGATATTCCTCGAGTAGACACCTCGCTGTTATTTACACGAGGAAGTTCTGGCAAAACCTCAAGTGAATTTGACTCAAAGGAGAAGTTCTCACGTTAAGAAAAATAGTTTGCTTGAGGTCAGTTAGTTCCCAATGAAAAACAAAAAAGGAGTGTTTTAGCAAATTTTGCTTTGGTGGATAATTTCCAACTATTAGACCCACATAGATCTTAGTGCAAGGAAGAACTGGAATCGTTTTGGGAAAGGTCCGTTGCATACTTCCAACTATAAGGGGAATTTTTATCTATCTCTTATGTATTATCTCCAAATGTTTTTGGGCCATAATTGTGCGACCGTTGGTCCAATTTAGTCCAAATGTGGTGCATTCCAATCGACTAAAGGAGATCTATTTTGTTTACATAATATTTAACTCTAATAGCTCAAATTTTACCCAATAGGAGGAGCTTTTTATTTGTTTTTTCAGACCTAACTTGCAAAAACTTGGTGCATATGAATCAACTCAAGGAGTCTATCTTGTTTATATCATATTTTACTGTAATAGTTCATATTATTCCCACTAGTGGGAGTTTGTTTGTTTTTAACAAAAATACTGTTTTTCTCAGACACATCTTCTTATTTAACTTAAGGACTGCAGTCAGGGTGGTGGCTTGTACAAAGCAGTGGATTGTGGACTTTTTGGGGATATAACATTTCTGTCTGGGACTGACAGCGTAGGCCTAAATGTAAATTGTTACTTATCTTATAGTGGGATGATACCAACAGGATTTTAATGCATTTAAAATCCCTCCTTAATGAAGAGTATGTAAGACTTCATCTCATGTAAACCATCTGATTTATAATGATACCAAGTGATCTAATATTATGACAATTTCCCCTACAAATACTTTAACCGGCATCCACCGCAGTTCAGACATCCAGGGCCATTACTCATTTATAAACCAGTTCTTTGCTTCATTGTATCTCAAAGCAGGACATCTTCTCAGCGTCTAACGTGATTAGAATTGAATGAGTGCACAAAAGCTTGTACACTGATCACAGTTTAAAAACACGAGTATGTACTTGGCTGTTTTCAACAGAATATGAATTGATCACAGCGTCCCACTTGCTCTCACAAATTTTTTAAAAGCACCACATTTAAAAAAAAAAAAATTAAGATGTTTGATGTAAATATACACAATCGAAATAATCAAGTTAAACAAAGCAATTTTCACAATGTTACTAGATGTTACCTTTTTTCGTAAACACTGTCTAATTTTATTTAAATTTATACAGACTTATATGCAGACAAAGAGCAGACAGACGAACAAGTAAATATTGAAATATTTTTAGTTTCAGATTGAAACAAATAAAAATATAACTTGTTTGCAGTAGGGGCTTTTTATTCTTGCCAATCTCAACATTTTTTAGTGACTTCAAAGACCACCTGACGTGCGAGATGCTGTCAGCAACACTTTCACGCGTGTCAGACCAAATCTACAAAACCGTAACTCAAGTCAAGGTTGGAGTCAGGATTCTTTTTTCACGGGAAACTCTCTCTAGAACTACTAATAATAACCTGAAATGAAAGAAATAGCCCTTTTTTTCCGACAGGTCCCATTCTCCGATGGAGATTGCGTTGCTTTGCAACAGGCCGGTCATTAATTGGTGACAGCCAATTAATCACAGCTGGTACAGACGGCTGCATCTATTGATCTTATTCAAGCACTTATTTTTCATCCCTAAATGACACCGATAGCCAGATTTGACCAGCATGTGTAATGGACAGTGAAGAGCCATTGACCCGAGTGTCACTCATACAACTGGTCAGGATCTGGATCCCTTCCCCCGTCCCTGGCAAATTGCATCCTTACCATTTAGCTCGGAAAGGTTTAGACTGCCCTAAGAGCACAACAGCGAAACAGTGCGCTCTGGTGCTCAGATGACCTTTTCTGTTTAAGGCTTAATCTCTGACAAATGCTTGCCTTAATTAGCCTGATACCCCCTGCCTGGACTGCCAACCCACCCAGCTCCACTCACGGTGCCTCTTCATCCATTAATCGCTACTATTCCCTTCCGCAGTGGGCTTTTTGGAGCCCGAGATGGCAGGCTGGCTTGGGAAAAAAATGATTTTTGAATCACTGCGTATAATTATTTAGTAATAATTACACATTTTCTATGAAAATACATAAATATATAGGAATATCCCATTGTGGGTATCCCAAATGTGGGAGATAATATAACAGTCAAAAGATTAGCCAGTGTGCGTTAGGAGGTTTAAGATAACATTTAATGGCAGACTGCAGGCCTCATCTATTGATTAGGCTCTATCAGGAACAGTTGAGTGCGTGTGTGTGTGTTTGTGTGTGTGTGTGTGTGTGTCTGTCTGTCTGTCTGTCTGTCTGTCTGTGTGTGTGTGTGTGTGTGTGTGTGTGTGTGTGAGTGTGTGTGTGTGTGTATGTGTGTGTGTGTGTGTGTGTGTGTGTGTGTGTGTGTGTGTCTGTGTGTGTGTGTGTGTGTGTGTGTGTGTGTGTGTGTGTGTGTGTGTGTGTGTGTGTGTGTGTGTGTGTGTGTGTGTGTGTGTGTGCAGTGTGTATGTTAATTTAAGAGACTGGGAAAACCTAAATGCTGCTATTGAATTGGATGGATTTCTTGCAATACTCCATTAAATGTAATTTCCATAAGAATAAAAACTCTCTAAAGTTGCTGATCAAATTCTCACAATTTGATCAGCAGGACCGAATTGTGATGAATTTGATCCTGCAGGCTCTGAACATGCATGGATGTTCAGAGCCTGCACATCCATGCATGCATCCCTCCCACTGCTGGAGCAAACACAAGTAAAAGAGATGCATGGCTACAAATCCTCGTTTTATTAGAAAGGGGCCTAATTATTAGGATGTAAGTCAGGCTGTGACTGGAGGGCCGTCTCCTTGATGCGGGCCTCATGGTTTATATTTATCCCCTCCTCTGCAGCTACAACAGCAGTGCCACCATCACTACCAGCAGTGTGTGGCACTTTTATTACATCGCCCACAGGCAGGTTCAGCCCTGTCACAGTCAAACACACACAGACACACACACACAAACACACGCACACACACACACATCCTCACAGCCTGCAGGACAGGCAGCCAGTTGTGTCCCCTCCACAGCAGAGTTACCCCACATCCCCATGCAGCCCCACGAGGGCCCTTGGGACGGTGGAGGGAGGGAATGGGTATTATGGTAATACTATAGCCTGCTGCTCCCTTCCCCTCTTCTGCCGCACAGCTGGGAAGGACCATCATTACAAGTATTGTAGCAATCTGTTTAAGAGGGCCGCGTTGTAGATGTGGGGTGACAGAGAGAAGATGAGTGCTGCATACATAGATCACATAAAATATGATTAAAATGTGTGTGAGGGGAGCAGGAATAAAATGCAAAACTAGTTATCAACACCTTATATCAAGTCCACTGTCAAAATGTCCAGTTGTAAATCTCTATTTTCCCCTTTTTACTCTTTTTTTATTTTATTAAAGGTTTCTTGTGTTGAGCTGGTCATACCTCAAGAAGGAGGGCCTGTGGCATGAAAGGAATAAATAGGACATAAAGTACTTGAATCTCTGATGCCCAATATAGCTTGACCAATCTATATTATAACATATGACAAGCTGGGAATCTATTACAAAGTGACCAGAATCAAATAGCCTTCTATTATGGTCGTTTTAGTCCCATTTTAATGAAAGCATTCAGCAACTAATTATTTTTTTTAATCTAGGGGTGTATTCCGCCTCCAACCCAATGTCAGCTGGGATAGGCTCCAACCTCTGCAGCACTGAACAGGATAAGCAGTTAAGGATAATGAATGAATGAATGTTAATAGATGCCCTAATAATTACACATCAATAAAGTCTGATTGAGTGAGAACAGTGAGTAAACAGTCACTGTTCAGCTGGTCCATCACTCGGTCTTAGATCAGGCTGCTCTAAGCGGCTGTATTTTTAGGAAACAGGAGATATCCATTACATCCTTTCTTCTCTCTGTGCCCTCCTCCTCTTCATTCTATTTTCCGCTTCCTTTTCAATAGAAAAGTTCAACTGAAAAGCAGGTAATTTATAATAAATAAAGATGTGAATCCATTTCAAAGCAGGGTTGTTGAATATTCTGGAGATTAACTATTAAAAATGCATATTATCTCATCTTTCCTGTTGCAAGACGGCTCATAACTACATGTGTCACCAAGGGATGAAAAGGGTTCTTGCCTTTTTCTTGTCTTGACCTGACAGAGAGCAGGAGGATATAAGAGGAGAGAGGAGAGGAGAGAGGAAGGAGAGAGGAAGGAGAGAGGTCTTCAGCGAACTAATGCCCCTGAAACCTGAAACCTTATTGGACCTGAAGACAGACATCCTCCCCGTCGTCTGTATGAAGCAGAGGTCTGAAGATGAGGGTCTGACATTTTTGTCTAATATCAATGATCTTAAATAGTTGTGTATTTCTTTTTAATAAAAACAAAGAGAGATTGGTGAAGTGATGTAGAATGACATTTGTAACCCCCCCTCACCCCCCCACACACACACAGACAGACACACACACACACGCACACAACAGGAGGCCTTATTAATTATTTGTAGCCACTTGACTTCATATTGTGCTGCCAGTGGCTTGGTCAAAGATTATAATTACCACTTCCCTGTTTGTATCATTTTCCATCTCCTGTGCTTTTAGTGCAGTATTACTTCTCTTGGCCCCCTCTCTCCGTCCCTCCCTCCCTCTCTCTCGTATACACAAGAACAAAAGTGCAGGCACATCATTTATTGATAAGACAAAAAGAATGTAATGAAATTATCAATGTTCTTGAATTAATTATGAACATGATTAAGAAAGCTAAAATCTCAGGAGCCGGTCTCTCATTATCCATTCACTCTTAGGGATTGCTTTCATTCAGGGAAGGAGAGGCGAAAAAGCCTTCCAGCAGACCCCACTCCGGCTCAGCCCTTCGTCCTGAGTACCTGTCCCCTTGTCTGACTGACCAGTCCCGCCGATGGACCGGCTGTTAGCTCACCCCGGCGGCTCTCCTGGACCCATTCTTGTCACTGTGATGCAGCCAAGCAGCGTCTCAGCTGCCTCACGGCCTCTGATGTTTGCATGGAAAATGCTCAGCGTTCCTGTTCTACAACTGCATCCATCAAGTGTTCCAGCTTGGGGGTTTTGACCCTAATAAATAAAGAAAAACTTGAGGTAAGTGAAGCTGATTTCTAAAAAAAAAAAAAAGGGCTTAATCTGCTTGTCTGTTGTAAAGGATTTATAAAAAAGTTTGAATTTTAATCAAATAAGGCTGCATGGATTTACAATATTAGCCAATCAGCTTGTTCTGTAAGCTTTTGTTAACTGGAATTAAATAATAACAATCAGTTATTTTTTTGTATTAATACCACTGTGGCATGAATTATCGCTTAATAACAAACAAAAAAATAGATTGTCCAACTGCTCCAAACAAAACTTCTGTACTTTTCTGATAGAATCAGTGGGTCTGATATGATTCAGGTTCTTCCACCCGTGTCGATAAAGTGACTATCTTGAAAAATCATTTTAGAAATGATCATTTCTGTAGCAGAAGTCCTGACTGATAAGAGGATTCCTCCTATACCTGAAATCTCCTCTCCTTTAAGATCCCTCAAAATAATATTGGATTGACATTAAAAAAACAAAAATATGATTCAACATTTAAATAGGATTAAAGTAATAAATATTATTAACAAAAAAATATTACATATATTTACATTTTAGGATGCTATTGCTCGCATTTGAAGAATCTCTAATGAATTAACCCCGAGCAACATGAAGATACCTACTTTTTTAGTACGTACTGTTATTTTTATATGAGAGTAGCCGTACTTTTAACCATTTCAGTGAGTATTTATCCATTTATATTCACAGAGAGAGAGCAAGAGAAATACTCCGCATGAGCTGCATATATTTGGTACCGTCTACCCTCCCTCTGCTTAGTCACATGGGACTATATATGGGGCAATACTCCCCAAAGTATATGGAGTTTCATGCAAAGTCTCAAATCCACTGTCTCTTCTCTATTCACGCCGTCTCTCCATACGACTGTCTTTCTATGCACGCTCAAAAGCTTGACAGTGTCTCCATATCGTAGGTACGGATATTCAAATCTATGCATTGCTTTACCTTCCGGCGCACACAGAACAAACACATTTGAATGTGAGCATGTTGTCGTGCATTCTCACCGTTATACAGTAGGGAACTTGAAATTATACCAGTTCATGATGAAATACAAAAAAGCAGAAATCTTGACTGATTATCTTTTATTGAAGATTGTTTTTTTGTCTGTTTTGTGTCAAATAAGAATCAGAAGCAGAGTGGAACTCTGATTCCCTGGAATGTAGAGAGCGGTTCATTCCTCATGAAAAGTATTTCATGATTTCCAGTGCAGTATCATAAGATCAACAGATCCACTACAAGACCGAGAAACAAGAGAGTAGGGGGGGATTTCAGGGGGTTAATGGCAATCCTCCTGTCCTGGAGATTGATCCAAGTATTGGATCGCACATAAAGCTGCAGTTACTGGATATTACCTTGCTGCTATCGGCCTGCAGTGATGGCCTGGATAAGAAGTGCTTACCAAAGAGGATGCTCCTCCAGGGTAGATATGGTTTCCCAGCCCTCTGGGAACAACAACCACATGCCTGCTGCTTGCTCAGGAACTTTCTAGCTCATCGAGTAAATCCAGGGGCCTTATCAAGTTACTGGCCTACTGAACTGCTTGAAAAAATGTTTATTCCTGGTCGGAGTTTGAGCTTTGTGCGGGCAATGCAGTAATTAAAAGGCACCTGTTTTCAAAGATAAGAGCGTTGATTATTTGGTTTTGTGGGATTGTGTTTTATGTTGGTGGGTAGTTGGGTTATCGCAGTTCTAGCTCCGAGCAGAGAGCACTTTCATAGATTTTTGCTGCGTTAGATTGTAAAGTAATTGAATTATTCTCTGTCTACTTCGTTTAAACTTCACCATACCTCTCTTGGATAACAGCCGTCGTTGGTCAAACTGTCCTCAAATCAGCTCCGTCTTCATTCCTTCCTATGGCTTTACTTCATATGTCCAGAGATAAGCTGATTCCAGATCGGTGGCCAGTTCTACCCACCAGCATCTGCTGCATGTCTCTCTGCGGTATTACCCATGAAGCACCTGGCCCATGCCACACGCCAGCGCCAACCAGAACCCAGATGGCAGCTAAACAGGCTAATTATTTGAACACAAAACTCTCATGTACCACACCAACATAGTGGGGCCACTTTGGCACTCTGCGTTTCTCTCTCTAGTTCTGCCCACAGTGGATGTCTGCCATAGAGCTATAAAGATGTCAAGTGGGTAATCATGGTCATAGACAGTCCCCTGGATCGGTGTTTGGCATCCCGGTGTAAAGATGGTCTCCTTTATGGGAAAAAAGGGAAATTGGCAAAGTAGGACGGTGCATTGTCGTTGCCATTGGTGCTTATGGATACAGATGTTTGCTCATTAAATTCCAGAGTTGACCATAATTTAAGATTTGAGTGTTTCTTTGTTGGACTTTATTGTAAATATGACCACCTCGTAAAACACTTTTTTCAGAGTTTGGGTATGATTTCATAGTAATTAAGTTTAGCTGTTTTTGTTTTCTGAAAGAAATAACCAGCACCAGGAGCCAGAAAAAAGTGTTTTGATAAGTATCCTTTCTTATTTGTCTTTTTAGATGTTTGATGTAAGGAAGGGTGGGCTGCTTTGATGGAATGAGCCATTCATTCCTTCATCCATTCATGGGGAGCCTGGCTGTCCCCTGGTGGCGGGGCTGTAGTGTTGTTATGTGTCTGACCCGGAACATGCCTTTGGTTCCTCTATACCACTGCTGCTGTTCACCAATAAAAAAAAACAAGCTCTTATTTGAATTACAGCTGTGCTCTCGGCTCATAAATGATGAATACATTTATCAGACAGGCTCAGGATCGTTGAATCAGGTTCTAAGCTCTTCACAACTAAAACAACGCTGCACTGCAGGCTTTAACCAAATTATCCCTGGTGGTCCAGTAACTGAGGAGCATCAACCATTTTATCTGGCTTCAGAGGTAGCACTTTTTCTCTACATCTTCTCTGAGGTTGATGAAGTGTTGCCATTAGGGCCCCTTCTCCCGCATCACAGGAAGAATTGGTATCTGCGTGATAAAGCTGGCACATAGAACAAGGTGCAGGCCCCACGGTGATAACCTACTGACTCCGGTATTAAAGACTCCACCAATGGGAGGTCTGCCTACATCTTGATCTATTGCTTCTTGTCAGAAAGGAGTACTGCTGACTGTAGTCTCTGCTTTTTTGCATGTCGTCCTCCATGCCTCTGTGCCGGCGTGGAGAACATGCATCCACAGATTGATACGGAAAATGAGATAAAACTAAGCCTGCCTGAAAAATGGTATTTTTCATTTAAAAAAATCTCTTCCTAGTGTTAACTATTATAAGTATAACTATTACAGTAATATATAATATATACGAAATAGCTCCCATTGAGTTTTTTCGTATGCATCAAATTTGGACCTAATCGAATCAGTTAAGTCAGAAAAACATTGTCATACATTTCATAGAAATAGCATAAAAATGCTCCCCATAGTGAGTTAAATATGATACAATCATGATAGATCTCCTTGAATCGATTCTTAAACACCAAATTTGGATTAAATCAGACCAATGGTTGAGAAATGATGGCCCTTCAACTTTTGCAGATAAATCTCCCCCTAGGGTTGGAGTTGCACTACTGACCAGTGAACAACCCAGGAAATACTTTTTGATCTATTGCTGTAAAACAAAAGATCTGCAGTAGCGATGATATAATTAAGAGAAAGATTAAAAATCTGACTATCTTCTGGTTTCTCAAGATGGATAATTGAGTTGGTGCTCAGGCTTTTACCCACTAACAATGTTAATTCATCCTCACAGTCAATAATCAAAGCAAATCTGAGTTACACAACATTTTCCAGTGAACACTCCAGAGACATTCTGTTTATTGGACCTGATATTGGGTAATGTTGTCGGTTGTTGACCGATAATTAAATCATGGGCAATAAGCAGAAAAGATAACACCAACCTACTGCTGTTGACAAGTGAAGCATGTATACATTTTGATATAATGCATGATTGATTATACATTTGGAGTGGATTTGTCAACTGTTCATAAAGACTGGATTAGTGAAAGAGGAAGTAGAAAAAAGACAAGAACTAGAATTCACAAAATCGAAACCGGCGCACTTCTTCCAATCTACAATTCACGTCACAAGGTTCAGAGAGTTTTAACAAAACCAATCTCTTTCTTGGATCACTATTTCTTACCTTTCCTTATCATTAAATGTGTAAACCGCAGGTGAATTCATTGAACACAGTATGCAGGAAAACTTTTAAAATCCACATAATCCACATCAACTTCCCTGTATAAAGCTTATGGTTTTACCTAATATGCTTTTTTTAAACAACATAATTATGGATATACATTTTAAGGGACCTCTGGTTTTCAAAAAAGAAAAAAATAGCAACAGATATTTAACATCCATCAAAAATAGTATGTACTCAGTAAACTGGTGGGAGAGACAGCTGAGGTAGGAATAAGAAAACTGAAAGTAGGCACTAATAGCATGAAAATGAAACGTAAACTGAGTCCTCTTGTGTTTTTGGAGACTCAAACTTAGGGACAAATTAGCTGAAATAAAGCAATAAAGACTATAATTTGTCCCTAAGCAGTTCTATCTCGCTCTCTCAGCTCCCTCCTCCTCTTCCCCTCTCCCTAAAGTGTGTCCCATCTGCTGTTGGGACCTCTCCCCAGCATGAAAGAGCAGGATAAGCACACCATTTCCCTGTCAATACTTTGCTATTAGCCTCCACAGATCCATATATCACTGAGCTGTAGGCTATGAGCTCACGTAGGGTGTTCTTATCTGAATGAGGAGGCTGAGGTTCTCCCCTCTGCCCCGAACTTTGATTTATTCAACCAGTAGGTTAATGAGAGATGGAGCCCGTCTCTCCAATCTCACCCTGAGGGGGTCAACATGTGGGAATGTGAGCCCGGTGGAGTGCAGTCGGAACGAAGCCACAGGATGTTTGGTAAAATGTAAAGGCCATGTTTATATGGAGTCATAAAGCAGCGATATCGCAGATGTTTGAAAGTTATCAATTTCAGTCATCGTTTAAAGGAGTAGTTCACCTTTTGGAGAATAAATTTACTAACTTTATTGCCAACAGTTAGATGAGAGGATTAATATGTCTCTCATCAACATTTCAGTCCAAAAAAAAAGATTGATCAATTGACTGATTAAACTTCCCCTTGACGGACATAAGCTGGACTTTATTCCTTTGGCAGTGCTAAGCTAACTGGTTATAGTTTTATATTTAACCGTTTTAATTACCCGCTCAACTGTTCGGTTGAGCACATTCCATGTCACTATTTCTTATTGAAGAATGTGTGCCACTTGACTGAACCTGTGTATAATATGACCCAGTAGCAGCATGTATGCATATACTAAAGAGTAAGGGGGCAAGGATGGAGCCCTGGGGGACACCAGCAGTCAAATGGGCCACCTAGGGCTAAGCATTAACCATGGCTATTGAAGAAGTTCAGTTCAATAAGTTGCCATTTATTTTAGTATATTTAAGCAATTGAGGACTTATTAAACAGAATTATGAGATTTGATACAACCCCATGAAAAAAGGCAAATAGTTTTTCAAGAAAATGCTTTACCAAGAAATATAACTAATCTAATTCAAATTCACTATTTTCTATTAAATACAAGATTTCAGTTCACCTCCGTGATGAGGAGTTACGGATAAAGGTCGTGTTCGTATTGAAAACTAGTTACCAGCATCTCTCCTTGTTGTCTTTGCTCACATTCATGGAGCCAATGCAACATGAGTATAATAAACGACGATAAGACTCGGTCCTAAAAAGAGATGTGTAGCTTTTGAACACTTCCCTACATCAGTGAGTTGCATTTCCTGTTACATCAGTGAGATTATGACCTGCAGATATTTGGCCTCAATCCAAGAAGAAACTGTCTAATGAGCAAGCTGTGTCAGTGTCTCTGGCAGGTCGCTCTCAGCAGTCTGCCTGTGCAGGTTGTGTGTGCGTGTGTGTGTGTGCGTGTGTGTGTGTGCATGTGTTTATGTGTGTGAGTGTGTGCGTGGGTATGAGCACGCCTTTGTTTGTGTGCGTGCGTATGTGCGTGTGTGTCTGTGTGTGTGTGTGTGTGTGTGCGTGTTAGAAAGTAACAGGGATTTTCTATGTTGAAGGCATTGAGCTGTGGGATCGAGAGGGAACTCAGGAACGCACACACAAGCACAACAGGGGAAGACAAACTACTGGCAGATAAATGTCCTACTTAGCTATTACACTGTATTTCATTTCAACAAGAAGTCAGACCCTTCCCCCCTGCTTTTTTTTCACATACACACATGCACACACACACACCTTCCATGAAAATATCTAGCATATGGTTGTTTGCTTCTAGCTTGTATCCCAAGGCCAGTTTCCCAGCTGGTTCCCTGAGAGAACAGCAAAAATGGGAGACAAACAGCAGATTCGGGAAAAGCAAAATGAAAGGAGATGCATAGACAGAAAGACAGACAGAGGAATAAAGAGGCAAAGAATAAATTATGTGACAGAAAACATAAAAGCAGAAGAAGAGGTGACCAAATGTTGCACAACCCTCCTTGGCCTTTGGCTCATGTATGGCAGGTTCAAACTGTCAAGTACCTGATAGACAATCAGTCATTATTGTTCTGTTCCTTTGTTGTGTAGCCCAAACTCCAACAAGGAGGCCCTTGTTCCTTGTTAGACTAGATTGACTGTGTTTTTCTCCATCATCTACATGAACTCAATCAAGGTTTAACACAGAGAACATATCAGGTACATAACAACATATCAATCAAGTCATTAGCACCTATTTTTTCCATTTAAGCTTAGTTAAGCTTGACGGTCACGACAGAACTGAAGAGAAGTTTAAAGCTAAATGTTGGGCCATGATATCTGCCTGGAAAAGACCAGATGATGTAAGAAGTGAAACTCTGGTTGTGTTTTTTTTTTCCCATACTGCAGCAAATGCGTTTTGAAGATCTGCAGGCATTGCATGATTGTCAGCTCAGCAGGGTGAACAGCACGTCTCGCCCCATGTCGGCTGGGATAGGCTCCAGCCCCAACGACAGGATGACAGGATAACGGGATAACAGGATAAGTGGTTACATATATAGAGTGACAATATTCCATCCTGACTATATTGTTGTTATTCAAACAGGTCATATAAATATTTGATCCCTCTATTGAATCTGTCTGCTCAGAGATGTTGTATTGCTCTCTATAATATAATCAGTCACAGTTTGTGTGGTTACTATTACTGACCTTGAGTCGGGAACAAGCTCATCTAATCATGAGATCGTCATCGTCATGCAGGCATTAAAATTACAATCATGGCTGTGAAAAAGAGGGCAGATGTCATTTTTATATCCAGACGAACCATTATCAGATCTCTGCAACATGCTAGCTTTAATTCTAAACCTGATCCACATTTTAAAAAACAACCCTGAGACAATTTAATTACATAATACTGCTATATAACAAGATAGAAATACAAGATTTTGATGCAGTAATTCTAATTTATATTGCTGCCACTCTCTCTTATAATTCTTATAATGTGTTTTTTACACGTAGAAATAGTTTGATGGGATACTTTTAGGATGTGTGGTCCAACAGAAGACACCTGTAAGGATCTATTTTACACATTTTTAACCGGTGTACATTTCGCAATTACTGTATTCACATAAAACGAGTTTGGATAAGAACGTACAAAATAATATTTGAATGAATTATATACACACAATGAATGGGAATGACGGAAATAGCTCGGCCTTTGCCATTCTAAAAATGCACCTACTGAAAACCATAGCGGGGCAAACCACACACACAAAATACTCGGGAGAGGCGTAATTATTTTCTTACAACCTGTGAGAATGAATTCCTATTTTAATTTGACACAGCTGGGGGCTGAGAGAAGCCATTTTGCGCACTGCTGCTAATAATCCAACTGCCCTGCAGACATCTTCATTACTGTGATTGCTGCCCTGCATTGTCTCTTAACAGTCGATTACTCGCAAAGAAACCCTGCGTCCTGTCTATAAAGGGTTAACGCGACTCTGGTGTGCCACCGCCTCAACATCCATCATGTTTGTCTGTAACCAGATCATAGCTTCAATCAAATAGAAGATTAGATAGTAGTCTATTAATCTCCCATATTAAGAAGATCCATTTGTGAAAGCAAGCGGCCCAGGGAGGCCATCCTTTCACTTGTTGTCTCTAA
Source organism: Lophius americanus (assembly GCA_037951165.1). Taxonomy (NCBI): domain Eukaryota; kingdom Metazoa; phylum Chordata; class Actinopteri; order Lophiiformes; family Lophiidae; genus Lophius; species Lophius americanus. Next base: position 24,793,101 of record JBBDHG010000014.1, read on the forward strand.
ATCTGATTAGCAAGCATAACGACATGTAGCGGAGGGTCACAGGAGATATAGATCGCTCCTGCCTGCGTCTCCACTCTCAATGACTGGGGTGTTGCAAGAATGAACAATTTTGTGCTCTAGGACTCATGGGAATTTTATGTTGTAGTCACCTAGTTTATTGAGTGAACAGGATGATGGGAAGGTGGGTTCATTTTTAGTGTTTTCCTCTGGAAGAGATTCTGCTGTTTGTTTTAGTCTAATTGTAATGGAGTCCCCTCACTCTCAATATTTTAGAGATGGCGCAATTTTAGGTAGAAAATGTGTATTTTAAAAATCTATTGCGAAATAAAGCTGTGTCTACCCATGTCTCAGCTCACTGTAAGAGCAGAGAAAAGATTCCTTTAAATACAAAATAAAGGAGTAAATGCTGCTTTAACTGAGAAGGTTGATCGGGCAGACTGCCTTCTGAGGGGTGGTCTACATAAAAAAAAGAACGGGTCCACTTTTTGAATCTGTATGTCTGTGTTTTCTCTTAAATAGCTGTTAGCAGAAATTAGTAAGCAAAAATGAAAATAAGCAATTTGAGTGGGAACGATTACCAATAAAAACAACAGCATTAAAAATTTTACTTTTATATAAGTAACAGTTATTGTATTTCTTCTGTGGTAACAAACAATAATTCTTCCCCACACGCATGAACCAGGCATCGGCTGTTGTGTACACAGCAGCAAGTTCATATCCCAAAAAAGACCCCGATTCCCTGCATTGTACAAGCAATCCCCCTTATAGAACTCCTCAAATAAAATGTGATGTTTTGTCCGAAACTGTGTTTTTCATAAGCAAAAAGAAAAAAAGGCAAAGGTATTTGAGGAAAATTCGGTATAAAATAAATCTCCTCTGGTTGATTCATATGCAACAAAGTTGGACTAAATCGGTCGACCAGTTGAGAAATTATGGCCCAAAAAAGTTTGAAGATAAAGCTACCCCTAGTGTCAGAAATATACACCCAACCATTGCCAAAATCAATTCAGTTCTTCCTCGCACTAAGGTCTATGTGAGTGAATGCGGCAGTGACTATTCCATAATATCCCTGACTTTTCAAGGATATTATGATACCTCACCAGTTGTCCTTCCTTAAACCAGTTTCTACTGCAGACTCTGTAGACAAGCCCTGCAGTTCTGGAGAAGCTCTGGGAAATTTGTCTAGCCGTCACAATTTTTCCTTGTCAAAAGACACTCATAAACTTTCCCTTTTTTTTGTTGCTTCCAACAAATCAATATAGCGGGGTTGGGGAAATATCCCTAATATATCCCACCCACTGACATACGCCATATAACAAAATAATCAATGTTATTCTTTGACTTCACCCGTCAGTGGTTTTATTGTTATGGCTGATTGGTGTGTCTCCATGTTTACAATTTTTTATTTATTTAGAAAAAACATTCCAGAACGATGTAATTGCTGTATTGTATCAATCATAATCATCAAGGTAAGATCCACAGAGAGTGTCCTTCAAGTTGACCATTGAAAGCTGCTGATTTCATGAAATGCTAAAGCAGCATTCTCTGCGTGTTCCCGAGGAGACAGCAGGGACATTTTTTACACACACTGCTATATGTTTGATCCATGACCCATTCAAAGGTCACGGTGCCAGTGAGGAGGACTGTGCAGATGATGTCATTGGCCTTTATTTAGCCCTCTTACTTCCACAGACACTCGGAGAGAGCAAACAGTTATGCTCTGCCAGGTATCGGGTTTCTCTCCCTGTCTTGGTACAAAGAGGAGACGCAGGAGGAGGAGGTGGAGGAGGAAGATCTGGTTACAGCGGGGAGCAGTGTGCATGGGGACAGATCTGTTTACTTGGGGAAGTTAATTGATTGGGAGTAAAGGTGGCAAGGGGAGAAAGGAAGAAAAGTGGTGGAAGGGGGCAAGGGGAAGGGTATTGATCATGTGACTGCTCCTGCCATAACCTCCAATATGGTTCCGTGCTTTTATTGCACTGTAATGCCAAATGAGATTGTTTCATGTACAACGGCAGAGAAAAACAACATGCGGTCAATAAATAAGAGGGTGAGAATCGTTCAGACTTGGTTCACTCATCAAGATCGATTGAGACCTTTTTAACACGCACTTTTTGTGGCCTCAAGAAGGGTTACGTCACAGAATAGAATAAGCTACCCCTGATCCAAAACCTGGGTATTTGTCTGAAACAAATATTCTACATTTTGACTTAACTAACTTGCTAAAACTTCCTTTTTTTTCTCTTTTCTTTTCCAAATCAGCGGAATATTGTGACTGCACCCCCCATGATTTAACGCAGCATTTATGGCCGGATATTCTTTATATTAAGATATTTTAATCTTATTGCGATTTTCACCTCATGAATTTTTCATGCGGAAAGATTAAGTGTGTCTACGTTAAATTGCCAAAACAAAAGAGGGATGATTATCTAGAAATGTGAGCATGGTAGTTATAACAGTAATATTACTTATATTAGTAGACTTTTTTTAATCTCATTTTTATAGTCTTGTGTTGTTACAGCCGCTTTGGAAATTATTATAATTGGCTACATTATTTCATTATAAGAAAGATAAGGGTACATAGTCCAAGTGTGAATACTACAAATAAACAAAAGTAAGCACAGTGGTGTGCATTGCGCCTATCAGGGGAGATAGAGAATGAGATGGAGGCCAGTGGAGTGCTGCCCACTTTGTATTGGATAGAGCACATTAATTATTTAGCAGCGGGACTGCCAGCTATTATTACAGAAAAACAGTGGACTGCATCTGGAAGCTTTCCTCGTGTTTGTGTGTCAATACACACCTTGCCCTTGTGGGCTCACATCGCAAAACAAGGCCACGCTGTACAGGTCACACACAGCGGGCGTGGTGGGAAGCTGGTTCTCTGCAGCTGAAGCAGCCAGTTAACAGGTTAATCAGATGAGATGCAGGACGTCTGAATGGGAGAAACGAGAAACAGGGTTAGGGTTATAGGGTTATGTTTGTCATGTCATTTTCAGTCCTCCTCGCCTTGGTGTTGGTCCTACCTGCATAGATGGACATTTCTCCGTTATTCACTCCGAGGTTATGGTTTTAGATTGAGGGCAGAGTCTGGAGCTGGCCGTTTGTTTTGAACGAATCCATTGTCAACACAGACGCAGCGAAGGCTCGGATTGTTTGCAGAGTTAATAGTAGTTTGATGATGTCATTCTCAGTGACCTGAAGAGAAATTGACCCCTGTTGTGTGAGTGTTTCTAAAATGCCACCTGCACAATTATAGTTGGAGTGTGTGTCCCTAGACTGCAGTATCCACGGTTCGTTTTATCCGACAGTCACACACTCACACACACACAAACACACACACACACACACACACACACACACACACACCCACACGGGAGCTTACGCACTGCTACTGTTTAATTTGGCGACCCCAAACCTCCACTTCGTCTGAAAACACGCTGGTTGAATGTCAGTAGAAATCAGCTTACCCACAGTGATGAGGAAATAATTTATTCATAGTGAGGGTCTGTTTCCGCCGTGAAACTTACATATGCATCAGTTCTTTTGGAATAATGCTCTGAAAACAAAACAATGTCAACAGATTTTATTTGACAGTATAAATAGGTTCTGCTTGGATTTACACGGAAAGGCAATGCATTCATCCCAACATTCACTGCCACTTCTGCTCATTTTAATGCTGGTCGTTTAAAGCTTGCTGATCTAGTGTTTGATGGTTAAAACACTACTGCACTCATATCAGTTTAATCTTTATACTGTCATGGATTTTGATGACGAAATAGAAAAAATAGAAAAAATAAATAACAGTGTAGGAAGTTGAAGGCATCCAAAGAAAAATACTCGAGAGGGATGTTTAATTCATGCTCATGACGTACCAGGCATTCCGTGTGTGTGTTTTTGGTGCGTGTGTGTGTGGGTGTGTTATCCCAAGCCAAGACCTGAGTCAGTCATGGTGGGTTTCTTTCCCCCTCTCCTCACCTGGTGTGTGAAATTATTTATATTACAGGTGAGCAGTGACCTTGACTGGGAGAACACTGTTTTCATGTCAACGGTTTCCTGTGAGTGCTGACTCTCAATAACTCAAATATGATCAGTTTATATAGTTGTAATAACATAGGTTATGCCGATACAATTAGAATCATTTATACAACTGTAACAACAAAGTAATAACACAAGAATAACAGATTGATATAACTGTAATAAGAAAAAAACTACTTCTCTTGGTGAAGTCTGTACCCAAAGGGCTACAGGATACACTCCGGGACATGATCTCCATGGAGGGCCCCCTCAGGAGAGGATTTCCTGTTGTACCTGGCTGAAAAACCCGTTGATCCTGAATTGTACAGCTGATTACGTAACCTGAAAGTTAGTACACTTAAGTTTGTCAATCCATCCTGGATTGTTTTAAAATCCCTAAAGTAAAACCCAGATAGGAACAAAGTCGAACCGATAGCCAGCTTAAATATTAATATACAAATGAGGAAGTGTCATAAAATAGCTCTATCTGGAAGAAGGACCAGAACAAATACACTCTGGCAAGAAAAGAGCTGAATCTTCAAGGATAATAAAACCAAGTGATGGGTAACAAATCAGAATCCACACCTCCTTAATCAGTTTGTGTTTGAAAGCATATACTCAAATAATAAAGGATGAAATAATAATAATAAAATGATAATAATTTTACTGCATGACGTTATTATCACTTGCAATATTGCTTTTATTTCTAGAAGTATTTTTATCACGTGTAATAGAACGCTCTTTATCATGCTGTCATTATCAGGAACTGGTTTGCATTTACTTCTTAGTCATTTTAATTATGTCATTAAAATGTGCAATAGTACGTTAATTATCATGCTGTAGACACTGGTTTGCACTGACTTCTCATACACTTTATTTTCACATTTTCACTTATATTTATTTTCTTCACCCACTTATTTTACGTCTTGTTCCTGTAATTTTAGAGAAATTACTCGCAAAATTTTTTCCTGCAGGACCAATAAAATTTTATCTCATCGTATCTTATTATATTTAGTTCTTTCAAAATAAAAGCATCCAAGTTTCATTCCTCAGAGTGTGGAAAAATAAAATTCAACCCACGACGTTACCAACTGCATGTCCTTCTTCGATAGCCAGACACTTATTACATAAATAAAGTCACCCTGAGTAAAAGTTATTGTCTGCTGCTCAGAGCTTTGGTGGGTAGCAGCTGAGGAAGCAAAGTCTGGTAACAAATAAAAGTGAAGTCAGGGAATAACAGATAATTACACAGTGGAGTTTCTGCAATTTCATTCTAAAACAGCGTCTTCCTCATTTTTCAAAGATAACCTGAAGGTATCTTTTTAAAAGGAGTCTGTGAGACTAGTGTCTGGTCCATGGAGAACTGCAGACTGACCAATGGGCTCAGAAAACATTCGTACTAGCATCCAATTCAGTTTCACATTAAAGCAGCGCTGCTCTTCTTCAGCAAGAAAATATGCTTCTGTTGTTGAAAAAGTAACAATGAACTCTCAAGTCACCTTTGTGAACTTTTACAATTCATTCAATTCTCTATTTGTGCATTTACAGAGAAGCAGGCGGAAGAATTAACTCCTCTCATCACCTGCCTGAGTGAAGAACATCGGCCGACTGAAACAGGTTCATTTCTTCCTCTAGTGCTCCAGTTTGGCATCCTCACAACCAAAGACAAAACACACATGATTCTTTACGCCGTTAAAGTCTTACTGAACTCAATGTTTTTAAGTATGGAGAGCAAATTAGGATCAGGCACTCTAAAATAACTTTGTTTCGGCCCAACAAAAAAAAAGATAAACACACATAGTTTACATCAATCTTTTTGAACCATCACTACTTCTGTCGACAAATTACATTAAGTTGTGAGAATTAGATTTGTCTCAAAATAATTTTTTATGTAAAATTAACTTTTCCTCACTAATTTTTGCACCTTAGTTGAATGCTACATAATTTCTGCACATATGAGCAAGAGCTTCTAATTTGACATGCAATTAAAACAAATATATTGTGTCAACTAGATTTTCTTCAGTCGTGTTTCGATTTTTCATTTCTTGCTCTTTTAGTAGCTTTAAAGATATAAGGATGGACAGTGTTTGAAACTTAAATTAATAAGTTAGACTCCAAAATACTTAATTTCATGAACGATTTCCTTTTCTTCATTGCATGATTACACCCGATAAGAATGAAAATGAAAATTCCAGCTTTGCAAACTCTCTTTCAGCTATTTTACCTATAGAAAACTGAAATATAAAAAAGCAGCCTAAAAATATTTGTTCATTATTGGTGCCTGAATTTGAAATTGTTTCATTACTGCAAAAGTTTAAGACAAATATTTCACACAGTTGTTGGTTATTCCTCTGGTGACACAATTTAAGTTTTTCACTTAAATTTTAGACTCACACTAGTAACACTTAATTTAATTGTATCTTACTAGTAAAGAAATCCTGTATTTTAAAGTCTATATTTAGCTGCACTAGCTACACTTACTCTGATATTTGCCTAATTTAATTTCAGTTGACTATTACTATCAAGTGGCTATGATTACAAGATAATTAAGTGACATACATTTAATTGTAAAAGTGGTGACAATAGGTCCACTGTATTCTTTTTTACAGTCTGGTTGTGTCTGTAATTTGAATGGAATCATAAAAAGAAAGGAACTCCTGGGTGAGTGCGTGTGCGTGTATTTGTGTGTGAGTGCATGTGTGTGTGTTTGTGTCTGCGTGTGTGTGTGTGTGTGCGTGCGTGCATGCATGCTTGCTTGCGTGTGCATGCGTGTGTGTGTGTGAAATGGCATTGTTCACAGTTGTCACATCAGCGCACATTTCACTAAGCGGAAAAAAAAAAGCTTTTTAATATTTTAGAGTGTGGGGACTGACAGAGTGTGGAGACGTGGCATTTGGGCTTCTGGTCTGCCTCCTCCTGTCTCGCAGTCTCCTATCTGTCGTCCCTTGCCGTTCTCTGAAGTGCTCTCTCCTCCTCTTAAATTACACCAGCCGAAAAACCTCACCGACCCAGCATCTCCATTTCAGACCAGTTATGACACAATGGAGCCAACAAGGATTGACGCACAGCCATCCCTCATCCCCATTTATCACTCCTCCATCTGTCCTGTACCATGGGCTACATTAGCTTCAGCGCGCAACCCTTTTAAACTTCCTCCGCTGGGTTTGGCTAGTGTGTGCTAAAACGCAGTGTTAATCAAAGCCCAAACAGGTACAGCAGGGTTTGAGTCTCACAGGCCCAGTAAAAAGGCAACACTGCAGAAATGATTAACTGGGGGCCCATTGAACAGATGTGGAAACAGAGACACGAGAGCAACGCTGGGATTCAGAAAGAGACGAATAAGAGGGAGTTTTGTCCTGGGTATGTAAATACATCTAAGTCTTGTTTAAGCTCACGTGTTCCATGTCGTTTTAGAGGTCATGTGCTTTAAGCACAGATGCAGGCCTCTTGCCGAGTCAGCCGCAGAGAAGGCCTTTACTGCTCCCCACAATCCACTTCATGTCCTTGTGCAGTCTCTTTGTCTGATTAGGCCTCGGCTAATTGGGTCTGACTAGCCGGGCTTTTAAGTCACACGCCCATGCATGAAACCCGGTCCAAAGTTGATGGATGCGTGAGACATTAACTGTCGAGAAGGGGAAACATTATTTCCACTTCCTGGCATGACTGGACGCCATCAGGAGTGAGCTTCCCGACCAGCGGGGTGAGATCCTCCAGACAGGACACGAAGAAGGAGATGATAACACAGAATAAGAAATCATTTATTTGTCATTCTCTGTGCATTCCTAGATGTATCAGTTATATAAAGTATGAGGGTGATATTGCAGATTCCAGCTCATTCTGATCGTGTATTAAAGCATACAAAGATTTTCTTTTGAAATGATTTTACACCCATGTAGTGGATTCTCATGTTTCTGAATCACATCTTTTTTGGTTGAATCCCTTTTTCTGCCAATACAGTAACACACACACAAGTAGATTTATGCAGCAGAAATCAGAAGATATGGATAAGGAGCAGGAGCATGGATGAGAAGGAGAAAAAAAGCAGAGATGTCAGATATTAATCTAGACATTTTAACTTTGTCATGAGAGCATTTGCCAGCTGCGAGGCGCTCTGCTGATGTTTAGCCTGAGGGTGTGACAGACCGGGAGGGAAGTTCTGCTCTGGCAGCGTTTGATCACTGGAATCACAGGAACACAGGTATCAGACAGAGCCTCTCGCAGATGTTCAGGCTCTGTCGTGAGACGAGTTTAGATATCGGTGTAAATGGGGAAAGGAATATTTAACTCTGAAGATTTAAACCAGGATTCCCTTCTACTTCCCTGTAAATCCCTTTCCGGGCTTCCTGCAAGAGCATTTAAGATTAAAACAAAATAGAAGGTTCCGAATGATATAGAATATCGTTCTCCAAAGCTGTGTAATTGTTCATTAACAGGCGTCACAGCACAATTACTTGATCTGCACATAATGGCAGTCTCATCAATGTATGGATCCTGCCCCCTGCTGTCAATGATGAAAATGACATCAATAATCAATTAGTGGTTCTTCAGAGTCGAGGGGCTGTAGGATGACAAAAATCAGCTTAAAAATATATTTTATTTGGTTCCGTTTATGAGGGGGCGGTTGTTTTTCATATACACACACATATCATTTTAGTTTTTAATTCAATATCATGATTCTATTAATGTTTTTGGGAACACTTTGCACGAGTGAACAGCATATTCTGTCCGAGCAGCACAATGACAAATGACCCTGCTCCCCATAGATCTTCAATTCCTGTGATTTTGCACCTATAGTGCCTCTTTGTCATTTCCTCTCGTGGTCTCAGTGGAATCTGCCACCTCCTGCTGAATGCAGGGAATACAGCAACCTCTTCTGGGCAAAAGTGAAAGCAGCAGAGAGTGTACTGAAGCCAGCCCAAATAAAGAGAATAACGGCTCTTTTATCACTTTTACATGAATTATGACAACACTTCATGAAGTTACTTGGTGTTTTATTCCTCACTGAATCGCCGCTAAACAGTTATAGATTCCAAAATCGAGCCACTCACTCTCAGTGACATCTCACCGAAAATGTTAAAATCCCAGTTATTTCGCACCACATCTTGACGGGTAACTAGTCAACTAGTCATTAGACCGGAGAGAAATCGTATTAGTGCCGAGGGAAGCGTTAAAAAGTAATCCATGATCAATGATATCTGATTAGTTTGCTTTGACGACGTACACTGGTGAGCTAATCAGGCCAAAGGGATCAATGGGGAGGATGTCACACTGACTTGTATTTCTTCTATCTTCAGATAACTACAATGTAAATGACTGGGTACTAAAGGAAACCCTACTGGGACGCATACTAAACTCTGCCTGTGCTGCATTGTGCACATGGGAATCTGTACAGACACTTAGCCGGTTCTTAATCAGTAGTGTGCGGAAAAATAGGTCCCTATTACACGGTCCTCTCCGAGTCTCTTATCATCATATTTGTCAGAGATGCTTTATTCATTTCCAGATCAGTTTCCACAGACTGTAAACTTTACAGCCCCTTGTAGCAAATCCTTGTGGTACAATCCTTATTGTTGCTGATAGGCTTTAAAAGTGTGGTAGTTTTTTTTTCTCCCCTTCTTCTTTCCTCTTCCTCTCTCTCTCCCTCAGCCGGTGAGAGGCTACAAGTCCACCAGATGCTCATCCAGCCCATTTGTCTTGTCCCTTCCGCAGACAAACTAATTGCTAAACAAAAGGTGCTGCTGTGCGCCGTCAAGTATTCTTGTAAATTCCATTCTGCCACCGTTTTTATTCGGCCGGATGGTTAAGTGGCTAATTATAAAAGGAGCACAAAAGAGTCCGTTTAGTGCTCTTATAGCCTCGACGAATCTCGACGTTCTATAGCGGACGAATGTAAGCGTTACCGCAACATAAATGAAGTGTTGAAACCCTGAAACACAGGCAGACATGCAGAGATGCAGAGATGCAGAGATGCAGACATGCAGACATGCAGACATGCAGACATGCAGACATGCAGAGATGCAGACATGCAGACATGCAGACATGCAGAGATGCAGACATGCAGACATGCTGACATGCAGACATGCAGACATGCAGAGATGTAGAGATGCAGAGATGTAGAGATGCAGACATGCAGACATGCAGACATGCAGACATGCAGACATGCAGACATGCAGACATGCAGAGATGTAGAGATGCAGAGATGTAGAGATGCAGACATGCAGACATGCAGACATGCAGAGATGCAGACATGCAGAGATGCAGAGATGCAGACATTCAGACAGGCAGACATGCAGACATGCAGACATGCAGACATGCAGACATGCAGACATGCAGAGATGCAGACATGCAGACATGCAGACATGCAGAGATGCAGACATGCAGACATGCTGATATGCAGACATGCAGACATGCAGACATGCAGAGATGTAGAGATGCAGAGATGTAGAGATGCAGACATGCAGACATGCAGACATGCAGACATGCAGACATGCAGAGATGTAGAGATGCAGAGATGTAGAGATGCAGACATGCAGACATGCAGACATGCAGAGATGCAGACATGCAGAGATGCAGAGATGCAGACATTCAGACAGGCAGACATGCAGACATGCAGACATGCAGACATGCAGACATGCAGAGATGCAGACATGCAGACATGCAGAGATGCAGACATGCAGACATGCTGACATGCAGACATGCAGACATGCAGACATGCAGACATGCTGACATGCAGAGATGCAGACATGCAGAAATGCAGACATGCAGACATGCAGACATGCAGAGATGCAGACATGCAGACATGGTGACATGCAGAGATGCAGACATGCAGAAATGCAGACATGCAGACATGCAGACATGCAGACATTCAGAATACTGGTGAAGGTATTCAATGTAGGACATATCCAATAATCACACATGGCCTACAGGAGTGGGTGGCGGAGTCACAGGGAGACTCTGCTCTGCCCGTATCTTCATATTATAGATGAACATGTTTCAATGTGTTTCTGGGGTTCAGATAGTTCAAAGTTAAATGTCAATATTGACGAACAGCAATCAGCTATATTTCTTGCTAAAATTGTCTTTGAATGGTGTGTTTACAAATAACAATCACCAGATTCCGTCTACTAGGGTTTTAGTTCCTGTATGAATTGTGTCGATGTGAGTTTAGACACAGATAAAACAGAATTGTTCAGAAATCGAAACCATCATCTTTCCCCTTGTACTGAAGACATGGTTCTCCAACTAATGATTCTTTCATTAGCTTCAAATGCTTAGATTCTTGATAAATTTCATTAATTAATTGGAGGAATTTACAACTGTCTACAGTTTTCAAGAGCCTGAACACACATTCAGATTTATATCCTGTTTGGTTGGGTTTTTTGTTTTTTATACGATTATGCAGTTCAAATCGGATTGAGATCCATTTTATGTATATTTAAGTACCTAAGTCTTATTACTAATTTTCTCACTCGGTTAATAGTAGCAAGTTGTTGCTGTGGTTCTGAATCAACTACCTTTCAAACCGTTTCGCAGTTTCATCTATAAACATTTTGAAAGTAACTATATTTTGTACTCAAGAATAAAATAGCCTAATACATTTTTTTTTTATGTATTTATTTTTATTACGATTATAGTTATTACTACTGCTACTTTTATTATTCCTATTATTATTATTGCTGCTACTACTACTACTTTCATCATTTTTTTTTTTTTTAAATATGTTTCTTGCTTTACTGCTTTAATACCATCGGCTTGATACCTGTTTATATACTTCTCTACATATTATTTATACAGCCTTTAAGGTGTCCGCATGTAGAGAGTTTTCTGTGTACTCTATGTAGCACTGGAGACATCTGATTTAGATGCACAGCTATCTGAATTAAATTCAAAGATTTTAATATAAACAAAACTTTGAAGACATCTGAAACTCATCATCATTTGTTTTCTCAGTTTTTGTGTAAAAATTGCAATTGACTTATTTTATATACTTTCCATTCTCAACGTTTACAACCACACGGATAGAGGGATTTGGTGGTGAGTAAGGTCAGGTCATGTGAGGTCAGGTGAGGTCAGGTCAGGTGGATAATTTGTCTGAACGTTTTGCAGGTTAATGTGTTATAAAGCTTTTGCACTGGATTGCATTATAGTGCACAGGTGGGTTTTTTTGTTGCATCTGAACTCTTCAGTAGGAAACAAGGAAGACCAGAGTCAGAGAATGTCCTGGTATGTGTTTGCATGTGAGTTTTCATTCCTCCTCCTACTTCTTCATCTGTGACAATGCGTACCATCACCCAGTGATGTGTTCAAGTACGCCTAAGTAAGAGTGTGTGTGCGTGTATGTGTGTGTGTGTGTTCATTCCTCCTCTTACTTCTTCATACGTGACAATGTGTCCTATCACCCATTGATGTGTGTGTGTGTGCTTGTGTGTGTGTGTGTGTGTGTGTGTGTGTGTGTGTGTGCTTGTGTGTGTGTGTGTGTGTGTGCGCGCGTGTGTGCGTGTGTTTGTGTGTGTGTGTGTGTGTGAGTGAGCGTGCTTTGGAGCTTTTCTGTGTGGAGGCCGAGAAAACAGAGGGACTCTGACTCCTTATCTTGACAAAGTTGGGTAATTAACGACAGAGCCTATTAAAGGAAGAATATTCAGCCAGTGATGAATGACTTTAATAACAAGGCCATGTTCTCTTTAACAGAGACAGATCCTCCCGCCACCGTCTCCCTGCCCACCAGATGAAACTACCCAGACTCCCATCTCACCCTCTTCATCTTTCCATTTCCCATCTGCTTTTGCCATTTCCTGTCTTTGTGGTTTCCCCCTTTCACTTACATTTTCTTTCGGCTCTTTTCTTTCAAAAGCATGAGGCCTATTGTCCGCGATATTGTGCAGAATAAGTGAGCGCCACCTTTCCTTCCACCTGCATGAATTTCCTCCAGACGTGTTTGTGCATGTTTATCTTGTAAACCATCGTTATCCTCTATGTGTAGGGGCCATGCAAATTGGACAGTTAAGAAGCGCCAGGACCGATTTATGTTCCTGTGCAGCCCTTTAACAGGGGCTGTGCAACTGCTTTATGTGTCCTGGTGGGGTTGGGGGCAAGGGCTTACCACAGGGGTCACATTTATCCAGATGTCTGTCCTCATTAGAACGGGCCACGTCTGAAAGTGAAAACATTCAAATAGGTGAGAGTTAAGCAGCCATTCAGCCATGTGTAGAATCAGAACCTTTACGGCATTTCTATGAAAGGTTTATGAGCAGGTTTATCACTGCATTTCATTTAAAGAGTCAGTTCACCCTTTTTTTCCCCCTCCTTCACTGATATTTAGCTAAGCAAGCTTGGTTTTATTTGACAATTCTTTAAGGAATACTTCTTTGAGGTCTCTTCTTTTGAACAAGTTGATGTTACTGAAATGTATTTCATCTATGGCAATAAAAGCATTAAGGAAATATATTTAATAGGTGTCCTGAGGCTGCGTGCTTAAGATACATGCTATATATATTTATCACATAAATGAGCCATCCCCAGTTCCATTGAGGTGAGGGACATTTGTTCCATGAACCTATCTTACGTTTCCTTGTCCTGATGATCAACAGACCCCATTAGAAACAGGGAAAACTGAACAGAACATGCTTCGGAAACGAACAAAGCTAATAGTACCCAAAATTTACCTGACAAAATAAAAGATAAAACAGGGGAAAACCATCTAACCGACCTCTTAAATGGGAAAAATAAAATAAAAAATACGAGAAAACAGATAGAAAATAAAAGGGCCTCTCTCTTCTTCTTTTCCTCTCACCCTCTGCTGCTGGGATTTTAATATTTTCTGCACGCTGTAAACAAAATATACATGTAAGGAGTAACTAATTATGTTCTTGAGTTTCTGTTATTCACATTAGTTACAAATTATCATGTACAACTCGTTAGTAAGCGAGAATCATTTCCTGTTATTCATTAATAACAAGACTGAAGTTTGCACAAGTGTGCAAAAATACACACATCAGATCCAGTAATGAGTTATAATACATTTTCCTGTTATTTTCCGTCATTCTTTTTAATTAAATGGATTTTTATTGTGCTAATTTCTGTTATGTCTATTAGTATTTCTGTTTTTCAAAACATTTTTTGTAAGACGCTGTCATGGAGTTTGGATTCCCTGAGGGCCAAATGTCCCCCGAGACCAAATTCATTAATCAAACATAAACTTGATATATTTGTTCACGCATATACTAATTGAATGAAAAAAAAAATAGTATTTCCTTATTTCAGTGTAAAATTGTTGGCTTTATGATAATAATAAATAAAAAAAAGATGAAGAAGAGTTAGGTTGAGTTCAAAAATATATTGATTTGTTTGAACGCTACATATGAGTGTACAGCGACCTTCTGCTGAACTGTCCTGAAGTGACTCGCATCCGCAAAGGAACAATAACAAAGACGTCACGTGGAGAATGCTCTCACACACAAGGCGTAAAAGTTAGTCTGAACGCTTTCATCTGTAAGGTGATATGCAGAGGAGGCCGTAAACATTTGGAAATGGGAAAAGATGAGATTGCATGTGGTCTGTGTTGTTCACACTGTCATGAAAAAGTCACATAAGAATCTACATACCTACCTAATCTACTTATTTCCTGCAGTTTGAAGGGAACAATATGAGACCCCAAACTCTGAGGAATTATGAGAAGAAGATTGTCCAGAAAATGACAATAATTGGAATATTTCTGTTTACTAGTGAAGACTTTTACACACGCAAGCTTGGGCACAAAGAATGGACTTTTTTATTACAGGTAAACAAAATTTGACTGGGACCATTTGGATGCAAGTTTGGACCCCGTGAAGCATACACACACAAACACGCACACACACGCACACACAAAGACATTACACACTGAGTTCCTCTCCAAAGTGACTCCCATCTGAGGAGGGACCTTGGTTGTAGCATCAGGCATTCTCTCACAGGACCAAAGGCAGGGAGCCCATTAAATACACATGAGAATCTAATTAGGACCCCTCTTGAGCAGCAGGCTTGGAGGTGGGAGTCATTTGGGATCAACACTGCCAAGACCCTGACACTTGGAGAACACAATCTGCAAATTAATAGAGAGTGACCAAGAAGTACGTCTGTGACTGACTGGGACCTCTGCTTCCTGGGAGGCAGAAATGTTCGGCGCTGATTGTTCTCATTAAATTTGTTACAGTGGTATAATTATGAAAATATATCTGGAGATTGTGATTTCTCCTGGTGTGTGGTGTAGTTTGCATACTGTGGCAAATTTGATATGAGTCTTTAATATTTATACGGTTAATGCAACCTTTAAATGAGACTGGGGAGGAAGGATTGTTGAGTATGTGTTTTAGTTTGTAGTTAAACATTATTTTTTTTGCAGTCTTTAAATGAATGATATGAATCATCATGGAAAAGATTAACATACTTGATTTTTTTTGTTTCATTCATTCAGCGACCACAATCCCACTATAATTAGGTTGATATTAATGTTGGGTGAATTATTGCGTTATGGTTCTTCAGGAGGAAAGTCTTTCTTCTGCCGTGTGTCAGATGAGATATTACTGCCCACATTCTGGCAGCAGCTCGGTGACTGATATTTTTTAAATTACACCTCCTTGGGCAAAGTAGTCAGAAATACTTTCCAAATGGAAATTCATCATAAAATGGTGTTGAGAAAATGACAGATATCCGGGCTTGATTGCAGTGACAAAAAGTGACAGATGGATAGATAGATAGATAGATAGATAGATAGATAGATAGATAGATAGATAGATAGATAGATAGATAGATAGATAGATAGATAGATAGATAGATAGATAGATAGATAGATAGATAGATAGATAGATAGATAGATAGATAGATAGATAGATAGATAGATAGATAGATAGATAGATAGATAGATAGATGGATGGATGGATGGATGGATGGATGGATGGACGTATGGACGGATGGATGGATGGATGGATGGATGGACGGACGGACGGACGGACGGACGGACGGACGGACGGATGGACGGATGGATGGATCGATGGATCGAGGAGCAGCCCCCTCTCCTCTCGAACTCCTCGGTTACGCTCTGCGTTGTTGCAGCTGTGTTCTTAGATCTGGACTCAGCCGTCACTCAGGTTCACGTTTGAACATGCGCGTGTTTAACCTCGCCTCTGCCTGCGTTCATGCGCTCCACCTCACTGACTGCACACACGTTGGAAGGAATGACTTACAATAACGCCGTAATAAAAATGTCAGCGGCTGTATTCAACATTATTGGGTTTGGAGCCAATGGCTAAGGGATTTTTTATGGCCCACTTCCTTAAATATCTGCCGGTGAGATAGTGCCGTCTACATTATATTAAACATTACAAACCTGGATATATGGCAGCAGCCGCTCGCCAAATGTGAAGTTCACTCTTTATGGCTCACCGTTCAGTGAAAATTCATGTGCAGATTATCCTCAATCTCATACAACCGTAGGCTCACAAAGATGGGCGACAACTATTTTGGGGCAAATGGCCTCGTGTCTCGTACACAACGGGGCATTTCTCTTTATCTTTGAAATACCAATACCTCTCTAGTACGGCTCTTCTGAGCGCAGAGAGAAGTACGGCACATTAACTCAACTTTAACCTCACATTTCTGGCCGGCGAGCCAAAAAATCCAAAATGATCCAAAACATTGTGCTTTCCCATACTGTTCTATTACTTTATTATTACACCAGTGTATGGTATATATGGATGTAATGGGGTGCTGCTGTTTTTTCTCAGAAGATTACAGCCCCTTATGAGGAAGGTTAATGTGTCTAGCTTGTTCTGATTTCTCTTTGTAATAACCATTTCCAATCATGTCTTCCTGTTTGTTTAAAATGTGCCTGTCTGAGAGCGCCCACCGGTGTGTGTGTCCCCTTCGTTCTGAGTTTCTGAATGAACCTGAAGATATAAGCCTAGTGAAAAATGATGGTAAAACATGATTATCATATATCCTCCCCTCAAACACCCGCACAGCCGACTTGATCCCACATGTTTAACATTTTACCGGGAAGAGACCTCAGTTTCCCAAAGTATCAGGAATGGATTACATTGTGGATTACCATGTAATTATGGCTCTTTTCAAAGTCTGATAGAAGAGGAAAATTGAGTTGTGAATATTTCATAATGTGTAGCACCATCTCGAGGAAATTATTTAGGGATAGCGTGCTCATTTGCAGGATGGATAAAGCTTCGTAGTGGAGCACCAGAGTGCAGTAATTGGAAATCTCCAGAGACCCAAAGCAGTCATCCGAATATGAGGATGTCTGCTTGATATCTGTTCATTCACCACACCATTAATTCTCCATCAGACGTGCAAAATCTCAGCTGCCATCCAATCAATTTGTTGCCATGCAGGTTATTTGTGACACATATTAATGACACTTACACAACAAATATGTCTTCTTTTTTTTCCTGCAGGTGAGCTGTGCAATGTCGAATGTCTGCCTCCACCACCACTCCCAAGAGATGGTAACTTATACAAAGGTTTACCTCAGATTTTGGTATCAAGAGCAAAACTCGGCCGACGCTGTCGCTCCCGACAGCGAGGGTATGTCACCGAAAATCCCCCAATCCCCTGCATTGCACAAGCAATTCCCCTGACTATACATCTCAAATTTAATGTGTAGTTATGACAGAAAAACAGTGTTATAAATATGAACTGTAAGCGTAAAATATGAGATAGAGCTCCTCGACTCAATTCTTATGTACCAAATCTTGGCTAAATCAGACTGACAGCTAGGAAATTATGTCTGAGAAACAATGGTTTTCATATTAAAGCCCCCCTAGTGAGTAAAATATGAACTATTAGAGTAAGGTATGATAAATACGAGATAGATATCCTCGAGTCGACTCAAAGTCATTAAATTTGGACTAAATCGGACAAAGGTTAGGAAGTTATGTCTGGAATATTGTGTTTTTATTTTAAAAAAAGCTCCCCCTGAACACTAAAATATCAACTATTAGAGTAAAATATAATATATATATACAACATAGATATCTTCAAGTCCATTCATATGGACCCAATTTGGACTAAATTGAATCAGTTTCAAAATGATGAAGCTCCCCCTAGTGTCTGAAATATATAACCGCCCTTTTCCAAAATCAATCCAGTTGTACCTCACACTAAGGTCTATTGGGGTATAACATTGGAAACGATCCATGAAATCGTTTTTCAGTTAACGCGTTTACACGAAAGACCTGCGGACGGCGGCTATGAAGACTTTTCAGGGATTTAATCAACAAGTTTTAAAATGAAGCAATCCAGGAAAGTAAGTAAAGATGGTTGTGGGTCGGGCACAACTTTCAGACAAAAGTGAAAGGTCACCAAAAGCAGCAGGTTTGGTGCATCATGGAATAATGTCAACTTTACTTAGCAAAGCAAAACGACCGAACACATGAGGGCTGGATGAATCACACACTTAAAGGGACACTTCGGCTGGGATATGGTGGAATAATTTTGTCGCCTCTAGTAAACATATGAAGAAATGCCAGTTTTGAAAAATGTTATGTTTAAAAGGCAAATCTAAATGTCAGGGAGACGGATACTTTACACATAGAAAGCTCTGCCTCCTAGGCGTAAGACAGAAAGGCGTGAGGATAATATTTTTCCCTGTTGAAATGAACTGCAATTACCCTGCATCAGGCGTGCAAAGCAGCGCTCAGGCGTTCAGTCTCACATGGCCTGGAGAGGAGCGAGTCACTGTTTTGCAGTATTAACTCAGGAAAACAGAGGGAGAAAGGAAACAAAAACAAAAAAAAAAGTTATTTTAAGTGTCAGAGGGAAAATAATTTTTCACTAACTTACATTCAGCTTCCTGGTATGTTCCATAGGACTGTAGGAGGGGAGATCATGTCAGGAAGGGTTGTGACATGAATACTCACTCTGTCGAGTCTTACCAAAATATCTTTTATTTTCATTTTATACAGTTTCAGAATGGTTCAATTACAGTTCCCCGGACTACATTGACTTATTGTTCATGTCCATGCATGACAGCTGAAAACGTTACTGCAAGTGCTTTTTCACATGCGTGAATAAAAGAATCTATTGATCGGCACCAGGATGTTGAGAAATGAGAGACCTGACCACATCACTCCTGTTTCAGCCTCTTCAAACTGACTCTCAGGATGTTTTAGGATCGATTCTAAGGTTCTGCTTATTACTTTTGAGGCCCTGTGTGGCCTAAAAAGGGTTTATATATTTTTTAAATGCCGTATTATTATCATTATCATTATTATTATTATTATTATTATTATTATTATTATTATCATTATCATTAGCATTATCATTATCATTATCATTATCATTATCATTATCATTATCATTATTTTTATTTTTTATTTTTTATTATTATTAATACCCCGAAAAAGACAGCAAAATTATAGAATTATGTGGGGAGCTTTTTTATTATATAAGTTCCTAACCTTCAGTCTGGTGAATATGAACCGACTCAAAGAGATCTATCTTGTACAAACTGTATTTTATTTTACTCTAATGGATCATATTTATTTTACTCACTAGGGGGAGCTGGTATTTTTTTTTTGTTTTTTTCTAATGAAAAACACTGTTTTCCAGATATAACTTCACGTTTAACTTGAAGAGCTCAGTGGCTTGTACAACGCAGGGGATTGGGGGCTTTTATTACATATGAGTATGTTCCAGTGCTCGTTTTCAGCATGCATGTGTCCTGGCCTCTGTTTTTTTTGCATGTGGGTGTTGACACAGGTGTCAGTCTCAACAATAAAGACTCACTTGATACCCGCTATGTTGAAGTTTGTCAGTATGGAAAAGGTTCATAGCGCTCAGTGGGGGAACAGAAGGTCATTTAATCCTGTTTCCTCATCAGTGGGGTTTCTCAGGGTAAGTAGGTTGAGCAAAAAAAAAAAGAAGCACAACAAAGAAGGCGTCAATGTCAATGATTGGAGGTCAAGTGTGAGGTCAGGAAGAGCTAACCCCGTCCGGACTGCACCTTCAGTCCACATGGCATTTAGGTACCTCTTCAAAAGACGACTACTGGGCTCCTCCATCAGCACGCAAATGAGACAGGAACAAATGTCCCATCACTTCTGGGGCTCCATGTCCCAAAGTGCTTAACACTCCTCCTGTCAGAAGCCCCCCTCTCCCAGCTGCTTCAAAAACCTCCTGCACCTCCCTCACGCTTTTTTTTCCCTCCTCCATCTGATGTTCTTTAAATGAGCTCTCCAACTCCACTTCTTACCCGCAATTCAATTTTACAAGGCCATTATCTCGGGTGTAATGTGGAGGTTAAATATATCGGGGCAGACGTTATGTGAAAATAATTAGTGCTAATGAATAATGCACTCATTCTGCTGATGAAGGATGGTAGGCACGCTAATGGAGTGCAAGGGAGGGGCCCCTCTGACAAATGAAATTAAAATATTTAAACACTGTTTTATGATATTACCGGGCCCTGGTACACTTTTCCTCTCACCGTCTTCCTACGTGGAGCAGCCCCGATCCGTGTGGCGAGACAGTTGGGCCATCAGTCTTGCATAACATCTGTCTCATTGATGACAAAGCCCAGACGCAGATGGGAAATCTCCTCGCACCACACTTTTACACTACCTCACACCACAGCTAATCATGCCTGCCACAATAATCACTTTGAGGACATCAGAGACGCGGATCTGATCGACAGCACCTCTCTGTCTGCCACATTATATTTTGTTCTCTTTATTTATTGCCCCAACACTCCTTCGACCTCTTCCAATCCCATTCGGTGCCCATCATATGACAATGAAGGATGCAGGTCTTAAATCGCGCAATTTACAGCACTCTCCAAGCCAATTGGCTCTCCCAGAATCAATAATGGCGGACGGAGCGCTCAGTGACTAATAAATAGTAAAACTTCAGCACCGTTTCATTAGACTGGATGGTTAGAGGAGGGCAGAGGAAAGTGCCCTTGGCAGGGGACAGATACCTCATAAGCTAAAATACAAATCACCCTGGACTTCATTTGCAACAGAAGGTTTGATGACACTTTGGATGGATCATATCACCCCATTTATTAAAAAGCAGCCACTACCACTGACTGCAGCCACCTTCTTACGTATGCATGTTATATTCCACCACCAGTCCGGTACAAGAAGAATCGAATGGAATCGAATGTCTGGTCCTAAAGAAATTCTAACAAGGTCGCTTGCTTTCTTTCAGGTAATTGCTTGTGTTCGTATCCGTCATTCTAACATACTGCAGCTGAAAATGTTCCAGGTTTATCTTGTTCATTCGTTCATTCATTCATTCATTCATTCATTCATTCATTCATTCATTCATACATATTATCCCCGAAAAGTTGAGCGTGGAATTGTTATCACAACCTCCACATCAGCAGATCCTTCGTCTTAATAACTCCAAAGCTATTTCATGGATCATTTCAAAATTTTACACCCACATACATCTTAGTGCGTGGAAGAACTGGATTGATTTTTTGGATTGGTTTTATATTTCCAACACTAGGGGGAGATTTCTCTGTCAACCTTTTTGGGCCATCCTTTCTCAACTGTTGGTCTGAATCGACTGGAGGAGATCCATCTTGTATTTGTCATGTTTCACTGTAATAGTTCATATTTTACCCACTAGGGGGAGCTTTCAGATAAAATGCACAGTTTTTCCAGACATAACTTCACATTTAATTTGTGGAGTTCAATCAGGGGGATTGCTTGTTCAACACAGGGGGTTGGGGGCTTTTATACATGCAAAGCCACCAGTGCTGCAGATCCTTGGTGTTGACGTTGTAATCAAAAACTATTTCACAAATTATTTTCAAATTGTATAACTCCTCAGACTATAGTGTGAGGAAGAACTGGGTTGTTTTGGGAAAAAATTTAGATGTATATCTCCATAACTGGAGGAGCTTTACCTGGAAAGGTTTTTGGGCCCTGATTCGTCAATCGTTCTGATTTAGTCCAAATGCGGTGCGCATGAATGGACTAGAGGAGATTTATATGGTATGTCTAGTATTTCACTCCAAAAGCTGATATTGTACTCACTAGGGGGACCTTTTTTCTTACAAAAGCTTTGTTTTTCGTACACAACACTGTTTTATCTCACAGGCCAACATGGCCTTCCATGATACAAACTTAAACTAGAATGGTACCCAGCCCTCCATAAGGTTTATTTAAAATAGGTTCAGTGGTTTCTGCACAATTACAGAAAATGTTGGGGAAAACCTCCAATCTTGTAGTTCTAGAGAGGAGAGTGCAAAAATAATTCCTTATTCCATCCCTTTATCTGGATGTGGACCACATCTTACCGATTCTTTCCTCAACAATCCACAACAATGTCCCGCCCTCTGACCAAGTTTTGTGGAAACCCATTAGTCCTGTAGTTTTTACATAATCCTACTGACAGGCAAATAAATCAACTCCTATAACATCCAACCAACAAACAGACAGGAACAAAAACATTCCTCCTGTTGACTGTGAGGTCTGTGAAGTAATCAGGTATATAAATATTTTTAAAACTTAGGCAAATTACCCTTAAAAAAAGGACAGAGATTGATACAATTTCCCCGTTGACGCTTGGGAGAAATGAAAAAAAGTCAGATTGCATCTTAAATGATTACAAATCATGAAGGAATTTCAGTGATGTGTTCAGTTTTCAGGGGAGAATGGATTTAAAAAAGGCTTTAAGCAAGTGAAGTGTAGTCTGCTGTGTTTTTTTTAGGAGCTTAGCAGAAGCAGCCAGAACACCACGCCCAGCCACATCTGACAACTTTCTTTTATTATTATCATATTTTGTTGATTGGCGCCATACGCATTTGACTTGTAAAACAGACCTCATTACAGGGCCTGCAGTATGCAAGTCACACATCAAACGGTGAGCTACAATAAAAGCCTGTGATCTCGGTCGCCATCCCTCTCCTTTTTTTGCTCCCTTCCCTCGCCTCCACACACCAGAAACACTGATTATAACAGGGACATTAAAAGGGAATTACAGCGAAACAATTTACACTTAATGTAGAAGTCATATGAACAGGGAAGAAGGATGGACAGGGATATAGCAGTATTAATAATACATGCTTTAATTAGACAGCTGGGAATGCAAGGAGCAGGATCAAGGCAGAGAGTGAGAGTGATAGAGAGACGGAGAAGCAGGGAGACAAAGACAGCTAAAAGAGAAGTTAGAACCAGGCCTTTGTTGTCGTCTCTGACAGAAAGGGTAAATCCCCCAAAAGCCCCCAAACCCCTGTGTTGTGCAAGAAATACCCTTGATTGAACTCCTCAAATTGAATGTGATTCATTAATAATCAATAACAGTCAGTATTAAATCAAACTATTTCTATGAAGCCGGGAATATCTTCTAAAATAAGATTATATGAGGTAAATTTGCACCAAATCGAACTGATGGTTAGGAAGATATGTCCGAATTTTTTTTTTCAAAATAGCTCCCCCTAGTGAGTGTAATATTAAATTAGAGTCAAATATGATATGTATATGATATAGGCCGATTCATATGCACCACAACTGGAATTAATCGGATCACATTCAGGATATGTCTAAAAAGTATGTTTTGTTGGTTTTTAAATAGCTCCCTTTAGTGAGTAAAATATGAACTATTAGAGTAAAATATGATATGTATACGATAGATCTCCTCAAGTCAACTCATATGCACCACATCTGGACTAAATTGTGGTCCACAAACTGAGATATCTGAGATAAAGTCGCCCCTAGTGGCAGAAATATGCAACTGACTTTTCCCAAAATCAATCCAGTTGTTCTTATGGGGGATACAAAATTTAACCCATGAGATAGTTTTGAGTTATCACCGGCCGTGACGATTCGGTAATATCACAGACTTTTTGCGGTTATATAACGGACAAAATGTAAGACAGGGAAGAGGGTGAGAAGTGAAAGAGTAAGAATATATTTTGTGGGTTTTATGTGTTTTTTTCAGCGCACCGTGATGCATGGGCAGTAACTATGCAAAGCCTGATCGCCATAAGGCAATCAGAGGAGCAACGCTCATCTACATGTTGCGCAGCGGGCTATAATCCATCTGAGGGCAAAGGAATAATGATAGCAGGAAGCTGGAATAAGAGCAGGGTCTGTTTATTACCTCAGACAGATCCATAATGCATATAGATGTGAGGAAGGCACGCTGCAGCCTCTGGCCACACAACTCCATTGAGAAGTACAGACGTTTATATTGTTTTTAGCGTAATGGAAGACAATGTGATTTAAGCAACTATTAAAGCCTATATGTCTGCGGTCATATAAAGTTTTAAAACGAGTGCTCAAGCCATAATGATCACAGATCAAGGAATGAAGAGAGGCTGCGATAGGGAGACCATAGGAAGTGTTAATCTGACACCTTGAATGCAGCCGTAAGGTCATGTAAATTATAGGGATATTTCAATATATCTATGAATACATGTATGAATGCATTATACAAGGTTATAAATTGGTTCAAATATGCGTATATAAGAGTTTGGCCTTCATTAAGCTGCGACCTGGGTAAAATGCACAAAACTAATAAAACTGTCATTTTACTTCATGGTGTCATTGTTTTTTTTAACTTTTCTTTATTTGCAAAGAGACACACGTGAAAATACACAATCTCCAAAACAAAGACCTCTCTTTCCTTTCTCCTCACTGAGGACATTAACACCAGGATCCTACTGGTGCCGGAGTGTGTAATAAATTGTGGTGAACATTGATAAACTAATGCAATTACCTGCAGGGCAAGCAAGTCAGCTAATTTAAAGATACCCGGTTTGTTCCTGTGGTGGGAGGCTCTGAATAGGCCCCAAGGGTGAGAGATGGCACCTTTATTACATCTGAGAGGTCAGCTTGGTAGCACCGTATTAGGATTGATCTTTTGATCCCTGCCTGGAACCCCCCTTATACTGTACAACCCCATCTGGCTGAGGCAAAAAATGCTTATCTGGCACAAAGGGTTAACCCTGCTAGCCAGGCAGCCTAATTGAGCACCACACATCTCTGCTACGAAGCAGAAACAGGAACCTAGAGGGTCGTAACAAGCCAGGCGTGACTTATTCACACAATAAACCGAGCCGATATCTAAATGAGCCATTGAGCTCGCCAGAGGGAGGGAGGCCATTAGGGCGTGTGGACCGTGGGTACATATTTGTATATCCACAATAGCCCTATCATTTGCATACGTGGCCGGCCATAGAAAAGTGAGTGGGTTCTTGTACCCAGGGGCGTAATGACACCACAGAACAACGTTGTGCTCATTCACGCGATCATAAACGAGTCAGAGACACATTCCTTTATACTCCGAAAAATGGATTTACACGATGAGGTTATATTGAAAGAAAGCAGCCGGGGGGGTCAAAGTCCCGAAACTCTTGATGTGCCATGCATTCAGTCATCTTTAAGTGAAGGAATCTTAAATAATCTAATATGATCAGCTGACTGATGTGACACCTTTGGACAAATTGCGTACTGTAAGCTTAAAGGAACAGTTCAACACGTTGCCATATATGCTTATTTGCCAACTGGTTAAATGTAAGACTATAAGAGAGTTAAATATAAAGAAACGGCTTAAAGATTGGATTTGGAGAGTTGATTCTGATTTGACTCTTTCCAAAGATCCAACTAGGAAGCTCTTCATAGCTCTGTCATGAACAGCATTATCTTTTTGATGTTTAACTTTCACACAAAAGGGAAGTGTGAATTCAACAATTTGCTCCTTTTTTTCCCCAGTGGGTGAAGAATCTTGCCTTTCCTTACCCAATAGCAATTGATTAAATATCAAACTATTAATTTGCTGGTAAGCTGACATGCGTGCAAGTGCAATGTCAGTTTATAACCTAAATTGTGTAAATTGAAATGACTCATTTATTATGTAAGCATAAATTCAACATAATTCAGGATTGCTGACACAGAAAAAAACATTTAAATGGTTAAATTTAATGCCGTACAAACATACATCATGTCCAGTTTGTTGATTCCCTTGTAATATAGTTTTCAACGCAGATGCGTGACTGTATCATGGGCTTTATAATTTAATCGGGGGTTACTAATTGGGGTGTGTTTTTGTTTGTGTGTTTTCCTAATGGCCTATTAAAGACGTTTCAGCCTCATCAGGTTTCCATGACTGCATTTGTGTTGAGTCACTGTGAAAACTTTCTAAACTCCTCAATGAGGTGTTTTCATTGAATAGATTTTTTTTATACTGGTGAAATGTTTAGTATTGTCTCTTTAATTAATCACGACTTAATGCGCATGATAAACATGCAGATATAGTAAAAACAAAATTGCATGAAGATGCATGATACAATAAAAATATTCTATATATTATATAATTCAAACATGAAACATTCGTGCACGCCTTTATGAATAATTTGAGGAAAATATTCTTGATAAAATTCTCTTTAATTAGCCAAGAGAATCAGGGATTCTGCCCCGGTTCGCTGATGTTCTGTAATGTTGCTCGGTTCAAAGAATAACACGGGTTGGTCACCAATCAGAGTCGTGTGGTAGAGGGTCAAGGGTCAGGGTTTTAATGTGACCTCTGACACATAATTAAATTGCCATCTTTAACCTCGGTTACAACCTGTCACAGAGCATCGGATTACATGTTGCAAATCACTCGGCCAATCAATGACAGGGCGAGGGCAGGGGGAGGAGCCAGCAGTGAATGGCCATTCCCGCGCACAGATTGTCTTTAATGAAGAGGAACTGTACAGACATCGTGTTAGTGTGCGGCTTAATGAGATTGTGAACGACACACTGCGAATGCACACACGTATCCTCACACGGAAACCGAGACCGGAGATAAGATATCAGAGAGCAGCTCAGACCGCATGTTTCCCCTCGTAGCTGTTTGTCATGCAGATCTAAAAAATATAGACAAGAGAGTGATACCTATGATCTTCAGAGGTAAGAATTATGAATATTTTGATTTGCCATGGGGATGTCATTGACGACATCATGTGATGCATGCGAGTTCTATCCCCTGCGTTGTACATGCAGTCCCCCTATTGGACTAAAATCTGATACAAGGTAGATCCCCTCGAGTCGATTCATACACACCAGATTTTGAGAAAATCTGTTCAATATACAAGTCAGCTTTCCTAAAGTCAATTCATTTCTTCCTCGCACTATACAAATAACAAATAAGGTACTGGAGTGGACCTTAAATGGAACGGGTGCTTTGTTGATCCGGCGGTACCACAGCAGGTTAAAAAAGTCCACCTCTGAACACTGGGAAAATGGTTGACCTTTTTTTCTGTGCCTTATAATAAAAATGTTTCACTCCTAATTGCAAAAATGTTTAATTATACCTTATACCCATAGAACTAGTATCTAATGAGGTTCTGGTGGGGTGAAATGTCCATTTTTATAACTGTTTACGCAGTTTTTTAAAGTTTTGGTCTAAAAATGTGTTGTACCTAACATTTAGATAAAATTCTGTGTTTTTCAGCTATTTTATCCTATTCTATCACGAAAAATTCTTAATTTTTATCAGATATGTTTACCTTTATCTTGTTAAAAGTACATTTATGCACCCTTTCCCCTCAACGAGGATTTTTCTCTATTAATTAAACAAAGGTCTGCAGAAATCACCCTAAGGGTTACTTTTGAACCATGTAGGTACTCTTCCAAATAATTCCCCTTTTGGTGCAAATAGGATTCCCCTATTCCTCAGTGAGTGGGAACAACGTTGGAAAAAGGATCCATGTACAAGTACTTCTTGAGTTTTTTACCTTAACATGAAGGATACACTGCAGCAGCGGCGATGACGATTCCATAACATCTTTCCAGAGATATAACAAGCCATAAATACCAGTGCTGCAGACTTTATAATGGTTTGTGCTCTTCCATCTGAATGGATGAAAAAAATACACAACATATAATACTACAATAGTATGTTTTACATGTCGGACACTAAAAAATCACGAAGACTTGATCCTGAGCGACGGTTGTTCGTGGAGTTCATTTTCCATCCAATGCAAACTGTATCATTTCAGCAATCTTTTTTTGATTTGTCTGAAGGATTTCAGGAAAAGGAAACATTCACTGGTTCAATCTAATCCAACATCTTTTCTGTATGCTTTTAGATCTGCAGTGATTTGCTGAACATCACAGATCTCTATTGAAGTCAATATGAGTACACAGTGTTTCCCACAGAGTTTAGAGAAACTGTGGGGGGGTGAACCACAGAACTTCGAGGGCGTTCCAGGGTACGAGGCCCTCCAGGCGAAAATTCTGTACATTTTTATCTTTTATAGTTAAACACATCTATCTGGTAAACATCAACTGATATTAAATTTTAAAAAAAAGACCAAATCACACGCAAAATGTCCAAAATATATTAAGATGTTTGACCATTAATTCCAACATTTCTGCCCACCAGCTGCTCAGTTTCCTGCTGCTGTTCATCAGCCATGAATGCAGAGTGACGAAAAAGTGTTAACAGACATCAAGGAATGACAATAAAGACTGTTTATGGACAATGAGCTTCGTCGAATGTCCAGTATGTGTAGTTAGAGAAAATGAATGAATGACTGAATGAATGTCCAGTATGTGTAGTTACAGAAAATGAATGAATGACTGAATGAATGTCCATTTAGATGGTTAGATCAGATGAGTCGGTGCATTCAAACACCGGGCCAGAAAAGATCACAGGTCATGTAAACAGGCGACCGACATTGCAATTCGGAAAGATTTAATCCGGAAAAGGACAAAAGTGTCCCATGTAAACCCACGATGGAAATAAAACCACACCATGAACATTATCATAAGTCTTTGCTGCTTTTTTTTCCCCCTTCCTCCATGGAGACAGCAAGAGTCACGATGTCTCCTCCGTAAACATATGGCACTTCTGAATGTGCAGGTTTTGCTCTCCAACTCCAGTGTTCTCCTAGGATACTAGATTTAAAATAACTTTAGTCAACTATATTAACACCAGCTGTGATCAAACATATGATTAATTCTGTCGATTTTACTGAAGTATGGTACTTTTGAGTAGATCTGTAATAAAAGGGTTGGTGGTTTTTTTCTACGCAGACCTGTCATGTCATGTGTTTAAGGAGCAGTACGTATATTTAAATGGCATATTGGTGGAATCTCCTGGTGTGGTTGTACCTGAAAACAGCCCTCCTCTCATTCTCCACTCAAGCTGCCTCTAAATTTAAATTTTGAAAAATACAGAAGCGCTTTTCTAGAGCCAATGGTTATTTGGTACATTCCTGGTTAGAGTAGTAACCATTGAATGTAAAAAAGATGGACAACATCCAATCTGTTTCCTGCCGCCGCACAGATGAAGCCATAATAGAGTTAGTCTAGTATGGATCCAGAGTCTGTGCACCAGTAATCCAGTATAAACACTGTTTTTATATCCGTACAATATCCAAATAGTTATTCTACATATATTTAATACCATCTATTCTTATAGCGTTGGTATTTTTTATTTTGTTCCGTTGCTTATACTTCATTTAATGTACATTAGCTGTACTTTTTAATACAGTTTTTTTCACGACTGTTTCTACCTAATTTGCCGCTGTGACACTAAAAATGTCCCTGCTTTGGGACTAATAAAGGTACTTCTTATCTTACCTTATCTTATTGAGTCTCTGAAATGGTAACGGGGCTCACTGGTCAATTATTATATCTCATTTCATTTTACTAGCACTGCATAACCCGCGTAAGACCAACTACTTAGAAATGTTTAAAGCTTGGTTCATGTTCCAGCTAACAGTCTTCCATTAAAAAACGGATGGACCATCCATCAGGGATAGACGCCATAGTCCTGGAGGATTTTTATCATCCTTGCCCACCACAAAACACAAATTTTTATACTTAATAAAGCAATTTCATACAGCTGGATGTATCTAATACACCGTTTCCTGAAAAATTAAAAAACAAAAAAACAATACAACTAAAAGTTGTTTTGAATACATGCTGGAGAAACTGGAGACAAAGTTTTAAAAAATCCAGATTGATTGACTCCAAGCAGTTTCATATTTTCAGCTGTAAAAAAAAAAAAAAAGATGAGCTCCAGATGACGGCAGCGTCATGACTGAGGGAGATTTACTGTGATCCGCAGGTTCCGACCGCCACGTCTTGATTTATTGATGGGGAGTTTCTGCTGGAGGGTCGTGTGGTCAGACGTATGGGCAGTGGCCGAGGTCAAAGGTCGTTATCATGACCGACAATGCACTGTTTCATAAAGTGAGAAGAAACTGCTTTAAAAAAAGAAATAAGAGTCGTTCCACTCTTCTATGTGAGTAATAAAGATTTATTTTACGCAACGTGACATTTTTATGGGTGAAACTTCATGACTGAGGCTGATATTCTCAAACAGGCACTGATTCCAAAACTGCATCTGGTATTGAAGAAAAAAAAAAATGTGTCCCCAAACTCAAATGATCCTGAATGACTATGCTGATTATGATTTAGGGGCTGCTAGTTTTGTTTCAAACTGCGCCTTGGTTTGTGGCCGGGGGCCTGTGTTGTTAAGGGTTGTCAGGGTATAAACACTAAATTAATCATGCTTTGGCTCAACTTGCTAGGAACTGAAATTTGCTTATGGAGGCCCATGCTCGCATAAAATATTAATGGTTTTTACAGAGGACTGGCATCGTGGCAATGGGGCCGAGGCGTGTAAAAAGATAGAGCGGAGAGTTGGGAGGGGTCACTGTTGATTTGAAGTCAATAACACCTTCCTTTTAATGGATGTTCCCCCTTAAATTCATAAAAGACATAATGAAGGTGACCAAAACACTGCGTTATTGCAAATTATCCGTCCATTAGGATGAGTTTTGTACCTTTTTTTCCCCAAAATCGGTTAGCAGTAATTGGCACTAATTGACATGCAGACATGTTTTTGTTTGGTGAAAACATGGGGATGATATTCAAATGAATGTGAATAAATGCATTAGAAGTGTGTAATGTTATGAATTTCCTCGGTTGCTGCGTATCCATATGACCGATTCCTGAATCCCCGAGGGTTTCAAAAGGAAACTACAATCATTTTAGTGACAGGCAGCAAATCTCAAGGCAAACAAGCGAGACTTTGAAACCACTGATGTTTTTTGGGGGTTTTTTCTGTTAAATATACATTTTGGATTTCTCGTGCGTAGTCCATACAAAAAAGAAAAACACTGTTACGGCTCATTCCAAAATATCATGCCATTTGTCTCTTTGACATAGATCTTTGTATAATGGATGCCACAGATGCCATAAACTTGTTAGCCCATATTTTATGAACACACGCCGAGCAAATAAATGTCCTCTTCCCACTGAGATGCACGGGGAGCCGAGCGAAGATCTCCTACACTCCAGCACCGGCGAAGACAGCGTGGGGCTCAATCTTACATTTCCTCCACCAAGTTCCTCTAAATAATGATCAGGAAATGGTTGTATTTGTGTCAATCAAACCAGCCACATGACAAATAAAACACACAAGTTGGGGGCACACAAAGGTCCGCACACATGTGCAGGTAAAACTGGATGATTACAAATGATGCCAGAGTGAGTTTTGTGAATTCAGATGAACCGCAGTAGGTAAATGAGATGGCAGGAGGGGGCATGGGGCTCTCCCAGACTGAGACAGAGGGATATTTTTGGTGATTTCACAGGGGACAGGGTTTTAAATGATAAATAGCAGATATTCTACAAGAGCAAATCGGATTTCTCACAATTATCTCTGCAAGCCTGACAGACACCAGGGGTGGCCCAGGAACACTGAAGTGGTGGAAAGTGATTGGGTTATTTGTCCTCTTTATATTCAAGGCAAAGGAATTGTGGGAGCTGCACTGTGGAGAGCCTCTCTGCAGGTGTATGACCACCACCGCACAGAAAACAAAATCCCCCTAACCAAACACCAAGACTCTTTCACTGTGGTTCAAAAAAAAGCAAAGGCTTTTCCAGTACATTGTTGGTGAGAAGGAGACTGGACTCTCGGTAACGTCGTCAAATGGTTGCATTATAATAAAGGTAACTATGTGAGGATTATAATTGGGTGCATGAGGTGTCCAAATGTGTATTTTTTTCAGTCACTTCACTCAGATACATCAGAACTTTAGAGATATAGACTTCCTCTGTCATAAGGCCATGAATATTGACATGAATCTCCTTTAATCCGTTAATGCCTTGCTCAGCTGTTTGCTCGAGCACATTTTGAGACATTATTATTAATTGAAAAATGAGTGCAACTGCATTGAACCTGTTTAAAATATGACCCGGTGGCAGCGTGTCTATGCGGAAGTGTATGGTGCCGAGGAAGGTAGCCCTGGGGGGCACCATTTACCCTTCTACCCTCTTACCCTCTGACAGAAGGTAACAAGGCATCAGATGCAGAACAACCTGGTTCTGGAACTGCTTCATCCCCACTGATCTCAGACTGCTGAACTCCTTCTAACGCCTTCACGCACTACAACAGCCTACCAGTGCGATAAGTACCCAGGTGTCAATATTGAACATTTTTAGTACACTCTTTTTTCATTGAGCAATATTCTAGATGCATACCATGTGCAATTTTCCTCAGCATTAAAAAACCATATCTTGTGCAATTTAATAGTTAGGGTTCAATGATACTAGAGAATTTATGTGGCAAATTAATTTAAAAAAACTCAGGAATTAAGAGAAAATGCAAAAATATGAAAACAGACAATAGAGCCAGAATGAAAGCAAACACACATTAATTTAACTTTCTCACACAAATTGATGGGATCCTAAGTGACCAATCTTCGTCTTCTGAAGTTTTAACACTGGTTTGAGTTTGTCAGTGGTTTGATGTGAGCTCCAACAAGGTTTACCACACGCCAGAATTCAGCCAGCCCTACAACGGTGACAGGAGCTCCCATTCAAAGGTCCAGACAGACGAACGCTGCCTAAGGGCACATTGACCAGGGATCAAACCATCAACCTTCATATTTGTGGACTAAGCATTTGACCTTGCGTTGCCCACACGGGGTCAAGTATTAACTTCAAGCAGCTATAAGGCTAAAAGCACTCAAGGTAAGAAAGCTTTTTAGGTTCAGTTCAGACAATGTTTTTATTGGTTTACATGACAAATCAATACTTTCACTGACCCACTGAAAAATTCTGATCTGGCGCCAAATGATTTACAGTAAAGAAGGGAAGACATTGAAGAGCGAAGCCTCTGGATGTATTTCTGGAAACTCAGGACAGACAGCGCCTGAAAGACAACAGAAATATTTTTAGTTGTTTAATCATTATTTAAACGGAATATATTTCAATCAAGCTACACAATTAAACTATATCATGGTCTTACCTTGGCATGAAAATTTGTTTTAAAATTACCTTACCAATCCAAAATAAAAATATTTTTCGAAGCAGGAAATTTGTAGGAAATGTGCTCTTTTTAGGAAGAGGAAGGTTTTTTTTTTTTTTGAAATGGTCTTTGTTCAGCTTTTTTTCTTTTCCCACTGCCATGCTTTTTTTTTTTGCGAGGGCAAAGTTTTTTGGGTTTTTTTTGGCAGGGTGTTTTCAGACCATTTCAATTCTTTATTTTTTTGTACAATCCAAAGTTTAGTCGATAACTGAGAAGCCAAGCTTTCATACAAATCATTTGAACACAGACATAAAATATGTACAGGATCTGATCAGTCACCCAAATACTATTCTGCAAAAGCTAGTCTGTCTTTCAGTTAAATCTCAACACGACACTTGTTGCCGTGTTGGAACACAAGCTGAATACTGTTAAACTGAAACTTCAACAGGTGATCTGCAGTCACGTGTCTAGACAAACTATCTGTCTCATGTGAGCCAAAATAACAACAAAAAAAACTGTCTACATTAAGAGCATTAAAAAAAATTCATCACTGTTAAAAATTATTTAATCTGCAAATTATTTGTCTGCCAGTTACATTTGTGAATGAAAAAAAAAAAAAAGGCTAGCCAAAGTGAAATTCGCCTAAATGCTTTACAGACAGGTACTGAAATCTCATGAAGTGATGGATTGGTGCGTGTCTTCCGAAGCAGGGCAACCAAGGAAGACCGACTGATCTCTTCATCTGCGCCAGGAGCGAGGCTCATTGTCGTCCTCTTCCTCATCATCATCCTGCAGCAGTGTGTCATCGCTCAACGACTCTTCTGGATACTAGCAGGAGGGAAACAAACGGATTAGTGGCTCTGTAAGTGGTTCAAAACTGAACCAAAGCGGATTATTGGAGAACTATTGGCAGTCGATGTGCACAATGTATTTTAAAACTTTCAAGTGGACATCCATTCTCAGCTTGAGAGTATCTCTCTGCAAACGCTCAATATAAGCTGACATATAAAAAGCCACTTGAGGACAATCCAGTCTAGAATATATAATGGTGCCCTCTTGTGGTCTCTCTATGTCTATCATGTCTGACATGATAGACATAGAGAGACATCAAAACAAACAAAAATCTAAACAAGTATGCTTAAATTAATATTTCCCAGTGTACTTTTCTCCGTGTTGACCAACCTCATCCTCTTCTGGTTCTGCCTCGTCAGCATCTGTAGTACTCAGAATCATGACAGCCTTGTGCCAGGCCGGGCGTAGAATCTGGTTTTTGAACCTCATCCCATGTAGTGCCGCCTAACAGGTGGATGAAAAACACAAAGACACAGAGGGAAACATGTGGTTAGAAATTAAACGTGGAAAACACGTTTCAAAGTTGCAATCCTGACTAAGTCTACAAAGAAAAAGACTAAAACATTTATGGGTGTGAATGGTTGGTAGTTGACTCACCCGTTCTGCCTCTGCTCTGGACATGTAAGTGATGACTGCACACAGAGTGTCCTCATTGATCTGGCAATCTTCTATCTCTCCAAATTGCTTCAGAGTTGCAAATACAAAAAAGTTGAGTCACTTCAGAGGAACAACTCATCCTTATACAGTTTTTTGGAAAAGTCTCATTGCACACTTCCAAGTATTTAAACAAATATAAACAGACAAATCATGGTGTTAGGGTGGCGTTTTCTTCAAGAAGCTGCTTTAAATGATTCTGTACATTTTCATTTGAGATTTGTGCTAATATCACAGCTGTTAAACTCAGCGGTACCGACAGTCCCACCATTCAGGATTCTGTGGGGATGAAGACAGGCATATCATATTATACTAAAGCATGTACACTGATAATACCCACTGACAGGGTAATTGAATGACAAAATTAGGATTTATTCCGAAATGCATAAACATTTTATCCTCAAAGTTTTTTATCCACCTGCAACTTCTAGGGACCACATACCACAGCAATCTTTCAGAGAGATCTTGTGTGACCCGAAACGGGTCAGAGCCACTTTGGTGGCAAATGGGGCCTACATGATAGTAGGCAGGCAGCTGTAAGTTTATGTCTGGAGAACTGAAACGGTCAAATTGGGTTTGTGTTTCTGACAATCAGTAAGTAAAGAATCTTTGGAGTTTTGTAACTGCTGCTCATACCTTATGCTTACAGTGATGATTGAGGAGCTAATAACTTGACAATTAAGAGCGAAACAATGTTGTAGGTGAATTTTAAATACGGACCTCAAAGAAATGCCATTTTGCATTAGAAAAACTGGACTGTAGTTGTGTCCTGCTGAAACGCTGGTGCTCAGTTTCACTGTAAAGTTCTAAATAGTAGAGGACACTGATTGTTTTTCATCCTGCAAACAATCCCAATAATTTAATGCACTTGGTACTTACTTTGTGAGGCCCATGATGGAGTTTATTTTCTCTTTCATTTCTGCACAGCCTCCATCCAAATATGAGAATTTACACCACATCAACAGTTAAGGGCCTTTAAACAGATTCTCTGATTTCCCTCCATTTAAAGGTTTGTGAATACAAAGTCTCTGACTCAACTTACAGCAAAGTGTGGCAGCAAGTCCACACGGTCTGCATCTGTGAAACCTGAAATTTCCAGCGCTCGTGGTCGATGGTCCACTACGGCATGAAGTGGCATGCCCCTTCCACGACCTCTCGAGCCCCTGCCCCGGCCCCTGAGAGCACCCCGGCCCCTAGCAAGAGCCCCACGGCCTCGTCCTGTCGAAAGGAGTCCCCTTCTAGCAGCCTGGGTAAAGATAAAAACAGGGACAATAGGAAGTTAAAGCAGAACACCTACAGAACAAAGCAGATCATTTGAGGTAAAAACAGCTCTCAAGTGCCCTCAAGTGGTGGTGAGTGGCTTTTGTGGCATGTACTGTAAAGCAAGAGGATCATCTTTAATATCTTATTACCTCAATTTGCAGCTGCGTGTACTTATTCTTCAACAATGCCGTGTCCTCTCCAGCCTGAGTCTTCTTGTACAGGTCCAGCTCTGCATCCAGTAGTTCCTTCTGAGTCTGAACATACAATTGGATCACGTCAGGGAACAGTGCAACAAGTTGAAAGTGAAAAACTGAAACTCCAGTGGTACTTCTCTCATAAGTGTAGCTGTGTGGGTCAGAGAGACAGAACACAGTACCTGAGCTTTGGTCTTGGCAGTGCGCAGTGGGTTGTTGATGCTGGAGATTCTCTTTATCTCCTCTTGCAGTTTGGTGATGCTCTTGGTTAACATACCCAAAGTTTCCATGATCTTGGCTTTATCCTCTGCCTTCATTGCTTTGTTCCTCTCAAGCTTAGATATAAGGAGCTGAGGGGTAAGGGAGCAGAAATAAAGCTGAAACATACCTTTAAGTATTGCTTGGGCTGCTTTCAAGAGAGTGCTATCCTCATTGCAAAATATCACCAGCCACAAGTCAAATTATAATACAACAAAATGATCTGATTTAAGTACTTATAAGAATTAGTATTACATTTTGATCTTTTGTTAATAATTTTAACAACATGTATGAAGGGACATTGGATAAACTGGCACACAGGTGTGTAAAAAGAAAAGATGACAAGAGTAGCATTGCATGTAGATGTTTGCTATGACAATATGAGAGCTGTGGTCAACTTTTGATGCAGCTGGTTCCAGAAAGACAAGGCAGATCATTGGCTAGTACATTGGCATTTTATTTTCACCAATGAGATATTTTGGACATTGTCATGTCTCGTTGAAGACAGAAAAAAAATAACATGTTCAAACATGACCTTCCATTTGACTGAACCATACTGTTAATGTGTCAAAATCCCAAACAAATGTTTGTAAATCTGGCAAACAAACAAATGCAGCTTGGCGTGAGACACAGTAAATGGTGAGTAAGACCTTTTTACAGCTCAACACGCATAGTGGTCGCGTAAACGTGTAGGATCTCAAACATGATCGGGAAACTTCAACACCCAAAAAAACATTAAAATTATTTGGATGCTTACCTTCTGAGTCTCTATGTGCTTTTCCAGTATTTCCTGCTTCTTCTTCCTTACATCCTGCTGTAGCCTTAGAGCTTCCTGTAAAATGGATTGTGGGAAATGACTGGGTATTCCCTTAATTATTAATAACAATGAGTTGCTTGCCCTCCATCATTTCCCCTCCCAACCATTCCCTCTGTTTCGCCTTTCACCTGCTTCTTTTTCAGGGCCTCTTCTGAGGTTTTCTGGAGGGCCTTCAGGACAGCGGGATTGTACAAAGTCTTTGTGAGGCCCATGGATGTGGAAAACACCTGGGGGTGGGGTGGAGGGGTGGGGTGGGGGGGGCAGAATGAAAACAATATTTAGAAGATTCAAAAGGGGAGTATAGTGTTAAAAAAACAAACAGTAAAAGTAAGTATAATCAGTCACTGTCAACGGCAAAAAAAACTTACTTTTTCAATGGGAGCTGTTGGTTTGGCGGAGAAACCCAGACGGTCTTTCACTGACATTTTGGAAGGATTCTGCAACTAAAGAATGAAACATTCTTAATGTCTATACAGACATCCTGTAGATTTGGACAAGTATATTTGAAACAAGCCCACCCTCAACACCATCACCCACAATACCTGCGAGGCAACACTGGAATCTTGGGCTGACTCAGAGTTAGTACTGAGCACGGGTCCGAGGCGATCTTTGACAGACTGCTTTAGAGACGGGGCTGAGGACTGCTGTATGACAGATGTTACTCCCATTAGTGCGTTAGATCAGTGCATCTTAACATTGTTCCTTGAACAAACCATTCCTATGTTGAATCTTCCAGTTTTCTTCTTGCCCTGAACTCCTGAAGATGCACCTGTATAACCTTCTTTATTAACGACCTTTCTAAGTCTACTATAATGACTCACAACAACAACTGGTGTCAAAGAAACTCTCTGCACTGAATCTGTGGAATTTAAAAGGTGACAAAATGTTGAGGCGAGGGGAGTACAAAACTGTTCTGTGACATGCACACCTCAACAGATCCATAACTCCATGTTACATTGTGAATTGTACATTTCCTAAAACAATAACCGATCAACAAAGTTGCACTGGCGCATTTGAGTTAAGGCCTGGAGAAAAAAAAAGATCTTAAGATCAAATGGTAACCATGGTGATGGAATAAAGATGGAAAAATAGCTAAAGGGTGTTAAATTTAGTGGTATCTCTTTTAATAAATGGAATACCCATAAATCCGTGTAATGCTCCAGAAACTAAAAGTGACAAGACAGACAAGGAGGCTCCCATTCCTATTTCCCACCTCACTTCGTTCGTGGCAATGAAAAGGAAAAAATATTTTTTTGAAAGCATCTCTCTCCAATATGAAGATGTCTTTAAAACTTCACTAGAGATAATGTTTATGTTATTAAAGAAATACCACTATTCATTCATGTTATTCATGTATCCCCAGTTGTTTTGCCAAAAGTTAAATCATTTAAAATTCAATCTAACACAAACTACAAAATCTTCCCTGACATGCAAGGCTTTATGCGCAAACTATTCTCAGGGTAGGGCATGTTCTTAACTTATTTAGACCCTCAAAATTAAATTTTTCAAGATTCGAAAAAGGGTCACATGGAGTTGGCTTGATTATTCTCAAGTGCTGAAGAATTCTGATAACAAAAAGTATTTATCCTTACTGGAAAATTAAATACTAGGAAATTCTAACAAAATGCTTTACAGAAACGAGGCCCATACATAAAACAGTTTTAACAGTTTTACCATGGCTGGTTGTGTTTGAGGTTGCTGCAGTGATTGAAACGGGCCCTGTCCATCACTCCTATCATCACGAAACCAGTGCAACCTGATGAAGCGATTGTTGAGAACAGCCTCTATGCTTTGGAAAGCCCGCTTGGCCTCATCTGCAGAAGCAAACTGGATTAGCGCACTCTCTGGGTCATTCCGGTAGGCAACCTGTAAAAAAATAAAAATAAAAAATACAGTGAGAAATGTACGGCGAGTATGGTGTTATACCATCGATTATTCGAAAGCTGTAAATCCGTCAGGTTGCCGAATGATATAACTAGACTTCAACTAGACAAAAGGGCCAAATCATGATGGGATTTTATCTGGGTCTGATAAAAAGGTGTCAAAACCAATGTGCAACGCAGAGCTGTTTTTGCAGCAAAAAGGGGACTTAAAAAATATTAGGCAGGTGGTTTTATTGTTAAGGTTCACCAGGGAACGTATTAAGTTTGGTGAAGAAAGAATGTTTAGTTTGTGAGCTGCTCTGGACAAGATAACCACCATGAAGGCTCAACTTAAAAATGTTGTTTCCATGGAAACCTACACAGCCCAACCGGGAGAAGAAAAAAAAAGGTCTCGTGGTCAGCACATTATTAAGTCATTCCTACGACTTCCTTAACCTGTGGGAAGACGTGGCCACGAGATCCCTCGTTCCCACGCCTTATTAAGACATGGCCATGAGATAATAACTCGTTGCCACGCCTTATTTAGTCGTGGCCATGAGATAATAACTCATTCCCACACCTTATTAAGACGTGGCCATGAGATAACTCGTTGCCACGCCTTATTTAGTCGTGGCCATGAGATAATAACTCATTCCCACGCCTTATTAAGACGTGGCCATGAGATAATAAGTCGTTGCCACGCCTTATTAAGACGTGGCCACAAGATCATAACTCATTGGTTTTTTTTAAAAAGACTCTTAACTGCATCACAATGTGTGCATTTGTGGTTGTAAACTAAACTGGGTCCTGGTTTTCAGATATCTTAAATTCTTCAGAAATTAGTTCTCAAAATGGGTTTACATGGAAAGCCTTATTCCGAAAAAATTCAGAAAAGACGCATATACAGAAAAAAAAAAGGCTGCACGATAACACCCCTTTCCGAATGAGATTTCATTCCTTTGCAAGGATGTAGTCAAAATCCGTTCGGAAAGCCTTTCTGATAGCCAGTTGCTGCATATACACACGGTTTTGGAAAGCTCTCTGTTTGAGTATTATCTGCACATGCCCAGCGTCGTGACATAATGCTCTGGTCGAGTTTTTTCGGCGCACGCAGAGCACTGTGATTCCTTTTAAATATGACGAATTCCAAACAGTACTGGTCTACATCGGGGAGTCAATTACTTAATTTTGTAGGAATTTAACATAGTTGGACAGTTAGATGGACAAAAAGTCCCTTTTGCGCATGCCTTCTTTGTCGTATTCTTCTTCTGGACGCTTGTTGACGGTTGGCACCCAGCTAATCGAAGCATTACTGCCACCTTATGAGCTGGAGTGCGGATTATTTGCACGCGTCAGAAGGCTGTTTCCAATTAGGTGAGTCGATGTATGTAAACACCGGGTCGGATAAGATCAAAGGTGATGTAAACAGGAGACCGACATGCAATCCAGAAAGGTTTAATTCAGATAGGAGAGAAGTGTTCCATGTAAACCCACCTTTAGACTTCTGAAAAGAGATTGTGATTTTTTTACGAAGCACAGTTGCCTCATTCAACTTCCAATGATTAATAACCCTTCCCGTCTACCAAAATAAAAATACTTTAGTATATTATTTTAAAACTGCTTCACATTCTAAATGACACATTTGCACTATTGACATATTTTACAACCTCTGGTGTAGTATATCTGTACATTGGCTACTTGACTGCTACCCATCAAAGGTGTAATATAATTATCTACAACACCACATAGGGACTAACCTGGAGGTTGACGATGGTGCCAAACTTGCTGAAATGTTCATTGAGTTTGCTGATGTTGTTGAGCTCGGGAGGAATTTGCCGAACCAGCAGCTTGGCGTTAGGAGAGAACGGAGCTCTGTTTTGGTAGCCTCGGTGGTTGGGTTTGTTAAAGCATGATCTGAACAGAGAAGAGAAATAGTTAACATATAATGAGGATTTTATTTATACATGCCACTGTCAAATGCCGTCAGCTAATCAGTTTGATAGCACCCTAAGAGGTGCAACTTTTACCAAGATATCAATGGAAAAGGGCTTCTTACTTGTCAAACCAAGGTTTCTTTGAGGGGAGGCCTCCATCATGGGGGATGGCTGATCTCTTCCTTGGATCAGACTCCATAACTATCCTCATACTGTTGTTTGGAATCTTGTCTATTAAGGGGAATACAGGTAAATTGTAACACCTAGAGGGAATGATTTCAAGCAGCTTAAACACAAAGCAATTTGCACTATACAGGCACTGGATTTT
Organism: Lophius americanus; assembly: GCA_037951165.1. NCBI lineage: Eukaryota > Metazoa > Chordata > Actinopteri > Lophiiformes > Lophiidae > Lophius > Lophius americanus. Next base: position 24,834,530 of record JBBDHG010000014.1, read on the forward strand.
CTCCTTGATGGTAAGGCAGTAACAGTTGATGAAAATGGTCAAAAGTACTTAAACGCTGACTGTAGGAGAGACAGTACATGCATGTTGTAAGACTATCTATTGAAAACTCAGATTGTTCAGTTGATGTGAACAATACCTCTCTGTGGCTGGTCGCCGTCCCCCATTGTGAGGCCGATCAGGTTGGGCCTCTGGACATTGACCCGGTGGCGGTAGATTGGTCTAGATGTATTAGTAATGCTTGGAGCCTCTGGATTGTACACATCAGTCTCATAGTTATCTGATGTGGGCAAGAGAGCATATTTTAACTCTTTAAATATCAACACAGGGTTGCATAACAGTAATTTATGAATTAAAAAAATGTAATCTGTGAGACAGCAGCTACCGGAGTTAAAGAGAAGCGCTGAGGGTGGGGGAAGCGAGGACCGCATCCCAGAAGTGACTATGGTGGGAACAGAGCTGGTGATGGAATTGGGTGGAGCATCCATGCCTGACGGTTGCAGTGGAGGAAGCGGAGGAGGGGGACCTGTGACAGACAGAGACAAATAAAATACAAATTCTTCACAAAATCAATACATTTCAACAGACATTGGTTTAATGTAATAGCAGCAATCAAGATAGATTTACTTCAGTCATATTTGCATTTTCTAGAAGAGTAGTTTTTAATATCAAATATACATTTGCCATAAATATGAAAATTTTAATGTCAGATTTGAGAACAGTCAGTAATAGAACATTACGTACACTGTGCTAACAATTCTCAGGCATTTTCATGGTATGTCTGTTCACCAATGAGCCACACAGCACCATTCTTTCTTGTCAACAACTTGACAAGAACTTTCTTAATTTTCCTTTTATTTATTTCCCCTGTCCCAACTTACTTTAAATGTGCTGTAAACTATCAAATTTTAAGAGAGAAAAATTAATGTAGTTCATTTCCTTACTGTCCTCCATGGACTAAATATTAAAAAAAAGATAAGCAAGCTATCATGATCAGTTTTTATTTTCATACATCCACTCAAGTTATTACACTTCTCAAAATGTTATTTTTGTTTTTTTAATTAAACTTACTTGTTCTTAAATTATAATATGATCTCTATGTTAAAAGTTTCCATTGAAATCCATTTGCATGTTTTGCATATTTTTTTTTTCTCCATCATAATCCATCTTTCAAATCTAAACAAATTCTCAGTGAAATGTTAGAATTCCTACCAGCAATAGGTGGAAGGCTGGGTGGCAGAGCACCAGGTGGGGGCACAGGGGGCCGCAGGTTCACAGGTGGGGGGTTCATGAGGGGTGGTGGGGGTGGCGGGAGACCTGGTGGTGCTGTGTCCACACCGGGGAGTGGTGGAGGCTGGAAGGGCAGCATATTGGGCAGATTGACATCCTCTACTACAACAGGGTCACTCCCATGGTCAAAAGGACACATGTCCCCTCTCATGCAGAAGCCTTTTTCTGAAAAAACAAACAAACAGATATTTAAGATAATCAGAACAATGTATTAAAACATTAAAGGTATCAAAATAAGTTTAATTAACATCGCTTACCATCATAATCGCGGCATCGCTTTCTCTGTTGAGGGGGTACCCTTATAAAAGAGCCTCGATCCACAAGGGGTTCAGGGCAGAAATCTGACCAACTCTCTGTGGTATTGTTACTATGATGATGGGTGGGGGCAATGACAGTAATGGTGCTGCTCAGTGATGGAACAGGAAAATGTGATGTGGTTGCATTGGAGACCAGAACTGCAGGTGTGTAACCATCAGCATTCTCTGACCTGTGATCATGTTCATACTTCAACTTCCCAGAGTCTCGTTCTGCATAAAGACAAAAATGGCCATGTATAAGAGTAAAACAAGAAATCAAAAGATGGCGGCAAATTACCCCAGCTACTACAAATTGTAGTACCCCAAAAGTTAATTGATCTGATACTGTGCATTATTTAAAAAAAAAAGGTATTGGAGGTCTGAGTACGACACATTGTAAACCTCAATACACAAAGATGAAACTACATATGACACCAAGAAATTTTGAATATATTCTGATAGGGACCTTGTAAAGAAAAACCCTGTTTTCAATACGGACCAATTCAAATTACTTTTTAAAGTTTTGGAAAAAACTATCCAACCCAAAATATGACTAATGCCACAAAACTCTGAGTGTTAAACCACAATACTGTCATATGAGACAAAGTTACTACTGTTTCATTCTATCTAAAAACAAAATGTTTAGATTTACAAACTTTACAAAGTGTGAGAAGACAAACCTTTAGTTACATGGATGGTATATGTGAAAAGTTTTGTGATTCTGAAGAGAGTTTGGATTATACTCAGGAAAACAGAAAGACAATAGCCCCTGGGGGAATTTAAAAAAAGCTGTCAACTTGGTATAACATCGAAATGGACAAATAGATTAGATAACACTTCCTGTTGATAAGCTTTTTGGCCAGCTTTAATCTGTTTGGACAAACAAAGGTCAGAAATATAACAAGGCTAGACTTCAAATTAAGTTAACAATGAACACATTGAAAAACGCATAATGGTGTTACAAAACCCAGGATTTGGTATCACTGCTCTCGCAGGAGAAAAAGGATAGTTTAAACATGGATAAAATGATCTGGCTGGTTATCACATACCGACTATTTTCAACCAGAGACTTACCTCTACTTCTAGAGCGAGTTCTGCTGTGTGACCGGCTTCTGCTGCGATCTCGATCCCTGTCTCTATCCCTGTCCCTGTCCCTATCCCTCTCTCTGTCACGGTCTCTGAGGCGATCCTTGCTCCAACTCCTGCTGCGGCTACGACTGTAACTACGGCTGCGACCTCTCCGGCGATTGTAGCGCTCACGGTATGAGTCCCTCCTTGGTGGGATGCGGTCATAATCCCTTTTCCGGGGACGTTCTTCTCTTTTACGATCATCTCCTCTCCTTTAAATTTGAGATTAAATTACATATTAATTAATTTAAGTAAATTCATTTTGAAATAGAAAGTGGAAACAAGCATTTGCACACACCTGGCATCTCTGTTATAGCGAGAGATTGATTGGGGAGGGCTGTGATTCATTCGCCGAGAAAATTTCTTCTCCCTCTCTTCTTCACGATTTGTCTGAAAAACCAACAAAGGTATTTTCATAAATATCTTTAATCCAAGATGAACATTAAGATGAGACATCTTCAATAACGTGATGCATACTTATAGCTGCAACATGGGTGAAAAGCACAAGATAAATTTTACACCATGTGAGACAATAATGTTTGTAAATCTTGGTGTTTGTAACCATTAATGGACTTTTAAGCAGATAGAAAGGTGCTGTATAATTATATTCCGGAGAACACAGCATTCTTTATAGAATTTCCCAGTCAAATATCCCACATCTTTATAAGAAGATTACCTCATCTTTTTTCTGCTCATCTTTCTCTACTTTGACCACAGTGGATGGCTGCTCCAGCTGCGGAAGGTAGCTTTTGATGTTAATAGCATCAAATAGCTTATCGACAAATGGCTGGGTGTCTGAAAGAAGGTATGTACAAAATTAAGATCGGCATATTGATAGATAGATATATGATTGACAAAATGGTTGGATGGTTTAATTACCTTTCTGAAGAAATACATCCAACTGGTCTAAACACAGGGCTTTTAGCTCCTTTTCACTTTTGTCTTTCTTCACCAAAGCAACAACATACTTGGCGAGAGCCGAAGGGTCTGCATCACAACTGGAATACAAGAAAAAACAACCAACACATGTGGACATCCAACACAAACACCATATAGAGGCGTGGATTAAATGTGTGATTAACATTAAGTGTAAGTGATAATGTTTGTTTGGACTAACAACATATTTATTTTAATCAGCTAGAGTAGTGTTGCTAACAGTAACGTTACTTACATGGGCTCGAGGGTGTCAGACAGCCATGTTTTCAAAGCATCAAGGTTTTCAATGATCATTTTAGATCCAGCCCAACTCTTCCTCCAACGCGGCCAGAGTTAAAATTTGGGGTGAAGTTAATTTATTGTATAAAATTGGTAGTCGAGATAAGTTGCTGAAACTAGCTACTCGTGATTGTAACCAAGGTTATTATGCTAAAAACGATGTTAGTGAAAAAGCCGCGATTACGTTGGTCTGGTTAGCCACATTAGCTCACTTCTCCCTAGGCCACGGGCCCCAAACGTGCTGAACGATTCCGCTTTCCCTCGCAATGTATTTTTTATGAAAATGCAAGCGGGTGTGCGTCTATTGGGACTCAATGTTCAAGCAGCTCACTTTGAAACTTGCAAATAAATTTTTATCCGTAAAATGTGTGGGGCATCCACGGCACACTTGCTAATTTATCCGATCTCACTAGCTAACCATGCCTAACGACTATTTACTTCCGGTTGTGTTCACGTTGACGAAGTATCGCGATAGCCCCTCTTCTATCCGTTTCCCTGTATGTCGTCAGAAGAAGATTCTTCACAAACTGAAGGTAATTTATAGTATGATATAATTTGTTAATAATAATAATAGAATAATACATTTAATTGATAACACACTTTACATTTGGATCAAATCTCTAAGTGCTAAAAGTTTGTTAAAAATAAAAAAGGGGTCATTTATAGCAGTATTGTTGTCTCAGTTGCTCAACATTAATGAGCAGATTACTAAATCCATAGCAATAAGCGATTGTTGACTCTTACAGGTTGAACCTGTATCAAACATATTGCCTTTTAGTACTAGTTTTTCTTGCATTCACATGCTTTTCACAGAAAGAGGATTAAGTGATACAGAATTTTTAGCTAAGCAATTTTGTACAATATAAAATGCCATTTGCATAACAGATATTTGCATAACAGCATATAAGGTATATAAGCATATAAGGAATATCTTTGGATTTGATCATTTCTCTGGTACACAATAATAATGAACTGATATAAACAATTTAATGTGTGATAAATGTGAAAAAAGTTTTTTTTTCACACAAAAAAGCCAACTCAATGTGATTCAGATGACCAATACATATATATATAAATGTAAATATATAAATCAAAGTACAAATTAAAATGCACTACGGTTCTATTTACAAGAACACACAGAAAACGACATACACGTGCATATAATTATAAAGTCAAAAATGGCAAGAACAAAACCAGAAAGTTGCACGACCTTGTAAAATACATCAATAATAATCAATCTGAGTCTGCTTTTAAAATAAATGAGTGTCTGGTCATCTGTAAAACGCCTCGGAAGGGTATTCCACCTGTTTGGAGCATAGTAACTGAATTATTCTACACCTGCTGTAGATTGTACACGAGGGTTAACAAGGACACCACTAACTGATGGTCTGCAGCTTCTTGTTGGCTTATATGGCAACAGTAGTTCTTTAATGTAGTTTGGAGCAGGGCCATCCAGCACTTTATACACAATTAAAATAATTTTCAAAAGATTCTGACATGAACTGTAAGCCAGAGAAGGGAAGACAGTGCAGTTGGTGTTTGTGACAGAGGAAGATGCAGAGAACAGGGGAAGTTGGAAACAGATGATCTACTGTGGGGACCCTTAGAAAAGAAGACGGGACCAAGAACTAAAATCTCAAGAACTACAATGGAACTATTTATTTCTAGTCACCCCTCATTTTCATCCATGCCTCTGTGTGTAACATTTCTGTATTAAGTAGCTACTTTGTAATGCTTCTCATCCAGGGTGTGACCCCGAACAAGTTAAGGGGATAACGGATAATGAATGAATGACCGAAACCGTGGACATTGACAAAAGACAACACACCACTTTGAAATTATAATTGGATAATTTTATTGTTTACCAGTTTCACTGGCACTGCAGTGAAAAAAAGAAGAAAAAGAGCAGATAAATACAAAGATACAAATGTTTCTACTTTCCTATATGCAAACCAGTGTGATCCTTCAAAATGGTACAATCCAACTAGTCTCTTACAGTAAAATACATTACCTCATTCAATAAGATATTATGTAACCGATTCTGTTGTTAAAAAAAAATTCATAAAAAGAGCATATAGACCGGAAAAAAATAATTGGATTTTTGTGGATCCAATTATATTGATACAGATTTCCGTATTTGATGTGCTAATTAAAGCACATCAAATACGGAAAGCAACTGGCAAGGTGGGCATATTATTTCTTTATTTTAAAATAAAAGAAATATGGTTCCTATGGTTGTAGGCTTCACATTCAAAGTGTTCTAAAATCATGGAGTGAGTAACGTTTGAATAAAAAGGATTATCATGCCAGGGAGGAAAAACCTGCTATAATATTTGTTTTGCAAAAAAAAAAAAAAGTTAAGTTAAAGCCCATTATTTACACATCCTGTACCTCATTAACGGTTAATTTTTTTAACTACATTCATGGTTGCCCTTCATCATCCTCAGTGAATAACTATCTCAAAACAGAACATAGTGATTATGTACTAATCTGTGTGTACATTTGACATAAATGCATACATTAGTATATGTTTAAGTAACTAATGGTCCTTTTCAATAGAGTGAACGGAATGAGTAACAGTCCCAACTGCAAAATACAAACAAAATACATACAAGAGCAACCTTTGTCTCTACATATTCAGTCCAGTAAAGTGACGTCCTCCTGACTTAAAGAACGGATCATCCGACAAATTTCTCGCCGAGTAAAACCTCAGCTCAGTATCTACAAACTAACAATGGAACATGTATTAAAAGGAGTGTAATAAAACAGTAGGGTCGACCTTCGAGAGGTGAGGCTGCATCTAGTTTTCCCTGTCGATGAACTGCAGGTGGATGGGTGCAGCAGGACAGAGCAGGCCGTGGGTTTTGGCACCGACATCACCAGTGAGAGGAGACACACGAATGTGGAACTTCTGAATGAGCTGCACGAAGAACAAAAACAAAGATATGACTCACTTTGGTAATGGCACATTCTCTGAGTACTTTTCTATGCAGAGGTCAAATACATTAAAAATAGCACAGATGTGAACTGGTTGGTTTCATCTGGGGTTGATAGATTCAGAAGTTTTCAGGACCGGACCCAGGTGCTGTATGTCATTTGGAAGTTGTTATTCTTCTCTTTCTTTCGGCTCTTCCCTTTAAGGCCATAGTTTATTCAGCATGTAAGAAACAAGAATTCTGAAGTGTGCCTATATGCTTTCGTACCCAACATCAAGGGTATATATCCGAAATGTCCCCGGTCCCCTGCATTTCACAAGCAGTACCCTCAAAATTAAATGTGTTCTGTCCAAAGAACAGTGTTTTTTTTGTAAAAAAAATAAAAAAATAAATGAAAAACCCTCCTTGGTGAGTAAAATATGAACTTTAAAGTAAAATATGATATACCCAATATAGATCTCCTCAAGTTGATTCGTATGCACCACATTTGGACTAATTCAGACACTTGTATGTCTGAAAAGCAGTGTTTTTTGTAAAAAAATAAATAAAAAAAACTTCCCCTAGTGAGTGAAATAAGAACCGTGAGCTGAAAATCTCTCATTACGGCAGACTTTTTGGGGATATAAATAGCATTTTCCATGAAATGGCTTCAGAAATCAATGATATATTCTGGAATACTGGTGATCAATTTCAGAAAAATGTGATCAAATGTTGGAATGTTTGTTTAGTTGACGCTTTCTGACTATGTCTCAGACGCCGTGAAGAGAAGGAAATGTGGAATATTTAATTTCCTCTTGAGTATTGTAAATGTTTGTCATACATTTTCATTGTCAACAAAATGTTTTGTTGGTCTAAATGAGTTTACTATGTTTGTTTATCGTATGCATGACGCGGCAGTAAGAACATTTGAATGCGTGAGCAGCTGAGAGTGGATGAATGCCCTACCCTTGCTAGAGCAAGATGCATCTCCAGCTCTGCTATTCTCCTGCCTATGCAACTCCTGATGCCGTAGCCAAAGGGAATAGAGCCAAAGTTGTCGACACGATCTGTGGAATGTTTCCGTATCCAGCGATTCGGTCGGAAGTCTAGAGCAGCAGGAAAGCTCTCTTCATCCAAAGATGTGGAGTAGTGACACAGGGCCAACTGAGTCTAACAGAGTGAGAAAACACAAAAATGTCCAGCTGTGTGATTAGACATCTGGGTTATTGGACATGCTTCTGTATGAGAGAGATGAGTAATCCAGAATCATGTAACATCTGCTTTCACTGAAATGTTTTCTTGGACTCGCACATGCACACTCATGGCGACTCACAACTATTATGTATTCATCAGTCTTACCCCTTTAGGAATGAGGTATCCGCCCACCACCAAGTCGTCCTGGGTAATTCGACCATTACCTGGGAGAACTGGAAAGAGCCTGCTCCCAGAGAGGGGCGTACAAAGACTGTTATTCAACATCACTATGAATTCATCTTCTTACACTTTTAATTTGAAACAACTGATGAAGTGAAAGCAACTAAAAAAGGACAATGAGCTATCTAGAATAAACACCTGACTATCTTCACCAAAGGGGATCACTATTTTTAAGTGTATTTAGCAACTTTTTGATTGTTGCCAAGTGAGAGTAAAACAAAAAAAGAAGAAGAGCTCTAAAGCAAGAGAGTAGAAAGCTGGAAGTGCAAAAATCCACGCACCTGAGGGTCTCTTTGACCAGTCCTCTGACAAGAGGCAAATTGGGAACATCGTCGGCCGTGGCGACTGCTCCAGTTCCCAGAGTTCTCTTAATCTCGTTAAAGATCTGTTGCTGTATATGCGGGTGCCGTGCTAACAGGTAGCTGGCCCACGAAAGAGTGAAGGATGTCTAGAATTGTTGAGAAGGGTAAAACATTGCATGTAGTGCATTAGTTTATTTTATTGGCTCTTCCATTAAAACTGAGATATTTCTTTTTTTGACTGGTGTTACCTCACGAGGCACCTTCTGCCAATACTTACCACATATCAGGTGACACACCCTGATCATTTTTTCCTTATTCCTTTATCACAACCACTCTCTGCACTCATTTCACTCGTCTAGCTGTTCTCAATCCACTTCTTCTCTCTCTCTCGTCACTAATTTCACTTTAGGCGTCTTTTTTCTCGTACTCGCGTCACATATTTATTGACTTCATCATAAGCCTTGTCACATCTTCTCCTTTCCTCTGGTCTGTCTTTCCCCCTCATTTCGATGCTTCTACTGCATATGTCTAAATGTATGGGGTGAAAAAGGGCTAACCTTATTTTAGTAACATCACACTGAAAAGACCCCAGGGGTCATTCTTAGGCCAGTAAATCTGAGTGGACTAACTAATGAGCGCGAAACACTCAGGGCCTGCAAAAGGCCATCTTTCCTCTCGCCTCTTCTCTTCTTCAGATTTACCCCTCGCACTTTCATCCCCCTCTAACCAACTTGAACCAAATCCATGCTCGCCCAGACAGTTGCTGGCAACACCTCTGACAAAGCATGAGAGGAATCACATGACAAAAGCTCATCCAAACAGAACCCTGAAAGGCTCAAGCATCTCCCCGTCAACCCCCCACATCTTCTCCTCATTACAAACTTTCATCATACGCACATTTATTCTTTCCTCCCACCCTCACTTTGTCAGTTCCCTGATCTTTGGTGTTCCATGACAGCATCCGTCTTCGTCAGGGCCACCACCTAATTCCTCCCCCGCTCATCTCACCTTTGCCCAGTCCGTGCTATAACTCTGTCTGTGGCTAACGTGTCTTGACAGCTCTTGTGTGCGCCGAGTAAAGGCAAATGCACCACAGGGTCAGGTAATGGCTCAGCTAAGTCCACCCCCTACAAGGACGTGGCCGTTGCAACAAGTTCAACAAAAACACACACACCCTTTTATCCCATGGCCCCCCAGCTCAGAACAAAAACACTCTGCACTATAATTCTCATTGATCTGACAGTACCCCAAACAAATTAGGCAGTAACTGCAGATGTGCACAAAGTATCCACACACACACACAACTTCACACCTCCTTACCATTTCAGTGGGGAAAAAAACAACATTCTTTTTAGTATTAACAGATCTTTTCTCTCTGCCATAGTAATGAGTTTAATCCATATTCTTTTCTGAAAAAAATAAAAGAATTTCCAGGCAGAGTTGTCTCATGTGGAGTCAAGAGATGACTCAGTGGGCTGAGGCCCAATCATGCAAAACTAACATCCGAGGTTTATGTCAAGCACCTGCTCCCTTTAAGGGTTTCCTGTTTCTGCGTTTTTCCATGTGCCAATTAATGAAGCTCTAAAATCTGCCGAAAATTGTTCCTCTGCAGCAATCAAAGCGACAATCTCAATCGCATGTGCCGTTTAATTAAGTGCTAATGTGGAAACACTGGAATCATTAAAGCTGATGTCTGACAGAGGGGGGGAATAAAAGACAAGATAAATGGCGAGAAGCTATATCTGAGTGAGAGCAAGTTTGTCAGTGGGACAATGTGTAACCCCCCGATTCATTACTCTGACCTGACGCTGGCACAGCCACACAGTATTAATATGGCGCCAGAAACCCAACTCTTGAAACCCAACACTGATAGTCACTCACACACACACAAAAGCCATCCAGCTCCTGCTAAACCTATGTGCACCTCCTCTCTCCTCCTCTCTCCTCAAACCACTCACTCTCGACATGTTTCCTTACACACTACCATTTTAACACAGACACACACACATACCGTGTCAACCCCTGCCAATAGCATCTCTGTTGCGTTGGCGTAGATCTCCTCCAAGTTCATCTCCTTTGTAATGAGCATGTGTGTAAGCAGGCCCCCCCTGACGTCCTCACCCCGCTTGAGCTGGGACTCGATTTCATTGAATCTCTTATTAACGTGAATGCGGCCTGGGAAGAGACAGAGAAGGTGGAATGAATGTGGGGTGGTGGGTGGGTAGCAGAAAAGGAAAGGAAAAAACTGGTTATGTAACAAAGGAACCTCATACTCCCCCATGGTAGAGCCGTGGTGATTTATATGCAAAAACAACATTCCTTTCTATTGATGCCAGGCTATATATCTAAAATAATACTCAATCAGACCTATGTGTTACTTTTTTGTATTTGAAAATGCACCACAGAGAAGACATTTAACATGTTTGAAACTCAGAAACTGCTTATAATGACCTTTTCTCTCCAGGTTTGGCATCAGATGGTTCCACTGGAGAGAGCCAGTGAGTCATCGATGCAACACAAGATTTGTTGTTTGTTTTACTGGATAATGCTTATATACTTTTTGATGTGGCTTCTAAAATCTAAAACCTCATTAAAATGTCCCTGTCATCGCTTTTGAACCAATAAAAAGGGAACCTTAAAACTCCCCAAAAGTAAAAAACAATACATTTCCTCTAGTTCCTCTAGTGGAATATTTATAGCGTAGCTTAGAAGACTGTGCCTGCAGAATACAAAACTAGAAGGTAATGGCTGACGGTGTCATTTTTTCTCTGAGCTCAATGAAGTTTTCATTTTAAATAGAAAGATTATGAACATAATTTGTGACTTCAAAAGTAGCCGTAGAGCCAGACCTAATCCAGAATCAAGCCTGGACACTTATGTCTACATGGGGAGTGGATTTTGCAGGGATGTAAGGAGACGGTAAAAAATATCTGTACATTTGTATTTTCTGGAATTTAACTTGCAGATAAAGGTATAGGTGCCATTTAAGGGATTACAGTGTGGACGTTTCTCTTTTGTTCTTCAAAGACTATTCAGAAGCACATTAGCGAGTGAGTATGTACGCCTCCATACATGCGTGAAGAGGAACTTGAAGGGGCCTCAGACTATTTCTCATTCTCAGCTGCATAATTTCTTCCGTGGCTCTGGAAGAGCTTTATCGATTCTGCAAGAAAAACTGCCGCTGATGGATTTTTTGTATATCTCTACTTGGATCTGGAGACTACAAATACACAACAACTAAAGCCTTCCTGGTATGTAATGTTTTTTGGGGTTGATCCTTGCATGGACTTTTACGTCAGGATATTTGCTTTCATTTCTGTTTTCTGTCGTGATAAAACTTTTTGGAAACAGCTGATAGGACAAAACTGTAGTTACTGCAGTCAACTGGGACATAGAAAGACAACATAGAAATACTAGTAGGCTACTAAATACTAAAAAGTATCAACGTGTGTCCACAATTACAATCTTTAATCCACTTACTGAATCGGAAGAGGCCATCCCAAGAGAGACAGAACTCCTCCCACGGTTTTGGAATAACAGGTCGCAGCCATTTGGGGATGGCGCCGGCATACATGGTGGTCTTGAAGGAGCTGAACATCAGGTGCAAGGCACTGATGTAGTCTTGGGTTTCATGGGGAATCTCATTTTCCAAACAGCCTAGTCGGCACTCATACAAGATGGCTGCCACACCTGTAAAGACAATGATGAATGTTTTCATAAGTGGTTTCAAGTTGTGACGAGGTTTCTTTTCCAATTACTTTCTGATGAGTCAGTGGAAAACAAAGCAAGTGTCAATCAAAGCGCATTTCACCACAGCTGCAATTTACTCTTAAGTAGTTGCTGACAGATTATCGGAACTTGACGAACATCACATGAGGAAAATATTCTTTTGAAAGGGTTGAGTAACTGTTTGCATATATTTAATTCACCCATCTATTCTCTCTCTCTCTGCTATTACCTCTTCCTGCAGACCTTCATTCCTATCTGATGGCATCACTGATCTCTATCCACCAAAGCAACACTTCTCAACTTTCATTTCTTTCACAGCATTTGTAAGGATCCTTAACGAACCTTCCATGGCATATTTGAAGAAGAGGTCGTTCACATTGAAGATTATCCCTTCGTTGGAGTCTTGTGTGCGCAGAATAGAAACTCTTTTTATCAAGTCGTCTACCACTTTGTTCACGTCATCAGAGAAGACCCCTACATCACGCGGACGCATGATGAGCTGTCTGAGCACACTTCGCATCCTGAGCCAATCTTCTCCCTCACTGAAAAAAAAAAAGGAAACGTGAGACGAGGTGAATTTTTGGCATTCCAAGATATCTTTTGAATTTTATCGTTTCATGCCAAATGCGGTTGGTAACGTATTTCAGAGTTCACTAGTACAAGTAAAGTCCTTGTCCAGATTCAATGGAGAACTCACGCTGAGATGAGGCCGGTGGAGCGGCCTCTCATGTCTCTGTACTCCTTCCAGGACTCCATGTTAGCTCTCTGAGGGGCTACACCCTCGGCCCTCAGCACCTCAGCCACGAGGTCCCGGTCCGCCACAGAGACCACCAGCTGGGGCCCGAAATGGGATTTGAATATCTTGCCATACATCTCCTTGTGCTTCAACTAAATAGAATCAGTGATACCAGTGGATCAGTAATGAGATACATTTTTCTTTTATGTAATATGAAATTATTCAAAAATCCATCAAGTCTAAATCAGAAATAGTACATCTGGTTTTTCGGTGAAAAACATGGTATATTTCAGAAATGTAAAGATACTCTAAATAATTCGATAAAACCTGTTTTTTATTCTATACAACTTATACAAGTAAATTATTGTGATATTATATTTTGGCCAGCGATGACAGCAGATAAAAGTAAAACCCAATCTGTTGTAATGGCATTGTGTAAAAACTAATCTGACATCATCCAAGAACATAGTATCTTTTTACTATTATCTTTTTTCTGAATGATTCGTCAGCTTAGGTGGATCAATATTTAAATGCTTACAAGAAATGATGCTGATCAAACAAATTCCTTTGCTGTTTGTCAGATAAACCACTGTTGAAGCCATCTAGTTTTGATATTATCTTATCCCTAGTCAAGACTTATCAAACACTATTTAATGTTAATTTTCTTCCCTCTTTTATTTTAATCCTGGTTTTAAATGATTTTTACAGTTAGTTTCTACATTTAATTTGGAGATCAACTTTAATTGTTAAATTAGACTAGGGATAAATGACTGTATATGTTCCACTTTTTCATAACAGAAACATCATTTGGAGAAAAAAAAAGTATATTTGCTTGACAAGTGAGGGAAATTGAGTCCATTAAAATTAATTTAAATACAGATAAATATTTGTATAAAATAATGATGATGAAAATTATGGGAATTGTTAAAAGAAAACTTAGTATATTCATCTAAATTAACAATTCCAAAAAACTAAATCAAAAACACAAGATTATTAGAAACTTCATGTTCTAACATAGAGAATAGATGTTTTGATAGATTGTAATTTTTGATTTTATTTACTGTGGTCATTAAAACCCACACAAATATCTGCAAACATGTGACTTTTTTTAAAATATGATCAGACATCATGTAATCCTGGAAGATACTCTTATCTGGGTTTTCTGAAACTGACGTGAAAGTCGATTACAAAACTCCTATTTTGGCTTGGAACGCTGATCTGTTGCCAAACGCCTGGTGCGCTTTTACGCAACGGTCCGTACCATTTTACGCATAGGTGGTAAATTTGATTTGAGATTCCATTGGCAGTGTGCCAGAACGCAAACACTCAGGGATGATTTCTGTTCATGATACATTACAAAGACGCACATCTGGACATCGTTACCTGTATTTCATGAATTCTGCTGAAGCCGTCTCTCCAGAAGAACTCGATCAGGTTGGATAACGTGCTGGGACCAGGCATCTCCTTCAGGCTCTTGATCATGATTTTCTGGCCGACATCCCCCGCAGACACCAGTCTTCCTTGCATGGCTTCTTCTCCTGTCGCGGAGATCCCAAATGCCTCGCTGGCTCTTGAATTTTGTATGGCACGTAAAATCAAAGACAGCTGTTTATTTAACCGGTCGCCTTGGAGCTTTTTCAAGCATGCTCTCGTAAACTTATTCAGGATTGCCATTATTTCAAAATTTCCCGGTGATTCTGGAAACAAAGGCAAAGATTCAGTCGTCTGCACTGCAGGTGCCCCCTGTCCAGCGTTGCCAGATTGGAATTGTAGTATTTTCGTACCAGAGGCTCCAAATTATCGTCTTTTAAGGAAAATTATCGAGCGCGTCGAATTTTCCTCTAAATCCCCGTTAGAGCTCAGACTTGCAACCTTCCACTACTATACATCACAGATCTACTTTTTCGTAAAAGTTGGAGTGTATTGCCTCTGACCGAAAAGCGTCTCTCTCTCTCCCTGTGAGGGGAGTGCAGGCGGAGCTCCGCCCAGATGAAAAACTGTCAATCAGACATGGTCCTCGTGAGGCATCAGACTGATACCTGTAGTTAGGTTCTTGGTCTTACACATGGTACTGAGGCCCAATCTGCACCGAACATAAATGAAAGGGCCTTAATCATCACCTCTAAAGATACAGCTACTTAAAAAGATGGATGCCCTGGGCAGAGTTTGAGTCTTTATATATGTATTGTTTTATATATACATGCTTATATATATACGGCTTTACCTTTTCTTAATTCCACACTTGTGTCGAGTTAGTCCCTTTCGTATGTTCTCTGTAAGGATTACGTTTCCAAATTCTGCATTGGAGACAGGGTTTTTGTTTTTTTTCCTTAATGCTTTTACACTTGTGATTTTTTTTCATTTTTAGAACGGTGATCTCATACACCATCTGCATGTTGCAATAACGGCATAAAGCTTTGATGTCGTAGCCAGTAACAGGTTTTAGCCAGTCGGTAATATCAGGGTAAAATTCCCACTCGTTCTGTGAGCCTGGAAACCATGAGTCTCACTTTATGACATTGAAGTCCCCTTCCAAAGAAACAGACAACCATTCACGCATATATTAACTCCTATGGACAATTTAGAGTGG
This sequence comes from Lophius americanus, assembly GCA_037951165.1. Taxonomy (NCBI): domain Eukaryota; kingdom Metazoa; phylum Chordata; class Actinopteri; order Lophiiformes; family Lophiidae; genus Lophius; species Lophius americanus. Next base: position 24,850,162 of record JBBDHG010000014.1, read on the forward strand.
CCGATACACTGCTATTAAAGGTTTTTGGGTCAAATATGAACGGTCAGACATCTGGTGTCTTATCGCTCAGAGTTCGAGGGTACCGGGTCCGAATCCACCAATATGGATTATCTACTTTCAGTGGCCGCAAAGTTAGTAATTTGACAGGCAATACGATCATATCTTAGTGATAAAGGAATGATGTGCTTACAGGATGTTTTTGGTGTCACTATATAGGAGCCCAGCCAGAGTTTGGGACAAAGAGGCATTAAGTCTCAGGTGAGGGCTTTGTAACTCGACTCTTCAGGCCCTCTTATTTTATTTCTTAAAAGCGACTCTGATATTTCTAAAGTATGTACAGCAAAACACACCCAACAAATGTTTTCTGTTGAAATGGGCAGCACAGCTCCCTGACGTAACTGTCAGCACCACATTGAATTGATGTACTGCATGATGAGTTCAAGGACTATTCGGTAACTTTCAGCTTCGGGCGAAGGAGAATTGGAACGTCATTGAGATGTGTTCAAATGTAATCTTGCCAAATGTATTTTTGGGGTTAGAAAATATAATAAAAGTTTCTTGAAGGAGCAATTTGTAGATGTTTTCATGGCAGAATCAAATCGACATTACAAAAGGAATTGTGAAAGTAAATCAACTGAAACGGAAACTTTTGCCCCTGGTCTGCAGGGGTTCCGGGCTCACTTCTAACGCTGCATGTGTATGGCACGTGCGCGCGGCAGTCCTCCCAGAGCGTCGACGTAAGGATGGATCAATGGCGTTGTGTTGTGGAGCCTATTTAAATAGTTGCTTGTACAACCTCAACAGTGGGAGAGGATTGGATGTTCGTTTCAAAGAAGGGAGGGATAACACTGAGGGCGTATCCCCGAAAATGCTGCTCGATTCGTCCTTTCTTTGGGAAAGAAGCGCGCTGAAAAGACGGTTACATCACACTTATTAATCAGCCGGCGTGCACGCGTCACTCTTGCAAACACGCGCACGCGCTCAAACACGTTGAGTGAATATCAATGCGATCATAGAGGCAAACTACATGTTTACATCGGTCTAATGTAAAGGGAAGTCCCTCACACAGTCAGGCTCGTGCAAGCACGTGCACAAATCATCAGCAGTTAGTTTACACCTACTCTGCCATTCCTCAGGTTTGTTGATGTTAAGCAGTTGTTTCTTAAGGAATCCTGATGAATTGTATAGACTCCCTGGAGACAGACTCCCAAGCAAAGTTATGTAAGTCTGAGGAGAGAGTTAAATCAAAAGGGGGATTCAATTCTCCCCAAAGATAAATAGTAGGACAGGACTGTATAGAAGGTAAGATAAAATATTTGCATATCATTCAAGTCTCTGTCTTAGAAAGCACTAACGCCATTATGAACCTAACTGTTGATCACCTTGACTTAAAAACGACCGGAAAACTGTTTACCGCTTTGAAGGTTCAGCACTGTGAGATTTGAATCGACAAGCATCACACACTGATGTTTTGTGCTTGCAATTTTTCCACTTTTTATTGTGATAAAAATTTAACCCAGAAGAAACCATGTGGACTCAAGGATCACACTCTATTGAAAGTTCCTTATATAATGTTACTATTGATTTTTATCTCACAAAGTGCTTATTTTGTTATTTTTCAGCTCTTCTTTTAGTTAGTAGTACTAATGCTTTCATAACATATATTTTATTACATTTAACCTTCTGTGAATTCATATTTTGAATGAATTTATGGAGATTTTGCTGTATTTCCATGTCATAAGTCATGAATCAGAAGGCTTGAAATGTTTATTTTGGGAAATTTCACAAATTGCAAAAAAGGAAATCTGTGTTGCAAAGCCGAGTTGATGCCCCAATGCACAATGGAAATATGTGAAACACTACAGATGCATCGGGGCAGGGCTCCAAAAATAATTTCAGAAATGTGTTAAATGTTCTGGTTGTTTCGGTCCCCTGTAACTTTTATTTCAGGAAATATTGGTCTGGGTTCTAGTTGGTTAAGATAGAACATCATTTGTGTCATTAGTCCCATCTCAGCAGATATAAAGTGTGAAACCTTCTTCAGGAATTTTTGTTTTTTCCAACCCAACAAACCTCAAGTTGCCAGGACAAAAAAATCGAAAATCTCTGGTGGTCCAGTAATATGAGGCACCCATAATAAAGTTGCACATGCTGAAATTAACAGCATTCGGCCAAATTTAGCAGAAGCCAACATTTAACCTTTTTCTCCAACCATCCTGAAAGGATCCTAACTAGATGCCTGAACCACCTCATCTGGCTCCCTTTGATGCGAAGGAGTGGCTGCTCTACGTCAAGCTCTCTCAAGATGTCTGAGCTCCTCACCTTATCACTGAACCTGAGCCCATCCACCCGATGAAGGAAGCTCATTTTGGCCGCTTGTATCCATGGCCTCATTCTTTTACGTCACTACAGAGCTCATGACCATTGGTGACGGTTGGAAATTTACGACTACACTACACTTTTGCCCATCTCCCGGTCCATTCTCACATTGCACCCCTTTTTAAAAGGCGGGACCACCAACCCAGTCTGCCACCCCTCAAGTACCTTTCCTCTGTGTAGCTTCCTAACTACCTCAGCGACCTCTGCCAAGGAAATGGGTGGGCCTTGCCCTGAGTCTTCAGACTCTGCCTCCACTATAGAGGATGTGGTATCCAGATTCAGGAGCTCCTCAAAGGGTTTTTTCCACCGTACGACGTTATCCTCAGTACAGGTCAGTGGTTCTCCGCTCCGGCTATACTACACCAATAACCTTCTGGCCATGGCTGCTAGCAGCCGACTCCACTATGGAGGACTCGATCATGGCCCCCTCGGATTCCCTGTCGCTGACCTCACCTGGGATATGCCAGAAGTGAGATAGATGGAGAAATGGATAGATGGATGGATAATTAAATAAATTGGAATAAAGTTAAATCTGAAAGGTACAGTTGAGGGCCAGGTATATAACAAACATCTATAAAGAGAAAATAACGTTACAAATAAGATGGATAACAGTTAAAACTGCAAATATTGGGATGGCAGTGTTCAATGGGAGGAAGAACCAATTTAAATAAATAACAATGACAGATATTAAATAACTAAACATTTTTGAAAAAGTAATGATCTTTGCAATAGGTAGTGTCTGGTAGAACCTTAATATGCAGATCCTTCCAAAGTACACAGCCATCTCCTTTGTCTTTGACAAGTTGAGCTGGAGATGGTTGTGACTGGAGAAGTCAAAAAAGTCACCGATGGTTCCCCTATTCTCATCGACCTGTCTTCCCTTGATACGTCCGACAACTGCTGAGTCATCAGAACGTTTCCAAAGAAAGCAGCTGTCAGTGTTTTATTGGAAGTCTAATGTGTACAGGGTAAAATGAAACGTAGCTTTGCTACTCTACTTTGTGTTTTGGGATTCATTTTAAGATTTTATTGAACACCTTTAAGGCTCGTAATGACCTGACCCCAGAATATACTTACGATCTTTTAATTCCTTATGAACTTTCGTGTAGTTTGAGATCCTCAGACAGCGGTCTTCTTTCCGTTACAGAGTCTAGGCTGAAAACTAAAGTGGACAGAGGCTTTTTAACTTGAGCTGTGTAGCTTTTGGCTGTTTATTTTACTCTTATTGTTCTGGTTTTATTTGATTATCCTTATTTTCATCAACTTTTAATCTTTGGGTGTGTCTCCTGTTATATCTTGCTATTTTATCCTTGATTTTCTGTTTTATTCACTATATTGTCCGTTTGTGTCATATTTCATTATATAGAACTTTGTGACAGTGTTTTGAAAGGTGCTATATAAATAAAGTTATTATTATTATTAAATGCGGACAGAACTCAAGAGACTAGTGCTGGTTCCACCTGCATGTTCTTCAATCATCATCTCACCAAGCAGCTGTAGCTGGAAGGTAATAAAAGAACTAGAGAAGTGGAAGAACATGATCCTTATTGTTGCATCAGTGGAGTCCAGATGTGCGCTGGCCCTCTGGAGCGTGTAGATGACAGCATCATCTACACGGATGTCGGGCTGATACTCAAACTGAGGGATCAATGTATGAAATCACCTTGGGTGTGATCTGAGCGAGGACCAGTTTCTCTAGGGTCTTAATGACATGCGATGTGAGGGCAACAGGCCTGTAGTCTCCTGGGTCCAAAGGTTGTCTTTTGGACCCAGAAGGGGTCCAAAAGGGAGCAAGCAAGATGTTTTTCCCAGTGGGGACCTTTTGTAAACGCAGGCTCAGGTTGAATAAGTGTGTGAAGATTCCCACACAGCTGAGTCACACCGCAGGTCTACAGTAATCATACGCTGATGCCATCCGGTCTTCCTACCTCCTGCTTGTCCAGTCCCCTCCTAACTTGAGATGAATGGAGTATGATAAGTGGGACGGAGGGGGGAGGAGTCTTAAACCTATAATATATATATATATATATATATATATATATATATATGGAAACTGTAATGATGACTTTATATTTTAGATTGAAGTTTTAAATGTCAAATGTGTTACCCAGTGAGCAAGAAGTCGTCAGGAAGCCATCAGAGAAAAGTTATTTCTAGAACTCTGAATGAAAGAATGAAAGTCCTTTAATGTGTCTTTTTTGGAAATAGCATAGATTAATTTACATAGGCATCGCCTATTCGCTCCCAACTTGGTTCAACGGATGTTATATAAGCCAGTTTTGTATATCACAGACAAACCTTGCTCGGTGGATCAATGTTAAATCTAAATGTAAATCATGAAACTGTACATTTATATTACAGAATAACAGATATTACAGAAGCTGGAATCATCACTCCTGCCTCACAGCCTTTGTGATAACGCGTCATTCAAAAACTGCATCATAGATCATTTTCAAATGAAAAAAAATATATAGATCTTAGCTTGAGGAAGACCTGGGTTGATTTTGGGAAAGGTAATTTGCATATCTCCACCAATAGAGAGATAGCTTTATCTATCCTAATATTTCACCATATTACTCCATATTTTAGTCATTAGGGGGAGTTTTTCTCTGGAAAACAGTTTCACGTCAGTAAATTCCCTTCTTAAGTCCAATTGTGCCTAAATTTAGCTCATGACAAAACAAAATCTGTCTTGCCTTTGTTACTGAGCTCAGAAAAACTGGTGAACCGTATTTATCTTCGATATTGAGTCACTATGCGATCTAATCTAAGAGCATATTGCTGACTTCATAGAAATAGTTAGGTTGAGTCAATACGGACTGTTTTGATATTGATAAGGAGTCACATGTAATTTGAGGAGTTCAATCAATATTACAATTACTTGCACAATGCCGGGTTTTGGGGGCATTTCAGCGAAATACCCTTGCTGTAAGGGACGACAGCATAGGCCTAGTTCTATAAACTGAAAATTCACCTTGCCAGTCAGCGGCCGAAAGAAAACTGAAAGAGGAAAGCCAGCGCTATCCACTGCCCCACTTCTCTTCAGTGCCTTTATCCATCTCTTGCCCATCAACATGTCCAGCTCCGGATTGCGTTTCCAATATTTCCAGCCAACACTGGACAGCTGGTCTTGAGCATAACTTGGATCTGACCATGGATAAACTGGTTCTCTCCATCAAGATTTGAAGGACACTGACCGGCATTGTCCTTTTTTTTAAGGTTATATAAATCCTTATTTTAGCAAATGCTACTTTAGAGCTGGTTTCACATGCAGTGAAGATCGGCTGTGCAACAGTGAGTATTTTCCCGCACTCTCCGTAGCTGGCAGCTTTCTTATGGCATCAGGCTCAAGATAATCTTTGAAACATATATTTTCAGTATTTACGGGAGGGAATCTTGCAGCTACACTGGAGAAAGAGGTGATGTACGTGTCATCGCCTTCCTCTTTTGGCTGTTGTGGTTGGCACAGTGGATCATCTGTTTCCATCCATAATTACCATGAGCACCCCTCTGGCTAACACTACCATTGAGGGTATTTGTTAATCCGAGTCCCAACGGATCTGGTTTGGAGTTCAGCTTCCTGTTCCGAATTATTGATTTGTCATAGGTTTTATGTCGGATGCCCTTTCCGACACAATTATCCCCATGTTTCCTGGCTTGGGACTGGCACATACAGGCATGATTCCCATTTGTGGCAGGATTTGTGTCTCCCACCCACCTCAATTTGTTCAGTCGTCCTCCTGGATCCAAATTCTTCCCAGTTTTATGATCTACATGTAACAAATATTTTGTTATTGTAAACTGTGAGGGTTTCTTCTGAACCCGACCTGGCTGAGGGATGCCTTCTGTGCCCTTCTGCTTCATTTTTGCTTTTCAATGTTTGTGTGCATACACACTGCTATATAGAGAGGTTTATTTTCCTCTCTGTATAGCACTGTGTATGTATATAGCAGTGTGTATGTATAATTCATTGTTAATTCAAACATAATGTAGTTAATGTTAAAACACTCAGCAACATCACGTTTCTCATTCTTACTGAATCAGAACAAAAAAACTGTTTTGAAAACAATTCCTTTACAAAACATGTGAAGCAACAGTTGAAATAAGTACATTTGAAAGCACATGACGGAAGACTCACTCAAATGGAGCCGTTGGGAACACAGATTATGTGTAACTAAGCTATGAAGCAAGAGCCCTGCAGGCATATTTCTAAAGAGATGAAGAGGTAAATTTGCCATCATTATCGTCAGCATCTACAAAGAGAAGGCCTTAATGCAGACCATAATAATAAACAGAACAGCTGGACGATTTGAGCCTGCTACTAGCAGCTACAACATCCATTACTGCGCAACAACTTCATCCTGTTCCTGTGTTGCACCTGAGTAAAGCTTCAAGGTTTGAGTGAATGCATCTACTTTCTGAAGCGCTTGAACAGTGGATGGACGCCCTTGTTTGCTGCGAGGGATTTACTGCTTCGACCCTGATATTCCATGTAGACAGTGTCATCAGCACCCGACATGGAGCTCATGGTTCCTGTTCGCCTTGAGAACTAAGGAGAGAGAAAAAATATGAGAATACTGTAAAAACACTGGGTCAAATTTCAATAGGTGTTCATATCGTTCGGAATTGAAGTTTTAGTGAAAGTCCTCACCTGTGGACGCGTGCCTAACTCCCCTGCAACCACTTCCTCTTCAGCATCCAAGTCTGAAGCAGCCAAAACCTTCTGAAGCAGCATCTGTTGGTCGTCTCTGGAGGAGAACATCAAGTCCTCTTCCTCCATACCTGCCAATTTTGTGATCACCTGTGAAAGAAGAGGGACGGCACAGATGATAGAATGAGGAGCTACAGATTAAGAATGCAGGTTTGCATTGAATGATTTGTCAGAAATGCATTTAAGAATTGTATCTACAAGATGATAAGAGGAGTGCTCTTGAGGAGAGCTTTTTTTTTTTATTGTTGCAGTTTCTTAAACCTAAGCTTTTCTGTTGCCAGAATATCGCCCAGATTTCGCTTTTTGTGCATCTTTGACCATTCCATAACACACAAGTCAAGCCACACTCTTGAAAACATATTATCATGCAAGTCTGAAGCAGGTATATACGTAAGAGAAGCTTAGAAATATTTATCAAAGAAAACAAATTGAACATTTGTCAAAAATTATAGTACACAGAAATTAGTCATTTCTTCAAAACCTTTGGTGTGTCATCATTTCTATTCTACGTTGCATAGAAAACATGCAATCTGGCGAATAAACAGGGTGAAGTAACGGTGCAATCCTGTCAGGAGATACAGAAATGTGTATGTGATGATTCAAGTACCTTAAAGCTGTATCCCTGGTCTACCAGGAACCTCTGCCTCTTGGTGGAGTAAGCCATCTCCTGGGTGTCTTGGGACACCAATGAATAGAAGTATGCATTATACTCCTCTGCTACCATTCCTGAACAAGTACAGAGGTGGAGTAAGTTAAGCACCATACCGGTATTGTTAGCAAGGGTCACACGTTTGGTTTTTTTTGTAGACAGGCTGACCTTTCTTGGCTCGTAAGACTCTACCGAGCCTCTGGGCTTCCTGTCTCCGGGATCCACCATGGGAAGATATTTGTATCAGAACATTGGCTTCTGGCAAGTCAAATGAGGTGTCTCCAACCTGTTTGGTAACAGGAATGTAGTACAAACTTACATACTTCAAATACTACCAATGTTCCCAGTATGTTGTTCTTTTGAAGACCTCAATTCCTGTGATCTTTCAACACACTAGTCCATCAAGCAATCAAATGTCAATACACTGCATGTAGATCACTGCAAATAACCTGAAATACGTAATGCGTTGATTCTGTGATAAGTTAACTGTCTGATAACGCTGCTGTATGCTGGTGGCATCCCATAATACGCACACAGATTCCATTACAGACTGATTGGTTTACCTTGGAGATGAAAATGGTGTTGATTTTGGGGTTGTGTTTGAAGTTCTGTAAAATCTGCATACGTTCCCCCTGAGAGGTTGGACCATAGATGTAAGGCCTATGGAGGAAATGTGAGAACACAGGATTGAAAACATAAAAAAGTCTTAGCTGTATATTCAACACTTCACTACAGTGGGCAGCTCTTTTCAAATTGATTTACTTGTTGAGGCGAATGGCATATTCCTTCAAGGCAAACACGTTGTCGGCAAAGACGATAATCTTGTCGTTGCGCCGTTCATGGAAGCGGATCAGGAACTGGCACGCACGGAACTTGTTGGGGTTCATTGTATAAAACAGGATTCGCTTCTTCGTCTTAATTGCCACATACTCTCTGTAAAACTCTGGAGACATGGGGCACCACACCTGAGGCACAGACATGAATGCATTTATCAGAAAATGCTGACCTGGCAATGGTCAATGACAAACTAGGCCTACGCTTTTGTCCCTGAGAGCAAGGGTATATCTCCGATTAGCCCCCATTCCCTGCGTTGTACAAGCAATCTCCTTGACCTAAAAGTGCTCTGAGATATGACTTAACTGCTCAAATAAAATATGCTTTGAGCGAAGATCCCACAGTCACTCAATAATGAAGATAAATGCAGTTGACTGTTTTTTTTCTAAGTAATAAAACAAGATTTATTTTATTGATATGAGCTAAATTTAGAAACAATTGGACTTATGGTTGGCAGTCAAACTAAAATGTCTTTTCTACAAAAAGCTCCCTTAGGTATAAAATATGAACTATTATAGTGAAATTATATACAAGACACATCTCCTTCAGTAGATTCATTTGAGCAGATTAAGACATGGTCAGACAACCCTCAGACATAGGGTTGGGAAGTAGGGTGACCAGATTTCTCGTTTTGTGCGGAACGTCATATTCTTTTCTTGTCCCGCCTCCCCCATATTGAGACGATGTCCCGCATTTGGATTGGCTCAAGATTTAATAAATTAAGCCCACAGGAGAGATTCTTTCTGGATTTTATCCAATGGCTGTGGGATGTGGGGTGGGCTGTCATCAGGAGTCTGCACTGTGCGTGTGCTATCAATTAAAATGTGCACAAGAGTAAATTGCATGTCAAACTATCAACCACCTTCTTTCACTCTACTGGTAAAATCGCAAGTGAAATAGGACTTTATGCAGATCTGTGATGGAAACTGCCACCAAGAAGAGTAGATTACAGCTACAACAAAGACGCGGATACTACCCACACCAAGCTGAGGCTAGTGGAAGGCGATGCACAGTTAGAGTTAATTGCCTTCTATGTCCGTCCCCCTTTTCACTATCACATGCAGAGGAATACGGCATGAGGCGAAACAACAGTTGTGAGTTTCATAAGAAATGCGTGCCGCAAAGACACGCACAATCTTACAGAGACCAAAATATGATTGCCAGACAGATAAAGTAAAGGCAGCTGTGATAAAAAAAAAAACAACTAATCCTGTCCTAATTTGTAATGAAGAGCCGTTTTGGGTTAGGAAGATGATAGTTTAACTA